>OY740797.1:32401139-33687663 GCA_963514005.1 Raja brachyura | reverse complement strand
TCTCATGGCCCTCCATCTGCAGTTTTTGCAGACAACTGCAGTGCATTGGGCCATCACATGCCCAGGCTTGTTGCATTTCCTGCACAGCCTGGATGCCCTACGTAGCTCAGGTATCCTCGGCTTCCTCCAATCGCGAAAACCGAGGGGGGTGGACGATTTCTCCATCTTGTCCACCCTCAGCTTTATCTTAACTTGCCGCTTGCTTGTCCAAATCCCATGCATGTCCTTCACGTCCACACAGTTCCCTGTTCCTCAATGTAGCGAGCAAGGAATGTGAGGACATCCACTACGGGCACATGTGGGTTGAACATGTGCACCGTGATGAACCTTTCCTTCTGGGTGGGGAGGGTGAAGAGCGGCTGCACTTTCAGCAGCAACAGCGGAGCTTCATTCCCCTTCTCCCGGAAGTCTTCCATCACCTTCTGCCATCCCGTTGGATACTTGAAGGTAACATCAAATATCCGTTACCCGGGAAATCCTGGAGGCGGTAGATGTCCTTGCCTCAACTTTGCAGGCCTCTAGCAAGACCTTCTACACGAACAGGTCTCGTGAGAAGGGGGTCCCCTTGCTGAGGTCCTTCACGCTTATTCTCAGGGTATTCGAATACCCTGTACTCCTGCTCCTGTTGCTGCTGACATTGTGGCTGAATAAGGTGTTAGGTTGGATACCCAACCAGCATGGGTCCACCTCTAAGCCTGCAGCCGACCAACTCCTCGTCAACGATTTCACTCCGCAATCCATGGCCCATGTCCCCAAGGGACCGCCAGAACTGTTCTAATAAAAACAGATAGTCTCTTTCACTCAAATACTCGTCCTGGGAGAACCGTCTTAGTGATCACGGTCTCTCCCCTCCACCACCCCCCCTGGCAATGCATTCCAGGCCCCCTCCACTCTCTGTGTAATAAAATGTGCCCCGCACATCACGATTAAGCTTTCTCCCTCTCACCATATAGCTATGCTCTCTAGTGTTCTAGTGTTGGACATTTCCACCCTAGTTGAAAAGTTTTGTGTGTCTACCTCCTGTGGACAAGGATACCGGAGAATTCTTTATTTTGCATGCAATACAGTAAAATCATACAATGCATAAACACAATTATACATAAATACAAGAGGGCAGCGATTATAGTGTAAAAACAGTAGGTTTCTTCTGAGGCAGTCCATCAAGAGTTGCCACATCTTGTACCTTTCAAGTATCATGTTCTTAAAACTATTGAGCTTTATCTTGGACTTTAAGGCCCATTACCCTGGCAGCGGCATTTGGGTCAGTGTTGCAAGCATCAGACTGACTTGGCGATGTGTCCGTGTCCTCTACTGCCGCTGCAGGCCGCGCCCGATCCACCGCTCGTCCGACCTCTGTGAGGCCTCCAGCAGCTCCTGATCCAAGCAATCCCCCAGCTGCTGCAGGGCCTCCAACAACCCACTCCACCGACATCTCGACCCGCGGATGCACGGTCCTCTCACCTCCCGCAGCACCGCTCTGATTAGGACCTATAAAACGGCACGGTGGTGCAGCGGTAGAGTTGCAGTGACAGAGACCCGGGTTCGCTCCCGACATGGGTGCTTAACTGTAAGGAGTTTGTACATTCTCCCCGTGACTTGCGTATGTTTTCTCCGGGATCTCCGGTTCCTCCTGCACTCCAAAGACATATAGGTTTGGAAGTTCTTGGTATAATTGTAAATTGGCCCTAGTGTGTGTAGGATACTGTAAGTATGCGGGGATCACTGCTTGGCGCGTACACGGTGGGCCAAAGGGCCTTTTTCAATGCCATATCTCTAAACTAGACTAAACTAAGCTTCCGAGCTCCATGACACCTCCTGTAGCTGATCTCGGACCTCCCAGAGTGCTTCCAAGGGCACAGGAAACAAGCTCACAGCCTGCTCACCGATCTCCTCCGTCCGCCACGACTGCCATCTTGCTCAATTTTTCTTGGTCTGTTTCACGGCTGGTTCAGATCACAAAATTTGCATATGGAGGAGGCGGGGGAGGATTTAGGATTTTGAAAGTGACTTGCTTGCTAACACATTCTTAGTTGGGCAATATTCCTCATTTATGCCTGTAGTTTACATTACCATCCTTCATTGTGTTAGCTGTACAGATGTTGTACCTTTGGCATTGCATCTGAATAGCATGGATCTATTCCTTCAAAAACATGAGCACCAAGCTGACATCAGAAACAGTATTGAGGGAGTGCTGCAGTGTTGAAGATGCCATCCTTTGTATGGGACAATAATTTATTGCCTTGCTCCTCTACGATAGTTCCACTTCCTCAGTATTGGTATCTTGATCTTCCAGAAATTTAGTCCCATTTTTGCCAAGCTCCTTGACTCTGTAATTTCTTCCTTTGACCGGCCTCTCAACTGTAGATAGAGATGCAATGGTATCATTTAAGCAAAGGATAGAGCAGATAGCCTAAGAACACTGACCAATATTTATTCCTCTCATCATATGTACATCATCAGCAGGAGGTGGCTGGGCAGGGAGAGGGACGACAGTTCGCTGGACAATCCAGACAGAGGTGGCAGCTGGAGGCCCTGCAGCAACCTTGGGCTCGCCTGGATCGGGCACCACTCCAGGAGGCCGAGCGCGAGGACTGTACTGGACTTTGGAAATGGCACCGAAATCTAGCGACTATTGCATGCAGTCTCAGCGGACTATTTCTAAACACTTTGTATTAATTGGGGATTGTGCTTAGCTATGCAATTCTTTGCTGAAGTATCTGCAAAATAAGAATTTTACGTTACGCATGTACATGTGACCATTGACCATTGACAACTGGTCATTACTATATTGACATTGATGGAACACTTCAGTGTAGAAATTGACCACCTACTTCATTGCAATCTATATTACTAAAAGTCTGATCTTGACCACTTCCTGTTGTACTGTATATTGATTTTAGAAAAAAATGCTGCCACTTATGGCTGTGATTTTTGGACATCTTACTCAGAGTCCCCCTCTGCTGCGCAGGAAAAGAGGATTTTTCCCATCGATTAAAAATAAAAGAGTTATTAGTGTTTAAAAAATGTTGAGATTCTCTCTCCTGTAGGCCACACCCCTTCCAGAGAGACTATAAAACCTGGAAGTGTAGAGTGCCACAGTCAGTCTCTGCAAGATGGGGGAGCAAGAGGGTCATGTCTTTCAATCTGAGGTGAATAACACTGAACACATGTCTACTAAACTGTGAGTGGTTTTACTGACCTGTCAGTGCCCTTAATGTGGTTTGAAAATATAGTTTGGAAATGCTAAAGCTGTGTTGCCTTTGGTTTGGAAATGCTAAAGCTGTGTTGCCTTTGGTTTGTAAAAGCTAAGGCTGTGTTGCCTTTGGTTTGGAAATGCTAAAGCTGTGTTGCCTTTGGTTTGGAAATACTACAGCTGTGTTGCCTTTGGTTTGGAAATGCTAAGGCTGTGTTGCCTTTGGTTTGGAAATGCTAAAGCTGTGTTGCCTTTGGTTTGGAAATGCTACAGCTGTGTTGCCTTTGGTTTGGAAATGCTAAGGCTGTGTTGCCTTTGGTTTGGAAATGCTAAAGCTGTGTTGCCTTTGGTTTGGAAATGCTAAAGCTGTGTTGCCTAATTAAAGTTGCCTTGCCTAATTAAAGTTGCCTAGCCTAATTAAAGTTGCCTTGCCTTCTATGTAATTAAAAGTCTAATCTTGACCACATCCTGTTTGCGCTTTATATTGATTTTATAAAAAAAACACTTCCACACACGGCTGTGATTTTTGGCCATCTTACTCAGAGTCCCCCTCCTCTCATCAGGTGCTGAGGATTTATCCCAAAGATGAAAAATAAAAGAGATATTAGTGTTTAAAAAATGTTGAGATTCCCTCTCCTGTCAATCATGCCATGAAGGCCACACCCCTTCTGGTGGGAGGGGGGGAGGAACTATGAAACCCAGAAGCGTGGGTGTGGCTCAGTCTCTGCAAGATGGAGGAGGGAGAGGTCACGACTTGCTGTCTTTAGTGGCCTTGCACCCTGTTTGAAATGGAAGAAACTGCACTTGAATTTGGTGGCCTTCCATCCTGCTTGAAATGGAATTTCAAGGAATAGCCGTGAGTCAACTACCAGCCCACCAGCTATGAGTGAGTGAGCTGCCAGCACAACAGGCTTGAGTGACTGAGCCGCCAGCCCAAGAATCCATTCAGCCCACAATGTCCATACTAGCCCTCTGAAAACCAGTCCCTTCAGCCCACAACACCCATACTAGTACTCCAGAACGGGTCCCACCTAGTCCAGTAGATTATAAAAATGGCTTCAACGTTAAGTACATTGGGCTAATCCTGAGGTTGTGCTAGGCAAGACTGTCTCAAATGCACAAGCTTTCGTGGTATGGGAGCTACCTGTAGAACAACTAGTCCTTAATTTGCACTTATGCAGTAATAAATCATGAATGAATAAAAATCCATTCATTACATGGATCTTGGTCATTGCCACCACTTGTGTTAAAAATAAATCAATCTCTTAGTATTAGCTTGCAGCCTTCTAGTTTCACACCACATGTTAATGCACATGGTTACAATTAAAAGGCCTTATCCACACGATTGAACTTTATGCTTTTCATTCATAAATCGCAGAGTGTGTTGGCAGAAGTAGATATGAACCATTTCTCAATGTTGGCCTGTGATGGCTTGCTCGGGTTGGTTCATTTCTTGGAACTTTTATATGTTGGGTTTGATGATTCTGGATTTGTGTCTCAGTCTCAATGATTTCATTTTATTGTGAGTCAAGATTTAAACAGGTTCTGCATCCAATTTTTGCCAGGTTTCGAGACTGTGTTAATATTGTAATACATGAAGATGTTACCAATAAACATATGTTGCTCGGAGAGAAGGTTAAGAAACTATAGTGTGAGAAAAGCCATCATATTGAAGTTCTGGAATCATAAAAATAATATCTGGAGGTGAACGGTGTCATTTCATTTCCCCTGAAAGGACCCATTTCAACATCAGGCGCAACTGGTAAAGATGCTGCCCCACAGCGCTGGAGACTCGGGTTCAATCCTGTTTTTGGGTGCTCTTTATGTGGAGTTTGTGACCACGTGGGTTTCCTCTGGGTGCTCCGATCTCACCTCACATCCCAAAATATGTGGGTTTGTAGGTTAATTGACCACTGGAAAGAAAAATCATCAGCCAATGTTGATGATGAAAGCACAAGTAGAGACGAATCATCCAATCATACAATGGCCTCCATTATCCCTACTACCAGTTACACAGTCCATGACATGAATGCCTGTACACATTCTATCAACAAATTAACATCACTACCTAGAGTGCCTTCACAATGGGTTTTGTGGGAAATATTCAATATTTTACACAAAGGGCTGGAGTAACTCAGCAGGTCAAGCAACATCTCTCGAGGCAATGGATAAGCGATGTTTTGGGTCAATATCCCCCTTCAGATTCAAAATGTTACTTTTCCATGTCCCCACCCTATCCATCATGAGTCTGTAGAAGAGTCCTGACCTGAAACTTCACCTAACCATGTCCTCTAGAGATGCTGCCTGACCTGCTGAGTTACTCCAGCACTTTGTGTTTTACTCATGATTCCAGCATCCGCAGTTTATTGCGTTTCCATGTTTTACCGTTGACACCATTTACCCAAAGGATTTAACTGTGGCATCACCTCACCCTTTTCAATATTCATGACAATTAATGCTTTATTCCTCACTTTGAACTGTTATGAAACTCACTGTAGCTGACAACAAGGTTGGAGTAAATGTTCCTCTTTCTATAGTGATATGGTTCACCAAAGAGCAGAGAACATAAAACAGGTTTTAATGGATACATTTTTTTACTAACTTTAATCAACAGATGAAATTGTGCCCCCGTTTTATTTAACTGTAACATTCATACTCTTGATCTTTTATATATCTCTGTAAATTTAACATACAGTACTTGCTTTGTTTAAGACTTGCTGTCGTTATTATGAATCACGGAACAAAGCTATTTCCTAGACCTCTGAAGAAACTATTGCCCATCTTCTCACCTTTTCCCATTGCTTTTTAAATTATCCCTTTTCAAATATTTATCCAATTCCTTTTTAAAAAGCTATTATGGTTTCTGCTTGCATTGTTGTTTATGGCCAAGCATCGGAGTACTAACAAATCTTTGAATAAATAAAAATCCTAACCATTCTCTTCATTCTTTTACTGATTGCCTTAAATAAATCAGAAGAATTTTAGTCTCTCCGCCTCTCTCGCTGCCCCTCTCATACACACAAACGATAATCAAATGGGAAATTTGCAGATAGAATCATCTATCAGAATTAGTTAAGGGCCCACCAGTTTCAGATACTTTCATTTTAATTGTGATTCATTTTAATTATTTGTTTGGTCTTTCTTAAAAGATTAAATGTTTATGCAATCTTTATGGATGGTCAAATTGTTTATTTCCCTTATGATGGAGTGGACCCATAAAAACTCAATATTGTGCACATTTATTGCAAAATATGATTAAGAGTACGCAGTGAGAATGTGAGTGGAATCAATATGAAAATATTGCTTAGGGAAATAAATATATAACATATATTTTTGGGAGGGATATAAGAATCATCTCCTCTCCCAGAAGGCGTCATTGTTTGTTAATTACTTCAGGAGTTCTCTCCTTTATTTGAAATGCTGTTTATGTGTAAAGGTTGCAGACGCATAACGATTACCATGAATTGCTCACAATTTGACAGCCATTGGAGGATAATGCTATTGTTTTCAAAATATCAGAAGCAGACAGATTCATACTACATATGTGTGTGAAAACCTAAAATTAGTGACTATACATTTTCCTTCCTGCAACCCCTTTGATGTAGAGCTTTGGAAGGCTGTGCTAAACATCAGATTTATTATGTGCAGTTCCATTAGCAAAGAGTCGATGGAATTTTGTCACAAAATGAAGGCACAAATTGTGACACTCGTTGGGGACCAGGATAGCTGGGAGGTTTGGCGGCACAGTGTCGCAGCAGTAGAATTGCTGCCTTACAGCACCAGAGACCCGGGTTTGATCCTGATCATGGGTGCTGTACGGAGTTTGTATGTTCTCCCTGTGACCACACGGGATTTCTCTGGGTGCACCAGTTTCCTCCCAAAAATGTACAGGTTTTGTAGGTTAATTGGCTTTGGTAAAGATTGTAAACTGTCCCTAGAGTGTAGGATAGTGCTAGTGTACGGGGATCGCTGGCCAGTGCGGACTCTGTGTGCCACAGGGTCTGATTAAGTGTTGTATTTCTAAAAGATAAACATTTCTATATTCTGTGTGTATTACCTAGAGTCATTGAGTCATAGAGTTGTACTTCTGCCCAACTTGTCCATGCTGACCCAAGATGCTCCATCTAAGCTAGTCCCATTTGCCCATATGATTCTAAACCTCTCCTATCCATGTAGCTGATCAATGGTTTTTAAATATTTTTATTGGACATGCCTTAACTACTTCCACTGGCAGCTCATTCCATATACCCACCTCTCTGTGTGTGAAAAATGTGCCCATCAGGCCCCTATTAAATCTTTCTCCTCTCATCTTAAACCTATGCCCTTTGGTTCTAGCTCCAGTCCGCACCTCTACTCCAAGTGCAGCGTCATCAATGTCTTACATAACTTTCACATAGTAACATGATTTCTACACGCAATTCCCTGAATGCTGACGGCCGCCAATGTGCCAAAAGCTTTCTTTGCCACCCTATCTATCTGTGACAAAAGGCTTCTTTGCCACCGTATCTTTTAGGGAACTACGTACTTATACTCTGAGATGTTTCTGCTTTACCACACTCACCAGTGCCTTACCACTGCAAAGGTCCTGCCCTGGTTTGATTTCTCAAAATACAACACATCACAGTTATCAAAATTGTTGTTACTATTATCTCACATCTTTGGTTCCATGGGCAACAAAGCACTCCAGGACATCTCACGGCCATGAAAAGTGCTGCAATAAAGGGGTTCATACAATTTTGGATGAATTTGATAAAGGAGGATGTAGAAGTATTTCCACTTGTGCTAAATCCAAAAGTAGGTGACATAAATATGTCAAGTTATTGAGTTTATTGTCAGAAACACAAGTATGATGAGTTCCAGGTCACTAATAAATTCAGCAAGGCGTTGCAAAGAATCTTTCACCCAGGGAATGGTTAGAAAGCAGACACTTACTATCACACTACACAAAGTAGCTCAGATGAATAGTATTTAAGGACAATGTAGAGAAATATGTGAGGGGGGAAAAAGTAGAATTTAATGCTGATAGGATGGGATAGAGAAGAATTGAATGAGGTTTATCCAGTCATAAACACTGCAAGAAGAGCAGATAGTGCAGATGGCCTGTTTCTTTGATGTGTGTTCTGTGTAATTCTCTGTAATTTCTTTATGACCACTTGTTTAGTCCTGACCTCATCACTGGAAATTTTGAAAGAATTACTGAGGTTAATAGCATGAGAGAGAGAGGGAGTTGAATTAATATCAGGAGCAACATGTCGTGCTTTCATGAGTTTAATACTGGATTTGTTTTGCATATTAATGTTTTTCCTTAACATACTTGGGCTCAGTATTCCACCCAGAGTCATGTTAGCACCGAGGACCAAGCCTTTTAAAAAATCTAGTGAATAAAAATGTATTTGAAAAGATCCTTTGTAAGGTTTTCATTTCAGATTGTGGCTGCTGGTGAAAAATGACAAAGGGAATATTGTTCACTCATTCAGTGTTAAAAAATAAAGTTACAAATCAGAGCATTGAAGCAAGTTAGCTGGATTTTAACACCAATTTACAAACATGCATCTGTAAGAAATGCGACTAACATTCTGGTCCACCCAAGAAAGAAATTCAAATGACTCCTATTTAAACATATTTACAGCATGTGGAAACATAATAACTAGGTTCTTGGATATAGTCCTAATACATTTTGAAAAAAATCCATAAAAACATTGGTGTATCTTTCTTTGGGTGGGAAAGAGGTTTGGCAGAAATATGTTGGTGCCAATGGCAAATTCATCTGCAATTACTCACAAGGAATCCTGGCAACTTAGTAGCACAAAAAAAGTCCACTTGACCTACATTGTACGGAATCTTGAGTAAGAGGCACCCGATAAATTCTATTTCCTCACACTTTTCCAACAATCCTGCAGATGTTCCATTTTCCCACTTTCCTTTTAAACTTTACTACGGAATCTGCTTAGCCCTTTTTTTTCAAGCATTGCAGTGCATTCAAGATAATAGTCAGGAGTCTAGAGTGTTTAATTCAGTTCAGTTTCAGTTTTAGCTTATTGTCATGTGTGCCGAGGTACAGTGAAAAGATTTTACTGCATGTCTTTCGGCTTTTACTGTCAGCAGAAAGACAACACATGATTATATTCGAACCATTCACTGTGTGCAGATATGTGTTGAGGGAATAACATGTAGTGCCAAGGTAAAGCCAGTAAATCCCGATCAAAGATAGTCCAAGGGTCACCAATGAGGTGGATGATAGGTCATGATTGCTCTCTAGTTGCGGTAGGATGGCTCAGTTGCCTGATAACCGCTGGGAAGAAACTGTCCCTGAATCTGGAGGACATAATTGTCATATGTACTGAAAATGGAACGTTAAAAGCTTTATTTCCAGCAACATAACAGGCTTGTAATGTACTCATCGATAACGTAATAAAGAAAAAAACCAATAAATTTAAAAAAGCAATATGATTGCAAAAAGCCCAAAGTCCCTAGTGCAGCCAAGAGAGTTTCATAGTTTACTAGACCAAGTGCAGACCCGTTGGGTCTGTTCCCCCATCGTGTGGTTGCAGGGCAGGGGGGGCTGGTGGGGGGTGCGGCATGCGGCATCACACACACTAACTACCCCCCGTACACACGCTAACAACCCCTTTTGATATTAAATTAATATTATTAATTTGCTCCTTTTACCCC
This sequence comes from Raja brachyura, assembly GCA_963514005.1. Next base: position 33,677,798 of record OY740797.1, on the reverse strand, counting down.
ATAACTGCCTTATCCACTGACGCATAGCCCCCAACTCGCAGGCGGTCTCGAGAGGGAGGAGGGTGGGGTAGAGAATGAGAGCAGAGAGAGAATGGGGAGAGACAAAGAGAAAGGGGCAGAGGCAGAAGGGCAAGAGACAGAGAGAGAGGGTGTGGAGGGGAGGAGGAGAGGGAGGGTGTGTGAGGGGGAGGGGGGAGGAGGGAGGAGGGGTGAGAGAGGTGGGAGGAGAGAGTGAGGGGAGGAGAGAGAGAGGGAGAGAGGAGGCTGAGAGGGGAGGAAGAGAAGGGGGAGGGAGGGGGAGAGGTGGGGGGGAATGGAGGGTGGTGTGGAGGGAGGGGGGTAGGGGAGGGGTGGAGGGGAGGAGGGAGGGCATGAGGGAGATGGGGTAGGGGAGAGTGGGGGAAGAGTGTGGAAGGAGTGGGAGAGGGGTACAGGGAGAGAGGGGAAGAGTGGGGAGGGAGGAGGAGATTCCAGCTGCGGGAGGCGCGGCGTGTGCGTAGTTGGAGGGGGGGAGGAGAGCCGGGCTGCCAAATGAAGAGAGACAGAGAAGTGGCTTGGATTGGTCGGCATGTGGGATTGTGACATCAGCAGCTCATGAGTCCCGTTTAGATTTTTAAATGAGTGTGTGTGTGGGGGGAGGGGGGAGGATTTTATTTAAAAATGTGTACATAAAAATGCCTAAATGTAATGAGGATTGCATTAGTGAATGTATAAGTGTAATGTCTAGCGAAATGGAAAAAATCCGGGAGTTTTAGCGTGTGGTTTTGGTGGACCATGGAATCAAAGGCCCGAAATCTGACACAAATAAACACACACACATAGTTTTAATATATAGATAAATAGTTTAGTTGGTGTTTAATATGTTTTGGGAATAACCACGTTCTCCTCATTTACTGCACTATTGAAAACCAACACTTGGATTATGATAGAGACAAAAGAGACTCCACATTCTGGAATCTTAATCAAAAAACGAAGTGCTGGAGGAACGCAGCGGGTCAGGCAGCATTTGTGGAGGGAATGGACTGGTGACGTTTCAGGTTGGGACCCTTCTTTATTTCTGAGGCTGAAATATCAACATTTAATAAAAATCTTCAGGGGCCTCGTGTATTGATCCTAAAAGTGAAGCCCATCTGGCAAAACATCGGCAAAAGATTCTGGAAGATGCTAAAATATGGAAAATTGCCTTTTGATCTCTATGTCCTCAGTCCAAATGAGACCTAAGATGTCAGAGTGAGAGTCCATCTGACTAATGGCTCAAGTGCCCTGTATTCAGCTGCATATCCCTCCCCAAAGTTACTGAGCAGTTGACAATTCCAGTCTCTCCTTGTAGTTAATACATTCAAAGTCTGAATCCCATTAGTCAATGCAGAATGTAAGATGAAAAGAGAATCCCATGGTATAAAAAGCCTTGTGTGAAGTTGGCATTAAGGCACAGATTTAAAAGAAAATTTAGGTAGGTTATTGAAAGTGATTCTGCAGGCTGAAAGTTGCATTGTTTCCCTCGATGATGTAACATAGAAACATAGAAAATAGGTGCAGGAGTAGGCCATTCGGCCCTTCGAGCCTGCACCGCCATTCAATATGATCATGGAACAGGCCATCTCCACTCTTTGTTTGAAAAATGTTTTCCTTATCTCAGTCCTAAAGGAATTCCCCCTTATCCTTAGACTGTGATCCATTGTTTGGGACCTCCTCAACATCGGGAACAATCTTCCTGCATCTAGCCTATCCAACCCCTAAGAATTTTGTAAGTTTCTATAGGATCCTCCCTCAGTCTTCTAAATTCTAGCGAATACAAGCCAAGTCTATCCAGTCTTTCCTCATATGAAAGTCCTGACATCCCAGGAATCAGTCTGGTGAATCTTCTCTGTACCCCCTCTATGGCAAGAATGTCTTTCCACAGATTTGGAGACCAAAACTGTACACAATACTCCAGGTGTGGTCTCACCAAAACCCTGTACAACTGCAGTAGAACCTCCCTGCTCCTATACTCAAATCCTTTTGCTATGAATGCTAACATACCATTTGCTTTCTTCACTACCTGCATGCCTACTTTCAATGATTGGTGTACCATGACACCCAGGTCTCATTGCATCTCCCCTTTTCCTAATTTGTCACCATTCAGATAATAGTCTACCCTCCTGTTTTTGCCACCAAAGTGGATAACCTCACATTTATCCACATTATACTGCATCTGCCATGCTTTTGCCCACTCGCCCAGCCTATCCAAGTCACCTTGCAGCCTCCTAGCATCCTCCTCACACCTAACACTACCACCCAGCTTAGTGTCATCCGCAAACTTGGAGATGTTGCATTCAATTCACTTGTCCAAATCATTAATATATATTGTAAATAGCTGGGGTCCCAGCACTGAGCCTTGTGGTACCCCACTAGTCACTGCCTGCCATTCTGAAAATAACCCGTTTACTCCTACCCTTTGCTTCCTGTCTGCCAGCCAGTTCTCTATCCACATCAATACTGAACCACCAATACCATGTGCTTTAAGTTTGTATACTAATCTCTTATGTGGGACCTTGTCAAACGCCTTCTGAAAATCTAGATATAACACATCCACTGGTTCTCCCTTATCCACTCTACTAGTTACATCCTCGAAAAATTCTATAAGATTCGTCAGACATGATTTACCTTTCGTAAATCCATGCTGACTTTGTCCAATGATTTCACCACTTTCCAAATGTGCTGCTATCCCGTCTTTAATAACTGTTAGCAGTTTCCCCACTACTGATGTTAGACTAACTGGTCTGTAATTCCCCGTTTTCTCTCTCCCTCCTTTTTTTAAAAGTGGGGTTACAACAGAGGCCCAGGAGCCATTGGAGCAAGAGGAGGAGTACCCAAACCTGTGTTCTGGTGGAAGCCGCTGATTGGTGGAAGCAGCTGATTGGGTGCAACCCCTGGTTTGCATTAAAGGTAAAGTGACTTAAAGGTACAGTGAGCTAAAGGGTTCAGTGAGCAAAAGGGTTCAGTGAGCAAAAGGGTTCAGTGAGCAAAAGGGTACAGTGCTTTTTAGTAAATGTTAGTTTAAAGAATTAAGATTTTTATAGTGTGAGTGAGTTGATTTAATTTGGGGGCAAGCCATGTCATTTTAGATCGGCCCCATGGTTTACTCATCCTGCAACATGTGGGAAATCAGGGATATGGTTGGTGTCCCTGGTGACTACGTTTGCAGGAAGTGTGTCCAGCTGCAGCTCCTGGCAGTCCGCATTGAATGATTGGAGCTGCGGTTGGATTCATACTGGAGCATCCATGATGCTGAGAAGCTCGTGAATAGCACGTACAATTAGTTGGTCACACCGCAGGTTAAGCAGCCAGAAAGGAAATGGGTGGCCATTAACCAGCGTAGCAGTAGGCAGGTGGTGCAGGAGTCCCCTGCGGTAATCTCCCTCCTAAACAGATATACCATTTTGGATACTCTTGGGGGAGAAGGCTCATCAGGGGAAGGCAGCAGCAGCCAAGTTCATGGCACCATTGGTGGCTCTGCGGCACAGGAGGGAAGAAAGAAGAGTGGAAGGGCTATTGTAATAGGGGATTCAATAGTTAGGGGAATAGATAGGCATTTCTGCGGCTGCAAACAAGACTCCAGGATGGTATGTTGCCTCTCTGGTGCAAGGGTCAGGGATGTCACTGAACGGCTGCAGAACATTCTGGAGGGGGATTGTGAACAGCCAGCTGTCGTGGTGCACATTGGCACCAACGATATAGGCAAAAAATGGGATGAGGTCCTACAAGGCAAATTTAGGGAGCTGGGAGATAAAAAAGCAGGACCTCAAAGGTAATAATCTCTGGACTCCTACCAGTGCCACGTGCTAGTCAGAGTAGAAATAGGAGGATATTGCAGATGAATACGTGGCTTGAAAAAATGGTGCAAAGGGGAGGGATTCAAATTTCCCGGGCATTGGAACCAGTTCTGGGGGAGGTGGGACCAGTACAAACAGGACGCTCTGCACCTGGGCTTGGAAGGGAACCAATGTCCTTGGGGGAGTGTTTGCTAGTGCTGTCAGGGAGGATTTAAACTAATCTGGCAGAGGGAGGGGAGCATGAGCAGAGAGACAGAGGGATGTAAAATGAGGGTAGAAGCAATAGGTAGCAAGGTGAAACGTAAAAGTGGCAGGCAGAAAAATCCAGGGCAAAAATCAAAAAGGGCCACTTTTCAACCTAATTGTATAAGGGGTAAGAGTGTTGTAAAAACAAGCCTGAAGGCTTTATGTCTCAATGCAAGGAACATTCTTAATAAGGTGGATGAGTTGAATGTGCAGATAGTTATTAATGAATAGGAAATGCATCCACTATTTCTGTGGCTACTTCCTTGAGTACTCTGGGATGCAGACTATCTGGCCCTGGGGATTTATCGGCCGTTAATCCATTCAATTTACCCAACACCACTTCCCGGCTAACCTGGATTTCACTCAGTTCCTCCACCTTACTTGACCGCCGGTCCCATGCTATTTCCGGCAGATTATTTATGTCTTCCTTAGTGAAGACAGAACCAAAGTAGTTATTCAATTGGTCTGCCATGTCCTTGTTCCCCATGATCAATTCACCTGTTTCTGACTGCAAGGGACCAATATTTGTTTTAACTAATCACTTTCTCTTCACATATCTATAAAAACTTTGGCAGCCAGTTTTCTTTCATAATCTATTTTCCCTTTCCTAATTAAGCCCTGTAGATTAGAAATGCATCATATTTTTCAGACAGTCAAATGTAATGCATCCAAATTACTTGGAAAGTAAAGTAGCAGCATGAAGGAGAACGTCAAAAATAATCATAATTTTCTGGCAATTAACTTATTGTTGTTGCTTAATGTGGCAATCTATGATGTAGACCATCAGGGTAAAAAATAATCTTTTGTTGCATATAATAAGTAATGTGTGTATCACAATCTGTTTCTGCAATATGTTTCCGCAAGTGGAATTTGTTCTATCCCCTGGTGTCAGTGATTTGCCATGGAAGGACATCTTCCATGCTCCAACTGTCCCCTGGGTGTCAGATTGGGCTGAGGAGGAATCTTAAAGAAAACAATCCAAATTTGTCCAAACTCTCCCGATAGCTAATAACCTCCAATCCAAGTAGCATCCTGGTGAAATGTCTTCCGCACCCTCCCCACATCATTCCTGTAATGAGGTGGCCAGAACTGCAAATAACACTCCAAATGTGGCCTAACCAAACTTAATAAAGCTGCAATAAAACATTGCTTATACCTGACCAACAATGGCAATCATATGAAGTGCCTTATTTGCAATCAATGTCTTCCAATCTGCAAAGGTCCTTGCTCCTTTCCATTTTGACAGAAGTTTGCAAGATACTTGTACTTCTCAAAATCTAATTTCTAAATCCACCCAGATTTTAATTTCTTCATCATTGTTTAGTTTACTTTAGTTTATTGTCACATGTACCAAGGTACAGCGAAAAGCATTTTGTTGCGTGTTATCAAGTCAGTGGAAAGACAATTATTACAATGGTGGTTGTACCTTCAACTGCCCAGACCTGGAGCTCAGGAATTCCCTTCTCAATCTTTTCACCTATTAAGACCAGAGTCGATGGGCCAAATGGCCAGATTCTTCTCCTATGTCTTATGGTAGACAAAAATGCTGGAGGAACTCAACAGGTGAGGCAGGTTGAGACCCTTCTTTAGACTGATGTGGGGGGGGGGGGCAGGAAGAAACAAGGAAGAGGCGGAGATAGTAGGCTGTGGAAGAGCTGGGAACCTCCTATGTCTTTAGATCTTACTATTCCATCCTCATTTCAGACATCGTTGGAAATTTACCACTTGTTTCAAACAATAGACAATAGACAATAGGAGCAGAAGTAGGCCATACGGCCCTTCGAGCCTGTACCGCCATTCAATATGATCATGGCTGATCATATACAATCAGTACCCGATTCCTGCCTTCTCTCCATATCCCCTGACTCCGCTATCTTTAAGGGCTCTATCTAACGCTCTCTTGAAAGCATCCAGAGAATTGGCCTCCACTGCCTTCTGTGACAGAGAAATCCACACTCACAACTCTCTGTGTGGAAAAGTTTTTCTTCATCTCCTTTCTAAATGGCTTACCCCTTATTCTTAAACTGTGAACCCTGGTTCTGGACTCCCCCAACGTTGGGAACATGTTTCCTGCCTCTACAATGTCCAAACCCTTAATAATCTTACATGTTTTAATAAGATCTCCACTCATCCTGCTAAGCTCCAGAGTATACAAGCCCAGCCGCTCTATTCTATCAACATATGACAGTCCCGCCATCCCCGGAATTAACCTGGTGAACATATGCTGCACTCCCTCAATAGCAAGAATGTCTTTCCTCAAATTTGGAGACCAAAACTGCACACAATACTCCAGGTGTGGTCTCACTAGAGCCCTATACAATTGCAGAAGGACCTCTTTGCTCCTATACTCAACTCCTCTTCTTATGAAGGCCAACATGCCATTCGCATTCTTCATTCCTGCTGTACCTGAATACTTACTTTGGTCATTTGCCCCAATATGCTTTAGTGACTCGATTTCAACTGGTAACACAGCAAAGCTAAATTTACTATAGTAAAGACACTATGTAATCAAGGTGTTATTTTAAATTGTGGGATGCAAGTTCTGCTGGCCCAGTATTGCAGAGGAACACATAACAAGAGGAAGGAAATATTTGGTCTGTACCAAGCAGCCGAATCAGACAAATCAGATTCAGATTCAGATTCAAACTTTATTGTCATTGTGCAGTGTACAAGTACAGAGACAACGAAATGCAGTTAGCATCTCACCCAGAAGTGTGAACCCAAAATAATGGAACAGTAAAATATATATATGTATATACAGTAGCAGTAGTGCATTTTTCGGCGGGGGGGGGGGGGGGGGGGGGCGGGGGGGCTGTGAGATCAGTCACTGGGGGGGGGGGGGGGGGGGAGACTGGCAATCACCAAGTTGCAGAGTTAAGTAGAATCAACATGAAATTTATAATTATAAAGCCGCTGGATGTCTGGTGCAGGAAACAGGAAAATGCTACACTAGTAGCAGGTGTTTCTTGAGGTTATGGTTGACATGATTTTGAGGGAGCCTTATTCTGTTTGTAACCAATGCTAGATCGCACAGTTTGTTTGAAATAGGAAATATTCTGATCAGTTTTTTTCTGAAAGAACTTCAAGAAACTTGAAGCACGGAGAGCCACAAGTTCACAGTTAGCTACTGCCGTTACGGGTCGGTAGACAAAGTGTTGGACCAGAAATAGATTCACACCGAACGTTGAGAGAATTAAACGTGTTGTGCAAAAAATAGAAACTGTTGGAAAGCAGGTCGGGCAGCATTTGTGGAGAGAGAACAAGGTCCAAGGAGTCTTAGACACAAAATGCTTGAGTAACTCAGTGGCCATAAAGGCAGCATCTCTGGAGAAAAGGAATAGGTGATGTTTCAGATCAGGACATTTCTTCAAGGGGCTCAACCCAAAACATCACCTATTTCATTTCTCCAGAGATGTTGCTTGATCCATTGAGTTGCTCCAGTGTTTTATGTCTATCTTCGGTATAAACAAGCATGTGCAGTTCCTTCCTACACATTTACAAAAGTGGTTATTAAGGATTATGGTATTGATGGCTGAACTGTAGTCAATAAATAGCATCCTGACACAGATGCTCTTATTGTCAAGGCGATCCAGAGCTGAATGTAATGCAAGTGAGGTAGCTTCCTCCGTAGAACTATTTTTCCTATAGACAAATTGCATAATGTCTAGATAGTCAGGTAGACCAGTGCAGATGTGGGCCATTACCAGTCTTTGAAAGCACTTCTTTATGGTCACTGTTGCACAAGGCGTTGTCCAACATTGAATGTTGTACAAGACACTGGTAAGGCCACATTTGGAGAATTGGATTCAATTTTGGTCCCCCTGCTATAGGATAGATGTAGTTAAGCTAGAAAGCAAAATATTTATGAAGATATTGTTAGGACTCAAGGGCCTAAGCTATAGGGAGAGGTTGGGTGGGCAAGGACTTTATTCCTTGGAACACAGGAAGATGAATCTTTTACCAAAGGTAGGGGAATCAAGAACCAGAGGTTACAGCTCTAAGGTGAGAGGGAAAGGATTTAATAGGAACTTGAGGGGTAACGTTTTCACACAGAGGATGGTGGATAGATGGAATGAGCTGCCAGAAACGATAGTTGAGGCAGCACAATAACAACATTTAAAAACATTTGGACAGCTACATAGATAAGAGAGATTTAAAGGGATATGGGCCAAATGCGGGCAGGTGGAACTAGCGTAGATGGGGCATCTTGGTCGTTATGGGTAAGTTGTGCCGAAGGACCTGTCTTCATGCTATAAGACTCCATGACATGTTAGAGCTATCGGGTGGTAATCATTGTGATAGGTCACATTATTTTTCTTGGGGACCAGAATGGTGGAGGTTTCCCTGAAGCAGATGAGGACAGGAGAAAGGTGAAGTGACAAGTTGAAGATGCTGGCCATGACCGTGTTGAAGATTGCCGCAAAATTTCAGGACCCATTCAGGGACTCCAACCAGGCTGGTCACTTTCTCAGAGTTTAGCCTCACAAAAGCATTTCTGAATTCTGCCATGAAGATGCATGGGACAGGGCTAGCGAGGGATAGGGGAATGTGCTTAGTGAAAATGTGTTTGCCTTTGCCTGTTTAAAATGGCATTGACCTTCCAGTAGAAATGCATCATTGCCAGAGATCGATCCAATTTCAGTTTCCTGTCCTTCATTGTGAAATAAATAACTTTCTGATTTCGCCCCAATGGGGCCAAGGTTTCACTTATAACATCACATTCCCGACTTCCGCAACCAAGGAAAATAAATGTCAGTCCATCCACCCAGCTTCTAAACATCTTGATAAGATCTCAGCACCACCTCCCGCTCTCTAAAAGGCCTGTCTCACTGTGCAAGTTGTCCCACGAGGTACCCCGAGTTTTCACTCGCGGTATTCCCGTACACTCAACGTAGCGGGAACGTCGGAACTCGCGCGAGCAACTTAGCGACTCGTGGCGCTCACGGCAAGTACACGTGAAACTTGTTAACCCGTGAAAAAAATTAAACGTTTGATATTTTCCACGACTCAAATTTACTGTTCAAGTTAAAAATTGAAACATTTAAACTCGTTGTAATAACGTAGTGGTCCGTGCGTTTACCTTAGTGATTCGTGTGTCTACCGTGGGAACTCTTTAACTCAGCGGGCAGGCAGCATCTTTGGAGAGAAGGAATGGGTGACGGGATGACTTTTCCAAATTTCTCCAGCCCCGTGTGTTCACTTTTTGTCAACCAGCATCTGCCCTTTCTTGTGTATTACATTATTTGTATCCGTGGCAGTCGATTGTCGCTCCCTTCAGTTTCCCAGGGGGTCGGGACGGGACTGGACTTGGGAGGGAAAGGTGGGGGGGGGGGGGGTAGCGTTTCACTAAATGCTTAAAAAAAACTTTAAGTTCTAGATTATGGACAATTTTAAGTTGGGTATGGACAAATCCAACGAACCACACTACATTATTCTTGAATAGATGACTTTGAATTCGTGATTTATTTTAAAAGGAACCAACATCTACAGTGCCTTGTGTCTTGGCAATTCATGATTCTCCACGCTGGGCAAAGAATGGGATTTGTAAGCGGCTAACTTCATTCTAAAACTTGGAATGGCACATTGGCGGTGCAGCAGTAGAGTTGCTGCCTCACAGCGCCAGAGACCCGAGTTCAATCATGACGACTGGTGCTGTCCGTACGGAGTTTGCACGTTCTCCCAGTGACCACGTAGGTTTTTTCCGGGTGCTCCAGTTTCCTCCCACATTCCAAAGACGTGCAGGTTTGTATGTTAATTGTCGTCTGTAAATTGCCCCGCAGTGTGTAGGATGGAACTGGTGTCCGGGTGATTGTGGTCAGCATTTGCTCGATGGGCCTGTTTCCACACTGTATCTAAACTAAACTAAAGGCCCTGAAGAAGAGTCCCGACCCGAAACGTCAACTATCCATTTTGTCCAGAGATGCTGCCTGACCCGTAGAGTTATTCCAACATTTTGTGACCTTTTTGTGATAAGTTAATGCTTCAAACCTTTCTCGAGGAATGGGAATTAGGGGAAGCAGTAGGAAATATGTTGCTTGGCATTTAAAATAAATAGATTAGTCAGTACAGGACGAGGGTTTGTTTGATGCCCAACACAAAATGCTCGAGTAACTTGGCGGGTCAGGCAGCAACTCTGGAGAGAAGGAATAGGTGACTTTTCGGGTCGCGATCCTTCATCAGAAGATGAGCCCTTATCCGAAACGTCACCTATCCACATTCTCCAGAGATGTTACCTGGCCCGCGTTGTTACCCCAGCTGTTAAAGAAGGAACTGCAGATGCTGGAAAATCGAGGGTACACAAAAGGCTGGAGAAACTCAGCGGGTGCAGCAGCATCTAAAGAGTGAAGGAGATAGGCAACGTTTCAGGCCGAAACAAGGGTTTCGGCCCAAAATGTTGCCTATCTCCTTCGCTCCTTAGATGCTGCTGCACCCACTGGGTTTCTCCAGCCTTTTGTGTACCCTTGTTACCCCAGCTTCCGTCTAAAGCCTTGGGATCGTCGCCGACGTGAAGACGGTGCGAAGCCCCCGCGCCCGGTGCAATGGGCGGGGAGCTAGAGAGGGGAGGGAAGGGGTCACACACATGGCTGGGAAGCAGAGGGGTGGGTGTGGGGGTAGTGACAGACAGGGTCCACAATGAGATGGAGAAAGACAGAAACACCGACGTGCAAAGGAGACATACAATGGCGCATGATCTCTCTAGCGTTATGGCGGGTGATTGTCGCCTGCCCGCTGTTTCTGACCCTAAAGCCTTCGGATGGTTGCCCTTTGTGTTGGCGTGGAGGGGGAGGGGGGTATTGTGCTGTTTGATTGCCCCCTGCTATCCCAGGGACAGAGGGACACAGCGGCTTTTGAGACTGGTGGGCAATCACTACGAAAGTGTCTGCCCACACAGTCAGTACACCTCTCCTACACATGTCTCCCGCACTAAGATCATCCCACAGAGAATGATTCCAGCCTAACCCAAGAGCCTTGTCACCCCAGACCGATGCAGCCCAGGAGGCGACCCTGAGCTCTGTCTCCCAACAATCTGATGTGGAACTTATATGAAAGAACAGCGGCTGCGGCCGGCCGGCTGGCACCCGGCATGGACTTCTCACACCCTCACACACTTACCTTCATTCATGGTTGGCTCAAATGTAACGGGAGAGGAACTTGGAAACTCGGGAGAGCACCTTGGAACATCGCAGAAATGACATACCCGTGGGAACTCAGTTAAATACTTGAACATAAACTTTGAATCTCGTGCATAATCACGAGTCTGGTTTTTTTCTTTCACTTGGGGTCACTCGTGGGTGGACTCGCACCGTGAGACAGGGCCTTAAGAAGTGCAAGTAAAATCTCATAGACTTTGAGGGGATGCAGAAAAATCAAGAGACGAGTGGCAAGTGAAGTTTCATTCTTTAATTTAGTTTAGTTTAGTTTAGTTTAGAGATACAGCATGGAAACGGGCCCTTTGGCCCACCAAGTCCGCGTCGACCAGCAACCATCCATACACTAGTTATATCCTACATACAGGGGACAGTTTACAGAAGCTAATTGACTTACAAACATAGTTTGGTTTAGTTTAGTTTATTATTTTCACGTGTGCCGAGGAACAAGCTTTTTTGTTGCGTGTTATCCAGTCAGCGAAAAGACCATACGTGATTACAATCAAGCAGTCCACAGTGTACAGATACAGAGTAAAGGGAAATAAAGATTGAAAAGACTGGAGCGATTGTAATGGATGATAGCAGATCCACTTCTGGGACCAGCGCGCAATGAGTCGTATGGCTTTGGCGCCATCTTGGATGTATAAAGTGATGCAGTTTGACAGAATAAAGGAGTAAGAATGTGGATTAAATGATGCAGTTTTAATGAGTGTGCCGAATCATAGGAAGCTGGGTTTAAATCTATTGACATTTTTGAAAAGGACAGGATATGAGGAACAGAAGAGTCAGTAAAGCAATTAGTGTAGTGGGTTTCATAAACAGAGTCCAAAATCAGCAAGATTGTGTTCATAAGTTATAGGAGTAGAATTAGGCCATTCGGCCCATTCAAGCATTGCTGATCTATTTCTCCCTCCTAACCCCATTCTCTTGCCTTCTCTCTATAAACTCTGACACATGTACTAATCAGGAATCTATCTATCTCTGCATTTAAAACACTGACTTGGCCTCCACAGCCTTTTGTGGCAAAGAATTCCACTGAATTAAGCACTGAAATGGCTGTAACCAAAATAGTGTGTCCCGGACCAATCAGCACACTTTAGGTAGGATGCAAATGTCCTGGGAAAGACGCAGAACAGCTGTATTAGCTGGGGTTTGCAGGGATCAAAAATGTAATCTGTAATGCGAGACTTGAGTAAATCATATTTTTTCTCTTTGGATCAAAGAAGGTTGCAATGGGGATTTGATAGAGGAGCAAATGATAGGGTTTAGATGGAGTAAATAAGTAGAGACAATGGGAGATGGTTCAGAGACTACTTTAAAATAGAAGAATAGAAGAACATGTAAACATGTTTGGGTGGCACATTGGTGCAATTGTAGAGTTGCTGCCTTACAGCAACAGAGACTCAGGTTCGATCCTGACGACGGGTGCTGCCTGTATGGAACTTGTACAATCTCCCTGTCTTCTTCTTGTGTATGGCGTGCACAGCCTAAAGTTGTAGGACAACTTGTTCTATTTGATCTTATTTGAGTGTGCATGCCAGGTTGATTGCATTCATCGAAACAGGGCGTGAAGGTTGCAATCTTCCACCCCATCTCCCTGTTACTGCATGGGTTTTCTCTGGGTGCTCTGGTTTTCTCCCACACTCCAAAGACAAACAGGTTTGTAGGTTAATGGCTTCAGTAAGTTGTAAAAATTGATCCTAGTGCCTGCAGGTTAGTACCAGTATCGCAAGTCGGGGTGGACTCAGTGGGCCGAAGGGCCTGATTCCGCGCTGTATCTCTAAAGTCTACTATAAACTGGCAGGACAACATTTCATGTTCTGTCAAGGCATTTTGAACCATTGGAAGGAACATTGGATTTCCCAACTTTAACTAAATGATCTCACTGTTGCTCAATCTTATGTTATGTACCTTTTTCTCCCCGTTTCTTGTAAAAGCCTCACTAATGGTCAGTACTCATGCTTCTTATCACTGGTTCTGTTAGACTCTCTCGCTGCTCCCCCTCTGTGATTTCTATCGCTCTCGGACTCTTTGACCATGTTCCTCACCCAGACCCGCTCACAGCCACACGGCCTTCCTCTGTACTTGTCTTCACCATCATCTTGGCCCTCATGGCTTCCAGTTCCACTCCCTTGAGCTGCCTCCTTCACCTGATCTGTCAATCTATCTCCCACAGGTTTCTGTCTCACACCTCATGTTTCCTCTCAGCACTGCTTCGAAAAGTGCTTTCACCCTCAGTTTTGGGGTTGGGTCGTGGACCTGAAAAGTGAATTGAGATGAGGAAAAACGTTTTCATACAGTGAGTTGTACATCTGTGGAATTCTCTGCCACAGAAGGCAGTGGAGGCCAAGTCACTGGATGTTTTCAAGAGAGTTAGATTTAGCTCTTAGGGCTAAAGGAATCAAGGGATATGGGGAAAAAATGATCATATTGAATGGTGGTGCTGGCACGACGGGGCCGAATGGCCTACTCCTGCACCTATTTTTCTATGTTTCTATGTTTCTAATTGCTTTCTCTTTCCACAGATGCTACTTGACTGGCTGTGTTCTTCCAGCATTTCAATTTTCATTTCAAATTCCAGCAACTGCAGTTAATTTGTATTCCACACTTTGAGGCAAGATGGTTAATGTGCTTTAATAGATATAGAATTATGAGCTAGCATAACACAGAAGCAGTCAGTCATTCTGAAGAAGGATTCCAACTTGAAACATCACCCATCCTCTTTCTCCAGAGATGCTGCCTGGCCCACTGAGTTACTCCAGCACTTTGTGTCTACAGTCTGTTTTCCTTCTTGTGGGGAAAAGAGACAAATGGAAAAGAATATTAACAGATTAAATTTTAAAGCACCCTGTCAAATCTTTCAGATATCTCTAAACCGCTTCATGCAAAATGAAGCAAGGTGAAGTCCTATACTGGTTTTGCGGTATCTTCACAAACCAGAGCTCAAGTGAAGCATTCCCTATTCAGTTCCCGAGTCTGAAGAAGGGTCCCAACCCGAAACATCACCTATCAGTGTTCTCCAGGATGCTGCCTGACTCACTGAGTTACTCCAGCACTCTGTGTCTTTTCCCAATAAGTTGTTTTTACTTCTTTCACATGGGTTTAAAGATACAATACGATAGAACTTTATTTATCCCAGGAGGGAAATTGATCTGCCAACAGTCATAAAACACAAATGATTGTATCATATTGTATCGTATAGTTTCTTTGAACCCATGTGAAAGAAGTAAAAAGATGATGATCTTTAACTAAGCAAACCTACCCAGTTCCTCCCTCCCTCCCCCCTATCCTGACTCACTGCCCCATTCCCACCTGGACATGCACCCATTTCTCCCCTCCCCCCTCCCCTTCCCCTTCCATCTACATTCCTTCCTCTGGCTTCACAATTCACTCCTCTTATCCTTATCACGTGCCCTTTGTTTTTTCACCTCGGACCTTTGTCCAACTAACTGCCCATCAAAAATACCCTCAGTGGTATGCACCTTTCACTTGCCAAGTTTTGTCCTGCCGTCCTCTCTTCCAGCTTTCTACCCCTCTCCACCCCCCCCCCCCCCCCCCCCCCCCCAAGACAGCCAGTATGAAGAAGGATATCAACCTGAAACATCACCTGTCCACATTATCCAGAGATGCTGCCTGACCTGCTGAGTAACTCCAGCACTTTGTCACTTCCATCTCAGTGTTGGATTAGCATCTGCAGCCATTAGTGAAATTCCCCTGTGAGTTTAATGACTAGTGAGAGCCTGTTTCATCCCTTACTTAATTGTAAAGCCTTCCTCTGTTGACTTTGTGTCTCTGTGCCTTTACCTGCAGTAACATGCTGGATGACGTCGGCTGGGAGTTAGAGACACTTAATGATCTCATCAGAGCAGTAGAGGCTCTACATCCAATAACAATTTCAGCAACCAGTCTGAAACTGGATTTTCCTGTTCAGAAGACACAACAACAAAAATAAAACAAAGCTGGTGCTTGAAGGAGGAAAGAATATTGAAATTAAAAACACCAAGTGCTGGAATAACAACTGGTCAGGCAGCACCTCTGGAGAACACGGATTCATTGGAGACCTTCAAACTATATTTAATCAGACTTTACTCTAACATGCAGCAAACATTATTATCCTGCATCTGTACACTGTGTATGGCTTGATTCTACTCATGTGTAGTCTTTTCGCTGACTGGATAGCATGCAGCAAAAAGCTTTTCACTGTACCTTGGTTCACTTGACAATAATAAACTAAACCAAAGCAGACCAAGGTTGCTGCGCAGTGGGACAGCACCAGAGACCCGAGTTCCATCCTGGCTACCGCTGATGTCTATACAGAGTTTGTCTATTCTCCTAGTGACTGCGGGGTTTCCTCCGGGTGCTCTGGCTTCAGTATAAATTGTATGATAGTGTGTAAAATAGTGTTAGTGTACGGGGATGATCGCTGGTTGGTGCAGACACCTGGTGCCAGAGCCGGCCTTAGGCTGATTGGACCGATTTTTTCAAATTGGGCCGCACGCCAAAGGGGGGCCCCGCGTTAATTTTCCGTATTTCGTGTGGAAATACAAATTAGCTTTGTTAAATAAAGATTTAAAAAAACATTCGCCAGACACGAACGATGTGTTAAGTCCTACTGTAGCACTTGTGAACAGCCAGTAGTTAACTTAGTGGTTATACAATGGGTCATCAAATGCTCTGATGAGTAAATGAGGACTCGCTGCCACCGAAGCGGCTGAGACTCTGGTCTGGACTGGGGGGGGGGGGGAGAGGGGAGGGGGGTGGTAGTACCGGGCTCTGAGGGGGTGTGGGAGTCTCACAGCCCCTGCCAGACTGACTGTCCATGCACAAACAGGGCAGCAAGCCTCCGCACCGCAGCGAACTCAGCCGTGAGTATTCAACGCTAAACGCCGGAGAGGGCGGTGTGTGTGTGGGGGGGGGGAAGAAAGGGTCAGATTTGTATGAAATCGGCGGCATACCGGCCCTTGGCCGGGGGGGGGGGGGGATAGAGTTAAAACACCTGAAGCAGAAACGAAAGACAACAGGCCGGTTAAGTGCGAGAGGGAGACAATCTGTGGATAAACAGATCTGGGGGTTGGATTAACTCATTCGGTGCCGGTACAACAGCAAACCACGTTGGAGGTTTGAGTCTGTTAACATTTGTGTCGGGGTTAATGTCCAGGCCGGGGTACGGGTGGGATTTAAGCCTGTGTGTGTGTGTCTGTCTGTCTGTCTGTCTGTCTGTCTGTCTGTCTGTCTGTCTGTCTGTCTGTCTGTCTGTCTGTCTGTGTCTGTCCGTGTGTGTGTGTGTCTGTCTGTCTGTATATGTGTCTGTCTGTGTGACTGTCTGTGTATGTCTCTGTGTTTCTGTGTCTGTGTGTCTCTGTAGCTGTGTGTGCGTTTCTGTGTCTGTGGCTGTGTCTGTGTGTCTCTCTATCTGCGTGTGTGTCTGGGTGTGTCTCTGTCTGTGTGTGTGTGGGGGGGGGGGGACAGTGGAGAGACAGAGAGAGAGGGGGGATTTTCAGTTTGCAAACCACACGTTTTCAGTTAAGAGTTGGACACGATTACTGTCAATATGAGCAGCTCATGGAGCAGAATCAGAATGAGAAACACTGCTCGGCTCTCACACACACACACACTCATGGAATGAACTGTAGATATAAACGTGGCTGAGGGTAGAGGAGTGGGGGAGAGAGGGAGAGGGGGAGAAAGAGAGAGAGAGAGAGAGAAATTGGAGAGAGAAGAGAGAGGAAGGCGATTATAAATGAATGTACTGTTGTACTACAATGATCTGTTAGTTATAGTGTGATTTTTGATTGTGTTTTGATGTATTGTATTTTATGATTTGTGTTGAATAAAGTTTTTGAAATGAAAAAAAAAAAAAAAAAAGAGAGAGGAAGGGGAGAGAGACGGAGATAGAGAGATAGAGAGAGGGGGAGAGAGAGAGAGGAAATTGGAGAGAGAAGAGAGAGGAAGGGTGGAGGAAGAGGGGGAGAGAGAATTGGACAGAAAAGGGGGAGAGAGAGAGAGGAGAAAGAGAGAGAGAAAGGAAGGGGAGAGGGATAGAGAGAGATAAGGGAGAGAGAGAGAGAGAGAGATGGGGGGAGAGAGAGAGGAAGGGGAGAGGGATAGAGAGAGGAAATGGAGAGAGAGAGAGAGAGAGCGAGAGAGAGAGAGAGAGAAAGAGAGAGAGGGGGGAGAGAGAGAGGGGAGGAGAGAGAGAGTTCTCCCTTCTGCCACACCACCACTGTTGGCTGCCCTTTGTGAGGTGATTGGAGACCAAAACCAGTTACCCTTTAGATATCCCTCTGCCCCCCATCTCCCTCTCCCTACCTCTCACTATCTCCCTCTCCCTCCTTCTTTGGAGAGGGGGGGAGGAAGGGGGAAGGAAGGGGGGAGAGGGTGGAGGGGAGAAAGGAGTGTGTACCTTGCTTGGTGGAGAAGAGGGATGTGGGAACGCTGTACGCAGGTGGTGACTCACTCTCACACTGGGATCCCCCCCTGTCATTGTGCAGTCCATCTGAATCCCTGCACCCCCCCCCCCCACCCCCTGACTAGAAGTCAAAGCCTCAGAATTAAAGGATGTTATTTTAGGAAGGCAGTGAGGAGAAATTCCTTTTGACAGAGGGTGGTGAATCTGTGGAATTCTTTGCTACAGAGGGCTGTGGAGGCCAAGTCAGTGGATATTTTTAACGCAGAGATAGATTCTTGCTTAGTGCGAGTGTCAGGGGTTATGGGGAGAAGGCAGGAGAATGGGGTTAGGAGGGAGAGATAAATCAGCCATGATCGAATGGCGGAGTAGACTTGATGGGCCGAATGGCCTAATTCTGCTCCTATCAATTATGAACTTATGAACAAGTATTAATGACGCTGCGTTCCTTTGAATACAATTCACGCGGCATCATTAACACTTATTCAAAACAGAATTACATTTACTGAGGAATGTAGATCGATGCATTAATGACACATTGGGAATTTCTTAATACTCACCATCATGATTGAGGACTTCGTCTTGGTGAGCTTCTTGGTCTGCAGCAGGTAAGTCATTCAGTTTACCTACTGACCCACGTTGTGTCTCTCTGTCGTTCGCTCTCTCCCTCCCTCCCTCTCTCTCTCTCTCTCTCGCGTGCTCCCTCTCTCTACTGCTCCCCATCTCGTCTCTCTCTAGCTCTCTCGGCATTCCCGGAATCATTGATGTTTTGCAATGGACAAAAATGATGGAGAAACTTAGCAGGTGAGGCAGCATCTGTGGAGCGAAAGAAATATGCAACGTTTCGGGTCAAAACCCTTCTTCAGACCCGGACCAAAATGTTGGCTATTTCCTTCACTCCATTGATGCAGCCTCAAGCCCTGTCCCACTGTGTGAGTTCACACAAGAGCTCTTCCGAGTTTAAAATCTCTGTGTAGCATCTCTGTCCCTATCTTCAAAATCCCACTTTGAAATAAAATACAACTTTCGACTTAAAAATTTCGCAGCAGGATCGAGATTAGTCGATTCCCACGCATTTTCAATCATCGTTCGTCTCAGTGTAATTTTCACACCTGGTTAATATAGTTTTTTTTTAAAGATACAGTACATTACAATAAATTGTTTCAAGCATACCCGGTACTAAATGCACAAACATTAAGGTGGTTACTGATGTTACAAACGGTTGTAAATGAATATAATTTCAAAGTGAAATAGGAGATTTCCATGGAAAGAATATATAACCAGAATATGGCGAAGTTGCTGCAAAATGCTCACTTAAAACAATACGTCGTCAACTCAGGATTGTTTCTTAGCCCTCTGACAGGTGTTTCAATCTCACTACGTAGCTCGCTGTTCATCGATTCATAGCTATTAATTTTCATTCCTGGTACGTATCAAACTTCTCCAAATACAAACGCTTCAAGTTACGCTTCTTGTGTGGTGGTAAGGGGTGGGGGGGAATGCTAGGATAAAATACCATATATTTGAATTTATATAGCGATCCTGCTGCAAAACGTTTGTCGAAAGTTGTATTTATTTCAAAGTGGGAATTGGAAGATAGGGACAGAGATGCTACACAGAGATTTTGATAGGAAGGAAACGTTACAGCAGCTGAGTAAAAGATTGGTCAATTGGTAGGTTCAATGAAGATCGGGCGAGGGGTATTGGGGGTGGGGAAAATGTATCTATAGCTTGTATAGCTTGGGACCTGAAAAAATGAGTACTGAGATGGATTATCATTCCACACCAAACTTCTTAGACAATAATATCTTTTATGCAATTATCACATTTTTGCTGGATATGGATCAACGGACTCTGTATGGTACATGCTCGTAAATTAGAAAAACAAATGTTCTTCTTTAAGTACTGTTGTTTCTGGGATGAGGAGACTGGTAACAAATAGCCTACATTCTATATTTTGTCATAATGTGGCTGAAACAATGGCATATTTATTGATATTTATTGAGATAGAAAGATACAACTGAGTTTGGCAAGATATTACCTTGCGGCTCTAAAGTGGGAAGCGTCTGTAAAAGGACAGCGCTGCTGGTGGGGGGGGGGGGGGGAGTTCCTTTCAGAGCGTGTGAGCGGGGAGGGCAGAAGCGTTGAGAAGGATGGGGTCAGTCGGGGATCATCCTGCTCATGAGCGGGTCAGCAGGCGATGGATAACAGGACAGCGGGCGGTGGTACTTACTCCATATGTCAGTGCGAGTAACCTCAATTGATCCCTTGTTCGCGATGACACAGGAGTAAGCTCCACCGCCCGCTGTGATGTTATCCATCACCCGTTGACCTACTCCGCTCTATGATCTTTGCTCTTGAGCTGGTCCCCTCACTGTTCAGATGGAGAGCACTGCCAGATGTGAGCGGGCCGGCAGAAGGCGCTGAGATGGCAGTCGGTTCCGCTGTCCGGTGATGGAGGCCGCTCGTAGCCACGCGAGCTGCTTCCCTCCCCGGCCAAAATGGTGAGGGAGCGAGTTACTGGCATGAACCCGACCCCCTCCTTCTCCACGCTCCTGCCCTCCCTGCAACTTTACCCATGGCTAGACGCCCCACATGCTGTGAAAGGAACTCTCCCCCGAATTGGTCCCTTGATAAGTTGAACTAGTATTGTCATTCAATAAGATGACAACTGATTCAACTGTCCCGGTGTGCTCCCGTTTTTCCCACCATCTTTCCACCTGCTGTCACCCTCCACCCATTCAGTAATTCAGAAAGAAGGAGATTTGGAAGCCGGGGGAAAATTGAATTGTTACTTTATTTATTTTTTTATTTTTATGGAAAGAACAATCTGCGCATGTGCGATTTTTTTTAAAGCCAACTGACTGTCATATTACTCACAACATGAGACTCATTTATAATTATTTATTTATATTTCTGTGAAAATTTTTCCCAATTGTGCCCCGCACCTCCTAAGGCTGGCCCTGCCTGGTGCCTACTTCCACGTTGTATCTCTAAAGCTGACGGTTCAATTTGGAACCCTTCTTCAGACTGATTACAGTGGAGAGTGGTGAAGAAAGCTGGAAGAGCAGAAGGGCAGCACAAAACTCAGCAAGTAATAGGTGATACAGGTGAGAGATTTTGATGGGCAGAGATTCGACAAAGGCCAGAGATGAAAAGCCAAAGGATGTGAGACAAGAGTTGGTGGGATGTTTGTCTTTTATGCCTTTTGTGGTAAACTAACCTCTGCAGTTCCTTGTATCTGCAGAATATTGAATGGGTATTCGTGGTGCACAAAATTCAAGCTCTACCTCCTAATCAATGTCTACTGTAGTTTTGGCATACAGCATGGAAACAAGTCCAGCGAGTCTGTGCCAACCTGCGATCATCTATACACAAGCACTATCCTACACACTAAAATTGACATTTTACAATTCACAGAAGTCAATTGCCCTACAAATCTGTATGTCTTTGGGTTGTGGGGGAAAAAAAAAATCAGAGCAGCCAGAGAAAACTTATGTGGTCACAGGGAGAATGGACAATCTCTGGACAGTCAGCACCCATAGTAAGGATCAAAGCCAAGTCTCTAGCGCTGTAAGCGAGCAAATCTATCACTGCACCACTGGGCTGGCTTCACAGTCGGTCAAAGGTTATTTTTTCACTTACAGTTGCTCTGCTTACATTAGGCAAGTTGTCATTAGGCGAGTCAGCACTTCCACAGGAAGCCAGCCAGCAGGATGGGAAATAAATCCCAGCCTCTCTTCCTCTGCGAGGAGAAGCTTTGAGTGGGTGGGGAGCATGGTTTTCAATGGATACTGAGGTCTGCAGATGATTTACAGTTTGCTTGCTCTATTTAGACTTTAGACTTCAAAGATACAGTGTGCACACAGGCCATTTGGCCCACCGAGACCACGCCATTACCCCCCTACACTAACACTATCCAACACACTCGGGATAATTTACAAAGCTAATGAACCTACAAACCTGTATGTCTTTGGCGTGTGGGAGGAAACCGGAGCATCTGGAGAAAATCCACGCAGTCACATGGAGAGTTCGATAGAGCTGTAGGGGCTAGTGGAGTCAAGGGATATGGGGAGAAGGCAGCCACGGGTTATTGATAGCGGACGATCAGCCATAATCACAATGATTGGCGGTGCTGGCTCGAAAGGCCGAATGGCCTCCTCCTGCACCTATTTTCTATGTTTCTATGAGAACGTACAAACTCTATACAGACAGCACCCGTAATCAGGATCAAACACGGTCTCTGGCGCTGTAAGGCAGCAACTCCACCGCTGTGCCACAATGCTGCCCCCTATTCCATTTTATTACATTTATCTTTCGACTCATCGAATGATTGCTGAAAGGTATAATGGAGGAATCCACTGTCAGATATAAGCCAAGAGGGAATTAGTTCTGACTCTTTATTGTTCTCCCTGCCTGTCATCGGAAAGACTGCTGCCAATTATGTCCATTGTGGCTCCTGGCCAAAGACTAGAGTAACCTGTGTTGCAAGATTCCTGATCCATGCAGTACAAAGGTCACACTTAACTAACCAATAAACTAACTTTAAAGGACAGCCACACCCCAGCACAGCTGTAAACGTTGAACCAGTTTATGACTTGTGCTTTTGTGAACAAGTAAGAGTGCTACAAGTCACAAGATCCGTGAGTTATGTTCCACATCATCAACACTTGATCCATGTTTTTTACCAGTTTTAACTTAACGTAGGGCTCTATAACTCATTATGAGGCTTAATTCTCTAGAGCTGACCACATGAACAACTCTACTGGCCATTTTCATATTTTTTTAGTTTAGTTTAGAGATACAGCGCGGAAACAGACCCTTCAGCCCACCGAGTCTGCACC
This sequence comes from Raja brachyura, assembly GCA_963514005.1. The sequence continues at coordinate 33,655,339 of OY740797.1, read as the reverse complement.
GATCAGCGATCCCTGCACATTAACACTATCCTACACACACTGGGGACAATTTACACATACACAAAGCCAATTAACCTACATACCTGGACGTTGTTGGAGTGTGGGAGGAAACCGAACATCTCAGAGAATGTTCAAACTCCGTATAGACAGCACCCATAGTCAGGAACGAACCCGGGTTTCCGGCGCTGCAAGTCAAATTTACATCCTGATGTTTCCCCAAAAACTGGACCAAAACAAGAGTTGGAATTGGATTTCATCGTTTCTGTACTAGATGTCAACACCGACAGTTCCTTGTGTCTCTCTAAAGGTTGCTGTTGCTGTCATAGCTGACAGATTCAAAGGTGTTGATTGTCACTGTGGGAAGATGGAGAGGAAACTGAACGGTCCCCAGTAAAGGGTAATAAACCTGACAGAGATGAGGTATAGAAAGGTTTCATAACTGCAGATCTCTGCTTGATTGACCATTTGCAATAAACTCCTCAACACCATGTTGACAAACTGGATGGCAGAGACAAGGAGTGAGACAAAAGGATTGGGGAGTTGCAAATTGTGTAGCTGGAGGGTTGACAAGGTGCGAATTGCATAGCTAGTGGAAGGAATGTAGATGGAGGGGGGAGGGTTGGGAGGGAGATAGGTGCAAGGTTAGCCAGGGCTCAGGGAAGGGGAAGGTGGGGAATAGAACGGCAGGAACGGGGGTGGTTTATGGGGGGGGGGGGGGGGGAAGGGTGGTTGGGGGGGGGAAGGGTGGTGGTGGGGGGGGAAGGGTGGTGGGGGGTTTGTAGATTACTTAAACTTGGAGAATAGTAAGATTAAATGAGAACTTACCAGTTTGAAGTTTGATATTTATTTTAAGACGAGTTACGATGAGGGATTACGTGAAGAAGCTCGCCAGCCTACATGCGAGTCAACCTTCAAAGCAACGGTGTGAAGTCACAGATAACAGTTGTTGAACTGAATATAGTAAGATTCGAGAAACTAGAACTACCAGCTGACCTTTATGAAGAGAGGGTTGGGTGCAGAGGGCACGTAATCCCTCATCGTAACTCCTCATAAAATAAAGATCAAACTTCAAACTGGTAAATTCTCGTTTAATCTTACTATTTTAATCCGGAAGATTTCAAAGCTCTGTGAATTCATGCTGTAGACACGAGTCCATGCCACACACGGTATTAGATGACCAAGATGAGTGAAATTACTAATACATTCAGACTTGACATAGCTTTAAACATGCTGATGTTTTAATGGACAAAATTAACAATAGTAGCCCCTCTCATCCGAGAGGAAACTATAAAATGGAATTTAAAATGGAGTTGGCAAATTCCCCTGGTCTGACTATGGGTTTATTATAGAACGTCTGAAAAGTGCACTCGTTTGACCATCCTGCAGCCGCTAGGATATGGTCCAGCGGGACGTCCATCACCCTTGCTGCTGACGTAGTTGCAGCCCTGGGGGTGGAGTGAGATTTGAAAACGTCAGTATCTACTCCTGCATAAGTTAGAACCTGTTTTAACCACCTGGAGATGGTCTGTACTGAAACCTTCTTATGAGGTTTCTTGTGACTAACAAACATTGCTAGTTCTGACCCCCAAAGGCTCTTGGTGATCTTAATATATTGTTGGAGGTGTGTGACAACACATAACCGGAGGTCCAAGGGGTATGTCATAAAGAGCAGTTTGAGGCAGGAAGTACCTGGTCTACTCTGCTTAACTGGATCATACACATAAAATATTATACTATGGGCAGATGTGATCATCCTATCCAGCCGCAGTTTATGCAACGACTGGACCTGACGGCTGACACTAGTGTCATGAGCATCCATACCTTGTAAGTGAGCTGGACCAGGGACAGGGATGTTGCTGGAGCCCACCGGTGAAGCAGCGTTAGTACCACACCTACAACCCATATTTCCGAGTATCTGGGCCTGGGAGGAATCGAATTGAAGATACCTTTCATGAACCGGGATATCGGTGTGTGAGACCCAACAGAGTGGTGTCTCGACTCTGGCAACAAGTATGATGACAAAGCACTCCTGGCACAATTTAAAACACTGTAACTCAATCTCTCATCAAAATAAAGTTTGGAGAGGAATTCTAATACATTTGTTATGTGTGCTGTCTCATACGAAATATTAGACGGTAACAGAACACTTCCCATTTCTTAATATAAGAGATGTACTGTTTCTTGGTACTGTCTCTCCAGGCCGCAGTGAGCACGTCCATCGTACGATCAGATAGTCCGAGCCCCAGGAAAGATCTTCTTAGAGTCTGCAAACCAACAGATTGAGCCGATCATGCAGTGGATGATTATCCCCAGTCACGGGGTGAACTAGTAGATTTCTGCTTTTGGGAACTGCCATAAAAGGTTCTGTGATCATTCCCAGTATGAGTGGAAGCCATGGCTGTGTAGGCCAGTCAGGCACTACCAGAATGCCTGAGGCAAAGTCTTGCTTGATCTTAAGCAAGCACCGACTGACGAAGCAGAATGGGGGGAATGCATAGAAAAACATTCCTCCCCAATGCAGCGAGAATGCATCCACTGCCACTGCCCCTGGGTCTGGTTCCCATGCAACATACTTTGGTAACTGGTGATTGAGTCTGGATGCAAGCAAATCTATATCCAGTGTTCCATACCGAGTAATAATATCATTAAACACGTTATGATTGTGGCATGTGAGAATCTCCTTTCTGCTTCACTTTCTCACTTATTTCTTTCTCTACACTACACTCACTAGACTATTTTTCACTTTTCGATACTTCTTTCTTTCTCATTTCTTTCTAAAAAAAAGGAAGTTATACAAAGAATGTTATAATAATTCTGTGAACCTGTAAAAAGGTACCATTAAAATGTAATGTACTTACTTCTAATAAATAAATAAATAATTAAAAAAAAAAAAAAAAAAAAAAAAAAAACTTTATGATTCAACATCCATTCTGTGTTGTCATTGAATTTCCGTGACCTGGTGTCCGCCACCATATTGAACCTACCTGGCAGATAGGTTGTTGAAATCCAAATGTTTTTTGCAATGCACCAGTGCCAAATGAGGTTCGCCAATGTATCACAGGATACTGACATGATTCCACCCATGTGATTAATGTAGGCCACCGCTGTGGTGTTGTCAATCTGAAGTTGAACATGCAGATGGTGCATATTCCCACAATAAGCTTTTAATCCATAGAGTGCTCCCAGCAACTCTAAGTAGTTAATACCATACAACTGAAGAATTGATGACTCATGCACATTCCATCTGCAACCACAACTAGAGATCGTATCAGTAGCACCCCATCCCAGAGCACTAGCATCAGTTTGTAATATAACTGAAGGATTGTTGACCAAAATATTACTGCAGCAATGCCAAATATTGGACGTCCACCATTGTAACTCAGCAATGGCTTCAGCCGGCAATCGCATTGGTCTGTTGAAGTGACCTGCATGGTGTCTGAGTGCCTGCTCCTTTGCACGTTGTAAATTTTGATAAGGCAAAGGCCCAAATTTTGCAGCTAGAAAAGCGGCCACTAATTTGCCAATTATACTGGCTACTTGTCAAATTGAAGGTTGCTGCTTCACAATGAGATTGTTGCAGGCTTCTATTAATTCCAATCTCTTGCCCCAGGTTACAGACATATGAATAGATTTAATGGTAAATCCCAAATAATCCATAACTCTACATGGTGATTTAACTGGATGGATGAGAAACCCCAATCTCTCAAACAAGAGTTTGGTAGCTGAAATAGCTAATTTAGCTAATTTCAGAGTTTTTCCTATCATTAGGACATCATCCAAGTATGCCATCACTATATGATTTTGAGCTTGTAATAGCCCAAGTGCTGGTTTCAGCAATTTTGTGAATAATCTGGGGGCTGAAGTCAACTGATTAGGCAACGCTTTAAACTGCCATAGTTGCCCCATCCAGCTAAATTTCAAATATTTCCGGTGATCCCTATAAATGGAAACTGAATAGTATGCATCTTTAAGATCGATGCATGCCATATAACATCCCTTGGAAACCAGTTGTTTGGCAATAACAGAGTTTTCCATTTTGAAATGTCTATACTGCACAAAGGAGTTAAGCCGAGTCAAGTCAAGGATGATTCGGCATCTTCCATCCTTCTTGTGTCTTGTAAATATATTGGACACAAATTGATGAGATTCATGACTCGACTTCTCAATTACCCCTTTTGTAAATAATGACTGAATTTCAGCCTGTACATCCAAACCCTCCTGTTGTGAACGGACAAAGGTTTGGTTTGGTGTATGCTGGGTGGGTGGAAGTGAATCAGAAATTAATTCAATTTGGAACCCATTTATACTGTGCAGTATAAACAAATCTGACGTTAACAAACGACATTCATTCAAAAACCAACGTAATCTCCCCCCAACTTGTGACTGACCCATACACCTTATGTTCCGGAAAGAACCAGACCCACTTACCTCCATGGTTACCGGTGGATTTGCGGTGTCTATTTCCGCCCCCGGTGTTTGGGGGGGTAGAGCTGCTGGAGTGTGCGAACTGCGCATCTTCAATGAGGGCCGACCTGAGCCTTGCCCTAAAAAAGACCTCTGCCCAAAGCGTTCGGTCTTCGTGCTGCCACCAGTTTCTGTGAATCGTTTGCTGCTGGTGGAAGCGTAGGGGTGCTGCCGCCGGAATGACGAAGCTCTTGTTGGTGGAGCTCTGATTAGCTGCACAGCTTTCGCCTCGTCGACCAGGTCTTCGACCAGTTTTGGCAGATCTTCCCCAAACAAACAGTTTGGCGGCTGTACGTTACTGGCCCTGCATAATCCCGCAAACTTGGGATTCAGGGCAGGGGAGGATGGCATTCTTGCGGAAGCAATTAATCTCAAAATGTGGGTTGCACATTAATGCCAGCGCATCTTGTTGTACATCCGACAGGGAACTTCCATCCACCGACCTGGCAAAGACTGTGATGCCTGAAGCTGGCAAGTTCAGGATCCCCTGGAGTTTTACCTCCTGGGTGTTAATGCCCCCACCAATGTAACGCCTGATCGAGCTGTTTACAGCTGGCACTCTGAGTGAAGCACAGTTGACAGGCGTATGGTACCTCATGGATGTTTGCACCATTACCTGCTCCTTGAGCTGATGTGAAGCTAAGTAATTAATGTGGGCCGCCAATTCTTCATCCAGCGGCTCCCCAATTTGCGATGGTATTGCAAATTTGGATACCAAAGCAGGCAATTCCACTTCACGTAGCTCGTGCATCGGGATATGCTCCCCGGACATATCACCGAACTCCGAGTCAGCCCAAAACTGACTCCGTATGCTCCCCTCCTCAGTGAGGGAGACATTATGCAGCCCTGCACCAGGCGCTGCCGCGGGCCTCCGAGACCCACACTGATATGACTCCGTTCCTTGGAGTATATTGTGATGGAGCATCCCTTCCATTAGATGCTCCATCCAGGATAGACGTCCGAAGACGCTACCCAATGTAGGAGGCGACCCCACCTGGCCTGACTCGTCTGAGTCGATAGGCCTATTAGACTTTTGTTTGGCTTTTCCACCTCTCGGGGTAGCCAAGGTGCTCTCCATAGGCACCAAGTCTGAAGTCGCTGGCTGCACCGCCAGCGACTCGGATGGTGAAATCAATGGCCGCCCGCTAACCGTACACCCGCGGTCTTCTGTAGCAGGTCTCCCCGCGGCCCGTCTGGACTTCACCCTTGATTTGTCCATCACTGTTCGTACTTGAAGCGCTGCAATCAAGATTATGCGAACAAACAACCTCAGAACAAGTTCGAGAACTTACCTGTGAGTCTTTTAAACTTACCGCTGGAGGAGCGATGCGCCCACCAGCCAGTCGTGACGCCATGCGTTAGACGTATTGACGCGCATGCGGGCTTCTTCATGTAGTCACTCACGTGACTCCAAAGTAAATTTGAATGTTCATACCATTGGGTTGTAAGCTAATAGGGTTGTTGGACATTCCATCATCATCCCATCTCAGTCGGGGCGGCACAGTGGGACAGCGGTAGAATTGCTACCTTACAGCCCCAAGGTGCTCCAGTTTCCTCCCACACTTGCTCTTGGAACTACATTCATGCACATTTCCCCTTGGACATTGAAGGGCTTTGGCAAAGTTCACGACATCGACCTGAAAACCACTGAACTAAAATGATTTCCAATTGCATAGCTCAGAAAGAAAAACATCATGGAATCCTGTCTATAACAAAATCATCACGGATTTTGTGTGTTGCTGTGGCAGTAGGTCACTTCTCCAGTTTTGAACATGGAGCGTAGAATGGTACAGCACGGGAACTGACCCTTGCACCCATAATGTCTGTGTGCGAACATGATGCCAAGATAAACTAATCTCATTCTACCTACACATGATCTACATCCCTCCATATCCATGTGACCATCTAAAAAACGCTTAAAGGGTAGGTTTCGTTGAAAGATCAGAGAACTATCATATTTGCCTCCATCATTAGCCCTGACAGCATGTTCCAGGCTATCAACTTTTGTGTAAAAAACCTGCCCCGCACATCTCCTTTTAACTCTGGTGCTCCCACCTTCAGGCAGTGCCCTCTATTCCTTAACATTTCCTCCCTGTAAAATTGTTCTGAATGTCAACACTATCTATACCTCTCACCATTTTATAAACCTCTATCAGGTCCCCACTCAGCGACCAATGTTACAGAGAAAGCAATCTAACTTGTCCAACCTCTCCTTATGGCTAATACCACCTATTCCAGGCAACATTCCGGTAAACCTCTTCTGCACCCTTTCCAAAGCATCTTCACCCTGCCTCTAATAGCACAACCATTTTATGGAACAATATTTTCATTCTTCAAAAGTAGTTTACTTGCTGTTATTAATGATTGATTTTCTTTCCATTCCAATTTCTTAGCCAATGTGGTTTGCTCAATTAGAAAGCAAGAACATAAGAAAATAGGAGCAGAAGTAGATTACTCAGCCCCTCAAGCCCACCCTACCATTAAATATGACCATGACTAATCTGCCACTGGACCTCAATGATTCTTCGGTGTCAGTTCCCCATGGTAGTCAATAGATCAGCCATGATTGAATGGCGGAGCAGACTCCATGGACCGAATGGCCTAATTTTGCTGCCATGGTCTGAGAGTTATAGTCATATGGTCAATTCTGTGATCTTCCAAAGAACAATCAAATTACTTTTTAAATATCCTCATGAATTAGCCTCCACAATTTTCCACAACAAAGAATTCCAGGGATTTGCTACTCTCTGTGAGAACAAATTCTTACACATCTCAGTTTTAAATGACCGCGTCCAATCTTGTAACTGTGTCTCATTGCTCGCGATTCTCCTCCTGTTGGATAAATTCACACGCTGTTGGAGGAAAGGGCAATCACAACATTTTTGAACATATCACGATTAGGTTTAGGTTTATTATTGTCACGTATACCGAGGTACAGTGACTAGCTTTGTTTTGCATGCTATCCACTACTAATACTAAACATAAATGCAATCTAGCCAAACTCAAGTACACAAGGTAGAGCAAAAAGAAAGATACAGAATGCAGAATATGGTTCTCAGCAGTGTAGTTCAACACTGCCAGAGAGAAAGTGTAATGTTTGCAATGGGGTAGAGGAGAATTGGACAGTGCACAAGCTTTTGGCAGGATTTGCATTCCAGGCTGTGTAATATCTGTCAGCTGTAAATAATTCTGTCCTACATGATCATCTTCTCGGCCCTCAACCTTATCTCAGAGCCTAAAGTTGACAAGCAAATTAATATCCTCTATTCATTGAAAAAAAAGCATGTAGACATAAAACGTCCATAAATGTAACAACCATGTCCTCATGCAGAACAAACCAAACAGACCAGCAGTCATCCTGGAGAAACTCAGCGGGTGCAGCAGCATCTAAGGAGTGAAGGAGATAGGCGACGTTTCGGGTCGAGACCCTTCTTCAGACTGGTCAGGGATCAGGGAAACGAGAGATATAAACAGTGATATGGAGAGATAAAGCAAGAACAATGAGTGAAAGATATGCAAAAAAGTATTGGTGATAAGGAAAGCAGGCCATTGTAAGCTGTTTCTGGTGTGAAAATGAGAAGCTAGTGCGACTTGGGGGGGGGGGGGGGAGATGGAGAAGGAATGTCAGGGCCCGAGGGCTGAGGGAGAGGTGGGGGGGTGGGGGGAAAGGAGCAGTCTGGGTTAACAGAATTGAGAAAATTCAATGTTTAAGCCCAGAGGATGCAGACTCCCCAAGCGGAATATGAGATGTTGTTCCTCAAACTTGCGGTGTTGTTCACTCTGGCCATGGAGGAGGCCCAGGACCGAGAGGTCGGATACGGAGTGGGAGGGGGAGTTGAAGTGCTGAGCCACCGGGAGGTCGGGTTGGTTATTGCTCCGCTCGGTCCGCAATAACCAACCCGACCTCCCGGTGGCTCAGCACTTCAACTCCCCCTCCCACTCCGTATCCGACCTCTCGGTCCTGGGCCTCCTCCATGGCCAGAGTGAACAACACCGCAAGTTTGAGGAACAACATCTCATATTCCGCTTGGGGAGTCTGCATCCTCTGGGCTTAAACATTGAATTTTCTCAATTCTGTTAACCCAGACTGCTCCTTTCCCCCCACCCCCCCACCTCTCCCTCAGCCCTCGGGCCCTGACATTCCTTCTCCATCTCCCCCCCCCCCCCCAAGTCGCACTAGCTTCTCATTTTCACACCAGAAACAGCTTACAATGGCCTGCTTTCCTTATCACCAATACTTTTTTGCATATCTTTCACTCATTGTTCTTGCTTTATCTCTCCATATCACTGTTTATATCTCTCGTTTCCCTGATCCCTGACCAGTCTGAAGAAGGGTCTCGACCCGAAACGTCGCCTATCTCCTTCACTCCTTAGATGCTGCTGCACCCGCTGAGTTTCTCCAGCTTTTTGTGTAACCCTCGATTCTCCAGCATCTGCAGTTCCTTCTTTAACACCAGCAGTCATCCTGCTAGTTTCACTGTTTGTATCCTTTTGTTATCACCTCTTCCACAGCCAACAATGAACCATTTTGGGCTCCATCTTTCCTTAATTATCTGTGCCGGCTCTGATTTGTTCTGAAGCTCTTCATACATCTGCATTGCCTTTGCCCTGACTCTCAGTCTGAAGGAGGGTCTTGACCCGAAATGTCACCTATTCATTTTCTCCAGAAATGCTGCCTGAGCTGCTGAGTTACTCCAGCATTTTGTGTCTATCTTCAGACCAAATACACAGATCTCTGACACTATTTAACAGTAACGACATCTCATCATATTGTCTTAGAGGTTCTAAATGCGTTCAGGTACAGTTTTCTACAGAATAATGCAGCATACTGCCGCACATAAAAAATATGCATGCTGTTTCTTCTATTCAACGATTGTGATTCAAATTATTTTTGTCCTTTTAAGCAGTCTCACTGATTAATAATTCACCCACGCTATCATCAAGATTTGACGCAAGTTCACGGCAGCAATTATATTAATTTCAGAAACAAACTGCGGCAAAGATGGAATAAGCTACCGAGGGTTTGAAGTGCAGTTACTGATCAGGATGTTGTTGGCGCCAAGTTCCCAGTTTACAGTGTTGGTAAACTGCTGATAGGAACAGGACCTGCCATTTATATCATAAAATTGGCACAGATAAACATTTCACCAGATAAACTAGTTTTATGATCCAGATGCAATAGATATCCTCCACATAAATAGTATAGATTTCAAAGTGAAGGGTTGCTTTATCTGGAGGGAAACATATTTTGAGCATTCTCCTTGTGACTGCATGTGTTTCTTCCAGGTGCTCCGATTTCCTGCCACATCCCAAAGACATGCAGGTTTGGACGTTTATTAGCGTCTGTAAATTGCCATTAATGTGTAGGGAGTGGGTGAGACAGTAGGCTAACATAAAACTAGTGTGAATGGGTGGTTGATGGTCAGCATGGACTCAGTGGGCAAAGCGCCTGTCTCTACGTTGTAGTTATCAACTAAAGCCAAACATAAAAAAAACATTAGTTCTTTTGCAATATGCCTAGGGTATCGTGTTCCCCGTCACTTGGAGTTTAACTCAGCACTGTAATTAAAATCACATGGTGGACTCCCACGTGATTTATTCATGGGCTTTTGCCATCTGGTTCTCACCACTGCCATAGCTGCCACAGTTAAAGTTGGAGAAATTAAAAGAATGACCGGTTAAAGACAGATTTCATCTGTAAACATGGCGTGGAATGGTAGAATTCAAGGGCTGCATGCAATCACGGCTGAAACATCATTGACCTTTTGCTTTCTGCTTTATGGTGTCATGACAACCCCTATCATGTGTTCCTTGTAGCAAAGTCTAATGATGTCAAAGAGCTATTTACAAAGCAGCATCTTCGCCGCCTCCAAGTCTTTGTGCACAAAAGTACAGCACTTAAGTCTTAAAATATGTTGGACAATGTAAGTATTAATGAACTACACTTAATGGCAGGCATGAACACTTAATTATTCTGAAGATGTTGTGGCAATGCTCTTAAGTAATCTTTGTATTTTTATTTTCTTTATAAGAATTGCAGCAGATAAAAAAGGAGCAACCATGACTTGGTTGGTAATACATTTAAAAATGTATGGTTCAAATCCTATTCAGGAATATACTACCAAAGAAAAGCTTGGATAAAAGTGAGTGCTAAACTATTAATGATGACATTTCTCTTGAGATGTTAAACTGAAGGCATGTTTCCTCTGTTTCGTTTATAGTTTAGAGATACAGCATAGAAACAAGCGCTTTTGCCCACCGAGTCCATGCCGACCATCGATCACCCGTTTACGTTAGTTCTATGTTATCCCACCTTCTGGGTTGGGAGATTGCAACCTTCACGTGGTCCGCCCTGTTTCAACGAATGCAATCAACCTGGCGTGCACAATCAAATAAGATCAAATAGAACAAGTTGTCCTACAACATTAGGCTGGTCCTACAACATTAGGCTGTGCACGCCATACGCAAGAAGAAGATCCCACCTTCTCACCCACTCCCACGACACTGGGGACAATTTTACAAGAGGCCATTTAAACTGTAAATCCACATATATTGGGATGTGGGAGGAAAACGGAGCATCCAGATGAAACCCACGGGATCACAGGGAGAATGTGCAAACTCCCCCTGACAGCCCCCAAGGTCGGGATTGAACATTAGTCACTGGCGCTGTAAGGCAGCAGTTCCACCAGCTGAGCCACTGTGCCGCACATTCTGTCAGTTAGACATAAAAGTTCCCATGGCTTTATTTCAAAGAATATTGAAGGAATTATCACTCTTGACTTAGCCACTCACCACTCAACATCATTGATTTGATGTGTATTATCACATTGCATTTTACAGGAGTCTAAAGTCTTTACTTCTTACAACAGATTAATTTCATTGGATGCAAAGTGCCTTGAGACAGCATTAACATTGTCGATAGATGCAATATTTTAAATGAAGAATACCTCTAAATTAAAACTCCAATAATCCATGATCTGATAATTCAGAAACCCCCATGGTTCAGCCCCATCAGCCTCTCTTGGCTGATGTTTGCTGTATTGTTTTCCACTTACTGGGGCCCCAGTTCCCATTTTCCTTCTTAATTCCCGGGAGCCCTGACCCCTGCCCTACATTTCAACTTACTGGGCTCCTGATTTCCACATTGCATTCTTTTTCATCTCATTGGATGAAAACTTCCCTGTAAACATACGTAAAATTAGTGAACGTTAAAAATCTATGGATTCATCAAAGTTGCATTTGGAAGTTTAATTTGGTCTTGTTTTGAAATGACCAACTAAGTAAATAATAATAATGCAGTGGATGTCATCGGGAATCATAGTGTCATACAGCATGGTATCAGGCCCATCGGCCCAACATGCCGACCACCATGCCCCATCTACACTTGTCCCACCTGGCCTATAACCCTCCTAACCTATCCTATCCATGTACCTGTCCAAATGTCTCTTAAACATTTTATAATAGTTCCTGCATGTCCTCATAATGGGATCTTGAGATGACGTTTAGTTAAATGTCACGTATTCAGATACACAGTAAACCAGACATTTAGCAGCATGGGTAAAAGGTTGTTTGGATCAAAGGAAGGTCAACGTATATATATATATATATTTTTTTTCAAACAGGAAAAGAGTTCTAAAGAGGACAATAATGGTGCATACATATGAATTTTGATTTGCAAGTTTATTCTCAAAAGATCAATGTGATCTAGATGGTATATGTTCTTGCTAGATACGGAGATTCAGATTGATATTTGCTGAAGTTGGTGCTAACATAAAAGAAAGGAATGATTAAACAATGGTGATGAAGACTATCCCAAGGGATATTTTTTTCCTGCACTGTGGAGCTGCCTAACGTAGGTTAATTTACGAGCAAACATTATAAGTTATGTATAATGCTGAGAACTATGTTCTGCACTCTGCATCTTTTCCTTCACTTTACCCATTGAACCTAAGCTTGGCTTGATTGCATTAGAGTCATAGAGTCATACAGCGTGGAAACAGGCCCTTCAACCCAACTTCCCCATGCCGACCATCATAGCCCATCGACACAAGTCCCACCTGCCCGAACTTGGCCCAAACCTTGAAACCTATCCTATCCATTTCAGTATTTATGCCTAGTATTAACTGAGCTGTTTGGATAGCAAGCAAAACAAAATTTCTCACTGTATCTTGGTACACATGACAATAATAAACCTAAAGCTAATCCTCAACTGATCATGATATGTTCAAAAATGTTGTGATTGCCCTTTCCTCCAACAGCCAGTGCATTTATCCCACAGAGCGAGAATCGCGAGCAATGGGACACAGTTACAAGATTGGAGGCGATCATTTACTGAGGTGTGTAAGAACTTGTTCTCACAGAGGGTAGCAATCTCTCCATGTTTCCTGCACAGTCACTCAATTGTCGTACAGATTACTATGGTTAAAACCTCACACAGCACAAGAAAACCAAACATTCACATGCAGAAAGACAATACTATTGTGTAGTTTATTTTTGAAAATTATGTATTTCTAGAGCCATACAGCCTAGAAACAGGCCCTTTGGCCCAACTTGCCCATGCCAACCAAGATGCCCCATCTATGGTAGTTCCACCTGCACACATTTAGCCCATTTAAACCTTTCCTATCGATGTACCTGTCCAAACGTCTTTTAAATGTTGTTATTGTATCTGTTATGTTCCATATTTCTCCACTTCACTCCAGCTTACAAATACTGTACTGCAGAATCGCGCAGTGTTGGGAATTGTATTGTGGCTGGGGAGGGGGAAGGGGGATGGTTTCAGGAGGGGCAGTTACATATTGTGCCGATTTAGTACTTTGAAAATAGGAGTTTGTTTGCTATTTCACAGTATATTTGCATTCTTTAAATTAGTTCTCAGTTGATTGAAAACATGAAATAATTTACAGATGTAAAATTGCAAAACCATGCTATAACTTGCCTGTGGTTGTTAGCAATGAATTTTAGAGTGATGTGCAATGTGTAATCATCATTATATTGAGCATTTAGCACTGGAGAATAACAGTATATCTTAAGCAGTTTCTCACTGTAAGCCCTGATGAAAATGATTGCAAATCTGATGATTTATGACGTTAAACATAATTTGCAGTGATGGGACCTCAGGATTTGATTGCAACACAAACTAAGAGAATGAAAGATTTCTTGTCGAGCTTTAAGACTTTTAAAAGGGGGAATCGAGAACCAGAGGATATAGGTTTAAGGTGAGCAGGGAAGGATTTAATAGGAAGCTAAGGAGCAACATTTTTCACACAGAATGTGGTGGGTGTAGGGAACAAGCTGCCAGAGGGGGTAGTTGCAGCAGGTATGATAACACAATTTAAAAGACATTTATACAGGTAATGAATAGGCAAATTTTAGAGGGACATGGGCCAAACACAGAGAGATGGGACTAGTGTAGATGGGGCATCTTGGTTGGCATGGACAAGTTGGGCTAAAAGACCTGTTTCCATGCTGTCTGTCTCTATGACATAGGCAGACCAATTGAATAACTACTTTGGACATGGCAGAGCAATTGAATAACTACTTTGGTTCTGTCTTCACTAAGGAAGTCCAGGGAAGTGGTGGTAGGTAAATTAAATGGATTAAAGGCCGATAAATCCCCAGGGCCAGATAGGCTGCATCCCAGAATACTTAAGGAAATAGTCCCAGAAATAGTGGATGAATTGCATGATAATTTTTCAAAACTCTTCAGATTCTGGAGTAGTTCCTGAGGATTGGAGGGTAGCTAATGTAACCCCGCTTTTTAAAAAGGGAGGGAGAGAGAAAACGGGGAATTACAGATTGGAGGGTAGCTAATGTAACCCCACTTTTTAAAAAGGGAAGGAAAGAGAAAATGGGGAATTACAGACCAGTTAGTCTAACATCGGTAGTGGGGAAAATGCTAGAGTCAGCTATTAAAGATAGGATAGTAGCACATTTCGAAAGTGGTAAAATCATTGGACAAAGTCAGCATGGATTTATGAAAGGTAAATCATGTCTGACGAATCTTATAGAATTTTCCGAGGATGTAACTAGTAGAGTGGATAAGGGAGAATCAGTGGATGTGTTATGTCTGGACATTCAGAAGGAATTCGACAAGGTCCCACATAAGAGATTAGTATACAAACTTAATGCACACGGTATTGCGGGTTCAGTATTGATGTGGATAGAGAACTGGCTGGCAGACAGAAAGCAAAGAGTAGGAGTAAACAAGTCATTTTCAGAATGGAAGGGAGTGACTAGTGGGGTACCGCAAGGCTCAGTGCTGGGAACCCAGCTATTTACAATATATATTAATAATCTGGATGAGGGAATTGAATGCAACATCTCCAAGTTTGCGGATGACATGAAGCTGGGGGGTATTGTTAGGTGTGAGGAGGATGCTAGGAGGTTGCAAGGTGACTTGGATAGGTTGGGGAGTGGGCAAATGCATATCCACCTTGGTGGAAAGAACAGGAAAGTAGACTATTATCTGAATGTTGGCCGATTAGGAAAAGGGGAGATGCAACGAGACCTGGGGGTCATGGTACACCAGTCATTGAAAGTAGGCGTGCAGGTGCAGCAGGCAGTGAAGAAAGCGAATGGTATGTTGGCATTCATAGCAAAAGGATTTGAGTACAAGAGCAGGCTGGAATTTAGAAGATTGAGGGGGGATCTTATAGAGACTTACAAAATTCTTAAGGGTTGGACAGGCTAGATGCAGGAAGATTGTTCCCGATGTTGGGGAAGTCCAGAACAAGGGGTCACAGTTTAAGGATAAGGAGGAAGTCTTGTAGGACCGAGATGAGAAAATCATTTTTCACACGGAGAGTGGTGAATCTGTGGAATTCTCTGCCACAGAATGTAGTTGAGGCCAGTTCATTGGCTATATTTAAGAGGGAGTTAGACATGGCCCTTGTGGCTAAAGGGATCAAGGGGGTATGGAGAGAAGGCAGGTACAGGATACTGAGTTGGATAATCAGCCATGATCATATTGAATGTCGGTGAAGGCTCGAAGGGCCGGATGGCCTACTCCTGCACCTATTTTCTATGTTTCTATGTATGACAATGTCTTCATGTCATAATACATAGCAGCCTCAACTCCCTTTAGCCTTGGGCAATAAATCATGTAATGCAGCTCAATTTATCATTACATAACCTGCCTCCTTCAGGAAGGTCATAGGAATGGCCGATGTGTAAAAATGGAAACATCACGTCGATGCAAAAGTTGTCCTTCTGAGGATGGAATGCGTGTGGGGGACTGGTAATTGGCTATTCATTCCTTACAGATCGCATGTTATATTTGACCTTAAATGTACACAAGTGCTGATAACTCAGTGGGTCAGGCAGCATCTCTAAAGAAAAAGGATGGTGACATTTCGCGTCGGGACCATTCTTCAGATTGAGAGTAAGGAATGGTGGGGGGGGGGGGGGGGGGGGGGGGGGGAGTGAAGAGCTGGAACTCAATGGTATGAACATTGAAATTCCATAATTTTAAGTAACTTCATCTTGCACCCCCCATCCCCTACTTTCAATCTGAAGATGGGTCCAGACTCTAAATGTCACCTATCCTTTTTCTCCAGAGATGCTGCCTGACCTGTTGAGTTACTCCAGCACCTTGTGTCTATCAGCATCTGCAGTTCTGTGTTTCTACATTTATATTTGACCTTGCTTGGAACACTTCACATCCCAGCAAATCCTACCTTTGTGCTGACTTGTGCCCTATAAAGCGAATAAAAAAACCCAAAACACATGAATAATTTCATATTAATGAAGGACAGCTGAAACAATAGCCATTAAACAAACTAGCTACTGAAAATACTTAGTGTTAATCAGATCACAAAGATGCCAGGGGAAAACGTTAATTGGCTTCCATGCATCCTGCTTTGAAACTCTATTGGCAACAGTTGACCCCAAAATGTCGATGGTACAGATCCAAGTTCTTTGCCCGCAGCACTGAATAGGCCCCTGGTGCTGATATTTGTTGGCTGCTTAACAACAAGGTTGTAAATTAAAGTTGATTTGATGAATTGGGTTTGTACAGCAGGAAAGACTGGGAGACTCAAGTCCTTCTGCAGATCAGCGAAATATGAACAGGGCTGCATTCGAGCCAAAGCAAGCACAGTGACGTCAACTGCTAAAGAACCGAACATCAACACTGCTTGACACTGTGATAATATAAGAAACCCTTTCAAATTAAATGCTGTAACATAACCTCGGAAAAAACAAATTGTACATCTAAAGACGTCAAATGTTAGTAGTCAAGTTATTTTCTGATCTGCTACTCTCTGAGTGAGACAGACTCTAACCCTATTTCCATTCCTTCTCCGCTATCTCTTGCTTGTACTTTGACACTAGGCCCGCCTTCTCACCAGCACACATTCTGTTAATTGAAACAAAGCCAAATAATGGCTACAACTTGCAGATTAAGTTACGGCAGCTGATTTTGCTAACTTCTTCAAAAGGCCGTTAAGTTCACCTTGTTTTGGTACAAACGTTCGTTCACCGACCAATGTGAGGAAACATGGGCCTCTTAATTACTACTTTCTTTTTATGTTAGGCCAGAGGATTCATTGTGAAAATGTGAAGTTTATGCAGTTTGCACACTACTTTCATGTGCACTTTAATTGTTTGGACTGAGAAATCTCACATCCAAAAGATGAAATATTCTTGTTTATGCTGAGGTCTTTCTTTTGTATGCAGTGTTTCCAGTGAACTTTGCAAACTGTTACTCAATCTTTAAACAAGGTTGTTTTGAACATAATAAATTAGCTCAGAGTTTGAGTCATTCTTGTACCATGAGCTTGAGAATGGAGGCATAGGTTCTAGATTCACATCATTACATGGAAATAAAGAGATCATTCAGCCCATCTTCATTTATCCTTTGAAATATATCTTAAATGAAGTCATACAGCATGGAAACAGGCTCCTCGCCCCCACCTGCCCACGCCACCCAACATGCCCCATCTGCATTAGTTCCACCCACCTGTGTTTTGCTCATCTATCTATACTATTACTAAAACTCTCATCTTGACCACTTCCGGTTTGCATTTTTTTTTAAACGTTAACCTATATCGCTAGGTTTTTTTCGCCACCTTACCCACCGTTCTCCTCTGTTCCAAGCGCACCAAGTTTTGTTCCGATCGGTGAAATAATAGAAAAGTTATGAAGGTTTAGAAAATTGTGAGATCAGCAGATTGGTCTTCTCGCCTGTCGATAACCATAAAGGTAACGCCCCTTCCAGCACCCGTGAAGAATAAAGCCCCGAAGGCGGAGCTGAGTCCGTGAGCAGCGTGCGAGCAGAGAGCCTCTGAGTGAAGTCGGAGTGGGACAGGGAGCTGTGCTTGAGGCCGAAAGCCTGCACCTGCGCAGTTAGTGGCCATGGGTGAGTTGTGGAATATTTCTTTGGGGGAACGGGTTGCGTTGGGGGAACAGGTGAGTGGTGGAATATTGCATTGGGGAATGGGTTGTGTTGGGAGGACCAGGCCTCCCATGTGACTGGGACCCAAAAGCTCCCACTTAGTCTAGTATCTCCCTAAACCTATCATATCCATATACATATCCAGATGTTTATTAAACATTGTGATAGTACCAACCTCAACTGCTTCCTTTGGCACCTGGTCCCATATACACCACCCTTTGAGCAAAAAGACTGTCGCTCAGGTTCCGATTAAATCTTCCCCCCCCCCCCCCCCCTTAAACCTGTGTTCTCTGGGTCTTGATTCTCCTATGCTGTGCAAAATACTCTGTGCACTTACCCTATCTATTCCACTCATACACCTCTATAAAATCTCTCCTCTTTCTATTGCACTCCAAGGAATAAAGTCCTAGCTTGCTCAGCCTCTCTCTATCGCTCAGGCCTTTGAGTTCTGGCAACATCCTCATAAATCTTCATTGCACCCTAAAATCAAATTGCCTTTCGCTCTATACAGAAAAGCCCTGGATAGAAGAAGCAGCATTTCTTGATGATCCCAACCCAAAGCACCCTCTGTAGCATTCATCCCAGTGATCAGTGATGAACTGGACTTTGAGAACAAAGCTTCAACAGTTGAAAAACACCAAGCTGAATGAATACCAAATTTGTGAAGCTCTTCACAATGTGAAGAATATATAATTATTTTCTGAGACTTTCTCTGTACATTTTTGTCATTGAATCATAGAAGCATACAGCACTGAAACAGGCCTTTTGGGCCAACTAGCTCATGCCAACTAAGATGCCCCATCTACACTAGTCCTTCCTGCATATGTTTGGCCCATATCCTTCTAAACCTTCCCTATCCATGTACCTATTTGAATATCTATTAAATGTTCCTCCTCTGGTATCTTGTTTTATATACCCACCATCTGCATGAAAAGGTTGCCCTTCAGGTTAGGGATTAAATCATTCCCCTCTGAACCAAAACCTATGTCCTCTGGTTCTTGATTCCCCTGCTCTGGGTAAAACACTCTGCACATTCACCCTATCTATTCCTGTCATGTTCTTATACACCTCATCCTTCTTCACTCCAAGAGATAAAGTCCTAGCATGCACAGTTCTCCCCGTATCTCAGGCCCTCAATCCTGGCAACATTCTCATCAATCTTCTTTGCACTCTTTCCATCTTAACAGCATTCTTCCTAGGTGGGAGATTGCAACTTTCACATGGTCCGCCCTGTTTTGACGAATGCAATCAACCTGAAGTGCACAATCAAATAAGATCAAATAAAACAAGTTGTCCTACAACGTTAGGCTGTGTACGCCATACATAAGAAGAAGAAGAAGCAGGGTGACCAAAACGGAATGCAATACTCCAAATGCAGACTCACCAACGTCTTGTCCAACTGTAACATAACATCCTGACTGATGAAGGCCAATGTACCAAAAGCCTTTTTGACCACTTGTAATACCACTTTCAAGGAACTAAGTTCCTAAATCCAATCATTGTGAAGGCCAGGTATTGGGTATAGAAGATTTTACTTCGGAGTCACGTCAGTGACTACGTGAAGAAGCCCTGCCAGGCACATTCGTGTCATTACGTCTGATGCATGGCGCACCAACGGGCTGGAGAGCACAGCTCCACCAGCGGTAAGTAGTAATCCGGCAGGAAAGTGATTTTAAAACTTTTCTGCGGGTACTTAAACTCTGTGAGACTGGCTCAGGAGCCAGCGGGAGTTGTTAGCAATGGAGCGAGTTGGAAAAAAGTTTGTCCGTAGTAGGAGCTTAACGCGCGGGCCCGCGGTTAGTGCTCGGAGATCGGGTAGGGAGATACCGGCTGCGGTAACGCCGGCTCCGACACACACTGCTGATCTACCGGCAGCTCAACTGCCTCCGTTAACTCCAGCGCTTCAGGGCACTGAGGGCACTCCAGCAGGGAGGAAGGCCAAAAGGAAATCTCTCAGGGCCGTCTTATCCAACGAGTCCGATGAGGAAGACTCCCCTCCTTCCAACAAAAAGGTCTGGGGATGTCTCGATCAAATGGATAAAATGCTGCAAACAATGATGAGCCATGAAATATTCCAATCGGGGTCGAATGCCCCTAGAATTCCCCAAACAGCCTCACGTAGAGGCCCATATGGTGAGGAGGACTTTACCACCTACAAATATCAGTGGGAATCACCCTCTCCAGCACCTTGTTTAGGGCTGGTAGAGACCTCCCTGGAGCAAGACTCGGGAGAGCTCGGGCAGGAAGAGTCTGACCCTGAAGTTGGTGTCACTGCATTTGGGCACACACCAAGGCACATGAGCCATGCTCCAGGTAGCAAGATATGTTGCTATTCCGGAGGGTACTGGTGAAGCCATGGAGGAAAATCTGGCTGCTAACATCAACTACATGGCCTCTCACCAGCTACAGGATTCCATTATGGAACAAACAACCACCCGTTATGTAACACCTGTTAACTGTGTGTCGCTCAAGGTGCCCACTGTGAACTCTGCTATCTGGGCAGAAATGAGTGCAACGATGCATGGACAAGAGGTTCGGTTCCAGCAAGTCCTCAAATTAGTGGGGGCAGGGATCACGGCTTTCGGCAAAATGGTCCAAGGGGCACCGATGTCTGGGACACAGCAGGATATGTTGGCCCTGCTGTGCAATGCATACTTTGAAATAAATTGCATCCGGAAAATTGCTATTAAGCCGACACTGAACCCACGATTTGCAGTTCTGTGCAGGTCATTGAACATTCAAGCGCTAAATTATCTATTTGGCGAGGAACTGCTCACACAGGTCAAAGACCTGGAAGAAGAGGCCAAAACAATTGGTCTCATGAAGACTTACGTCCCTTCGGCCAGGATGCCACCTCGCAGGTCTTTTTCGACACAACGCGGGTCAGATCCTGGGGCAGGGCCAAACAGAGTGGTACCAGTGGGACGGCGTTATTACCCACCTGTGTATACCAACTACAACCCCAGCATGTCAAGGAGAACAAGAAGTTCAAGGTCGACTATGGAGGTACGGGTGATTCATTCAGTCCAGGATAAATCCTCTGGTTATTTTATGATGAGTGGTGCTGCATAACATCTGATCTGTTTATACTGGACACTGTCTCAGGGTCTCAAATAGAGTTTATGTCAGGAATTCATCCACCTGCACAAAATATGCTTAGTCGGGTATTGTATTTTTCTGGACCAGAAATTCTGCAGGTAAATAAAGAAATTGCGGTTTTGTTCCAAAAAGGGGTAATTGAGAGGACGACAGACCATCCTCAACAATTTGCGTCCAATATATTCCCCAGACAGAAAAAAGATGGTGGATGTCGAGTCATTCTGGATCTAACCCAGTTAAATTCCTATGTCCAGTGTAGGCATTTTAAAATAGACACCTTCAATATTGCTAAACAGCTGTTATCAGAAGGTTGTTATATGGCAACCATAGATCTGAAAGATGCATATTATTCAGTACCAATTCATCATCAGTACCGTAGATACTTGAAATTTAGTTGGATGGGACAGCTGTGGCAATTCAAAGCATCGCCCAATGGGTTAACCTCAGCTCCTAGGTTGTTCAAGAAATTGTTAAAACCAGTTCTGGCGCTACTTCGTGCCCAGAATCACATTGTGATGGCTTATCTAGATGATATTTTAATTATAAACAACACTCAGGAAACAGCTAAGGAGTCGGTTTCAGCAACCAAACACCTGTTTGCGAGGTTAAGTTTTCTTGTCCATCCAACAAAATCCAAGTTAGAGCCATCCCAAAAAATGGATTATTGGGGGTTTGTCATTGATTCAGTTGATATGCCAGTGACTTTGCCTATGGCCAAGGCTGTTGAAATCACGGAGGTCTGTACCAGTCTCGCAGAAAAGCAACAACCCTCCATCCAGCAAGTAGCCAGTGTTATTGGTAAATTGGTGGCGACTTTCCCTGCAGTAGAGTTTGGTCCACTGCACTATCAAAGTTTGCAACGAGCTAGAGAACAAGCACTTAAAGAACATGCAGGTCATTTTGATGGACCCATGCAGTTGCCAGCCAAAGCCATCGCCGAATTACAATGGTGGATAATCAATATTGCAGAAAGTACCAAAAACATTTTGATTCAACAACCTTCAGTGGTTTTACAAACAGATGTCAGTGCTTCGGGATGGGGAGCCATGGACAGCGAGTCTAGCTGTGGTGGTAGATGGAATGTGCAAGAGGATTTAATCCTGCAAAGGCATGGTATAAATTACTTAGTTGCTGGGTGCATTCTATGGATTAAAAGCTTATTGTTCAGCAATGAATAATTTACATGTTCAGCTCCAGATTTACAATACCATGGCTGTTGCCTATATCAATCACATGGGAGGAATAAGGTCAGTATCATATGATAATCTGGCTAACCTCCTTTGGGACTGGTGTATTTCCAGGAATATCTGGGTCTCAGCTATCTACCTACCAGGTAGAGATAATGTGGTGGCAGACAACAGGTCACGGAAATGTAATGACATCATAGAATGGATGCCAAATCCTGATGTTTTTTAAATGATTGTCAGCCGCTATGGTTTGCCAGATATACATCTGTTTGCATCCAGGCTAAATCACCAGTTGCGTAAATACGTTCCGTGGGAACCAGATCCAGGAGCAGTAGTGGTGGATGCATTCTTGCAACATTGGGGACATACGTTCTTTTACACTTTTCCCACTTTCTGCCTCATTAGGCAATGCCTCACCAAAATAAAGCAGGACACCGCCTCAGACGTTTTGGTGGTTCCGGACTGGCCTACACAGCCATGGTTCCCATTGGTGCTGAGAATAATGACTCAGCCATTCATGGCTGTCCCCAACTGCAGTAATTTGTTGGTGCATCCAGTAACAGGAGAAAGTCATCCATTACATGATCGTATTAATCTGTCAATCTGCAGGTTCTGACCAGACCGTTACAAGGGCTTGGACTGTCGAGTAGGACCATGGATGTGATAACTGCAGCTTGGAGAGATAGCACTAAAAAACAATATGTGTCTTATATTAAGAAATGGGAGATGTTTTGTTTGCAGTCAGATCTTACCGGATGCAAGCATACCGGATGTATTGGAGTTCCTTGCTACATTGCATTTTGATGAACACTTGAGCTATAGTGCCATTAATAGTGCTCGGAGTGCTTAGTCCTCCTATTTAGGGCAGTTTTCAGAACAACAATCTATCGGGTCTCATCCATTAGTGTCCCGATTCATGAGAGGAATCTTTAACAAGAACCCTCCTAAGCCTAGATATACAGAAATCTGGGATGTCGGTATAGTTCTCACACTGCTTCGGCAATGGGCTCCAATTACGTCACTGTCTTTTCAGAAGTTAACACTTAAATTGGTTATGCTCATGGCGCTAGTATCAGCGCAACAAGTTCAAACATTGCAAAAGCTACAGCTAGATAGCATGTTTTGGTCTGTAGATAACATTACGTTTTATATGTATGATTTAATCAAACAAAGCAGGCCAGGAATGGCCGGAACCGAAGAAAGGTTTAAAGCATACCCCGTTGACCAAACGTTATGTGTAGTCAAGCACCTGAGTCAATATATCGAGGTAACTAAGAGTCTCAGAGGCTCTGAGACAGCAATGCTCATCACCCACAAAAAACCTCATAAAAAGGTGTCAGTACAAACTATTTCTAGATGGTTAAAACAGGTTTTGGATTGTGTTGGAGTAGACACTCATGTGTTTAAATCTCACTTCACCAGGGCTGCATCAACATCCGCAGCGAAGGCACAGGACGTGCCTCTAGACCAAATCCTCGGGGCCGCAGGATGGTCTAGGGAGGCAACCTTCTCAAAATTCTATGAAAAACCTGTCCTGACAGTGCAAGGTTTTGGGCATGCTGTTTTGTGTTCGGTTTGATTTTCTTTTCTTTCTAAATTTCATTTGTAATTTCCCTCTGGGACAGAGGGGTTATTACTGTTTTGTTTCTTATTATTAAAAATGTTTATTGGATAATTCGAAGCAATGTTCAATACATTATTTATTCACTACCGTGTCAACTGAAGCAGTGTGTCATATGGAATGGATCCACGGCATGAAATCACAGAGCTTTGAAATCTTCACTTAGTCACTCATGTGACTCCGAAGTAAAATAGTAAGATTAAACTAGAACTTACCAGTTTGATCTTTATTTTATGAGGAGTTACGATGAGGGATTACGTGCCCTCCACTCCCACCCCTCATAATCGCAAAGATCATCTGGTAGGTCTAGTCTTCTGATTCTGACTATATCACTTTGACTATAGTTTCTGTGTTTTCACGCCGCTGCTTTGAAGTATGACGCACATGCACCTGGCAAGGCTTCTTCACGTAATCCCTCATCGTAACTCCTCATAAAATAAAGATCAAACTTCAAACTGGTAAGTTCTCATTTAATGTTATTATTATACCCTGGTTTGACATCAAAATGCACACCTTGCACTTATCTGCATTTTGTGTCTATCTTGGGTATAAACCAACATCTGCAGCTTATTCCTACACTCCATTTCCTACTATGTGCAAGCATGTGGGATAACATTCACCTGACTTCAAAATCATTCTGTGCAACATATGTGGGAGAGAGATCACTTCTATCTTTTCTTTTCCTTCTCTGGATTATGACACTTCTCAGTATAAAAAATCCATTCCTCATTTCACTCAGCTCCTCCATCCACTCTATCCACTGCCCATCATTTTAAATCTGTAGCCTCTCTCCAACCCTAGTCCTCCAACCACCCACTCAAGGTTTTATTCTATTTTTTCTATCTATACTTGTCATGATCTTTACACCCCTCCACCTAGTCGGAGATTTCAAAGTGATAATAGGTAAATTAAGAATAGGTGTGAAGAATGCCTTGCATCCGTGTCAACAGCTGCATGCTACACTACAGAATAAGAACCAAAATGGAACATTAATCAAGAGTCAAGAGTGTTTTATTCTCATATGTCTTGAAGCAGAACAATGAAATCCTTAAGCCCCTGTCCCACTTACGTGTCCTTGGCATGCTAATTACGCGATCTCGTGGTCGTGCTGAAGCGCAACGGACCCGTGAAGGTCGCGCGCGACATCATGCAACTGCACAGCCGTCTGGAGCACGTGACGTTATTTGAAGATGGACACAAATGCAGGAGTAACTCAGCGGCACCGGCAGCATCTCTGGAGAGAGGAAATGGGAGATGTTTTGGATTGAGACTCTTCTTCAGTCAGAAAGAAGGGTCTTGACCAGAAACGTCACCCATTCCTTCTCTCCAGAGATGCTGCCTGTCCCGCTGAGTTGCTCCAGCATTTTGTGTCTATCTTCAATTTTCTTGGCCCCGCTCTGGGCCGTGAGCCCCAGACCAAGTTCGGCGATCGTTTGCCTGCTTCTGCTGCTGTTGGAGGTGGGACGTTACATCGTGCCAGGGTCTTGTGCCTGTCCCACTTTGGCCATCAGTTACACGACAGGCCGGTGGCACGCAAAGATTTCGTTCGCTACAAAATTTCCTAGCGCCGCGCGATCTCGCGCACAACTCAATACCCATCCTCGCTTGTCAGTGGGACTGGACACGCGCGGTCACACGATGCCCGTGTGCCTCAACGCGAAAACGAGGTTGTGTAATTTGCGTGCAAGGACACGTAAGTGGGACAGGGCCTTTATTTGCAGCAGCACAACAGATATGCAAACATGGTGCTCTGTAAAATACATAATAAACAACAGCAAAAATCAGTATATATTAGAAAAAGAAACAGGCAAACAAATAAACAATAATAGTGCAAAGTCAAAAATAATGTCCCCAACTCTATATAGTTCAGAGGCTTTTTGGAGGTTATAGTGTTTAGTAGCCTGATGGTTGTAGGGATACAAGCTGTTCAAACAAAGGGTTCAAGAATATTACCCGCAGCATGTAAAAGTCTCATGAGTGACTCGGGCACAGCTTTTTCCCCTCTGTTATCAGATGACTGAATGGTATTCCTACAAGCAGGGAGTAATCTTGATCTTCCAACCTACCTCATTGCGGACATTGGACATTTTCTCTGTAACAGTAACCCTACAATACTGCAAAAGCCGATTCTGTCTTTTGTTTTAGAATTTGCTTTTGACTTTAGACAGTTTAGTTTTGTTCAGTTTAGTGATACAGAGCTGAAACAGGCTTTTTGGCCCACCGAGTCAACACCGACCCACAAACACTCTGTGCACTAGCACTATCCTACACACTAGGGACAATTTACAATTTTACCAAAGCCAATTAACCTACAAACATGTACATCTTTGGAGGAAACCAGAGCACCCGGAGAAAACTCATGTGGTCACAGAATAACATACAAATTTCATACAGACAACACCCGTGGTCAGGATCAAACCCAGGCCTGGTGCTGTAAGGCAGCGACACAGGTTCGACCTTCACCTCGAAGTTTGCACATTCTCCCTGTGACTCCGAGTTTCCTCTGGGTGCTCATTTCCTTCCACATCCGAAAGACATGGGGGTTTGTAGGTGGCTGCTGCAAATTGCCCCTAGTGTGTAGGGAGTGCATGAGAATGATAAACCGACAGCAATGCCAATACTTAAAAAACTACTTCATTGGCTGTGAAATGCTTTGGGATGCTATTTAAAGTGCTACTTAAGCGGAAGCATTTACATTCTTTCCAATGTCATCGGATGTTTGACTGAAGAGAAAACATGAAAAGAGGAAGAAATGCATTGAAATGAATGATCCCAGGAGGGAAAACCACAGCTTTGTCCAAGGTTGGTGAAGCCTTCAGCATTTGCAGCTACTTGAGACAACGGTGCGATCCATAGTAGATTCAAGTCAGAGAAATAAAGATTATGCATGAAAAAACACATGGGGTTGGAAATGGCCCCAGGCTTTGGGAAGGATAAAACCACACGACTACGTCATAAGAACAAGCGCTTGAACTTGCAGCACTAGGGGACAGAAAGCCAGCTAAAAAATGAAATGAAAGGGATGATAATCAAATCATTTTTGGTACAAGCAGCGGCTATGATGCAACATGTTTTTTTGGAGTTCAGGGTGGTCGGTGAAGGGAATGTGAAAGAATAACTTAATTTTAATTTAGATTAGTGTAGTTTAGAGATACAGTTCGGAATCAAGCCCTTTGGCCCACCGAACCCGCGCTAGCCATCTATCCTCGAACGCTAGCACTATCCCACACAATTTACGATTTTTACCATGTTACATGTCATGTAACACAACACTGTCATTTGACGTAGACAAAAATGCTGGAAAAACTCAGCGGGTGAGGCATCATCTATGGAGCGAAGAAAATAGGCAATTCTGACCATCCTTCACTCACAAAGCTGCACTCTTGCCTCTGAATCAGAGGTTATGCAATTGAGTTGTCACAGTGGCACAGTGGTAGAGTTGCTGCCTTGCAGCGCCAGAGACCTGGACTCAATCCTGACTATGGGTGCTGTCTGTACAGATTGTGTACGTTCTCCCAGTGACCACATAGGTTTTCCTCAGGTGCTCCGGTTTCCTCCCACACTCCAAAGACATACAGGTATGCAGGTTAATTGGCTTTGGTAAACATTTAAATGTGTAGAATGGTCCTCGTGTATGGGTCGATCGCTGGTCGGCGCGGACTCAGTTGACCAAAGGGCCTGTTTCCGCACTGTATCTCTCAAGTCCAGTTCAACACTCTCACCAGCGTTACAGGCTGCCAACCCTATGCACTGTCAGAGAGTTGCAGCCTTCCATGTGCAACATCAAACCTAGCTCCCCACAACCATCCCAAGTGAATGTTACAGATGCTGGGGATCCTATCAAGAGCAGTCACATTTGGTGTCTTGGCCAATACTTATATTTCAATACTGGGAGACTCGGTGAGTTAAATTGCCACTGTAAATTGTGCTTAGTGCAAGTGGCAGAATCTGTGGGGAGTTCATGAGAATTTAGGGTGAATTAAATGCAGGTACTATCACAAAGTATTAAGAAACATTTAGACAGGTACATGGATATGATAGGTTTAGAGGGATATGGGCCAAATGGAGGCAGGTGAGACTAGTGTGCATGGGACATGTTGGTCGGTGTGGGTAACTTGGGCCGATGGGCCTGTTTCCACGTTGGATAACTCTCCGACTCTAAAATGGTATTAGAGTAGAATTGGTGCAAAATGATTGACAGATGATTTTTGTGGACTTGGTGGGCCAAAGATCCCGTTTCCATGCTGTATGACTACAGGACTATGAATATATGTTCCGTAATGTAGATTTATCTGGTTGTCATCATGCTCTCATCTCTGGGAGCTTTTAATCCAACACTGGATTCTGCATTTCCTACACTATCACAGTAATAACACATCAAATGCAATGCAATGGCTGTTAAACATTTAATGATGACATAGGGCCTGTCCCACTTGGCCGTCATTTACGCGACAGGCCGGTAGTGCCTGACGCGCGACGGTCGCGTGCGTCATCATGCGTCCGCATAGCTGTCTGGAGCAGGTGACGTCATTTGAAGATAGACACAAAGTGCAGGAGTAACTCAGCGGGACCGGCAGCATCTCTGGAGAGAAGGAATGGATGATGTTTCGGGTCAAGACTCTTCTTCAGTCTGACGTCATCCATTGCTTCTCTCCAGAGATGCTGCCGGTCCCGCTGAGTTACTCATGCATTTTGTGTCTATCTCCAATCGTCTTGGCCCCGCTCTGGGAGTAGGAGTGGGGGCAGATCCGGATCCGCAACGGCCTTGAGCCCCAGGCCGAGCTCGTCGATCATTTGCCTGCTTCTGCTGCTGTTGGAGGTGAGGCGTTGCGCCACGCCAGGATCTTGGGCCTGTCCCACTTTGGCAGTCAGTTACGCGACAGGCCGGTGGCGCGCAAAGATTTCGTACAGGACGAAGTCCACAGTCCCCCACGCCATTCCACACTCCTCCACACCACTCCATGCGCTACCCACCGCTACCCACACGCTAGCAGGTCGCGTAAATGGCGTGCGAATCACGGCCAAGTGGGACAGGCCCTTTAAAAGGAATGTGAACAAGCGCCATACAATACAGCCTTTTTGAGGAATTTGGCCCTCCTGTTTTCCCAGTAGCATGAGTTTAAGGGACTTTATTGACGTATACAAAACTATGAGGGGCATAGATAAGGTGGGATAGAATGTAATAAACTTATTCCCATGTCAGTGGTAAATAAAGCTAGAGAACATGGATTTAAGATAAGGGATAAGAGGTTGTGAGTGTAACCATTTTTCACCCAGACAGCAGTCAGTACCTGGAATTTACTGCCAAAGGAGTGGAGGAAGTGGATTCACTCACACCATTTAATTGTGTAAAGCTGAACACTTCAATTTCCTAGCTGTGGAATTGCCAAGGGCAGGATTAGTATCGGTGCCCATTGTCAGCATTGGCGTGCTGGGCAGAATGGCCTGTATCATCGTTGAAAATAAATGAACCAACAAAATGGATAATACCTGACTCTTAAATAAAACTGGTTAGATAATTACCCTGATGCCATACCCTACCTGAAATCACCACCTCTCCCTGTCCATCCTTCTCCACCTCAGAGTTTGCCACTTAGTTTAATTTTTCGTTTTAGAGATACAGTGTGGACACAGATTCTTCAGCCCACCGTGTCCGCACCAACCAGCGATAACCACACACTAATTCTATCCAACAGGTTAGGGACAATTTACAAAACCCAATTAACCTACCAAACCCGCACGTCTTTGGAGTGTTGGAGGAAACTGGAGAACCAGGAGAAAAGCCAGGCGGTCGCAGGTAGAACATATAAACTCTGTACAGGCAGCACCCATAATCGGGATCAAACCCAGCTCTCTGGCGCCGTGAAGCAGCATTTCTACCGCTGCGCCACAGTGCCGCCACACTGCGTAACTCTCCCGTACACTGGCCGAATAAAAGTTATTTTCCAAACTATAAAAAGGTTGGAGAGGGACAGAGATGTCTGGTTCACTGCTTTTGTGCTTGTGCCTCTTGGCAAATTTAGCCCCGAGATGAAACAGATGGGACAGCAGTTGTTCCCCTTGGTGAGATGTCCCAGATAGCAAGTCAGCTGTAAATTAAGCCTGTCACACATATTGGTCAGGAGATTCATGTGGTGGCAGGACCCACACGCACAGTGTTAGGGCTCATGATTAGTTTGCTCTGTGTCAGGGAAGTGCAAAGGGATGCATTTCTGAAACATCGACGAGGAGAATCAATGTAAAGTAAACGCTACAACTCTAAAGTAGGACCATGAACCACGCAAAAAAAGCTACAACGTGATGGAGTGACTCAACGGTCTCTAGACAACATGGGCAGGTGACGGTTCGGTTCAAGACCCTTCTTCAGAATGAGTAGATAAAGCTAGAGAACATGGATTTAGGGTATGTGATGACAGAAGAGGGTTCCGACCCAAAATGTCAACTGTCCATGATCTCCTGAGATGCTGCCTGACCTGTTGAGTTACTTCAGCATTTTGTGTCCTTTTTTGTAAGCCAGCATCTGCAGTTCCTTGTGTCTGCCAGAACCAGGCAAGATGTCTCTTCATGCATTATTCAGTGCGCTTAGTCAGCAGTTTAACAGAGGCTAAATCAATTATCCCACCTGGGCCAGTCTGAGACCCAACACGACCAAAATAAAGACCTCTTCAACAATTAAAAGTAATTTATCCATTTCTGATTGATATTGGCCTGAAATGTTAACTGTTTCTCTCTCCATTGATGTTTCCTGACCTGCTGATTATTTCCACAACTTTCAGTTTTAACTTGTTGAATGGTAGTAGATCTCTGTTTGAGCCTCTAACCATCCTCACTAGGAGAGATTGGCACTTTTTGTGTCACTCAGTCCAAAGAATCAACCTTGTGGCAAAGTACGTTCATTAACCATAATACACTAAAGTTTAAGATGAACAAAGGAGTTACAGCAATAGACGTGCCTCAGCCTTGAGACCGACTTGCAGGAACATGGGAGAATATGCAGCATCAATGCTCTGGGATGACTGTTCAAATTTGACTCTCAAGTTTACTTTCCCTGAAGCAATTCGGCTCTGAAAATTGAAAAAAGAATGTTATGCTAAAACCTTACAAAACACTAGTTGTGCTTCAGTGGAAGAATTGCAACTGGGTCTGTACAGTGGTGCAATGGTATGTTAGTTGCTGTCTTACGGTTCAAGAGACCCAGATTCGATTCTGTCTCTCTGAATGGAAATTCTTTCCCATGTTTTTAACCCAATGGAGAATTTACCGCTCTGTCATTGCTCAGTGGTAGAGTTTCTTCCTTAAAGCGCCAGAGATCCAGCTTTTGATCCTGACTACGAGCGCTGTCTGTATGGAGTGTGTACGTTCTCCCTGTGAGCGCGTGGGTTTACAGCTGGTGCTCCAGTTTCCTCCCACATTCCAAAGACGAGCAAGTTTGTAGGTTAATTGACCTCTATAATTTGTCCCTAGTGTGTAGTGAACTAGTGTGCGGGTGGTCGCTCGTCGGCACGGACGCGGTGGATCGAAGGGCCTGTTTCCACTCTGTATCTCTAAACTAAACTAAATTAATTATAGGCACTCAACGTCAGAGAGCTTGTCTAAGCTTTAGGGATGGTGCAGAAGATGTTGTCTGTCCATTTACTTCCACAGATGATGCCTGACCCACTGAGTTCCCCCAGTAGTTTACTTTTTTGCTCAAGATTCTAACATCTGCAGTTTCATGTGTTTTGCTCTTACATACAGAACATTAGTTTAGTTTAATTTAGTTTAGTTTATTGTCACATTTACCGAGGTACAGTGAAAAGCTTTTTGTTGTGTGCTAGCCTGTCAGCGAAATGATCATACATGATTACACTGAAGCTATCACCGGTGTTGGTACATGTGACAATTAAACAATCTTGACTCTTGACTATCAGTTTCCTTGAACCTTCTCAGTCTTTAATCGTGTTGAGTCTCTTGTCACTGACCATGCCAGGATGTTGATGGTGGGAAACCCAACAATAGTAATGTTGTTGAATGTGAAGAATAAGTGGTCTCCTTTGGTGGCAGTGGTTATTTTGTGGTGAAAATCCTACTTGCCAATTCCTGACAGATTTCTAGGTCTAGTATAGTTTAGTGTAAGATAAAGTCCAATAAAATCCGATTAAAGATAGTCAGAGGGTCTCCAATGAGGTCGATAGTAGCTCAGGACTGCTCTCTAGTTGTTGGTAAAACCTTCTAGCAGGTTTACTGCCTCCAACAAAAGACAATCTTATTGCCCTAAATGACCTCTGCCAGTTGTGATTTGAGAGGCAATTCATCCCAGACCATTTTCTATGGTGGTATTTCCATATCTAATTGATCTCTAATTGATAATACAAGACTCAGTGCACGTGTGGGAAGGAACTGCAGATGCTGCTTTGCACTAAAGATAGACACAAAAAGCTAGAGTAACTCAGCGGGTCAGGCAGCATCTCTGCAGAAAAGGAATAGGCGACATTTCAGTCGAGACCCTTCTTCAGTGCATCCTTTACATCCTTTATCCACCTAAAGTCACCACACTTTTCCAGTGGAGGACTTTTTTTTCTATCAGGACTTAGAAGCAATCACATGGGTAACAATTATCCTTCTTCAGTTCAAAGATGTTGAACACCTTTCACTCTCAACTGGAATAATATTAGCATTTGTGTACCTTTTATGAGCGAAATAGGTATAAAATTGCAGCATATCATAAAGATCAGATAACATCATAAACCATAATCATAAAGTGTGAGCTATTTATCACCGTTTACAATATCTCACAGTTTATTACTACTTGGAAATAAAGTTTTCACCTATTTATATTAAATGAAATTTTGTAATAAAATGAAGTGAGGGAAGGCATTGTAGTTGTATTTCAAATCACCGCAGATTCCTGAGGTGTATTAACTAGCGCCTGAGATGCCTCTCAGCGACAGATACTCGGGTTTGATCCTGCTCTCAGGTGCCGTCTATATGTGGAGTTTGCATGTTCTCTCTGTGACCATGCACACTCCGTCTCGTACTCTGGTTTCATCCCAAATCCCAAAGACGTGCAGGATTGCAGGTTAATTGACCTCTGTAAAATTGCTCCTATTTTCCAGGGAGTAAATGCGAAAAGGGGATAATGAAGGACTAATGTGAATGGGTAATTGATGGTCGGTAGGCCATCGGGCCTGCTTCCATGCTGCATCTCTATACTAAATAGTGCCGTCTGCTGCAAGGATACTGCCATGATATGCCTAAAATAAAAGACTGAGGGGCATATCACAATATGACCAGGTCTTGGTGCGGTTGCGAAAGCCTCAAAACTGAAGCTGTCCAAGAGCAATGGGAAATGGGCTGGAGGGTTAGCTGATTCACCACATCACCATGTCTCAACAGGAAATAAAAGCAAAAAATAGTGCAAAGGAAATTCTGAGCTGTGATGACAGAGCTGTTGAGATCTTATCGTGTCAGAGCCTCAACAAAATGTAATTGGTTTAGTCAAGAGAGGTTGTTCAAAGCACTGCAGTTGGGCTGATTCCTGGACCTTGAGAAAGCGTGATAATTCAGGGCTTTTTGGATTCAAACTTTTGGATTC
Source organism: Raja brachyura (assembly GCA_963514005.1). Next base: position 33,621,998 of record OY740797.1, on the reverse strand, counting down.
AAACAACCTGAGGAAAATACAAAGGAATAGTGTTTGTTCAGGGTCTTATCACTGTTGCAATGTGATCTGCAATTAATGAATGCTTTGAAGTGCTGTTGCCTCTATTTAGTTTAGTTTAGTTTATTTTAGTTTAGTTTAGATATACAGCACTGAAACAGGCCCTCAGGCAATAGAAATATCCTGCACACACTGGGGACAATTTACAATTTTACCAAGCTAATTAGCCTACAAACCTATGCGTCTTTGGAGTGTGGGAGGAACTAGGGGAAAACCCACACAGGTCACGGGGAGAATGTATAAACCCTATACAGACAGCAAACTTGATCCTGCCTACTCCCCAAAATCCAGCGGCGACCAGAAAAGAGGGTGAAGCCTGAATGGTCGTGTGTAGTCACCCAAAGAGTCATACCTTTTTTTGGTCGCCGCTGGTTTTTCAACATTTTGAAAAATTTTTGCGACCTGCTGCGACTATGACGGGTGCCGGCAGGTCGCCGAAAATATTGCGTAAGTGGTACTTTCCCCGAGTCCTCTGCCGAGTTGAAAGGACCTTAAAAAATAATCAAGATTTTTGTGATCTACGAACTCCTCCTCCCGACTACCTTTTTACTCGTGGACTTTTTTGACATGCTGGAAAAAACATCCTGACTTACCTGATGCCCCGATTACCTACAGCTGGCATAGCGAGCTGCTACGATATATCTATGGACTCCTACGGCCTCCTACGGACTCGCTACGGACTCGCTACGGACATTCTCCAAGTTTGAATCAAGGGGAAAACTCGGGAGAATTTGTGAGAACTCGGGAAAGTGGGACAGGCCCTTTACTAATCAAGAATCTGTCAATCTCTGCCTTAAAAACATCCATTGACCCGGCCTCCACAGCCTTCTGTGGCAATGAATTCCACAGATTCACCACTCTGGCTAAAGAAATTCCTCCTCATCTTTCTATAGGCATGTCCTTTTATTCTGGGATGAAGTGGAACACTTCATTGTTGCACCTGACTACACACATTGAAATTCTTTGCTTGCATACCTGATGTATTACAGTTGCCCAATTGCATTCCCAATCTGAGGCTATGGCCTATGGTCCTCGACTCTTCCTCTAGTGGAAACATCCTCTCCACATCTGCTCTATCCAGTTTGTTCTTCAGAGGAATACATTCCATGGGATCAGTTATGGTCATCTGATGAGCAGACCGTCTCCCTCTACCAGCCTGAGACTGTCCAGCCGTCTGTATCATGAACCCATCAACTACTGCTTTAGTATGAGTGCACTGGCTACTTCATGCGCCATTTACTCCATCCTGTTACCATTAATGATATCATTAGCACTCACTTAACAGACAGATGTTAATAAGTACCATGTTTTACAATATTTACCAAGTTAGTTAGATGATCTTTCCAGATTAAGATAAAATATATCCCAGATTCCAAACACAGAGTTCCACTTCGCTGTATGGAAGCAGCGGTGTGTCGTACTCTGCTTCCAAATTCAGATAAATTTAGGGGGACGAATACATTGTGCAACAGTTTCCTTACAGTGTGTTCAGCCACAACACCATAACACATAGGAGTAGAATGAGGCCATTCAACCCATCCAGTCTACTCTGCCATTCAATCATGGCTGATCTATTTTTCCATTCTCCTGCCTCCTCCCCATTACTTTTGACACCCACATTAATCAAGAACCTATCAATCTCCGCTTTAAAAATACCCAATATCTTGGTCTGCACAGCTATCTGTAGCAAAGAATTCCAGAGATTCACCCTCTTGGGCCTGTCCCACTTAGGCGACTATTTAGGTGAGTGCAGGAGACTGTGTTTGCCACATGATCATCACACGGTCGCCTCATGTTCGCTGGTGGTCTCTGGTGAGTCTCCTTCATGGTCGCAAGGAGTTCCTGCATTCTGGGAACTAGAATGTTTGGTCGCCGCAAATTTTTCAACATGTTCGACTTCCAGTGGTGCTATGCAAGGCTAGAGACCAATGCCAGCTAGTTCCATAAAAAAGCACAAAAAACTGGGAGAAAAACAGACCTACCTGCTGTTACTGCACCGGCTGCCTGCAACGCGTGGGAGTGACGTCATCAGGCGCGCGACTCCGGTATGTCTCTGCAACATACCCCCCCAAGCTACTGAAATGGACTGCCAGGCCAAAACAGGCACTGGAAGAAGTAGGCCCAACTGAAGCCTCGGGCTCAGGTACAACGTCGTCCCAGGAAGGTGTTTCGAGGAAGCCAAAACATAAACAATCTGAGATAGAAGATCTTCGCATTTTTCTAACTCAGGAAATTAAAAATATAAATGAAGAACTGAAGAGAGTGAATTTTAAAGAAGAACTTCAAATTTTTAAGGAAGAGTTTAAGGAGGAAATGAAGGAAGAAATCAACTCCACCGTCCTTAAATTATCGGAAAAATGGAAGAAAGAAACGGAAGAAAAGATGGATCAGCAAATTACGGAGATGGATGCGGAGATGGATGTCAAATTCAACTCGATGGAGTCCAGCTTTAATGACAGGTTGGAGCCCATTGAGAACGCACTGAATCAACAGACTATAGCAATAACCAATTTAGAGGAGATTGCTTCAACAAGTGCCGAAACGACAAAACAGCTTATCAGAGAAAATCAACGTATCAGAATTACCGAGTAAAATAGCTGAAAAATGCACTGAACTGGAAGGATGTCAGAGGTGTCAGAATTTAAGAATCATCGACATTCAAGAAGGAAGAGAGGGGAAACGAGACCCCCACGAATTCGCTGCAGACTTATTGCAAAAAGTCTTAAATCTGGATCAAAAGCCTCTGCTAGCTCGAGCACATAGAGTGATGAGACATCGCCCACGGGCAGATGCCCCACCAAGACAAATGATAGTAAAGGTGCAATATGACCATGTACTGGCGAAGATGATGAAAAAAATTGTTCGTACCAGTAATCTCATATACAATGGAGATAAGATCAGTATCTACCGAGATTATCCTGTGGAGGTCTCCAGGACTGTTTAAAGAGACAAAAAGAATACTTAAGGATGTGAAAGATCTGAAGTATGGTTTGATGTACCCGGCTACATTAAGAGTTACCTACAATCAGAATGAACATATCTTTACCAACCCTAAGGATGCATTGGAGTTCGCCCAGAAGATCAAGAATCCGCCTGACGACTGAATATTAACTACAAAACACCTGACGTCAACGAACAATGTAACTCTGTAAAGATCGGATGGAATTTAAGGTGTTATACCTAAGGACAATTGAGATTGGATAAGGATGGCTGAATAAGGCTTTTCCTATGGACATGTTACACTCATAGTTACTATTAACATTAATAACTGACAAATACTAATTATAACTGCACGGTACTACTAATAACTATTACTAATGGTTACTAATTACTTATAATTGAATTACTTAGAATTAGTTAAATGGCAATTATGAGTACGGTTGGATTTAAAGCTTGATTTCACTTTTTTTCCTTTTTTTTTTCTTTTCTCTCCTCTTCTGTTATCTATTTTGATATATACTATATCTTGATAATAGTTACCTTTTTATTAAAAAATATATATATATTTTCTTTTACTAATGGAATATGAATACTTTGGAACTTAAAATGTTTCCCACCCCACCGGTAAAATATCGCTATGGAAATGTCAACTTAATGAGAGCATGGAGCTAGTTAAGTTTTTTTTTTCAACGGCTACGGAAGTCGGTAGATGGCTAGCACTAGATAAGTATGGCTATCACTAACTGCACTACTTATAGATGTAGTTTTTTCTTTCTTTTTTCACTTTATTAACCACTTAATCTATCACTTTTTAATATAATACTTTATTATAATTTTAAGTTTGAATGGTCATAAGTTTTGTCAAAGGAGATATATACGCGAGAAAGACCAACGAGACTCAAAATTCATCTATCTGATGTTCGGGTGTAGTAGTGGGCTTGTTGAGCTGAACCATCTGCTCTTTTATAGACCTCCCTAAACAAAAGATGCAACATTCAGATATGAAGATTGGGAGTGAAGCAAAATGATTTTGTAATTAGAATGTTAAGGGTATTAACGAACCAATCAACAGAGGTAAAGTATTAGCACATTTAAAAGCACTTAAAACAGATGTAATATTTCTTCAGGAAACTCAACTTAAAAAGGATGCAGAGCATAGATTGAAACTAAATGGATTGATAAAGCTCACCATTCCTCATTCACACGTAAATCCAGAGGTGTTGCAATACTAATCCGTAAAGGGATACCTTTTAAACATATATCAACTATAACGGACAGTGATGGTAGATATATTGTATTAATAGGTGAATTATATGCACAAAAACAGACTCTTATTAATGTTTATGGACCAAATTTTGATAGTCCCTTGTTTTTTAAGAAAATATTTAATACAATTCCGGAATTAACACAACACAATTTAATAATCGGAGGAGACTTAAATTGTACATTAGACCCCTATTTAGATAGATCATCAAGACAACGGAAAACAAAATCGCAGTCCAGTGACTTATTAAATGCATATATAGATACTAGTAATATCAAGGATGTTTGGAGAATGGAAAACCCAACCGGACGAGAATATTCATTTTATTCATCGGTACATAAAACATATTCAAGAATAGATTATTTTTTGGTGGACTCTAAGCTTATTCCATTTACTTATAACTCGAAATATCACAATATTATAATCTCGGACCATGCTCCCTTAACATTTATGATTAAATTAAATGGAAGGATGGAGAAACAGTCACAATGGAAACTCAATCCACAAATTTTAATGGAAAAAGCATGTCTCGAATATCTCACTAAACAGATTAATATGTTCTTTGAAATCAATGATAACCCTGAAACGTCTGCCTCCCTACTATGGGAAACATTTAAAGCATTTACTCGAGGAGCTATGATCTCCTCCCAAGCATTTCATAATAAAGAGATTCGGGCGAAACAACAGGCATTGGAAAGGGAAATAAAACAATTAGACATAGAAAATGTGGTTACACCAACTATGATAAAACACAATAAAATTGCAGCATTGAAATATAAATTAAATAAAATATACTCAGACCAAGCTGTAAAATTTTACCAATATACTAAACAATTATTTTGAATTTGGTGATAAACCTCAAAAATTATTGGCTCGTCAATTACGGAAACTGGACGGGGAAAAAACAATTCATAGGATTAAATCAGAAACAGGAGAACCACTAGTACAATCTAAGGATATTAATGAGAGATTTCTGCAATATTATCAAAACCTTTACTCTGCCAAAACGATAGATCACCGGACAGGAGCAGAAGCATTCCTACAACAATGCAATCTTAAAGGGTTAGATTTGAAACATAGAGAATTATTAGACACTGAAATAACAGTAAAAGAAATGGAAGAGTCAATCAGATCTCTAAAAAACGGTAAATCCCCGGCACCCGATGGCATAGGCTCCGAATTCTATAAAACATTCTATGACCTGATTGTTCCGCGTTTAAAGACACTGTATGAACATATCTATACCCAACAGAAATTACCAGAAACGCTAAATGAATCTGTAATAACACTTATACCAAAAATAGATAAGGACCTGGATGATCCAAGTTAATATAGACCGATAGCTCTTCTAAATACTGATCAAAAAATATTAACTAAAATCCTAGCACAAAGATTAAGCACAGTGATTAATAAATTAATACACCCGGACCAAACAGGATTTATACCAAAACGCTATTCATATAACCTGAGACGATTATTCAATATTATATACTCAAAGAGAAGTACTAACAAAGATCTAGCAATTATTTTGTTAGATGCTGAGAAAGCTTTCAACCAGGTGGAATGGCCCTATTTATTTTCGGTTATGAAAATGTTTCAATTGGGCGAGAAGTTTAGTACATGGGTAAAACTTTTATATACTAACCCAACAGCTAGAATAACGACAAATCAAATGTTATCAGCTAAATTTAACTTATCTAGAGGCTGTAGACAAGGATGTCCGTTATCCCCACTATTATTTGTACTCGCAATAGAACCATTAGCAGAAAGCGTGAGGTCCCATCCTGAAATATATGGGTATAACACCAAAGATACTGAGAATAAAATTTCCTTATATGCAGACGATGTATTAATTTACATTACAAAACCTGAAGTTAGTATCCCAAACTTATTAAATTTAATAACTCAATATGGCTCATTTTCAGGATACAGAATTAATTGGAATTAAAGTGAAATCATGCCAATAACGGAAAGTAACCCACATATAATACAACAATTTCCTTTTAAAATAGTAAATGAAAAATTTAAATATCTTGGAATTTATGTAACAAAGACATATACTTCTTTATTTAAATTTAACTTTCCGCCTTTATTGAACAAATTACATAAGTGTAGCAGCACCATACGTGGCGAATAAAGAGGAGACATCAGGTTGGTGCAACTGGTTCTTTATTCTGTTGTCACACATATAGTGGGTGCGCTAACTATATGTAGAGTTGTTGTAGCTGAGCGAGGTTGTGCCCTCGGGCTCAGCTACCGGTAGAAACTCCTGGTGGATCTCGTGGTGAGAGAGCTTATATACCAGGACACTCCCTCTGCCCATGACATCGTGTGCCCGCCCTCTCCTGACGAGGGTTCGAGCTTAAGTGGCTGACGCCACAGGACCCCCCCCAGAACAGGAGGAAGGAATAGCTTGGTCAAGGGAAGCTCCTGCATGTAGGTCTGGGACACCCCGGACGTGGGTCGGGACAGAGGGCTCCACGGGCGCAGTTGACGCTCTGCGTGGGCGATCCCGATGTACCGAGGGGTGCGAGGAGACGGATGTAGAAGCCGCCGGACAGAAGAGGTCTGGGACACCCCGGGCGTGGGTCGGGACGGTGCTCTACACGGGCGCAGTTGACGCTCTGCGTGTGAGATCCCGATGTACCGAGGGGTGCGACGAGACTGAAGAAACACGGTTGCATCTCCTTGACCAGCTAAGGGAGAGTGTCCTGTGACACACGGCCCCCAAAAACGATGGGGGGTAAACCAAATACAATATACAAACCAATTGCAGTGCACACAAACATGAACAGTGAAAAAAAAAAATTAGTGTCCAGTGTCTAAATTTCAAATTGTCCATTGTTCATCGTGCAGCCACAACATCCAGCTGGAGGGTGGCGCTGTGGACAGTGGTGAGGCTGCAGTGACGGCATCCGGCCGGAAGGTGGCGCTGTGGATGACGATGAGGTTGCAGGGACAGCAGCTGAACTGACGGTGGCGCTGTTGCTGGCAGTGAAGCTGCAGGGACGGCATCCGGCCAGAAGGTGGTGCTGTAGACGGCGGCCAGGTAAGTTCGTAGTGCACTTCCGGCCGGCGGCGGCCATGTTTGTAGTCGGAAGCCGCCCGTTTTAAGATGGCGCGGCGGCCATTTTGCTGGCCGGGTGAAGAGTAATCACCTGGTGACTGGAGGACGGCGAGGAGCTGAAGGGCGGCTTCGGCGGCCGCCTCAGGTAAGCCCACTTTTACAGGTGCAGCGGTCGGCGGGGCCAGGCGTGGTGCAGGGCCTGGAGACATGGTGAGGCCTGGAGCCGGGTCCGGTGCTGGGCCTGGAGACGCGGTGAGGCCGGGAGCCGGGTCCGGTGCAGGGCCTGGGGACGCGGTGAGGCCTGGAGCCGGGCCCGGTGCAGGGGCTGGAGCCGCGGTGAGGCCTGGAGCGGTGCTGGGGCCTGTAGACGTGGGGAGGCCTGGCGCGGTGCTGGGCCTGGAGACCCAGTGAGGCCTGGAGCGGTGCTGGGGCCTGGAGACCCAGTGAGGCCTGGAGCAGTGTCCCCGGTCAGTTGCATTCCGGTGCAAGGCCCGGAGCCGGGGTCCGTTGTCGGGAGCGGGAGAGTGGCAGGTACTCACTCTGCTCCCAGGGCCGTCGGGCGTGTGTCGGGGCTGCCGTGGGCAGGAGGCTGCAATGCTCGCAGCTCCTGCAGCAGCTGGTGGGGCAGCGGCGACATACCTCACTGCAGGGCCTGGTTGGCGGCAGCGTAGTTCTGCAGGGCTGGGCAGCCGGCTGTAGACATCAGGTCTCCCGAGGCTGCGTCTTCAGGTGAGCCCAAATTTAAATTTGGACAGTCGGGGGTCACCAATGTAGCAGCACCATACGTGGCGAATAAAGAGGAGACATCAGGTTGGTGCAACTGGTTCTTTATTCTGTTGTCACACATATAGTGGGTGCGCTAACTATATGTAGAGTTGTTGTAGCTGAGCGAGGTTGTGCCCTCGGGCTCAGCTACCGGTAGAAACTCCTGGTGGATCTCGTGGTGAGAGAGCTTATATACCAGGACACTCCCTCTGCCCATGACGTCGTGTGCCCGCCCTCTCCTGACGAGGGTTCGAGCTTAAGTGGCTGACGCCACATAAGAATATTTTATATTGGAAAACATTACCCATCTCAATGTTGGGTAGAATTAATGCAATAAAATTGATTTTTCTCCCGCAATTATTGTACCTCTTTCAATTAATCTCGATATATCTCCCAAAAACCTTTTTTTTTAAAGGGTGACTCTATAAGTCACCAATTTTATCTGGGATTATAAGAGCCACAGAATAAATTAAAAACACTTATGTAAATCAAAAATAAATGGACGTTTAGCACTACCGAATTTTATGCTCTATTTTTGGGCAGTTAACATCAAAAATATGAATTTTTGGTTGGAAGAACTGGACCAACAACTAGATTGGTTAAAAATGGAAAAGGAAGACTGTTTATCTTTTGAAATTGGGTCGATCTTATTTGCTATTACTAAATTAAGCAAAAAAACCTATAGTGAAAACCCCATAATATATAGTGGAATACGCATTTGGAAACAATTAAAAAAGACACTAAAATTGGATAATTTACCACTACCTCTTCCCATTGCAAATAACGCTATATTTAAACCCTCAATAATGGATAAGGGTTTTTTACAATGGAAAAATCACGGTATTACAAAGATGGATCATCTCTATAGGAAAGGTACATTCCTCATATTTCAGGAACTACAACAAATTTATGGGCTTCACTCAAATGACTACTTTAGATTCCTACAACTTAGAGATGATGCTAAATCAAATACACAGGCCTATAGAAATAGAAAGACAGAAATTCTTGATGAATGTTTGAATAAACACCCTAATACAGAAAAATTGATATCTTATATTTATAATATTCTATCAGATAATGATGCACCCATGACGAAAATATATAGGCAATCATGGGAAAATGAACTAGGCCAAACAATAAGGCCAGAAATATGGGACGAAAGCTTACAACATATACATCACTGTTCGTTAAATGCTAGACATTCTTTAATACAATTTAAAGTATTATATAGATTGCACTATTCAAAAACAAAATTAAATAGAATTTTCCCATGCATTACTCCTATTTGTGAAAAATGTCAGCACTCAGAGGCTAACATAACGCACACATTTGTAAGTTGTATAAAAATTAATTTAGTAAAGATAATTTCGGAAGTTGGCAATATCCAATTGGACCCTGATTCAAAATTAATAATATTAGTATTACTAGAACAAAATCAATTATTTACAACAAATCAAAGAAACTTTATCAATTATAGTTTAATAACTGGGAAAAAAATATTAAAATTTTGGAAAGGCCCTATAACCCCCACAATTAAAATGTGGACTATGGAAATGTCGGAGACCCTACATTTGGAAAGATTAAGATTCGTCTTAATGGACAAACAAGAACTATTTACTAGAATATGGTCTCCATTCATTGAATATTTGAAGGGGCAAACCGGTTCGGCACGAGAACCTGACTGAAACCCGAATCAAGGATTAGATGAAGAATTACATTTTATAACCCACGGACATATCTCCAATTATGTATAATTAGCTGATTATTCCATTCTCTTTTAATTTTTTTGGTTTCTTTTCTTTCCCTCTCTATTATTTTCTATCTATATAAAAATCTAAAAAATATATAGAAATACAATGATTATACAATTAATAATACAAACAACATTAATAATGTATGACTACAACAAACAAAATGTTTTATTATGTATTTACTTCTAATAAAAACATTTTTTTTTTTAATTAAAAAAAATAAAAAATAAAATAAAAAAATTCAACATGTTCACCCATGGAGAAAATTGATAATCCTGATAGTCGTAGGTGCAGTTGTAGTGAGGTCGCCATGTAGTTATAGGTAGTTGAGATAGTCATAGGTAGTTTTAGTTAATTGCCTTTGCTGACCGGTCATTTTCATTGGCTCATTGGGGAAAAAAAAAACGTAAGCACGAGTATTCAGAACCAAGGATAACCAACCGGTAATGATAAATGCCCGCTGAACTTCACAGCTGTGTATCTCTGGCTTATTAAAAACTTGTCTGGCTTCTTAAACATGTCTCCACTCCTTCTCCTCCCTTCTCGCCCCTTCTGCTCCTTCTCTCCCCTCTTTTGTGCATTGTGCACCGTACATTGTGCTAGCCGTCTTAACCTTCCTGTTCATCGCGGTGTGTTGCTGTATCTGTATGTTTCTGTATGTTTTTTGGGTAATTTATGTTTAATTTAAGATTTTTTTAGGCTGTCTATGTCTATGTGCATGCGATCCTGCTACAAGCAAGATTTTCACTGTAGCTGGACCTCACCATGCTAGTGCCTTTGGCAATACATTTGACCGATAAACTGAAGTAATTTTTCCAGAGCTTTATCTTTTGACTCCATACATCAATATCATATTTCAATGCTTGCAGGCTGACTTCGACAAATTCTTGCAGCACATAGGGGACTGGATAAGCAGTGGATAAACCAGAAAGCTTTGATTGTAACTGGAGTCACAGGTCTCTGAAATGCTAATTTACTCTTGTTTTGGTCCTTGACCAGCCGGTGTTTGATTTTTCAGGTGGTTTATCCTTATTTTTCACAAACAAAAGTAGACAAAACATTCCCTGCTGGGAGAAACCAGCCAATGGGCATTCGATTCAGAAGTGAGGAAATATTACTTCATGCTAAAGCTTGTGGATGTTTGGAATTCTCATCCATAAAAAAAGCTGTTGATTCTTCATAATCCAAAGGCTGAGATCCTTGGAATTAGTTTTGGAGCTACAGGATGGGAACAAGCCCTTCAGCCCATTGACCCTCGATATCCCGTTCATGCTAGTTCTATGTTATCACACACACTCATCCACTCCCTACGCCCAAGGGGCAATTTACAGAGGCGAATTAACCCACAAACCTGCAAACCTACAAATTGAAGCCAAGTAGAACAGGAAGTACAGGTCCACCGCCGATTTTCCCGCAACCTTGCTTTCAGAGCATCTGTTTCGCCGGAGCAGCAGAGGTCACAGCCTTAGGGGACAGAGATACCCGCCCCGGAAGTTGACTACGAGAACTGATCAGCAAGCTCCGCCTGGGCCAGAGATCCAGGGCTCTGGCCGCAGGGGGCAAATTCAACCCACCAATAGGCACAGAAATCCCGATGAGTTTGAGTTCGGTCACCTTACCCAGCCTAAGCGCCACATTTTCGGGGACGGATTTTGTCTGGATAACGGGAGTGGGGGGGGAAGACCATCTGTTGCTGGAAAATCAGTGGTGGACTTTAACGGAGACATGACACTCTACCAGTGTTATAATTCATATACAGAACAGCCAGAGAAAAAAGAATAGTACAGAACAGGAACAGGTCCTTTTGCCCACAATGTCGGTGCTACACATGAAGCTATGTTAAACTAATCACCTCTGCCTGCAAGTAATCCATTCCATGTATACCCACATTCCTATATAAAAGCCGTTTACATGCCATTATCATAGAACTTAGAATATAGCACAGTACAGTGCAAGAGTTAGCACTTTGGCACACAGTACCTTCACTGTACCTTGGTACACATGATAAAGAACTTTTGAACCGTTGAACTAATGTCTATGATGAACATGATGCCAAGATCATCACTTATCTACCTGCACATAACCCATATCCCTCCATTCCCTGCATATCCATATGCCTGCTGAAAAGTATTTTAAACTCCACTTTTGTATCTGCCTCCACCACTTCCCTTGGCAGCACTTTCCAGGCACCCATCACTCACTGTATAAAACCTTGCCTTGCACATCTTTTTAAAATGTTGGCCTTTAAGCTATGCCCTCTAGCCATTATCTCAATGAATGTAAGCAGAGGCATGCAACGTTGAATAGCCTCATTTTTAAATCAGTTAATTTCCAGGGTTTGAGGGATTTAACATTTCATTAGTTTGGGGATTTGGCTGCCTGAAAGAAGGTTATTAAATAACTAAAAGAAAAATTGAATTGAAAATGCTATTTAATAAGCCAAAACTCAACAACAGACAACTGGAGAGATTGAGCGAACATGGAAGACCATTCTCTTTGATGTCATGTTCATGTTAATTATTTCTGAATTAAAAAAATTAAGAACTGGTGAAATCAAACGATAGAACATATTTGTGCTGTGTTAATAGTGAGTCAGAACAAGATGTAACATTTCAGTGTATATGTGTTATTTGCTTTATCATCTCTCACCATATCCACCTATTATTTGCCAGACCCTGTCCCAACCACACCTCTCTTTAGATTTAGAGATACAGCACAGAAACAGGCCCTTCGGCTCATCGAATCCACACTGACCAGTGATCACCCCGTACACTAGCACTATTCTATACACCAAGGACAATTTACAATTTACAGAAACCAATTAATCTACAACCTGTATGTCTTTGGCGTGTGGGAGGAAACCAGTGCACCCAGAGAATACCCACACGGTCACAGGGAAAGCGTACAAACTCCATACAGGCAGCACCGGGAATCAGGACAAACCCAGGTTTCTGGCACTATATGGCAGAAGCTCCACTGCTATGCCACTGTGCAGTACCTTTTTCAACCTTCTCCCCCCTATCCTAATCAGTTTTAAGAATGGTCCCAACCCAAAACATTGCTTGTCCCTTCCCTCCCCAGACACTGCCTGGCCCACTGTATTCCTTCAGCAAAAAAAGGCACACTGTGCTGGAGTAACTCAGCGGGCCATGCAGTACTTTGTTTTTTGCTCAACATTTCAGTGTACATGTGTTATTACTTTATAACTTAAAGTTAGAACCGCTTCATTCTCCAGCAGATATGTTTGTGGAACTTACCTTAGTCTAAAAAACATCAGTTTATTCCAATTTCCTGGGCTGCTGCTTTTAGAAACAAAACCAAGCCAGTTTTGCTTAACAAAATAATTCAGAGATCTATCTTTAATTAAAGAATTAGAGATAACTCCTTGTAACTGATGAGGCCAGAGTGCAATCAGTAATTACAGATGATAAGTGTGGTATGGTAACAATGTAGTAATGTTATTTAGAGTTTAAGATTGGCCTAATGATCTAAAGACACAAGTTTAAATCCCTTAAAACCACTATGGAATTTACATTCAGTTAATTAAATAATCTGGAATTTAAGAAGCCAACATCAGTAATGCAAATATCACATTTGTTTCATCAGTAATGAAAAAAACCCATTTGGTTCATTTTTGTCTTTCGGAGAACATTTAATTGATCTGGTTGATGACCTACGGTATGCAGTTGTCTCTTAATTGGTCCTCCGAAATTGCCTCGCAAATCTCTATCCTGTTTCTATCCTTATAATAAACCATATTAAACATGAAACAGGTTATAACAATTGCATTGAAGATGCATCCAAGCAACACTTTGAGAATTTGTTCCTTACCAGGTTACTGCAGCCACAGTGTGTTTCTTCTGCAAAAGGCACTGCAATAACTCATCAAAAGTATCAACCAAACCAATGGCGCTAACACTTTGGAAGCGCAAAGTCAACAGGATGATGATAAAGCCATAACGTGCCACTTTCCTTGACAGCTTGCTCCACATACCCCCACCAACTTATTTGTGAAAAAGTTGCTCCTCAGGCCCTCTTTAAATCTTACCATTTTCACCTTAAATCTATGCTCTACAGTTTTAGACACCCCTACCCTGGGAAAAAGATTGTGACCATTCACCTTATCAATAGAGTCATAGAGTCACAACATGTGGAAACAAGCCCAACATGCCCGCCCCGGCTAACGTGTCCCAACTACACTAGTTGGCTGCATTTGGCCCATATCCCTTCAAATCTGTCCTATCCATGTACCTTTCCAACCGTTTCTTAAACACTGCAATAGTCCCCGCCTCAACTACCTCCTCTGGCAGCTCGTTCCATACACCCACAACCCGTCATGATTTTATAAACCTCTATAAGATCACCCTTCAGCCTTCGAGGAAATAAAAGTCCCAGCCTATCCAGTCTCTCTGTATAACTTGAGCCCTCCAGTCCACTTGTAATCCTTGCAAATCATTTCTGAATTATTTGCAGCATAATGGCATCTCTCTCAAACTAGGTGATCAGAACAACACATAATATTCCAAGTGTGGTTTCACCAATGTCTTATACATCCCAAATCTGATGCCAAGCACGCCAAATGCCCTCATCACCTGTATCATCACTGTCAAATTGGAATAACTATATACTTGTCCCCCTCGGTCTCTCTGTTCTACAACACTCTGCAGGCCCTTCTATTTACTGTATAAGTCCTGCCCTGGTTTAACTTAACAAAATGCAACACATTGCACTTGTCCAAGTTAAATTATGTTTGTCAATCCTCAGCCCATTTTCTGAGTTGATCAGCATCCTATCCTAATCTTCGATAACCCTTATCATTGTCCATAATATTACCAATTTTGGCATCAACAGCAGACTTACTAATCATGCCATCTACATCGTCATGCAAAATATTGATATTGATGACTAACAATTTTAGACCCAACATTGATCCCTGTGGCAAACCGCTGGTCATAGACCACCATTCTAAAAAAAACAACCCTTCATTACCACCCTCTAATTCCTCTCAGCAAGTCAATTTGTATCCAATTAGCCAGCTCACCCTGGAGCCCATGTGACCTACCTTCTGACCAACCTACCATGCAAGACCTATTCAAAGATCTTGCTGCAAGGTTGCACTTCTCCTCTGAAAAACATTCTGGAAAAGTGGAGCTAAACTTCAGAACTAATGGTAACAACGTTACAAAATTTTGAGATTTAAAAAATCAAGTCTGCAATTTATCCCATCAGATAAAGCATAAAAAGAAGTTTAATTTGACACCTAATTCACAATAATATCTTCAGTATTAAAAAAGATATGGCCATTTTCATACTCGGAAATTAGCATCTTGTTCCCCATTGCCTTTCCATTGACTTAACTCAAAAGCTGTGATCTAGGACAGTCAAAAGCCCATAACTTTCTTAAAAATTAAGAGAACAATGAAATTTTCAGTTATTATAGATTGAAGCATTCTGAAACAAATATGAAACAATCTTACTTGGATGACCTGAAATTAAAGCATATAATTAGTTAGTTACCTAATTGTAGCTAATTACAAAATCCAATTACTAGATCAAAACATCTATCCATTTCTTAAGAAAAGACAAACATTTTTAAATTGCCTAAATGTCCAAATAACAATCACACAATAATTCACAATATAACTATTTTTAAATCTCATTTTCATGAATTTATAGGCCAAATGGAAGGAATTTAATGTTTAATTCCTGTAAATTAATGGCCATTTAAATCAACTTGCGAGTGGGTTTTAGTGGAACGCAGTTGATTGGAATGTTGCGGTTTGCGGTGAAGTTAACCCACAGTCGGCAGGAAAAACAATGCCGGTTCATATATTTTTTTTGTCCCCTTTTCGCAACATGGAAATTTGATTAAAGGCTTCCTATGAAGCACGTTTTTATGTAAAAATAAACTGTGTACTTTATTTTATCCCCTACGTAAAATCCGTCCCGTTGTCGACGCTCACGACTTTAGAAGATGATTTTTTAATTACTCTGGCTAATAAATGATCTAGTGTAGTTTAAAAATACCTTGATAAAACAAATGTCGGAGCTATTTCTCTTCAGCAACGAAATCCCCAGAGATGGATCGACTTGAACTGTCTGGAGAAACACGGCACTTTAAACCCGCCCCCCTCTGAAAGGCGCCAAAGTCGCGCACACGGGGAGTGGCAGAACTGCAGCGCCGCTCAAGGTAAGTTTTGTAACATACCTACTAATGGGAAATGTTCAACCTATGGCAACTATACTACAAAGTCAACCAAATCTTGAGTTGTAATAAATCGATGATACTTGCATTTGTCCACGCTCAAAGGCTGAAGACGAAGAAAGGGTTCTGACCCGAAATATGGCCTATCCATGTTCTACAGAGATACTGCCTAACCCATTGAGTTCCTCTGGCACTTGGTGTTTTTTTGCACAGGATTTCAGCATCTGCAGTTCCTCGAGTCTACCAAGCCATCATCAACTTGCTCATTGAAGGAAAGGCCATCATGCAACATCCACAAGACCAATGTCCTCTACCAATTTGCCCCCAGCACATCGCACTGCCGTCCAACAATAAAGTTCCCAGTGAGTCCCTGGAAAATAATACCTCTTCCTATATCTCAGAAGCAATCTATCATTGAAGGCAGACATTTGTGATGGAATTCATCGCTGCTCTTAACGCTCCAGCACAACCTTTGATCTATTTAGTAAAAAAGTATTTGAAAATCAAGATCTTAGACTTGGAAGTCATGGTGTGTATGATTTGTAAATGAATCCAATCTTATCAGTATTAATATTAAGGTAAATTACTATGTAGTCCTTGCCAACGGCAGTGGTAGCACAAAGAGTTTTACATTTGGATCAATGCTAACCTTTTGTTATGTTTTTAACATGATTTGTGTATACTAATTGCTATAAATTGACAGAAGGAGAAAACAGCAAAAAAAAAAACACAATTCATAACAGTGATCATTATTAAAGATTAAAGGGCCTGTCCCACCAGCACGCAACTATATGCGATGAACGCGATCAAACCGGCAGCGGGGGCCGCGCGGAGGTCGGGTGATCCCCTGTACAGGGCCGGTCCCACCAGCATGCGCCTGCATGCGGCAAGCGCGACCAAACCGGCAGTAGGGGCCGCGCGGAGGTTGGGTGAGTGGCGCAACGCGGCGCAAAGCGAGGCGAACTTGAAGCAAGTCCAAGGTAAGTTCGCCAGGACTTAGAGGGGCACACAGAGAGGGGCACCGAGACACACACACATACAGGGCCACGGAGCCACACACATAGAGGGTCACGGAGGCACTTACGAATAGTTTCACGGAGGCACGATGTCCGGGCGGTATGTAAATGTCGCAGCGACTGCGAGCCGACAAGCCATTGCCGCGCGGGATTTTTGGACATTGTCGGTTTTTCGGAGCCCCGCGCGGCGTCGGGACGAACTCGGGACGAACTCCGCACAATTCCGCACGGCTCCGGCGATCGAAGTGGGACCGGCCCCGCGACGCCGGACGGCTCAAGCGACCACGTTAGGTCGCGCTAATCGCATCGAGTTGCATGCTGGTGGGACAGGCCCTTAAGTTCTTCAAATAGAAAGGCCTAATTTAAATTAATTCAGAACAATTACTGTCCAAATTTGTAGCTATTCCAAGAAAATTACATTTAAATAATTTGTATGTCACGACCATAAAACTAATTGGACCACAGTTTAAATCCAGATGTCCATGTTACGTTATGATAAGGTGTGTTAATTGTAAGTAGTGAGAGTCAAAACAAATTCGATCAAAGCCAATTAGTTTCCATAACTGGCATAAGTAACCGTTGAAGGAACTACATCATCGCTGGGGTGGGATTATGAGCCCTAGAGTTTTCTAGGTTGATTCTACTGCATCACGAGGTTCTTGGTTGATGTGAAAGATAATGGGTATCATGCCTGACATTACGGGTTTGGTGCAACTTCAACAGAACGACTTCAGACTAAAAATAATGTTTTAATAAGACCAATAACCAAGTTATGCTTGCTTCTAGAAGGCGAAGGTGAAGATAGAAGAATTGCTAAAGAAGTCTGAATGCGGATATATATGTGCATGTTACTTTTTGTTTTTGATACATGTTAAGTTTTTATAGCTCATTTTTTAATTTCTATATACTCAGAACAATTAAGGGCCGGTATGCAGTAGCCGTTTAGCTTAACTCAGTATGTTATAACTATAACCAGTTACCTTTAAATTTTATCTGCCTGTAATTATGTGGGTGGGATTTATACGTAGTCTGGGGCGTGGTTTGCGGCTGGGATTCTGGCGCAGACTCCCAAGGAGTTTAGTTTAGTTCGAAGAAGATCGGGGAAGAGACATAGTTTTCGACCATGCACGAGCATGACCACGAGTATGTTTGAAATGCACATACAATAAAGAAACTATTAGTCAAGAGACCAGTTTTGGAAGATTTATCTTTCGATGGCATTGAATGTCTCGCGGAGAGCTCATGGGTGCATATAGATTACCTTCTGATCCACATCATCAATTGCGGACTAAATCCTTGAGACGTTCCAAATAACTGTCACTACAATCTATAATTTCTGAAGATGATAAATAGTTGATAAAGCAAGGACTAGAAGCAATCAAGAAAGCCTATATTTCGATAAAATAGTTGAAAACCACAAAAACTGTTGATGCCATGAGATTAGTATACAGTCTAAAGTTGTGTGGAATATGGTATTTGTCACAGAGTGATGAAATGCTTATCGGGCTCCACGGTTTGGTTGACTATCGAAAGTACTGTCTTTCAGAAGTAACCACAAAATAACTGTTGATGCACATTTACACCCTGGGCCTCTTTTAAAAAAAACCAAAATCATACTTGTTTTCAGAAAAAGCCATCAGAGCTGTGTAGGATTGAAGACCAAAACCCATATATAACAGAGCACAAAGCGAAATAACCCACAAAACCACTGTCGCAGAGAAAGAAAGAAAAATGCATCTGCCAGCACATCAGGAAGCCCAGGTTAGGACAGTTTCACGTCATCATAAATCTTCTCACACATCAATCTCAATGGCTTTGCCAAGGTCATAGTTCACCAAAGAGGTAAAACCTACCTAGAAGTTCGTGCCATGCAGATTTAGTTTGGAGATTCCGTATGGAAACAGGCCCTTCTGTCCATGTGTCCACACTGACCACCAATCACCGATTCACACTAGTTCTATGTTATCCCACTTTCTCCTCTACTCCCCACACATTAGGAACAATTTTACAGAAGCCAATTAACCTATAGACTCGCACGTCTTTGGGATGTGGGAGAAAACCAGAACAACAGGAGGAAACTCACACAGGCACAGAGAATGTGTAAATTCAACACAGATAGCACAAGTGGTCAGGACCGAACGGGGGTCTCTGGCGCTGCAAGGCACCAGCTCTACCATATGTGCCACAGTGCCGCCTCACTGTTGCTACGCACCACTCTGATAAAAATTAACTTCAGCTTGCCTGGACGAACCGTAACTTGTTCTGTTTTGTTTGATGGGCAACTGCATCAAATTTGTACCATCTCCTGTGATTGGATGTCATATCTCCCAGCGAGACAGTGATGGCGTGGAGATGTTGGAGTAGCAAAACAATTTGAACAACTTCTTGATTTATCATCCTCATTGCAAATGCAGTCACTGAAAGGTGCTGCATGATTTACTTTTCATTTTTAACTCGCAGTCATTTAGAGTCAAGTCATTCTTAACTCAAAATCAAGGCCATTGTTTTCATGTTTCAATGTATAGATAGTTTATTTGATTGATGTGCCTTGGATGATGGTTTTCTTTCATTGCCAACTCTAAGCTTTCTGAAAAAGAATTAATTGGAAATGAGCAAGACGTTGCTTGGTTACTTGGTCCTCCAAAATATTCCAACTGGAATTTAAACTGGAGGTGGTGAAGGGAGGGGTTTAGCCAGAGAGGGTTATTGGGAAGAAAGTGCCACTTTAAATTTAGTTGCATCTGGCTGGGCAACCGTGGTTTGGTGTAGATTATTCCATGCTTTAATAGTCCGTGGGAAGAACGAATTGCTGTACACATCTGTCTTTGTGGCTGGGACCACAAATTGGATCGAATGCCCTCGTCTGCTCCTAATTGGTTTGGGGTTGGTGTAGGTCTTGTGATCTATGTCTAGCTGACCATTTAACGTTTTGTAAAAACAGGTCAAACAGTGAGCTTCACGTCTGTCTTGGAAAGGGTTCCACCACAGAAAATTCAGAAGTTTGGTGACACTCGCTTCTCTCTCGTAGGTGTTAGTAACAAATCGAGTGACCTGTCTTTGGACACGTTCGATGAATTAAATGTTTTTATCTGTGTATGGGTCCCAAGCTGCAACTACGTAGTCCAGATGAGGTCTAACGAGGGTGAAATACAGCTTCTCCTTGCCAGAAGCTGAACAATGATGGAAGTTGCGCCTCAGGAAGATTAGGACAACTGTTGCTTTCACTGTTGCAAGATGAGTCTGACCATTCCAACGTAGATCATTCTGCAATTTGATGCCAAGATACTTGGTTTGTTTGGATTCTTCAAGGGTGACACCAAGTATGTTGTAAGATGTGACGCCTGGATTCCTCTTTCTGGTGACATGCATGGTTTCACATTTGGAAGGGTTGAACTGCATGCCCCATTGTTGTGACCACTCGACCATCGTATCGAGATGCTTTTGGAAAGCATCTTCATCATCAGCTGACTTAATTGGACGGTACAGCAAACAATCATCAGCAAATAGTCTGGCCGTACTTGCGACTTTTTTATGGATGTCATTGATGTAAAGCAAAAATAGGTGTGGGCCAAGTACTGTGCCCTGGGGTGTACCACTCAACACTGGGTGCCAATTGGAGCTCTTTCCGTTCACACACACGCGCTGAAGACGTTTTGTAAGGAAACTGGAAATCCATCGTTTCGTGTTGGAATGAATACCGTAGAAGTCAAGCTTCCGAAGCAGTCTCTGGTGTGGGATGACATCAAATGCTTTAGAAAAGTCCAGTACAACTAAATCCATGATGACGTTACTGTCAAGGTGCTTGGCCAGGTCATTTGTTGTCAGGATAAGCTGAGACTCGCATGATCTATGCCTCCTAAATGCATGTTGGTTGTCGGCAAGAATATTATGTTTGCTCACGTGACGCATCAGATTACTATCAATGATATGCTCCAGCAATTTACAGCAAGTACTTGTTAGTGAAACAGGACGATAATTCGCTGGGTTGGTGGTTGAACCCTTCTTAAAGAGAGGAGTGATATTGGCCTTCCTCCAATCCAGCGGTACATCGCCCGAGTCAAGCGATTATTGAAAAATGAACTGTAAAACTGGAGCCAGTTCTTCAGCTGCGATCTTGAGGGCTTGATTTTGTATCTGATCTGGTCCAATTGCTTTTGTGGTATTAATGTTGAGCAATAACTTCTTGAATTTTGGATTCCAATTGGAGAGAGATGGGTTACTCTGATCATCTATTCTGTCACCTATTCTGAATAGTGACACCTATTCAGAGTAGATCAGAATAGGTGACAATGTCACCTATTCTGATCTACTCTGAGAGGTCTTGTGTAATTCCTTAATTGTATTTATACAGGTTGAAGTTAATATTATACACGTTCTGCAAATAGTTTTTATAGATTTAGTCTGAAACAAGTGGCTGTAAAGGCTTTTCAGTCCTCTAAAGTGTAATAGTGTTAATTAGTCAAAATTTAATACACAGTTGTTCCATTTCACCCTTCAGCTGTCTAACGTAACCAAGACAACATCAGATTGTAAAACCGGGATCTTGTTAGAGAATGCATTGACAGCGTTGTGAGTTTATTTGATTTTTAAATCAATATTCTTACCTTCAAAATTCAGGTAGCATTACATTTTCAGTTTTTAATCTGTCTAAATTAGTAATTTAAAAATTAGCTCTTCTTATTTTGTGCTGCAATGTTGAATGGCTATAGGTTTAATAAACTGTTCAGATTAACAGTTCAGGTTTCTGATGAGCCAATTGAAATCCGCTTGAGGCTCTCTCATTGACTGTCAGATTTATGCTTTGCATCATTAAGAAACGTGGCTTCAAATAAACAAACATTATAAATTCCAATGCTAATTGGCAATAGTGTCCTTTTTTTCTTTCATCAAATACCTAAGCACGTGCGCATTCTCTTCCCTGACGTCTCACCTGCTGGAGGCAAGATTTACATTTAATTCTTCTATGGTCTAATTCTACCCATACCTCATGTACTTCAGGTATGAAAAAAACAAATCGAAGCCAGCAACGATGACCAAGCAAATGTAGAGCATTTTCATTTGTTATTTGTACCTTTTCATACCTCTAGTTTCCCTTTCCCCGACTCTCAGTCTGAAGAAGCGTCTCGACCCAAAATGTCACCTATTCCAGAATTGCTGAGTTACTCCAGCATTTTGTGTCTATCTTCAGTGTCAACCAGCATCTGCAGTTCCTTCCTACACAGTGGAAAGGCTATACATGATTGCGAACGAGCCATCCAGTTTACAGATTCAGTACCTAATCATCCTTATCTCCTTATCTGACATCCTTTTTATCTCCATATCTATTTGTCCCGTACTCCACCCACCCCATCAAGGAGATAAGGATACAAGCATCTAATCAACCCCTTACATCATTTTAAACATTTTACTTTTATCCCACCATATTCTTTAACTTTCAAGACATTGTGCATCTTGATGAGAGTGAAGGATTATTTCTATTGTAACATAACCCACATTTTTCCAGAACTTTTGTCTTCCTGCAATTTACAGGCTTTTTAATCCCTTGTCATGTCTTCTTGGTTCACATTGGTCAACACTTATTCAAACTTGGTGGCCTCTAAATGATTGGGAGTTGCTTCTATAAACAGGTTTCATAAGTGTGCCACATGAATAACAGAAAGAATAGCAAAACGCCAAATAGCCCAAAACATAAAAAACATTCAAAATGTCAAGGCCATCTAATTACATTCTACCTCCTAAATGTGAAATTGAGAACTTGGGTTTGGGATGGCTGGAGTATGGAGGAGGGGAAAGTAGAGTGGCAAGATTGGCAAGAAAATATAAAATAAACTAAGCAATAAAAATTACATTCTCCAGAGAGCACATGTTAACCCATAGCATCAACAGTCAGCACGATTTACATGCAACAGCGATTTCACTACGATTAAGGGTAAAGAGACAAGAGGTTTAATGTCGTATGTGCTGACACTGGAAACATTATTCTTAATTGAAGCAGTATACAGACCTATAAACACAACACACATAGATAATATATAACAATAAAAAAATCAATAAATTAATAACCACATACTAGTGCAAAATAACGCCAAAGTTCTTGAACCTGGCGGTCACAGTTTACAGACTCCTACACTTTCTTCCCAATGGTAGGAGTGTAATGAGAACATGGTCAGGATGATGTGTGTCTTCGATGATCTTCGCTGCCTTTTGGAGACAGCAAACCAAGAAAACTCACACCTTAAAGTTTGGATGTGACAGAACTGAGAGAGCTGCAATTATAAAGCTTTGAAGGGTGGGAATAAAAGAGTAAATAGCCAATTATTTTTGGCATCCACCATGATAGCTCAAGGGACACGATGAATCCCTTTTGACCTTTGTCTACAACCCCCTTACTCTGCACAAAGATAACTAATCAAATCATTATTCCACTCTCTGTCATCATGTCCCAGCCTTTAACCAACCACTCATCCTCTTTGAGTTACTCACCTCCCTACCCATCTGATACAAACCAATTCCCAGTCTGTAGAAGGGTCTCGACCCGAAACATTATGCGTTCCTTCTCTCCAGAGATACTGCCTATCCTGCTGAGTTACTCTAGCTTTTTGTATCTATCTTCAGTTTAAACCAGCATCTGCAGTTCCTTCCTACACCAATTCCAAAATTTTGTTTGGTACGACACAGTGGCGCAGTAGTATTGCTGCTGAATAATGCCAGCAATCCGGGTTCAATCCTGACTATGAGTGTTGTCTGTGTGGAGTTTTTACGTTCTCCCTATGACAGTTAGAGTTTTCTCTGGGTGTTCCTGTTTCCTCCCACCCTCCAAAGACGTGTGGGTTTATAGGTTAATTGGCTTCGGTAAAAATGTTATTTGTCCCTTGTGTGTAGGATAGTTCTAGTTTTCGGGGTAATTGCTGATCGGTGCAGACTCAATGGGCCGAAGGGCCTGTTTTCACACACTATCTCTAAAGTCTAAGTAAACTGAGGAAGAAAATATATTATCTGTTTCTCATGTAGGAAATTCTAGAAGGTAGATGCCTATATGTTAAACACATCATAAAGCAGGTGCTACTCAATTGGCTTTGCTTCTTGAGTATCTTTTGTTTTGCTGTATATATCATGCGCTCACCATTCATCAAGCTTGTCTTTTCATTGCAGGAAGTAACAGCCTTTTGTTACAGGAATTTGAGGGCCCAGAGTCAAGTGTGTTTAATTGTCATGTGCACCAAATATAAATCGGAACAATTAAATTCTTTAGACTTTAGTGTTCCGAGTTCTAGCACGGAAACAGGGCATTCGGCCCACCGAGTCCTCGCCGACCAGCGACCACCCAGTACACTAGCACTATCCTACACACGAGGGACACTAGGGCCAATTTACAATTTTTTTACCAAAGCAAATTAATGTCAGTCCGAAGAAGGATCTCGACCCGAAACGTCACTCATTCCTTCTCTCCAGAGTTGCTGGCTGTCCCGCTGAGTTACTCCAGCATTTTGTGTCTATCTAATGTACAAACCCACATGCCTTTGGAGTGGGAGGAAACCAGAGAATGCTGTGAAAACCCACGCAGTCACAGGGAAAAGGTGCAAACTCCATACAGACATCACCCAAAATCAGGATCGAACCCGGGTCTTTGGCGCTGTAAAGGGCCTGTCCCACTTACGTGACTTTTCAGCAAACTGTCTGCGATCTTCAAGCTCGGAGGCACTCGCCTGAAAAACAGCGAGCTGGATTGACAGTCAGCGCTGAACACACACACACACACACAAACACATCGCAAAGGCGGGGGCCAGGGAAAGCGGGGGAGCGCTGTATGAAATTCACACAGTGCAAAGTTAAGGCGATACCCGCGATGAACAGGAAGGTTAAAGACGGCTTGCACAGTCCTTTTAAGTCCTTTAAAAGAGCTGGGGGGGGGGGGGGGGGGGAGGGGTGAGGGGGGGGAGGAGACAAGAGGAGAGAATGAGGGAGAAAGGGAGTGAAGGGGGGCGAAGGAGTGGAGACACTTTTAAGAAGCCAGATAACTTTTAATAAGCCAGAGATACACAGCTGTGAAATTTAGCGGGCATTTAACATTACCGGTTGGTTTTCCTTGTTTCTGAAAACTGGTGCTTACGTTTTTTTTCCCCAATGAGCCAATTAAAATGCCCAGTCAGCAAAGGAGATTACCTACGGGTACCTCGACTGCCTACAACGACATGGTGACCCCACTACCACTGCACTACGAGTTCAAAAATATAGATTTACTCCATGCAGCAAATGTTTACTCGCAGCACATTTTTCAGCTTGTTGAAACATTTTCCTCGACCAAACTGAGGCCGCGAGTAGTAACCACTATGGGGGAACTCATCTTGACCATGAAGGAGACTTACCAGTTACCACCCACAACCATGTGGCAACCATGCTGCGAGCTTGTGGCGAGCGCAGACTCTCCTAAACTCGCCAATAAGGTCGCCATAGTGGGACAGGCCCTTAAGGCAGCAACTCTTCCGCCACGCTATTGTTCCATTTCTTAAAAATATTCTCATTGGTTCTTACAGTCACTTTGTCCAAAGACAATATAGTATTAAAATCTCATTCGAAAGTGAGGTTGTCCTATAATCCCTCATCTCCTATCACTGCACAGAGATATCACCCAGTTTACGAGCTCCTGGATAATGGTGCTCCTGAATTTGCATCTAACTCCAAGGGATGAGTGCTGCCAACTGAGTTGCTGCCACACTTTCCGATACGATAGTAACAACTTCATCAACCATTATACCTTCAGCAGCTAAAACTATCCAAAACATTTCAAAGGTGAACATTTTAAACTAGCACCTAGTTCAAAATCAATAATGATGAGAATGTAGGCAAATGAAATCTATAGATGGCAGAACATAAACAGCAGGGTTTTTAAATGTTAGAACTCATGAAGAAGAGAAAGAGCTTGCAAGATATGATACTTTTAACAGCTTGCCATGTGATATTTTTGAAATGTACATTGTTTGATTGTAACACACATTGCAACCAGTTTGTGTACCGACAACCCCAAAACACAGCAGGGTGTTTCTTCAGTAAGTGTCTACTTTGGTGTCTCGCTACTTTGATGCTGTACATAAGGAAAATCCGTAATTCTATCCCATTTCGTCTTTTTCTATAAAGTTAATAAACATAATCCTCATAAATAAAGATTAAACCCTAAATGAATAAAGTGTTATTTATTTTTTCCTGACGTTCAATGCCCCCCCCCCACCCACCGGAAAACTGATAGTCCCGATGGTTACTTGTGAAATTTCAAGTCGGCATATTTATTTAATGGGGGATCTATCTGAAATGAAAATACTTTTAAAGGGTAGGTATTAATAATTAAAATATTTATCACCCTTAGAAAAATTCCTCTATTCTTAATAAAATTATAAACCTTACCGTTTTTTCAAAAATGTCTTGTCCCGACGGTTGGCGTCATTTACCGTCACTCACCTTTGTTGAGCAATCCCTCATGGATTTAAATGGAATAGGCGCGCACTTCCGCCCTCAAAAGACCACGGAATTTGAAAGTCCCCTACCTTGTGAATCTCTCCTGATTTGCGGGACGATAAGCGTGTGAAAACTCCGCTTTTTGCTGCATAATGGGTTAGTACCTTTAATCAGCACCACCTCCGAACGGTGCTGAACTCTTAGAAACAAAAAGTTCTTTTTTGATTTGTTCTGGAGAAACATGGCCAAGAGAGATATGGCCAGGCATGGCCTTCCGGTGAGGTCATCCTGGGCTGAAGGCTTGGGCCACCATACCCGTCACGCCCACCTTCGTAGGTTAACCCCTGATCTCCATCTAGCTCCAGCCCTCCTTGTTCCCCCCACCACCGGGGAACAAGGGCTGAAGAGGACCGGGCATGGAGAGGGACATTGGGTCACGGGAAGACGCGACGGCTGCAACAGGCCTTTGTGTCCGGCTGGAGCTGGTTGCAAAGGCCTGTTGCAGCCGTCAGTGTGATGTATGTAATATAATTAGCATATGTTATGTCTTGTGCGAGGGGACGCATGTGCTGGGGGACACTCAAGGTGGCGTCCTGGAATAAAGGAGCTTGGTAGTTTACTCCTGTATCTGAGTGTTATTTTAAGTCAGTTCCAAGCACCCAAATACACTACAATTGGCGACGAGGATGGGATAGAGTTTATGAACTCATCCTTTAAATACAGTGCAGGACTGTTTAGCAACACGCAGTATTATTTAACAGTTTAAACAGTAAATACAAAGTTGTGTCGCAGTTGTTTGCAAGCTGAACATGAGTGGCCTGCAGATCCTTCTATGCAGGGGACTGTAGTTTAAAACATCAGCTGTACAAGTCAGCGAGTTTGTCAGACTATGTCTATGTTGTGTCTACATGGCAAGATGTTGTCCTTCGGATTGTTTCACATTTTAGACTGAGTTTTTTTTGTCTAATTCCTCAAGCTGAATAATCTTTGTACAGCTAAGTTTTAGGTGAATTGTTACACCAGAACACACAACAATTGGCGACAAGGATGGGACGTATATAATGTAAATGGTGTTACCTGCCTCCAAGTTAAAAAGAAAAGGTTGTGTTTGGAAACACAGTGGAACCCCACGAAGCAAAAAGATTTGGCGCCAAATGGTTTTGAATTGGCGCCAAGGAAAAGAAAGGTTGGAACGGGCAGTAAGAGTGCAAGGAAAACAAGTGGGGCAGTAAGTAAGTGTCTTACGTAAGTGAAGAACGCAGCCAAAAGCTGGAAGCCTAACCAGCAGGAGAGTAACGGTGTGAACTTACCTGGAACGCTTTCCAGGCTGGTGCAGCCACGCCAAAGGGGCAGAAGAGGCCCAGCAGCCGCCACAACTTCGGGTGAGCTCCAGGGCCGGGTACCATGTAGGTCACGGACAGGTCCGGTGACCGCCACCGACTTCGAACATTTTCCAGGGCTGTGTAGCCCACAGCCAGGCCCAGGAGCTGCCACCGACGTCGAGTGAGGGCCGGGTACCGTGTAGGCCACGGACAGGTCCGAAGAAACTACCGACAAAAACAGAGTCAGCCCGGCCAGGAGCAGAGTCAGCCCGGTCGTGAGAGAAAGCCCGGTTGCAGGAGACGACCACGAGCAGAGAAAGCCCGGTCGGGAGCAGAGTCAGCCCGACCGTGAGCAGAAGAGAGGGTCCGGCCGCGCAAGAGAAGCGGACCGGCCGAGTGGGAAAGCCGACCTCAAGAGAGAAGTGGAACCAGCTGAGTGAGAGAGCCGACCATGAGAGAGAAGGCCCCGCGAGGGAAGCTGGACACACGAAAGCCGAGTCTTCAGCCCGGCCGGGAGCAGTCAGCCCGGTGGGGGGAGAAATCAGAGAAAGCCCGGTTGCGCGAGAAACGGCCGAGAGCCGAGAAAGCCCGGTTGCAAGAGACGGCCGAGAGCGGGGAAAGCCCGGATGTGAGATGAAGTCCGGCCCCGAGTGAAGTGTGGTCCATGCGAGAGAAGCGGGACACAGCACACAAGCACACAACACACAGCACTTGGGCCGAGTGAGAAAGCCGGCCATGCAAGAGAAGCGGGACCGGCCAAGTGAGAAGCCAGCTGAGAGAGAAGTGGGACACAGTGCTTACCCAGCCCCCAATGGCAGGGCACAGTTCCGATGAGCCGAGCAGCCAGGCGGGCCAGAGAGCCAGCGATGAGCCGAGCAGCGGGGCCAGCAGCGGGAGCCAGGAGAGTGAGGCCGTGCCGCAGAGTCGACTTGGCAGGCAAGTCAGCGGTGAAGCAGCGGAGGCAACAGCAACGGATGAGCCAGCGGTAGCAGCGGAGGTCCGGAGTGGCCAGCAGCAACAGTATCTTTGGGAGAAGCTCTGGAGAATCCGAGAGGTCGAGGAGGCACTGGAGTCGATAGCCGACAAGCTTGACCATTGAAATCCTTCACAATAAAAGCACTGTTTGAATGTTATGCATTATTCACTATTCCTTCACAGTAAAAGCGGGAAGTAAAAATGTAATAGTTGGCTATTAACATGAAATGTTGGTTAATAGTATAAATCTATTATTATAAGAATTAGTAATAGTCAATGGGCTGGATCACTTCTTAGTGTGTAAAAGGATTAAATCCAGTGCAGAAATCGTAGTGAGAGAACAGAAGATAGTGCACCTGAATAGCAACAGGTAGCATGGCTTTTCAAATTGTAGGAAAAGTGCACCAGTTAGATTCTGGGTGTAATTTCGAGAAATGGACTGAAGTCTTGGAGGCTTGTTTCATTTCCAATGATATCGCTGCAGAGGAGATGAAGAGAGCATGGTTCATATTAGGCTTAGGAAGAGAGGGTTATCAGACCTAACGTATGTTACTGCAGCCAGCAAAGCCCACAGACAAAATGTACGAGGAGTGTGAGGAGGCATTAATGGCTCAATTCTCGCCAAAACCACCAAGGGCATCCAGAGGCAAGGAGTCTGAACTAAAGAGGGCAGGGAGTCCCTCAAAAGGACAAACGGGAAGTGCAAAGTGACAAAAGTCAAGGACAAAGTGACAAAAGTCAAGTGCCACGTGACCAAGGTCAAGTGCAAAAGGCCAAAGATCAAAGGCAAAGGGACAAAAGTCAAATGCAAAGGGACATTGCCATCCAGAGGGCAACCCTAACTATTCAAGTTGCATTCAAGGGTATGAAGGTACGGAGAAAGATCCGGAACAAACAGAAGGCAACAACGATAATACAAGCAGCATTTAGAAGGTACAGAGTATACCATCCATACAGGGCAATGAAATAAGCAGCTATAATAGTACAAACCCATTATAGGGCACACCTTCAAATGGAGAGTGATCGCAAGACTTATATAAAGGTATGCAGAAGCGTTGTACTGCTTCAGGCTTCCTACCGAGGAATGCTTGTTCAAAAGCAATTGCGGGGCATGCACAAATCTGCCAAGGTCATATAGACTTATTATCAGATGCATAAACAGCGTCAGTATTTCAAGAAACTACGCTGGTCTGCCATTGCTATACAGCAACGATACAGAGCTTGCCTGATAAGAGATGTCCAAGTGAGACATTATAATAGTTTGAGAAAGCAGTGGTTTGTATTCAGGTCTTCTATCGCGGGATTAAAGCCAGATCATTTGTTGAGAAGATCAAGGCAGCATGCCATATTAAGACAGACTTAATGATGTGCATTACAAGAAAACATTTATTGATGCAAAAGGTGGCTGTAGTCACTCTGCAAGCTGCATACCATGGTTACCGATCAAGGGTATGCTACAAAGCTATGCGACAAGCAGTCATTTCAATCCAGAGATGATACAAAGCATGCAAAATAGGGCATTCCCAGTTTGTGCAATATCAGTCAATGAGGTATGCAACCATTACCATTCAGGCTGCCTACAAGGCTATGGTGGTTAGGCAGTGGTTTGAGCAAAAGAGGCTTACTGTAAAAGTTCAGTCAGCACTTTGTATGAGTTGGTATAGGAAAGACCTAAGTGGGCAACTAGATGGACAACAGAAAAGGCTTAAACGACACAAAAGGCTTAAACAATATAGGAAAGACTTCCTCAAACTGAAATATACACCAGTTGTAGTGCAGTCTCACTACCTTGCTTATGAAGCAAGAAAACTACACAGAGCACAAATCAAAGCCAATGGTGTATTGCAAAGACAATATAGATCCTACTTCTTGAGGAATAACCAGAAAGGTGATTTAAGAAGACAAATAGATGAACAACAAAAAAGGCTTGAACGATACAAAGAACAGTTAAATAAATGTGTGACAATGACCAAAAACCTGCTAATAGAAAAGTGAGGCTTGTCGGTCGAGACAAAAGTATGCAGGACCAATTGAGATTAGGACACTTCACTCAGTCCAGCATGGAGCCTCCTTCACTGAGTAACGGACAAATGGTTATGCATTGCAGAATGTCATTAAACAACAAGAGCAGATAAATAAGCAGAGCCAGGAAATTGAGCGGCAGAGGAAGCTGCTAAAAAACGAAAACCTGTAGTCATGTGTCAGATCCCACTACAAATAAGGAACAGCAACAGAGGAAATGTTAACTTTAGCTGAATATCAGGAACAGGAAGAAATCTGCAAATTAGATTAGGACATTTAAAAAAGGAAGAGGCAGAGATACAGGTAGAGCTAGAGTGATTAGAAAGAGTGTGCAATTTACACCGAAGGGAACAAAAAAGGATAACACATAAAGCAAGGAGCAATATATGTGGTTTAAGGAAGATGAGTGGAGTGAAAAATTATAAGTGCTAATACGATTATTAGTTATGAGGATGTAATGTAAGATGACTGTAATAATACAATTTCACAACAGTGTGTTATAGGTATGTTACAAAACTTACATTTAGCGGCGCTGCAGTTCTGTCACTGCCCTTGCGCACGACTTTGGCGCCTTTGAGAGGGGGGCGAGTTTAAAATGCGACGTTTTTTCAGACTATTCAAATCAATTTTGAACAGAATATTTAGTTGCTGAAGAAAAATTGTTTCGACTGCTGTTTTATTAAGTTTATTAAAATTAGTGCTGGAAAAATTAAAAGCATGAGTAAAGTAAAAATCATCTTTTAATGTCGTCAACACCGACAATGGGACAGATCTTACGTAGGTGACAAAAGAAGGTACACAGTTTATTTTTACATAAAAACGTGCTTCTTAAGAAGCCTTTAATCAAAATTTTATGTTGCAAAAAGGTGACTAAAAAAAAATATGAACCGGCAGCATTTTTCCTGCCGACTGGGGTTAAGTTCACCGCAAACCGCAACATTCCAATCCATCGCATTCCACAAAAACCCACTCGCAAGTTGATTTAAATGGCCATTAATTTACGGGAATTAAACACTAAATTCCTTCAATTTGGCCTATAAATTCATGACAGTGAGATTTAAAAATCATGTTATATTGTGAATTATTGTGTGAATGTTATTTGGACACTTAGGATTCTTTTTAAATCTCAAAATTTTGTAACATTGCTATGTGTTAATCAATTATATTTAATGTAATGGAAATGGTGTTACCCGCCTCTAAGTTAAAGGGGGAGCTGTGTGATGTATCTATCTTCTATCTTCTATATTACTAAAAGTCTGATCTTGACAGCTTTTGGCTCGCTGTGCTGTGATTTCTGAGAGAATGCCGCTAACCTACGGCTGTCATTTTTGGCCACCTCCCTCAGAGCCGCCCTCCACCTTCCAGGACAGGAGAATTTTTCCCATCGATGAAAAATCATAGAGATATTAATGTATTTAATTTTTTGCCATTCTCTCTGAGGCCCCTGCTTGTGGGAGGGGGCGACGGACTATAAAACCCGGAAGTGGTATGCCTCACTCAATGTCTGCAACATGGAGGAAGCAAGAGGGTCATGTCTCTCTAAATGACACTAAACACGTCTACTCAACTGAGTGCCCTTAATGTGGTTTGAAAATCAAAATATGGTTGGTATCAAGTAGAAATGCACTGCAAATGGCTGTCTTTGGGGTGAGGTGTGAATGCACTGCAAATGCCTGTCTTTGGGGTGAGGTGGGCATGCACTGCAAATGGCTGTCTTTGGGGTGAGGTGGGCATGCATTGCAAATGGCTGTCTTTGGGGTGGGGTGGGCATGCACTGCAAATGGCTGTCTTTGGGGTGAGGTAGGCATGCACTTGAAATGGCTGTCTTTGGGGTGAGATGGGCATGCACTGCGAATGGCTGTCTTTGGGGTGAGGTGGAACTGCACTGCAAATGGCTGTCTTTGGGGTGAGGTGGGAGTGCACTGCAAATGGCTGTCTTTGGGGTGAGGTGGAACTGCACTGCAAATGGCTGTCTTTGGGGTGAGGTGGAAATGCACTGCAAATGGCTGTCTTTGGGGTGAAGTGGAAATGCACTGCAAATGGCTGTCTTTGGGGTGAAGTGGAAATGCACTGCAAATAGCTGTCTTTGGGGTGAAATAGAAATGCACTGCAAATGGCTGTTTGGGCGGGGGTTGTTTGTGTTGAAGTGGAAGTGCACTGCAAATGGCTGTTTGGGCGGGGGGGGGGTTGGGTTGAAGTGGCAATGCACTACAAATGGGTATTTGGGCAGGGGGGGTTTGGGTTGAAATGGAAATGCACTGCAAATGGCTGTTTGGGCGAGGGGGGGTTGGGTTGAAGTGGAAATACACTGCAAATGGCTGTTTGGGGGGGGGGGAGGTTGGGTTGAAG
The DNA here is from genome assembly GCA_963514005.1 of Raja brachyura. The sequence goes on along the minus strand of OY740797.1, from coordinate 33,588,815 downwards.
TGAAAATGCACTGCAAATGGCTGTTTCGGGGGTTTTGGGTTGAAGTGGAAATGCACTGCAAATGGCTGTTTGGCTAAACTTGACAACTTCCTGTTTACACTATATTGATTTTAGATAAAACGCTACCACTTACGACTGTGATTTTTGGCCATCTTACTCAGTCCCCCTCCGCTCATCAGGTGCAGAGGATTCTTCCCATCAATTAATAATAAAAGTGTTTAGTGTTTATAAAATGTTGAGAATCTCACTCCTGTGAATCATGCCACGAAGGCCACACCTTTTCCGGTGGGAGGGTGAGGGATTATAAACTGAACTGTGAGTGTGGTGTTTAGTGTGGTCTTATGGTGGTTTTACCCTGCTTGAAATGGTATGAAACTGCATTTTAATGTGGTGGCCTTGCACCCTGCATGAAATGGTATGAAACTGCATTTGAATGTGGTGTTGTTGCAACCTCCTTGAAATAGTATGAAACTGCACTTGAATTTTGTGGCCTTGCACCCTGCTCGAAGAGGTAAGAAACTGCACTTGAATTTAGTGGTATTGCACCCTGCTTGAAATGATAGGAAAATGGATTTGAATTTGGTAGCCTTGCACTCTGCTTGAAATGGAATTTCAAGGAATAGCCATGATTCAATTGCCAGCCCACCAGCCGTGAGGGAGCTGCCAGCACATCATGCTTGAGGGACTGAGCTGCCACCCCAAGAATCCATTTGGCCCACAATGTCCATACTAGCCCTCTGGAGACCAGTAGTCCCTGCAGCCAACAACAACCATACCAGCGCTCCAAAAAGCCCCCCCCCCCCCCCCCCCCCCACTGGCCACCAATATGGTATTGGTGGAGAGGTGGAATATTGCGTTGGCGGACCAGCCCTCCTGTGTGAACATGGGACCCAGTGGGTCCCACTTAGTCTAGTATTATATAAATGGTGTTACCTGCCTCCAAGTTAAAGGGGGAGCAGTGTGATGTATGTAATATAATTAGCATATGTTATGTCTTGTGCGAGGAGACGCATGCGCTGGGGGAGACTCAAGGTGTAGAATAAAGAAGCTTTTTGTTTACTCCCGTATCTGAGTGTTATTTTAAGTAAGTTCCAAGCACCCGAATACACAACAGTCGCCTCTTCCCGTGACCCGATGTCCCTTTCCACAACAGCTCCAACTCCATCTCCAGCTCCAGCCAAACACAAAGGCCTGTTGCAGCCATCGCCTCTTCCTGTGACCCGATGTCCTTCTCCACGCCCGGCCCTCTTCAGTCCTTGTTCCCCAGTTGGGGGGGGGGGGGGGGGGGGGGACAAGAGTGGAAGCGGGCCGGGCGCGGAGAGGGACATCAGGTCACGAGAAGAGACAACGGCTGCAACAGGCCTTTGTGTCTGGCTGGAGATGGAGTCGGAGCTGGAGTGACGGAGATCACCGTGGTGTAAATGATGGATTAATAACTCCCACAGCCGGCCACAATGACATGGAGGATAAGGTCCCCGGGACTTCTCACCGGGCACTTGTGCAGCGTCTGCCTCCATCCACTTCTCCACCCCCACTACCTCCCCCATTCCCAGTCCACAGGAGTGTTCCTGTTCACCGGGAGTGTCCCTGTTCACTGGGAGGGTCCCAGCCCACTAATTTGTTTATGGGATAATTGCTGGGTCTCCTGTCCATACACATAGTTTCCAGATTAAGTGAATAACCCTATCCCAAGCCCTATCCCTAGCCCTAACCCTAGCCCGAGCTCTAACCCTATCAAGAATAGAGGAATTTTTTTAAGGGTGATAAATATTTTAATTAATACCTACTATTTAAAAGTATCTTTTCACTTCCGGTGGCGTCATGTTCCAATAACAGACGCTGCACATAGCTCCACTCCCTAAATTTCCCGATTTTTCGCATTAAAATGGGGACCAATTTAAAAAACTTACCAGAGCCTCTGGACATCGCGCTGATGATGTCATCAGTAAGCACTGTGAATTTAACAGAGGCTTAAAGCACTTTAAACGAAAAATTCTTCTCCTGGTAAGAGCACTCAGAGAGAAGTTACAAAACATTCCTGGGGAAACCAGATGAAGCCTGAAAAACCTATTTTTTATAGAAGTGACTTCTGGAGAAAAGGTGCTTTACGACATGGTTACAAGATATAAAAAAGATTTGGCCAAGGACAAAGAATTTGAAGAATTAAAGCTTTCGGTAATTAACTGAAAGATGTAAAGGTGGATGGAAAAAAGATGGAACAGATGATGGGAGTGATAATGGAAAAGATAGAAAAGCTGACGCTAAATATGACTGCTTGTAATCAGAATGTTATTGAGTCTGTGAAGGATTCGATTGGCACTATTAATAAATGAATTGACGATGTGAGAGATGAACTATCGGAGAGAATTGGTAAGGGTGAAGAAGACACCACGAAGAGGCTCGGCGCTGTGCTGGACACTATCCCTACCTGTATGTCATCAATGCACGGGATGGAGGAAGAGATGGCAAGAATGGTGGAGGAGATGAAGAATATGAGGTCAGAACAAGACCTTGCTACACGACGAATGGCGACTCAGCTGGCTAATGTTTCAGACGAATGTCTGGACCTGGAAACTCATTCGAGAGCTCAAAACTTAAGATTAGTTGGTGTACCAGAGGGAGCCGAGAGAGATAACATTCGCAAGTTTGCTGCGAGCTTAATTGAAGAAGCTCTTAAGCTCCCTAACCTACCAAAAATTGAAGTGGCACACCCAGTTCCTAGATTTAAATACAAATCTCAGGATGGCTCAGAACGTACACGACAGATTATTGTGAAATTCAGGGACCTTTCTGACGTGGAAGAGGTTATGAGGAATATCAAATATGGAGTGCCTCTGAAGTTTGGTGTAACAACTTTTAAAATTTTCAGGGACTATCCCTATGAAATTATGCAAAAGCAAAATCAGTTCTCCAAGGCAAAGCGGGCTCTCCAAGGACATAAGGAGGTTAGATATGGTGTTTACTATCCAGCTAGAATGCGTATCTCCTACAAGGAATAGAAAAATTGTTCACAAATCCCAAGGAGGCATACAAATATGCTCTAACCATTATGGAACAGAAGGACTAGCTGGAAAGGTTGGACATTTTGGACTTTATGTATTACTACTGGTCTGTAAATAGTAGAAACATGATCCAATTGCTGGATAACTCTCCCCAGCAACCGGATTGGACTATTATGGAGAAAGAGGAGTACTCTCCTTACAATATTGTAGCAATCCTTCTTTCACCAATGACGATGAATAATACAAATTACAACAAAAATCCAATTATACACAGTACAATTAGAATTTGGAAACACATAAAATACAATTTAAAATTAAGAAATTTATCTCTCTTATCTCCTATCGGTAAAAACCCTTCGTTTAAACCTTCAACTATAGATAAAGCATTTCGAGTGGGAACGAGACGGAATTAAAATCTTCGGAGATTTATATGAAATGGGCAAACTATTATCATTTAAACAACTACAACTAAAATACAATTTGGGAAACAATCAGTATTTTAAATATTTCCAAATCTGTGACTATCTGAAAAAATACGCACAAGACTATCACAATATGCCTCCAGACTTACTGGAAGAAGTAATGAATACAAAGGCAGAATCAGCGAACCTAATATCATATACAGTGGCTTGCAAAAGTTTTCATACCCCTTAAGCTTTTCCACATTTTGTCACGTTACAACCACAAACGTAAATGTACTTTATTGGGATTTCATGTGATAGACCAACACAAAGTGGTGCTTAATTGTGAAGTGGAAGGTAAATGATACATCGTTTCCAAATTTTATTACAAATAAAAAACTGAAAAGTGTTGCGTGCACAAGTCTTCTGCCCTCCTGAGTCAATACTTTGCAGAACCACCTTTCGCTGCAATTACAGCTGCAAGTCTTTTGGGGTATGTCTCTACCAGCTTTGCACATCTAGAGACTGAAATTTTTGCCCATTCTTCTTTTCAAAATAGCTCAAGCTCAGTCAGATTGGATGGAGAGTGTCTGTGAACAGCAATTTTCAAGTCTTGCCAGAGATTCTCAATTGGATTTAGGTCTGGACTTTGACTGGGCCATTCTAGCACATGAATATGCTTTGATCTAAACCATTCCATTGTAGCTCTGGCTGTATGTTTAGGGCCGTTGTCCTGCTGGAAGGTGAATCTCCGCACAAGTCTCCAGTCTTTTGCAGACTCTAACAAGTTTTCTTCCAAGATTGCCCTGTATTTGGCTCCATCCATCTTCCCATCAACTCTGACCAGCTTCCCTGTCCCTGCTGAAGAAAAGCATCCCCACCGCATGATGCTGCCACCACCATGTTTTACAGTGGGGATGGTGCATTCAGGATGATGTGTAGTGTTAGTTTTCTGCCACACATAGTGTTTTGCATTTAGACCAAAAACTTCAATTTTGGTCTCATCAGACCAGAGCACCTTTCTCCACATGTTTGCTGTGTCCCCCACATGGGTTGTGGCAAACTGCAAACGGGACTTCTTATAGCTTTGTTTCAACAATGGCTTTCTTCTTGCCACTATTCCATAAAGGCCTGATTTGTGGAGTGCACGACTAATAGTTGTCCTGTGGACAGATTCTCCCACCTGAGCTGTGGATCTCTGCAGTTCCTCCAGAGCTACCATGTGCCTCTTGGCTGCTTCTCTGATCAATGCTCTCCTTGCCCGGCCTGTCAGTTTAGGTGGACGGCCATGTCTTGGTAGGTTTGCAGTTGTGCCATACTCTTTCCATTTTCGGATGATGGATTGAACAGTGCTCCGTGAGATGTTCAAAGCTTGGGATATTTTTTTATAACCTAAACCTGCTTTAAACTTCTCCACAACTTTATCCCTAACCTGTGTGGCGTGTTCCTTGGGCTTCATAATGCTGTTTGTTCACTAATGTTCTCTAGCAAACCTCTGAGGCCTTCACAAAACAGCTGTATTTATACTGAGATTAGATTACACACGTGGACTCTATTTACTAATGAGGTGACTTCTGAAGGCAATTGGTTGCACTGGATTTTATTTAGGGGTATCAGAGTAAAGGGGGCTGAATACTTTTGCACGCCACAGTTTTCACTTTTTTATTTGTAAAATAATTTGAAAAGCTGTATCATGTATCATTTTCCTTCCACTTCACAATTATGCACCACTTTGTGTTGGTCTATCACATAAAATCCCAATAAAATACATTTACGTTTGTGGTTGTAACGTGACAAAATATGGAAACGTTCAAGGGGTATGAAAATTTTACAAGCCACTGTATATATAATATTATTCTAAACACAGAAATACCAACAACAGAAGATATCAGGAAAGACTGGGAAAAATAATTAAGTATAAAAATTCCCAAAGAAAGGTGGGAAGAATATTTATTAAATGTGCATAAATGTTCAATTAATGTAAGACACACCTTAATACAATTTAAAATCTTACACAGATTATACTACTCAAAAACTAAAATGAGTCAACATTTTCCCAACGTCTCACCTATATGTGATAAATGTCAATGTCAAGAAGCTAATATAGCGCACTCATTTGTCTTTTGTACACAAATTCAAAACTTTTGGACTGAAATGTTTGAAATTTTCACAAAAGTATTTAAAATAAAACTGACTCCAAAAGCAGATTGGATTATCTTTGGAACATCGGAAGATAGCCCTGAATTAAATGTATTTCAAAAGACTATATTTGAATACGGCTTAATAACTGGAAAAAAGCTAATCTTAAAATTCTGTAAAAATACTCCTATACCAACAGTTAATATGTGGATTTCAGCTATGTTCGATACACTACATTTGGAAGATATGAGACTCCGATTGGCAGGAAAATCAGACTGTTTCTATAAGACATGGTCTGCATTTATAAATCTACTACAAGGATAAGGTGCAAGATACCACAAAAAAGTACAGGTGTCAGGTCTAGGTAAAGGGGGAAGAAAAACTGTCGAGTTGGTAGACTCCTTTTGCGAGATGTTTATAATAAAGTAACTGGCTTTTCTTTTTTCCTTCTCTTTCTTTCCCTTTTTTTTCTCCTCCTCAGGGTCTATCTTTTAATCTCCTTTCTCTAACTCTTCGTCCAAGGGTTCCCTTTCCCTCTGCCATGCTTTTTCACTTTCACAACTCTTTTTCACTCTTCTACTTTCTCTATTGATATTTCTTTCTCTTTCCTTTCTTTTCTGAAGCCTTAAAAAATTAAGGGGTACAATGATTGTAATACTATATATGGGATGTACACTGATGTAACTTACGGTACCTCTAATAAATAAAGATATTAAAAAATAAAAAGAAAGTATTTTTATTTCAGACTAGACTAAGTGGGACCCGTTGGGTCCCATGTACACACAGGAAGGCTGGTCCCCCGATGCAATATTCCACCTCTCCACCAATTCCAAGTATGGACATTGTGGGCCAAATGGATTCTTGGGGTGGCAGCTCAGTCCCTCAGCTCACTCACGGCTGGTGGGCTGGCAGTTGACTCATGGCTATTCCATGAAATTCCATTTCAAGCAGAGTGCAAGGCCACAAAATTCAAATCCATTTTCCAACCATTTCAAGCAAGGTGCAAGGCCACTAAATTCAAGTGCAGTTTCTTACCTCTTCGAGTAGGGTGCAAGGCCACAAAATTCAAGTGCCGTTTCATACCACTTCAAGAAGGGTGCAAGGCCACCAAATTCAAATGCACTTTCATACCATTTCATGCAGAGTGCAACGACACCACATTCAAATGCAGTTTCATACCATTTCATGCAGGATGCAAGGCCAACACATTCAAATGTAGTTTCATACCATTTCAAGCAGGGTAAAATCACCATAAGACCACATAAAACACCACACTCACAGTTCAGTGGACATTCAGTGTGTTCAGTTGATTCACAGCTCAGACAGAGTCAGGACCTCTCCCTCCCCCATCATGCAGAGACTGAGCCACACCCACACTTCCGGGTTTTATAATCCTTCCCCCTCCCACCGGAAATGGTGTGGCCTTCACACCACATTTGCAGTGCACTTCCACTTCAACCCAAACCCCTCACCCAAACAGCCATTTGCAGTGCATTTCCACTTCAACCCAAACCCACCCCGCCCAAACAGTCATTTGCAGTGCATTTCCACTTCAACCCAACCCTCCCCCGCCCAAACAGCCATTTGCAATGCATTTCCACTTCAACCCAAACCCCCCTGCCCAAACAGCCATTTGGAATGCATTTCCACTTCACCGCAAAGACAGCCATTTGCAGTGCATTTCCACTTTACCCCAAAGACAGCCATTTGCAGTGCATGCCCACCTCACCCCAAAGACAGTCATTTGCAGTGCACTCCCACCTCACCCCAAAGACAGCCACTTGCAGTGCATTCCCACCTCACCCCAAAGACAGCCATTTGCAGTGCATTCCCACCTCACCCCAAATACAGCCATTTGCAGTGCATTTCTACTTGAAACCAACCATATTTTGATTTTCAAACCACATTAAGGGCACTCAGTTGAGTAGACGTGTTTAGTGTCATTCAGAGAGGCATGACCCTCTCGCTTCCTCCATGTTGCAGGGACTGAGTGAGGCACATCACTTTTGGGTTTTATAGTCCCTCCCCCCTCCCACCAGCTGGGGCAGCAGAGAGAATGGCAAAAAATTAAAAAACATTAATATCTCTCTGATTTTTCTTCGATGGGAAAAGTCCTCTGGTCCCGGAAAGTGGAGGGCGGCTCTGAGGGAGGTGGCCAAAAATGATGGCCGTAGGTGGCGGCATTCCCTTGGAAATCATAGCACAGCAAGCCAAAAGCGATCAAGATCAGACTTTTAGTAATATAGCAGATAGATTTATCCCCCATTAAATATATATGCCAACATGAAATTTCACTAGTAACCATCGGGACATGTAGTTTTCTGTGGGGAGGGGGGAGCATCGAACATCGGGAAAAAATTAAAAAATAACACTTTATTCATTTAGGGTTTAATCTTTATTTATGAGCATTATGTTTGTTAACAATATAGAAAAAGAAGGAATGGGATAGAATTGTGGATTTTCATTATATACAGCATCAAAGTAACGGGACACCAAAGTAGAGTTACTGAAGAATCACACTTTAGTCATCTCCGTCGAGTGACGCTCCCGAACGTGATCATCTCCATCACACTGTAATACCCATCACATGAGTATTTTATGCTCATAATGTGTAAAATAATACAACAATGACCATAATTATGAATTATAATTGATAAATGAACAGTATGCTTCTGCCTATTCATCTGAAGTTAATATTGTTTTGGAGGAAGTTGGCGAAAGGTTATGTGACGGTTACCATTCTTGCTGAAAATCACCACTTTTTTTCGGCAGTAAATTGTTACGAAGGTTTAAAAGCAATGTGTTAGCCCGAAAAAGTATATTTTTGGTGGTTTATTTGAGGAAGATACTTTATTATTTGAAAGACTGCGACAAAAATTTGATTTTATATTCTTAAATCAGTTATATTTTACAGTGTTGTTCATCATAATAATGCAATGGATATGACTGAATGCAATGGGCAACCTGGAAAAAGAAGAGGAAAAAATAAATGACATTCTCTGAAAGATTGCGCCAAACATATTTTTCCCATAGTAGAGATGTTCATCTATGTGAAACAACATTCAAAGTTGCAAAAAAAAGTTAGTTTTATAATCGGGTTTCCAGAAACTTAAAAGTAGACACCTACTGAAGAATCACCCAGCAATGCAATAATTTTCATATTTCACAATAACTTAGAAGTGTGCATTTTACCCTGTAGAATCCATGTCAGTTCTTAAAGCAATCCCATTCACATCATTGTAGTAACGGAATTCTGCAGATGCTGGTTTACAAAGTAACTCTGTGAGTCAGGTAGCATATCTGGAGAACATGGATGGGTGGCGCTTCGGCTCAGAACCCTTCTTCAGATGTTTCGGATTGGGATCCTTCTCCATCTATTCCATTCTCCCACTTAGTTCTCTGTGATCTATTTTCTCTCACATGCACATCACTCCACCCATATTGAGCTAACTCCCACCTGCACTTGGATTCATTCACAGTAGCCAATTAAACTTTTAACCTACCAACTTCCATGTGTTCAGGATACGGGAGAAAACCGAGGAAACCCACACAGTCTGAGAATGTCCAAGCTTCATACCGACAATATGGGATGGTCTCACAACTCTTGCATGTTGTACTGCTATTCTATTGCTATCTTCACGTCGCTTGGTTGTAGCTTTAATTTTGCTTTAACATTTTAAGTTCTTTCACATTTAAAGTTCTTTAAAATTTTAACATTTAACATTTAAAGTGCTTTAACATTTATATTGTCTAAGTGTTCTTCCTCCATCAAAAACCTGCTTAGACCCTGTTATAGATGGCAGGAATAAACTCAGGTCATTAATGCTCTGAAGCAGCAGCACCTCCTGATTCACCACTGTGCTGCCCTGGTAATGAGTAGATAATCTGTATTATTGAAGTAGTCTGCGGGAGTAGAGTATACTACTAGTAGTACTACCAGCACTACCAGTAACAGTGCTTTTTCTTTCTTAGAGATCTGGCATTTCACCAAATACTCTAACTAAAACCCGTCTCACGGTGCGAGTTGGCCCACGAGTGACCCCGAGTTTTCACTCGTGGTGATCACGTACAGCCAACGTAGTGGGAACGTCGGAACTCACGCGATCAACTTGTCCACTCGTGGCACTAACGGCAGGTACCTGTGAAACTTGTGAACTCGTGAAAAAAGTCAAACATGTTTGACTTTTTCCACGAGTCAAATTTCGTGGTCAAGTTTAAAATTGAAACATTTAAACTCAGAGTTATATCGTAGTGGCCCGTGCGTTAAGTTTAGTGATTCGTGCGTCTACCGTGGGTACTCTTTAATAGACACAAAATGCTGGAGTAACTCAGCGGACCAGGCAGCATCTCTGGAGAGAAGGAATGGAGTCGAGACCCTTCTTCAGACTTACCCGAAACGCCACCCATTCCTTCTCTCCAGATATGCGGTCTGTCCCGCCGAGCTACTCAAGCATTTTGTGTCTATTTATACTTTAGTTTCGGATATGATCAAGTGTAAGAAACGCAAACCAGACTACCTTCACATCAGAGAATCCTAATGTTCCTAATTTGGCCGAGGCACTTCACTGTCCGCGTGTAGGAAGGAACTGCAGATGCTGGTTTACACCGACGATAGACACAAACATGCTGGAGTAACTCAGCGGGACAGGCATCGCATCTGGAGAGAAGGAATGGGTGATGTTTCGGGTCGGGACCCTTCTTCAGACTCCCGCTCATTCTTCCCTCGTCGATGTGAACTTGTGGGGGTGTGAGGAATCGGGTGTCGCTGGGTAAGGGGAAGAGAGGCTTTACTGCTGAATTATGCGCAACAGAAGCATGAAGTGGGGGTAAGGTCCGTTTAAACTATCTTGTCCCCCCCCCCCCCCCGTCCCCCCCCCAATGTTGGGAGAGAGAGGGAAGAGAGTTGTGCAAACAAACCACGGGAGACTGCATCTTTGGAGGGAAATCATAAAATGTATAGGGATGTTTCGGGCCGGGACCCTAAAGGTTGACTACCCGTTTTGCAGATGCCGTTCCTAGCCCCCCTCTCACTCCTCCCCACCCATAGTCTTTGCCTTCTCCCAATTCCACCATCCCTCGCTTCCACCCCCCCCCCCCCCCCCCCCCCCCCCAAACCTGTCCTCGCCTGAACTGCTGAAGATAACCGAGTGCTTTAAATGCGAATCCCGGACTGCAGCAACAGCACACGCCCTGAGCGGGAGAGGAACTTGGTAACTCAAGAGCAAACGGGAGGGGAACTTGGTAACTCTGGAGACGATCTCGGAACATCGCAGATTACCATACCCGTGGGAACTCGCCTCAAACACTTGCACATCAACTTGGAATATCGTACACAACCACGAGTCTGTCACTCTGGGTCACTCGTGTGTCAACTCGCACCGTGAGACAGGGCCTTAACTAAGACAGATGCACTGTGGAAGGTATCCTGATTGGTTACATCATGGTCTGGTACAGCATTTCTAATGCACAGCAATGCAATAGGAAGACATGCAGAGAGTGGTGATTCAACCTAGTTCATCACTGGCACATCCCTCCCGTCCACTGAAAACATCTACACGAGGTGCTGCATCAAGAAGGCGGCATCTATGATCAAGAATCCCCTTCATCCTGGGCCATGCCTTCTTCTCACTGCTACCATCGGGCAAGAGGTACATAAGTCTGAAGCCCTACGCCACCAGGTTTAGGATCAGCTACTTTCCTACAACCATTTGGTTTTTTAACCCATCTGCATAAACCTAGTCTCAGTTTGAAGAAGGGTCTGAACAGTTTGAAGAAGGGCCTGACCTGTTGACTTACCCCAACATTTTGTGCCTACTTCAACAACTGTAGATTACTTCTTGGTAATAAATAAATCATGGGTTTGTTTCAAATTGTGTTCCTGCACTATTGTCTTATTTTGTAGTCTTCATTTTTTCATTCTCTTGTTAATTTATGTATAATTTATGTTGTTGTACTCATTGTATTGTACTCATTGAATTCATTGTACCTGCATCTCCCCATACATGTGCATGTGACACACGCATTCATTGTACCTGCAACTCCACATGCCCTAACTGACTCCAGAATCTTATACCACTTCACCCCATAGTTGGAATTTCAGATGTCGATGTGGCGTACCTCTATATGTCAGTGCAATTTGTGTCAAACGAACGATAAACTTTTCATATAAATATTCTATAAATCCTTAACCATGCAACAATGCTGTGTCAAATATCACATAATATTCAAGTGCTTTTATTCATGAATTTTACAATATCTGTCAGGAGAATGGGCTGTGTGTTTTGCATTTTTATTTATAAGCTACTTGCATAAGACCTATCAAATAAGCTGAAAACTATTTTTTAATTAAATGCGCAGAATAAAATCACTGAATTTAGTGCATGAATTCACCTCTCACCTGATGGGCATGGGATTAAAGCAGAAAGTAACCCCTATTTATAAGGGCCCAAATTAGCTGTGGCTGTAGAAAAATTGTCATAGTGGAATACTAATAATAATGCAGCAGGAATGCTTTTAAGTTGAGGCTGAGCCATAATGTCAGAACTGAATATTCATTTCACTGCATCATACCAATGCCCATCAAATGTTGAATAGAAGTTTTCATCCTTCCTGTATATTCTGCACCATGCAGATGTCGAGAAAAACTGTGGTTATGTAATGAGGTCCAGAACTGAAATACCTATTGGTGTAATAAATCATTATTTTTTTCCATGTACTTAACAATGCTGCATAAAATATATCAGTTAATTGTTATAAGCTTTGTCTATGTAACTCCCAGTAATATCCAATTCCACAATACACTTAAGCTTCCCACACAGTGTAGAACAGCTCATGAATTTACAATATGTTTGTTATTTTATTGTACACAGCAAAGGCCCCAGAACTGACCCTTGGAGGAATACATGAATTCTAATAAATCCTGTTTTCTGGTCTCTGCTATTCACCTTTTTAATTCGCCTTTTAGTTTTCATTTCACTCATTTAGCAACCGTTAATTTCAATGACAAGCTTTGAATGTCATGGAAAGGGAGGGGCTTTGAATGGCAGAGATCTAAATTGTTTAGTTTAGTATAGGGATGTAGTGTGGAAACAGGCCCTTTGGCCCACGTCGACCTTCGATCACCCAATCACACCAGTACTATGTTATACCACTTTTGCATGCACTCCCGACAAACTAGAGAACAATTTAGAGGTCAAGTAACCTACAAACTGGCATGTTTTTAGAATGCGGGAAGAAACTGGAGCACCCAGAGAAAATCCATACGGTCACAGGGAGAACGTACAAACCCTGCAGAGACAGAACCCAAAGTTATGATCAAACCCAGGCCATGATCCAACCCCTCTACCACTGCGTCACCCTAATTAACAGATAAACGTTGGTTAATTTTAGAAATAATCCACGAATATCCTATACGATCAAGATGGCGCCTGCCTGCAGCGACTTTTGCGGAGCACCAGAACAGAAAAGAATTACATACAACTTCTATCAACTTACCTGCATCAGGGAAACGGCAGTAATCGGTGCCGTTTCAGACAGGCTGCTTGCGCAGCTGAAAGCGCTGGTAATTTTGCGATCTCCCGCAGCTGCGGGAACACCGGACTTTAAACTTTCCCACGTGGGCTGTGAAACTCCCGACCCGACTGAGGAACCCAGGTACGGCACCTGGAAACCCCGGGATGACCTCCAGAGCCGACGGGCTGGATATCCCAGAAGAAATGAAGCTGGAGCTGCTGATTCTGAGGGAACCCCCGTTCATTACGGAGCTGGAGCTGCCGTCTGTGAGGGAATTCCCGTTCCAGCGCTGGTGCGCAGAAACAGCACGTACAGTCAACACAGTACCTGGAAACAAAGGGGAAGCCTCCATTGTGTCCGGAAATGTGGCAGGCGGGCAGGACTTCAGGTCAGACTGAAGCTCAGGGGACTTCGGCCCCCTCTCCCTACTATCCTACTGGCCAATGTACAGTCCCTTGAAAATAAAGTGGAGGACTTGAGGGCAAGGCTGCTTTATCAAAGGGAGCTGAGGGAATACTCTGTGTTCTGTTTCACAGAGACATGGCTCACCCCCAGCTCCCCAGACTCAGCAGTCCAGCCTGAAGGGTTCTCCATTCATCGCATGGACCGTACACTGGCATCGAGGAAAGGGAGAGGAGGGGGCGTCTGCCTCATGGTCAATTCTGCGTGGTGCTCAGACGTGGCAGTCCTGTCCAATTCTTGCTCTCCACACCTCAAACATCTGGCGGTGAAGTGCCGTCCCTTCTACATACCGAGGGAATTCACCTCCAACATTCTGACCACAGTCTACATCCCACCCCAGGCAGACGTCCGTCTGGCACTGGAGGAGCTGCACGCCGTGGTCAACAAACACCAGACGTTTTACCCCGTGGCATTTACCACCATTGCTGGGGACTTCAATAAGGCAAACCTAAAGAAATCATTCTCCAACTTCCACCAACTTCCTTGCTGCACAAGAGGACCAAACACCCTCGACCACTGCTACACCACCATCAAGAGTGCCTACCGCTCTATCCCTCACCCTCACTTCGGTAAATCCGACCATACTGCGGTGCTGCTTCTTCCTGCCTACAGGCAGCAATTAAAGAGTGCACCCCCAGAGGTGAGGACAAGTACAGAGCTGGTCGGCGGGGGCAGATGTCGGCGATACATCACTCCCTGATGAGCTCAATGCATTTTACGCACACTTTGATAGGGAGAACACCGATGTGCCTTCCCGAGCCCCTATTCGCTGTGATGTTATTTCAGTCTCAGTCACAGAGGCCGACGTCAGGAAATCCTTCAGAGGGGTGAACCCTTGAAAAGCGTCTGGACCTGATGGCATACCTGGTCATGTCCTAAAAACCTGTGCGGACCAACTGGCTGGAGTTTTTACGGACATTTTCAACCTGTCACTTCTGAGGTCTGAGGTTCCCACCTGCTTCAAAAGGGCACCAATAATACCGGTGCCCAAGAAGAGCAAGGTGACGTGCCTCAATGACTATCGACCTGTGGCACTAACGCCTGGGGTGATGAAGTGCTTCGAGAGGTTGACCATGGCGTAAATCAACTCCTACCTCGATGTTACGACTCCCAAAGGCTGGTTCCTCAGAGTCGCCTAACAAATCAAAACCAGGGTCAAGTTTATATAAAAAAAGTCTTTAATTTGTAACACTAAACAAAACCCGAACCTGATTTTAAAGAACACGGTCAGGGACCAGAATTGGCTATAAAATAACATATAATGGTGCTCCAGCCAGCCCCTGATGGACCATCGGACTGAAGACTCTAAACTGCCTATATAGCCCTAACTCTACAACCAAAAATACCCGAAAACTCTCAGGTCATCCCTTCCGTCCCAATAGAACATTAATTTACAAAAGTATGTCACAAATATACAAAGTGCTGTGCCATGCAGCCAGGCCTCATGCAGCTCAGCCCGGCACCTCTTCCTTCAGAGATCTATCTTGAAGAGAGAGTGAATTCTGTGAGCTTCTGCCTTTTAAAGCTCCCGATGAGTCATCTGATGTTGCTGGGCCAATCGGGTACAGAAGCTGTTAACCCCTTGGTTCCTGGCTCCCAGCCACGGCCTGCAGAGAAACAGAAAGGTAAGTACAGTATTCAACGGGGGGGGGGGGGGGGGGGGAAGTACCTAACACTCGACAAAAACCTGGACCCACTGCAGTTCGCCTACCGCCACAACAGATCAATGGTGGACGTGATCTCGCTGGCCCTCCACTCCACTCTGGACCACTTGAACAACAAAAACTCATATGTCAGGCTGTTATTCATTGACTACAGCTCGGCATTTAACATAATCATCCCCTACACGCTGGTTACCAAACTCACAGAACTGGGTCTCTGCGCATCCCTCTGCAATTGGATCCTCATCCATAGACCACAGTCTGTTCGTATTGGTGGAAATGTGTCAGACTCGATAACAATCAGCACGGGAGCACCTCAAGGCTTCGTGCTCAGCCCCCTGCTGTACTCACTCTATACTCATGACTGCGTAGCTGGTCATAGCGCGAATTCCATCATCAAGTTCGCTGACGACACCACTGTTGTGGGACGTATCACTGATGGGGGATGAGTCAGAGTATAGAAGAGAGATCGAGCAACTGTCCATATGGTGCCAGCACAACACAATTGGTTTTGCTGGCCCTCAACACCAGCAAAACCAAGGAACTGATTGTGGACTTTGGAAGGAGTAGGATGGGGACCCACAATCCTGTTTATATCAACAGGTCAATGGTTGAAAGGGTCAAGAGCTTCAAATTCCTGGGCGTGCACATCTGTGAAGATCTTTCCTGGTTCGAGAACACAGATGCAATTATTAAGAAAGCTCATCAGCGCCTCTACTTCCTGAGAAGATTATGGAGAGTTGGTCTGTCAAGGAGGACTCTCTCTAACTTCTACAGGTGCACAGTAGAGAGCTTGCTGACCGGTGGCATCGGGGCTTGGTTCGGCAATTTGAGTGCCCTGGAGCGGAAAAGACTACAAAAATTAGCAAACACTGCCCAGTCCATCATCGGCTCTGACCTTCCTTCCATCGAGGGGATTTATCACAGTTGCTGCCTCAAAAAGGCTGGCAGTATCATCAAGGACCCACACCACCCTGGCCACACACTCATCTCCCTGCTACCTTCGGGTAGAAGGTACAGGAGCCTGAAGACTGCAACAACCCGGTTTAGGAATAGCTACTTCCCCACAGCCATCAGGCTATTAAACTTGGCTCGGAACTCTGAACATTAATATCCCTCCATCTGTTATTTGCACTTTATTAATTTATTAATTCATGTGTGTATTTACGTATATAATTGTAGTCAATGCCTACTAAGTTCTGTTGTGCTATGCAAAGAAAGATTTTCATTGTCCTGTCAGGGACACATGACAATAAACTCTTTTGACTTTTGACTTTTGGATGCAGTGCCGAAGTAGACTCATTAAGTGGCATCTCAGTGGACTCATTCATGCCATTGGCGTAGCATTATGGTTAATTTTCCTCGGGTAGTTTGTAACAATTTCAGCTGTTCAAATACCTGAGAGGACGGAAAGTTACACTTCACCAACTAGCTTGCACTGTGTGAATAAAATCAGAATACAAGTGACATCAAAATATATTATTAATATGCTGTGGGCCGAGCAATGAAAATGTCTTTAGAATTTAGCTTTTGTGACCCATGTCTGGTATCTACTTGAAATTTGGCACAGATTTAGATAAATTATAATTGAGAAGGAATTCATAACTCGTCATTGTCAAAAGTTGCACATTAATTAATTAAGCTAATTAGAAAATTAGATCGAAAAAGTAAGCACCATCTGGTGCCCAATGCTCATATTACTCTATGGGAGTCTAATTCTGTGCTGCGGTCTATTTAAACCATATATTATGATACTATATATATATAGACCAAGTGCAGACCCGTTGGGTCTGTTCCTCCAATGCGCGGGGGGGGGGGGGGGGACCTGGGGGGGGGGGGGCATGCGGCGTCACATGCGCTAGCCACCAACTAACCCCAGCACATACGCTAACTACCCCCCTTGATATTATATTAATATTATTAATTTGCTCCTTTTACCCCATAACAGCCCTAGCCACTGACGCATAGCCCCCAACTCGCAGGCTTGTCCAGAGAGGGGGGGGGGGGGGGGGGGTAGAGAGTGAGGGCAGAGAGAGAATGGGGAGAGACAGAGAGAGAATGGCAGAGACACAAGGGCAAGAGACAGAGGGAGGGGGGAGGGGAGGAGGAGAGGGAGGGTGGGGGAGGAGGGGAGAGAGAGAGAGATGTGAGGAGAGAGAGAGGGGAGAGAGAGGGGGGAGAGAGAGGGGGAGAGAGAGAGGGGGCAGAGAGAGAGAGTGGGAGAGAGAGAGGGGGAGAGAGAGAGAGAGAGGGGGGAGAGAGAGAAGGAGAGGGGGAGAGAGAGGGGGAAAGAGAGGGAAAGCGAGAGAGGAGTGGGACTGGGCCCCAGTGAGCCCGGAGCGATCTGATGACCAAAGATCCTATAGCGAGCTATAGGATCTTTGCTGAGGACTGCCAAAAGCTTATGCCAGCGTTAGAGGATCGGGCCATGGATACAGAGTGGAGGTCGTGCAGAGAGGAGAGCGGAGAGAGGGAGGGAGGAGGTGAGAAGGGGGGGGAGGGGTTGAAGGGGGTGGAGGGGAGCCGGGCGAGTGAGTGGGCTGCGAAATGCGGAGAGAGACAGAAGCAGCTTGACTCTCTGGAAACTGGCAGCTGAGTGAGCGGGCGGGCGGACTGGGAATGGGAGGGGCGTGGCTTCACAAGCTGCATGGGCAGCGAGAAAACTTGTTAAAGAAGGGGTTGTAGCTGCTGGAAAATTGAGGGTGCACAAAATGCTGGAGAAACTCAGCGGGTGCAGCAGCATCTACGGAGCGAAGGAGATAGGTAATGTTTAGGGCCGAAACCCTTCTTCAGACTGATAGCGGGTGGGGGGAGGCGGGGAAGAAGAAAGGAAAAAGGAGCCCGACGGCTGATGGAGAGATGGGAAGGGGAGGAGACAGCAAGGGTCAACAGAATTGAGAGAATTCAATGTTCATGCCAAGAGGATGCAGACTCCCCAAGCGGAATATGAGGCGCTGTTCCTCCAATTTGCGGTGTTGCTCACTCTGGCCATGGAGGAGGCCCAGGACAGAGTGGTCGGATATGGAATGGGAGGGGGAGTTGAAGTGCTGAGCCACAGGGAGGTCGGGTTAGTTATTGCGGACCGAGTGGAGGCATTTGGTGAAACGATCGGCAAGCCTCCGTTTGGTCTCGCCAATATAGGTCAGCTGGCATCTAGAGCAGCGGATGCAATAGATGAGGTTGGAGGAGGTGCAGGTGAACCTCTGTCGGACCTGGAAGCACTGCTTGGGTCCTTGAAAGAAGTGGAGGGGGGGGTTAAGGGACAAGTGTAGCATCTCTTGCGGTTGCAAGGGAAAGTGCCCGGGGAAGGGGTGGAGCGGGAGGGAAGGGAAGAATTGACAAGGAAGTTGCGGAGGGGGCGTTCTTTGCGGAAGGCAGACAGGGGGGGAGATGGGAAGATGTGGCGAGCGGTGGGGCACGTTGGAGGTGGCGAAACTGGCGGAGGACCATGTGTTGCATGTGCCGGCTGGTGGGGTGAAAGTTGAGGACCAAGTGGACTCTGCCCTTGTTGCGAGTGGGAGGATGGGGAGAGAGGGGAGTGTTGCGGGGTACGGAGGAGACCCTGGTGCGAGCCTCAACCATAGTGGGGGAGGGGAATGCCCGTGCTCTGAAGAATGAGGACATTTGTGATGCCCTGGTGTGGAACACCTCATCCTGGGAGCAGATGCGGCGTAGACTGAGGAATGGGAATAGGGGATGGAGTCCTTACAGGAAGCAGGGTGGGAGGAAGAGTAGTCCAGGTAGCCGTGGGAGTCAGTGGGTTTATAATGGATGTTGGTCCGGAGTGTATCCCCTGCGATGGTGATGGTGAGGTCAAGAAATGGTAGGGAAGTGTCGGAAATGGTCCAGGTATATTTGAGTGCCGGATGGAAGTTGGTGGTGAAACGGATGAAGTCAGTCAGTTGTGTGTGGGTGCAGGAGGTGACACCAAAGCAGTCATCGATGTAACGGAGGTAGAGGTCGGGAATGGGGCCCTGGTACGCCGCGAACAAGGATTGTTCGACGTACCTGACAAAGAGGCAAGCGTAGCTAGGGCCCATGCGTGTGCCCATAACTACGCCTTGTGTTTGGAGGAAATGGGAGGAGTCAAAAGAGAAGTTATTGAGGGTAAGGACCAAGTCCGCTAGGCGGAGGAGAGTGTCAGTGGACGGGAATAGGTTGGTTCTCCGGTCGAGGAAGAACAATAGGGCTTTGAGACCATCCTGTTGGGGGATGGAGGTGTAGAGTCATTGGACGTCCATGGTGAGGATGAGAGGATGGGGGCCTGGAGAATGGAATGCGCGGAGACGACGGAAAGTGTCTGAGGTGTCTTGTACATAGGTAGGGAGGGATTTAACCAGGGGGGATAGGATGGAGTCAAGGTATGTGGAAATGACTTCGGTGGGGCACGAACAGGCAGAGACAATGGGTCTGCCGGGGCAGTCAGGTTCGTGGATTTTGGGGAGAAGGTAAAATCGGGCCGTGCGGGGCTGGGAACGATGAGGTTGGAGGCTCGGGGGGGGGGGGGGGGCAGGGAGCCAGAGTCGATTAAGTCAGTGATGGTGCTCGAGATGGTGGCCTGGTGCTCGTCAGTGAGGTCATGGTCCAGGGATAAGTAGGAGGAGGTGTCCGAGAGTTGGCGTGTGGTCTCAGCTTTGCAGAGATCGACATGCCAGACTACCTTGTTGGCGGGTTTGGTAATCCAGTCTGGGTTGTTATGGAGTGAGTCGATGGCAGTACGTTCGAGGGGGGGGAGAGATTGGAGTGAGACAGGGGAGTGGAGAAGTCGAGGCGGTTGATGTCACGACGGCAGTTTTGGATAAAGAGTTCTTAGGCCGGAGGGCCCCAAGGGGGGGTCCACGAGGAGGGGGTTCGTTGGAGACAGGAAAAGGGGTCATCAGTGGGGGGCGAGGACTTCTTCCCGTGGAAGAACGCTGTGAGGTGGAGGCGACGGTAGAAGAGCTCCAAGTCGTGGTGGGCGCGGAACTCAGTGAGGTGGGGACGG
The DNA here is from genome assembly GCA_963514005.1 of Raja brachyura. The sequence continues at coordinate 33,568,654 of OY740797.1, read as the reverse complement.
AGGGGGACAAAGGTAAGACCTCTGCTGAGGACTGACCATTCGGTGTCGGAGCGAGGGCAGTCCGGGGGGATGGTAAATACACGGCAGGGATGGGGGTTGGGGCCGGAGGAAGGCAGGTGAGTGGACTGAGGACGAAGCGTAGTGTGGTGGGGGGGGTGGAGGGTGGTCAGTGGGTGGGGGGAGGTATGAGGGCAGTGGTGCGCCTAGGGAAGAGCAGGGGTCACAGAGTTGGAGGGGGATGGGGAAGACCCAGTGGAATAACGAGAAAGCTTCTTCAGCGCATCAGCGCCTCTGACCAAAGATCCTATAGCGGAGCTGAGCTGTAGGGTCTTTGCTGCAGAACATTCTCGATCTTTCTGCACCTTTTGAAGAACGGGGGGGGGGGGGGAGGCTAACAAAGAAAGGCATTTCCCAGGGGGAGAAGGAGGAGGGGGGGAGAGAGGGGGGTAGAGAGGAGGGGGGGCGGACAGGGAGGGGGGACAGGAAGGGGGGACGGGGGGGGGGGGGGCGAGGTCAGCAGCTGGGCAACCTTAATAGTTTTTTAAAATGTCAGTTTGGTTGTACATTTTTGTAAATATCTCGGGAAATAATTGACCGAATTTATAGAGGATTGGATTTTTTAAATCATAAGGAAATTTGGGAGACGAGAGAGAGGGGAGGAAAGAGAGGAGGGAGGGGAGGGGGTAGAGGGAAGGGGGTAGGGGAGGGGGTGGAGAGAAGGGGGTAGGGGAGGGAAGAGGGGAAGGTGTGGAGGCGAGGGGGAAGGGGGTTTAGGGGAGGGGGAAGGGGGTTTAGGGGATGGAGGGTGGGGAGGGCAAGGGAGGTGGGTGAAAGGAAAGGGGATAGAGGGAGGGGGAGAGAGAGAGGGGGAGAGTGAGGGGGGAGATGAAGAGATGAGGAAGACAGGGAAGAGAGAGAGAGAGAGCGGGGAGAGAGGGGGGAGAGAGAGAGGGGGAGGGAGAGAGAGAGAGAGAGAGAGAGAGGAGAGGGGGGAGCGAGAGAGAGGAGAGGGGGGAGCGAGAGAGAGCGGGGAGGGAGAGAGAGAGTGGGAGAGAGGGGGGAGAGAGAGTGGGGGAGAGAGAGAGGGAGGAGAGAGGGAGAGAGAGAGAGAGAGATAGAGCAGGGGTAGAGAGAGAGAGAGAGGAGTAGGGGCAGGGCGGCAGCTCGCAGGGGCACAATCTGAGGACAGTGAAAAGCAGCGGGGGAACCAGCCGCTCGTGGCTTCCGCTAATGGAAGCGCACCCACCAGCGTGACAGAGCCGGGCCGGGCCGGGGGGGGGGGGGGGGTGGGGTGGGCAGACGATCGGGCCTCCCTGGAGAGGTCGTCCCATGTGAAAGGTAGATAGGAGATGGGAGAGAGGGAGGGAGGAGAGGGGAGGTGAGAAGAGGAGGGGGGGGGGAGCCGGGCGAGTGAGTGGGCTGCGAAATGCAGAGAGAGACAGAAGCAGACTCTCACTCTCTGGAAACCCACAGCTGGAATGAGCGGGCGGGCGGGAGGGGGAGGGGAGGGCTTCACGAGCTGCACGGACTGCGTGGAGAAGGTTCAGATCCTGTGGCGCCTCTGAGTTAGAGATCGGCAGAACAAAGATCCTATCTTTGAGCTGTAGAATCTTTGTTCTGCATAACTTTCTTGATCTTTCTGCGCCTTTTGAAGAATGGGTGGGTGGGCTAACGTACGTCGTGGAAAACTGCGCATGGGCGTTGGTAGCAGCTGCATTAATCTAGAGCGGCGGGGGCCACGAGGAAAGGCATTGTGAGGTCAGCAGCTGGGTAGTCTTTATATATTTTTTAAATTGTCAGTTTGGTGATAATTTTTAGCAAATATCTCGGGAAATAATTGACCAAATTTATAGAGGATTGGATTTTTGAAACCATAAGGAGAATGTCTACCAGAAGATGTAAACATTTCACTGTTATTTGTAACTTCAGCAGCTGCGCAGCGGTCAGATTTAAAAAAAAGGTTAGAGTGGTCAACAATTTTAATTAAAAAGTCGGGAAAATAATGCACCAAATGTACAGAGGAGTGGATTTCTAAAATCACAAGGATAATCTTTACTGAAATATGTAAAATATTTCCTGTTTCGGCATCTAGTTTTTGAGGAGATACATTTCAAAGGCAAAATGGCACACACACACACACACACACACACACACACACACACACACACAGAATTTTAAAAGTATATAGATAACACGTAGATACGTGATTTGGGTCACAAAATGAAACTAAAAAGCATGTCGGCCCATGGTCTATAATCAGCATGCAAATTGCCTTTGCTCTGAGAGATCTTTTGTCTGCTATTACTCGAGGTGACAAAATGCTAACTCTACAATTTCAGAACATTTTGTGGTTATGAACATGAAACAGTGAGGTGACAGATTTACACCGTCATAAATCAACATTTCAAATAATCTATGTGTACAATGCGTACACAAAACCAGCAACTGTATGTACTTTGAAAAATGTGATCCTCTGTGCCAAAGAGATGTGAAAGTATCAAGAAATTGGGTCTGATTTGATTTAAAAAAATATCCAAAAACATTTCTCTGCATGTCTGTTGGAGCCGAAAACAAATTCTGTTTTCATCTTTTTCCATCGAAAGTTATATTCCTAGAAATGTTTTCAAACACCAGCTCACTATTAATTATAAAAATATTACAAATAAATTAGATGATTACAGTTTTACCATGAAGTGATGAACGGGAGTTGAAAAGAGTTGCATGATATTTCCCACATTGTCAAGCTTCCAAGACACCAAATGTTAACAGGCGCCATGTTATTAGTTTAACAAAGGACAAATATTTCTACCAATATGCTATTACTGTGGTAAATAGTTCTGATAGATCACCATAATGAACTTTATAACATTCGCATTTACATGAAACAAATAATGCAGCGTTCATGAGTCCATTTTGTAGACGGTGAATATTTACTTCATTTGATTGAATGTTTTGAATTTAAACCATCTGGTGAATCTGCAAAAAGGTCAGGTTAATTTTGTATGCAATGTGAAGACAGTTCCTTTCATTTCAGATTGAAAACAAGACAGCAACACTCTGCTGAATGCTTGAGCTCTGTCACTCCTCTATGCATTTGTTTTATTGATTTTACGGTGGGTAATCTTTCTTCAAATGTTTATTCTCAACAGCATAATCCATGTGGAGGACTCTTCCTGCCATCTTATGCCTTGCCTGAAATTGTATTCTTCAGAGACTAGTTTAGAAAGATGGGTCGTTTTTGACGACAGGAAGTGGAATCTCAGATATCAACGACAGGAACAGCATTAAAAAAATGACTAAGGGGTAGAAAATAAAAAGTTGTGGTAATACCTCTTTAGAAGACTACAGATGTTCTCTCAGATTCAGTGTTAACAACATGACGGTTTCTGATAAGCATTCATGACCTGATCACATTTAGGTTTACGTTAATTATTGTCACATGTAGTGAGGTACAGTGAAGAGCTTTGTTTTGCAAGCTATCCAAGCAGATCAGGTATACCATATACATAGGTACAATCAATTCTAACTCAAATACAATAGTTAGAGCAAAGGGAAGATACAGAATGAAGAATAGAATTCCCAGCATTGTGGAGCATCTGTTCCATAGACAAGGTCCAATGTCCTCAATGAGTTGAGGTAAATCGGACAGTATTCCAGCTAATGGAAGGACCATTTGAAGCCTGATAACAGAGGGTAAGAAGCTGTTCCTGAGTCTGGTGGTGTGCGCTTTCAAGCTTCTGCCCAAAGGAAGCAGGGAGAAGAAGGAATGACCAAGGTTGGGCAAGAATTTGATTATGTTGGCTGCTTTTTCGAAGCATTGTGAAGTGTAGATGGAGTTAATGTTGGGGAGTCTGGTCAGTGTGATGGACTGTGCTAAATCCACAACTCTCTGCAATTTCTACATTCTTGGGCAGACCTGTTACCAAGCTGTGATGCAACCCGTCTCAATGATGTATATGTAGAAGCTTGTGAGAGTCTTTACTTTTAGATTTTAGAAATACAGAACGGATACAGGCACTTTGACCCACCAACTCTGTGCTGACCTGAGATCACTCTATACACTAGCTCTTTTCGACACACTGGGGCTAATTTACAATTTTACCAAAGCTAATTAACCTACATACTTGTACTTCTTGGGAATGTGGGAGGAAAATAGAGTACCCAGTGAAAACCTACGTGGTCACAGGGAGAACGTACAAACTCCGTACAGACAGCACCCATAGTCAGGATCGAACCCATGTGTCTGGCGCTGTACGGCAGCAACTCTACCGCTGTGCCATTGTGCCGCCTCTAATCATTGGAGGGGGACATGTAGGTACTTGTAGATATAAGGCATAATTGTTGGAAAAGTAGTGAGCAGTGAGGAAGATAATCATAGATTGCATAAATTGGTGAATCTCCGGCCGCGTGAAAAATTAAATTTGCCACACCACAGGACAATGGTGAGTAAGGTGGGCCAAAGAATTGTAGCACTATCGTGTGCCGTTTTGGCGTAAATTCAGGATCACACTCCTCACAGACAGACATAGAAACAAACAAGGACTGAGACAGATAGACCTTTCAGATAGACAGTCAGACATACAGACAGACAGACATAATTTGAGTGTTACATTTTAAGTGTCACATTTTGGATATGGATCAGCACTAGATAGTGTTGTAGAGCAGAGGGATCTAGGAGTGCAGGTGCATAGCTCCCTGAAGGTGGAGTCACAGGTAGATTGGGTGGTCAAAAAGGCTTTTGGCACATTGGCCTTAGTCAGCCAGAGTATTGAGTATAGAAGTTGGGAGATCATGTTGTAATTGTCGAAGACATTGGTGAGGCCACATTTAGAGTATTGTATTCAGTTCTGGGCACTGTGTTATTGGAAAGATTATGGAAAGGGTAGAGAGAAGAGTTACAAGGATCTTAGTAGATTTATGAAGATATTGAGTAGGCTGGGACTATTCCTTGGACCACAGGATGATGAGGGGTGATCTTACAGAGGTGTAGAAGATCATGAAAGGAATAGATCGGGGTAGATGCACAGAGACATTTGCCCAAAGTAGGTGAATCGAGGACCAGAAGACATGGGTTTAAGGTAATGGGAAAAAGATTTAATAGGAATCTGAGGGGTAACATTTTCACATAAAGGGTGGTGGGTGTATGGAACAAGCTGCCAGAGGAGATAATTGAGGCAGGGACTGTAGTGGCCATTTGGCTTAATTTTGTGTGTCATAAATTATGGCATTTGCCTTTAAATTTTGTCTGCCTGTAATTGTGTGTGTGGGATTTATTATGTAGTCAGAGGCGTGTTTGCTGCTGGGATTTTTGCGCAGAAGTTGTTAGCTTTTTAGTTTAGTTTAGTTCTGAGGCAGCATGGTGAGAAGGAATATCTTTCAACCATGTGGAGCCATGCGGAGACATACGGAGTTTGACAAAGGTTAAAATGTACTTATCAAGAAGAAGGTTGGATGAATATCTTACTGTTTTTCTTCGACAATAAAGAAACTTTTAATCAAGAGACTGTGTTATGAAGATTTATCTTTTGAGAGGTTTTGAATGTCTCGTGGAGAGCTCCCATGCGTAAAACGATACACTCTCCTCACCCAATGTTTTCTCTTAGTGGCTAGAGGGAGCAATTCCTTGAACGCTATAATAATCTGCCACTATATTGAGTCGAAAGATACCTTACAGACAGGAGGTGGTAGAATCCGTCCCAAAGAAGAGAGACAGAAGATTGGGCTGGATCTCTGGTGAGAGGTTCGGCCAGAAGAATTAGCTCCTGAAGAGAAACTGTAGACCGGATCCTACGGATAGGAACTGAAGAAAATAGATCTCAGCCGGTCAGGCTTCGAGATTTATTGCGACTTATCTGAAGATTGAAGACTTTACCACAGAATTGTGAGTAGAACAACTATTATACTATGCTGAATTCAGAAGCTGGAATGCTTTACATTTTTTTTATTTTTTAAATATTTATATTTATTAGAGGTACAGTAAGTTACATCAGTGTACATCCCATGTATATTATTACAATCATTGTACCCCTTATTTTTTAAGGCTGTAGCAGCACCATACGTGGTAAATAAAGGTGAGACATCAGGCAGGTTCAAAGTGTTGTTTATTCAGTGGTGACATGTTAAGTTGGCGCGCTAACCATATTACAATGTTGCTGTAGCTGAGCGAGGTTGTACTCTCGGGCTCAGCTACCTGTTCACTCCCTTAAGTCTCGAGGTGACAGACCTTAAGTACCAGGACACTCCCTCTAGCCAATGACGTCACATGCCCGCCCTCGTATCTCCTGACGAGGGTTCGAGCATAAGTGGCCCGTGTTTAGGCTGACGCCACAGGACCCCCCCCAGAACTGGAGGAAGGAATAGCATGGTCGAGGGAGGCTCCTGCATGTAGGTCTGGGACACCCCGGGCGTGGTTCGGGACGGAGGGCTCCACGGGCGCAGTGACGCTCTGCGTGGGCGATCCCGAAGTACCGAGGGGTGCGAGGAGACCGATGCAGAAGACGTCGGACGGAAGGGGTCTGGGACACCCCTGGCGTGGGTCAGGACGGAGCTCTCCACAGGCGCAGTGACGCTCTGCGTGAGACACCCTGATGTACCGAGGGGCGCGAGGAGACTGATGCAGAAGCCGCCGGACAGAAGAGACACGGGTCGCATCTCCTTGACCAGCTAAGGGAGAGTGTCCTGTGAAATACGGCCCCCAAGAACGATGGGGGGAAAAAACTAAATAAAATAAACAAACTAATTTCTGAACCGAGCGTGAAAATGTAGTGAACACAAAAATGAACCGTAAAAAGACAAATCACAGTGCAATCAGTGTCCAAAGTTCAAACTGTCCAGTGTTCATCGTGCAGGATAGGAAAGCTGTGTTGCTGTGACAGCCTCAGGCCTGAATGAGGCGCTGTTGCCGATGGTCAGGCTGCAGGAATAGCATCCAGCTGGAAGGTGGCGCTCTGGACGGCGGTGAGGCTGCAATGACGGCATCCGGCCGGAAGGTGGCGCTGTGGATGGCGGTGAGACTGTAGTGACAGTAGCCGATTTGACGGTGGCGCTGTTGCCGGTAGTCAGGGTGCAGGGCCAGCATCCGGCTGAAAGGTGGCGCTGTGGACGGCGGTCAGGTAAGTTCGTACTTCTCTTCCGGCCAGGGCGGCGGCCATTTTTGTAGTCGGGCGGCCGCTTGTTTCAGGATGGTATGGCGGCCATCCTGCCGGCCGGCTGAAGCAGATTCACCAGCGATTGAATCCCTGGGCCGGACAAGCAGCCAGCGCCCAGGGATCTTCGGAGTCCATGCCGGTGAGGAACTCTCTCTCTGCTCCCAGAACTGTCGGCAGGTGTCCCAGGTAAGCCCGCCCTATCGGGTGGCTAGGCCCTGGGCAGTGGCCGGTGAGGCCGGGTCCGGTGCAGGGCCTGGAGACGCGGTGAGGCTTGTTGCGGTGCCGAGTCTGGGGCGGTGAGGTCCGGTGCGGTGCGGTTGAGGTGAGGCCGGTGCAGGGCCTGAAGCCGTGGCCGCGATGAGGCCGGGTCTGGTGCAGGGCCTGGAGACGTGGTGAGGCCTGGTGCGGTGCCGGGGCTGAAACTGTGTCCATGGTGAAGCCCGGTGTGGTGCAGGGCCTGGAGTGGTGAGTTGCAGTGCAAGGCCCGGAGCCCAGTCCATAGCTGGGAGCGGGAGAGCGGCAGGTACTCTCTCTCTGCTCCCAGAACTGTCGGGCGTGTGTCGGCGTTGTAGTGGGCAGCAGGCTGCTACGCTCGCAGCTCCTGTAGCAGCTGGTGGGGCAGCGGCGGCTGGTACACCCTCTCAGCGCCGGTGGTCGGCTCCGGGCAGGTCATGCGGAGGAGCTCGGCGGCCGTCACACAAAGCGGCCAGCCCCGTTGCCAGGAGCGGGAGAGTGGCGGCGGCTTCTCAGCTCCGGTGAGCAGCAGCTGGTAGGGAAGAGGTAGCATACCTCACTGCAGGGCTGGGTTGGCGGCAGCGTAGTTCTGCAGGGCTGGGCAGCCGGCTGCAGACATCAGGTCTCCCGAGGCTGCGTGCGTCAGGTGAGTCCAAATTTCAATTCGGACAGTCGGGGGTCACCAATGTAGCGGTACCATACGTGGTGAATAAAGGTGAGACATCAGGCAAGTTCAAAGTGTTGTTTATTCAGTGGTGACACGTTAAGTTGGTGCGCTAACCATATTACAATGTTGCTGTAGCTGAGCTAGGTTGTACTTTCGGGCTCAGCTACCTGTTCACTCCCTTAAGTCTCGAGGTGACAGACCTTTAGTACCAGGACACTCCCTCTAGCCCATGACGTCACATGCCCGCCCTCGTATCTCCTGACGAGGGTTCGAGCATAAGTGGCCTGTGTTTAGGCTGACGCCACAAGGCTTTAGAAGAAAGGAAAAAGAAAGAAATAGAAACAGAGAAAGTAGAGAAAGTGAAAAAGAGTTGTGAAAGTGAAAAAGCGTGCCAAAGGAAAAGGGAACCCTTGGTCGAAGAGTTAGAGAAAGGAGATTAAGAGATAGACCCTAGAGAGAAAAAAAAGGGACAGAAAGAGAAGGACAAAGAAAAGCCAGTTACTTTATTGTAGACATTGCGTAAAAGGAATTTACCAACACGACAGTTTTTCATCCCCCTTTACCAAGACCCGACGCCAGTACTTTTTTGAGGTACTCTTGCACCTTATCCTTGTAGTAGATTTATAAATGCAGACCACGTCTTATAGAAACGGTCTGATTTTCCTGCCAGGCGGAGTCCCATATCTTCCAGGTGTAGTGTTTCAAACATAGTTAAAATCCACATATTAACTGTTGGTATAGGAGCATTTTTCCAGAATTTGAAGATTAGCTTTGTTCCTGTTATTAAGCCGTATTCAAATAGATTAATTTGAAACACATTGAATTCAGGGCTACCTTCCGTTGTTCCTAAAATAATCCAATCTGCCTTTGTAGTCAGTTTTATTTTAAATAATTTTGTTAAGATTTCAAAAATTTCAGTCCAAAATTTTTGAATTTTTGTACAAAAGACAAATGAGTGCGCTGTAGTAGCTTTGTGACATTGGCATTTATCACAAATAGGTGAGACGTTGGGAAAAAGTTTACTTATTTTAGTTTTCGAATAGTATAATCTGTGTAAGACGTTAAATTGTATTAAAGTGTGTCTTATGTTAATTGAACATTTATGCACATTAAATAAGTGTTCTTCCCACCTTTCTTTGGAAATGTTTATACTTAATTATTTTTCCCAGTCTCTTCTGATACCTTCTGTTGTTGATATTTCTGTATTTAGAATAATATTATATACATATATGATATTAGGTTTGCTGATTCAGCCTTTGTATTCATTACTTCATCCAGTAAATCTGATGGCATATTGTGATATTCTTGTGCGTATTTTTCCGGATAGTCACATATTTGGAAATATCTAAAATACTGATTGTTTCCGAAATTGTATTTTAGTTGTAATTGTTTAAATGGTAATAATTTTCCCGTTTCATACAAATCTCCCAAGGTTTTAATTCCTGCTCTTTCCCATTGTATAAATGCTTTACCTATAATTGAAGGTTTAAACGAAGGGTTTTTACCGATAGGAGATAGGAGAGATAAATTTCTTAATTTTAAGTTGTATTTTATTTGTTTCCAAATTCTAATTGTACTATGTATAATTGGATTTTTGTTGTAATTTGTATTATTCATCATCATTGGTGAAAGAAGGATTGCTCCAATATTGTAAGGAGAGCAGTCCTCTTTCTCCATAGTAATCCAATCCAGTTGCTGGGGAGAATTATTCAGTAATTGAATCATATTTCTAATATTTACAGACCAGTAGTAATACATGAAATTAGGGAGTGCTGATCCCCCTACTGCTTTGAGTTTATTCAAGTGTGATCTTTGTATTCTATGGAACTTATAATCCCAAATAAAATTTGTAATATTTAAATCCAGTTTAAAAAAAAAAAATTTGGGTAGGTGTATTGGGATTGATTGGAACAGGTATAAAATTTGTGGTAGAAAAATCATTTTTATGGCGTTTATTCGGCCTATTAAGGACATCGGAAGTAGAGGGTGTTAATTTGCGTTAAACATGTCTTGATATCTTCCAGTGATTTCAATACCCAAGAAATTAAATTTTCCATAGCTATTTTAAAAGGAAACTTTAAAAGTAAAGGATGTGTAGAATCTTCCGGTTTTATTGACATGATTTCACTTTTATTCCAATTTATTCTATATCCTGAAAATGATCCGAAGTCCTCGATTAAGTTTAAGATATTTGGTATAGTAATATGAGGTTTTGTGATGTACAATAGTACATCATCAGCGTATATTTATATTTTATTGTTTGAATATTTTGTATTATAGCCATGGACATTCGGATCAGTTCTAATTCTTTCCGCTTGCGGTTCAATTATAAGAGCAAATAACAGCGGTGATAATTAACACCCTTGTCTATTACCCCTTGACAATTGAAATTTCGTAGATAAATTGTTATTCATTAATGTTCTGGCCGTTGGCTTATTATATAATAATTTAATCCATAGAATGAAATTCTCTCCCAGTTGAAATTTTTGCAATACCCTGACCATATAATCCCATTCAACCTGATCGAATGCTTTCTCTACGTCCAACGAAATAATTGATAGTTTTTTATCTTCAATTTGGTGTGAATGCATTATGTTGAGCAGATGTCTCAAATTATTAAATGATTGTCTCTTAGGGATAAACCCCGTTTGTTCTGGATGTATTAATTTACTAGCATATTTGCTTAGTCTTCTAGCTAATATTTTCGCTAATATTTTTTGATCTGTGTTTAACAACGCAATAGCTCTATATGATCCGGGTTTTTCCACATCTTTATCTTTCTTAAGTATTAATGTAATCGTTGATTCTGCTAGTGTTTCAGGTAGTATTTGTTCTTTAAACGCATATGTATGCATTTTCTGTAGGCGTGGTGTAAATATGTCATAAAAACCTTTATAGAATTCATTACTAAATCCGTCAAGACCTGGTGTTTTTCCATTTTTTAATGAGATTAGTGTTTCTTCTATTTCCTTATTTGACATTTGTGCTCCCAATTCCTCTTGTTCCTGCAACTCTAGTTTAGGAAGGTTACAATTATCCAAGAACTCTGTAACTTTGTTGGTGTCCATTATCGTTTTAGATGTATACATATTCTCGTAAAATTGTGCAGATCTTTTATTAATATCACTCGGCAAGGTCAATATTTCCCCTTTGTCTGATTAATCTTTAAAATTGTGTGTTCCTTTTCTCGTTTTTTTAACTGACGTGCCAGAAGTTTATGGGGCTTATCTCCAAATTCAAAATGTTCCTGTCTTGTAATTTGTAATAATCTTATGACTTTCTCTGATAATAATTTATTTAATTTAAATTTCAGTATTATTATTTTATTATGTTTATCCGTAGTTGGGTCTTTAGCGTTTTCTATGTCCAGTTGTCTAATTTGTTCTTCTAACTGTCTTTGTTCATTCTTATTTTCTTATTTTGGAAAGCTTGGTATGAGATTATAACACCTCGAATAAATGCTTTAAAAGATTCCCATAATAATATGAGTGATATGTCTGGTGGATCATTTATTTCGAAAAAAAAGTCAAAGTCAAGTCAAAGTCAAACAAACTTTATTGTCATTTAGAAATACATTGATATATGCAGTTCCAAACGAAATTACGTTGCATTTGGCTCCCTGTGCAACACAATAAATTAACCGAAGGATAGGTATGTATGAAAAGGATAAATAGACAATAGTGGCAGCCCATTTACATGGCATTCAGGAGTCTGATGCCTCGTGGGAAGAAGCTGTTGCGGAACCTTGATGTTCTGCTCCTTATGCTGCAGTATCTTTTTCCCGAGGGCAGCAGAGTGAACAGTCCGTGATGGAGATGTGTGGGGTCCTTTATGATACTGCTGGCCTTAGACACACAGCGTTTGGTCGCAATATCCCCGATTGAGGGGAGATAGGTCCCGATGATTTTTTCCGCTGTCCTCACCACTCTCTGCACAGACTTCCAGTCGGAGGCTCTACAGTCCCCAAACCAGACAGAGATACAGCTGGTCAGAATACTCTCTATGGTGCCCCTGTAGAAAGTAGTGAGGATGGGATGGGGGAGATGAGCTCTTCTCATCCGGCGCAGAAAGTGCAACCGCTGCTGCGCTCTCTTAACAGTTGATGAGATGTTAGTCGACCAGGTCAGACTGTTAGTGATCTGCACCCCCAGGAACTTTGTGCTACTGACCACCTCCACATCGCTGTCATTGATGTGAAGTGGTGTGGGACTGTGCCGGGTTTTCCTGAAGTCGACGATAATCTCCTTTGTTTTCTCGACATTCAGGATCAGGTTGTTCGTATTGCACCAGTCCACCAGTTGTTTCACCTCCTCCCTGTAAGCCAGCTCATTGTCGTCCCTGATGAGGCCCACCACTGTTGTGTCATCTGCGTACTTCATGATGTGGTTTGTACTAAACCTGGCACAACAGTCGTGAGTCATCAGGGTGAACAGCAGTGGACTCAGGACACAGCCCTGAGGGGAGACGGTGCTTAGAGAGATGGTATTGGAGGTGTTATTTCCAACCCTCACAGACTGAGGTCTGTCAGTGAGGAAGTCCAGTAGCCAGTTACACATGGGGGTGCCGAGGCCCAATGGAACCAGTTTGCTTATCAGGTGCTGTGGGATAATGGTGTTGAATGCTGAACTGAAATCCACGAACAGCATTCGCACATATGTGTTTTTCTCCTCTAAATGTTCCAGGCTCAGATGGAGCACGGAGGATATAGCGTCCTCTGTGGAGCGGTTTGGCCTGTAAGCAAACTGGTATGGTAAAAAAGATCCATTTGCTCTTTTAAATATATAGTCCCTTGCGGGTCTTTTAAAATTTGAGTTTTGTACCTCCAAAACGGTTTATTCTTAGTCATTCCTTCCAATTTTAGAAAGAAAGTTAGTGGGGAGTGATCTGAAATCGTATTTGTGTGGTATTTTGGTTTAGAATTAAGTGGGGAATTAATTTTTTATCCACCAGGAAATAATCTATACGTGAATATGTCTTGTGTACCATCGAATAGAACGAGTAACTCCAGCCGGTCGGATTTGCAATCCTCCAGACATCTGTTATATTTGTGTTATTTATATATTTGTTTAAAAGTTCGCTAGTTTTGGATTTCATATTACCGCTCTGTTTTTGACTAGATTTATCGAAGTAAGGGTCTAAAACACAATTAAAGTCTCCACCGATTATGACATTCTGGTAATTATAATCTGCGACGATATTCAAGATTTTATTGAAAAAATGCGGATTGTCAAAGTTGGGCGCGTATATATTTACCAAGGTAATTGGGGTAGCATGGATCTCCCTGGTAACTATCAAATATCTCCCATCCTTATCTGTTAAGGTAGTTTTTGGTTTAAATGGTAATGCCATTGCGAATAATAATAGACGTGCCTCTAGATTTTGACGTATATGAGTGAAAAGTTTGCCCTATCCAGTTCGCCCTCAATCGAGCTTGATCTTGAAGTTTAAGATGCGTTTCTTGTAAGAAAGCAATATTTGTGTTGTATGCTTTCAGCTGAGCTAGAATCTTACCCATTTTAATGTGCTCGTTAACACCCCTAATGTTCCAACTGCAGAATGAGATTCCTCCCAGTTAATTTTGGTTATCGTCTTGCATTTTGAATAGATTTAATACCTGTGTATCTTGCGGTGCATCCATACCTCAGGTCTTTAGATATTGGGGGAACATTTACCCTACAAAGTTCAATTAGTAGATTCCTTTTGCGATTAAATAGAAAACATGTGACTGATTGTGGTAATAAAAAAAACCTAATAAAAGTGAAAATACAGTGTCCGAACATATCGGCACTGTAACAAGTGACCCACCTGTTGGTGGGAGAAAACATTTTGTCGACTTCCGTTGTCGATATTAAACAAACAAATAGCTCCACTCCCTCAATTACTTATAACATACTGGAGCGGGATCGGTTTCAAAATCAAATGTATAGTACCCATTTACAGTATATATATCCATTTCATAAATATTCCCACATATAACTAACATTTTCATCTACTAAATGTTATGCGTATACTTTTACCTCCAAAATAATCGACTGTTGGTTGAAGGGGTTAACCTGCTACAGGCTCCTGGTACTGAGCCAGGAGCCCGCCTCTGCCCCTCACGCCCCAATTATAAATCTACTTGAGATTTATTAAGTTAAGTTATAAATGTTAATTTGTAAATTACCCTTCCTACCTTTCTGATTACCATTCATTACTATTTCTATGTTAATATTCTATGTTAATATTGTTAAAAATGTTAATTCTATACCATTTAGGTTATTCATTAAATCTCTTAAACAACAATAATTGCTCTGCCCACAGTCTGTTGTTGAGCTCTTCATTTCGGTGGTTATCTTTTTCTGCTTCCCTTGGAACAGAGTATGCCCTTGAGTTAGCATTCCACCGATAAGACGTCTAGGCAAAGTTCCTTCTTCTGGCAGCACACTACCCTTCAGGGTGAAATAGTAAAAAGAAAGAGTATCCATACCGTCCAACCCTTCCAGCTACTCCTTCTGTTCCACAATGGTTAGAGCATATTTGTATGCCTCCTCCGGATTTGTGAATGATTTTTGCTGTTCCATGTAGGAAATCCGCATTTTAGCTTGGTAGTAGACACCATATCTGACCTCCTTATTTCCTTGGAGAGCCTGCTTTGCCTTAGAGAACTGATTTCGCTTTTGCACAATATCATAAAGATAGTCCGTGAATATTTTAAAAGTTGTTGCACCATACTTCAGTGGCACTCCATATTTGATATTACTCATAACCTCTTCCACACCAGAAATGTCCCGGAATTTCACAATAATCGGTCGTGTATATTCTGAACCTGTTTGAGATTTTTTTTTAAATCTCGGAACTCGGTGTGCCACTTCAATTTTCAGTAGATTAGGGAGCTTAAGAGCTTCTTTAATTAAGCCCGCAGCGAACTCCCGAATGTTATCTATCTCGGCTCCCTCTGGTACTCCAACTAATCTTAGATTTTGGCATCTCGAACGAGCTCCAAGTCCAGGCATTTGTCCAAAACGTTAGCCAGCTGAGTCGCCATCTTGTAGCAAGGTCTTGTTCTGACCTCATATTCTTCATCTCCTCAACCATTCTTGCCATCTCTTCCTCCATCTCTTGCATTGATAACATATAAGTTGAGACAGTTCCCAGCATAGTGCCGAACCTCTTTGTCCTTAGCCAGATCAAGACTTAGATCTTGTAGCCATGTCGGAGAGCACCTTTTCTTCGAGAGCAACTTTAAAAATAAGTTCTTCAGGCTTTGTCTGGCTTTCCCGGGAGTGTTTTGTAACAATTCTCTGAGGGCTCTGACCAGGGGAAGTATTTTTCATTTAAAGTGCTTTAAGCCTCCGTTAAATTCACAGCGCTTACTGATGATGTCGTCATCGTGACGTCCAGAGGCTCTGGTAAGTTTTAAAAATCGGTCCCAACCAGTAGACCCGATTATAACGCGAAAAATCGTGATTTTCTGTTACTAGAACATGGCGCCACCGAAAGTTGGAATGCTTTAAATTGAACGGCTTCTGAAAAGTATTAAAAAGCTAGTTCTGTTAAGCTTGGAAAGTAGCCAAGAAGCTTGTATGCCAGTTCAGCCTGGATAGAGATCCAGGTGCTTGTCCTTGAGTTGTTTTGAAGTTGAGATAAGACACATTCGCAATATCTGAGGTAGACAAAAGTGCAGGTGTAACTCAGTGGTTGAGGCAGCATCTATGGAGCAAAGGAAATAGGCAACGTTTCTGGTCGAAACCCTTCTTCTTCCTCTTTTCAATATCTGAAGACACTTCTACTTTGAAAATATTCTGCATGTTGTCTGGAAGTGCAGCATGTTATAGTTTCTATCTGGTGTTTACAAAATATTCAGCTTAATGTTTATGAATAAGACTGAAGCAAACTGAAGAAGTCCTTATGCATTCAATTAGCAGATTTGGCAATCTGCCAAGACCTGTTTAAATCCAAGGAGCAAGATAGAGTAGATGAGTCAAAAGACCTACTCCAGCTTACCTGGAAAGATACCAGAACGAGGGAAACTCGATATGGGATAAAATTAATGAGTCAACTGAAAGCTACATAGAACTCAAATATCGAGAAGAAGCAGAAAAGGCCCAAGATGCCTCCCTGAAAGAAAACCAGAAGGAGAGAAACAAGTTATGGAAACAGGTTACCAAATCAATTGAAAACCAGAAGAAACTAATGGAATGAGATAAGAATGCGAAGAAAGTACGATCTAATCTGGTTCAACTATGCAACCTCTGCAATGAGGTTGGAGAGAAACAAAAAGCACTGCTGGGTTCACAGCCATCTCAGAAAGAATGCGAAAGATGCACCCAGTGGTAGGAAGAAAAAGTAGTTATTCGAAGATTTCATGGAAGAGGTGGAAGGGTGGTTAACGGCAATTATACCGCAACTTCAGAACTCAACAGTTGAAAGAGCTATGCAACAAGGTGCTGAAATGGAAGAGGAGATTACGCCACAAGATAGTATCTTGAATGTATCTACACGAACATCAAGACATAAATCTGGTTCTATAGCCAGTTCAGCATCAAGGGCTTCTGCTTGAATGGAAGTTGAAGCTGATCTAGCTGCTCTCTCAATAAAAGCAGATACCTTGGAGAAGAAACATGAGATTGAACGACAAGAAGGAGAGATGAGGAGACAAGAAGAGATGAGGCGATGAAAAGGACACCTGGAACTAACCGCAAAGTTGGAGGTTGTCAAAATGAAGGATAATGAAAAGTGCGGGTTCAAGATGCAGCTCTA
This sequence comes from Raja brachyura, assembly GCA_963514005.1. Next base: position 33,551,863 of record OY740797.1, on the reverse strand, counting down.
AAGCATCTGATGCGATGATCTCTTATTTGAGAAAAGGAACTGCTCAAAAGGAGACTAAATCAAATCTACAGCCAGAGGATATCTAGCCTCATGACTCAGAACTAGCACGTAGCCAAAAGATGGCCAAAACCTCATTTCAGCAACTGGGTGCTAGACTGAAGCAAACTACTTATGGGGCATCTGTAGAGGCTCGGGAGAAACCAACAGCTGAGTACGCTTTTCATAGGCCTGATATACAGGCTCGAGCAAGCCAGTATTATTATCAGAGACCTGTCTATCATCCGTTTGTGCCAAGCCAAAGATCTCAGGATGGATTATTTGAAATGGCAAGTAGGCAAGCTGAAGAAGTCTGAATGCAGACATATAATGCATGCTATTTTTTGTTTTTGAAATATGTTAAGCCTTCATGGCTACTTTTTTGATGTCTATTAGTAATTGCCTCGTTATAAACTCAGAACAATTAGGGGCTGCTATGCAGTGGCCATTTGGCTTAATTTTGTGAGTCATAAATTATGGCATTTGCCTTATTTTGTCTGCCTGTAACTATGTGGGTGGGATTTATTACATAGTCGGAGGTGTGTTTGCTGCTGGAATTCTTGCGCGGAAGCTGTCAGCTTTTTAATTTAGTTCGGAGGAAGCATGGTGAGAAGGAATATCTTTCGACCATGTGGAGACATACGGAGTCTGACTAAGGTTAAATGTACTTATTAAGATGAAGGTTGGATGAATATCTTACTGTTTTTCTTTGACAATAAAGAAACTATTAATCAAGAGACTGTTATGAAGATTTTTTTTCGAGAGGCTTTGAATATCTTGTGGAGAATACCCATGCATAAAACGACACACTCTCTTCACCTCATGTTTTCCCCTAGTGGCTAGAGGCAGCAATTCCTTGAACAATATAATAATCTGCCACTATAGGCACTAGCGCAACATTTAAGAAGGAGTTAGACATGGATAGGACAGGTTTGGAGGAATATGGACCAAATGCTGACAGGTGGGATTAGTTTAGCTGGAACATGTTGGTCGATGTGGGCAAGTTGGGCATGTGCCTGTTTCCACACTGTATCACTCTATAAAATACAAGAAAAACGGCATTGGTTTACAGGAGCGCAAGAACAGAGAGACCTGGGTTTCTCTGCACAAATCTTTGAAATTGGGAGGGCAGGTGAATCTATCAACTAACTAATCAACTGGAACCTAGGAATCTATAAATAAAATGCACATTAACATAGTGTGAAACTTAGTTGGGGGTATCATGGTATATTCCCAATGGGACTCTTTGTTCCAATCCCAGGCACCAGGTTTGGAGGGAGATATGATGATTTTAAAGACAGTGCAAAATTATATTTACTAGAATGTTGGTGATGGTGGTCTTTAACCTGAAGTATTGCCTCTGATTCTCTCCACAGATGGGGCTTGCCCTTGTGCGAAAGCCCAACATTTTGTTTTTGTTTTAGATTTGCAGCATCCTCGGCTTTGTGTTTTTTTATTTACCAGGACTTATCCACGGGCAAAGGATTATAATCATGCCCTTGATTTCTTTCGACCGAAGAATGCTGAGGGGATTTGTGACGTGCATGTAATCACAATAAATTTGAATAAAAGAGGAATAATTTCCAATGGCTCAAGTGCTGATAACCAGAGCAAATTAATTTATGATTAGTCAGTTTGAAGAACAACATTCCCATGCAGTGAAGGCTTAGAATTTTAAATGGACTATCTGATGCCTCGTATAAGAAATTTCAGATGCTGGTTTACCAAAGAAAGGCACAAGAAAGGTCCAGACCCTAAACGTCACCTATCAATGTTTTCCAGAGATATCAGCCTGAAGAAAAGTCCCGAACCGAAACGTCACCCATCTATGCTTTCTAAATCTGCTGCACTGAGATTGATAGGCTCTGATTGATTGATTACAGATTGATTAGGAAAGACACTAAAGGTCACAAGGTGGAGGCAGGAGGGTGGGGTTGAGAAGGAAAAGTAGATTAGCTATGATTGAATAACAGAATGGACTCAATGGGTCTGATCCCGTATCTTATGGTCTTATGACCCGCTGAGTTGCTCCAGCATTTTGTGTCTTTCTATTTGATACTTGACGGAAACAGATTCAATGACTTTCAATAGGGAACTGGATAAATACTTGAAGGGAGATAAAACTTAGAGATGTGGGCAAACAGCCAGAGAGTGGGCCTCATTGGGTTGTCGTTTCTAAAAAACCTGTTGTGCAGCATCATCCTCTGATCACAGAGGAATCTATTCCATTTTCTTCCAAAAGCTCTGTAATATATGCTTTCCAGCAATTTGTTTTTCTTCTTCTCTTGCCCAAGTAGACTGCTGCTTGGTGTTTGTTCTCTTGTTGCTGCCCAGATGAGGCTCACTACCTCAGCCCAGAACAGGAAATGGGAGTACATTGATCTTCACATTTTGTCCTTAGCCAGAGGACCATTATTTATTTGTTGTGCCAACATCAAAATAACCTAAAAATAGTTGTATAGGAGCTCAGACTCAGGCAAATGACTTTTTTTAAAGTTTCAGTCTTCGAATTAACCTTAAATAGCTGCCAAGGATCTTGGTAAAATTTTCCAACTGTGCACTCCTGCTTAACAGCTTTGCCCACTGAGGGGACAACATCAGTTGGGCTTATAGGACTTGATATTACAATCCCTACTACAATTGGCACCTTCTTACTGTCTTGAGTGGGGGTAGGAGTATAAACTTCATTGGGGTCATTGGGTGGGCACCCTCCTTCTTTGGTGCTTCGTTGATAGGCCCATGACACCTCCAGAGGGCTCAACAGCAACACCTGGTGTCCCAGGTGCACACCCCTCCGTTTTACCCCTCCTGCTGGTCATTTTGCAGCCCAGTTGGAGTCCATCCTCGTCAGTCACAGCCAGTTGCTGCTTCGCTCGGCAGCGTCTGACAGCGACCTGATGGCTTGCCGGAAGGCCTGTCGTCGAACTCCCATTCCCTTCAGGAGTCTGGTTGTTAACATGGCTACAAACCCTCTACAACCAACCTGTGCAGGGAGTACCTGAGTACGCCAGCCGCGTTGTTCTGCCTTGGCTGCTAAAGTCTGATTCTACAGTGGCTTGCAAAAGTTTTCATACCCCTTGAACTTTTCCACATTTTGTCACGTTAAAACCACAAACGTAAATGTATTTTATTGGGATTTTATGTGATAGACCAACACAAAGTGGCACATAATTGTGAAGTGGAAGGAAAATGATACATGGTTTTCAAATTTTTTTACAAATAAAAAACTGAAAAGTGTGGCATGCAAAAGTATTCAGCCCCCCTGAGTCAATACTTTGTAGAACCACCTTTTGCTGCAATTACAGTTGCAAGTCTTTTGGGGTATGTCTCTACCAGCTTTGCACATCTAGAGACTGAGTTTTTTGCCCATTCTTCTGTGCAAAATAGCTCAAGCTTAGGCAAATTGGATGGAGAGCGTCTGTGAACAGCAATTTTCAAGTCTTGCCAGAGATTCTCAATTGGATTTAAGTCTGGACTTTAACTGGGCCATTCTAACACATGAATATGCTTTGATCTAAACCATTCCATTGTAGCTCTGGCTGTATGTTTAGGGTCGTTGTCCTGCTGGAAGGTGAACCTCCGCCCCAGTCTCAAGTCTTTTGCAGACTCTAACAGGTTTTCTTCCAAGATTGCCCTGTATTTGGCTCCATCCATCTTCCCATCAACTCTGACCAGCTTCCCTGTCCCTGCTGAAGAAAAGCATCCCCACAGCATGGATAAGTTCAAGGGGTATGAAAACCTTTGCAAGGTACTGTACCCTTAAGGAAAATTATTAAGCTCTGATTATTATACGCTATCAGATCATTTTAATTATTTTTCTTTCAAGTTCCACTTTTCAACCCTTTTGAATGTTTTAGCAGGATTACATTATGGATTTACTCACTAATGGCTTAGTTTTATACACTCAAGTGTTTTTTTTAATAATATTGGGGTTAGGAATTCCTCAGTAATGGTTTGTGCAAAAAACATATGGAAGATTTATCAAATGAAAATATTATGAACATACATCAGCTGTATTTGATTTGGATCATAATTAGTTACACTTACATTGAGGACAGAAGCTATCAAAGTGTCGTTTTATATTGTGGCTCAAGGCAATTGATGAAAATTGTTTCAACTTACTTGGAAACACTATAAAGCAAGCAGTGCCTAAAATAAGCTTCCATAAATAAACACCGTGTTTACCAGCCTTATTATGTAGATTCTGTGGAGAGGTGCTGCTTGAAATTAGGCTAAACATTTCACTTGCCCACAATGCAAATACTTTCAGCATTTTATTCATAAAACAGATAACGTCTTTGTATCAGCGTACAGAATTTCATTCAAGGGAAAATAAATTTTAGTTAATATTTTTATTGCTAAAATACATGTAATAAGCAGTACTATGGAAAGCCAAATTTCCTTCAGTTTTTAAAAACTTTGTTCAATTTTTTGCAATTTGCCTAACTTGTATTCAGTGTAACCAAGCAGTCCAAAGTAAATGTATTTTGCATCGGTATTCACCAAGGAGAACAGAGGGAGCTAAGGGAGTGTTTTGATATTCCAGGGCATGTTGGTAGGAGGTCTGAAAAAACATGTGTGGATAAATACCCTGGGGTTGATGGGGTATCTACCCCTGGATATTGACAGAAGGGGGGGGGGAGAGATTGCTGGAGCTTTGTAGAGATCTTTGTGTCCTGTTTAGCCATGGGCAAGGTGCTACAAGACTAAACAATAGCCAATGTTGTCCATATGTTGAAGGATAACAAGGTCAAACCAGGAAATTATAGGGCAATGATCCTCATAGCAGTGGTAGGGAAATTACTGGAGGTACAGGATTTACTCGCATTTGGAAAAATATAGACTTATTCGGAATAGTCATCATTGCTTTGTGCAGGGGAGATGATTCTGTCACACAAAATTGATTCGAGTTTTGAGAGGAAGTGATGATGACTGAGGCAGTGGATGGTGTCTACACAAACTTTGGTAATCAGCTTTGACAATGTCTCTAATGGTATGAGCAGACAAAATGTGTAGGAAGGGACTGCAAATGCTGGTTTAAACCGAAGGTAGACACAAAATCTTCAGTCTGAAGAAGGGTCTCGATCCGAAAAGTCACCCATTCCTTCTCTCCAGAGATGATGCCTGTCTCGTTGAGTTACTCCAGCATTTTGTGTCTATCTTCTGATAGTCACATAGGTTGCCTGTTCTGCTGAATTCAATTTCAGGAAAATATTCCATCCACAATCAGAACCACTTCAAAACAGAAAAACTGATCATAATTATTTTCAAGATTCAAGATGGAATTATTATCACATGTACCATAAGGTACAGTAACATTCGAGTTACCATACGACCGCACCAAGTGAAAAGCAGGAACCACACAGCCACATAAAGTAAAATTTAACATAAACATCCACCACAGCAGCTCCCCACATTCCTCACTGTGATGAAAGGCAATAAAGTTCAATCTCGCCTTCTTTCCTCTCCACAGTCGAGGCTGCTGAACCATTAAAGCTCCCACAGCCGGTGATCCGAGGCCCTCGCGTCGGGGTGATGGAACTCCCTCGTTGGGATGGTTGAAACTCACCATGGCTTGGAGCCCCAACTCAGTCTCTAACATGGGGCCGTGATGTTTAAACCGGGCTCCAAGATGTTAAAGTCCACAGGGCTGCGGTTGGAGCTCTCCACAGTCGATCCACGGGAGCGGATTCACAGCTCCACGATGGTAAGTCCGCGCCTACATTGAAGCGCAGAGTCGATCTCCAGGAAAAGCTGTGCCGCTTCACGATGTTAGGCCGCAACGGGGGACGGAGATACGACACAGAAAAAAACGCATATCCATCAAGGTAAGAGATTGAAAAAAGTTTCCTGCAAACTCCCCCACCCCCCACACAAAACAAACCAAGAAACACTAAAACATACTTTTAACACATACTTAAAATAACAAAACAGAAAGAAAGGACAGATAGACCGCTGGCAGAAAGCAAAGGAAGTTGTTAAATGTTACAACGGGATATCAATCAGTTGGTAAATCATCTGGAGAAATGGTAGGTGTTGCTCAATTCCAATAATTATGGAATGTTGCATTTTGAAAGGTCAAGTACAAAAGGAAAGGATATAATAAATGGCAGAACCCTAAGGGGCATTCAGTTAGGAAAGGTAATGGCATTGGGAAGTTATGATGCAGTTTTATTAAATTTTGCTTCAGCCACATTAGGATTATTGTGTGTAGTTTTAGTCAACACACAAGAGGAATGTGGAAGCTTTGGAGAGGGTTCTGAAGAGATTCACCAGAATGTTGCCTTGATTAGAGAATATTGGCTCTAAGGTATGGTTGGACCAACTTGGATTGTTTTTTCTATTTTTATGGGAGATCTATGGTCATGCCCATTTGAAATGGACAGCGATTCCAATACAAGAATTACAGTTCTCCTTTAATTCAAGTCCTCAGTATCCCCCCCTCCACAAAAAGAAAACAAAGATACATTTGTAAAGAGAAAATTCTTTAAAACTACACTTTTATTTTTACTTCTCTTCTGGAGAATCCAGAGGTAAAAAAAAGACTGGACAAGAATAGAGAAATTAGAATGAAAGAAACTTCCCAGAACCTGTATCAACAGTGAAATTCCATGACAAATTTGTTAGTTCACCGTAGCAAAGGAATGGCAGACAAATAATTTAATTGAAAGTTTAAAATGTTCTGCAACTCAATACTAAAGACATCTGTTGCCATACTCCTCAGCAAATCCATATCCATTCCATCTCAATTACTAAGAGTTTGGTATGTGCAAATAAACATCTCAAGACTGCAAGATATCTTCTCAACTGCAATTGTACATGTTTTAACACAAAAATCACCTGGGGAAAATCTATGGCATCATTGTGAAATCAAACCAGAGAGAAGTAGTGGAGTAGTATTCTATCTCAAAGTTTACGAACAGTAGTGTATCATAAGATTCAGTCTAGGGCTTAAGAGCAGTCTAGAGTGATATTTAGGTTTAGGCTTGTTATTGTCATGTGTACTGAGGTACAGTGAAAGGTTTGAGTTTGCATGCTATCCAATCAGATCAGATAGTACTATACATCAATACATTCAAGTCAAACTCAAGTACTATACGCAGAGGAAAGGGGAAGAAATAGAAGCCAGAATTTAGTTCTCAGCATTGGAGCACAAACCTCCCCTCAAGGAAATGCTGAGAAGATGGTCAGCAAATTCAAGTTCCGAGGCATCCATATCATCTGCAATCTAATCTAATTGGTCTCTTCACACCAATCAAAAAAGTGCATCACCATTTTTTACTTTTCTAGGCTTCTGAGAGGATTCGGCAATGATAAGGTAGATAGCCAGTCTTTTTCTCAGTGTAAGGGGATCCAGAGAACATAGAATTAAGGTAAAAGGGGAAAGATTTAAAGTGGATCAGAGAGGCACGTTTTTCCACAAAGATGGTGGTGGGGTATCCCCTTATGAGCTGCCAGAGGAAGACAGAGTGCAGGAGCAACTCAGCAGGTCAGGCAGCATCTCAGGAGAACATGGATAGGCAAGGTTTCGGGTACTTCCTTCAGACCTCTTGAATCTGAAGGGTCATGACCCAAAATGTCACCTATCTATCTTCTCCTGAGATGCTGCCTGACCTGCTCCAGCACCGAGGGACTAATTTTGTAAACCAGCATCTTCAGTTCCTTGTTTATACAGCGCTGCCAGAGGTGGTGGTAGAGGCAGGCACAGTACAACATTTAAACATTATTTGGGCAGGTATATGGACACTATTTTGGAGGATATGAACCAAACACAGGCAAATGGATAGGAAGGTACTACAAATGCTGGTTTGCACCAAAGATTTAGACCAGGTCTAGATCCAAAACGTCACCCAATCTATCTCTCAGAGATGCTGCCTGTTCCACTGAGTTACTCCAGCATTTTGTGTCTATCTACAGGCAAATGGATAGTTGGTCTGAATTACCCGTTTTCGTGATGAATAATTCCTTTGTAAGCATAAAGCATAATGAACAAGGTCAAGCAATGCAGAGACCGGGTAAAAGTAAATGGATTGCTAAGTGACTTCAATAGAGACCGAGGGTTCAGTGTGACGACTGTAATGAAAAAACATGGAAGATGTTCTCCAACAATCAGTGTTGGGACCACTCTGGATCACAATTTATCATGCTTAGACTTTGAAAACATGAACAAAATTACTGTACAAAAGATGATACAAAATTGTGAGGAATAGTCAATGGGAGGAGAAAGGCAGCAAATTACAAGGGGGGCATTAAAAAAATTAGAAGTACATGCAAGCGGCAAATGAGGAGCAATACAGGGTAGTCCATTTCAGTAAGAGCAGGGAGGTTGCTTTTTTATTTGGAAATTGCAAGTCCAGAAGAGTCAGAGGAATAAAGGTATCATGCAGTACAAATACACCATTCAATGAAAGTTGTATTACGGTTATTAAAGGGAGCAAACCAAGCACAAGGGTTTACTTCTGGAAGAACAACATTGAAAAATAGGGGACCTACACTAAACCTGTATTAAATTGTGATCTAAAGATATATGTGGGAACAAATGTGATTGATACATTAATGAAAAGAAAATAGAAGCAAGTATGAGGGCACATAGGAGATTCCAAGAAATGTAACTGAGCATATCAGGGAAGAATCAATGGTCTGATAAACATAAAGTTAATTTGGAGCACATTTGTCTTAACACAGCAAATGGGTGACCAAATAGACGTTTCATAGAGATCTTATTGAGAACATTTAAGGTCTAAATAAGGGATTCGGAAGAAACCTCTTTAACCAAATGAGAATGTGGAATTTGCTACCAGAGACAATAGTTGAAGCAAACAGATTGCATTTATGAGACGGCTGGACACGCATACGAGGAGGGAGGAGTTGGTTATACGGATAGATTGAAATGAAAGATGGGAACATAATGGGTGCAGCATAAAGATCAGCATGTTGTGTTTAGAATGAATGGCCCACTTGCATGTTAAATGCATAGTTGGAATAACAATGGTACAAAAAAGTAAAGTCAAGGTGCACAGCATTGTTATTTATTATTAAAGTGTTTTAAACAAAAAAATTGTTAAGAACATTTGGTTCATAACTACTGCTCAGAAATTCAGTTTTCACTAATAACTTATTATAATTTTAGTCTAACAATTGAATGTTCTCCTTGATGCCTTTTAGATATCCATTCTGACTTTATTCGCTTGGATTCTGGATGACGATTAGAAGGTATTCCTTATCTGCAATGGAAATAGAAAGTACAAATTTACAGGGATAGAAAACAATAATTTATTTCTCCAGCTGTTCAATTCACTGCCAATTTTTTTGTATTTTTAATTATTGAATACTTAAAACTCCAATAAATCAGATGACATATTACAAATTATATATATTTTTTAAATTTGAGAACCATTTTATTTGATGAGGCAAGACAAGAACACCTCTGACAACTTTAAAGAAATCTGGCATCAGACAGACAATTAGAATTAATCAGAACCCCAAAACAGATCGTTGCCTAAACGATCTGCTGGTTATTTGTCTTCGCCTTTATGATCCATCCTTTGTGAATGTTGTTATACATTAAGGATACTGGCTGAAGTTATGACTAAATCCCATGGTGACAACTGTTGCTGGAAATAAAACAAAGCACTTAGCATTGTATTAACTGCAAAATTCAAGTGTGAAACATAGAAAATAGATGCAGGAGTAGACAATCTTCCTGCATCTAGCCTGTCCAACCCCTTAAGAATTTTGTAACTTTCTATAAGATCCCCCCTCAATTTTCTAAATTCTAGCGAGTACAAGCCAAGTCTATCCAGTCTTTCTTCATATGAAAGTCCTGCCATCCCAGGAATCAGCCTGGTGAACCTTCTCTGTACTCCCTCTATGGCAAGAATGTCTTACCTCAGATTTGGAGACCAAAACTGTACACAATACTCCAGGTGTGGTCTCACCAAGGCCCTGTACAACTGCAGTAGAACCTCCCTGCTCCTATACTCAAATCCTTTTGCTATGAATGCTAACATACCATTCGCTTTCTTCACTGCCTGCTGCACCTGCATGCCTACTTTCAATGACTGGTGTACCATGACACCCAGGTCTTGTTGCATCTCCCCTTTTCCTAATCGGCCACCATTCAGATAATAGTCTACTTTCCTGTTTTTGCCACCAAAGTGGATAACCTCACATTTATCCACATTATACTGCATCTGCCATGCATTTGCCCACTCACTCAGCCTATCCAAAACACCTTGCATCCTCCTAGCATCCTGCCTCCCAGTTTCGTGTCACCTGCAAACTTGGAGATGTTGCATTCAATTCCCTCGTCCAGATCATTAGTATATATTGTAAATAGCTGGGGTCCCAGCACTGAGACTTGCGGTACCCCACTAGTCACTGCCTGTCATTTTGAAAAGGACTCGTTTACTCCTACTCTTTGCTTCCCGTCTGCCAGCCAGTTCTCTATCGACATCAATACTGAACCCCCAATACCGTGTGCTTTAAGTTTGCATACTAATCTCTTATGTGGGACCTTGTCGAAAGCCTTCTGAAAGTCCAGATATAACACATCCACTGGTTCTCCCTTATCCACTCTACTAGTATAAGATTCGTCAGACATGATTTACCTTTCATAAATCCATGCTGACTTTGTCCAATAATTTCACCACTTTCCAAATGTGCTATCCCATCTTTAATAACTGACTCCAGCATTTTCCCCACTACCGACGTTAGACTAACTGGTCTGTAATTCCCTGTTTTCTCTCTCCCTCCCTTTTTAAAAAGTGGGGTTACATTAGCTACCCTCCAATACTCACGAATTCCTCCAGAACCTAAAGAGTTTTGAAAAATTATCACTAATGCATCCACTATTTCTGGGGCTATTTCCTTATGTACTCTGGGATGCAACCTATCTGGCCCTGGGGATTTATCGGCCTTTAATCCATTCAATTTACCCAACACCACTTCCCGGCTAACCTGGATTTCGCTCAGTTCCCCCATCTCATTTGACCCCCGATCCCCTGCTATATCCGGCAGATTATTTATGTCTTCCTTAGTGAAGACAGAACCAAAGTATTTATTCAATTGGTCTGCCATGTCCTTGTTCCCCATGATCAATTCATCTGTTTCTGACTGCAAGGGGCCTACATTTCGTTTAACTAATCTTTTTCTCTTCACATATCTATAAAAACTTTGCAGTCAGTTTTTATGTTCCCTGCCAGCTTTCTTTCATAATCTATTTTCCCTTTCCTAATTAAGCCCTTTGTCCTCCTCTGCTGGACTGAATTTCTCCCAGTCCTCTGGTAGGCTGCTTTTTCTGGCTAATTTGTATGCTTTGTTTGTATGAACAGGTAGTGCAACAAAATATTTCAATCTCTAAACTAAACCTGAAGGGTAGCCAACAGTTGTAAATCATTCCTGCATTTTGTAATTTTGTGAAAGCCAACTATTCTTGAAAGCAAATTAACTGATCGACATCCATGATACATTCCAGAGATTGATTTCCTCCATCACAAAATTGCACACGACCATCTACAAAATACAAGATTACTTCAACAGCACTTCCCAACCCTGGGACCTCTGGCACTAACGAGTTAACGGGCAACTGGCCAATGGAAACATCAAGGCACAGTAGGAGCTGTGTCCAGTTGTTGGCAAGTATGATGTTGTGGGAATTACAGAGACATGGCTGCAAGAGGGCCAGGGCTGGGAACTGAATATTCAACTGAATATACCTCCTATCGAAAAGACAGACAGGTGGGCAGAAGGGGTGGGATAGCTCTGTTGGTGAGGAATTAAATTCAGTCCCTTGCAAGGGGTGACATTGAAACAGGAGATGTGGAGTCAGTATGGATAGAACTAAGGAATTGTGAGGGTAAAAAGACCCTAATGAGACTTATCTATAGGCCCCCAAACAGTAGACTGGATATAGGGTGCAAGTTGAATCAGGAGTTAAAATTGGCATGTAGTAAATACTATATATAGTAATGCTACGGTTAGGGGAGATTTCAACATACATGTAGACTGGGAAAATCAGGTTGGCATTGGACCCCAAGAAATGGAGTTTGTGGAGTGCCTCCGTGATAGATTCTTAAGGGGCTGTCCCACTTGGCATCATTTACGCGTCACAACGCATGACACGCACGTGATGCGCGCATGGGGTGCATGATGACATAGGCAGTGACGCGCTGCATCGCAGGATTTTGTATACTCTGGGCTTGTATACTCTGGAGTTTAGAAGGATGTGAGGGGATCTTATTGAAACATATAAGTTTATTAAGGGTTTGGACACGCTAGAGGCAGGAAACATGTTCCCGATGTTGGGTGAGTCCAGACCAGGGGGCGCAGTTTAAGAATAAAGGGTAAGCTATTTAGAACGGAGACGAGGAAACACTTTTTCTCAGAGAGTTGTGAGCCTGTGGAATTCCGCCGAGGGCGGTGGAGGCTAGTTCTCTGGATACTTTCAAGAGAGACCTAGATAGGGCTCTTAAAAATAGTGGAGTCAGGGGATATGGGGAGAAGACAGGAATGGGGTACAGATTGGGAATGATCAGGCATTATCACATTGAAAGGTGGTGCTGGCTTGAATGGCCGAATGGCCTGCTCCTGCACCTATTGTCTATTGTCCAAAGTGGAAAAATAGGATTATTATCGATGGTCAAGAAGGGTATCATAGACGTGGTGAGCCGAAGGAACTATTTCTGTGAGGCACAAATCCATTATTCTGTCACTGCCTGCAAGGGATCTCTTCCAATTCATGCATCACACCAACTTGGAACTATATCACCATCCCTCCATCATTGATGGGTTAAACGATAGAACCCAGTGTCTGAACATGCTGAAATAACTGGTGCTTGATGGCAAAATCGGACCATGAAGGAAGCATTCTTCTTTCAAACGTACACAAGGTATGGAGTGTTGAATCAACCATCTCCTCACGGAATGATAGAGAAGGCTCGATGGGCTTTGCCAATTCTTAATGTCACTAAATCTATTTCACCTCCGTGTCTTCCCTTTCTCAGCCTCCAACCCTCCAATTATTACCCATCTCTCCCACTCTTGAGCATCCTTCTCCAAACCAGAAACCATACTACTCCTTGTTCTTTGCTCTCCTTCCTCCCTACTCTGTATTACTATGGCTGTACCTTCAGCAACAAGACTGCAGCAATTCAAGTAGACAACTATTACTTTACAAACTGTTGGCGAAGGGACGTAAAAGTGCTTTCCTGGCAAGAGCTACAAGGTACTGAACAATGAGTCAAGAAGTGTACGCCATCATCTGCCTGGACCCGCGGGTGACCGCCTTGACCAGGCTCAGGAGCAGATATCCCCTGACTCTACTATCTTTATGTGGGGCTGGAATGTGGCCGTCGAGTGATGGCACATACCGAGATAAGGAAAAAAAAAAGAAAAAAAGTGCGAGTGGACCGTGAGTCGAGAGTCGACAAAATTACTGTGAGTCGGAGGGTGGGGGTTAACGAGAGGGAGAGGGGGAGAGGGAGGTCGCAAGGTTTTTTTCAAAGGACTTGCAGCTGGTGCAACTGGCAGCGCGTTGGGTTTGCAGTGGGAGGGAGGGAGGGTCGTGAATTCACTCGCTGCACTGGGTTTCCCAGAAGGAGTCATGGCCGCGAGAGCCATCTTCTCATCGCGTGCCCCTCGCGACAATAACTGCCATGTTCTACCATTGGGCGGGGGAGACAGAGAGGATTCAGAAGGAAGCTGGTGGCCTCCGGTGAGCGGTGGTGACCGGCTGTAACCTGCTGTGATCTTCGGAGACAATAAAACTCAATGCTATAAAAAGTGGGGGGGGGGAGGGGGGGGAGGATGCAGATGGGCCTCGATTCGCGGGCATGTGGGCATTGTGACGTCAGCAGCAGGCAAGCTGCGATTATTTTTTTTAAAGTCAGTTTCGTGAACAATATTATTCAAATTCTGGGGAAATAATTGACCAAGGAGTGGATTTCTGAACTCATAAGTTAAATCCCTACCGAAATATGTAAAAATCTCCCCGTTTTTGCCTCTGATTTTCGAGGATATACATTTCAAAGCCAAAATGACACCCACCCACACACAGAGTTTTAAAAGTATATAGATAGATAGATCAGCATTAAGTCAAACTGGTAGTGTAATATTAAAAAAAACAATATTTGTTGCATCACTTACCTTTAGTTTTACAGTTTATAGTGGAAAACAGTACAAAAAAATCTAAATGCTGAGAGCACTTGAGGCTTAATTACACCAAGGTCATTACAGCTCTTGCCAACAGAATCAGGTACAATTTTGAACATAATTACAATTATGACATAAAAACATTTGCCTAAGTGTAATTCTTCTACCAACACATCAGTAAAACTGCTAAACAAGGATGGTGAGCACATTAGATTGCCACTTTCTTCCATGGCGAATAAAGAAAACACAGTCAACAGTGGTAATTTGATAAATGGCAAGTTAATTTGGAAGCTGCAGTACACAACGTTTCCATGAATAATCAAGCCCAATGACTCATGAGTGCAGCGTTGAAGCAATAATGAGTTATTAAGGTCTTTCTCCTCTTAATGAATATGCGAAAGTTACTCACACAACATAAATTATATTTATAGAAAATAATCACTAATTATTTGATATAACCAGAAACATTTCACAGGCTTTCAATTTTACACTGAGGTCTATCACAAGAGAAAATGTAAGCACCTACAAATAGTTTCAAAATACAGTAGAGTACAATGTCGAAAACTAAGGTTGATATTTTTATCTGAGACTTAACAGAAAATATTTGGTATTTTTTCATCCATTTTGGTAAATGTTCTTCAATACATTTTTTATAAATAAAAATCTACATAGTCATTTGCTTGATGTACATCTATGCCCAAACTGCTCACATATCTCTGCCAATAATGTTATTAACTAGCGGCTGAGAATTGATTTTCAAAGCTCTTTACTCAACACACAGCACTGAGCATTTCACATGCTTCCTATGCTATCCAAGTCATTTTTTTCAGATTTTATCTGCAAACTGCATTATAGAGAGTCACGTTACTGGCTGCCAACACGATTTATATTTATCTGCTTGATAAATATTTTTATTCTATTCTGTTATTGGATCATGGAGATAAACATTTTATCCAACCTCCATTTCTTAACCATTCCAAAGCAATGCTGGGATAATGAATGCAACTTTTTGTCATCAGCAGTTGTAAAATTATTTTATTAGCAACAACACAACAATGTTCACATCCCTATCAGGATATCACCAACTGCTTTATTACCAATGAAGCACCTTTGAAGTGCAGTCATTGACGTAATGTAGAAAGTGTGGTAGCAAATTTGTATGTGACAGGCTCCAACCAACAGCAAAGTCATACCAGGGGGCGCCAACGATGGCTACCCAGCAAACGGCTGTGACTTTTCTTTCTGTTTTGATATTTTAAGTATGTTAAAAGTATGTTTTGGTGTTTCTTGGTTTGTTTTGTGTGGGGGGTGGGGGGGAGAGATTGAGGGAAACTTTTTTCAATCTCTTATCTCGATGGAGATGCAAAAGACAATAGGTTCAGGAGTAGGCCATTTGGTCCTTCCTGCCAGCACAGCCATTCACTGTGATCATGGCTGATCATTAGAGCCAGGATTTTGCCATAAATGCCATGTGCCCTTCCATGCCTTTTTTTTGATGATTTCACCAGGATAATGCCTTTTTCACAATCGAGTGCCTAAATCAACCTTTTTTGCCGTTTTGCTAAAAAGTCGTGCTATTTTCTCTTTGTGCCATGATTACAATGAAGTTTTATATGTCAACACGTTAATATTAATGTTATTATTAATGTGTTAACATAGTATAACTTACAAGAAAACTTCCACCATCGGGCGAAACCCGGGGCACCACCGCCGGTCATTCATTCGTTCATGCCGCTGCCCACTGGTTTAGTTTTCTCCAAGATCTATTTAAGAAAGAACTGCAGATGCTGGAAAAATCGATAGTACACAAACAATGCTGGAGAAACTCAGCGGGTGAGGCTCAGTGGAGAGAAGGAATAAGCGACATTTCGAGTCAAGACCATTCTTCAGACTAATGTGGGGGGGAGGGGAGAAGCGGTGAAAAAGAAAGGAAGAGGTGGAGACAGTAGGACTAGAAGGAGAGCTGGGAAGGGGGAGGGGGAGTAAGGAAAAGACAAGGGCTATCTAAAATTAGAGAAGTCAATGTTGATACTGCTGGGGTGTAGACGACCCAAGCAAAATACCCAAGCTTGTCTCCTTACTACATTTACTGCTGGCTCCAGTCGCAAATCTGAGTTTGAGTGATTTGTGCAAGGCATTCATTGATTCTGGAATTCCACTGTGGAAATGGGAAATCAAATCTCTTAGAGGTTTTTTAGAGAAATACATAGAGGAACATATACCAAGCAAGTCATCATTACGGAAAAATTATGTTGACAGCAACTTCAACATTCTTGTGCAGAAAATTAGAGATGAAGTTGAATGCAACAAAATATGGATCTCAATAGATGAGACAACCAATGCTGTGGGGAGATATGGTCCCAATGTGGTCGGCAGTACACTGTAGGTAGGTCAACCATCAAAGGAATATATGTTGACATCAGAAGTATTGGGGAAGTCAAACAGCTCAATTATTGCTGAGTTGTTTACATCTTCACTTGCTGTATTTTGGCCAGAAGGTATAAAACACAAGGGTGTACTTCTGTTTGTGACAAAGTTTTATTCCCCAAAATGTTGCATTTGACATGCTTAGCTCAAGGACTTCATAGAATTGGCAAGCGCACACGTAGCTTGTTTCCAAATGTTGATCGCTTAGTTTCCAATGTCAAGAAAGTCTTGCTCAAAGTACTGTCACGTGTGCAGTTGTTCAAGGAAATGGCACCCGAGATTCCACTACCTCCTCAGCCCGTTTTGACAAGGTGGGGTACATGGGTCTCTGCTGTACTCTACTATGCTGCAAAATTTGAAAAGATAAAATAAATCGTCAACTGTTTGAAGAAGAAGAATCTGCTGCAGTCAGGATCGTCAGTGAAATCGGGCAGAAAAAGTCCCTCCACCGCGATCTTGTGTTTATTGCTTCCAATTTTGCAAACTTCCCACAAGCTATCACTTCCCTTGAGAAACGTGGTGAAACATTAGTGAATAACTTGCAGGTTTTCAACAAAGTAACTGACGATATTCGTAAAGTTCTTGGTGATGTAGGTAAAGACATACAAGGAAAGTGCGAGAGTGTGATTTTAGCTAACAAAGATCTTGAAGAAATACAAAACATAGCTAAAGTTCTCAAAGGTAGTTGTAATGCACAAGATATCAACATGAATATAGAGTCTATAGCGTGTTTTGGGTATGCACCAGTGACCTCAGCTGCGGTAGAAAGAAGTTTTTCACAACTGAAGTATATACTGTCTGACAGACGGTATAGTTTAACACCAGATAATTTGAAAAAAATGCTAGTAATTATGTGCAACCAGGCAACTTTGGTCATTTCATGTAGTATACCTTTATATTATTATTTTTGAACATATTTGGGTTGTGGAAATAAATGCCTTTTTATGCATTTTTTTGTGTCAATAAATGCCTTTTTCATAATTTTGTTATGCCTTTTTGCCTGCCTATTTCAGAGTTTTTTTAGTGCCTAAACATCTGGGCTCTATTGATCATCCACAATCAGTACCCCGTTCCTGCCTTCTCCCCATATCCCTTGACTCCTCTATCTTTAAGAGCTCTAACTCTCTCTTGAAAGCATCCAGAGAATCGGCCTCCACTGCTTTCTGAGGCAGGGAATTCCACAGATTCACAAGTCTCTGGGTGAAAACGTTTTTCCTCATCTCAGTTCTAAATGATCTACCTCTTATTCTTAAACTGTGGCCCTGGTTCTGGGCTCCCCCAAGATCGGGAACATGTTTCCTGCCTCTAGTGTGTCCAATCCTTTAATAATCTTATATGTTTCAATAAGATCCTCTCTCATCCTTCTAAATTCCAGTGTATACAAGCCCAGTCACTCCATTCTTTCAACAAATGACAGTCCCGCCATCCCGGGAATTAACCTCGTAAACCTACTCTGCACTCCCTCAATAGCAAGAATGTTCTTCCTCAAATTTGGAGACCAAAATTGCACACAATACTCCAAGTGTTGTCTCACTAGGGCCCTGTACAACTGCAGAAGGACCTATTTGCTCCTATACTCAACTCGTCATTATGAAGGCCAACATGCCATTAGATTTCTTCACTGCCTGCTATACCTGCATACTTACTTGCAGTGACTGATGTACAAGGACACCCAGATCTCATTGTACATTCCCTTTTCCTAACTTGACCCTATTGAAAGATCAGACAGGTGTTTGGGGATTTTGCATTATTAGAGAGAGAATTCTTCTGTCATCAGCTGTGGAGGTTTTCCTTGGCATGCCAGTCCCTTTGTGATTAGTAAGCTCACCAGTGCTCTCTTTGTTCTTAATGATGTTCCAAACAGTTGATTTTGGTACGTCTAAGGTTCAGCTGATGTCTCTAACAGTTTTATTCTTGTTTATCAGTCTCATAATGGCTTCTTTGACTTTCATTGGCACAACTTTGGTCCTCATGTTGATAAACAGCAGTAAAAGTTTGCAAAGGTGATTAAAAGACTGGAGGAAAGACTAGATGCTGAGAGCTCTCTTATACCTGCATTAAGGAGGCAATTAAACACACCTGAGCAATTCCAATGCCCGTGAAGCCATGTGTCCCAAACATTATGGTACCCTGAAAGGGGGGGGGGGGAACTATGTATAAACACAGCTGTAATTTCTATATGCTGAAACCAAAATGTATATAAAATGGCCTTCAATAAAATCTGACAATGTGTACTTTAACCACATGTGATTTTTTTTTTCTACTACATATCTCAAATTGTGGAGTACAAATAAATAATGATGGGTCTTTGTTCCAAACATTATGGAGGGCACTGTATGTGACTATTATATTCTCCACGATCAGAAACACATCAAAATCAGATCTTAATTACTTTTCTGTTTGCTACATACAAATTCAAGAACTCAATGTTCATGGCTTTCAGTCAAAATCTACCCAGGTGGAATACGAGGTTTTTTCTATCCCTTTCTATGCACCCTGGCCTTTCACATACACTATTTGTTTCCTTTACCCTCCCCCCACATTTATTTCCCCCCCCTCCCACACACCTCTCAATGGATCCCCTTTCCACCATCCCCTCCTGTTATGCCAATGAGGCACTACCCCTCACTCAGTTCCATCCTTCACCTATCAGATTATGGAATCTACAACCTTTTATCATTTCCCACTCTCTGCGGCTATTCCCAGCCTCCCCAACCTGACATATCTGCCAATCAATCCCTCTTCACCCGTACCCATCTATCTCTTGTCAATTCTTGCCCCACACCTCCTCCTTATATTGGTTACTTGCCCCCTCTACTCTTCCAGTCTAGATGAAGGGTCTTGACTTGAAGTGTTGACTGTCCTTTTCCTACCACAGATAGCTCCTGACCGGTTGGGTTCCTCCAGCTTTTTCGCAACAGATTCCCAGCATCTGCAGCGCCTTGTGTCTCCTTCAACACATCTGACTCCTTCAACACATACAATTGACTCAGAGGCTAAAGTTCTAATAACCCAAGCCAGGACCAATATTGTGGTTAACAGTGCAGCACAACAGATGTACTGAACCTATCAGAAACGAAGCTGTAACATTTGCATTAATTCTTCTATAAATAGCAAAAAATCTGAAGGCAAGCCCTTTTGGAAATCGCTCACATATTCAAGCAATTAGAAAGTATTGGTGTACACCAGCGAGCACACCAAATGATCTCAGGAATGGAAATTATATTTTCAAATTTCTCAATGCTTGGTTGGCACAACTAAGAATATGTATTGCCTATTCAATCAAGATCATGGGGAGGATTTAAACTAATGTGGCAGGGGGATGGGTACAAGAGCAGAGATGCAGGTGGGTGTAAAATGAGGGTAGAAGCAATAGGTAGCAAGGCGAAAAGTAAAAGTGGCAGGCAGACAAAACCAGGGCAAAAATTAAAAAAGGGCCACTTTTCAACATAATTGTATAAGGGGTAAGAGCGTTGTAAAATCAAGCCTGAAGGCTTTGTGTCTCAATGCAAGGAGTATTCGTAATAAGGTGGATGAGTTGAACGTGCAGATAGCTATTAATGATTATGATATAGTTGGGATCACGGAGACATGGCTCCAGGGTGACCAAGGCTGGGAGCTGAACATCCATGGATATTCAATATTCAGGAGGGATAGAGAGAAAGGAAAAGGGGGTGGGGTAGTGTTGCTGGTTAGAGAGGTGATTAACGCAATGGAAAGGAAGGACATTAGCTTGGAGGATGTGGAATCGGTATGGGTAGAGCTGCAAAACACTAAGGGGCAGAAAACGCTGGTGGGTGTTGCATACAGGCCACCTAACAGTAGTAGTGAAGTTGGGGATGGTATCAAACAGGAAATTAGCAATGCGTGCGACAAAGGCAAAACAGTTATAATGGGTGACTTCAATCTACATATAGATTGGGCGAATCAAATTGGCAGGGGTGCTGAGGAAGAGGATTTTTTGGAATGTATGCGGGATAGTTATCTAAATCAACATGTAGAGGAACCAACGAGAGCAGGCTATTTTATACTGGGTTTTGAGTAATGAGGAAGGGGTAGTTAGCAGTCTTGTTGTACGTGCCCCCTTGGGCAAGAGTGACCATAATATGGTTGAGTTCTTCATTAGGATGGAGAGTGACATTGTTAATTAAGAAACAATGGTTCTGAACTTAAAGAAAGGTAACTTTGAGTGTATGATACGTGAATTGGCCAAGATTGACTGGCAATTAATTCTAAAAGGGTTGACGGTGGATATGCAATGGAAGACATTTAAAGACTGCATGGATGAACTACAAAAATTGTTCATCCCAGTTTGGCAAAAGAATAAATCAGGGAAGGTAGTGCATCCGTGGATAACAAGGGAAATCAGGGATAGTATCAAAGCAAAGGATGATGCGTACAAAGTAGCCAGAAAAAGCAGCATACCAGAGGACTGGGAGAAATTCAGAGACCAGCAGAGGAGGAC
This sequence comes from Raja brachyura, assembly GCA_963514005.1. The sequence continues at coordinate 33,530,784 of OY740797.1, read as the reverse complement.
AAAGTGCTTAATTAGGAAAGGAAAAATAGATTATGAAAGAAAACTGGCAGGGAACATACAAACTGACTGCAAAGGTTTTTATAGATATGTGAAGAGAAAGAGATTAGTTAAAACAAATGTGGGTCCCTTGCAGTCAGAAACAGGTGAGTTGATCATGGGGAACAAAGATATGACGGCCCAATTGAATAACTACTTTGGTTCCGTCTCCACTAAGGAAGGCTTAAATAATCTGCCGGAAATAGCAGGGGACCGCAGGTCAAAGGAGGAATTGAGTGAAATCCAGGTTAGTCGGGAAGTGGTGTTGGGTAAATTGAATGGATTAAAGGCCGATAAATCCCCAGGGCCAGATAGGCTGCAACCCAGAGTACTTAAGGAAGTAGCTCCGGAAATCGTGGATGCATTAGTGATAACCTTTCAAAACTCTTTAGATTCTGGAGTAGTTCCTGAGGATTGGCGGGTAGCAAACGTAACCCCTCTTTTTAAGAAGGGAGGGAGAGAGAAAACGGGGAATTACAGACCAGTTAATCCAGCATCGGTAGTGGAGAAACTGCTAGTCAGTTATTAAAGATGGGATAGCAGCACATTTGGAAAGTGGTGAAATCATTGGACAAAGTCAGCATGGATTTACGAAAGGTAAATCATGTCTGACGAATCTTGTGAAATTTTTCGAGGATGTAACTAGTAGCGTGGATAAGGGAGAACCAGTGGATGTGGTGTATCTGGACTTCCAGAAGGCTTTCGACAAGGTCCCATATAAGAGATAAGTATACAAACTTAAAGCATACAGCATTGGAAGATTCACCAGACTGATTCCTGGGATGTCAGGACTGTCTTATGAAGAAAGACTGGATAGACTCGGTTTATACTCTCTAGAATTTAGGAGATTGAGAGGGGATCTTATAGAAACTTACAAAATTCTTAAGGGGTTGGACAGGCTAGATGCAGGAAGAATGTTCCCGATGTTGGGGAAGGGGTCACAGGGGTCAAGGGGTCACAGCTTAAGGATAAGGGGGAAATCCTTTAAGACCGAGATGAGAAAGACTTTTGTCACACAAAGAGTGGTGAGTCTCTGGAACTCTCTGCCACAGAGGGTAGTTGAGGCCAGTTCATTGGCTATATTTAAAAGGGAGTTAGATGTGGCCCTTGTGGCTAAGGGGATCAGAGGGTATGGAGAGAAGGCAAGTACGGGATACTGAGTTGGATGATCAGCCATGATCATATTGAATGGCGGTGCAGGCTCGAAGGGCCGAATGGCCTACTCCTGCACCTAATTTCTATGTTTCTATGAAGGGTCATTAATGAACTGAAGAGTGTAACCTAATTTGATCTTGTCCAGCAGGGAAGTGGCCGCGCTGGCTGGCAGCTGCGGCTCACCTGCAGTCCGTCTGTTTTTTACTCTTTTTTTGTTGTATTCTAGTGATTGTTGTAGTAGAGCTTTGTTTTATTAGGTTGTGTATGTGGGGTGGGCGGGGGGGGGGAGGGGGGGTGGGAGAAACAGAATTTTAGTCTCTCCCTTTGGGGGGATGCGTGTCTCCCGTCACCGTCTGTGCTGAGGCCTAATGGCGGAGCTGTGGCGCCGGCCTGGTTTGGAGCTGCGGTGCTTCAGCGGCGGCGGCGGCCCACCTTAGAGCTGCGGTGCTCCAGCGGCGGCCCACCTTAGAGCTGCGGTGCTCCAGCGGCGGCGGTGGTCCGGCCTGGAGCTGCGGTGCTCCAACGGCGGCGGTGGTCCGGCTTGGAGCTGCGGTGTTCCAGTGGCGGCGGCAGCCCTGCTTGGAGCTGCGGTGCTGCAGTGGCGGCGGCAGCCCAGCTTAGAGCTGCGGTGCTAATTTAAAATTCTTAAGGGGTTGGACAGGCTAGATGCAGGAAGATTGTTCCCGATGTTGAGGAGGTCCAGGACAAGGGGTCACAGCTTAAGGATAAGGGGGAAATCCTTTAGGACCGAGACGAGAAGGACTTTTTTCACACAGAGAATGGTGGGTCTCTGGAACTCTTTACCACAGAGGGTAGTTGAGGCCAGTTCATTGGCTATATTTAAGAGGGAGTTAGATGTGGCCCTTGTGGCTAAGGGGATCAGAGGGTATGGAGAGAAGGCAGGTACGGGATACTGAGTTGGATGATCAGCCATGATCATATTGAATGGCGGTGCAGGCTCGAAGGGCCGAATGGCCTACTCCTGCACCTAATTTCTATGTTTCTATGCTCAGCGGCGGCGGCGGCCCAGCTTAGAGCTGCGGTGCTCCAGCGGCGCGGCGGCCCAGCTTACAGCTGCAGTGCTCCAGCGGCGGCGGTGGTCCGGCCTGGAGCTGCAGTGCTCCAGCGGCGGCGGTGGTCCAGCTTAGAGCTGCGGTGCTCCAGTGGTGTCAGCGGCCCGGAGGCCTCAGCGCAGAGGGAGAACTAGGAGGGATGAAGACAATGACTTAAGACTTTTGCCTTGCACCACAGTGAGGAGGTGCCTGGTGAACTCATTGTGGTGGATGTTGGATATGTGTTTATAGTGCGTTTTGTTTTTTTATTATATGTTATGACTGTATGGTAACAATTTCGTTCAGACCGAAAGGTCAGAATGACAATAAAGGAATCTAATCTAATCTAACTGCCTGAAATAACTAACTGTCAGCTTATCGAATGCATTTTCTTAGTTTTGACGTCTGTGACTTCTGTCAGTGTATTTGGTTAGAAAAAATAGTTAAAAACAATCCTCCCAACTGTCTATACCCTTAGGCATTTCCCCACAGAACCCGCCCAAAACTGACTTATTGTTCCCTGGATTCAAATCTTGGTAAAATTCCCAGGATTACCAAAGACAAAGTTCCATTGACTAAGATTTGATGGACAGATAGTATAGCACAATTCTTTCACAGGCAAAGCAATATTTACCATTTCCTCAAGCTTTATAAACCAACCATTACTTTGGGATTTCAGTTTCTCTTAATGTAAAGACTCCATGCCTTTGAATTGCTCAGTTGCCACCTTTCAGAACTCAGATTTTGGTGCAAAAAAAAAGACAAGCTTACCTGGTGCAACCATTATCTCATGTTTTTTTGATCGGACTCGTAGGAATGTCAAGTCATTCTGTGGATCGATATCTCGGACAGTGCTTCTTGCTTTTATGGCAAGTTGATGGAATAGTCCTGCATATTGCACAGTGGTGGAGTTGTCCAAAGTTGTCCTAATTGGGATTCCTGAAAGTTGATGTAAACAAGAATAATATAGCTTTCTAAAATTAGCTCATTATAATTCTATCCAAAGGAAAAGATTAATTTCTCTTGGTTGTCTTATTGATTACAAATAAAATTAAAAAAAATGTTTTAGTGTTAATACTGAAATTTGCATTATATACAAGAAGCTTGCAAGCAGTTATTGATAAATGAGATATAAAGTGTCTTTTATATTTTGTAAGTACTATTTACTCTCGCTGTTTCATTTGGAAAATGTTCTCCTTATTGGTCACTGTCTTCAAAGATACAGAATTAATGGTTTAGGTCTGAAAGCCTTGTTTAAACAAAATGTTCAGGGCAACTTTATTGTTTTTGCACAGAGGGTGGTGAGTGCCTGAATCATGCTGCTGTACCTGGTGGTTGAGGCAGATATGATGCTGGTATTTAATAGACTTTTGGATTGGATTGTGGATATTCAGGGAATGGAGGGATATGGATTATGTGCCGGTTTTGGCACATGTTAGGCACAGACATTGTGGGTTGATCGGCCTGTTCTTGTGCTGTACAGTTGCATGTTCCATGGAATGGTAAGATTAATGTAGGAGAGATAGTTAATTAAGTCTACATTAAAAGTTTGAAGAATGTTGGGAGTTCTCAGAAACCTACAGAAAATTCTAACAGGACTGGAGCGATCAGGTACAGAGAGGATACCCCCATTGGCTGGAAAGTCCAGAACATGGAGTCACAGCCTCAAGACTACCAGAAATTTGTTCACCAAATGACGGTGAACCCGAGGAATTCTCTACCATAAATGGTACTGGAGGCCAAGGTCATTGAAAATATTAATGGAGGAGGTAGATATTAACGGAGGAGGTAGATATATTTCTTAAAGTTCAAGGAATAAGGGTAGGAACATACAGTGCCCTCCATAATGTTTGGAACAAAAATGCATAATTTATTTATTTGCCTCAGTACTCCACAATTTGAGATTTGTAATAGAAAATAAATCACATGTGGTTAAAGTGCACTGTCAGATTTTATTAATAGGTATTTTTGTTGGGAATAATAATTGAACCTTATATGGGGTTCTTAACATAAAACTTTGCTGGTTCAGCCTGGGATTCAGGGAACCAGCCTCTACATGATTAATCAATTCATTGCTTTACAGAATCTGAGAAGACCGCTCCTGTGCCTTGGGCTGTCAGAATGATCCATGTATGTGTTCACTGCAGATTGCAGGGATAGCTCCAAAAAAAGCAGTACTTTGCCTCTTCAGGAGATGGGAAACGTTTTCTGTTAAATGTTATGTTACATATAATACGGCACGGACACTGACGTCTTAAGAGTTCATTTTCTATGGATCTTTGATAATAAATTAAGTTATAGACCCATTAACTGTGCCCAACGTGCTTCTCGTCATAGTTGCTGCAGCAAGTGGGACCCGCTCACTCGGGTCTCACCCTCTGATGTCCAGTTATTAAGGATATCATTAACACAACTTCTACCAGACCCAAGTACACGGAAGTATGGGATATTGACATTGTGTTAACATTTATTCACTATGGGGCTCCAGCTATGTCTCTATCTATGGTTCGGCTCTCATAGGTAGTTAATCCCCTGGCGCTGCCCTCAGCGCAAGGGCCCAGTCATTACATAAATTGAGACTGGACAGGATGGTTACCCCTGCTATAAAATAATTCATGTTCACATAACCCATGTTACCTTCGGTTACGTGTGGTCACACATTTACACATTATGTCAAGGTCATCTAGAGCCTTAGAGGCTCTGATACTAGCTATGTTTGTTAGTTACAAAAAAAACCTCATAAGGTGGTGTCAGTTCAGACCATCTCCAGGTGGTTATGCAAGGTTTTAGCTTATACAAGAGTAGATACTAATTTCTAATCTCACTCCACCACGGCTGCTACAACACCAGCAGCAAGGGTTATGTGTGGTCCTCTGGACCACATCCTGTCAACTGCAGGATGGTCTAACGAACGAGGTATCAAACTTTTTATTTTAATCCATTGCCAGACCTGGGGTATTTGCCAACTCTATTTTAGATTCTATTTTACAGTTTCCCCTCTGATGAGAGAGGTTACTGTTATTATTAATTGTTCATCAGCATAAACATGTTTTTAAATCTATGTCATGCATGTATGCATTATGAATGTTTCCCTTATCTGTGGTCAACTGATGCAGTCGTGCTTGTGTGGACTCGTTTTTTCCACAGCTTGAAATCACAGAGCTTCAAAATCTTCACATAGTCACTAACGTGACTCCGAAGTAAAATAGTAAGATTAAACGAGAACTTACCAGTTTGAAGTTTGATCTTTATTCTATGAGGAGTTGCGATGAGCGATTACGTGCCCTCCGCTCCCGACCCTCGTATCATAAAGATCATCTGGTAGTTCTAGTCATCGCTAATCTTACAATGTTAGTTCAACAACTGTTATCTGTGATTTCACACCGCTGCTTTGAAGATTGACGCGCATGCGTTCTTCGCGTAACTCCTCATAAAATAAAGATCAAACTTCAAACTGGTAAGTTCTCGTTTAATCTTACTATTAAAGTCGACGGAAACAGCATGGTAAGGGAATTAGATACTTTGTACAAATCAGTTCATAGGTACTGGCAGAAATGACTGTCAAATTTTATAAAAAGAGTTAAACTATTAGAATCAAATTAAAAGTGTTGCAAATGCAGAGCAGGGAAACTAACATTTGACAGGAGAAAGAAAAGCTGACACATCACACGTCATCAGAAACACTGCCTCAGCCATTCCCAATTCGTTTTTGTGTGTTCTTTGAAGCAAAATGACTTGTACATTTGTATGTGTTTTTCTATCATTAACAGGTTGTCAGCTTATCTCAGTGGGGAATTTACAAATAGGAAGCAATATTGTAGCTATTTGATTCTCAAGGCAATTTGCAGTCAAGTATCAGAAAAATGCTTCAATATATTCTACAGCTTCAATATAAGCCTGGTCTGATCATTCCAAGTGCAATCTCAAAGGAAATATCGTATTATTATCGTGAGCAAAGGGTATTACCATGATCAGCTTTAATTTGATTGCAATAGCTCTCATTTATTGAGCAAATAACGAGAACACATGGGGTACTAGTTATGAAAGTATCAACTAAGGTAGAAGAATTATATGTTGAGATGTGTGAATTTAGAATATTGTACCAAATAATATAGGATTTAAATCATATTAGACAGCCATTGCATTTTAGAGTCTAAATTTATAATGTAATAACATAAAATTATTCCTTACACCTGGACATCAGTTGTGTGTGAATAAAATGCAAGGAAACACATGCATGATTGGGGATAATTGGGGATAATTTTTTGTTAACATTTAAGGATTAGAAAAATTAATTTTAACTCACAAATTTAGTTTTGTTTACATAATAAATTGTCTGATATTTGAACAACTTTCCCTCCAAATAAACTATAATTCTTTGGCAGACAAACAGCTAGAGTAACTCAGTAGGTCAGGCAACATCTCTGGAGAGAAGGAATGGGTAATGTTTCGGGTCGAGACCTTCTTCAGTCACCTATTCCTTTTCTCTAGAGATTCAGCCTAAGTTACTCCAACTTTTTGTGTCAGTCTTCAGTTTAAACCAGCTTCTGCAGTTCCTCCCTACACTAACTCAAATTCCTTGTCTGCTATCTTTCTGTAATGCCAATCTCAGTGAAGGCTCCCCTTTTCTGCCTCCTAAAAAAAAAAATCACTTGAGGGAAGCATGTTAGCCGACAAAGCACATATTTCCTTTGAGCAAAAATAGCGAGAAAAACAAATTGAACACCAGTTTCCTAAAAACAAAGAGAAAGTCTTGGAGCAACTCAGTGGGACAAGAAGCATCTCTAGAGACCATGAAGGAGGTGGTCTGAAAAAGGCTCCCAACCCGAAAAGTTACCTATCCATGTTCACCAGGGAAGGTAGACAAAAATGCTGGAGAAAATCAGCAGGTGAGGCAGCATCTATGGAGCGAAGGAATAGGTGACGCTTCGAAACATCACCTATTCCTTCGCTCCATAGACGCTGCCTCACCTGCTAAGTTTCCCCAGCATTTTTGTCTACCTTCGATTTTTCCAGCAACTACAGTTCTTTCTTAAAACATTTTTCAAGGGATGCTGCGCAACCTACCTCCAGCACCATTGAACCATTGTGTTTTTTTCCCACACGTAAACTAGCATCCGCAGTTCCTTGTTTCTACCAGTTTCCTCATCCTCTTTATGGAGCCAGCTACAAATATAACAAAGATATAAAAGCAAATGCAATAGGTCCACAGATCCTTGCCTACCTCTTCAGCAAATATGTACTGAAATCACAGCAATTTATTCAATCAGCGCATCATTCGATCAGCTGAGAAGGTTGTTGGCTGCAACCTTTCCCCCGTCGATGAACTGCAACGGCCAGAGAGCGGGTAAGATCACCTCTGACCCATCTCACCCTGACCACTAACTCTTTGAAGCACTTCCGTCTGGAAGGCGACTTCGGACTGTCAAAAGTCGCCACAGCCAGACATAAAAACAGCTTTTTTCCCCACCGGCAGTCGCTCTACTCAACAGCCAAAAGTCTGTAGCCTCCTTTTGCTGTGGTATTTTATTTCATTCTTCACATGTTTAAATTATGTTTTATTTTTAATTGTCTACTGTATATCGTGTTGTTACTTGCGATCAAAGCACCAAGGCAAATTCCTTGTATGTATACATATTTGGCTAATTAAATGGATTCAATTCAGTTCAATTACTTCTGAGCCCCTTCAAACACACCAATACAACTATTACTCTTCAGAAAATACATTCTGTGAATGGATTGACCCACACTGTTCTTATTCATCATATCCTGAACAAGAGTCAGTAATGCAATTCTCCATCAACACGTCTTCTTTACTATAATAATATTATTTAAAAAAAAATTACTTCCAAGGATTGGTAATAGAATCAGTAAATGCTGGAAACACTCTGGTAGCAGCTGTGGGAAGACAAACAAAGTTAACTTTTCAAGTCGAAGACCCTTTGCCAGAACCTACTCACTGAGCAACGAGATTGCCTGCAATTTGTTTCACCTAGAGATGTAGCCAAAATAGCTCTGGCAACAACTTGTCCATCCAATCCTGCACCACTATGTCCAGTCACACAAGTCCCCTCTCTGAACTTATATTTTTATTTCATTAACTGTTATCTTTCAGCAGCAGACGTGGAATCAACCTGCAAATTGTCCCTAATGTGTAGGATAGAACTAGGGCAAGGGTAATTGCTGGTTGGCACAGACTTGGTGGGCCAAAGGGCCCTTTTCCATGCTGTATTTCTAAAAAAATGCATCGGAACTTGGAACAAAAGTTTTTATCTACATATTAATCAAAGGTAAACACTGCAGTTATTATTTGGATTTCTGGCAAAATCACCTTTTGGTTTTCAAAATTCCCACACAGTGCATCGATGCAAAATTAGAACTATGGTTCAACCTTAATTTCTGAGGCAAGACTGATGTTGAAATTGGACACTAAATTACCAATAAAGTGCAAGTGAGAGGAGGCCACTACTTAAAGAAAAATATTTGGGCATGGCATGTCCTTCCCAGGTTATGAAAGCTTTGCTTGTAATCAGCCCGTACATAACATCAAGCATTTGGGAGACCAATGGAATGGATTTGCTAGGCATCTTTTGCTGTGTCTAAATGTTTGAGTTAAACACCGTGACTTAAGAACATGTTGCCCTTGGCTGGCCAATGCTTTTTTTTTAATGTATTGCTCAGCAGCTATGTTTCTGACTTGTGAAAGGTTCAGGTTACGAACAATCGTGACCAGGGAATGACCTGTATTTTTCATCAAATGGACAGACCCCTTAAACTATTTAACAAAAAAAATGTAACGGCATAATGCTGCTGTTGGTAGTGTCTATGCCTCACAGCACGAGACCCAGGTTTGATCCTGACCTCGGGTGCTGTCTGTGTGGAGTTTGCATGTTCCCCTCTGTAACCGTATAGGTTTCCTCTGGGTGCTCCAGTTTCCTCCCCATCCCAAAGATGTGTGGGCTTGTTGGTTAATTGGCCTCTGGTGTGAAGTGAGTGGAAATGAAAGCGAGATACATAGAACTAGTGTGAATGGGCAATTGATGGTCATTGAGGGCAGAATGGCCCGTTTCCATGCTGTTTCTCAAAACTAAATGAAAATATTGCTGCACCTTACCCAGCTTTACAGCAAGTAACCACCTGAGGTTTTAACAGATGATTTGAGACTCATTCCAAGCATGTTAATTAATTTTAAAAAGGACCATTGCGTTGATGGGAAAGACCAGAGGAACATGGTGAACTGGTTGCATTCTTGTTTGTTGTCAATAACAAGACAAAACGGCTGAGATGAAAATTCTGCACAAATGCAATTCCCACTCTCCAACAACTTGCAAAATTTCTAAACATATTTGAAAAGTAATGCGCTGATTTGTTATGTCTGTGCATTGCTTCGCATGCTATACACAGTGAAGTATATTTGTGATTTGAAATTAAAGGACCCTAGAATTAAAGGAATGCACGTGTAGGGCTCTTGCTACTTGCTCACAGTGATTCCAACAGGCCTATTTTGGTTCTTTTGGGAGATAATGGATGCTGTATTCAAATTGATGCTGAATTCAAACATGTATATGACAGGAAATATATTTATCATCAATGAGGTTTTGAGTCACATTATCTTAATGCTTTTCTTTTATTGAAGCTATTAGGTAATTGGTTGAACACTGTAGACTTCTCACACACTTTCCATTAGGTTTAGCCTCTAGAGTGAAAGCCTTCAGACTAAACCATGTTATCAGAAGTACAAATTGTTTTCACACTGCTGGTTCGTGACAGCGAAGGTTATGATAGAATCAATTAAAACTCTGGAAGGTAAAGCAGCCCATGTTCAACAGGTTTATTTTGATCTGTGACAAAAGCTGAGAAAGGTTCCAGTGATTCCTTTGAAGGTTCCAGGCCCGGAAAGTGTGCTCCAAATGGTTAAATGATACATTGCATATTTGAGTTAATGTGTAAGATTCTTCACTCTCTACATAAGGACCAAGTTTCCACACATGTTTGATGATCAGTTTAATATTTAAATACCCTGCATTCGAGAAAGATCAAGCAGTTCTGCAAAATCATTAAAGGAAATGCCTGCTCCTGATCCTAGAAGTCTGGATGTTACAGCATCACTTTAATAGAAAGGGCAAGAATTAGCTTATTTGATGTTTTTGCTAGTACCCACAGCTCCTACAAATGTGGAGCATTTCTCAGATTCAAATCATTATCGACCACAGGGAGGAGTATTCATGTCTAGAGACTAATTAAAACCCATATACCATTATTTATCCTTACAAATTTGCTGAATTTCTATTTCTTGGTTTAACAGAACTATTTCCGTATGAAAGTGCCAAAACACAAACAATACACTTTAATTAGATAACAAATGTTTGCATTGTCATTAGTACTGATTTTGATTATCTTGTAACAAAGCCACAATTTGGTTTATCAATTTACACTGGGACCCAAAGATCAATCACATCAGGTCCATTCCTGCACTCCTTAACACAGACTCCTCAATTCCTCTTAAAAATTAACTTACAGCAGCCATCTGATGTAACTACAAGTCTTCGGGCTTTGGGAAGACTCACACAAACTCAGAGTCACAGGGAGAGGGTGCAAGCTCCAACACCATTCAGAAACAACAGCAATATGGGCCATTCATGCCAACCATTTTAGACCCATTTTATAAAGAGATGCATCTCTTCACTGAGGGAAATCAACATTGTATTAGCCAATATAAAAATATGCTTAATATATATGGAGAAAGATTTATTTGCTCATAGATGCCAACTCTATTTATTAAAGCTAACATGCTATTTGCCTTCCCAATTGTTTCCTTGCCATACACATTTACTTCAGTGATTCAAATCATTATTTAAAATGACGTGTATTTAAGAGTCTCTCACATTTTATATTAGGTGATGGTCGAAATAAAGAGCTATGGAAGAAACACTGGCAACAAGTGAACAGATTTAAGAGGACAGACTGGAAATGAAGACATTTTTATAATAACTCGCAAATGGCAATTTAATATTTTTTTAAGGGAACAAACCTACATATTAAAGTATGAAAACTCACACCACCAGATTCAGGGACAGTTTCTTCCCAGATGTTATCAGAATCAGAATCACACTTTATTTGCCAAGTATGTTTTGCAACATACGAGGAATTTCATTGGCCAGGTCAATCATACAATTAAAAGCAACAGATTACTCAAAAACACATTTTAACATGAATATCCACCACAGTGACTCCTGCACATTCCTCAATGTGGCGGAAGGCGAAATAAAGTTCAAGTCCTTCCCTTAGTTCTTCCTCGGTCGTGGGCCTCAAGCCCCTGTTGCCGGGACGGTCTTGACACCCGCAGCCGGCAGCGTTCCGGCCCTCCACGTCGAAGCGATCAAGCTCCTGCATCGGGGAGGGGGGGGGGGAATGTCAGCTCCCCCTCAACGGGCGATCGAACCTCGCGTCAGGGCTAGTGAACCTTTCTCAACGTTGGAGCTCCAGACTCGGCCTCACTCTTGATGTTGATTCCGTGGTGGTCAAGGTGGGAGCGATCCCAATCAAGGGATCAGCTCCGATGTTAAGTCTACGTCCTGCGGTGGGGCTCAAAGTCAGTCCGAGGAGGCTTCCAGCTCCATCAATGGAAGGCCGCAAAGCGCCCCCGAGAATGCGATCCGAAAATTGATCACATCTCCGGAAAGGTAAGAACTTGAAAAAAAAGTTTCCCCTGATCCCCCCCCCTCCCCCCACATAAAACAAACCGAAGAACATTAAAACACACTTTTAACGCACTAAAAAATAACAAAAAGGATGAAAAAACGAACAGACTGCCGGCAGAGCAGCCATCGCCCCGGCGCCCCTGGTTGTTTCAGACAACTGAATCATCCTACCACAACCAGAGAGCAGTGCTAAACTACTTTCTACAGAATTGATGACCTTCGTACTATCCTTGATCGGACTTTGTTGGCTTTTCCTGGCACTACACGTTATTCCCTTATGTATCTATACACTGAAAATGGATCAATTGTAATCATGTATTGTGTTTCTGCTGATCGGTTAGCAAGCAACAAAGGCTTTTCACTGTACCTCGGTAAACAAAACTAAACTACATGTCTCTAGGGGGAAAAAGCACAGCTGGTAGTTTGAGGTTGACAGCAACATGTACCAAAGTCAAGATGAGTTAAGTGGGCATGAACATGGCAGATGGAATATCTTGTGGCAAAACAGTTCATACACTGGGGCAAAAACAGAAGAGCAGAGTACAGGGGCTCCCCGAGTCATAGATGGCATGACATACGGAAATCCAACTTTTATGCAAATTCTTGCATGGACGTTAAAGCATTTTTCAAGATGGTAATAATATTGATGTTTAGTGGTGTTCAGTATTATAATTATGGATAGTGTTAAGTTGAATATTTGATGAAATGAATTTTTTGCAACATATGGGTAAATATAAAACGGAGTGATGCTCCTGATGTACAGAGAGAAAAGTCAAAATCTGCTTACAAAAAGTTCTCAGGAAAGAAACCCTTGTAACCCAGGAACTGCCTTTATTTCAAAATTATGACATGTTGGAAAATGTTGATATATTGAGAAGGAACCAAGGTACCCTTATACACTAGTTATTTAAAGCTAAAAGTGCAAGTACAGCCAAGTAATTAGAAAGACAAACAATTTGCTGGCCTTTATTACAAGAGGATTCAGATAGTGGTAAAGATTCCGTACTGCAATAATATTGTGACTTGGTGAAACTACAATCAAAGTACTGCAGACAAATTTTGTTTCTGTACCTTTAAAGAATATACAGTAGTTGTTTTAGAGGAATGCAGTGAACACTCACTAGACTGGTCCCTGGATAGAATATCGAGCGTACGAGGGGCGATTACGTGGACATAACTTGTACTCTCTAAAGTTTAGAAGAATGAGGTGATCTCATCACACCATACAAATTTACTATATCATTCAACAGGCTGAGACCAGGGGTCACCCACTCAGTATGAAGGTCTGAGACGAGAAATGTCTTCACTCACATGTGGCTCGTCTTTGGAATTCTCTACCCAAAGGACTGTAAATGATCAAGTTTAATCAAAATAGTTATCGATAGGTTTAGGAACATAGAAAAGAGGTGCAGGAGCCAGCACCGCCATTCATTGCGATCATGGCTGATCGTCCTCAATCAATAACTCGTGCCTGCCTTCTCCCCATATCCCTTGATTCCACCAGCCCCTAGAGCTCTATCTAACTCTCTCTTAAATCCATCCAGTGATTTGGCCTCCACTGCCCTCTGTGGCAGGGAATTCCACAAATTCACAACTCTCTGGGTGAAAACGTTTTTTCTCACCTCAGTCTTAAATGGCCTGCCTCCCCTTTATTCTAAGACTGTGGCCCCTGGTTCTGGACTCGCCCAACATTGGGAACATTTTTCCTGCATCTAGCTTGTCCAGTCCTTTCATAATTTTATATGTTTCTATAAGATTCCCCCTCATCCTTCTAAATTCCAGTGAATACAAGCCTAGTCTTTTCAATCTTTCCTCATATGACAGTCACACCATCCCAGTGATCAATCTGTAACTCCCCGTTTTCTCTCTCGCTCCTTTCTTGAAAAGTGGGATAACATTAGCTATCCTCCAATCCACAGGAACTGATCCCGAATCTATTGAACATTGGAAAATAATCACCAATGCCTCCATAATTTCTAGAGCCACCTCCCTGAGGACCCTGGGATGCAGTCCATCAGGCCCTGGGGATTTATCATCCTTCAGTCCCATTAGCCTACCCAATACTATTTCCCGCCTAATGAAAATTTCTTTCAGTTCCTGGACCCCCTTCGATCCTCTGTCCTCCAGTACTTCTGGGAGATTTTTTGTGTCTTCCTTAGTGAAGACAGATCCAAAGTACCTGTTCAACTCTTCTGCCATTTCCTTGTTCCCCATAGTAATTTCACTCGTGTCTGCCTTCAAGGGACCCACATTTGACTTTGCTACTCTTTTTCCCTTAACATATCTAAAGACGCTTTTACTGTCCTTCTTCATATTCCTGGCCAGCTTGCCTGGAATATTTCATCTTTTCAGTCCGTATTGTTCGTTTTGTTTCCTTCTGTTGTCCTATGAATGTTTCCCAATCCTCTGGCTTCCGGCTACTCTTTGCTGTGTTATACATCTTTTATTTTAGTTTTATTCTATCCCTAACTTCTCTTGTCAGCAACAGTTGCCTCCTACTCCCCTGAGAATCTTTCTTCCTTTTTGGAATGAAATGATCCTGTGTCTTCCGGATTATGCCCAGAAATTCCTGCCATTGCTGTTCCACCGTCATTCCTGCTAGTATCCCTTTCCAATCTACCTTGGGCAGCTCCTCTCTCATGCCTTCATAATCCACTTTGTTCAGCTGCATCACTGCCACTTCCGATTTAACCTTCTCCTTCTCAAATTGCAGATTAAAACTAAATCATATTATGATCATTACCTCCAAGCGGTTCCTTTACCTCGAGTTCCCTTTATCAAATTTGGTTCATTGGACAACACTAAATCCAGAATTGCCTTTTCTCTGGTCCGTTCCATTACAAGCTGCTCTAAGAATCCATCTCGGAGGAACTCGACAAACTCTCTTTCTTGGGGTCCTGAACCAACCTGATTTTCCCAGTCTACCTGCATATTGAAATCCCCCATTACCACAGTGGCATTACCTTTGTTACATGCCAGTTTTAACTCCTGCTGCAACTTACACTCTACACCCGGGCTACTATTTGGGGGTCTGTAATTGGCGTCTTCTAATTGGTGCCTTTGCATTTCCTCAACTCAATCCACAGTGACTCTACCTTGTCAGTCCCTATGTCTACCCTCGCAAGGGACTTAATTCCATTCCTCACCAGAAGAGCAACCCCCCCCTCCTCTGCTCACCTGCCTGTCCTTTCTATAGGATGAATAACCCTGAATATTAAGTTCCCAGACCCGATCCTCCTGCAGCCAAGTCTCAGTAATCCCCACAATGTCATATCTACCAACCTCTACCTGAGCCTCAAGCTCATCTACTTTACTTCTTATACTTTGCGCATTCAAATACAGTACTTTTAATTCCTTACGCATCTCCCCATTCATACCGATCCCTACTACACTTGGCCATACTCTCCTATCCCTTTGTGAGCTTTCTTTCCCGGATGTCAAGTGTATCAAGGGGATAATGCTGGTAAATGATGCCGAGGTAAATTATCAGCTAAGTTCTTGATCGATGGGAGGGCAAGCATAAAGGGCCAAATGGGTTACATTTGCTCTCAATGATGAGAATGATCAGGAACTCAAGGAGCTAATCAACTGCTTACTTGATGCACCATCACGCATTATAATGCTTTCCTTTACTTCCAAATTCAAAATTGTGGATAAATAATACCAAAGCTTTATGATATTCAAGTTGCCACAAGTTTAGAAAGGATGAAAAATTACTCGGGTTAAAGTTTGCTCTGATTAATTTAAAAAAAAAAAAATGGTTGGCAATCGCACTTAGAGAAAATGCTTCATTTACATTTATTGCTTCAAGGATAGGGTTCCCCAAGATGAATGCGTTTCGTCTATTGGCATCACTAGAGATTGGTTGGATCTATAAATCTGTTACCACATTAAGGAAATTGATTGCAGGATCCTAGAATACTCTAGGGTCTAAATTATGATCCTGGAACGAATAAGGCAATTTATAAATATATTAACACAAAGATTGACATACCTTCTGAATTCACAACTATGGTACCAATCACACCTTTGTGAGACTGAATCCTTTTCAGAGTTTCTTCTACCTCACTCTGCAAAGAAGAGATATTCGATTAATCTAAGGCAGCATTTGGTGCAAAATCTCACATGACATTTCTTCCAAAATGCGAGCACTGAGGTAACAATAACTAAGAATTTGAGAACATAGGAACCCAAAGAATCATTTTATGATCTAATTAATGCATTATTCTGAAATTATGGCAATGGAAAATTAAAAAGCGATCATGTAATTGTGTAGGGGATAATGATAACTCAAGTATGTCAGGAAGGAAGAAACATAAAAGAATGCCTCTGATAAAGTAAATTTGGATAGATGCACGAAACTGAAGTGGGAAGGAAACATGGTGATTGTCAATCAGCTCCCAAGTAATAGTAGTAACATAGGGCATTGTATAAATAAGGAAGTTAGCGATGCATATAACAGCTGCATTGCGATAATTATGGGAGACTTTAATCTACATAGAGAGCAAGTACATCAAATTAGCAGACAGTGTAGAAAACAAATCACAGATCACATAATAGGATGAAGTTGGGTTTTCCTTTTGGAATGCTGAAAGGATGCTTAATTCATGTGTGTAAAATTATGAATCCTGAAGCACACAGAGAGGTTGGAAGAGATAGGGTGAATGCAATCAAGAACAAGATAGCCAAAATTTAATGGGGACCTGTGGGGCAACTTCCCCTTCCCTCCTCCCACCCCCCCACTGGGGTGTGCGAACCAGGGGCCACAGTTTAAGAATAAGGGGTAGGCCTTTAGAACAGAGATGAAGAAAAACCTTTTCACCCAGAGTTGTGAATTTGTGGAATTCTCTGCCTCAGAAGGCAGTGGACGCCGATTCACTGGATGCATTCAAAAGAGAGTTAGATAGAGCTCTTCGAGCAGGCGGAATCAAGGGATATGGGGAGAAGGCAGGAATGCGGTACGTGGATAATCAGCCATGATCATGTTGAATGGCAGTGCTGGCTCGATTGGCCGACTCCTGCACCTATTTTCTATGTATCTATACTATGCTAAGATGGCAGTGAGAGTTATAAGATGCATGGAAAGCAGTTGCATGGACAGGTTTTGAATGGGCAAGGACAAAGCAGATGTAACAATGTGGAAACATGTGAAGTTATCCAATTTGACAGAAAACCAGAATATTTAAAAAAAGAGTTGGAAAATGCTGTTCAGAGCAACATTGATATTCTTGTATTCGGATAACAGGAAGTAAACATATGGGCCTCATTCCGAAAAGTGAGAAATTAATAATGTCTTTCTGCAATAATTTCAAGTGTAATGGCACCTGCAATACTCTGTACAAGTTTGTCATCCCCAACTGAAAAGAGATTGCAATGACGGTTCATCAGACTGATTCTCAAGATACAAGGTTTGTCTAACAAGGAAAGAATAGGCAAATTTGGTTATATTGCCTCTTACGTTTAGAATATATATTTCCCAAAGATACAAATCCCTTATGAGGCTTGATAGGGTAGACAAAGGGAGGATTTCCACTTGGCCGCAGAGTCCAGAAACAGGGATCGCTATCGAGAAAAAAAAATCCTTCTGCCAGAGGAATTCTACACCCAAGAGGTTTGCAGAGGCTCGGTTACTTGGAATCATCAATTTAGAAATGGATTGTCAGAATTAGGAAATCAAGGGTATAAAATTAGAGAAGGTAAGTGGTGCCAAGGTAATACTTCAGGCGTGACATTATCCTGTCAATGAGATTCAATTAACTGAAGGCCAACTCCTGCCTCTACTTATATATTTTAAAGTTATTAGATGTTAACTTTAAAAAATGGTAATCACATTTTCTTTAAAAAAAATAAAATAAATGGGAGAGATAAATTAGATAAACCAAGGGAGAAAGAAAACTGCAGAACGAAGAAGCACAAAGAAATGCAGGAGCAAGATTCAATGAGGAATTTGGAATGAGGCAGGAAAGTGCGAACGTCAGACACTGCTGCAAACTGACAGGAAAGCAGCATTTACACATTTGGAAAAGACCTAGATTGAAGCTTGGATGGAGTTCAGAGGAAAAAGGAATAAGCTCATGAAAACATAACATTTATATTTCTACATATATGATTATTTCAAATCTTGGCTCCTCTATCGGAGGAAGATAGCAGAACAGATTAATGGCCAATTTATTGTGGATTGGCATATTTTAGTCTCAGAAATTGCCCTAGCAAGAGCCAAGAAAGTACGCTTTTCTCCCAGTGAAGTGGAAAATAGCAGGGACAGGAAGACCATTGAAAATAAATCAACTATTTTATCCAAATGGAAAGAAAATTGTCATTTTCACAATATAACGGTAAATAATCTAGGTATTATTTAAAACAAGAGCAAACTTTTCTGCATATTGCAAATGCATAGCCTAAACTCTGAAGACATTGACTCTATTCATCCTCTGGAACTATCAGGATTGGAACCAATAGCGACGAAACACTGACATGCTCTGCCATATTAAGTTAGCAACTCGTTACATTATGAGACCTGCTAGTGCAACACAAAGAGATAAAAGTATAATATCTCATCGGATGTTTAAAGTAGTCAGCCAAACAATCAGGAGATATTCTATCTCCTTCGCTCCTTAGATGCTGCTGCACCCGCTGAGTTTCTCCAGCTTTTTGTGTAACCCCAGCCAAACAATCACTTCACTTTAGTTCACATAACTCGGAAATTGGAACACGAAAAAAGAATGAAATGCATGGCTATATCCAGTCGTTTTGGCAATTGCTCACGACAGGCATTACATGAGTTTTCATTTGTAATTTTCTCTAATATTTCTGTTAAACTAATAGGGTGCGCCATCTTACCATTCGAAGATAAATCTCACCGTTGGGTCAAAATGAACCATTGCTTGTAAACAGTAAAAGCAGTGCGCATCCTAACAGTTGGATATCAACAGGGATGTAATGCTGAAGCTTTATAATGCACTAGTCAAGAGTGTTTTATTGACATATATCCCAGATAAGACAATGAAATTCTTACTTGCTGCAGCACAACAGAATATGTAAACATAGTACATAACGGGAGAACAAAAAAAGTTCAGTGTGAACTTTTTTTTCCCTACAGCCATCAGGCTATCAAACACAACAACAAATACAACAAACTATTATTATTATTGCACTATACTTGTTTATTTATTGTGTGTGTGTGTGCGCGCGCGCACAAACACACACACACAGAGTCAATAAATAAACAAGTTGTAGATGGTTTTGCATGCAACCAATAACATAGTTACCTCAGTACCATTAACCCCGCCTAGTTAACATCAATCATAACGCCTTCCCCTTCCTGGATACGGTTCACTAGAAGAATGTAGCTAGTATTTGAGGATGTATGTAGTACCTTGTGCTATCATTAAAATGTGTTGAACACTTTTAGAGTTTGTAAATTGCTTATTTACATGGTGTCGGAGCTGGAAGATACTTGCGCCTACCTGTCCATCGGGTTTTATTTCTTTTATTTGATTTGTGCCTTTTGTGCTTTATCTCTCTGACCATGGCATCCTCGTGCAGAAAGCCCGCGCAGCTTGTCTTTGATGCTGATATTTCTGAGCGCTGGGCTACGTTTGAAATTGATTTCACCCACTTTGTCAACGTCGCTCACCGCAATGATCCTGACTCCCTCAAAGCCTCCCTCCTACTTAACCTTGTCGGACCTGATGCCATGAAGAGAGCCAGAACTTTCGTCAATGCTCCAGCGGTCCTGGACGACAACAACGTGGTGGTTACCCCTGCAGAATCTGCCAGTGACCCTGCTTGCCTGCTACGTAAGTTCAGGGAGATTTGTGACCTGCCCTCGAACCGCATTCTAGAGAGGGCACGGTTCTTTACAAGGAGACAGCTGCCGGAGGAACCTGTTGAATGTTTTATTGCCGATTTGCGTTATCTCGCCCAGCGGTGCCGTTTCGGTGACATGACAGACCAGCTCACTAGAGACATTTTAGTAACTGGCATGCGTGACCAGAAGCTGCGATGTGAGCTTCTTAGGGATCCGGATCTAACGTTAGAAATAGCCATGCATGCCTGCAGATTGTCTGAGGTCGTTGTATTGCCAGATGATCACCGGGACTTGGGAGATAAGTCTGTTCACCAGGCTGGATTTAGTAGAGCCCTGCCTCAGAGGGGAAACAATGCTTTTCTGCCGCGTGCCAACCCTGGTCCTGCTGATGTGCCCCCAAAAAGGTGCCCTAACTGTAACTACATGCACCACAGACGGTCGACGTGCCCTGCCTATGGCAAGGCTTGTAATTTTTGTAACAAACTGAATCATTTCGTTTCTGCCTGCCGCTTATTCCGTTCTCGTGGGAGACAGGTACAGATTTCCAGACCCAGTCTAAACATGCTTAAACAATCTGATAGCTGTTCCAACCCACAGCCCGATGTTGCTGAATCCTATGATGCAGATCCAATTAATTCTCCCGAGGATTCGAATGTGTTTACCCTCCTCCAGGCACCTGGCCAACGTCTTGATCCCTCCGTGTCTGTGACTGTCAACAATGTAACCTTCCTTGCGAAGTTAGATACTGGGGCAAAGGTCAATGTTTTGTCAATAAATCTTTTCAACAAGATAAGGACTAATGAGGCCTTGGTCGCTGACAATGCTACTCTACACGCCTATGGTGGAGAAATTCTCAGGCCTGTGGGGAGGGCCACTTTAACTTGCAGGCTACAGAAGGCCACGAGAAACTTGATTTTTTATGTTTTGAACTCTGACTGTGTTACCCTGCTGGGAAACCGTGCGTGCCAAGATCTTGGCCTGGTGTCCTTCGACCACACGGTCCACAAAGTGCAACTGTCATTTAACCCGATTGCAGAATACCAGGACCTGTTCAACGATGACCTGGGAAAGTTACCACTGACATACCATATTTCCATTGACCCAAATGTACAACCCGTGGTCCGCGCACCTCACAGGGTGTCCCACGCCATGAAAGACAGGGTCGAGGCGATGCTTAACAACATGGTCGACAAGGGGGTGCTAGAAGCGGTCAGCGAGCCCACCGATTGGGTCTCCACCATGGTTGCCACGATAAAGAAAGACAAGAATGAAATACGTGTGTGTATCAACCCCAAGGACTTAAACCTTGCCATCAGGCGACCACACTACCCCATGCGGTCTGTTGAGGACGTGGCGGCTCAGGTCGGGCAAGCCACCGTCTTTTCGGTCCTAGACGCTAAGAACTCGTTCTGGCAGATCCCGTTGGACAAAGCATCTTCCGACCTGACAACCTTCGCCACACCATTCGGCAGATTCAAATTCCTGCGAATGCCATTCGGCATCAATTCCGCTAGTGAGGTGTTCCAGCGAACGATGGAGCAGATATTCTCGGGCCTGCCATGTGCCATCATCGTGGATGACATCTTAGTCTATGGAAAGGACATTGCCGAACATGACCGGAACCTCCGCCGCATCCTGGATCGGGCGCGAAAGGCCAACCTGAAGCTGAACCCAAAGAAGTGCCGGTTTCGTGTCTCAGAAGTCACGTATGTTGGACACGTTTTCACCTCTAACGGACTAAAACCCGACCCTTTGAAGGCAGCGGCCATCTCTGAGATGGCAGCCCCCACCGACGTGCCAGGTCTACAACGTTTCTTGGGCATGGTGAACTACCTTGGGAAGTTTGTACCACATCTCAGTGAGCTGAGTGCTCCCCTGCGGCAGCTGACAAAAAAGGATATCGCCTGGGTCTGGCTCCCACAGCACCAGCAGGCGTTTGACTGTCTCAAGTCGAAACTGATTAACACTCCGACGTTGCGATTTTTTGATGCGAGTCGCCCCATCACCGTCACATGTGACGCTTCTAAGTTCGGCCTGGGCGCGGCATGCCTCCAATCTGTCGATGGATCGTTACATCCTGTCTCCTATGCCTCCCGCACCATGACGAACACCGAGCAGCAGTACGCTCAGATCGAGAAGGAGCTGCTTGCGGTGGTGTTTGCCTGCTCCAAGTTCAGAGACTTCCTGTTTGGCAGCAGATTTACAGTCGAAACCGACCACCAGCCACTGGTGACAATCCTGAACAAGCCGATTCATGCTGCCCCTGCCAGGCTGCAGCGTATGATGCTGCAGCTCCAGCGCTTTGATTTTGACATCGTCTACAAGAAAGGCACCGAGATGCACATCGCGGACACGTTATCGCGCGCCCCGCGGGCCTCCTGTGCTCGCCACCCCTACGAAACAGAGGACTTGCTCGTACTGGGCGTCAATTTTATTCCCACCAAGCAGCTGCAGCTTTTGGCCGAGCACACCGCTGCCGATCCAGTTTTGCAACGGCTTGCGTCTGTGATTAAATCAGGGTGGCCAACAAAGCGCTCCGCTGCACCGCCTGAAACACAGCCCTTCTTCCTGGTCCGTGACGAACTGGTGCTCCAGAATGGCGTTATCGTTAAGGGACATAAAGTGGTGGTCCCGTCCTCCCTGTTCGATTCTTACTACTGCGCAGCCCACAGCGGACACCCCGGGGTCGATGCAACACTCGCCCACGCTCAGTGCCAATTCTACTGGCCTGGAATGGCCAAATATATTCGAGACCGTGTTTCTGCCTGCTCCACGTGCAACAGTCTTGCTCCACATCAGCAGCGACAGCCCCTGCTGCAACAGCCCGCTCCTGCCTTGGCCTGGTCCTCGCTGGCTGCCGACATCTTCGAGTGGCGTGGTAACCACTACCTTGTCCTGGTCGACTCGTACTCAAACTGGTTCGAGGTGGATTTGCTGACATCCCTCACGTCGGAGATGGTGATCCGGAAGCTGCGGAAACACTTCTCCACGTTTGGGTCCCCTGTCAGGCTGCAGACTGACAATGGCAGGCAGTTTACCAGCCGTGAGTTCAAAAGTTTTGCTGACAAATGGAATTTTGTGCATTTCACCAGCAGCCCGGAGTACCCACAGAGCAACGGCCTTGCTGAACGGGCCGTCCGCAGCGCCAAGCTTCTGATGGAACAAGCGAGACTGTCTAACTCTGATTTGTATTTGGATCTCCTGAACCTCAGGAATGTTTCCAGAGATCCGGCCATGGGGTCCCCCTGCTCAGCGTCTGATGTCCAGAACAACCAGATCTACCATCCCGATTGCCCAGCGCCAGCTGAAACCTCGGGTGCTGGAGCCTGCCTCTGTGCAGAGGCGCATTCAAGAGAAACATGACAGCCAGCGGCGTTCCCACGATCGGTCGTGCAGACCGCTCGATCCTCTGTTGCCTGGACAGGTTGTTCGATTGCAAACCGCCAGTGGTCACTCCCGTCTGGCTACTGTGGTTGGGGTGGCCGACTCACCTTGTTCGTATCTGGTCGACTATGAGGGAACCATCTACCGTAGAAGCCGACAACACCTGCTTGCGGTTAATGAGCCGAAGCCGCAGGCCCCGGGCCCCTATGCCCCGCCGCTCTCATACCAGCAGCCGGCTCCTGTCCCAGCCAGCGTTCCCTGCATGCCTCGGTCCCCATATCGAGCGCCCGGTTCCCCTCTGCGCGGGTCACCTGTTGGCGGTCGCGGTTCTCCCTCTTCTGTTCCTCCAACCCCACCGCCCTTCCCTTGTTCCCCTGCTGTCTCGGGTCCCCCTGTTTTTTCTGCTCCTCCGGGGGAAGGGGGAGGCATCCGTACGCGCTCGGGCCGGATCAGCAAGCCACCTGTTCGTTATGGCGATTCTGTTTAATTCTGTTTAATTCTGTTGTAGTGACAACGGTCTGTTTCTTTTAAATTATCTAAGGGGAAGGATGTAGATGGTTTTGCATGCAACCAATAACATAGTTACCTCAGTACCATTAACCCCGCCTAGTTAACATCAATCATAACGCCTTCCCCTTCCTGGATACGGTTCACTAGAAGAATGTAGCTAGTATTTGAGGATGTATGTAATACCTTGTGCTATCATTAAAATGTGTTGAACACTTTTAGAGTTTGTAAATTGCTTATTTACACAAGTATAGTGCAATAATAATAAGTCTGTTGTATTTGTTGTTGTGTTTGATAGCCCTGATGGCTGTTGGGAAGACACTGTTCCTGAACCTGGACGTTAGTTTTCAGGCTCCTGTACCTTCTTCCCTATGGCAATGGCCAAATGAGTGTGTGGCCAGGATGGTGTTGGCTGCCTTTGAGGCAGCGACTTTGATAGATCCCTTCGATGGTGGGGAGGTCAAAGCTGGTGATGGACTGGGCATTGGTCACGACATTTTGCAGTCTTTTCTGCTCCTGGACTTTCACGTTGCCGAACCAGGCCACGATGCAACCAGTCAGTATGCTCTCTACTGTGCACCTGTAGACGTTCAGGAGAATCCTCTTTGACATAGCAAATCTCCATAATCTTCTCAGGAAGTAGAGGCGCTGATATTTGCATCAGTGTGCTGGGTCCAGGAAAGATGCACACACACGAATTCAAAGTTTTTGACCCTCTCCACCATCGTCCTATTTATATAAACAGGATTGCGGGTCCTCATCCTTCCCCTTTCAAAGTCCACAATCAGTTCCTTGGTTTTACTGATGTTGAGAACCAGGTTGTAGTGCTGGCACCATTTGGTCAATCGGTCTTCTATACTCTGACTCATCACCATGTCCAGCTACACAGTCATTGGTATAGAGTATAAAGCCAACGCAGAATCACTCGCTGGAGCTGGAGTAACTCCCTGGAGTAACTTTTGCTACTTGGTTTCCTGGTCCTCCAAAATATTCGAAATGGAATTTAAACAGGAGTGGACCCACCACCACCAAACTACAAACTCTGAAAAATAACAGCCTATTGCATTTTATCTGTTTATTTATTGTGTGTGTATATATATATATATATATATATATATATATATATATATATATATATACACATACATATATATATTTACATATTCTGTTGTGCTGCAGCAAGCAAGAATTTCATTGTCCTATCTGACACATGACAATAAAACTCTCTTGTCTCTTGACTTGGACTTAAGCAAAAAAGGGTTCTTGGGGGAAAAAAAGAGCTACCTTAAATTGCGTCTGGTTGGGTACCTATAGTAGGGTGAAGGCTTTTCCATGCTTTAATTGTGCGGGGGCACTCCATGCAGCAGCAGCATCTCTGGATAGAAGAAATTGGGTGACGTTTCGGGTAGAGACCCTTCTTTAGATTTTCTCTGGTTTTAGTGTTTTTAGTTTAATTTAAAGATACAGCATGGAAACAGGCACTGAATATGTAAACATAGTACTCTGTAAACACTGTTATAAACAAGAAAACAAAACAGTGTAGTATATATGAATATATAACTATACACACACACACAATTTCCCTCCTGGGATTAATAAAGTTCTATCGTATAGTATCATGTGTGTAGGAAGGAACTGCAGATGCTCGTTTAAACTGAAGATAGACACAAAAAGCTGGAGTAACTCAACAGGTCAGATAGAATCTCTGGACAAAATGAAAATATTATGTTTTGGGTTGTGTCTGAAAAAGGTTACTGCACACCTTTGGAATGTGGAAGAAAAGGAGCACCTGGAGAAAACCCACGTGATCAAAGGGAAAAGGAGCAAACTCCACACAGACAGCACCCATATTCAGGATCAATTGCGGGTCTCCAGCAATTTTAGGAAGCAACTTTATGGCCAATTTACTGCCCCATAATCTGGAACTGAATTAAAACATCCAGTAGCTGTAAAGGGGGACTTTGCGTCACTTAGAGATTTAAGACTGAAAATGGATAGTTTATTTTTTTTTTGTAACCAAAGTTATCAACGTATAATTTTTTGTGTTGGAAAATAAAATATAGTGGCACAGCTGGTGGAATTGCTGCCTCATACGCCAGAGATCTGTGTTCAATCCTGTCCTCGGGCACAGTCTGTGTTGAATTTGCACATTCTCCCTGCAAGCATGTAGGTTTCCTCCCACATCCCAAAGACACATTGGCTTTGTAGGTTAACTTGTCTCTGTAAAATTGCCCGAATGTGTAGGGAGTGGGTGAGGAAAGTGGGATAACAGAACTTGTGTGAATGGGTAGACAAAAATGCTGGAGAAACTCAGCGGGTGAGGCAGCATCTATGGAGCGAAGGAAATAAGCAACGTTTCGGGTCGAGACCCTTCTTCAGACTGATGTGAGGGTGCGGTGGGGTGGGAAGAAGAAAGGAAGAGGCGGAGGCAGTGGACTGATGGAGATCTGGGAAGTGAAGGAGAAAGCATGGAGTACCCGTAATTGGAGTAGCAAATTTTCATACCGCTGGGGTGTAAACTGCCCAAGCAAAATATGAGGTGCTGCTCCTCCAATTTACGGTGGGCCTTACTCTGGCCATGGAGGCGGTCCAGGACAGAAAGGTCGGATTCAGAATGGGAGGGGGAGTTGAAGTGCTGAGCCACCGGGAGATCAGGTTGTTTATTGCGAACCGAGCGAGGTGTTGGACAAAGTGATCGCCAAGCCTACTCTTGGTGTCACCGATGTAGAGCAGCTGACACCTAGAGCAGCGGATGCAATAGATGAGGTTGGAGGAGGTGCAGGTGAACCTCTGCCGCACCTGGAAAGACGGCTTGGGTCCTTGAATGGAGTCAAGTGGGGAGGTAAAGCGACAAGTGTAGCATTTCCTGCGATTGCAAGGGAAAGTGCCAGGGGAGGGGGTGGTTTGGGTGGGAAGGGACGAATTGACCAGGGAGTTACGGAGAGAGCAGTCTCTGCGGAAAGCCGACAGGGGAATAAATGGGAAGATGTGGCCAGTGGTGGGATCCCGTTGGTAGACAAAGTTGGAGAAAATCTGCGGGTGAGGCAGCATCTATGGAGCGAAGGAATAGGCGACGTTTCGGGCCGAGATCCTTCTTCAGACTGATATGGGGAAGGGGTCGGGTAAAAGAAAGGAAGAGGCGGAGATAGTTGGCTGTGGGAGAGCTGGGAATGGAAGGGGAAGGAGGGAGAAAGCAAGGACTACTTGAAATTGGAGAAGCTAATGTTCATACCGCTGGCGTGTAAACTACCCAAGCGAAATACGAGGTGCGGTTCCAATTTGCTGTGGGCCTCACTCTTGCGATGGAGAAGGCCCAGGACAGAAAGGTCGGATTCAGAATGTGAGGGGGAGTTGAAGTGCTGAGCCACTGGGAGATCAAGTTGGTTATTGCGAACTGAGTGTAGGTGTTGTGCGAAGCGATCGGCAAGCCTGCACTTGGTCTCAACGAGGTTGATGATACAGTCAATAATCCAACCAGAATTGTGTTTGGAAGTGGAAAGAAATAATATAAATTGCATTCATTGCAACGTGTAAAAAGAAACTGTATTGTAATTTAGCTGCATGTTATTGTGGTATATATGATGTCTTGATTGGTGAATATGTTTAGCTTGTGAGTTGATTGGAAGCATAAAGAAGATGTGAATGCTTGACACACGCACACACGCACGCGCACACACACTCACACACGGCAGCCCTGCTAGTGTCTTAGGTCCACCAGAGGATAGAAAGAAAAAACTTCAATCATCTATGAAGAAGGTTTTTATAAGCTCTTCCACATTGAAGGAAAATTGACATTTTACAAACAAGATGCAGGTCTCCCCACAACTGAAAACAATTGCACTTAAGTGATATATTATCCATTCTGCAGGTATGTACTTATAATCATTTTTTTTCTTATTGGTTAATCCGATATGATCTTTTCTGTAATTTCAGATGTCGACAGCGGGTGCAGAATACTGGTCGACAAGATCTCCTACACCGAACTCTGGTGTACTTGTCAACCAACTGCCGTCTTTGTTCTTAACACTGAACTTGGCCTGTTTTCCAACAGGCAAACCAATAAATTGGAATGCAGTTCCAACGCTATTTGACATCAATAACCCGCCGAAAAGTCTGTTTTCACAACGCAGGTTACACAAGAGGAAAAATGAGAATCTCCCGTTACCCGCACAAAATTGTGCAAATGATGATTTATTTTTTTATTGTAAATGTTGTCCTTAGGGGTAAGCAAGGGTTGGGGCTATGATTGTTTGAAACATGTTGAATTTTACATAACTTTCATTGGTTAGCTGATATGCAAAACACTGCAACCCTGTAAAAATATTTTGACATTGTGTTCATGGATATTTTACTCACAATATTAGGATTTCACATAGAGAGAGGGACAGAGAGGGACAGAGAGACATTATACATAGATTGAAAGAAAAAGGTTGCTAAACAAATTAGAGGAAATCACATGAAAGAAACTAGATAAGTGTGTGTGCGTGTACACCCACACACACATCTATATCACATATCTTTTACATAAATTGGTCATCAAAACTAAGAAACTAAGCCAAAATTTGGCAAAACTCAGTCCACTCAGATGGATGCAGTATTCTACTACATGATCAGGTGCATGAAGTGGAAATGGTTTTTGCAATTTTATTGTTCCATGTGGTATTCATCAACCTAGAAAGGAATAAGAAATACGTGCACTTATTGTGCCAACCAGGTCTCTGGTGGACACCACGCGACAACCGTTACACAAAATGTACTTGTGTATTCTGATGCCATTTTCGGAAACTTTCCATCAATGTGCTATCTTTTCTTATATTTGCTGTTGATACTATGTTAGTCATGAACCCAATAAAGTGCTTGTCAAGGAATTTGAAAATTGACCCCATATGTCATATTTTTGTGTGCAGCTTTGTTGGCAGATTTTTATATTGTCCAAGAGATTACTCCCTCTAGCCACTAAGTGAAATACATGATTAAGGAGATTGTCGTAATACGCATGTGAGCTTTCCGTCGGAGACTTTCAGAGCTTCTTCACAGATAAATCGTCATAACAGTCTTTTGATTAATAGATTCTTTATTGTTGATGAAAAACAATAAGGTATACATCCAACCTTCTTCTGACTTCCATTGTTCTGCAGCATATCGCTTTAAAGGCTAGAAAACTCCTCGTGTCTCAGTTACACTTCGCATGGTTAAAGTGTATCCCTTCCTCATGCTGGTCCAAAACTAAACTAAAAACTAAGCTTCTGCGCAAGAAACCTAGCTCTAAACACGCCCTAGAACACGTCATAAATATAGTCGTAAATACGTCATAAATCCCACCCACATAATTATAGGCAGTCTAAAATTTAAAGACACATGCCATAATGAATGACACACAAAACATACCAAATGGCCACTACATACCGGCCCCTAATTGTTCCGAGTGTATAATGAGGCAATTATTAATAAACATCAAAAAAGTAGCCATGAAGGTTTAAAATATCAAAAGCAAAAAATCGGGAAATTGAACCCCGGTCTGGCTTCCAATCGGGGAACTGAACCCTGATCTCCCGCGTGACAGGCGGGGACACTAATCACTATACTAACGAGGAAAATAGCATGTATTATTATATATCCGCAATCAGAATTCTTCATCGACTCTTCCATCTTAACTTTCGCATTCTAGAAGCAAGCATAACTTGATTATTAATCTTATTAAAACACTGGTTTTAGTTTAAAGTTGTACCTTGCGCACCAAACCCTTAAAATCAGGCATGCTACCCAGTATATAGTCCAAAACATGACAGTCCATAGCTTTGATAACATGGTCTTCCTCCATGTCCGATCAACTCATGGATGTGTTGTAACAACAATGTAGAAATGTGAAAATCCTTCTAGAGAATAACAGGATTAGCACCTCATATTCCGCTTGGGGAGTCTGCATCCTCTGGCCTTAAACATTGAATTTTCTCAATTCTGTTAACCCTTGCTGTCTCCTCCCCTTCCCACCTCTCCCTCAGCCCTCGGGCCCTGGCATTCCTTCTCTCTCTATCTCTCCCCCACCCAAGTCGCACTAGCTTCTCATTTTCACACTACAAACAGCTTACAATGGCCTGTTTCCTTTATCATCGATACTTTTTTGCATATCTTTCATTCATTGTTCTTTATCTCCCCACATCACCGTCTATATCTCTCGTTACCCTGATCCCTAACCAGTCTGAAGAAGGGTCTCAACCTGAAACGTCGCCTATCTCCTTCGCTCCTTAGATGCTGCTGCACCTGCTGGGTTTCTCCAGTCTTTTGTGTATCCTTTTTAACAATAAAGTTCACCGTTAGGTTTGATTTAATTTCCAGAAATTAGCAGAGATTTCAAATCCCAGGTCAAGCTTTGGCCATTCTCTGTCTTGCTTACAGAGACAGTTTAGTTCATTGATCCATCTCTTATCGCTTAAGAAGAGGTACACTGTCGGTTCTCTGGAAACTTTATCCATAGGATTTTCTTCTGTGTTAACACATTTCAGTTGTACAACATTAGTAACTCCCAATGCTCTTTCCATTGGCAGATTGTCTCTGTCCAAATCCAACTCTCCGGTTTCTTTGGCTCTATCATCTGGTGGAATGCTTTCACAATTGTTGCTTATCCACTCAGAAAGTGTGAATCCTCCCTTACTGCAGAGGGAAGTCAGATGTTTTACTGATTGAATTGCTTCCTGCTCAGTAGACATGGATTTTAAGCAATCACCCACGCAGAAATTATTCTTCAGAGACTATTACTTCATGAAAATTAGTATTCTCGCCAAACTTGTGTTTCAAATTCTGGTGGCTTTGCTCAGTCATAGGACGATTATTTGGCAGATTAACACTTTCTTGTTTGAAAGGCAAGTCCAGACAATAGTGTCCGTCAATCTTTACTGAGTAGTTCATAATATCCATGAACTTCAACTCTTCATTCAACATTTCTTAAGATTCTATATTGGTACTTACATTGAAGTCATGATTGCTTGGCTTCATTTCCGGCTTTTCTAATTTATCAGTAGATATTTGATTAACTGCAATGATAGGATAGCTCTTCTGATTGTCATAGATAATCCATCCAAGTCAGGTTTTTGTAGCATACGGTCGGTCCATCACCTTGGCTCCTCACAATTTGTATAGGTTCCAATGCTTTCAAAACATAAGTAAATCAACACTAGAATTTATTTCAGATATCTTGACATCCTTCAGTTAAGGCCATTGTTTCAAGTCTTCACATCTGGGTATATTTTGACGATCTGATATTGGTATAAGATTATGTTCATCCAGAGTGGATATCTCCATACTTGTAATGTAATGACTCCTGCTCTCTTTATCTTTAGTCATGGTACGTAATCGAATTTTAGTCGCTTCTGTGATGTTCAGCCTTCTCGTTAGGTTTTCTGTGCAAAAGGTAGTTGAACTTCCGTGATCCAAAAAAGCATATGTTTGCAACACTGTATTCGTCTTACTATTCCTCACCTGTACTGGTAAGATAGAAAACAAAAACAAGCTCCAACCCCGGCCCCAATATGAGCAGTTACTTGAGGCGAGTTGATAGCATCACTAGTAGTTGGCTTCTCCTTCTTTACCGTTTGCTCCTGTTCATCCTCTTCTATTTGCTCTGGTAGTTCTTCTTCTATTTGTTCCAGCTCTTCCTCTTCCAAATGCTCTGGTGGATTATTTTCAGTGTGAAGTGCTTCAGGATGATATTGCCTGCACTTATAACAAATTATTGGACTCTTACAGTTTTTCACCATATGTCCTTTTTTCAAACATCCAAAACTGATTCCCTTCTCTTTCAAGAAATCCATCTTATCTTCATATTTTTTCATCTTGAATCTTCGACACCATCTTATCGTGTGACCAACTTCATCACATAACAAACAAAATAGTATTTGTTTGCGAGTAGATACATTTCCTTTCATTCCATCCGTCATTTCCACAGGTATGGTTGTGGTAGCAAAACTACTTCTCATAGGTTCTGATCTTTCTTCAGTTTTGGTAAAGGTAGAACCTTTGTAAGTTGCAATTGGTTTATGATCTTCAATAGTCCTGTGGTGTGGCTCTAACATGTACCGTACTTCCATTTCTAAGAGTGTCACCAGGTTTCGTAGCCTGGCTACTCGCTTCTTCTTATCCATTATTTTGCCTGCTTTATATCTCCACCTTTCTCTCAGTCTTCTGGGCAACTTGCTAATGATGACTCAAGTATTACTCGCAAGATTAATTTCCTTCATGTGGCCAAGATTTTTCATCGAGCTGCAACAACCTCTCAGAAATATTGCAAATTTACTCAATGCCTCCCCATCTTCTGGCTTGATTTCTTTCCAAGCATGGGTCTTCTCTATATACGCATTAGCAATCCTCTGTTCATTACCAAAACGTTCTTTAAGTAACTTTCTTGCCTTTTTATAGCCATGGCTGTCTGGCTCATTTTGACAACTTTCTACAAGTACCTGAACATCTCCGCTTGTGTACTTCACCAGAGATCGTAAGCGCTCCTTTTCATCCATAATTTTCATTTCTAATACTTCATACCACAAAGGATCTCCATCATATGTAGGAATTTCTGCTGGTGGTAGAGTGAGATAGGTATTTTGTCGAGCTATGAACTGGTTGAATTCAGCTTGCCTATTCGCCCATGCCAATACTGCATCCTGATAACCTTGGCTTGGCTTCAACGGACGATAGACAGGCCTCCCTGGCTCGCTCGAGCCTGTGCACTAGGCCTTGGAAAAGCGCAGTCCGCTATTGGTTTGTCCTGAGCATCTGTTCCAATGGGTTTTCAAAGCCATAAAATCCGGTGGACCTCGATTGCGGAATTGATCCAACTGCTGACTCACTTGGAGCAGTTTTTCCTCTTGGTCCAGAGCTCATTGTCTTTAATGATCTAGAGCTGCATCTTGAACCCTCCTTTTCCAATATCTCCATCCTTACTTTGGCCACCGCCATCTTTGTGTCTAGTTCCAGTTGTTCCTTTCGTCGCCTCATCTGTTCCTTTGGTCACGTCATCTCTTCTTTCATCTGTTCTTCTCGTCGTCTCATCTCTTCTTCTCGTCGCCCCATCTCTTTTTTCATCTGTTCTTCTTCTTGCTCAATCCCATGTTTCTTCTTCAAGGCATCCGCTTCTATTGAGAGAGCGGCTAGATCAGCTTCAACTCCCAATCGAGTAGAAATGCTTGATTCCGAACTGGCTGTAGAGACAGATTTATGTCCTGATCTTCGTGTAGATACTTTCGAGATATTATCTCGTGGTGTAATCTCATCTTCCATTCCAGCACCTCGTTGCATCACACCTCCAGCTGTTAAGCATGTAAGTTGTGGTATAATTTCAGATAACCTTATCTGCCTTATCCATGAAACCATTGAAAAATATCTTCACTCTGTCTTCACAACACTGGATGTGTCTTACGCGTTCTTCCCGAGGCGGTTGGGAACACAGCGACACATTTTGTGTCTTTCCAACCTCTTGGTAGAGGTTCCATAGTTGGCCCAGATTAGATTCTACTTTGATCGCGTTCTGTACTGATTCCATTAGTTTCTTCTGTTTTTCAATTAATCTGGTAACTTGTTTCCATAATTTGTTACTCTCCTTCTCAGTTTTTTTCAGGTAGGCAGCTTGTCCTTGACTAAGCTTGACTTCACCACCTTGTGGTTCCTCTGGCGTGGCTTCTTCAGGCTTCATTATTTTCAGGTATTGGCATATTGCCAAGTCTTTAAATTGAACGAACAAAGTCTTCTCTGAATTCTGCTCCAACTTTATGTAAACGGCTTTCACAGGAACAATAACAAACTGATATTGTAGACAACATCTCTCAAACATCCATGGGCTTAAAGCAGATGTTAGTTCAGAAGGAATGCGTGTTATGAAGACTTCAAAACAATTTCCAAGGACCGACGTCTGGATTTCTCCAGGCAAATAGGAAAAATACTTTTTTTGCCATCTTCCAAGCTAGTGGCTAGCTTTCTGACTCTTCTTACAGAAGCCGTTTAAAATTAAAGCTTTGCATCTTCAAAATTCAAAGTAATATTAGTCGATTTTTACTCACAATATCTTGAGATGGTCTTCAGATAAGTTTCTTCACTGTCGAATAGACCTAGAGGCCATCTGTGGCCGAGATCTATTGTCTTCAGTTCCTTGGCTGGAACTGGTCTTCTGGCCAAAACCTCAATCGAGATCTTAGCCAGATCTTCAGTCCCACTCTCTGGGACTGGGTTTCACCCCGTCAGAAGTATCCTTTGACTTAATGTAGCGGCAGATTTTTATATCGTTCAAGAGATTACTCCCTCTAGCCACTAAGTGGACTACATGATCAAGGAGAATGTCGTAATATGCATGTAAGCTTTCCATCAGAGACCTTCAGAGCTTCTTCACAGATAAATCTTCATAACAGTCTTTTGATTAATAGATTATTTATTGTTGAACAATTAGGTATACATCCAACCTTCTTCCGACTTGTACACTTTAATCTTCATCGAACTCCAGCATATCGCTTTAAAGATTAGAAAACTCCTCGTGTGTCCGTTACACTTCGCATGGTCAAAGGGTATGCCTTCCTCATGCTGGTCCAAAACCAAACTGAAAATTAAGCTTCTGCGCAAGAAACCTAGCTCTAAACATGCCCTAAAATACGCCATAAATCCAACCCACATAATTACGGGTAGTCTAAAAGCTTTAAATCAAAGTTGCTTCTGATTCATGAGAAGGAACTTAATCTATTTATCTCTAACTTGCCTCTCACACACATTCATATAATATTTATACATGTTAAATTTAATTTTGTGCATAGTGTGTGTTAAAGCAATACAGGGGAAACTGCACAATACAATGCAAGGGAAACTGCACAAAGGAGGGGGCTGGGGAGGAAGGATGGGATGGAAATGGGCAAACAGGGGAAAACATGTACAATAAAATGAACTAAAATATGCGAAGTGATAGATGAGCTATATCACACACTGTTCCCCTACAACACTGATTACAGCAAAGATGATAGAGCAGATTACACCGCGAGAGGCATAACGGAAGTCACGTTTTGCTTTGAAAGATGGCGGCCATGACGTACTACACCTCAGTGCGTAGGATTGGAGTATCTTGCTCCGCTCTATGATCTTTGGTCAAGACCATCGACAGTGGGGGAGACTATCCCTCCCCCAGTTGGGCCCAGAGTGGACTCTGGTGCACCAGGCTCAGGGAGCCCGTATGGAGCCAGGTCCCGAGGGAGAGAAGGGCTGGTTTCCCCTACCCCTTCCCCGCCTACAGTCTCTACCTCAAGAGGCGTGCTCTGTGCCTCCTCCTTGGTGGGTTGCTCCTGGGCTTCCTTGGGTGCCTGATGTGGGACTTGCTCCTCAACTGGAATCTCCTCCTGCTCCATATCACCCGAGCAGTCCTCATCGCCACCCTCCCCAGAATCCCCTCCAGAACATGGGACAGGAGCCAGAATCAGAAAGCGGGAGTCTTCCTCCACCACAGTACTGCCCTCCCCCTGGAGGATTCCCGTTCGTCCCCCTTCCGCTCCTCCCTAGAGAGATTCTTCCTTTTTTTCGATGGGGAGGAGCTCACAGACTCTGGGGTGACCTGAGCAGCCTTCCTCTGTGGCACCCCATCCTCCTGCCCAGAGGGAAAAAAAACCTGCTGCAGCCCCTTCCTGCGGAACCCCGGGATATCGGGGTGATGCTTGTGAGTACCTTCCCCAGGGTCTGAAGATGGGGAAGGAGGGCCTCATTTGTGATGCAGGGCGGGACGTTGGACAGGACCACCCGCTGCGCGGTGGTCGCCAAGGGCTTGACCTGCAGGAATGTTCCCCCCACTGAGATCCCTTTACTCACTGCCGCGTTCAGCCCCACAGACTCGAGGAAGAGCATGACCTTCCCGATCATCCTGCCCACGTACGGGACGCCTACGGTCTTGACCGCCACGGCCGCGGCAGTCGTGCAGTCCTCCAGGTTCATATGAGGCAGGGCTCAAAATTAATGGTTGCCCGGGTGCCAATGACCACCCAAAGTGCCGCCTAAACGGTGACTCATTGCGCCCGCTTTGGCACTGCAGATACTGGTTTATACCGATAGACACAAAAAACTGGAGTAACTCAAAAAAACAGGCAGCATCTCTGGAGAAAAGGAACGTGACGTTTCGTGTCGGCAGTGGCTGTATTGCGGGACAAAGATACTAGGAGCAGGGTGACGAAGGGCCGGAGCGAATGACGAGCCCCGAACAGCGGCAGCAGCGGCCATGGCAGCGGCTCCATCTCAACCCCCCGCACGCCCTGATAGCGGCAGCTGCTTGCAACTCCGCTAACGGCGCTTTCAAAACAAACCCTCTCGCACGCCGAGGCCGGGAGGAGGGAGGGAGGGGGAGAGCTCCTTCCGCCGGCTGAAGCAGCTGCACCAAAGATCCTATAGCTATAGGATCTTTGAGCTGCATCACTCGGCCGAGCACCTTCCTGTTGGCTGGCGGACGAGGGGAGGCGGTTGTGAGATCTCAACGGCCTCCCCCTTTGGCTGCGGCACTTGGCGGTGGACAGGGACGGCCAAGGCTGCGGGGCGATGTTGTCCGAGGAGCACTGACCTTCCTTCCTCCCCACCTCCTCTGCCCCTTCCCCTCTTTCCATCCCGCACCGATCCCCATTCCTGCCTCTATTCAGTCCTCATGTCATCCCCTGTGCTCCGCTCCCCATGCACCCCCCACCCCAATCTATTCATCCTGCGCTGATCACCCTATCCACCTCGCATTGATTCTCCTGCCACCCCCTCCATCCATCCTACACTGGTCCCCCAATTCTTCCTGTACTGACCCCCCTTCCCATCCACCCTGCACTGCCCCCCCCCCCCATTTACCCTGCACTGATCCCCATCCATCCTGTAGTGATCACCCATTCATCCTGTACTGATCCCCTCATTCATCCTGTACTGATCCCTCATTAATATTTTACTAACCCCTCAGATTCATCCTGTAGTGATTCACCATTCATCCTGCACAGACCCTCCGATCCACACTGTACTGACCCCCCCCACCATTAACCCTGTACTGATCCCCCCCCCCCATCCATCCTGTACTGATGCCCCTATTCAAGAAGAATTGGGGGAAACAGTCTGAAGGGTCTCGACCCAAAACGTTGCCAATTTCCTTCGCTCCATAGATGCTGCCCCACCTGCTGAGTTTCTCCAGCATTTTTGTCTTTCCCCATTCATCCTGTATTGATCCCCACATTCATCCTGTACTGATCTCCTCCATTCATCCTGTACTGATTTTCCCCCTATCCTTCCTGTACTTGAACGCCTCATTCATCCTGTAGTGATCCCCTATTCATCTGTACGAATAGCAATAACGACCCATGCTATGGCCATGTCATGGTAATTTTCAGTCCTTCACAGAAAAATGCTTGCATTAATCTGTAGTGTGCATGGTTAAGTATATAAGTTACCATGGTCCAGGATTTATTGACACAGGTTGATCATACGCTGAATAATCCAACCACAGTTTTGCTTGGAAGTGGAAAGAACGAATAGAAATTGCATTAATTGCAATGTGTAAAAAGAGTTGAGATATTGTATTATAATTTTGCTGCATGTCATTGTGGTATATATCATGATGGTGAATATGTTTAGTTTGTGACTTATTTGAAGCAGAAATAATATGTGAATGTAGACAAAAGTGCTGGAGAAACTCAGCGGATGCAGCAGCAGCATCTATGGAGCAAAGGAAATCGGCAACGTTTTAGTCTGAAACCTTTCTTCA
Source organism: Raja brachyura (assembly GCA_963514005.1). Next base: position 33,493,407 of record OY740797.1, on the reverse strand, counting down.
GACCGATGTGTTTCGGCTCGAAACGTTGCCCATTTCCTTCGCTCCATAGATGCTGCCGCACCCGCTAAGTTTCTCCAGCACTTTTCTCTACCTTTGATTTTCCAGCATCTGCAGTTCCTTCTTGAACATAATACGTGAATGCTTCATTGACCATAATTCCGACTGGTAACTACGCACTTCGTCCAAGCATATTATCGCACGTGTAATGCAAACCGTCTTAAATGACCACCTAACCTGTCATTTGGCAACCTAAAAAGCTATAAAGGTTGCCCGGCTGGCAAAAGGGAAAAAAAGTTAAGTGAGAGCTCTGTGAGGGGGTAAGTAGCACCTTATCCCATTCTCGAAATACAGGTTCCTCATGGAGAACTGCGCCCCTAGTGAAGCAGCCGCCTCTGCATAGCTCCGGGAAGGCCCCGTTCCCCCAGAACACTGACCCAGCATGGTATCGGCGCTACAATTTAAACATACCACTTACACAATGCCCGAGACACGGACAGTCCAAATGGCACGAGGCCAAGTCCAAATACAAAACAATATGGGCGGGAGGCAAGTGGTGTCGCCTCGAACGTCGATAATGGCGGTTCCCCCGAAAAACTACTGCGTCACCATCCTTTCGCCCGGCTATCTCAACTTTCCTGCATTTCCTGGCGAACTGCTGACCTTCGCGGGCAATCACAGCTGTTTTTCGCTGCTCCTACAGCAACGAAAGGGACTTGCCTGTAGTCTTGTTACTGGAAAACTATCTCCGTCGGTCTTGCCATGAGAAAGGAGGCTTCGACGTCAGCTCCAGGCTCCAAGGCCGCAGAAGAAGGTCGAGATGCTGCAGGTGCAGAAAGCTCCCAGTGGGAGCTCGACAGTTAGTTGATAAGACTGTTCACAGCCCCAAAACTCACGGAAACTTTTATAACAAGTCTGCAACGTCGCATCGATACTCCAAGATGTTTAAAAGTACCCCTGTGCCTCCTGAGAATTCCAGAAAGATGTTTAAATTCCCTTATTTTTTGTTTGGCCAGGAGCTCCGCAACACCACACCTCCTCGCGTACCCAGATTGGAGGGGATGATGGTATTGAACGCCAAGCTGTAGTCTATAAACAACAGACCGATGTAAGTGTTTTTATTGTCCAAGTGGTCCAATGTGGGGTGGAGAGCCAGTGAGATCGTATCCTCCGTTGACCTGTTGTAGTGGTAGGCAAACTGTAGTGGATCGAGGTTCTTGTCGAAGTAGGAGTTAATATGCAACATAACCAACCTCTCAAAGCACTTCATCACCACGGACATTAGTGCCACTGGTCAATACTCATTGAGGCACGTCACCTTACTCTTCTTGGGCACTAGCATTATTGATGACCTCAGAAGTGTACAATTTTGGTCGCCCAATTATAGGAAGGATGTCAACAAAATAGAGAGGGTACAGAGGAGATTTACTAGAATGTTGCCTGGGTTTCAACAGCTAAGTTACAGAGATAGGTTGAATAAGTTAGGTCTTTATTCTCTGGAGCGCAGAAGGTTAAGGGGGGACTTGATAGAGGTCTTTAAAATGATGAGAGAGATAGACAGAGTTGATGTGGACAAGCTTTTCCCTTTGAGAATAGGGAAGATTCAAACAAGAGGACATGACTTTAGAATTAAGGGACAGAAGTTTAGGGGTAACATGAGGGGGAACTTCTTTACTCAGAGAGTGGTAGCGGTGTGGAATGAACTTCCAGTGGAAGTGGTGGCGGCAGGTTCGTTGGTATCATTTAAAAATAAATTGGATAGGCATATGGATGAGAAGGGTATTGAGGGTTATGGTATGAGTGCAGGCAGGTGGGACTAAGGGAAAAAAGTTGTTCGGCACGGACTTGAAGGGCCGAGATGGCCTGTTTCCGTGCTGTAATTGTTATATGGTTATAAGTGAGAGGTTGAAAATATCCGCAAAAATTCCAGCCAGTTGGTCTGCACGGGTTTTGAGAACTCGACTGGGTATACCATCAGGTCCAGGCACTTTCCGCGGGTTCACCCCCTCCACCACACCGAAGGATCTTCTGACGTCGGCCTCTATGACTGTAATACCATCAGGGCGAATGGGGGCTCGGGAAGGCACATCGGTGTTCTCCCAATCAAAGCGTGCGTACAATGCATTGAGCTCGTCAGGGAGTGATGCTTCACTGTCATTTGATCTGCCTCCTGATTTCCCCTTGTAGGTGATGACCTTCAAGCCCTGCCGCAGTTGCCGAACATCCGCCTTATCCTCCAGCTTAGAGCAGAAGTCCCTTTTAACCCTTTAGATGGCATTGTCAAGGTCATATCTGGACTTCTTATAGACCTCTTATACCGAAGAAAGACACAAAATACTGGTGTAACTCAGCGGGTCAGGCAGCATCTCCTGAGAAAAGGAAGAAGTGACGTTTCAGGGTCGGCGGCGGCTGTAGTGTGGGGTGACAGAGGGTCGGAGCGAATGACGGGCCCCGCACAGCAGCGGCTCCACCTCCTCCCGCACCCTGCCCGCCCTCATAGCAGCCGCTGCATGCCACTCCGCCAACTGCAATAACCACTTTCAAAACAAACCCCCCCGCACGCCAAGGCCGGGAGATGGGGAGGGAGGAATGGGGAAGGCCTCCTTCCGCCGTATGAAGCACCTGCACCGCTCGGCCCGCACTTTCCTGTTGGCTAGCGGAAGAGGGGAGGCGATGGCAAGGAGTTCGCAACTGCCTCCTCCTTTGGCAGCTGGACTTGGCGGTGGAGAGGGATGGCCAAGGCAGCGGGGCGATGATGCCGGTATTGTCCAAGGAGCGAGCTCTCTCTCCCCCTCTCTCTTCCCCCCCCCCCCCTTCTCCATTCTACACTGGTCCCCCAATTCATCCTGTACTGACCCCCCCTTACCATCCATCCTGCACTGCTCCTCCCATTCATCCTGTACTGATCCCCCTCATTCATTCTGTACTGATCTCCCAATCCATCCTGTACTGACCCCTCCCCTCCATTTATCGTGCACTGATCCCCCCATCCATCCTGTAGTGATCTCGCCATTCATCCTGCACAGACCCTCCAATCCACACTGTACTGACCCCCCCATTCATCCTGTACTGATCCCCCCCATTCACCCTGTACTGATACCCCCCATTCATCCTGTACCAACCCCGCCCCATTCATCCTGTACCGATCCCCCCCATCCATCCTGTACTGATCCCCCCTACCCATCCCGTATTGATCCCCCCCATTCGACATCGACACCCCCCGCGCTCCCCCCCCACAATTTTACCTACTCCAACCAACACGCACTAATTCCCCTGCCTCAATCCATCCATCCCGCACCGATTGCCTTCACAACCCCCCCCCCCCCCCCCCCCAATCTATCCATCCTGCACTGATTCACCCCCCCCGACCCTACTGAGCTGGAAATATCTTCAGAGCAAACATTGACTATGTTTGATTATGGAATGCAATCAAATGTGTTTTAATTCCCAATGTTATTATTTGGTCTGGATAGAGTGAATGTGGAGAGGATGCTTCCACCAGTGGTATAATCTTGGACCAGAGCCTCAGAATCAAAGGACATACCTTTAGAAAAGGGATGAGCAAGAATTTCTTTAGTGAGAGGGTGGCACATTTGTAGAATTCATCACCACAGAAGACTGTGGAGGCCAAGTCAATGGATATTGGCAGAGATTGACAAATTCTTGATTAGTAAGCGTGCCAGGAGTTATGGGGAGAACGCAGGAGAATGGGGTTTAGAGGACAAGATTGATCAGAGTAGACTTGATGGGATGAATGGTCTAATTCTGCTCCTATAACCTAAGAACAAAAAAAACTTGGGATTAGAGTCATGGAGTGATACAGTGTGGAAACAGGCCCTTCGGCCCAACTTGTCCACACTGCCCAACATGTCCCAGCTACGCTAGTCCCACCTGCCTGCACTTGCTCCATAGCCCTCCAAACCTGTCCTATCCATGTACCTGTCTAACTATTTCTTAAACGTTGGGATAGTCCCATCCTCAACTACCTCATCTGGCAGCTTGTTCCATACGCCCATCTCCCTTTGTGTAAAAAAGTTACCCCTCAGATTCCTATTAAATCTTTTCCGCTTTACTTCGAACCTATGTGCTCTGGTCCTAGATTCCCCTACACTGGGCAAGAGACTCTGCATCTACCCGATCTATTCCTCTCATGATTTTGTGCACCTCTACAAGATCACCCTTCTGGAACAGAGACCCAGCCTACTCAACCTCTCCCTTTAGCTCACACCTTCTAGTCCTGGCAACATCCTCGTAAATTTTCTCTGAACCCTTTCAAGTTTGACACCCTTTCCTATAACATGGTGCCCAGACTGAACACAATATTCAAAATGCGGTCTCACCAACATCTTATGCAACTGGAACATAACCTCCTAACTTCTATACTCCGACTGATGAAGGCGAATGTGAAAAAAACCTTTGCGACCACCTAGCCACCTGCAACTCGACCTTCTCGAATGCACCTGCACTCCGAGATCTACAACATTCCCTAGAGGTCTACCATTCACTGTGTAGGTCCTGCCGTTGTTAGATGTCCCAAAATACAACACCTCGCACTTCTCTGTATTAAATTTCGACAACCGTTCCTCAGCCCATCTAGCCAATTGATCCAGATCCTGCTGCAATCTTTCACAACCATCTTCACTATCTGCAAAACCACCCAAGTTTTGAGCTTTTAAGTTTTGTTTTAATACCTCTTTGCATCATTTCCATGACATAATAAGGAGTTGGATGGCTGTTGTTCATCTACTACAGCTCAGTATTCAACACCATAATTCCTTCCAACTCTCATTTGTGGGCGTGGGGAAGGAAGAGAAGGGGATTATACAAAAATGTGTTTTCATGCTCAGAACACTTCGTGAAACGATGGTTTATGGCAAAAGTTTATATTATTATATTTGCCATGAATAAACAGTCACCTTATCAATAACACAATACTTGCCAAAATGTAAAGAGAAAGATGGAACCTGTCCAAGAAGTAAAATGGTAATCTGCCTGCAGAGTCAGAGGATATAGACATGGTATGATTTTTTTTCCAGCCCTATTCACTATTCAGACCAAATGGAATTTGCAAAGGAATATATCTCAATGGGACTAAAAGTGAACAAACACTCATAATCGGATGAGATGTGTCCCAGTTAGAAACTGGAGGCAAAGAAGGCGGTTACTGGGGCTCTGACAGAAATGTTCAAATCTCCTCTGGACACAGAAGAGGTTGACTGGAGAACAGCAAATGCCGAGCCTTTATGAAGGAACAGCCAAAGGGATAAAACAGGTAATTCTATGCCAGAGAGTCTTACATCAGCGGTGGGGAAATTATTGGGGGGAAAAAAACAGGGAGGGGATTAATCTGTACCTGACGAAGCACGGATTAATCCTATCACTTGTTTCTTTTAATGCCTACATTGATTGAACTTTTCAAAGGAGGTAACCAAGTATATTGATGAGGGCAGGTAACTAAGTATATTGGGGGTTACACAAAAAGCTGGAGAAACTCAGCGGGTGCAGCAGCATCTAAGGAGCGAAGGAGATAGGCGACGTTTCGGGTCGAGACCCTTCTTCAGACTGGTCAGGGATCAGGGAAACAAGAGATATAAACAGTGATGTGGAGAGATAAGGAACAATGAGTGAAAGATATGCAAAAAAGTATTGGTGATAAAGGAAGCAGGCCATTGTAAGCTGTTTGTGGTGTGAAAATGAGAAGCTAGTGCGACTGGGGGGGGGGGGGGGGGGGAGATGGAGAAGGAATGTCAGGGCCAGAGGGCTGAGGGAGAGGTGGGGGGGGGAGGCAGTCTGGGTTAACAGAATTGAGAAAATTCAATGTTTAAGCCCAGAGGATGCAGACTCCCCAAGCGGAATATGAGGTGCTGTTCCTCCAACTTGCGGTGTTGATCACTCTGGCCGTGGAGGAGGCCCAGGACCGAGAGGTCGGATACGGAGTGGGAGGGGGAGTTGAAGTGCTGAGCCACCGGGAGGTCGGGTTGGTTATTGCGGACCAAGCGGAGGTGTTCGGCGAAACGATCGCCCAGCCTCCGCTTGGTCTCACCGATGTAGATCAGCTGGCATCTGGAGCAACGGATGCAGTAGATCAGGTTGGAGGAGGTGCAGGTGAACCTCTGTCGGACTTGGAATGACTGCTTGGGTCCCTGAAAGGATTGGATGGGGGAGGTGAAGGGACAAGTGTGGCATCTCTTGCGGTTGCAAGGGAAAGTGCCCGGGGAAGGAGTGGAGCGGGAGGGAAGGGAAGAATTGACGAGGGAGTTGCAGAGGGAGCGGTCTTTGCGGAAGGCAGACAGGGGGGGAGATGGGAAGATGTGGCGAGTGGAGGGGTCACGTTGGAGGTGACGGAACTGGCGGAGGACTATCTGTTGTATGCGCTGGCTGGTGGGGTGAAAGGTGAGGACCAGGGGAACTCGGCCCTTGTTGTGAGTGGGGGAATGGGGAGAGAGGGCAGTGTTGCGGGGTATGGAGGAGACCCTGGTGCGAGCCTCATCTATAGTGGGGGAGGGGAAACCCCGTTCTCTGAAGAACGAGGACATTTGCGATGACCTGGTGTGGAACACGTCATCCTGGGAGCAGATGCGGCGTAGACGGAGGAATTGGGAATAGGGGATGGAGTCCTTACAGGAAGCAGGGTGGGAGGAAGAGTAGTCCAGGTAGCTGTGGGAGTCAGTTGGTTTGTAGTGGATGTCAGTCAGGAGTGTATCACCTGCAATAGAGATGGTGAGGTCAAGGAATGGTAGGGAAATGTCGGAAATGGTCCAAGTATATTTGAGTGCCGGATGGAAGTTGGTTGTGAAATGGATGAAGTCAGTCAGTTCTGCGTGGGTGCAGGAGGTGACACCAAAGCAGTCGTCAATGTAACGGAGGTAAAGGTCGGGGATGGGGCCCTGGTACGCCGAGAACAAAGATTGAGGCAAGCGTAGCTAGGGCCCATGCGTGTGCCCATAGCTACGCCTTGTGTTTGGAGGAAATGGGAGGAGTGATTTAACTAAGTATATTGATGAAAACAAGATTCCACATGAAAAATTGGTCCCAAAAAGCAAGAACTCGTGAGATCAGAAATGATTTGGAAATTTAATACAAAACTGGCTTGTGACGAGAGTAAAGATGATGGATGAGGGCTGTTTTTATTTCTACTAGCCTGTAACTGGCAAGGTGGCAAAGGAATTGGTGCTGGCAACTTTGCTGCTAGTTATATGTATTAACAATTTGGAAGTGTAGTTAATAAATTGACAGGTAAAATGAAAATTGGAACACCACTGGTAGTTCGGATGATAGTATTTGGCAAAATAATAATATTGATTAGTTTGTAAGATGGACAGAGCAATGGCAGATGTAATTAAGCCCAGAAAAGGTTGGGGCAATGCAGCTTGGAACGGTAAATAAGCCTTGACAATGCACTATAAATTATAGATCTAAGAAAGTACTGAGGATGTCCATGTCCCAAGATCCCTGAAGGTAACAGCACAGGTAGATAAGGTGTTTGAGAAAGCATAAATGATATGCTTTTAATAGCCATGGCATAAAACCACAGAGGTTATGATACAACTATATAAAACATTACTTAGGCTGCAACTGGGTTTGTTCACCAAGAGGCATGCCTAAATTCAATTTATGCTGAAAAATAACATCCATATGCTGAATACGACATATTATGATTCAATAATGCAATTTCTTTCAAGTTACAAAAATCAAACGTTAACATGGAGATTTCATAGAAAATAGGTGCAGGAGGCGGCCATTCGGCCCTGTGAGCCAGCATCGCCATTCATTGTGATCATGGCTGATCGTCCCCTATACAGAAAATAGGTGCCATTCTCTTCTTATATACATAAGCACATTTAACAACCTTGTTATTTATTTGTTATTTTCAATTTTGACAGGATTACTCAGTATAGCAATCCCAATCCACTTTTTTTGTGGGACATAAAACAAATGTTTATCAATATGCTACAGTAATCTCACACTACTTCCATGAGCAGTAAAGGGCCAACAATGACCATCACTTGAACCATTTATTATTCACCTCTTTGTTCTGTCTCCAGAAATAAAATTGGAAGCCAAAATCCACAATAAGACTGGTTTGTGGTATTAGACAGTTTAAAATCAAACATTGCCAATAACTCAGTCTCAAATACATTAGAAAAAAACTGCAATCTTCACAATAATACTACTTGAGAATATACTATTTCCCACTCCATTGTTTGAATTTGTCTTTGCAAAAAAAGAGGCCAGAGCATTTCCAGAAACCCAGAGATATTAATTACAGCTGTAATTAGCAATGACAATTTTAACTTCCCAATCAACAACAAAAATCTTGATTAAAAATGTTGAATATTCCTAGATCTAAATAACCAGGAGGCAGGAAAGCTATTAAAATAGTTAACATTGCAAAATACTGGATGGCTGATTCGAAGAAAACCCATCAATAATCAACCATTCAGAGCAAGAATTAAACAGTAACAATAAAGATGAAATTTAGGCCGAATTACGTTTCACCAGATGCAGCCATTGCTAAAATGAACAAATTAACATGCCTCACAGAAAGATAAAAATAGAACAATAAAAATAAATCCTTTACAATAAAACCACAACATTGAAGAGAGATGGACGCTGTGAACTTGCAGATCAGGTTGCAGATGATGAGTTTCAAATAATTTCGAAACCCTTTAAAAAAAAAGCCATTTACAGAGTACTCAGTCCCACTGCTGACCATTCCATAGCAGACCATAGCATACAACAGCATAAACAACTCCCAACTAATTTCCCCCACGATACAAAAGTAAGTAGTATCATTAATAGAGATTTAATGTATTGTTTTACCATCTTCTCCCCCCGAAATCCAGCAACGAACAGCGACACAAACACTCGAGAAGGTCCACCGGTTGCTAGGCGGAACCGGAAGTGACTCTTGACCCGGATGCGCTCACCGTGGGACGCCTTCGGCACAACCAAAGATACATTTGGGCACAACTATGATCTACTTGTGGTTGTAACTTGAAATTGGGATTATGCAACCTTAAGACTAACGCTATTTTTCGTCAGAAAGGTTCACCAAACCATCAGAGGATTATTCTTCCTCCAATAATAAGAAGTATATTGATCGCTATATTCATAATTATTAACAAAAAGAATAATTGTTATTAACAATAAGAATAATTGTTAACAATTATTGACAAGAATAATTATTGGTAATTATTAATGGTGATTCATATATTAATCAAATAAGCAGGATGAAAAACAAAGGAACAAGTATAAGTGTGCAATATCGAGACACGCAGATGTTGAAATCTGTAGTTGACGAATCCTGTGGAGAATCTGTAAATTCTGCTGCAAGGTGAAGTGGGTTGAGCATGACAGGGCAGCTGGATGGATTGTTTGGGACAGTTTCCCTGTGCAACTGAGTGAGTCCCGGTGTTCAGTGTCTTTCCAGTGGCTATTTGTGCCAGCAACTATGAAGAATAATAGGTTGAGGTAGAGTTTTTCCTTAGTAATATAGTGGGCTGAAGGGCTGCTTAATTCAGCTGTATAAAAATATGAATCCTGAGGTACTATATGTGGAAACATATGTTGGAATATACAGGGTGAATTCACAGAGTCTTTTACCCAGATTAGGAGAATCAAGAACCAGAGGAGATATGTTTAAAGTAAGAGGGGAAAGATTCAATAAGAATCTGAGGAGTAACTTTTTCACTCAGAGGGTGATGGGTATTTGGAACGAACTGCCAGAGGAGGTAATTTAGACAGATACTATAACAACATTCCATAGATACATGGACAGGTACGTGAATAGGGAAGGTTTGGAGGGATATAAGCCAAACACAGGCAAATAGGACTAGTTTAGATTGGACATCATGGATGAGTTGGACCGAAGTGTCTGTATCTGTGCTATATGACTGACCAGTTTCTTGTAGCAGAAATGTCAAATTGACAGAAGGAGTAGAGGGGAAATGGGGGCATGATTTTTCTCAGAATGTGGTTGGGATTCACTGCATGAATGCTCATCAGAATTTAAAAGTACATATATGTGTACTTGAAAAGCTAAGACCTGCAGATCTATGGACATAGTGGAAGGTGTATTTATGGTCTACAAGGGAGAATGTTCATTGAACGATGGAAACAACACCATAGAAAGTTGTTTGATCCTTGTGTATTTGTTAATGTTGATGCTGTTGCTCTCCTGATTGATTCATTTATATTCCAAGTTTACAAATTTTTTTAAATTTTTTTTTTGTGTTATGCATGTGCTGTGTTTCTAGGCCTGTTTTGCTGCTATAAGTAAGATAGTTCTGTTTTTGGTACAATTGACAATTAAACACTCTTGACTTTTCCCTTTCACCACATTGCTCCTGCTGCTCATAGTTCTTCAGAAAAGCCCTGAATCTCATCCAAAAGGCTGCCTCTTATTTCACCCCACACTGTCATACTTGCTCCTTGCAACCATTCTTGTCTATTGTCTGGTTTTGTAGTTTAAAAAATATTATTAATGTGCTGAAAGCTCATATTATCTTCCAGTTATTCTGTTCCCCATCCGTATTTCCTGTTCCTTTGAAAGAGAATGCACACATTCATTCCTTGTTATCCCCTTATCAGAAGCTGTGCAATAAACGGTTTCAATCCCACTTAAAGGCCCATAAATCCCCAGGGCCAGATAGGCTGCATCCCCGAGTACTTAAGGAAGTAGCCCCAGAAATAGTGGATGCATTAGTGATAATTTTTCAAAACTCTTTAGATTCTGGAGTAGTTCCTGAGGATTGGAGGGTAGCTAATGTAACCCCACTTTTTAAAAAGGGAGAGAGAAAACGGGGAATTACGGACCAGTTAGTCTAACCGGTAATGGGGAAAATGCTAGAGTCAGTTATTAACGATGGGTGTCATGGTACACCAGTCATTGAAAGTAGGCATGCAGGTGCAGCAGGCAGTAAAGAAAGCGAATGGTATGTTGGCATTCATAGCAAAAGGATTTGAGTACAAGAGCAGGGAGGTTCTACTGCAGTTGTACATGGTATTGGTGAGATCACACCTGGAGTATTGTGTACAGTTTTGGTCTCCTAATATGAGGAAAGACATTCTTGTGATAGAGGGAGTACAGAGAAGGTTCACCAGACTGATACCTGGGATGGCAGGACTTTCATATGAAGAAAGACTGGATAGACTCGGCTTGTACTCGCTAGAATTTAGAAGATTGAGGGGGGATCTTATAGAAACTTACAACATTCTTAAGGGGTTGGACAGGCTAGATGCAGGAAGATTGTTCCTGATGTTGGGGAAGTTCAGAACAAGGGGCCACAGTTTAAGGATAAGGGGGACCGAGATGAGAAAATCATTTTTCACACAGAGAGTGGTGAATCTGTGGAATTCTCTGCCGCATAAGGTAGTTGAGGCCAGTTCATTGGCTATATTTAAGAGTTAGATGTGGCCCTTGTGGCTAAAGGGATCAGGGGGTATGGAGAGAAGGCAGGTACGGGATACTGAGTTGGATGATCAGCCATGATCATATTGAATGGCGGTGCAGGCTCGAAGGGCTAAATGGCTTACTCCTGCACCTATTTTCTATGTTTACAGAATTCCTTCATTGAACTCAGGTTTTGTTCCAAGGCACAAAACCGGAATGGTCACATCTTTTAACCAATAAATGCGAGAAAGCAATTTTTACTAAGCGTAGTTAGACTTGGAATTCATTGCTTGCAGGGATGTGGAGACAAAATAATTCTGTTTTCGTGAATGGAATTTGACGTGCATAAGTGAGAGTGATTTACAGGGCTATTGGGAAAGAGAAAATTTGGACTTGATGACCTTTGTTTGGAAATGACAAAGATTTGAATGACCTTCTCTGCATGAAGAGTACGATGGTTTCATAAACTGTGTGGATATTATTAGAAGAATGGCATTGAGGAAGAGAATATTCGACAACATTGTTAAATTTATGTAATAAATAGAAACTGATTAACACCGAAGGAAGATATAAAATGCTGGAGTAACTCAGCGGGTCAGGCAGCATCCCTGGAGAACGTGGACAGGTGACATTTTGGGTCAGGACTGAAATCTGGACATTATTTTTCTTTCTCAGCATTCCAATACATCTGGTAGCTCAGGAGAGGCACATGGGAAGATTATGTATGCATTATGACACAACTGTACAGTGCAGAAAGAAATGTGTGCAAATTAAATGGTTAGATGGGTTCCCAAATATTAAAATGTTTCAGCAATGTATTTTACTTTGGTTACTCTTGGAAAAGCATAACAGATAACTCTGCACATGACATGGAATCGATATATATATATTTTTTCCCCCATGCCTCTCTTTATCGTTTGCTTGTTTCCTTAGTTGACAAAGTAAATTGATTTTCTGCCAACCCTGGTTCCAGAGCCTTGCCAGATTTTCTGTTTTTCAAGTGCGCTCTCGTAATTTTGTCCGGATTAAAGAATGTACTGGACCATTAGTTACCGGAAAATCAGTGGTTGACGAGTAGTTTTTTTTCACCTAAATATTTCGCACATCAGTTTGAAGAGTCCTGACCCAAAAGGTCGCCTATTCTTGTTCTCCAGAGATGTTGCCTGACCCGCTGAGTTACTCCAGCGCTCTGATTTATTTATTTTTGTAAATCTGCATCAGCAGTTCCATGTTCCAAACCTCAGTCCTTCTCCAGCAATAGGAACTACAACTCCCATCAGGACGCGCGGCGGACACGCATGCTCGCTGGCGTTGGAGCCGATCGGCGGGAGGAAGTGACGCAGGTAAACAGTCGGCGGGGGGGTGGGGCGAGGGCAGCCGAGTTGCTCCTGACAACAGCGGCTGGAGGGGAGGAAGCAGCGATGTCTGCTCTCAGATACGCGGGGCTGGACGACACCGACAGCGAGGACGAGCTGCCTCCTGGCTGGGAGGAGAGAACCACCAAAGACGGCTGGGTTTACTACGCCAAGTAAGGAAACAAACAAACAAGCAAACAAATAAAGAGAGGCAGTGGGAAAATTTACATTGAGTCCATGTCATGTGCAGACTTAACTGTCACGCATCTCCGAGAGCATCCAGAGCAAAATGCATTGATGGAACTTTTAAAATCTTTGAGAACCCAACTAACTTTATTTCATTTGCTGACATTTCTCTCTGCACTGTACATGTCTGTCATGATGCACAATGCCATTGCAATGAAAGACAATCAAACCAAAAGTATAAGTTATTGGGCCTTATTTACAGGGGAGTTTACACACAAAATTAAGACAATCAACAATGTTTTATTCTGTACTCATCTTGCAATATTGCGGAGAAAGGGGGTGTATTGGCCTTGTACCTTGAAAGCAACTTTTTTCCAAAGTAAAGCCCTTCACTCTGCGAAGCTCTGAGTGTTCATTGTTCATTAATAATATTTTGTTGTCAGTTACATGTGATTACACGCAATTCCCTTGGTCCTCCACTCCCTGAACTCCATCCACCAAACGAATCTTTAAACGCTCCCTGTGCACACACTACTTCCACATATGGGTGTATTTCAAATTTGAAACCTCGTACGTTTTGACAATTCCAGTAGGAAGCTTCGACTTTGTCAGACAACCTGAATTAAAATCGAGGTGTTGACTTTTAAATAATGGTGTACCTAAATGTCACAGCTTTGTTACCACCACGTGATCGCCCACACAAACAATTTTGCTTCCCTTCCCAGGTTGCTGAGAGGTGCCATTTCTCACATAAATTATATTTGTCAGTTATTACAGTGCACCTGTGTACCCTTCACCATTCACTTTGTTGAGAAGAGGAGAAAGGAACATTATTAAAATGGAGGAAAAAACATGCTGCTAATATTTGCACTGCCGTTTTCAGTATAAATATCATAAGTATTCCAACATCTTTTGTTTAAATTTCACTTGCTGGTACATTTGTACAGGTTGAACTTGGTTTGCTAGTCTAAGGAATTCAGCAAAGAAACCTTCCTGCTTTTCTAATCTTATGAATGGCTGATTAGGTGATCTTGCCACTCAATGGAAACAAAAAATGATCATCTTCACTCATCATCACTATTTAATACAAAATTTAGAAACGTTCATTTAATTAGATGCTAAATTATTGCACAATGAAAAGCTTAAGTTTAAAACTGAATGTGATTTATCGCTCTGCTTTAAAATCAATGGTTTTGTGTTTCAGAAAAACAAGGGTAATATAAAATTAGTGATTCTAAGGGACTGAAATACAATAGATCGGAAATCGTATAATTGTTTCTAAATTTGGCATTTCTATTTATAAACACTCCAGTTCCTCCTATCATATCACAAATATTCCGATTGGTGAAATCAACTCTGTTAAGGCATTTGTACCATTAGCAGTGGCAACACAAGTCTTGACCCAAGTGACCTCCAAGGAAACAACAGTATTTTCTTTCATTTTTCTTCTATCTCCATCAGCTGCTTTATTCAAACAACATAAATCAGAAAAAAACACGCGCTTGGATTTATAAATAATAGAAGTACTGAGTTACTCTGAAATGTAGCTGCTCAGTGAATATTCCTATTTACCACAATGGTTCAGTGGGTAAGGTTCTCACACAGAATCATAGTCATACAGCACAGAAACAGGCTCTTCACAAATATGGATTTTGAAATTTTCTAATACAATCACCTTATTAACATGATGTTTCTTTTGTTTTGCTGATTATATTACATCAGTGGCCTCTATGGAAACTCTTTCTCCTTGTTTTCTCTACTGTTGAAGGATTGGTTCTGTCAGGCATGAATTTGTATACATATACATCATGTACTTGATTTGTACACACATTATCTATCTATTTATTATATATTACTAAAACTCTCATCTTGTTTGTTGCTGTGTGTGTGTGTGTGATTATGTCTGCTCCTGAAATTACGTCCAAACGGTACACGACAGTGTTACAATTTTTGGACCACCATTGTCCTGTGGTGGTTTGTATCAAGTTTCATTCAGATTTATGTTATATATTACAAATTATTCACATTTTTAACTTTACAAAACCCCACTTTGAGAAAAATGACTTGAAGTTGCAGTGGCAGTTACAGCTATGATGTCACAATGGGATTGTAGCCCTGCCCACTACAATGTTGCAAATCGCAGGACACATGAGTCCTGGCAGCAAGTGCAATTGGATTTTTCTTAAAGTTGAAAAAGAGGGAGGGTGAATATGGGGAAATGAGCTGCCCCCACGCAGTTGGGGGCTATGGGTGAGTGGTGGAATATTGCGTTGGGGGAACGGGTTGCATTGGGGGAAACGGGTGGGTGGTGGAATATTGCGTTGGGAATGGGTTGTGTTGGGGGACCAGTCATCCCGTGGGAGCTATGGGTGAATGGTGGAATATTGCGTTGCGGGAATGGGTTGCATAGGGGGACCAGGCCTCCTGTGTGACAGGGACCCAACGGGTCCCACTTGGTCTAGTATATATATTACAAAAACATTCATCTTGTTTGTTTGTGTCTGTGAGTGTGATCCTGAAATTACGCCAAAATAGTCCACGATAGTACTCCAATTTTTGGGCCACCTTACTCCCCATTGTCCTGTGGTGTGCATTAGTCAAGTTTTGTTCAGACTGATGGTATATTTTACAAGTTATTCACATTTTAAACTTTAAAAAAAAATCACTTTTCACTTTCAAAAATCCAATTTCACTTGCCCTACCCGTTACAATGTTATATGACGGGACTTCCAGTGCAATGCGAGATTTGTTACATTGTTGTAAGGAGAGGGAGGGAGTGGGAAGGAGAGGAGGAGGGGCAGAGGATTGTTGTCTAATGTTATTTAAACATTTTGTTTAATGGGGGGGGGTAGGAAACTGGGTAGGTGTGGAGTGGGGGAGCAGGGAGATAGAGGGAGAGGAAGGTTTGAGGGAGGGAGTGAGTGATAGAGTAGGGGAAAGGGGAGGCAGAGGCGAGTGGGGGAGGGCAGGAGGAGAGGAGAAAGAAGAGGGAGGGTGAAGAAGAGGGGGAGGGAGTGCTGGGGGATGACGGGAAATGAGCCGTGCGTAAGCAGTTCGGGGCTATGGGTGAGTGATGGAATAATGTGTTGGGGGAATGGTGGAATATTGCGTTGGAGGTACGGGACCAAATGGGTCCCACTTGGTCTAGTAATGGATAAAATTATAAAAGTACAACACGACATACGTTTTTAGTGAAAATGCATTTGTTCCATTTGCTGTAATGAAGCTATTGATACAGAAGAACTGATCACATAGAATCATAGAGTCAAACCGCACGGAAACAGGCCCTTAGCCCAACTCGTCCACGCTTACCAAAATGCCCCATCCAAGCTAATTCTGTTTCCCCATGCCTGGCCCATATCCTCCAAACCTTTTTTTATACATGTACCTGTTGAGATGTCTTTTCAATGTTGTTATTGCACCCGCCTCAACCACTTCCTCTGTCAGCATGTCCGATATATCCACCACTCTCTGTGTGATAAAGCTGTCCTCCAGGTTCTGACTAGATCTCTCATCTTAATACATTGTCCTATAGTCATTGATTTCCCCACCCTGGGGAAAAATACTTTGTGCATTCTTCATATATATTCCCTCTATTATTTTATACACGTCTGTAAGATCATCTCCTGTGCACCAAGGAATAAGGCCCTTGCCTGCCAAATCGCTTCCATTTGGTCAGGGTCTCGAGTCCTGGTAACATCATTGTAAATCTTCTTTGTAGTCTTTCCAGCCTGACCAAAACTGAATACAATACTCAATAAAGTACAGCATCACCAATGTCTTGTCCAACTTTAACATACAGTGCCCTCCATAATGTTTGGTACAAAGACCCATCATTTATTTATTTGCCTCTGTACTCCACAATTTGAGAATTGTAATAGGAAAAAAAATCACATGCAGTGAAAGTGCACATTGTCAGATATTAATAAAGGCCATTTTTACACATTTTGGTTTCACCATGTAGAAATTACAGCAGCGTTTACACATAGTCCCTCCCCATTTTAGGACACCATAATGTTTGGGACACAGCAATGTCATGTAAATGAAAGTAGTCATGTTTAGTATTTTGTTGCATATCCTTTGCATACAATGCCTGCTTGAAGTCTGCGATTCATGTACATCACCAGTTGCTGGGTGTCTTCTATGGTGATGTACTGCCTGGCCTGTAATGCAGCCATCTTTAGCTTATGCTTGTTTTGGGGGCTTGTCCCCTTCAGCATATAAAAGCTCAATTGGGTTCAGATCGGGTGATTGACTTGGCCACTCAAGAATTTACTATTTTGTAGCTTTGAAAAACTCCTTTATTGCTTTAGCAGTATGTTTGGGATCATTGCCTTGCTGTCGAATGAATCGCCGGCCAATGGGTTTTGAGGCATTTGTTTGAACTTGAGCAGATAGGATGTGTCTAAACACTTAAGAATTCATTATGCTACTACCATCAGCAGTTGTATCAATGAAGATAAGTGAGCCAGTACCTTCA
Source organism: Raja brachyura (assembly GCA_963514005.1). The sequence continues at coordinate 33,475,994 of OY740797.1, read as the reverse complement.
ACAGCCATACATGCCCCTCGCGTTTCACAGATGAGGTGATATGCTTTGGATCTTGGGCAGTTTCTTCTCTCCTCCATACTTTGCTCTTGTCATCACTCTGATATGTTAATATTCGTCCTATCTGTCCACAAGACCTTTTTCCGGAACTGTAGTTGCTCTATTCAGTACTTCTTGGCAAACTGTAACCTGGCCATCCTATTTTTGCAGCTAAGCTATAAATTGCATCTTGCAGTGTAGCCTCTGTATTTTTGTTCATGTATTTTTGTTCATTTACAAATCCACACCTGAAGAGTGTTTCTGATCTGTCGGACAGGTGTTTGGGGATTTTTCTTTATTATAGAGGGAATTCCTCTGTCACCAGCTGTGGAGGTCTTCCTTGGCCTGCCAGTTCCTTTGTGATTAGTATACTCAGCAGTGCTCTCTTTCTTCTTAATGATGTTCCAAACAGTTGATTTTCGTAAGCCTAAGGTTTAGATGATGTCTCTAACAATTTTATTCTTGTTTCTCCATCTCATAATGGCTTCTTTGGCTTTCATTGGCACAACTTTGGTCCTTATGTTGATAAACAGCAATAAACAAATTCCAAAGGTAATGGAAAGACTGGAGGAAAGACTAGGTGCTTAGAGCTCTCTTATACCTGCATTAAGGAGGCATTTAAACACACCTGAGCAATTACAAGCGCCGGTGGAGCCATGTGTCTCAAATACTGTGCCCTGAAGAGGGGGGGATTATGTATAAACACAGCTGTAATTTCTACATGGTGAAATCAAAATGTATAAAAATGGCCTTTAATAAAATCTGACAATTTGCACTTTAACCACATGTAATTTTTTTCTATTACAAATCTCACATTGTGGAGTACAGAGGCAAATAAATAAATGATGGGTCTTTGTCCCAAACATTATGGAGGGCACTGTATCGCCCTAAATGCAATTCTGTGACTGTTGAAGGCCACCATGTAAAAAGCCTTCTTCACTGATCTGTACACCTGCAACGTCACATTAAGGGAACTATGAACTGCTTGATCGCTCTTGTTTACAACACACCTCAGGGCCTTACCATTCACTGTAAAGATCGTGCCCTGGTTTGACTTCTCAGACTGCAACATCTACTGTTATTAAATTACATTAGCCATTCTTTGCCCAGTTGTACCAGATCCTGCAATAATTCTTTATAGATGTCTTCACTGTCTATGACACCACCTATATGAGTGTTATCTGCGAACTTACTAATCATGCCTTGTAAATTCTCATCCAAATCATTGATATAGAAGAGAAACAGCAAAGAACCCAGCAGCGAGCCCTGAGGCATTTTATGTGTTAACAAAACATGATACAATTTGCACAATCAGAACCATTCCAGTGGTTTATATAATGCTTTCAAGCTTTAGAGGCAATTTTCCCTTTTTAGGCTGAGGCTGCCCTTGAATTGTAACCTGTGCTATATTTATTCACTAGGTCATTTAATTCTCAGTAAATGGATATTGATTTTTATTATTTACGAATTCTATTTTAGTTGCATACTATAATTACAGAGAATGGATCGTGCACAATATTTGTGGGCCCTGTATTGTACAACTTTTGAAAGTTTATTTAGTTTTTGATTGGATGAGGATCGGTTGATTTTTTTTGTAGTTACATCTGTTCCCTATTGCCACTTTTTAATTCCAATTCGAAATTGAACAATGGCAAAGACTAGGGCAGTTAACTGGATTCTTATACAATTTGGTTCATTTCAATTATATATTGAAAAATTAAGTAATTACTAGACTAAGTAGGACCCTTTGGGTCCCAGTATCACACTGGGAGGGGCTGGTCCCTCAACACAATATTCCACCTCTCCACCAATTCCAATATTGGTGGGGGGAGGGGGGGGGGGCTTTCTGGAGCGCTAGTATGGGTGTTGTGGGCGGAAGGAACTTGTTTCAGGAGGGCTAGCATGAACATTGTGGGCCGAATGGATTCTTGGGCTGGAGGCTTAGTCACTCAAACCTGTTGTGCTGGCAGCTCACCCACTCATGTCTGGTGGGCTGGCAGTTGACTCACAACTATTCCTTGAAATTCCATTCCAAGCAGGGTGCAAGGCCACCAAATTCAAGTGCAATTTCATACCATTTCAAGCAGGGTGCAAGGCCACTAAAGACAGCGAGTTGTGACCTCTCCCTCCTCCATCTTGCCACACCCACACTTATGGGTTTTATAGTCCCTCCCCCCCTCCCACCAGAAGGGGTGTGGCCTTAATGGTGTGATTGAGAGGAGAGAGAATCTCAACATTAAAACACTAATAATTTTATATTTCATCGATGGGAAAAATCCTCGGCACCTGATGAGCGAGGGGGGACTCTGAGTAAGATGGCCAAAAATCACAGCCGTACGTGGTAGCGTTTTTTCTAAAATCAATATAAAGCGCAAACAAAGTGGTCAAGATTAGACTTTTAATTATATAGAAGGCAAGGCAGCTTTAATTAGGCAAGGCAACTTTAATTAGGCAACAGCTTTAGCATTTCCAAACCAAAGGCAACACAGCTTTAGCATTTCCAAACAAAAGGCAACACAGCTTTAGCATTTCCAAACCAAAGGCAACACAACTTTAGCATTTCAAAACCAAAGGCAACACAGCTTCAGCATTTCCAAACCAAATGCAACACAGCTTCAGCATTTCCAAACTATATTTTCAAAGCACATTAAGGGCAGATCAGTAAAACCACTCACAATTTAGTAGACATGTGTTCAGTGTTATTCACCGCTCAGACTGAGAGATGTGACAATCTCGCTCCCCCATCTTGCAGAAACTGACTGAGGCACTCAACACTTCCGGGTTTTATAGTCCCTCCGGAAGGGGCGTGGCCTTCAGGAGAGAATTTCAACATTTTTTAAATACTAATAACGCTTTTATTTTTAATCAATGGGAAAAATCCTCGTCCTGCGCAGCGGAGGGGGCTATGAGTAAGATGGCCAAAAATTACAGCCATAAGTGGCAGCTTTTTTTCTAAAATCAAAATACAGAAAAACAGGAAGTGGTCAAGAGACTTTTAGTAATATAGATAATGGAGCAGCACAAAGTGGATACATATGGGTAACCTAGCAGGTTTAGGGAATCCTCGTTGATGAGGCATATTGAGACTCATCATAAGAAAAAAGGAACATGCCAGGTATAGGTCGTTGAGATCGGATGAATCTCTCGAGAAATGCACAAGTATAATAAAGAGGGAAATCAGGAGGGCAATAAGGGGAAGAGAGATATCTCTGGTGGACAAGATGAAGGAAAATCTTGAAAACATTTACAGGTACATTGAGAGCAAAAGGGTTAAAAGGGAGTAAGTAGGGCTCTTTTAAGATAAATGCGGTTGACTGTGTGTTGAGCCACAGGATATGTGCTAGGTGTAAAATTAATACTTTACATCTGTATTTACTGAGGAGAAGTTCGTGGAAGCAAGGGAATTGAATAGTGATTTACAGTATTTGACCATGTTCAAATTATAAAAGATGAGGTGCAGGTACTGTTACAGTTCATTTCTTAATAAACAGACAACTCACAAAAACATTAGTTAGACCAACTCAAGCTTTACTGATCATCAGCCGGGAAGTGACGGGGATACACCAGTCAAGTAAGCAACAGAGACACGACTTCCCCCAAGCCACCACTTCAATGAACCAAGAGTTGCATGATGTTTTATACTGTGTGTGTCACTTAGTCACATTCCAAAGATGTTAGTTATGGTCAGGGATACAGTCAATACACATTACCACAGGATGCGTCTGAGCTTGTCTCTTGTCAATTAGTAGACACATTTCAAAGGCATATTATCAGTTGGTACTTTCAAGACAAGACAGCTCAAAGGCATCGGTCATTGTCTCAATATACATCACTGAGACAAGTCTGGGCTTGTCTCTCTCTCTCTCATCAATCCACTGGAAAAGGCATGCTTGAGACGAAATATGAGACACAACCTAGTCCAGTATTCCATTATATATCTTTTATATATTTAAAAGCATTTAACCTTTCATTTCCCTCCTTTTTATCATTTTGATGATAACAATTACCGTCCTCGCCGAGTACATAAGAAAGGCCATAAGCATCGCAACAGACAAATTAAGAGTACAATTAGTAATACAATCAATCCATAGTGGTCAATAATTCCCCAAGTCGTTCCAAACATATTAAATGGCCACCAACTTCCCCCAGAGCTATAATCATGGAATTCAGCTCCCACCTTCTTTATTTTGGCCACTTCCATTCTGACATGGGCAGCCAAGTCGGTAATGTTGGAGGAAGCATCGGGAATAAAAGTACAACATTCCCGGCCAATTATGGCGCACGTCCCTCCTTTTACTGCTAGGATAAAAACTAGCGCCATTCTGTTTTGTAATACTACAGTTCTTATAGCAACCATCTCAGCTGTTACCTCTTCTATCTCTTCCTGGGTTGCACTCAAGGAGGCGGCAGTGGCATTGGCAAGCGTCTCTATAGCGGAGGCCATTTTAATGAGTTCCCATGATACTACCATAGGGAAGAGGATCATAAAAAATTGCTCAGCATGCGTTAGGTTCACTTGGAAATCCCCGTGTGCTGGTGCTGCTGGTTCATGCTTCTTATGTGTGGGACCACATATGCAACGTAACACCCTGTCCAGTGATGGGGTCCTTTTAGTCGTTCCCAAGTTGCCCCGTCTGTCGGCGGCATTCCTGGTAACCATGTGTAGGCCCAGGATACACATAAAACGTATGTGCCATTAACCGGTCGGGGTGGGCCGGCAATGGTGGCTGACTGGGTTGTCATACATGTACTGTTTCCCAAAAATACACCTGTGCCTTGGTTGTGGCAAAAACAGGTAGTATTAACTGGCCTGTGCGGACCTCTTACTATCTGCAGTCGGGGTATATCTGCTGCGCTTGTCATGTTTAATTTCCAATCTTGTTTGAAGGGAGGGGTGTACCATCCCTTAAAGTTATTGTATCTCGGGCCTCCATAGGTGATATTTATTGTTTCGTTTTTGTTATTTGTTATCCGAATGATTTTTAGGCAGGACGTTTTTTTTTAGTGGAGTTACCTCAGTGCTAGTCTCTCGGTAAGGTTTAGTGGAATGGGGACCAAGGGAATTCCTTCCTTACCGCTAGTCGGAACACCGGTGCATACCCAACATTCAGTCCCATGTGCCCGTACGGCAAACTCATGGCTTATAGACAGATAGATATTAGTCCATGCTACTGTGGCCATGGTTAGGACCATCAGCAGAACGAGCAACACTCGTGCCATTCTTGCGTCCAATCTTCTTGCAGTCGGAGAGATGTATTCAACGCGGGTGGTTTTCAAACTTCACTGCTGCCGGTGTAGTCAGCAGCACCTGGTATGGTCCGTTCCAGCGGGGGTCGAGTTACTTATGGTCCCAATTTCTTACAAGTGCGTAGTCTCCTGGTTGGACTATTTCGCTTTGGTCACTGTCAGTTAGTGGCCTCTGGGACTCCTTTACCTGTAGATGTAATGCTGACAGAATATGGGTGAGCTGCTAAACATAGGTTATCATTTCATCGTTTAATGCATATCAATCTACGGTTCCTTCTTAAGTGATGCTTCCTCCCCGTGGGTACATAGCATGGGGTCACCCTCATTTCAAGGAGCTTGTCCTGTTATCAATTCAAAAGTCGTTAATCCTGTCTCTCTATCTGGGGTTGTTCCGAATCATCAGAATACCTTAACCCATTCCTGTCCAGTCTCGGTCAAGGCTTTACTTAAACTCTTTAGTATGCTATTCATTCCCTCCACTAATCCACAACTCTGCGGGTAGTTTGGAAATGTGAAATCAATCTTTAACTACTGCCAAGGCAGAAGCCTTGCCTGTGAACTTGTTCCTTGATCAGAGTCTATCTGGAGGGGCCCCCACCTAAACATTATCTCGTATTTTTTACCCCTCATAGCGAGTTCCCTCAAACCCCCTTTTGTACGCTATGGTCTGATGTAATCAACTTAACACAATACTGCATGGACCTTCATTTGTTGCTTACACAGCACATGCTTCCAGACTGATTCCTGGGATGGCAGGACTTTCATATGAAGAAAGACTGGATAGACTCGGCTTGTACTTGCTGGAATTTAGAAGATTGAGGGGGTATCTTATAGAGACTTACAAAATTCTTAACGGGTTGGACAGGTTAGATGCAGGAAGATTGTTCCCGATGTTGGGGAAGTCCAGAACAAGGGGCCACAGTTTAAGGATAAGGGGGTCCGAGATGAGAAAATCATTTTTCACACAGAGAGTGGTGAATCTGTGGAATTCTCTGCCACACAAGGTAGTTGAGGCCAGTTCATTGGCTATATTTAAGAGGGATGTGGCCCATGTGGCTAAAGGGATCAGGGGGTATGGGGAGAAGGCTGGTACAGGATACTGAGTTGGATGATCAGCCATGATCATATTGAATGGCGGTGCAGGCTTGAAGGGCCGCATGGCCTACTCCTGCACCTATTTTCTATGTCTATGTTTCTATGCTTCAAGCCTCCACACATTTACTTAGATGTAGACAGGAACCTGACTGTTCATTTGCATTCTAAAAAACAAACACTATGATCACCTCAAAACAAGTTTTCCCCAAATAACTCAAAACACATCAGTAATTCATAGCTTCGCCAATATCCTTAACCCCTTTAAAAAATAGATCATTATTAAGAAAAAACAATTTAAAATTATTCCCAATTGTTCCAATCTATCTCCCAAAATTCACAACCTCAAATTACCAGCATAAATGCATATCAATCACAATTTTCCCAAATCAACATTTTCTTTTTCTTTGCGATATTGACATTTCCAATCTCATCTACCACTTTAATCAGGATGTCAAAAGCATCCAGAACTCAGCTAAAAAAATTAGAATTATGGAAAGAAAACAACTTCAAACATCAATAAGACAAAACAAACTGCATTTTTGCACCTCTCCTCTGTTTAAGAGTCAGAAGAAAACAAATAATAAACAGTAAAATTGAAGCATATCCAAAGAACAAAGGAAAAGAAAATAACTGTGTTGGCTCCACCCCGCACAACTGCAACTTCTTAAAGAGACACTGAAAAAAGTTAAGGGCCTGTCCTATAAGCATGCAACTCTATGCGATGAACGCGATCAAACTAGAAGCGGGGGCCGCATGGAGGTCGGGTGATCCCCTGTACAGGGCCGTTCCCACCAGCATGCGCCTGCATGCGGCAAGCACAACCAAACCGGCAGTATGGGCCGCGCAGAGGTCGGGTGAGTGGCACAACGCGGCGCAAAGTGAGGCGAATTTGGAGCAAAATCTATGGTAAGTTCGCCAGGACAGAGAGGGGCACAGAGGCACACACACACAGAGGGCCACGGAGCCACACACATAGAGGGTCACGGAGGCACCTACAGAGAGGGTCACGAAGGCACAATGTCGGGGCGGTGTGTAATGCGTCGAGGCGACTGCGAGCCGACAAGCCGTTGCCGCGCGTAAGTTTTGGGCATAGTCAGTTTTTCGGAGCCCCGCGCGGTGTCGGGACGAACTCGGGACGAACTCCGCACAATTCCGCACGGCTCGGCGATCGAAGTGGGACCGGCCCCGCGACGCCGGATGGCTCAAGCGACCACGTTAGGTCGCGCTAATCGCATAGAGTTGCATACTTGTAGGACAGGCCCTTTACTCTTATAACACAACTAAACAGGTTCGCTTCTAAATACCCAGACAACACACAAACTGTTTGGTAGACCAGTTCAAAACTTTACTTATTATCGGCTGATGGAAGTGAGCAAGAACTCTGGTCAAGTGAGCAATACTTTCATTTGGCTGTCCTCAGTCCACTTCTCTGAACAACAGAAATACATCGTATTATATAGTGTTTTTTTTGTCACCTGAACACATTCCACAGACATTAGTCATGGTCAGAGGTACAGAGAATCACAACACATAGTCCTCCGCCAGTTTCGCCACCTCCAACGTGACCCCACCACTCGCCACATCTTCCCATCTACCCCCGTCTGCCTTCCGCAAAGACTGCTCCCTCCGCAACTCCCTTGTCAATTCTACCCTTCCCTCCCACTCCACCCCTTCCCCGGGCACTTTCCCTTGCAACCGCAAGAGATGCTACACTTGTTCCTTTACCTCCCCCTCCACTCCTTTCAGGGACCCAAGCAGTCCTCCCAGGTCCGACAGAGGTTCACCTGCACCTCCTCCAACCTCATCTACTGCATCCGTTGCTCCAGATACCAGCTGATCTATATTGGTGAGACCAAGCGGAGGCTTGGCCATCGTTTTTCTGAACACCTCCGCTCGGTCCGCAATAACCAACCCGACCTCCCAGTGGCTCAGCACTTCAACTCCCCCTCTCATTCCGTATCCGACCTCTCTGTCCTGGGTCTCCTCCACGGCCAGAGTGAGCAACACCGCAAGTTGGAGGAACAGCACCTCATATTCCGCTTGGGGAGTCTGCATCCTCTGGGCTTGAACATTGAATTTTCTCAATTCTGTTAACCCCTGCTTTATCCTCCCCTTCCCACTTCTCCCCCAGCCCTCCGGCTCCTCCTTTTTCCTTTCTTCTCCCCGCCCCCCCACCTCCCATCAGTCTGAAGAAGGGTTTCGGCCCGAAACGTTGCCTATCTCCTTCACTCCTTAGATGCTGCTGCACCCGCTGAGTTTCTCCAGCCTTTTGTGTACAGAGAATAAAGATCACTACAGGATGCGCCTGCGCGGTCTCGTCACATCAAAGGCTTCAGCCATTTGTCATTGCCCCTTACTGGGATCAATCTAACTTCCTCTCTCGTCACCTCCTCCCTCATAAACATCGGACATTTGTCCCAATACCCTTTACTGAGATTACCCTCGGCTTCTTTTCTCGCCAAATACTAGATGCATTTTAAAGTCATTCATTATCTCAATATACAGTAACCTGACTTGTCTTTCTGTATTATTCTACTGGAGAAAAGCCTAATTTGAGACTAAATATAAGCTGTAAGCTTTTCTTATATTTTTAACATAATTTTGCACTATCAGCACTACAACTTAAACCATTTTTTTCTGTGACATTCACTCACAAGTTGCCACACCTCATTCAATATTGCTAAATCTAAGATATTCACACACTTTAAAACAATAACATTCTCACTCAAAAGTAACACCAGCTCTTCCCCACCCACACTGCAGTCTTCATGCCCCCACCCCCCTGACCACCCACCACCCCGCCACCAGACATCGCCTCGTCCTCAGTCCACTTACCTGCCTTCCTCCGGCCCAACCCCCATCCCTGCCGTGTGTTCACCATCCCCCCTGACCTCCCCCTCTCTGATCCTCAGCAGAGGCCTTACCTTTGTCCCCCTCCGTCCCCACCTCAATGCGTTCCACGCCCGCCACGACTTAGAACTTTTCTACCATCGCCTTCGCCTCGCAGCGTTCTTCCATGGGAACGTGTCCCCGCCCCCCGCTGTTGACCCCTTGTCCCATCTCCAACGGACCCCTTCCTCGTGGCCCCCCCCCCATGGTCTTCCGGCTTTAGAACCTTTTTTTCAAAACTGCCGGCGGGACATCAACCGCCTCAACTTCTCCACTCCCCTGTTTTACTCTAACCTCTCCCCCCCTGAACGCACTGCCATCGACTCACTCTGCAACAACCCAGACTGGGTTATCAAACCCGCCGACAAGGGAGGGGCCGTGGTAGCCTGGCGCGTTGATCTCTACAAAGCTGAGGCCATGTGCCAACTCTCGGCCACCTCCTCCTACTTACCCTGGATTATGACCCCACTGATGATCACCTGGCCACTATCTCTAGCACCATCACTGACTTCATCAACTCTGGCTCCCTGCCCCCCCCCCCCCCCCCCGAGCCTCCAACCTCATCGTTCCCCAGCCCCGCACGGCCCGATTTTACCTTCTCCCCAAAATCCACAAACCTGACTGTCCTGGTAGACCCATTGTCTCTGCTGTTCGTGCCCTACTGAACTTATTTCCACATGCCTCGACTCCATTCTATCCCCCCTGGTTAAATCCCTCTCGACCTATGTTCAAGACACCTCAGACACTCTCCGTTGTCTCCAGCTATTCCATTCTCTAGGCCCCCATCCCCTCATCTTCACCATGGACATCCAGTCACTCTACACCTCCATCCCCCACCAGGATGGTCTCAAAGCCCTCCTCGACCGGAGAACCAACCAATACCCATCCACTAATACTCTCCTCCGCCTAGCGAAGTTGGTCCTTACCATTAATAACTTTTCGTTTGACTCCTCTCATTTCCTCCAAACACAAGGCATAGCTATGGGCACGTGCATGTAGGGTACGTTGAACAATCCTTGTTCGAGACGTACCAGGGCCCCATCCCTGACCTCTACCTCCACTACATCGACGATTGCACTGGTGCTACGTCCTGCACCCACACACAACTCACTAACTTCATCAACTTCACCACTAACTTCCCCTCCCCTACCATAGATGAGGCTTTCACCAGGGTCTCTTCAATACCCCGCAACACTGCTCTCTCTCCCCATCCCCCTACTCGGAACAAGGGCAGAGTCCCCCTAGTCCTCACCTTCCACTCCACTAGCCGTCACATACAACAAATAGTCCTCCGTCATTTTCACCACCTCCAACATCACCCCACCACTCGCCACATCTTCCCATCTCCCCCCCGTCTGCTTTCCGCGAAGACCACTCCCTCCGTAACTCCCTGGTCAATTCTTCCCTTCCCAACCGCACAACCGCCTCCTCGGGCACTTTCCCTTGCAACCGCAAGAGATGCTACACGTGTCGCTTTACCTCCCCCCTCGACTCCATTCAAGGACCCAAGCAGTCGTTCCAAGTGAGACAGAGGTTCACCTGCCCCTCCTCCAACCTCATCTATTGCATCCGCTGCTCTAGATGTCAGCTGATCTACATCGGTGAGACCAAGCGTAGGCTTGGCGATCTGATTAGCCAACCTGATCTCTCTGTGGCTGAGCACTCAACTCCCCCTTCCATTCCAAATCCGACCTTTCTGTCCTGGGCCTCCCCCATTGGCGGAGTGAGCACCACCGGAAACTGGAGGTGCAGCACCTCATATTCCACTTGGGCAGTCTGCATCCCAGTTGCCTGAACATTGACTTCTCCAATTTGCGGTAGCCCTTGCTGTCTCCTCCCCTTCTCAGCTCTCCCTCTTCCCTCTGGCTCCTCTTCCTTTCTTCTTCGCGCGCCCCCCCCCCCCCCCCCCCCACCCTGCATCAGTCTGAAGAAGGGTTTAGGCCCAAAACGTTGCCTATTTCCTTCGCTCCATAGATGCTGCCGCACCCTCTGAATTTCTCCAGCATTTTTGTCTTCCTTCGATTATCCAGCATCTGCAGTTCCTTCTTGAACTTACTAGAATCTTTGGTTCTGTGGGGACCAATGTGCAAAATTCGCAAGCTAGGGCATTCCCCTGGGAGACTTTGTCGTGGTCACTCGTATGGGCATTGCACTTAATAATGGCCAGGTGGACTGGGAGGGCTGAGGCTTGCAGTGTGGCTATACAGTGGCCATCATTGTCTTTAAGTTCTGAAAGTCTTCTTCTTGTTGGAATGAGAGAGTTAAAATGAAAAATAATGAACTAAGGCCAGAACAGAAAACCCACATCTGGCAGGTCTGGCAGGAATTTTTTACAGTGATAAGGCCTAATTCCCGATTAGTGGGGGGGAATTCTCTCTGTCTCTCTCTGTCTCTCTCTGTCTCTCTCTGTCTCTCTCTGTCTCTCTCTGTCTCTCTCTGTCTCTCTCTGTCTCTCTCTGTCTCTCTCTGTCTCTCTCTGTCTGTCTCTGGGTCTCTGTCTGTCTCTCTCTCTCTCTCTGTCTCTCTCTTCCCCCCCTCTCTCTCTTCCCCCCCCCTCCCTCGGCTGCGGGTTATAACATCCCATCGGTCCTCTCTCCCTTCTCTCGCTCTCTCTCCCCCCCCCCTCCCCCTCTTCTTCCATAAACAGTGTCGCCATGCCAGACAAGGGGTCCCCGGGGTTGTTTTGTTTTAGCGCCCTTTTATTTCCTTTTACCAATTGTCGCTCAATTTGTGATTCTCTCTCTCTCTCTCCCCCTCCCCCTCCCCCTCCCCCTCCCCCTCCCCCTCCCCCTCCCCTCCCCCTCCCCCTCCCCCTCCCCCTCCCCCTCCCCCTCCCCCTCCCCCTCCCCCTCCCCCTCCCCCTCCCCCTCCCCCTCCCTCTCCCTCTCCCTCTCCCTCTCCCTCCCTCGGCTGCGGGTTATAACATGCCATCGGTCCTCTCTCCCTTCTCTCGCTCTCTCTCCCCCCCCTCTCTCCCTCTTCTTCCATAAACAGTGTTGCCATGCCAGACAAGGGGTCCCCGGGGTTATTTTGTTTTAGCGCCCTTTTATTTCCTTTTACCAATTGTCGCTCAATTTGCGATTCAATTTGCGATTTTCTTTTTTCGGCCTTTCCCTCTTGTTTTATCATGCCAATTCTATTTTGTTTGTAACACATCCCAATTCTTAGGCATACCATCCTTTTTCATCTTTTCTGCCTTTTTAACAGTTTCTACATTCCATGTTCTTCTGACTGGCCAGGATTCAGCTCCAAAACATTTTGTTAGCTTATAATGTAATATTCTAGTCTTTGTTACTTTTAGGATTCAAATAATACATGTTGGATGGGCGTCCCACCGTCATTTTTATCCAGATTATCCCCCATAGCCGCGAGTCTTTTCTCAGGCCGGCTACTTTGTGAACGACAAACTTCTTTAGTTTGCGGAGCCAATTTCCAACTACTTTCCCAGTAGCAAAATCTCTTACCAACTACTTTCCTAGTAGTAGAAATATATTAATTTACGACAAACCATTTTTGTTTGCTCTATCCAATCGCCGACTACTCTTGGTAGCAAAATACATAATTTATGACAAACCTTTTTAGTTTGCTCTTTCCAATTGTTGACTACTCTCTTGGTCACAAAATTCATACACATTGGTCTTAGTGTTGTCTGGATTATGGACCTTGGCGGGGAACCAGATCAACCTCTGACGAAGGACAACAGATGTCACCGGGAGTTTCTATGGGAGTCGTTCTCAAAGGGGTCCGATTAGGGCTGAGTTTTCTCCCTGTCTTATCCCGGTCACTCTGTAGCCTCTTGCACAGTCATCCGTTGACAGTCCCAGCGAGGTCCTGCCGACTATACGCCAATGTTACGGTTCACTTCTTAATAAACAGACAACAGGCAAGTAACTCAAGCTTTACTGATCATCGGCCCGGGAAGTGACGGGGATACACCAGTCAAGTAAGCACCATAGACTCTTGACTTCCCCCGTGCAACCACTTCAATGAACAAAGAGTTGCATGATGTTTTATACTGTGTGTGTGTGTGTCACTTAGTCACATTCCAAAGATGTTATTCATGGTCAGGGATAGTGTCAATACACATAACCACAGGATGCGTCTGAGCTTGTCTCTTGTCAATTAGTAGACACATTTCAAAGGCATCTTATCAGTTGGTACTTTCAAGACAAGACATCTCAAAGGCATCGGTCATTGTCTCAATATATTTCACTGAGACAAGTCTGGGCTTGTCTCTCTCATCAATTGGTAAACACATTTCACCAGCACCAGTCATTGTCTCAATACACAGCAACCTGCAAGCCTGGGCTTGTCTCTCTCTCTTACCAATCCACTGGAAAAGGCCTGCTTGAGATGAAATATAAGCTATAACCTAGTCCAGTATTCCATTATATATATTTTATATATTTAAAAGCATTTAATCTTTTCAGTACAATTACATTTTGGGATCCAGGGTGCAGAAAGGATTCCCCAGGATGTTAGCAGGACTCGAGGGCTTGAGTTCTAAGGCAAGGCGTTATAGAGATACAAAATCATGAGAGGCATAGAGATGGCTACAATATCAAATATTTGACAGGTAAATGCACAGGAAAGGGTTGGACGGGAAAATGGCCAAACACAAACAAATGAGACTACCCCAGTCTGAAGAAGGGTCTTGACCCGAAACATCGCCAATTCTTTTTCTCCATAGATGCTGCCTCACCTGCTGATTTACCAAGGGAAGTTTGTGTCTACCCCAGTTATAAAACCTGGTTGGCATGGATGATTTAGGCCGAAAGGCTTGTTTCTGTGCCATATGACTCTATAACTTTATAGACAAATTACAAAAAAGAAATGTTGCTGTTTCACGGTGGTACCAAGCCGAGCAGAGTAGGAAATATAGACTTGCTTTGTGGGGAGTTATTTGATCTCAGTTTAATATTGGTAGAGCTGCATATTTGCTATTAAACTGTAGGGGCTGCGGAAGGGAAAATGCCATTTGGAATTCCACCAGCTGAACCCTTGCTGTTAGGTATGTGCATGTGTATATTGAAAGGTTAAGCAGAAATCACAAAAGAGCAAATTATGAAGCTACTCAAATAAAGTATCTTCAAAGCCATCAAAATATCAGCACAAACAGCTGTAATGGTTCTCTGGAGAGGGAATATGGATTATATCTGACTCTCATCTCATTTCATGGTTCATTCCAATTGCGCTGTGGGCATGAAGTGACATTAGTGTCATGAGGATCATTCACCTGATTATGACACTGGCGGGTTGTTGGGCATGCCTCAATGGGACCGGAGCCTTCCAAACAAAAATATATAGTGATTTGTCTGGAATAAGGCTTAGAAATTGTTCATTATTTCCTAATGACTTTAGAGTATAAATGTAAACTTTGGTTGATTTTTATTTCCTTAAATGTAGTTGAACACTTGCAATGTAAATGCACTCAGTCTTCATTTATCTATCTATCTATCTATCTATCTATCCATCCATCCATCCATCCATCCATCCATCCATCCATCCATCCATCCATCCATCCATCCATCCATCCATCCATCCATCTGGATTATTTATTTGTGTGTGTGTGTGTGTTCGTATGTGATTCACATTTTGTCGAAAACCCGACGCGCTAACGGTGACATTTTTACATATTCCGGTAGAAATTTACCACATGATCTACAAAATCGCCTCATCTGAAAATGTGATTCATTATTTCCCAAGTTTTTTTACAAAAATTGTTCACCAATATGAGATCTTTTTTGAAGTGAACGAGCTGAAGTTAGCGAGCTGATGACGTCACAATGGCTCTGCTCCTCGTGGCCCACTGCGCAGTTTTCAACGCGATGCCTGCTAGGCACCGTTTTCCAGGAGTGACGTCACCACCCTCCCCCTCCCTCACCCCTGCCCCCCTCCCTCGGTTCTTCAAAAGATCCGGAAAGAACGAGCAAGTGGGCTCTGTTCTGCAGGTCCCGAGGGCTTCCAAAGGCGCTTCAGACGCTTCCGAGGTCACCCGAAGTCACGAGCACTCATGAGCTTCTTGGCTTGCTTTTCAAAAACATTCTCCTCGCGGCCTCGCACAACAAGTGAAATCACCCCCCTACCCCGCCCCCTCCCTCCCGCTGCGAACCGCTCCTCCCCGCTGCTACCCGCTCCTGTCCTGCTCCACCCCCCCCCCCCCCGCTGCTGCCTGCTCCTCCCTGCTCCCTCTTGCTGCTATCCTCTCCTCCCTGCTGCTACCCGCTCCTATCCTGCTCCTCCCCCCCGCTGCTAACCGCTCCTCCTCATGGCTGCTATCCGCCTCGACTGGGGTTTACCGAGAGAACCCGAGAGATGCCGAGAGTCTGGCCCTGTACTAGAGCTCTCTCTCCCTCTCCCTGGGCTCTCTCTGCTTTTCGCAGCCTGCTAGCTCGCCCGGCTCCCCTCCTCCTCTCCCCCCCTCCACCTCTCCCCCCTCCTCCTCTCCCCCTCCTCCTCTCCCCCCTCCTCCTCTCCCCCCTCCTCCTCTCCCCCCTCCTCCTCTCCCCCCTCCTCCTCTCCCCCCTCCTCCTCTCCCCCCTCCTCCTCTCCCCCCTCCTCCTCTCCCCCCTCCTCCTCTCCCCCCTCCTCCTCTCCCCCCTCCTCCTCTCCCCCCTCCTCCTCTCCCCCCTCCTCCTCTCCCCCTCTCTCCCCTCTGCTCCCTCTCACCACTCTCCACCTCCCCTCTACACCATCTACCCCCCCTCTCCTCTCTCCCCCTCCCCCCTCTACCCCCCCCTCCCCACTACCTCCCCCCTTCCTGCTCCCCATCTACACCCCCTTCCCTTCCCCCCCCACTTCCCCCTCCTGTGTCCCACCTCCTGTGTCCCAGCTCCTGTGTCCCAGCTCCTGTGTCCCAGCTCCTGTGTCCCACCTCCTGTGTCCCACCTCCTGTGTCCCACCTCCTGTGTCCCACCTCCTGTCTCCCACCTCCTGTCTCCCACCTCCTGTCTCCCACCTCCTGTCTCCCACCTCCTGTCTCCCACCTCCTGTCTCCCACCTCCTGTCTCCCACCTCCTGTCTCCCACCTCCTGTCTCCCACCTCCTGTCTCCCACCTCCTGTCTCCCACCTCCTGTCTCCCACCTCCTGTCTCCCACCTCCTGTCTCCCACCTCCTGTCTCCCACCTCCTGTCTCCCACCTCCTGTCTCCCACCTCCTGTCTCCCACCTCCTGTCTCCCACCTCCTGTCTCCCACCTTCTGTCTCTCCCCTCTACTCTCTCCCCTCTACTCTCTCCCCTCTACTCTCTCCCTCCCCCAACTCCACCCCTCTCCCCTCCTCTCTCTCACCCCTCCCCCCCCCACTTCCCCACGCCCCCCCCCACACCTCCACCTCCCCCCCCCCCCCCCTCTCCACCCACTCTCCCCCACTCCCCCCCACTAATTTTCTATCCAGGAATCTGTGCTGATATCAGTCCTAGACTGAATCTTGATTTTCTTTCCTAACAGATGTATCAATATGTACGTGTATACTTTGAGGAACCAGTCATTATCTGTATAAATACTTTCAGAGGTGCCAGACCACTTGTGTTAAGTGGCTCCCTGCAATGCACTGTTCTAATAGAGAGTGGTCTTTTGTTTACACAACATATGATTTCAAAACATTACATTCGATTTAATTTTCACTGGAAGTGGTTGTTGATCAACATAATTTCCTTTGAAGTATTTAAATATTTAATATGTGTTAATGCTTTTAGACCTACAGAGCATATTTATCTTTATTTGGGGAATGTGTTGGATACATAGGAGAGGGTCTTATATCTGTATATTTTATTATCTCTATGAGGTGCCTGAACCCTTGTGAATAACAAGACCTTTGTGCAAAATACATATTGGAACAAATAAATAAGAGTAGGGAAAGCCTGCCTCATTGTTCACGAAGATCACAGCTGATCAAAACTTGCCGTGTTCTCCACAACATAAGAGCACAAGAAAATAGAAGCAGGACTAGGGACCCTTGCTTCAATTATGCTGCAGATTAAAATCTGCCTGACTCAGCCCTGTGCAGTCTGATCCTCAGTTCTCTGGGGTAGAGAATTCCAGAGATTCATGACCTTTGAGAAAAACATTTCCTCCTCATCTGTCTTTCTTTGTAATCACCGTGCACTTGCATTGACAATTTGACGTGTACATACTTTGCTTATTGAACTTTAACTCTTCTTATCAATATTACGTTAATCTTCTATACATAACCAAAACTCTGATCTTGTTATCTTCCGGTTTGGCGGTCTTTCTATTTGCGCAAAAACGGTTTGCGATAGCGCTACGATATTTCACCAGTTCACTCACCGCTCTTTTGTGCTGCGAGTCCACCAAGTTTTGTTCTGATCGATGGAAATGCCATAAAAGTTAGCAAGGGTTAAAAATCTTAAAAACCGCGCATGCGCAGATCGATCTCTTCTGCCAGTCAGTGCCTGTCACTCCGCGGGACGGTCCGTCCCTTCCTGCGCCATCGCGTCTTTACTGGAGCTGAGGAAAGCAGGCGGAGGTTTCCAATCGGACCTTTGGAGGGACCCGAAGCAGCCCAGCCCAGCCCCGCCCCAAGCAGCAGCCCCACCCCAGGCAGCAGCCCCCAGGCCCCACACAGCAGTCGCCCGCCCCCAGGAAACAGCCGCCCGGCCCCAGGCAGCAGCCCAGCGTGGGAGACCCAGCCCGGAGTCGGAGATGTCGCCGATGTCGCCAAACGGAAAGCGAAGACTCTGATCCCGGCGGAGGAAAGCAACCAGCGCCCGCTGTGAGTCCCCATCGCACCGCCAATTCCAGCCACTACCCCTCTGGCCCCCTTCCCCCATGGCTCTTCCCCCATCTTTTCTCCGAGCTCACTCCCCCCTGCCCACACACCCCTCTCCCCCGCTGTGCAGTGCTGGCGGCCGCTTGCAGTCACCCTCCACAATGGCCATAATGCGGCAGTGGTGAGTGAGTGAGTTGCTGGCATGATTCCCGACACCCTCCTTCTCAACGTTTCTGACCCCCCCCCCCAACTTTACGCTTTGCGGCCCAACCAATTTGTGCAGCCCAGGCCGTGCTGATCCGGGCCAGATTCCCACACGCTGTGAAAGGAAATCTCTCCCTCCCAACCCCCCCAGCGGCGCTGTCCTTTTGTGCAGAAGAGATTTACCAGGATGTTGCCTGGAATGGTGGGCTGTAGTTATGAGAGATTGGATAGGCTGGTTTTATTCTCACTGGAACTTAAAAGGATGAGCAGTCAGAGCTCGAAATTAGCGGTTGCCCGGGTGCCATTGACCACAGAAAGTGCCGCCGGGCAACTTAAACGCGGACTAATTTTGCCCAGCTTGGCACCCAAATACTGGTTTATACCGGGAGACGCAAAAAACTGGAGTAACTCCGCGGGTCAGGCAGCATCTCTGGCGAATAGGAACTGACGTTTCATGTCGGCGGTGGCTGTATTCCTCTAGTATCTTTGATTGCGGGGCAAAAATACTAGGAGCGGGGTAACGAAGGGTCATAGCGAATGACGGACCCCGAACAGCGGCGGCAGCGGCTGCGCCTCCCGCACCCAACCCGGCTGAAGGAGGCCTTCCTCTCCCTCTCTCCCTCCCTCCTCCCGGTTTCGGCGTGCGAGAGCGGTTACTTTGAAAGCGCCTTTTGCGGATTTGCCATCAGCGGCCATTATCAGCCTGATAACGAAACGTTGCCTATTTTCTTCGCTCCATAGATGCGCTTTCAAAATAACCCGTCTCGCACACCGAGGAGGGAGGGGGAGAGAGAGGGAGGCTGAGGCCTCCCTCCGTCATTTGAAGAAGCTGCACCAACGATCCTGTAGCTATAAAATATTTGAGCTGCACCGCTCGGCCCCACACCTTGCTGTCGGCTAGCGGAGGAGGGGAGGCGCTGGCGAGGAGTTCCCAACCGCCTCCCCCTGGCGGCGGCACTTTAGGTTGGACAGGGACGGCCAAGGCAGCGGGCGATGTTGTCCGAGGAGCGCTGACTCTCCCTCTCCCTCTCCCTCTCCCTCTCCCCCTCCCCCCCTCCCCCTCCCCCTCCCCCTCCCCCTCCCCCTCCCCCTCCCCCTCCCCCTCCCCCTCCCCCTCCCCCTCCCCCTCCCCCTCCCCCTCCCCCTCCCCCTCCCCCTCCCCCTCCCCCTCCCCCTCCCCCTCCCCCCCCTCTCCCCCCTCCCCCTTCCTCCTCCCATTTTCTCCCCCTCCCCAATCTATTCATCATCCTACCCACCTCGCATTGATTATCCTGCCACCCCCTCCCCCCCATCCATCCTACACTGGTCCCCCAATTCATTCTGTACTGACCCCCTCTTCCCATGCATCTTGCACTTCTCCCCCCATTCATACTGCACCAATCCGCCCATTCATCCTGTACTGACCCACCCTCCATTTACCCTGCATTAATCCCCCCCATCCATCCTGTAGTGATCTCCCCATTCATCTTTTACTGATCCTCCATTTACCCTGTACTGATCCCCTCATGCATCCTGTACTGATCTCCTCATTCATCCCGTACTGATCCCCCATTCATCCTATACTGAACCCCTCATTCATCCTGTAGTGATCCCCATTCATCCTGCATAGACCCTCCGATCCACACTGTCCTGACCCCCCCCCCATTCATCCTGTGCTGATCTCCCTCCCCCCCCCCCCCATCCATCCTGTACTGATCCCCCCCCATTCAAGAAGAATGGGGGGAACAGTCCGAAGTAGGGTCTCGACCCGAAACTTTGCCTATTTCCTTATCTCCATCGATGCTGCCTCACCCGCTGAATTTCTCCAGCATTTTGTCCACCCACATTCATCCTGTACTGAACCCCCATTCATCCTATACTGACCCCCCCATCCATCCTATACTGATCCCCCCCCATCCATCCCGTACTGATCCCCCCCATTCAACACCACTGACATCCCCCGTGCTCTCCCCTCACAATTTTACAAACTTCAACCAACACGTATTAATTCACCTGCCTCAATCCTTCCATTCCACACCAATTGCCTTCTCAACACCACCCGCCATCTATCCACCCCGCACTGATTCACAGACCCCCTGACCCTATCGTGCGTCATGGTCTTCAGAGCGAACATTGATTATGTTTGATAACGGAATGTAATCAAATGTGTTTTAATTCCCAATGTTATTATTTGTTTTGACACCTTTAAACATATTACCAAAAGAACATAGACATTTGCTGCAGTTATGTCCTTTGGCCATCTCTTGTCAGTTAGTGTAATGTTTAACCTTTCAGAAGGGTATAGTCGGTTTTAACTGCTATTATCATAAAATGCCTTTAGAAATTTCCTTGCAACCTGTATATTTTGTTATGGATGAATTATGTGGGAAGCCAGATTGTTTCTGTGCCAATAGCAATAACGACCCATGCTATGGCCATGCCATGGTAATTTTCGGTCCTTCACAGAAAACATGCTTGCATCAATCTGTAGTGTGTATGGTTAAGCATATATGTTACCATGGTCCAGGATTTATTGACACAGGTTGATCATATGCTGAATAATCCAACCACATTTTTTGTTTGGAAGTGGAAAGAACTAATAAAAATTGCATTAATTGCAATGTGTAAAAGGAGTTGAGATATTGTATTATAATTTTGCTGCATGTCATTGTGGTATATATCATGTCTTAATTGGTGAATATGTTTACTTTGTGAGTTGTTTGAAGCGGAAATAAAATGTGAATGTAGACAAAAGTACTGGAGAAACTCAGCGGTTGCGGCAGCATCTATGGAGCGAAGAAAATAGGCAACGTTTCGGGTCGAAACCCTTCTTCAGACTGATGGGTTTCGGCCTGAAACGTTGCCTATTTCCTTCGCTCCATAGATGCTGCTGCACCCGCTGAGTTTCTCCAGCACTTTTGTCTACCTTTGATTTTCCAGCATCTGCAGTTCCTTCTTGAACATAATATGTGAATGCTTCATTGAGAATAATTCTGACTGGTAACTACGCACTTCGTCCGAACACATTATCGCATGCGTCATGCAAACCGTCTTCAATGACCACCTAAACTGTCATTTGGCAACCTAAAAAGCCCGGCTGGCAACAGGGAAAAAAAGTTAAGTGAGAGCCCTGGCAGTGAATTTATAAAGGTTACAAAATAATGAGGGTCATAGATAGGTTCGATAGTCTGAGACTTTGTGTAAAGTGACAAGGGAGAAATTTAAAGGATATTTGAGAACATTTCACGCAGAGTGGTGGTCATCTGGAAGAAGTTGCCAAAGGACGTGGAAGAGGTGGATACAATTACAATGTTTAAAAAGCATTGCACAAGTATTCAGGTAGAAATAATGTAAAGGGATATGGGATTAACATAGATGCGGGCGAGGTGAAAGGGATTGTTTCCGTGCTGTATAATTCCATGAACTTGTGGAAAACAAATGGAACAAGTTTTTATAAGGTTATGTCTAAAGTGATTTTGTTTTGATTTGGGGAATTGATATGGTTGTCTCGCTATTGGAGAAGTCAAACATAGATTGGATGATGACTTTGAGGAGTAGTTGCCTTTGGTCTCCAGCAGTGACCCTGAGGTTCCAGTTACCTACAGTTTAATGCACCAACACACTCCAACAATCTGTACCCCTTCATCACTGTTACACAGAGGCCCAGGTGTTGAACACCACCTCATCTTCAGTCTGTCCAAAACACAGCTTGCCTGACTCTATCAAATTATCTAACTTTAGATAGCTTACTCTTTCTTTGTAGCAGAAAAGGCCATTTCTGTCTGTAATCATACTGGCTTAATATTTCTTATTCTATTTATACAGTCCAGTCTACTGAGCATGTCGCACAACCTCACAATTTTCATACTAATGCATAGAAGCTTAACGTAGTGACTACTGGCTCCATTATGTTATTTCGATTTTCTCTATCAGTGATATTCCCTTTGTTCTACACATCCCTCCCCAACATTATCTTCAACTCAAAACCAACTGTTTTTTTTGTCTTTTTTCCACAGTTCTGAAGAAGGGTTCCTTACTCAAAACCAATAATTTCTCCTTCCATAGATACTGCCTGACCTGTGAAGTGTTTCTAGTATTTTTTAATTTCCATCAACAGTTTTTTTTTATTTTTCAATTAGTAGGGAGAGTTATACTTTGACAACGAACAAAAAGAGGGTATTTATCCCTTGAAACCATGACCCAAAAAAACAATCTTGAGAGTTCCGTTTTCTTGTATTTTTACTGCATGACAAATTATTTTCTTATAGAAGTTTTCCAGTTCTATTTGAGAAGCACTGATTGGTTGTTTCCACCAACCCAACAAGGCAGTGATTTCCACGTCAGTGCTAATCTTCACATTGACATAAATGTTTTTCTACTTTTATCTTTTGCCCATAATGCTATATCTGTCCTTGCAGTTGAAACATCTATTTTCAGGATACACACAAAGTGAATCGAGGGTCCAATCAAGTAAATACGTGGAGGGTTTTTGAATTTCAGACAGATATGCTTTTGCTTTATGGCGTGTCTGGAGCATTCCAGTAATATTATTGGGTTTAATAGACCAAAGATAAATCAGTATATACTTATAATTAAGCAGAAAATTGAAATTCTACTGAACTTAGACGAGTGAGTTATTGTGCAACTTGACACATCTACAATGTTGGTGTTGGCAACTAGGGTTGCATGTGATTTGAAGAGGGAATGTGAAGAGGCATTGTGGTTGGTGAGAGCGCTGTGAGTAGGTATGTTACAATACCTACCTTTAGCGGCGCTGCAGTTCTACCGCTCCCCGTGTGCGTGACTTTGGCGCCTTTCATAGGGTGGCATGTTTAAAATGCCGTTTTTCCCTAGACAGTCCAAATTGATCCATGTCGGGCGATTTCGTCGCTAAAGAGAAATCGCTCCGACATTTCATTCATGAAGGTATTTTTAAACTACGCTAGATTATTTATTAACTAGAGTAGTTTAAAAATCATCTTCTAAAGCTCTGAACGCCGACAGCAGAACAGACCTAACGTAGGGGAGAAAATAAAGTGCACAGTTTATTTTTACATTAAAACTTGGTTTTTAGGAAGGCTTTAATCACATTTTCATGTTGCGAAAAGGGGACCAAAAAAATGTATGAACCGGCTGTATTTTTCATACCGACTTCACCGCAAACCGCAACGTTCCAATCCACCACATTCCACTAAAACCCACTCGCTAGTTGATTTAAATGGCCATTAATTTACAGGCATTAAACACTAAATTCCTTCCATTTGGCCTATAAATTCATGAAAATTAGATTTAAAAATCATGTTATATTGTGGATTATTGTGTGAATGTTATTTGGACACTTAGGCAATTTAAAAAAGTTTATATTTTCTTAAGAAATGGATAGATGTTTAGATCTAGTAATTGAATTTTGTAATTAGCTACAATTAGATAACTAACTAATTATATGCTTTAATTTCAGGTCATCCAAGTAAGATTGTTTCATATTTGTTTCAGAATGCTTCAATCTATAATAACTGAAAGTTTCATTGAGTTATCTTAATTTTTAAGAAAGTTATGGGCTTTTGACTGTTCTAGATCACAGCTTTTGAGTTAAGTCAATGGAAAGGCAATGGGGAACAAGATGCTAATTTCGGAGTATGAAAATGGCCATAACTTGTTTAATACTGATATGAAGATATGAAAGTGAATTAGGTGTCAAATTGAACTTCGTTTTATGCTTTATCTGATGGGATAAATTGCAGACTTGATTTTCAAAATCTCAAAATTTTGTAACATTGCTACTGTGAGTCAGCTGCCCTGCCAGCAGCGTGTTCATTATTTCGACTTTTTTTTTGTGTGTGTGTCTAATGTCAGTTTGGGTGTCTCTTGGTGTGTCTTGTGTGGGGGGTGGTGGGGAGGGGAAAGGGGGGAACCGCTTTCTGTTGCCTCCTCGACGGAGAGGTGACTTTTTCCATGTCGCCTCCATCACGGCCTAACATCATGTATTAGAACGGCCTTTCCCGGAGTCTGGCCCGAAGCATCGGCGATCCGGAGCCTGGGATGTCTCGCCGGGGATCGCTGGAGAAGAGCTCCGACTGCCGGCCTGCGGCCTATAACATCCTGAAGCCCGGGAGTGTGTTTGACCGTCCTGACGTCCGAATTTCGATCATCCCGAAGAGAGGGCCTGTGCAGGCCGTCCGTTGTGGCGACTACGGAGGGCTTATGGTCCAGACCATGGGTGAACAAAGGAGGACTGGCTGAACTTTATTGCCTTGCACCACAGTGAAGAATGCTGAGGGTGGTTGTTTGTGTTAAATGTTGTTGTGTATTGTGTGTTCTTTTTAAGTGTATCGTTGCTGGCAAATTCATTTCACTGCAGCTTTGGCTGCATGTGATGAATAAAATTGACTATCTTTGACTTTTGACTTTGAAAAGCTGTTTAATCTTTTCTGTGAAGAGTGTTCCAAACAAGGCCATTGCTAAGCATTGAACTATGCACAAGACCAAATCAGCCAGGCTTGATGTGACCTGTAAGAATGGTTTAAGCAGCATTACAGTGAAAATGTACATGTTTCTGGACTGCTGTTATGTCAAGAGAACAAATAGTTTTATCAAGAGTCATAAATTATTAGGTCTGGCGTTTCCATAAAAATCCAAGTCTAACAGGGCATCCACTACTTTTAATCAAATGCTGAGAGATTGACTGCAGGCAAAGAAGACACATGAATGAATTGATTTATTTAGACAGTTAGCGATCGATGAAGATTTTAATCCTGCGTGAATTTATAATGCAGAGGAGGTAACCCTTTTGTGTTGCATTCTGCGGACAATGTTTATGACAAGAGAAGAACAGATAATGTTCAGCATAAAGTAAACCAAGGACGGAGTGACTGCCTTTATAAGTACAAACCCACCTGGCACACACAAAACAGATACTTTTGGTGATAGCTGAGAATGATCACCTATGTGCGCCGACGGTATTTGTAATGTGTTATGAAAACATAACAAGAAAAAAGGTGGGCAGGATGACCAAGTCCACTGATAGATTGTAAGTCATTTTGTGGTAGAAGCTTTGAACTATTATGAGGTGGAGCTGCTGGAAAATTGTTGGTTTGTCCTCTTTCTGCACAATCGTTCTGTGAACCCAGTTGCTGGTGCGCTGTGACCTGTAAATGTTTTGTCCTTCCTACTTCACTGATTAAGCTGATGGACCAAAGGAAAATTCACAGTATGAAGTCAACCGGACAAACAAATTACGTTGCCTGATTAGTTCTGTTCATTTGCTGTTGAGATTGATATACTTAAAAAAAAATCACAATCAATGTAGGCATTTTACAGCCTTTGAATGGGTGACACAGGCAATATTGAATAATACTTGGCATAGTTTACAATATTGCTCACCAGCTTCTTACTATAAGTGCAAATGAATTTGGGGTAACATATTAACACAGGCAGAGCAGTGTTTAAAGGGGAAAAAAGAATTGGTTTAAAATTAAAATACATTGGATCGGATTGTTATTAGTACTGAACTGATACAAGGATCATTGATGGGTCCTGTGCATTTTATGCTTTTTTAATCACCAACATTTGGGAGATTTGGGTAATGCTTGGAAGAAGCATTGAAAATAACAAGGTGATTTGATGAACTCTGTTTGGGGTCTTCATTGCCCAAGGGTGGTTTTGTAGCACTACTCCTGACTGAACCACGTAAGTCCTATAGTGTATACCTAGCACACTTGGTTCTGTGGAAGGTAGTGAGTGAACTGACACCAGGGATAAAATTGCTTGGCCATGTCCATATCAACTTATCAATCTACATGTGCCAGGTGCACCTTTCCATGATAGCATTGGTAAAAATGAGACTGCATAGTCCTTATGAAGATAAAGTCCCATCTCCTGACAGAGGACAACCCCATCATGTTTTGTGCCACTACATTTGTGCCCTTTTTCAGCATTATTCCCACATCCGTTAATTCTCTTAATGTGCAGAAATGTTGTTATCTCTTTTTTGAATGAACCGTAGTCATGAGGCTTACAGAATCTTTGGGGATAGAGAATTTGAAAGGTTCACAACTCCAAGATGAATACATTTCTTATTATCTCAGTTCCAAATGGCCTATCATTATTCTTTTTTTTTAATATCTCTATTTATTAGAGGTACCATAAGTTACATCAGTGTACATCCTTTGTATTGTATTATAGTCATTGTATCCCTTAATTTTTTTAAGGCTTTAGAAAAGAGAGAGAAATAACAGCAAAGAAAGTAGAAGAGTGAAAAAGAGATGTGAAAGTGCAAAAGCGTAACAGAGGGAAAGGAAATGAAGAGTTAGAGACCGAAGATTAAGAAATAGTCCCTGGAGAGGAAAAAAAAGAGAAAAAGGGAAAGAAAGAGAAAGAAAGAAGAAAAGCCAGTTACTTTATTATAAACATCCCGCAAAAGGAATCTACCAACTCGACAGTTTTTCGTCCCCCTTTACCAAGACCCGACACCGGTACTTTTTGGAGGTATTCTTGCACCCGACACCGGTACTTTTTTGAGGTATTCTTGCACCTTATCCTTGTAGTAGATTTATAAATGCAGATCACATCTTATAGAAGCAGTCTGATTTTCCTGCTAGTCGGAGTCTCATATCTTCCAAGTGTAGTGTTTCGAACATAGTTGAAATCCACATATGAACTGTTGGTATAGGAGTATTTTTTCCAGAATTTTAAGATTAGCTTTTTTCCAGTTATTAAGCCAAATTCAAATAGAGTCTTTGAAACACATTTAATTCAGGGCTATCTTCCGATATCCCGAAGATAATCCAGTCTGCTTTTGGAGTCAGTTTTATTTTAAATATTTTTGTGAAAATTTCAGAAATTTCAGTCTAAAATGTTTGAATTTTTGTACAAAAGACAAATGAGTGCGCTATATTAGCTTCTTGACATTGACATTTATCACATACAGGTGAGACGTTGGGAAAAAGTTTACTTATTTTAGTTTTTGAATACTATAATCTGTGTAAGATTTTAAATTGTATTAAGGTGTGTCTTACATTAATTGAACATTTATGCACATTTAATAAATATTCTTCCCACCTTTCTTTGGGAATTTTTATACTTAATTATTTTTCCCAGTCTCTCCTGATATCTTCTGTTGTTGGTATTTCTGCATTTAGAATAATATTATGTATATATGATATTAGGTTTGCTGATTCTGCCTTTGATTTCATTACTTCTTCCAGTAAGTCTGGAGGCATATTGTGATAGTCTTGTGCGTATTTTTTCAGATAGTCACAGATTTGAAAATATTTAAAATATTGATTGTTTCCCAAATTGTATTTTAGTTGTATTTGTTTAAATGATAATAGTTTTCCCAATTCAATCACATCTCCGAAGATTTTAATTCCAGCTCTTTCCCATTGTATAAATGCTTTATCTATTGTTGAAAGTTTAAATGAGGTGTTTTTACCGATAGGAGATAAGAGAGATAAATTTCTTAATTTTAAATTCTGTTTTATTTGTTTCCAAATTCTAATTGTACTGTATATAATTGGATTATTGTTGTAATTTGTATTATTCATCGATGTTGGAGAGAGAAGGATTGCTCCAATATTATAAGGAGAGCAATCCTCTTTGTCCATAATCGTCCAATCCGGTTGCTGGGGAGAGTTATCCAGCAATTGGATCATGTTTCTGATATTTACAGACCAGTAGTAATACATAAAGTTGGGGAGTGCTAATCCCCCTACTACTTTGGGTTTATTCAGATGAGCTCTTTCTATTCTGTGGGATTTATAATCCCAAATAACATTTGTGATATCTGAGTCCAGTTTTTTAAAAAACTTTTTGGGTAAGTATATTGGAATAGATTGGAACAGGTATAAGATTTGTGGTAGAAAAATCATTTTTATGGCATTTATTCGGCCTATTAAGGACATCGGAAGCGTTTTCAAAAATTTAATCAAGTTATATAGTTTCTTAAGTAGAGGGTTATAATTTTCGTCAAACATATCTTGATATCTTCTAGTAATTTCGATGCCCAAGTATTTAAATTTTTCCATAGCTATTTTGGAAGGAAACTGTAAAAGATGCGTCTTTCGGTTTTATTGACATGATTTCACTTTTATTCCAATTTATTCTATATCCTGAGAATGATCCGGTCTGCTATTAATTTTAAAATATTTGGTATAGTAAAATGAGGTTTTGTGATGTACAGTAGTACATCGTCAGCGTATAATGATATTTTATTGTTGAAATATTTTGTTTTATATCCTTGGATATTCGGATGAGTTCTAAATCTTTCCGCTAGGGGTTCAATTATGAGAGCAAATTACAACGGTGATAATGAACATCCTTGTCTATTACCCCTTGACAAATGAAATGTCGTAGATAAATTATTGTTAGTTAATATTCTGCCCGTTGGCTTATTATATAGTAATTTAATCCACAGAACAAAATTCTCTCCCAGTTGAAATTCTTGTAATACCTTGACCATATATTCCCATTTGACCTGATGGAATGCTTTCTCTGCATCCAACGATATGATATAATAATAATAATAATAATATATTTTATTGTCATTACACATAAGTGCAACGAGATTTGGTTTGCATGATTGATAGTTGTGCAAGATAGTTGTGCAAGATTGATAGTTTTTAATCTTCCGTTTGGTGTGAATGCATTATATTGAGCAGACGTCTCAAATTATTAAATTATTGTCTCTTAGGGATAAACCCCGTTTGATCCGGATGTATTAATTTACTAGCATATTTACTTAGTCTTCTAGCTAATATTTTCGTTAATATTTTTTGATCTGCGTTTAACAACGCAATAGCTCTGTATGATCCAGGCTCTTCCACATCTTTATCTTTCTTAAGTATTAGTGTGATCGTGGATTCTGCTAGTGTTTCAGGTAGTATTTGTTCTTTGAATTGTTCTACATTTTCTATAGGCGAGGAGTAAATATGTTATAAAAACTTTTATAGAATTCATTATTAAATCCGTCGGGACCTGGTGTTTTTCCATTTTTTAATGAGATTATTGTTTCTTCTATTTCCTTATTTGAGATTTGTGCTCCCAATTTCTCTTGTTCCTACAACGCTAATTTAGGAAGGTTACAATTATCCAAGAACTCTGTGACTTTGTTGGTGTCCATTATCGTTTTAGATGTATACAGATTCTTGTAAAATTGTGCAAATCTTTTAGTAATATCACTCGGCAAGGTCACTATTTCCCCTTTTTAATTTAATTTAGTCTGATTTAATCTTTAAAATTGTGTGATCCTTTTCCCATTTTTTTAACTGACGGGCCAGAAGTTTGTGGGGCTTATCCCCAAATTCAAATTGTTATTTGCTCTTTTAAATATATACTCCCTTGCGGGTCTTTTAAAATTTGAGGATTGTACCTCCAAAACGGTTTGTTCTTAGTCATTCCTTCCATTTTTAGAAACAAAGATATTGGGGAGTGATCTGAGATTGTATTTGCGTGGTATTTTGGTTTAGAAGTGTGGGGTATTAGTTTTGTATCCACCAGGAAATAATCTATTCGTGAATATGTCTTGTGTACCATAGAATAGAATGAGTAATCCCTGCCGGTCGGATTTGCAATCCTCCAGACATCTGTTATATTTGTGTTTTTTATATATGTGTTTAGAAGTTTGCTAGTTTTGGATTTCGTAATACCTCTCTGTTTTTGATTGGATTTATCTAAGTAAGTGTCTAAAACACAGTTAAAGTCTCTGCCGATTATGACATTTTGGTAGTTATATTCTGCAATTATATTCAAGATATTATTGAAAAAGTGCGGGTTGTCAAAGTTCGGCGCATATATGTTTACTAAGGTAATTGGGGCAGCATGGATCTCCCCGGTAACTATCAAATATCTCCCGTCCTTATCTGTTAAGGTAGTTTTGGGTTTAAATGGAAAGCTTTTGCGAATAATAATAGATGTTCCTCTAGATTTCGACGTGTATGACGAATGAAAAGTTTATCATATCCAGTTTGCCCTCAATCTAGCTTGGTCTTGAAGTTTAAGATGGGTCTCTTGTAAGAAAGCAATATCTGTGTTGTATGCTCTCAGCTGAGCTAGAATCTTACCCCTTTTAATGCGTTCGTTAACACCCCTAACGTTCCAACTACAAAATGAGATTCCTCCCAGTTTATTTTGGTTATCGTCTTGCATTTTGAATAGATTTAATACCTGTGTGTCTTGCGGTGCATTCGTACCTCAGGTCTTTAGATATAGGGGGATCATTTACCCTACAAAGTTCAATTAGTAGATTCCCTTTGCGATAGTCCTTGAATAAAAAAAACACACATGTGACTAAATGTGAAAATGATTAAAAAAAAACTAATACAAGTGAGAATACAGTGTCCGAGCTTGTCGGCACTGTAACAA
This sequence comes from Raja brachyura, assembly GCA_963514005.1. The sequence continues at coordinate 33,445,457 of OY740797.1, read as the reverse complement.
GTGACCCACCTGTAGGTTGGAAAAAGCATTTTATTGACTTCCGTTGTCGATATAAAACAAACAAATAGCTCTGCTCCCTCGATTAATCATAACATACTGGAACGGGACCAGTTTCAAAATCAGATGTATAGTACCCATTTACAGTATATATGTCCATTTCCTCGGTATTTCCGGATATAACTATCATTTTTATCTACTAAGTGTTAAGCGTATATTTTAACCTCAGAAATCATCAACTGTTGGTTGAAGGGGTTAACCTATTTTTGGCTCCTGGAACTGAGCCAGGAGCCCGCCCCTGCCCCTCACGCCCCGGTTATAAATCTCCTTGAGAATTATTAGGTTAAATTAAAATGGTAATTTGAAAATCCCCATTTCTGCATTTCTGATTAGCATTCATTACTATTTCTATGTTAATATTCTATGTTAAGGATGTTAATTCTATACCATTTAGGTTATTCATTAAATCTCATATACAACAGTAATAGCTAAGCCCACAGTCTGTTGATGAGCTCTTCTTTTCTGTGGTTATCTTTTTCCAGCTTCTCTTGGAACGGAGTATGTCCTTGAGTTAGCATTCCGCCGATAAGACATCGAGACAAAGTTCCTTCTTCTGGCAGTACGCCACCATTCTGGGTGCAATAGTAAAGAGAGAGAGAGAGTGTCCAAAATGTCCAACCTTTCCAGCTAGTCCTTCCGTTCCACGATGGTTAGAGCATATTTGTATGCCTCCTCGGGATTTGTGAACTATTTTTGCTGTTCCTTGTAGGAGATGCGCATTCTAGCTGGATAGTAAACACCATATCTGACCTCCTTATATCCTTGGAGAGCCTGCTTTGCCTTAGAGAACTGATTTCGCTTTTGCATAATTTCATAAGGATAGTCCCTGAAGATTTTAAAAGTAGTTACACCATACATCAGAGGCACACCATATTCGATATTCCTCATAACCTCTTCCACGTCAGCAATGTCCCGGAATTTCACAATAATCTGTCCATCCTGAGCCATCCTGAGATTTGTGTTTGAATCTAGGAACTCGGTGTGATACTTCAATTTTTGGTACGTTAGGGAGCTTAAGAGCTTCTTTAATTAATCCCGCAGCAAACTCACAAATGTTATCTCTCTCGGCTCCCTCTGGTACACCAACTAATCTTAGGTTATGATGTCTGGAACGAGCCTCGAGATCCAGACGTTTGTCTGAAACTTTAGCCAGCTGAGTCGCCATCCGTCGTGTAGCAAGGTCTTGTTCTGACCTCACCTTCTTCATCTCCTTCACCATCCTTGCCATCTCATCATCCATCTCGTGCATTGTTAACATACAGGTTGATACAGTGTCCAGCACAGCGCCGAACCTCGTTGTGGTGTCTTCTTCACCCTTATCAATTCTCTCCGATAGTTCATCTCTCACATCGTCAATTCGTTTATTAATAGTGCCAATCGAATCCTTCACAGACTCAATAACATTCTGATTACAAGAAGTCATATTTAGCGTCAGCTTTTCTATCTTTTCCATCATCACTCCCATCATGTGTTCCATCTTTTTTCCATCCACCATTACATCTTTCAGTTCACTTACCTAAAGCTTTAATTTTTCAAATTCTTTGTCCTTGGCCAAATCTGTTTTAGATCTTGTAGCCATATCGAAAAGCACCTTTTCTTCAGAAGCCACTTCAAAAATAGCTTCTTCAGGCTTCGTCTGGCTTCCCCAGGAGTGTTTTATAACTGTTCTCTGAGTGCTTTTACCAGGGGAAGAATTTTTCATTTAAAGTGCTTTAAGCCTCCGTTAAATTCACAGCACTTACTGATGATGTCATCAGCACGACGTCCAGACGCTCCGGTAAGTTTTTTAAATCGGTCCCGACCTGTAGACTCAGTTTTAACGGCAAAATCATGGATTTTAGGGAGTAGAGCTATGTGCAGCGTCTGTTAAGATAACATGGCGTCACCGGAAGTCGCCTATCATTATTCTGAAACTGTATCATGCTCCTTGATTCCCAGTTTCCATTTACAATTCCTCAGAAATTGATGCAATCCTCACCTGTATGTAGTGAGATCTCGATTACATTCAGGCGAGAACAAATGGGAGGGGAGGGGGGCTGCCGAGAGCAAAGGGAGACCCGGCGTGAGGGGGACGAAGAAGGGAGTTAACTTTGTCGGCGACTTTGTGGTGACTCTTTTGTGTACTTTGTATGCAAAAGCAAAGAATTTCACTGCACCTAGCTAGGTACAAGTGACAATAAAGTATGATAATCAGAATTGGCAAGTAACATCTATTCAACGGAAGGCAATGAACAGCCCCCAACAAGACAGAGTCTAATCACCTACCCTTGTCGTTCTGTGGAATTATTGTCACTGAATCCCTTCGAACAACAGGCGTCTAGCAACATTTGACTAGAAATTCAATTGGTTCAACCACCTACTTACTGTTCTCCAAGAACAGGTAAGAAGCATTATAAATGAAACCCTGATGCCGGCACTATTTTTCAGTTTAGTTTAGATATACAGCATTGAAAGAGCCCCTTCGGCCCACCATGTTCATGCAGACCATCAATTGATGTATTCCATAGAGAGTTAAATATAGCTCTTAGCGCTAATGGGATCAAGGGACATGGGGAGAAAGCAAGAATGGGGTATTGATTTTGGATGATCAGCCATGATCATATTGAATGGTGGTGCTGGCTCGAAGGGCCGAATGACCTACTCCTGCACCTATTTTCTATGTTTCTAATTACCTATTCACACTAGTTCTATGTTATCCCACTTTCGCATCCTCTCCCTAAATACGTGGCAATTTACAGAGGCCAATTAACCTACAAACTTGTACTTTGGGGTGTAGGAGTAAATCAGAGCACCTGGATGAAACCTGCACAGTCACAGGGAGAGCGTGCAAACTACACACATGTAATACCAGAGGTCAGGATCGAACCTAGGTCTCTGACACTGCGAGGCAGCTGCTCTACCAGCTGCGCCACTGTGTCACCATTTATTTGCCTGGATGAAGTCAGCTCTTGCAGAACAACAAATGTAAGATGGCATCCAGGATAAATCATCCGCATCTTAAATATTCACCCACACCTTCATCAGTGCGATCAATATTTAATTTCTTCAGAAAGAAATCTGGAATTAATTTTGTATTGGGATTTGAAAATAGCTGCTGTGTTGGCAATTAAATGGTATCTTTGTACCATATGGAAATACTGTCTAGGGATACAGCAAGTGTTTGTAGCCTTTCATTTCAGTTCAGTTGTTGGCTTGGCAGTACTGGGCATTGAGGATGTATCAGTGGTCTCTGTGCTTGCATCAAACACAAATGTAAAAGCAAATTATTATGAGCTCCAGAAATGTAAAATTAAAATTGGAAATCAGGTTGGGCTTCTGAGTTCAGAGAATAAAGACCAATTGTAAGAATTGGACCATCAATTTCATAGAATAATTCGGCATCTCTAATTTTCGCTCTAAGCCTTTATTTCCCCTCTATGCTATTATCCACTCTCTGCCTTTTTGGCACCATTAAACCCTTGGCCAATCTATTTTCTCCTGCACTCTACTCTATTGTAATCTTTGTTTTTTTCTTTATCTCTAACCACCACCACTCCCCGTCCCCACACCACCCATCCTATCCTCATGACCTTTCTTTGCATCTTTAACCATTTAACTACTGGTCAAGTCAAATTGATTGGCATGTGCATAAGTTCAGTGAGCTACAGATACAAGGACAAACTTGCTTGCAGGGTCCTGTAGGCTCTTACCAGTGGATTGGGAAAAACATGGCTACCTTTTAGTGATCCATCTGATAGAAACAGTGAAGCACCCAAGGTAGGTTATGTTGGATGAGGCATTGTGCTTGTAAAGATTTATTGGTACAAATTTGTGTGTCATACATCTGGCCGGAAATTGGGACAAACATTTGACAAGCCACTAAGTTATGCATTCGTGCTTGGAATTGTCAATGACTTGAATCTTTTCAAATATCTGCTTGTTTCAGGACATTCAAAAGCATGCAAGAACTTTTAAAAGATAAAATATTTATATAAATATTGTTTATAATAATGTAATAAACTTTATTAATACAAATAAAGTTTAAAACCCTAAACAATAAATTGATATTACTTTTTAAACACTTTGAACCTTAGCAAAACTACTTGAGATTTAGTTTTAAAAAGTGATTGGAATATTTAGAATTGTTTTAAAACTAATGGCTCATCGTTTTAATTTTGGGTTGATAGTCAAAGACTTGTTCCCAAGGTGGAAATGTCAAATATGAAAAGACAGCTTTAAGATGAGAGAGGAAAAGTTTAAAGAAGTGGGAATCACAAGTGCCCAACCTGAAGTGGGCTTCAGTCTGAAGAAGGTGTTTCGGCCCGAAACGTTGCCTATTTCCTTCGCTCCACAGATGCTGCTGCACCCGCTGAGTTTCTCCAGCACTTTTGTCTACCTCCAAAAGTTTAACGAAGATGTGTGAGGCAATTAATTTTGCCTAGAAACTGCTGCCAAGCTGTTGGCGAATCGGATATGATAGTGACGTTTAAGAGACGTTTGGACAGACACATGAACATGCAGGGAAGGGAGGGATATGGATCTTCTGCAAGCAGATCGATTAGTTTAATTTGGCATAATGGTTGACATAGATCTCATGGGCCGAAGGACCTTTTGCTTTGCTATACTCTTCTATGCCTTGTTAACTCAAGTCTTTTGCAGCAAATTCCACCCCAAATCCCCCATTCAAATAAAGGTGAGGGGAGAACATCCTCAGAGTTTGGACCTGACATGCAACATTTCTGCTGTGTTGTTGTTCTCATTGGTAACTAATTTGTTCACTTGTTCCATTTCCTTGTTGCATTCAAAGCTCAGCTTGCTAGGCCACAGCAAATTTCATATTTCTGCATTTGAATAAAAATACTACAATAACATTTCTGGGTTTATCGACAGCAAATACCAATGCATTCACTGTCATAGCTTTGAAACATTTCCAATATGTTCAGCAAATATAAACCGGAAATATTAACCACAAATGCTGCATGAAATGCTGAGTGTTTTTATTTCAGACAAAAATGTCTTCCTCATGGGCCTGTCCCACTTCGGTGACTTTTTAGGCGACTGCAGGGGACTATGCGGTCGCCACATGGTAGCCGCATGTTTGCGGGTGGTTGCCTTCATGGTCGTGAGGAGTTCCCGCATTCTGGGAACTAGTCGCAGCCTCATTATGGTCGCCGCAAATTTTTCAACATGTTGAATAATTAGGTGTGGCCAGAATGAAGCTGCCATGGAGAGTTGTGAGAATTCTCGTGCCGTAGGTGGGTCGCCAGGAGGTTGAAGGTTCTCGTAGGTTGTAGCCGATGATGACCGGTGAATTTCATTGGCTCATTGGGGAAAAAAACATAAGCAGTAGTTTTCAGAACCATGGATAACTGACCGGTAATGTTAAAGTTCGACGAACTTCACAGCTGTAAATCTCTGCCTTCTTAAAAGTTGTCTCCACTCCTTCTCCCCCCCTCTTTTAACGGACTTAAGTGATCCTTCCCGTACACTGTGCTTTCACCGTCTAAATTACAGCGCCAACCTTCCTGTTCATTGCGGTGTGTGAACCCTAACCCTCCCCCCGCTTGCCCTGTCCCCCGCCTGCATAACGGGCTGGTGAAGGAAGTGATGTGCGTGTGTGTTCCACTCTGACAGTCGCCGTTCCAGTTGACGATTTTTCAGGCGACTGCCGGGGACTTAATAGTCACCGGCAGTCCCCTGAAAAATCGCCTAAGTGGGACAGGCCCATGAAGTAAAGTATTTTAAGCTTGCTTCAACTTTTTGCTCATCTGTGTAATTTTAGTTATTTTACTTCCATTATAATTTTATCTTTTACTGATTCAAGCATTCCTGTGATTTTTTTTGTTGTTATTTTAAGCAATGCATTTATGTGCCATGCCTGATTGTTGAAAATTGGTTTGCTCTTTATTTTCTCTTTTCTGACAGTCATGTTGAACTGAAAACCCAATGGGATCACCCAAAAACGGGAAAGAAGAAACGGGTGGCAGGAGGTATGTATTTTAAAAACACTTTTTATAGATACTTTTCTTTATGAGTCCAGATAATGATAATCTTTGTGTGTGTGTGTGTGTGTGTGTGTGTGTGTGTGTGTGTGTGTGTGTGTGTGTGTGTGTGTGTGTGTGTGTGTGTACAGATTGATGAAAATTACCCTCATGTAAAACCCCATGCAAATGTAAACTAAGAGTTCAGAAATTTAACTGATACAAGCAATTTGTGACATGTACAACCAGATTTATTAAACCAGCATCTGCAGTTCCTTCTTGCACTCTTCAGATTTATTGCATTCTTTGTTGAAAATGTCAGTCATGGTTTGTACAATTAAATCTTTTGGCTAAACCTGACGTTCATTAGTATTGCCCATGATATTCGTAAGTTGGAAAATTAAAATTATTCTATTGTATCAAATTACTTTCCGGGAAAAATCAAATTTACACTTTGAATGAAAAAAAAGCTCATAACTGAAAGTGATCAATGTAATTATGCAAATTTTGCTTATCTCTTCATTGCATAAATAACCTTTTGTGCTTAAAATAAAATTTAACCATTTGAGTAGAAAAGGCATTTTGACTCTTCTTTTCCTTCTCACAGCAACAGTGAAATTACTGCTTTAAGCAACAACAAAAATTCAGATGCTGATGATCTAAATCCAAAAGAGTAATGCTGGAAGCACTTGGCAAGCCAGGCAGCACATCAGTGGGGAAATAAATATAGTTGACATTTTAGATTGACTTTTCCTGAAAAGTGCACTTTTTAGAGGAAAGGGGGGGAGAGAACTGTAGGAATATTTGTCATAAGGACCAACCAATGTAGGAAAGAAAGGTGCCAACCTGAAACATCACCGGTTCCTTTTCTCCAGATGCTGCCTGACCCGCTGAGTTGCTCCAGCACTTTGTTTCTATCATAGGAAACAAATGTATCTGTTTTCAATTGTAACAAATAAAATATGAGGGTTGGAGACAAAGGAAGCAGATTGAAACAGAGAGGTGCACCCAAGTCTGTAGAGAGGGAGGAAACATTGTTTATCTGAAATTATTAAATTCAATATAAATCTCGATGGCTGTAATATCCCCATCTGTACTTGGTCACTTGGTCACCAGCCTTTTATAATATGAAGCTCATCTTGATACCTTAAATGTGAGAATCTCTCCCTCAGGCAGTGCATTCCAAATTCTGATCAATTCTGATTAAAGTCTTCCTTGTAAACCCTCGTATTACCTTAAACCTATCCCTCTCATTGTAGGCATCTCTGCCATGAGGATATGCTTACTGCTGCCAACTCCATCTATGCCTTCATAATGCATAATTCATAATGTATGAAACGGACATTTTGGCTCAGTGAGTCAGTGCCATCCATCAACCACCCATTTGCGCTAATCCTATAATATTCCCGTTATATCCCTTATATCTAGCAATTCCCTTACATCTCACCATTCACCTGCAAACTTGGAGCAATTTGCAGAGGCTAATTAGCTTACCGACCCACACATCTTTGGTACATGAGATGAAACCGGAGTGCCTAGAGAGAAACCATATGTTCACAAAGAAAATGTGTAAACTTGACACACACAGCACTTGAAGTCTGGATTGAACCTGGGTGTCAGCATCTCTGTGAGGCAGCATCTCTGCTTGCTGTACCAATGTTTTGCCTATGTTTTGTGGCACATAAAATGTTTGCCCCTTCACCACCATCCCCCGCATCTTTTTTCTTTCTTTAGCTCAGATCAAGATCTGGGCCTTCTAATATCAACACTTTCACCAGTGGAAGCAATTAAGGGCCTGTCCCACTTTCACGACCTCTGCCGAGTTTGCCCTTGACTCGCAGCATGGTCGTCACTAGGTCGTTGGAGGACGTAGGAGGTCGTAGGTAGGCCGTGATGCTAGTCGTAGGTACTCGGGGCATCAAGTAGGTCGGGGCATTTTTTCTAGCCTGATGAAAAATGTCCACGAGTAGAAAAGGTAGTGAGTTATGTCGTGAAAGTGGGACAGGCCCTTTACTTTCAATCTAATCTGACCAAATCTATTTATTTTGAGCACCGCTGATGTAAGGAGAGAAATTCCAATTTCTGTGGTCTTTCATTGTAACAAAACTTTGTAGGTTGACCATCTATACACAGGTTGACTTCTGGTGTATTCCAATGGATTCAATACATTATTGACCTCCTAAAATTCCAAACAACGCCCTTGTAGGTGGGCAAGCGTTATCTTGTACCTCGTGATGTGGTGAATTCACTGGCAGCGGGAACATCTTAATGTGGAATGAGATCCCATAATACAACTGTATAGGAAGGAACTGCAGATGCTGGTTTAAACTGAAGATAGACACAAAAAGCTGTAGTAACTCAGTGGGTCAGACAGCATCTCTGGAGAAAAGGAATAGGTGACATTTCAAATACAACAGTTTTATGGAAGGAAATCGTAATGACCTGTCGCTTTAAGGGCAACTGCACCTATAGGAAAGGAAAAAAAAAGATCACACTGGTAGTTGGAATTTACAATCCAACAATGTAAGCATTTATTCCTGCAAATTCTGGAATATGTAACGACCAACAAAAATGTGAAAGTTCCATGGTTCGACTGACAATGCTAACAGAAAGCTGGGAACCTTACACTGATTCTCTGGTTCTTTAGTGATACTTTCTGCACCTGTATTTGCAACGTCGAAACTGAGGCATAAAAATATTACTGATTATAGGAGTAAATCGCCAATAATCTACTCTCCAATCATTTGGAGATTCTGATGGCTCAGCATCTGGCTAATCAGGTAATGATTGCTGTGTTTCCATCTTCACTGCTCGTGCAAGACTTAATGTAAATATCATAATATGCAGCTGCACATGCATTGAACATGGAAAAGTTTTGGTATTTTGACTGATATTCGAAGGAGTTTAGTGTTGTAAAAATAACCAGCATCCAAGCTTGTAAATCTCATGTTATGCCAGTCATTTGATAACTTGATAACTTGTCACTGATGTTAAATTCTTTATTGATTTTTATTCAAAATCTTCTACTCTGTCATTCTTTGGGTATTTTACAAATGACAGCACTGTTCTAAGTTCGCCAGATGTTTATCTGTTTTATGTGGTGGGTAGCTGAGCCAACAAGATCTGAAGTGCTAAACTCCATATTGTTTGTATTTCTGCTGGCTTGGATGATCTGAAATGAGGTGGTGGTCAGAAGCATCAATTAATCTCAGGACTGCAATTTTTCAAAAGTGATATGCATCCTGGAATCCTGGTCATAAATGATGAAATGTATGCATTTGGCCTTTGCCATATTTATCAACTGCATTTCCCTTTCTGTTGCATTGTGCAGATGGAATGATAATAGTAAGATTAAACAAGAACTTACCAGTTTGAAGTTTGATCTTTATTTTATGAGGAGTTGCGATGAGGGATTTCGTGAAGACCCCGCCAGGCACGCATGCGCGACATTCTTCAAAGCAGCGGTGTGGAATCACAGATCACAAACCGAAGATAGTAAGATTAAAACTTGACCATACCAGTTGAATATATAATAGAGGGTTGGGAGCGGAGGGCACGAAATCCCTCATCGCAACTCCTCATAAAATAAAGATCAAACTTCAAACTGGTAAGTTCTTGTTTAATCTTACTATTTTACTTCGGAGTCACGTGAGTGACTTCGTGAAGAGTTCAAAGCCCTGTGATTACATGCCCTGGACCACGCCCATGCTCACACACTGCCGTAATTCTGATGGAGGAAGTATGTTAACGTATTTCAGACTTGAACAAGCTGAAAAAATAATAACATTTGTTAATACAACAATAACCCCCTGAACTCGGGGACAAACGTTTAGGGAACAGCACTTAAAACTGAATCCGCCAACGTTGCGGGAGCGGTTATAAATCAGTTATAAAACCGCTGAAGTGTAGATTCACTGGCCCAGCTTGCTATTGCGAGGCCAAAATCCATGAACACCGCCATAGTCCTTGCCACTGATGTGGATGCAGCCCTGATAGAATGACATTTAAAATATTAGTGTCTTACCTGCTGCACCGAATACCACCTCGTGTCATCTGGAGATAGTCTGCACAATCACCCTGTGACGTGGGTTACCATGGCTGAAACAGACCCGTCTCCATACATCTGATGCCCATTTGCAGACGTGTAGTCCCAGGTCTGTGTAGTGTAAGTAATTCTTCTGTAAAGAAGTTACCTTATTATGGTCCGATCATTCTATCCAGGTTTAATTCCTGTAAAGTCATGACCTGTTGAGCTGTGTTCAGTGCCATTATCATAAGCACTTTGAAGGTGAGTAAGTCCATCATAGGCGACCAGCTCCTGAGGAGGGTCAACACTACCTCATCCCAGTCCAATCTAGCGATAGGACGACAATGCACTCCTGGCACTGTATACAGCACTGTAACTGAGGGACTCGTCATAATGACGACCCATGAGTATTCCAGCACCTTGGAGAGTATAGCAGATATGTAGATGGTCTAGGTCCGACTACAGAAACCTCCCATATCCTTATGTAGGTGAGGTACTGCTTCCTACTGGACTCTCTCTGCACGATGCTGTTTGACATCCATGGTCCTTTATGTTGCAGAGCCTGGTTGCGTATCCTGCAGCACCTGTCTGATGAAGCAGAATGGGGAAAACATAGAAACCCCGCATTTCCCCCCAACGTAGCGAAAACGCGTCCATCGCCACTGCCCCAGGATCTAGTTCTCAAGACATATGTTGGTATCCAATGGCTCAACCTGGACGCAAAGAGGTCGAAATCTGGTATTCCATATTAGGCTATAATTTTAGCAGATATTTGGAGGTTCAATCTACTTGATGTCGTTATTAATACTTGTGACCTGGTGTCCGCCACTATATTGAGCTTATCCAGAAGGTACATAGCTGAACTCAAATTTCTTCCAATCCACCAGAGCCAAATTAATGTTTCCAATTCATCCCAAGATATTAACTTGACGCTACCCATAAGGTTTAATATGCCTCCTCAGTGGTATTATTTTGAAGACGAACATACGTATGCTGCAGATTAGTGCATTAACGCGCAGCCCTGGACATGCTCCCAGCATTTCTAAACAGTTTATACCTTGTGATTGAAGAAAGTAGACTCATGCAATCCCATTTACCGCCCCACCTGGAATGGTGTCAGTAGTTCCCCAGCCCTCGGCGCTTGCGTCGGTTTGTAACGCCACTACTAGGTTTGATGTAATGATGGGATTTAACAATCACAACCATTGCTAATCCACCGTTGTACCTCAATTATGCTTTGATTGGCAGCTGCTTAAGCTCGTAATTGTCCAGCATTCGCTATACATGCCGAGATTTTGCTTATTCACCCAAGCTTTGATAGCGTAACGACCCAATTATGTGGCTGGAATGTAGCTCCAATTTACCCATAGCTTAGCAGCATGTCGAAAGTCAGTTCCCTGGCGCAAGCAAGGCTGTTACATGCATCTATTATGGCTATAGCTCTGTTCCCTGGATAGTGACAAACAGAGCCGCAGAATGTATGTACCTCCCTCCTACTTGTGAGGTTATGCATGCAGCACTTCCAAGAGAACCAGGCCCCCTTAACTCCATGGTTACCGGCGAGCCTGACGTTCTGGTTTCTAGTATTCCTTCTTTGCTGGGTGCTGCTCGATCGCCTTGGTAAATCCTTGTTCCTGCAGCTGGTGTGTGGTGAGGTAGTCTATGCTGGCTCTGCCCTAACAAGGCTTCTGCTGTTGGGGAGCTGGTGCAGATGTGTTCTTGATGGCCTCGTCTTTGACCTGCTTGGGCAGGTCCTCCCCAAACAGCTGTCTTGGAGGTGTGGTGGAGGTACGACCCAACCCAGCGAATTCAGGGTTAATGTCGGGCCGGATGGAGCTCTGACTAAAACAATTTCCCGAAGTGTGCTACACAGGAGGGCTAGAGCATCCTGCTGCTCTGCGGATGCACCTGCCCCATCGAGGGTCCTGATGAGCGCCGTGATGCCCGACGCCAATAGCTTCAGAATTTTCTGCCTCTTCATCTCTTGTTCCCTCGCATTGGAAATGATGTTCCCTCAGATGGCTGAGTCGACCCTCGGGACGTTCAGGGTAACACAGTTTCCAGGATCCTTGTACTTCTCCATGGTTTCTGAAAGCACCTGGTCTAGGAACTGGTGTGTCGTCATGAATTAATACTTACTGCCAATGTAGAGTGCAGCGGTACCCCTGAAAACAGGTTTCGGATTTTCGACACCTCCAACTTCTTCTGGATCGAGAGCAGTGGGCTCTTCTGCTGCCGCTTCTTTGTCAAATCGGCCATCTGTTGAATGCTAGCACTCCCGATGGACGAAGGTGAGATTGAAGGTGGTGGTCATGATCCGAACTCCCAGACCGCTGAGACTCCTGCTCTTGCCGACCCAGGTCCTGCTGATATAGTTGCTCCACCATTACCTCCATCCTAGCCATGCGACCGCTGCCGCTACACACGGACAACAGGTCGACTTCCCCAGGCCCTGATGAGTCGCTGGGGCTTCTGCCAGTAGGTCACACCTCAACGAAGCGGCTGACAGGTACTCGTCAGCACCCGCTCCTGCGGGGCTGAACGACTTCCGCACGGACAACCCGCTAGCCCGGCATCCCTCGGACCTTAGCGGCCTCTCTACCTGACGAGCAGGCAGAGGAAAGGAGTTGGAACCGGTCCCCAATACCGGCTCCGTGGTCCGTGCAGGCACACCGTCACCCTCACCCCCAGGGGTCTGTGACGGCGCTTGGCTGGCTTTACCCGCAGCAACGGGATTGCCTAACCGTATTCTGCTGCCACCGGTCTGCGCTCCGGCAGCCTGTTCCGGTGCAGTGCCGGTACCTCCTGCTCCCGCAGGCTGTACGACTCCTGCACGGACATACCGCTAGTCCGCCGTCGTTTGGACCTAAGCGGCACCTCTGCCTGGTGGGAAGGCAGAGGGAAGGATCGGTGCCGGTCCCCAATACCGGCTCCGCTGTCCGTGCAGGCTTGCCGTCACCCTTAACCACACGGGTCCATGAGGGCGCATAGCCGGCTTTACCCGTAGCAATGGGGTTGCCTAGCCGTAAACTGCTGCCACCGGTCTGCGCTCCGGCAGCCTGTTCCGGTGGACACCGGTACCTCCTGCTCCTGCAGGGCTCCCCGATTTCCAGCAGGTCCATCACCGGCCTGCAGTCTAGCAGGTTACCCCCGGCGGTATGTCGATGCCTCCCACTGCAGCGGGGCATGACCTGTGCGCAGCTCTCCCCATCTCTGATACCTGCATAGTAGGAGAGACAAAACGAGCCGCCGAGCGGGTCACATGTTTACGCACCTTTGCCCCACAGTCACTATGCATAGGTGAGAGTGGTAGGGAGTCCAGGTCTTGCCCACCCTGCTCCCACGCGGTGCTCCACCATTTTGCGGCCCCATGGTCAGCCGTGGTGGAGAGACGGGTCCTGGCTGCGCAGGGCTCCCCGACCTCCGCGTTCTTCTGGAATGGTGGCAGCTCACTCCCATCTGAAGTCGCACGGCCCTTGGAGACCTGCTTCGCTGCCTTCATTCTGGTCTCCATCCCTCTGTAAGCAAACTCGAATACAGACGCTTAGCTATTCAAAGTTAGTATCTTACCTGAGGGTCTTTAAGAAGTATGGTGACCAGCCTCTCATGCTTTAATAACTTTTATATGTTGGCAGTCTGAACTTCTTGAAGACAATGCATACCCTAGAGTAGCAGGGCACTTTAATGTAGCCAGGCCACAGAATCCCTGCAGTTGCAGTGTGGAGTCAGGCTGCCTTTGCTTGCAAGCCTGCTTCTCCCTGAATGCCAGCAACCCGCAGAACCCCTGCAGGCTGCGGTGTAGAGTCGGGCTGCTGCCCATGGCAAGCACAGCAAGCCCTACACCACATGCACACCGCCAGCCCGCAGTAGCACCCCCGCGGGCTGTGGTGTAGAGTCGGGGCTGCCGCTCCGCCGTTGAAACTTCTGACGGCGAGCCTGCAAGCCCGACTCCTGCATGCACACCGCCAGCCCGCAGTATCCCCCGCGGCTGCAGTGTAGAGTCGGGGCTGCCGCTCTACCGTTCCTACTTTGAACGGCGAGCCTGCAAGCCCCACTCCTACATGTACCCCGCGGGCTGTGGTGTAGAGTCGGGGCTGCCGCGCTGCCGTCGCGAACTTTTGACAGCGAGCCGGCAAGCCCCATTCCTTTTCGTGCCGCCAGCACGCGGCGTCCCCTGCGGGCTGCGGTGTGGAGTCGGGCTGCCTCTGCCGTCCTCCGCCGGCGAGTGTATGAGCCCGGACCCTCCTGGGTCAACGGGCTTCCCGACTCCAACTATTGGAGCCACCGCTGACTGCCGCAGCAGTCAGATCCGAGGCGGCTGCGAGACCCTGCGACAGGGCCACCTAGAAGAAAAAGACCGCAGGTTAGTGTTTTACTTACCTGCAGGTCCCAGCAGTAGAGGAGCAACGCTCCTCCCTGCCTGTCGCTCGCATGCGGTCGACGATATGTCGCGCATGCGTGCCTGGCGGGGTCTTCACGAAGTCACTCACGTGACTCCGAAGTAAAATTCAATTTAAAACATGAAACCACTCCAATGGTAGATTTTGCTGTGAGTTCTTTTATTAGGCTTATTCATTTCTATGGATTTGATATTGCAACTTTCTGTTGGACAAACATCGATTCAACTCTGTACCTCGACAGGACATTAAAACATGGGAATATGGCAAACAATCTCTTTAACCAAATAGACTGAAAAATTGCGAATGAATTGGAAACAAGAAGCTTCAGTTAGAAAATATAATTCAATGTCAATTGAGGTGTGGAAAGCAAAATAAAGTGACCAAGTTTGAAGAATGGGACCTACGTATTCCTTCTGCAGATGCTGCCAGACCTGCAGAGTTCCTCCAGTCTTTTGTTTTTTGACCAACAGATTGCGAGAGCATAGAGAAGCAAAGTAGTCGATTCTTCCCCCTGCGCTTTGTGCTTTGCTAGTAGATTATTTTAAAAGATCTTCAGCCATATGTAAAATTTTATAAAAAGATTATAAAAAGTAATTTTCAATGGGAGAAGGTTGAACGCTGGTGTTAGGTTCAGGGGGGACCTCATTGACATTTACCAAATAGTGAAAGGCCTGGATAGGGTGGATGTGGTGAGGATGTTTCCAATAGTGGGAGAGTCTCGGATCAGAATAAAAGGACGTATCTTTATAAAGGAGATGAGGAGGAATTTCTTTAGTCAGCTGTGGAGGCCGTTAATGGATATTTTTTGTTAATATTCGCCAAAATATAGCTATTATAAAATGTAGGATCTTTGCATCTGCAGGGCCTGCTTGGTCAATTTCTGTGTAATGCTGCAACCTGTGAGCCGGGGCCAGCTAGTCTGAACCCCAGGGTACACAAAAGGCTGGAGAAACTCAGCGGGTGCAGCAGCATCTAAGGAGCGAAGGAGATAGGCGACATTTCGGGTCGAGACCTTTCTTCAGCTAGTCTGAATTCCAGATTGATATGCAGGATGGGGAAAGATCCAGATGTCCTCTCTATTGTTAAAATGTATGAGGACTTTGCAGAAGAGCTCAAAGGTGTTGCAGATGCATTAGCAGAATTGGCTGACTGCAGAAGGGTTGTAAATACCAAAGATTATAGAGGAGCAAGATGCGCCACTCAGTGGAAATCCAATGGACTGGTGTGTAGTACGTAACGGAACGTCACGGCCGCCATTTTGGCGGATTGCCTCCCCATGTGTAATCCGCTCCAAAGCTACAGAGCAGTTGCAAAAAGATGATAGAGGAGCAAGATGCATTAGAAAGTTATTAGATTTATTTGTAATAGATCTTTACTTACCTCTCGATCCCTCTCTATCCCCTCTCTTTCGATCTCTCTCTCTCCTCGATCCCTCTCTCCCCACTCTTTTCTCGATTTCTCTCCCCCTCTTCTCTCTCTCCCCTCTCTTCTCGATCCCTCTCTCCCCTCTCTATCTTTCTCTCCCTCTCTTCTCTCGATCCCTCTCTATCTTTCTCTCCCTCTCTTCTCTCAATCTCTCTCTCCCCTATCTTCTCTCGATCTCCCTCCCTCCCCTCTCCCCACCCTCCTTCCCCTCTCCCCCACCCTCCTTCCCCTCTCCCCCACCCTCCTTCCCTCCATCCCTCTCTCTCCCTCCCGTTTCCCCCGTTCCCCCATTTCCCTCGCATCTTTCCTCCCCAGCCCCCACCTTTGCGTAGTTTCCCTTGCATTGCATTGTGCAGCTTCCCTTGTATTGCTTTAACACACACTGTGCACAAAATTACAGGCACACACAAACACACATTCATATAAATATATGGTGGTGGGACAGATAGAAGAGCTTATTAAAATCTTCTTACAAAGACCATTATGTAATTTATTTCTATCCTCTTTTGGGCCCAAGGCATAGCAGGGAGGGAGAGAGGGAAATCGAGAAGAGAGGGGAGAGAGATAGATCGAGAGGGGAGAGAGATCGATCGAGAGGGGAGAGAGGGTGATTGAGAGAAGAGAGGGTGATCGAGAGAAGAGAGGGTAATTGAGAGAAGAGAGGGAGATAGCGAGAAGAGAGGGGATAGAGAGGGATCGAGAGGTAAGTAAAGATCTATTACAAATAAATCTAATAACTTTCTAATGCATCTTGCTCTTCTATAATCTTTGCTTGCAACTGCTCTGTAGCTTTGGAGCGGATTACACAGCAGGAGATTGAGAGACAAAGATTATGGAGAAGCTTAGTTTCCCAATAATGTAAGTGCCATAGTCGACGCCATCTCTGGTCCGCTAATATGGCGTCGACAATCACACATGTGATACTACGCCTTTTCCACTGAGTGGCGTATCTTGCTCCTCTATAATCTTTGGTAAATACTGTTAATAATGTTTCAAGGTGTTTGTGTTACTGCTTGATGATTGGCTGAAGTGTGGAGCCTTGTTTGAATTGTTTATAGTCTCCGGGAGAATGTTGCATTATTTTCCAGAAGCTTCTGTAGAAACATTGTAATGGGTGCTTTGCAATTGGGTTAGGGAACTATCAATAAAACTTTAATGTAATCGATATCTGTGATTGGTTTGTAGGGGTTACCACCCCCATGTAGTTCTACCCCACAGGGTTCAATGACCTATAAAAGGTAACCCCCACGAGGATCATGGTCGATCTTCTGGAAGGGTGCTTGGGACTGCTAAACCTTTTGGAGGTATCTGCTTGCACGAGGCTGAAGGGCATGGACAAGCAGAGACAAGGATCGATCCCGCGGTGGTTAGGTATTGTATAGGCAACTAGGTATTGTTTCATAAAATAAAGTTTAGTGGTCCAGTGCTTGACTCTAGTGTTTTACTGAACTAGATTAAGGGGGGTTAGCTCTAGGAGCATAATTATATTTTAAGGTCGAGATTGAGAGATTCGTGATTAGTAAGGGTGACAGGGGTAATGGCGAATAGGCAGGAGGATGGTTTAGCTTTTTAGTTTTAGAGATACAGCGTGAAAACAGGCCTTTTGGCCCACCGAGTCAGCACTGACCAGCGATCCCTGCACATTAACACTACCCTACACACACTAGGGACAACTTACATTTAAACCAAGCCAATTACCCTACAAACCTGACGGTCTTTGGAGTGTAGGAGGAAACTGAAGACCTCTGAGAAAACCTACGCATAGGGAGAACATACAAACTCCGTACAGACAGCACCCATAGTTGGGATCGAACAAGTGTGTGAGGCAACAACTCTAACGCTGTGCCATTGTGCCGGTGGGTTGAGATGGAAAGCCATGATTGAATGGTGGAGTAGACTTGATGGGCCGAATGGCCTAATTCTGGTCTATAATTTATGGATGTATTAAGACTTGCAGCACCATTAAAGGAGCATTGAGATTAGAATGGGCAAACATGAATCGAAAGTTAAGGGCCTGTCCCACTTGGGCGTCCTAATCCAAGAGTCCAGGAAAGGGAGTGGGGAGGTGGAGTGAAAGTGGAGGGGGAGAGAGAGGAGGGGGAGGGAGAGAGAGGGCGGTAGGGGGTGTAGAGGGGCAAGGGAGAGTAGAGGGGAGAGAGGAGGTGGAGAAAGGGGAGGGTGAAAAGAGAGGAGGGGGTAGAGAGGGGGAGGGGGGAGAGAGGGGGAGAGTGGATAGAGGGGGAGGGAGGAGAGAGGAGGGGGAGAGAGAGGCGGGTAGAGGTGGAAGGGAGAGTAGTGGGGGGAGAGGAGGTTGGGAGGGAGGGCAGAGGGTGGGAGGTAGAGGGGAGTAGAAGGGTGGTAGAAGGGGGAGGGTGGTGGAGAGGGGGTTGGAGGAGGGGAGACGGGGTGGGGAGACAGGGTGTGGGGGAAGGGGAGGGGGGTGGAGGAGGGGGAGGCAGAGGGGAGGAGGGGGTAGAGGGGAGGGGAAGGGGAGAGGGAGGACGAGAGAGAGAGTAGAAGGGAGGGGGAGGGAGGGGGGGGATAGAGAGGGGGGGATAGAGAAGAGGGGGTGAGAGAGGGGGAGGGAGGAGAGGTGAGGGATGGGGATGGGGAGAGGGGGAGGGGGAGAAGAGAAGGGGGGGAGAGATGGAGGGGAGCCGGGCGAGTGAGTGGGCTGCGAAAAGCGGAGATAGCCCGGGGAGGGAGAGAGAGAAATAATCCAGAGCGGGGAGGAGCTGGGCCACGAGCCAGATGGGCCACGGGCAAAGGCATTGTGATGTCATCAGCTGGCCAGCAGTTAGATTTGAAAAAAAATGACAGATTTGTGAACAATTTTAGTTAAAAAGTCGGGAAATAATGAAGCAAATTTACAGATGAGGAGATTTTTGAAATCACGGGGTAAATCGTGATTTACAAGATGATATGACTGACGTGAAAACAAACCAACAAACAAACTAATGAAGAGAGTTTTAATAGTTATAAGATATGATAATAACGTTTAGCGGGGATTTTACCTGCCGGTAGGTCTTCCTCAGTCATGACACTCCAATGAGCCAATCAAAATGGTCAGCGAAGGAGATGACCTACGGCTGCTCTCGAGTGCCTGTAAGTAAATAGCGACCCCACTCCACTACGAGTGAAAAAGACCCATGCCGACCAAATTTTACTTGCGGAAAATGTTTCAATATCCTGAAAATTTTTCCGCGACCTAGCTGAGGCCGCGAGTAGGTGGGAACCTCCCTCGAGCATGAAGGAGAGTTCCAGCCACCTCATACGACCTCCTAGGACCTTGTGTCGACCATGCTGCGAGTTTGAGTCCAGTGCAAACTCATCTAAACTCGCAGCTTAAGTCGCCCAAGTGGGACAGGCCCTATAATCTTCAGTTTACATCTGAAGTGCAGGATTATCCTCCTATTCTGTATATTTGATTCAAGGTGGGTGGAGTAGAGAATTTGGTGGTGCGGAAGGGGGGGGGTTCGATTGATTGCTAAGTGGTCATTTTCTGACATTTATGGGAAAAATCTTAAATCGAGATGCCACATCGAGATATTTGCATTTGTTGGTTTGTGGTTTATTGAGAGTTAATTTACGGATAAATAACCACGGATGCTCTTAAGTTTACATAGCAAACTCTGACAGTGGTAAAATAAATGCACGAGTGTGTCATAATGATTGATTACATCACTGGAAATTTTTCTTAAGGCTTCTTTAAACTGAAGAGATCTAAGGCACGTTATAAAGTTGCTAAATTTTAATGACATGCACATTTAAAAAAAACGTTACTCTTTTTCTTCATTGAAATCGTAAGGACATATGCTTGGGAATTATTTATTCAAGGCATATGAAGAACGGTATTTGCTCAGAGCATCGCCAATACTTTGACTTTGTTCTTTCCTGTTAAGATAATACACATGCAGAATAGTTGTATATTTTAGTTATTACTAGATATCTGATTAAAGTGAGCAGGAGGTATATCTTGCTTTGATTCCAGTATGCAAGGACCTGCCCTTAAGGGTTTTTGACACATGAATTGTGTCGTGTATCTTTAATCTAAATGTTATGCAGCTCTCTCAAACATTCTATTAAATTTAATGTGAAAGATAATGATAGTTGCTGGTATTTTTTTTAACGTGATAACATGGTCTCTCCCCAAGAGTAGGAGTCAGAATTTGTATTATCTGATGATCTGCAGAGGAAATTCCCTGAATTAGTTTCCAACGACCTTCCAATTTCCATCTACTGAAATCCCCCTTCTGCAAACGCATTCCTTTAGGAGTAGTATTCAAAGAGAGGCCATGGTAACTGCCGTTTGGTTCTCTAAGTGATATATCGCAGTTCATTGTTGAATCACAGACTACTGCTGAAAACTTACCATGGGATATTGTCAATAACTTAATGGTAGCAATAACTAAAACTCTGATCTTGTTATCTTCCGGTTTGGCGGTCATTCTATTTGCACGAAAATGGTATGCAATAGCGCTACGATTTTCGTCAGCTTACTCACAGTTCTCCTGTGCTGTGATTGCACCAAGTTTCGCTCCGATCGGTGGAAGCTGGTAAGGGTTATCGAGGTTTAAAAATCTTAAAAACCTTCCGTGTGCAGATCGATTGCCTCTCCTGCCATTCCGCGCTGCGCAGATTGGTCCATTCTACTGTCACTCCATGGACACAATTTTCGGAGGGAAGGACCGGAAACGGCCTGACCCAGCCCGACCCAGCCCAGCCCAGGCCGATGCGGAGTCGGAGATGGCGCCGATATCGCCAAACGGAAAGCGGAGACTCTGATCCTGGCGGAGGAGAACAACCAGCGAAGCGGCCAGCGCCCGCTGTGAGTCCCCGTCGTACCGCCAACCCCTTTCCCTCTGGCCCCCCTCGCTGGCTCCTGCCCCCCTCCCTGTGATACCTCACTCTCCCCCATGACTCTTCCCTGGTCTTTCTTCTGAGGTCTCTCCCCCCCTGCTCCCCCTACCCCCTCCACCCCTGCATCTCCTTCCCCCCTGACCTCACACCCCTCCCCCCACACCCCTCCCCCCACACCCCTCCCCCCCCACACCTCTCCCCCCCACAACCCCTCCCTGCCCACACACACACCCCCTCCTCCCCACTCCCCACACCCCTCCCCCCCCACAACCCCCCCGCCCACACACCCCTCTCCCCTACAACCCCCTCTCCCCCACAACCCCCCCTCTCCCCACAACCCCCAACTTCCCCCAGAACCCCCCTCCCCTCCACAACCCCCCATCTACCTACAACCCGCCTCCCCCCACAATCCCGCCTCCCCCTCACACACTCCTCCCCCACCCGCAAACCCCTCCTCCACAACACCTCCTGCCCACCCCCGGCCCACAACCCCCCGCCCAAACCCCTCCCACAACCCCCCGCCCACACACACACCCCTCCCCTCCACACCCCCCCGTCCACACATACCCCTCCCCCAAGCCACCCCCTCCCACATCCTGCCTCCCCCACACACCCAGCCTACACACCCCCTCCCCCCCACACCCCCCTCACCGCCCGCCCCCCCTCCACATCCCTCTTACCCCCCCCCTCGCACACCCCTCCTGCCCACATACACACCTCCTCTCCCACCCACAACACCCCCCCCCCCCCAACCACCACACACACCCCCATGGTGGCCGAGACCCAACGCGTCCCACATAGTCTAGTTTTTCCTAAAACTCAACGATTTTTCTGCTTGACACTCTATGGATCTGAAAATCTGTACTGTGGTGTGAAAAATAAAATTCCCTTTCCTGTTAGAGACTATCCTGGAGTGTTGCGAGTACTATAAAATGTGACCTAGTTCCTAAATGTTGCACTCTGAACACCACAAACTCTGCACATGGTATGTAAATCCAAGAATCGCAGTTTATCTAATTGCAGAATAAACATGCGACTAATCTGGAGGTGTATTAGGGTGTATTAGGTTTGCAGTGTGAATATTTATTTTTAAGATGAGCCACCCACTGATTTAAAATGTACACCTTTTACCTGTTGCAGATTTACCTTATGGTTGGGAACAAGAAACGGATGAAAAAGGTCAGGTGTACTTTGTTGAGTAAGTATATGGAGGACTGAAACCAATTAAATAATTTAAGGAAGGATGCTAATGAATTGGAAGCAGTTTAAAAGTTTTACTGGAGTGTGTAGGTTGTTTTCTGAGCAAATATTAGATAGGCTAGGCTTATTCTTGCTGGGTTTTACAAGCATTATTATTGTGGCTCAAGGAGTTAGTTTGGGCTTTCGTGTCCATGTTTACTTTATTGTCACGTGTACCGAGGCACAGGAAAAAGCTTTTTGTTGCGTGCTATCCAGTCCGCAGAAAGACTACACATGATGCAATCGAGCTATCCACAGTGTACAGATACAGGATAAAGGGAATAACATATAGTACAAGGTGAAGTCTGATTAAAGATAGTCCAAAGGTCTTCAATGAGGTAGATGGTAGCTTGGGACCACTCTAGTTGTTGATAGGATGGTTCAGTTGCCTGATAGCAGCTGGGAAGAAACTGTCCATGAATCTAGAGGTATGCAGATTGTGGGACAGTTTCTTCCCAGCCATGTTGCTCTATGTTGGACATCCGCAGAGCCATCCTGCCTAGCCCATTCCCCCATCATCTGATTTCTCACTCAGATATCCATCAACTCCCCGTTTTGATTCTTTTTGTCACTAAGGAATAATTGACAGACACCAGTTATCCTCCTAACATACCCTTGAGATGTGGGAGAAAACCAGAGCACCCCACAGAAGCTCACATGGTCATGAGGGGAACCTGTGAACTGCGTACGACAGCATCTGATGTCAGGTCTGAATCTGTCTCCCTAGACTTGTGAGTTGGCAGAGCTACTGTGCTACTGCATCACCCATGTAAACGATTCCGAAGGTCTTAACAGGAAGAATGTGGAAATGATCGCTCCTGATTTGGAGAATCTAGAATCTGTTCTAAAACAAAAAAAAGAAGAATTTGGTAGGTTGGGATTGGGATAGAAATCGTAGGAGAAAAATAATTCCTGAAATAGAATCAAAAGGTGCTGGAAAGTCTCAGTTTCTGCAAATTGAAAAGCTTGGTTAGACGATCGTTGGGATATTAGAAACTTAAGGCAAGCAGATGTGAACTTTGAATGGAATTGGAAATGGTTGGCAGAATGAATTTGAGGAAAAATGATGCTTGGCAGGATAATTACATAAATTGCAATTGTTGTCCTCTGTATGATTTTGAAGCGCGCTGGTTTGGATGAAGTACTTTTATATTTATGTCTCACAGGGGACACAAACCTGAGTTGTGTTTGCAATCGGCTGCAGCGAAATTTACTGTCTGTGTGACAGTTTACTGGTCTGATTCTTGGCATTTAATCGATCTTTATTTTATTCTGCTTGAAGAAACTTGTCTGTCTACTAAATTTCAGCCTGACGAAGTGTCTTGATCGGAAAACTTTGCTATTTTGTAATGGTGAATCTGATGATGAATTGTCTGCTTTCATTTTTACTCAGTGTGCCATGGTTGAAATGGGTATTAGTGTAGCGAATCAATTTTATAGGTTTACAAAGGCAAAATATCCCCCTTCCAGAATGTTAGTTCACATACCAAGGAGTGGATTTATTGAGAGTTATGTGTTGCTGAGGGATTAATCATGTGATATTCATTCAATCTTTAATTTGTAATAAAAAAAAAGACAATTGCATGCCTACAGTTAGAAAGCTATTGGGGAAAAATGAATAACAACATTGCCCAATATGTTTTAAATCATTCATCATTTTATGTTTGGATGTTCCTTGAAATTAATTATTGAAGCTGCTTATAAAATCTTTTCATTTAGTCACATCAATAAAAGAACCACATTCCTGGATCCACGGTTGGCATTTACAATTGAGGAGACATCAGACAAGCCAACTATTCGGCAGCGGTATGACGGGAACAGTACTGCTATGGAAATTTTGCATGGCCGAGACCTAAGTGGCAAAGTTGTAATTGTCACAGGAGCCAATTCTGGGATTGGTAAGTGCGCAGATCTTGATTAACAAATAATTATTCTGTAGTTAGAAATAATTAGACATGTTATGTCCCTTTCTTTGTGCAATGAAAAGGTTTTTTTTTTAAATTAAAACTTTACTTGACATTCTCATGGCAGTTTATTGACTTTTTAGTATTGATGTCTTATGAACAAAGCATCTTGCCCCTTAAATGTGGCTCCTGAATTACAAATAATTAAAAACAGTGATTTTGATTCTACATGCCAGGCACTTATTATATACTCACATAAATTTGTCTCAAACATCTTATTTGATATAAAAGTTAATTCTAGTACAGAAGTTTCATTAAATAACCTGCATATTTTAAGCAATTCTCTCCAAAAGCTCAGGTGTTTTCAGCAATCCAAAGTAAATACTAATGGAAATGGGCTCTTCAGCCAACTAAGTTGGCACCAAATATCAAGCACACATTTATACTAACTCATCCCATTTTATTCTCCCACATTTTTATCAACTATCCCTAGATTCTACACTCACCTGCACAATTGGCCACATGTGCAGTGGCCAATTAACTTACCAACTAACATTTCTTTGGGATGTGGGAGGAAACTGGAGCACCTGGGTAAAGCCCACATGGTCACAGGGAGAATGCAAATTGTACATGAACAGCATGGAAGTCAGGGTTGACCTTGGTTGCTGGAAGTGCTAGCTGTGGCAGCAGCTCTACTAGCTCGGCCTCCATCCACTTACAGTATTTCTAGTGAACAAAAGTACCTGCCAAGCATGAGGTGATGCTGTCACTGTCTTATCACAATGTTAATAGGATTCACTAAATTGGAACATAATGTGATTTACCTACAATTTCCTTATTCAGGCTTTTTGTTTCAATGTCATTTTTCCAGTTTATTAAAACACATTTTCTGTCACCACCAAAATATAGTTTTGCCTTAATGGCATATGGCACCACTGAATGCAGGTCCAAACCATACTTGAAAACAAGCCATGCTTTGATAGGCAATGTGTGCTGCATTAATTCATTTCAATTGAGGACAATTCAATTTCTTCATAGTCAGTGACATAATTATTTAGCAAATGCGTCACTTCTCAGTGAAAATTGTGATCTGTGGATGTCTTTCGCTCGTGCTTTAACTATATAGACAAATAGACTGCAGGCATGAGCCAGTTGAATGTAGATCAGGCACTTATGTGAAGTGTGGGAAGACATTTAGACATATTCGGAATTCCACCCAGTTTAAGATTCTACCTTCTCGAGATAAAACTGAGAGTATAAAAGTGATCATGGTACTTGAATGTAAATATTTAGTGCTGCAATTTTTTTTGGAAGGGAAAGCTGAACATGAAAATCCATGAGTTAGCAAGAGTTTATATGGCTCCCATGTGTTTAATAAATGCAGGGGTCACAGGCGTGAGCATTCATTAATTCAAATTGATCCTTGTCCAAATGTATTTTAGCATAGATGTCCGTGTGCTGATGGTTTGTTGTAGTTGGCTTGGAAAAAAAAATCACTAAGTCATAGCTGCGTTTCATTAAAAGCCAAAGAGCAGTATTTTCTCCAAGCTTGCAAGAGCCATTAAAATGGTTATTACGAAAGACTGCGGCTCAAGCCTTTAAAAAGTCCAATCAAATATTCCAAAGATTTTCCATAACTCGTTGTTTAAAAAAATATTGACCAGGTTTGTAGAACTTGATCAATACTTGACCTAAGCTTCAGTCGATAGATCATGATGCTTCTTCCTTAGACCTCCTGGATAGCCTTGTGACAGCATATACAGTAGAGGTGTTTTCATCTGTTGATGTCTGATAATTACAGAGTGAATTAACTAAACAGCATGGAAACAATGCCCACCTTTGGCCCACCTTGTCTATCTCGACCAAGGTGGCATTCTGGGCTTGTTCCATTTGCCAGCTTATAACCCAAGCTCTTCCTATCTATCTATTTTTCTTTTGAAAGTTGTAATGGTATCTATTGTTGCCTTTAGCGATTCATTTCCGATAAGGACTACCTTTTGAGTGAAAAGATTGCCCTGAGGTCCTTCTTAAATATCTCCCCTCTTACCTTAAGCCGACACCCTCTGGTTTTAGGATTCTCTACATGGGAACAAGAATTGAGCGTTACATTATACATGCCCATCATTGTACATCTCAAAAAGATTACCCCTCAGCCTCTCAGAGGAGTTATTTAAATGTGGTTAACAGATTTAAATAATTTAAAATAATTCTTTAAAACAATCAATTTATCAAAAACACATTTCACTGATAACCAAATTATTAAAAAGTAATCAATTAAAAATCATTCTATGCCAATTACTTTCACTTGATTTTTCCATCCATGTCTTAAATTGGTTGGGATTGCATTTGTTGGATTAGTGTAAAGTTGATAGGCCAAATTTGAGGTGTATTCATTCCTTCCGTTCTGTTCAGGATGACTAAGCTCCACCCCTGGACTTGGCAATGATACCAACAACAGACTAGAAAATCAAATTCTCCTTCAACCTTGTCAGACCAGAGTGCTTTCTATGTTTTGGATACAGGAATGAGCTAGTCTTTCCTCATTTTTCTGGAGCCTTGATAGGACTGCATCTGGTACATTACACCCAGTTTTGGGCACCTTGCCGAAGGATGTAATAGCTATAAAGAGAGGAGAGCAGTCATTCACTGGTGCCAGAGATGGCAGGTGTGGTGAATGCAGAGAGATTGACAAGATCGCGTCTGTATTTTGTTCTGTTTAGAAAAAATAAGAGAGATTACATCAAAACTTAAAAAGTTTCTACAAGGCTTGACACGCTAGATTGGAAAGGATGTTTCCCCTTCTGGAGGAGTTGAGGCAGAAGAGTTACAGTCTTAGAATAAGGGGCAGACTATTTAGGACTGAGGTGAGGATTCTGAGGTGATTGAATCTTTAGAGTTTTCCACCTGGTCATTCAGTTCTTTCAAAACAGAAATTGATTTGTGGATATGAAAAGAATCAAGGACTGTAGGCAGAATGCACGGTTAGCCATGATTGTGATGAATAGTGCAGCCTGTTTGAACAGCTGCAAGGCCTGACCCACGCTCTGTATTGTGTTCTTGGTCAGATGCTGAAATCAGGAACATGCTGACCGACGCCTTGGTTTTATCTGGCAGTTCTGTCTGGGTTGGAGAGAAGCATGACCTGGGCCAGCATTTTGATCAGTGCCTTCAAGGATTACTGGCCAAGGATGTATTTCAATTCCTCTCACATCTTCTGATGTTGTTCATGTGTGAATTGAATTAAAATGAGCAAAATCTAATCACTGATTTCACTTTTCTATGGTCTGTTCAATAATGGGTATCGTGTGGCCATGTGATCAATTAATTACCTAGAGGAATAGTAAGATTGAACGAGAACTTACCAGTTCGAAGGTTGATCTTTATTTTATGAGGAGTCGAAGTGAAGGATTTCGTGAAGAGCCCGCCGGCGCGCATGCTCGACATACTTCAAAGTAGCGGCGTGGAATCACAGAACCAACAATAGAAATGACTTCGCATAGTATGATTGAATTGACTAAGATTACCAGATGAAGGTGATTGAGGGTTGGGCGAGGAGGGCACGAAATCCCTCACTTCGACTCCTCATAAAATAAAGATCAACCTTCGAACTGGTAAGTTCTCGTTCAATCTTACTATTTCATTTCGGAGTCACGTGAGTGACTTCGTGAAGACTTCAAAGCTTCTGTGATTACACGCCCTGGACCACGTCCATGCTGACACACCACTACCAGGGATGGATGGGAGGAACAAACTTGCTCAATAGTTCATACTGCAAAACAAGAGCATATTTATTAATAACAAATCAAAAACCCCTCATGCGGGGACATCTCCACGTTCTTGACCTGCATTCAGCACGGCTTCTGCGAACTGTAGAGGAGCAGCAACAGGCTTGTTATAAAAACGCTGGAACACAGCTTCATTCGCCCATCCTGCTGTGGCGAGAATTTGGTCCATGGGCACCTCCATGACCCTCGCCGCTGACGTCGATGCAGCCCTGGTGGAATGAGACTTGAACACATTAATGTCGATACCTGACTTACCCAAGACGACTCGAAGCCACCTGGATATCGTCTGGACTGTCACTCGATGATGAGGTCTCTTATGAGTGACAAGCAGGTATCTCTCCATTCCTCTGATGCGTGCCGTCACCTTGACATAGTGGCGGATACGTGAGGCTAAACATAGCCTAGCATCTGCGGGGTATGCCGGGAACTTCAGCTGCAGCCCTGTGCACCCAGGTCTATGCTGCTTTAGTAGCTCGTCAATGAAAAAGACTACTTCTGTAGGGGTAGAAGTCATTCTGTCGACACGAAGTTTGTGTAGTGTCTGTACCCTCTGAGCTGAAGTCAGCGCTAGTAACATCACCAGCTTCATGGTGAGTTGGTCCAGTTGGAGCCCTTCCATGGGACACCACGTCCTGAGCAGGGTTAATACGTCCCTGACATCCCAGGTGATATTATAGCGTGGTGTAGGCGGATTCATATTGAATATACCCCGCATGAGTCTGGACACTAGCCTGTTGGATCCTACCCCAATCTTGAGGTAGAATGATAGCGCACTTCTGGCGCTGTTGATGGCACTGTAACTTAAGTGTTCATCATGGTGCAACCCCGCGAGGAATTCCAGGACGTCGGTTATTGTCACGTCATCATACGTGATGCGAGAGCGGCTGCAGTAGGCTTCCCACTTCTTAATATGCGAGCGGTATCTTCGCCTTGTGGACTCTCGACACGACGCCCCGATGGTATCCATGGTCCGAGCCGAGAGGCCGTATTGGACTAACGGCCTGTTCAGAACCTGCAAGCCAACAAATTTAAATAGCCATGGCAGGGATGTGGCTCCCCTGAAACAGGGTGAGTAACCAATTGTGGGCAACCCTTCAAAAGGACCCAAGGTTCGTTGAGCATGTCAAAGACCACCAGATACCAAGGCTGTGTGGGCCAGTCGGGTATAATAAGGATGCCCTTGGCAGCATCTGCCTGAATCTTCCGCAATACCCGACTGATGAGGCAAAACGGAGGGAAGGCATAGAAAAACCAATTCCCCCAGTCCAGCGAGAATGCATCTAGCGCTATTGCCCCAGGATCTGGTTCCCATGAAACGTAGGCTGGTACCTGATGGTTCAACCGTGACGCAAAAAGGTCAATGTCCGGTTTACCAAATTTGGCTGTGACTTTAGAAAAAATCTCAGGATGCAACATCCATTCAATGTTGTCATTAAATTTGCGTGACCTGGTGTCCGCCACAGTATTAAGCTCACCTGGCAAATAGGTAGCTGAAATCCAAATGTCTCTTTGAACACACCAGAGCCAAATTGAGTTAGCCAATTTGTCACACGAAACTGACCTGGTACCACCCATATGGTTTAAATATGCCACAGCTGTGGTGTTGTCTATTTGGAGACGGACGTGTGCTCCAACAAGCTTGGAACAATATGCACGAAGTCCGTGGAATGCTGCCAGCAACTCCAAATAGTTAATCCCTTGAGTCAACAACATCGATGCCTCAAGGGTGTCCCATCTGCCCCCACAACTAGAGCAATTATCAGTAGCTCCCCAGCCATTGGAGCTTGCATCAGTCTGTAAATATACCACCGGATTAGCCTCCCTAACAGGCTTAAATGAGTTGCTAATGTGACACACCCACCATTGCAACTCAGTTATCGCTTCGGACGGCAGCTGCATTGATCGATCGTAATGACCAGCGTTCCCTTTTATCGCAGTAATTTTAGCTCTTTGCAAATTCTGATAATGCAAAGGTCCATATCGTGCTGCCGGAAACAAAGCCACTGGCTTGCCAATTACTGTGGCTGTATGCCGAATCGATGGTATATTGGTGCCAATTAAATCTCTGCACACCTTAGTGACTTCCTCAATTTTGTTAATTGGTATAGTTATCCTATATAACTATATATATTTATAATAACTATAATAACAATATATTGACAGCAGCTGCAACACCCTGTTCAGCCAATTGCGGGGTGTGGCCCACAATAAAGACATCATCTAAATAGGCCATAACTATATGATGTCGTTGTCTCAAATAAGCCATGATTGGCTTCACCAATTTAGTGAACAATCTAGGGGCTGTAGTGAGCCCATTAGGCAAAGCCTTATACTGCCAAAGTTGCCCCATCCAGATAAATTTCAAAAACCTTCTATCATATTTCTGGATGGATACTGAATAATATGCATCCCTCAAATCAATGCATGCCATAAAGCAGCCATGAGAAATCAATGATTTGGCTGTTTCAAACGTATCCATTTTAAAATGAGTATATGTTACAAACGTATTCAAACGGGTTAGATCAATAATGACACGACAGCCTCCACCCTTCTTAGGTCTAGTAAATATGTTCGAAACAAATTCAATTGGCTCATGCACCATTTTCTCAATCACACCCTTCTGTTCCAGACTTAAAATTTCCTTATAACCTGCTGCCTGTTCTGCAGCAGACAATTTGAACGTACGACCAGGCATGTGCTGGGATGGAGGAATGTCGCCATTAATAAACTCAATTTTATGCCCCTGAATATTCCGCAACACATACTCATCACCAGTAAAATTACCCCATGCATCCAAAAACAACCGTAACCGACCACCAACATGGGAAGTTAAACAGAGAGAAAAAAGAGAACCAGACCCCCTCACCTCCGTGGTTACCGGCGGTCCTTGACACGTATGGGTGGCCATGGAGGTGCTGGGCGCGGCGTCTTCGATTTCCACAAAGGTCTCTGCCGACCCTGTCCTAAAAAAGACCCTTGGTGCTGGTTCTGGTGCTGTTGTCGTTGTGGAGCTAGAGGGCGAGTCCTCGTCGAGGCACTGGCCGACCCTCGTGACGGCGGTGGCGGTGGTTTGCACAATCCTGCAAACTTCGGGTTGAGTGCTGGGCGGATGCTGTTTTTGCGAAACCCGTTGATTTTGTGCTGGGTCGCGCACAATAAGGCCAGAGCATCTTCCTGGTCCAAATTCAGTTCGTCCCCGTCCACCGACCGCGCAAAGGCGGTAATACCGGCCATGAGGAGTTTCAGGATCCGCTGCAATTTTAGCTCCTGTTGACGGATAGCCGCACTGATGTTGCCCCATATTGGCGTATTGACCACAGGCACGTTGAGGGAGTTGCAGTTTGATGGAGCCTTGTGACGGCTCATAGCCTGGATGAGGACTTCTTCCTGCAGCACCTGATTATTAAGAAAGTCCACTGTGGCTGCCAGCTTTGTATTTAGAGGAAGACCAGCCGTATGTGGGGCCGCGAATTTGGTCGCCACATCCAAGAGTTCCTCCGCTGGCACCTCCAACGGAGGTGGTACGGGATCCACCAGAACCTCCTCCTTCTGCTGCTCCAGGCTGATAGTAGATGTTGGTGAAGACGCCCTGTGCCTGTTGCTGCCCTGCTGTTGTTGACGTTGAAGCAGGAGCTCCAGCAGCCGGTCAATACGCCCTTCACCCTGAACACTCAGGTGGTCGGAGTCCTCCGGCTCTGAAAAGAAAACCGGGCTCCTGTCATCGGCCCGCACCTCGTCGAGGCCCTGCCGGTGCCGGTAGTTGTCGCTAACAGCCGCCGAGGCGAAACTGCGCGATTCCTGCGTGGGCGTGTTCAACCGCCTCCGTTTAGCGGGAGCTGAAGCCGCTGCCACTAAGGGCACTTGCGGCGAGGTGTCGGCACCAGCCGAAGCATGGCTGCCTGGGGCCCGCGCAGTCTTGCCGGCTGCCCACATCGTGGACGTTGCCGACGCATGGTCTCGCCCACCCATCCATGGGGGGCTCGGCGACCGTGACGAGACCCGACTCGACCGACCCGTCCCGGCGTCGAGAGTCGGGGTATGCCGGCTGGACCTCACAGCCGCCCCGGGTCACGCCCTGGAACCTGACCGCTCCTCCGCGATAGGCAATGCCTTAGCCCTAACAGGATTAGGCTTCTGGGCTCCTGCCCTCCCCCTTCTCGGAGGGCTGAGTGGAACAGGCCGTGCAACGGCACGTGCCCTGCTCGAGGTCGCCAGCGAGCCCGCTGACGACCTGACTGCCATGGCAGGGTCCCCCTGCTCTGGCGGCACACCACACTCCTCCTCGTCGAACTCCTCCGAGCTGTGGCGTGCTGGCGGATCTGGACCTGTAATCACAGGGCTTACCCACATCTCCGCCTGAGTCCCGGCCTGCGCTGCAGGTACTGCCGATGGTAAAGGCCCCGGAACTGTTGACCGGCGAACTCGTCCTGACGTCCTCCGGCCCTTCGAACTCCCATCCATGTCCTTGCTGCAAGACATAATCAGACAACAAGGACCACCAACTAAAGGTAGAATACTTACCTCCGTGGCCCCTTATGAAGGGCTGGCGAGGAGCGCGCTCCACCGCCAGCCGTTGCAGCAACGCGTTACGACGATATGTCGAGCATGCGCGCCGGCGGGCTCTTCACGAAGTCACTCACGTGACTCCGAAATGAAATCACAGCAGATCAGATGATCGATGAAGGAACTAGAAATGTCGCCAGTGTTCAACCGTTTGAAAGAATTACTGTGCTTTGATCGACATAGTTGGCAGGGGAGACACAATCACTAAACCATCTGTAAGTCAAATTTTATAAAAGTTGAATAAATAGCCACTGCCTCACAGAAGTTGAGGTTTTGAATCTGGATACACTGTCGAGCTATGTGTAGCTGCCAATTTGCAACTTGACTCTATTTTGCAGGTGCTGTGTCATATAGTGATGAATTGTGTTAAGAACAGTGTACGTAACTGGACTGATCTGGTGAGAGGCTAAGTTAGTTGGGTTGGAGTTGCGTTGGAATAAGAAAAACACAAAGCCATTTATGAAAACACAGAATTGGCTTTGTGTTCACTGGAGGAATGGGAGCACATTATATCCCTTATCTAAAAAAACATGAGGTAATAATTAGGACTTCAACAAGCCTGTTTGGTTTTATCCCAAATGCAACTCATAAAAATACTTGCTGCACAGAAAAAATACAAGTGTATCCAGTTGAGGCAAACCAAGATCTCTTTATTACTCTAAAGGTTAATGGACATGTTCAGTTTTATTGTTTCATAGTTCGTCAGTTTTTGAGAAAACTGCATAATAAGAAGTTTGTTTTTCTTCGTATGGCATTTTAATACTTTTTGTTAAACAAACCTTAAATTGATGTGATTTAAGTACTGAAATTTGCTATCTGTCTTCAGTTTAATATTTTTGATGCTTAAACCACCATTACATTAGAATTTATTCCTGAGCAGGATTATTTTTTCACCCCTCACTAAGTTTCTGTCAATTATTAATACCATGAACTTACTAGATTGTTGAAAATATCAACAAATGATATCATTTAGAGAAGAATATCTATCATCATTACTTGGTGTCGTCGTGGCTATCCCTCTAGGTCGAGGATGATGGTTTATGTTCTGTTGTTTTTATGGACTCTCAGGTGGCTTATGAGTCCTATCCTGGCTTTGAAAGTTCTTTGGCATTCAGGACAGGTAATTCCAGATGGCAGATCGGGCTTTGGTTGTTGCTGCCTCTCTTTCCGTTTTGTTCTTTTCTTCTAATTCTGCGCATCCCTTGGCTTTGAAGGTTGCTGTTCCTCCTTGGATGATGGTTCACCAGAGTTTCCTGTCCTTGGCATTGGTTTCCCAATTGTCAATGTCGATTTCACATTTCTGGCTTTTAAGGCGTCTTTGAATCTCATCTTTTGTCCGCCTCTTTTACGTTTGACTTCTTTAAGCTGGGAGTAGAAGGTTTGCTTTGGTAGACGCTCGTCTTCCATCTGAACAACATGACCAAACCATCTTAGTCGTTTCCTGATGACAAAGGCTTCGATGCTAGATTTTTTTGCTTCATTCAGCACACTGACATTGGTTCTTTTGTCTTCCAAGCTGTTATTTAAGCTGCATCGAAGACATAGTTGATGGAACTTTTCAAGTGTTTTCAGATGTCGTCGGTATGTTGTCCAGGTTTCTGATGCATACAGGAGCGTTGGAATCACCAGTGCCTTGTACACTGACATTTTAGTATCTGTTCGGATGTCACGATTTTGAAAGACTCGTTCGAAGATGTCCAAAAGCTGTTCCAGCACACTTAAGACGATGTTGGATCTCGTCATCAAGGTCGACATTGGAGGAGAGGTGACTTCCAGGGTATGGAAAGTGATCCAAATTTTCCAGGGTTGTTTCACCAAGTTGAATTGATGGTTCTTTCCAATTTATCTCAGTTGGTGATGATTGGTAGATAACCAATCTACCAATCGTAGACTATTTCGATAACTAAGGCTAGGTCGTCCTGGATGATGTGGGTGGATGTCGCAATGAAGATGGTTAACAGTGTTGGGGCAATCACGTATCCCTGTTTCACTCCTGATCTGACTTGAAACGGCTCACAATTGCTGTTGCTGGCCATGACTGTGGCAAGCATGTCATCGTGAAGGAGTCTTAGGATTCAAATGTACTTTTCAGGACATCCATAGGTGGATAGGATGTCCCATAAGAGTTCCCTTGATACCGTGTCGAAGGCCTTAGTGAAGTCGATGAATGCCATGTACAAAGGTTGAAGTTGTTCACAACATTTTTCTTGTTGTTGACGCATTATGAAAATCATGTTGGCTCTTCCACGTGATGGTCTAAAACCGGCTTATGTCTCCGGAAGGATCTTCTCGGCTACAGGCTTGAGTCGGTTGTTCATGATGCGGGCGAGGACCTTGCCTGCTGTTGCTAATGGGGAAATTCCACCGCTAGTCAGATCAATCGCCTTTCCTTTTGTAGATGGTAACGTTTGCTGAGTCTCTAAACTCTCCTGGTACGTCTTAATTTATCCAGATCTTGATGAGAAGTTGATGCAGTTGGTAATGGAGCAGGTTACGTCCAATTTTGTAGACCTCGGCTGGTATTCTGTCGAGTCCAGCTGCTTTGTTGTTTTTCAAGGTTTTGGTGGCGTCCTTGACTTCTTCAAGTGACGGTATTCTTTTTTTTTTAATATATTTTTATTAGAGGCCATACATATAACAAATAATATAGCATTTTTTTCAAAATATAGTTGATACATCTTTCCAAAATTATATAAATGTTAACAAAATATATATATTGGCCTCACTTTTTTTTATAGAGTGAAAAAAGTATAAAGAAAGAATAGTGAATAATTATAAGAGTATGATTATAGTTGATTAATATAAAGAAGAGAGAGATGAAAAAAAATAAAATAAAATAAACAAAAACAAAAAACAAAAAAAAAAATACTTGTGGAAAAGAAAACGGTATACAACTTATCAATGAGTGGAACAATTTCTAATTATATATAGAGACAAGTATATAAATCTCTTAAACATTTTTGTTTGATCTTTCCACCGGGTACTCATTGAGTTTCGATGCTGAGCCCAGCTATCCCTTCATATAATCAGTGAATGGAGACCATATTTGTTCAAAAATCTCAGGTTTATCCATTAGGATAAATCTAATTCTCTCCAATTGTAATGTCTCCAACATTTCCACTGTCCACATTTTAATTGTCGGGTATAATGGTCCCTTCCAAAATTGTAATATTAATTTTTTTCCAATTATTAAACAGTAATCCAGAAAATTTCTTTGATTTACTGTTAAAATTTGATTTGAATCTAAAACCCCAAATATAATTAATTTTGAGTCAGGGCTTAATGTGATCTTTAAAACTGTGGAAATAATTTTAAAAATCTCAGTCCAATAACTTTTACGTTTTGTACATATTACAAAACTATGATTTAAATCGGCTTCTATGTGCTGACATTTATCACATAATGGTGATATAGTAGGAAAAATACTATTTAATTTCTTTTTTGAGTAGTGTAATCTATGTATTACTTTGAATTGTATCAAAGTATGTCTGGCATTTAACGAACAGCGATGAATTCGTTGTAAGCTTAAGTGACGGTATTCTGCTTAGGGAGCCGTCAACAGGCTGCTTTGGAATGTTGTTGATCACATTCCTGTCAAATGAGGCAGTTTGATTTAGAAGATCTTCAAAGTGCTCCCTCCATCTAGAATTAATGTCTAATGTCAGGATGGTTAACCCATCTTTGCTTTTGAGAGGGGCTTGACCGTGAGTGGATGGACCAAAAATGGCTTTGTTGGCGTTGAAAAAGCCTCAAGTGTCGTTGGCATCTGTTAGTTGTTGGATTTCCTGAGCTTTCTCCCTCTCCCATTGGTTTTTCAGGTTTCAGGTGCTCTTCTGGACTGCAGCCTTGCATTCCTGATAGCACTTCCTTTTGGAGGCCGACTATTGGTCATTTTATCGGGTGATGAAAGCTTTTCTCTTTTCATCAATTAGTTGTTGGAGTTGTTTGTCATTGTCGTTTTTTTGATGAACCCAATTGTTTCCTTGCAGGATGATAGCGTTCTTCAATAGATGATAGAAGAATATCTATCATCATTACTTGGTCTGACCTACATGTGGCTACACCCCCATTGCAATTTGGTTAACTCAGTGATTTGTTTTGGTGTTTGAAGTTTACTGAATTGGTAAACATAGTTAAGTTAAGCACTTAATATAATTTTAAAGGTTTAAATGCTCAGTTGCTATGCTCAAGTTGTTATGTGGTGGGTTATGTGATTACTCCATGATTAATCAGGAATTTTACTTCCATTTAAATATATATATCAATGAGAGCAATCTGATGTGAAATAAGTGGAGATTCAAAATCCAAATATGAGCAATTGTTTCTATCATCAATTAACCATTGAATCCTGAGCTACTCATCTCTGAAATGAGCATTCAATATTATTGTGATATTACAATATTATTGTGATATTACAAGATATTTCAATTGTGGTGCAATGCACTTGACATAATTCAAAAAGTACATGTATAAATATTTCCACGTTGCCAGTGATGCCAAGGCCATTTGATCTAAGCATAATTGAAATTGTTTTTTTATTTAAGTCTTGCTTTAACTTTAGTGCGTTGTGCCGCCTCTGTCAGTTTCAGTCAACGTTTGAACTTCTTTTGGTAAAAGCCGACTTAGATAATTTTGAGGATGAGACTGTTGGATGCCATTTGCCAATAATTCGGTTTGAAGCGTTTGTGATAAGCGAACTTAAGAAAGTTGTGTTCTGTGAGATGGGTAAGAGATAATGGGTAAAATATCTGCATCATGTAATTTTGTTCAATTCAGCCCTACTCCAAGATTGTTGTCAGTTTATTGAGCATTAAACTGAAAGGCTTTTTCCCCATTCTACAATTTAAAATACAATCCTGTCCCCTTTCCCTCACCCCTATCGAAATGTGGTGCGGCGGTAGTTTGTTGGAACTGAGTGGGGTTATATGCAAGCAGTTGCTTCGTGAATTGTCGTTGATCAGCAAATACTCAGTTTTGATTTGACTTTGTTAATTTCTTATTGGGTATCCAGTGGGAGGATGGAATAATAAGCTAGGATTATATGGATGTTATATTCTGGGGTGCACTTTGGATAAAATATGGCATAGCCATATGTGGTTTTGAATGACGGGGATGTTGTCCCATGGCAAGTGCACCAGTGCAACAGAATGACATCAGATGATATCAAGCCCGTCTTGGAATTTCTGCATCTTGATGATAATTTAATCACAGTTCTGATTTAACAATTTTTTTAGTTAATAGCGAAGCACTGAGGAGTCAGGAGGTGAGCCATTCATATTTTGCTTAAAAATAGTTATACAGAAAGGAAACAGGCTCAATTCATCCAAGCTGACAAAGATGCTCAATCTAAGCTAGTTCCATTTGCCCACATTTAGTCCATATCTCTCCAAACCTTTCCTATCCATGTACCTATCTAAGTGCCTTTTACATGTTGCTATTATACCTGCCTCAACTGCCTCCTATGGCAGCTCGTTCCAGATAATCACCGCTCCGTGAGTGAAAAAAATGCTCTGGTTCCGATTAAATCTTTCCCCTCTTGTCTTACCCCTCTGTCCTTTTGTTCTTGATTCCCTACCCTGGGTAAAATATTTTTTGCATCACCCGACCAATTCTCCTCATGATTTTAAAACCTATTAGATCATCCCTGAGCTTCATGCAACCCAAGCAACACATTCCTAGGTTGAAAATATATTAGAAAGGCCTTAATATGTATATATATCTCCAGAATTTATTGAAGGATGAGAAAGGAGAAAAGCTAGTGTGAGGCAATGGATAATTGACTTCAGTTTTAAGCTTCTATGATCGGAAACCAAAGATATAGCTTTAAACACTTTCAAACTATAAAATTGCAACTGAGTTCCTGTATCTTGAGAGCATTGAATGCCGCTTTCCATTGGAGGGCAGTCTTGTTCTTTGCTTTAAAATTAAAATTTGCTTTGATTTAAAATCAATTCCTATCACTGGAAAGTATATTTTATTTCACAATCCTATATTTTATTAAAATTAATTAATTAAATTAAAAATTTTATTAAAATAAAACCGAGGATGAATACATTACAGAAAAATTTAAATTTTTTGTGAGATTACAATTTTTTTTTGTTTCTCAAGTTTTTCCAGGCTTTATATCGTTTGGAGTCAAAAGTACAGATGACTTACTCAAAGTTTATCCCCATTGATCCTGCACTGACTGCATCGGACATGCTGAACTGGCCCGGGGTTGAAATGTATTTTGATTCATCTCTTTGTGCTTGATTCCTTGGAATTTTAAAAAAATAGCTCCACACTCAACTGTCCCCTTGGTTTCCGAACCTTGCTTCTCTATTTTCATGATAGCGTTGTGTCTCAATTATCCTTTAAAAAAGAAAAGTGAGAAGAGGGAGTACCATATAAATTCAGTTTGTTGTGATTAGTAAGCCAGGTTGATAAAGTCTGACTTATTTTTTATGAGTCCCATAAAAGTCATTTTTGTATGTGTGGTGTTGTTATACATAGCACCTTAACTAATCTGATAGAACTGACTTAATAAATAAAATGATCTTTGATTTGATAAGGAAATTAATATTTTTGAGGTAACCCTTCTTAAGTTAAGAACTTAAGTTCTTAGGTACCTTACAAAATGTCTTGTATTTTACAGAAAGGGAATATTTGAGCAGGTAGTGCCATAATTTTTGAAGAATTTGTATCAGTAAAGTTTGAATTGTTCATAGTGCCAGTAATCAAAACATACATGAAAAGACTGTGATTGCAATCTAGAATTGCAATATAATTTATTTGGAAATCTTATAGTTGTATTAGCCATATCAGTAAAATAAACTGTTTCATTTATGATGTTGTAAAGTTCATTGTTGTGCTTCTGATAATAACTTTTATTTTATTCCCTTGTTTCTATATTATAGTCTTGGATGGCTGACTTTTGGTATTTTCAGCACCTACAATAGTTACACAGATCTAGCTGAAAATAGTTTAAGTTCTGACTTGAAAGTCCAATTTTAGAATCCTTTAGTCCAATCCTTTACAGCTTTAAACGGAATAACAAACGTTTTCTTGAATAAACTGATACCACTCACTTCTGTGATGAGTAATTCTATTCTAACCAAGAGAAGCAAAATCTTATCCCTATAAAAATGTAGGATTCATTTAAAAGGATTAATGTGGTAATGGATTTTTCTGTCCAAAAAGCTATAGGAATATGAAACACAATTTTGATTGTGGCGATACCTTTTGACAATTGGGCACTAAATGTCAGTCTTAATGCAAAGTCTGAAGGGCTAACCATAGAACATGGAACGGTACAGCACAGGAACAGAAACTTTGGCCCACATTTAAAACACTTTAATTTCCTCTCCCATTCCCAATCTGACCTTTCTGTCCTGGGCGTCCTCTATTGTCAGAGTGAGGCCCAACGCAAATTGGAGTAACAGCACCTCCATATTTCGCTTGCATAGCTTACACCCCAGCGGTATGAACATTGACCTCTAACTTCAAGTAGCCCTTGATTTCCCTCTCTCTCCCCCTTCCCAGTTCTCCCACCAGTCTTACTGTCTCCGACTACATTTTATCTCTGTACGGCCCACTAACCTGACATCAGACTGAAGAAAGGTCTCGACCCGAAACGTCATTCAATCCTGCTCTCCAGAGATGCTGCCCGTCCCGCTGAGTTACGCCAGCATTTTATGTCTACCTTTGGGCCCACATCTTGTGCTGAGCATGATGTTGAATTCAATTAATTCCTTCTGCCTGGACATAACCCTCCATACCCTGCATATTCATGTGAATATCTAAAAGCATCATAAAAGCATCTATCGTATCTGCTTCCCCCACCCGTAGAAGTAGAAGAGTTGGTGTGCCTTCTTGGCCACAGCATCAAAGTGGTGGACAAGGACAAATTGTTGATGATATTTAGAAACTTGAAGCTCTTGACCATCTCCACCTCAGCACCATTGTTACAGACTGGGGTGCGTACTCCATCCTGCTTCCTTCATTTTGCTGACACAGAGGGAGACATTGCAGTCTAGACACCATGCTACTGTGCCATATATCTCCTTCTTTTGCATCATTGTCGCATCATTGTTTGCGATCTGGCCTACTAAGGTGATATCATCTACAAATTTGTAAATGGAATTAAAGCAGAATGTGTATTGCAGACACAATACAGGCTGAGAATGCAGCCTTGTGGGGCATCAGTGTTGAGAATTATCATAGAGAATGATTTGTCACCTATTGTTATTGATAGCTGTCTAGGGGTCAGGAAGTCAAGGATTCAGATGGTGAGGGATGGATGCAGAATTCTAATTCCAGTAGTTTAGGGATGAATTTGATTGGTATAATGATGTTGAAGACAGAACTATAGTCAATAAATCCAGATGTTCCAGGGATGAGTGTTGTGCTAAGGAGATGGTGTCTGCTGTGGTCCCTTTCCTCCAATAGGTGAATTGCTGTGGATCACTTGGGGGCTGGAGTTTATGTGAGACATGACCAACTTCTTAAAGCACTTTGTGATGATCGATGTCAGTACTACTGGACGGTAGTTATTAAGTTATTAAACTTGTTTTTCTTTGGCACTGTCATGATAATGGCCTTCCTAAAACTTGGCCATTTCCAGCTAGCCTTTTGGCTCATTTACTCCATTAATTCATCAGTCTCCGTTCACTTCTCTATAAAGACCTCAATCAAGTCCCCCCTTAACCTTCTGCGCTCCAAAGAATAAAGACCTAACTTGTTCAACCTTTCTCTGTAACTTAGTTGCTGGAACCCAGGCAACATTCTAGTAAATCTCCTCTGTACTCTCTCTATTTTGTTGACATCCTTCCTATAATTAGGCGACCAAAATTGTACACCATACTCCAGAATTGGTCTTACCAATGCCTTGTACAATTTTAACCTTACTTCCCTACTCCTATATTCAATGCTATGATTTATAAAGGCCAGCACACCAAAAGCTTTCTTTACTACCTACATGCGATTCCACCTTCAGGGAACTATGCACAGTTATTCCTAGATCCCTCTGTTCCACAGCATTCCTCAATTCCCTACAATTTACCATGTACGTCCTATTTTGATTTGTCCTACCAAGATGTAGCACCTCACACTTATCAGCATTAATCTCCATCTGCCAGCTTTCAGCCCACTCTTCCAAATGGCCCAAATCTCTCTGTAGACTTTGAAAATCTACTTCATTATCCACAGCACCCCTTATCTTAGTATCATCTGCATACTTATTTATCCAATTTTCCACCCCATCATCTAGATCATCATCCTTGGAGAACATAGAGACGTTTCAGTTCGGGACCCTTCCTCAGTCTATTTCAAACCTGTCTATCCTTTGGATCATTGCATTGAACAAGAAAAGTGTCATCAAGAAAGATAAAATTAATCGTAGAAATAACAATTAAAAAATAGGGAATTGCATGTGGGACATTGATCTAAATGACATTTGGGTTACAATTTTAATACTGTTTTTCTGCTTCTGAATATATTTGCCTTATAAAGGAATATTTTAAGGTGAGAGGGGCAAAGCTTAAAGCCGATGAATGTGACAAATCTTTTACACAGTGAGTGGTGGGTGGCCAGAACGCACTGCCAGGGTTCATGATTGAGACAGATATGATTGTGACATTTAAAAGACTTTTAGATAGGCACATGGATATTCAGGGAATGGAGGGATATGGATCACATGCAGGCAGAAGAGAGTTTTATTTGGCATCATGTTCGGCATCGACATTGTGGGCCAAAGCGCCGTCTCCTGTGTGGTACTGTTCTATGTTCTATTTTATCCATGCAAAGAAATGTGAATGTTGACTGAACTTCTGGCTGCCTGGGCGATCTTTGACCACTGCCAAGTATAGCACCTCTTGACATTCCAATAGCAGCCAAAGCTAAAACAAGTGAAAATTTTAATTGAGCTTTGCCATCCTGCTTTAAATTGTATTGATATTTGCCATCCTGCTTCTAAACTAAAGTTGAGAACATCCTGTATTCTGTCAATATTCTTGACATGTATAAAGCAGGGATGTGCGAGCAGGGGAGGCAGAGCCTCACCTGTCATACTCCTAATGAAAATAGCTGTTAAGAAAAGTAAAGAAAAATAATAATAAAATAAATAAATATAACGATGTTTCCACTGATCTGTTATAAATGTCATTTCTATATGAATCTAATCATTTTTTATAGACAAAATCTCCAAATTTGCGCAGCTCCACTGCAAATACAAGGAGTGATGAGAGGTGAGGCAGCGATGAGCTGAGCCTCCCCTCTGATTGCGCAACCCCTCAGAAACTGCATGGAGCGCGGGCAATAAGTGTGTGCCTGTTACTATCTTTATGTATGTCACCAATGTACTGTTTGTAAACCCCGTCATTACATATCCTTATCTTCCATGGTCCAAGTAACTTATTTCACATATAAATATATTAAATTTGTGCTCAATGGTCTTATCATAAAACTGCAATGAAAAAGCACCAGGGGAGGCAGCGCTCACATCTGCCTCACAAGGGGGCGTGTCTTGAGCCCCATGGAGGAAGAGCGAGCGTGAATTACGTAGGCTCAGCCCACGTAATTGACGCTGTCTCCCTCCACGTTAGCTAGCTTCAGCAGCGGCGGCGCAGTACTGGATTCCACAGCTGGCGGCGAGGTGAAAAAATGGTCGTTGGGAAGGTAGACTCAGAAAGTTATTAGATTTTTTAAAAATACATCTATACTTATCACAATAATAGAGTCATCAATTTTTGTACTTCTGTACATTTTTGTTTTTGTTCTTGTAAGGCAGGAGTCTCCAAAATATGGCCCGCGGCATACATCAACCCATTACGAGATTTTTCAAGCTCAGATTCAAGTCGGGGACGTGGTGGCCCGGGGCTGCTCTTATAGTTGTTAGCGGTTAGATCCCTCAAATTGTCAGAGTCGAGACATCACTGGGCTGCCAGTGATGAAGGGTGCAATGGTGCTGTGGGGGGTTTGGTGGCGGTCAGAATGGGATGGCTGCGGGTTATAACGTGCCATCGTTCCTCTGTCCCTCTGTC
Source organism: Raja brachyura (assembly GCA_963514005.1). The sequence goes on along the minus strand of OY740797.1, from coordinate 33,402,219 downwards.
CCTCTGTCCCTCTGTCCCTCTGTCCCTCTGTCCCTCTCTCCCTCTGTCCCTCTCTCCCTCTGTCCCTCTCTCCCTCTCTCCCTCTCTCCCTCTCTCCCTCTCTCCCTCTCTCCCTCTCTCCCTCTCTCCCTCTCTCCCTCTCTCCCTCTCTCCCTCTCTCCCTCTCTCCCTCTCTCCCTCTCTCCCTCTCTCCCTCTCTCCCTCTCTCCCTCTCTCCCTCTCTCCCTCTCTCCCTCTCTCCCTCTCTCCCTCTCTCCCTCTCTCCCTCTCTCCCTCTCTCCCTCTCTCCCTCTCTCCCTCTCTCCCTCTCCCCCCCCTCTCCCCCTCTGCCCCCTCTCCTCTCCCCCCTCTCCTCTCCCCCCTCTCCTCTCCCCCCTCTCCTCTCCCCCCTCTCCTCTCCCCCCTCTCCTCTCCCCCCTCTCCTCTCCCCCCTCTCCTCTCCCCCCTCTCCTCTCCCCCCTCTCCTCTCCCCCCTCTCCTCTCCCCCCTCTCCTCTCCCCCCTCTCCTCTCCCCCCCTCTCCTCTCCCCCCCTCTCCTCTCCCCCCCTCTCCTCTCCCCCCCTCTCCTCTCCCCCCCTCTCCTCTCCCCCCCCTCCTCTCCCCCCCTCTCCTCTCCCCCCCTCTCCTCTCCCCCCCTCTCCTCTCCCCCCCTCTCCTCTCCCCCCTCTCCCCTCCCCCCTCTCCCCTCTCCCCTCTCCCCCTCCTCTCTCTCTCTTCAGTTTGGGTTATTCCGTATGATTAATCTCACCAAAATATGTTGATAATGCTAAATGCAGTTTTGAGGGATGGAAGAATTTGTATTTGTGGTTGCCTGTTAAGACTGGAAAGTGTTTTCAGTCCTTGTCATAATGCAGATGTTTAAGCTGGCCTTGATGATGGGTTCCAACCAGTGGTAGAATATTTCTTATTTCATAATATTAGGTCCACTTACTAAATAAATCTTGTCTTAAATATTTTAGCTTTTTTGTGGAAAACACAAAATTCTATGCAAAATCCATTTGATTACAAGGTTGCTTGGTAAAACAACATTTAAGGTCTTGCACGTTGCCATACAGAATTCATTTTGGTTGGCTCTTATGAGTTATTTTACTTTCCAAGAATAACTGATGTTTCTGTTTTAAAGCACTTGGGCTAGGGCAGGGTGTAGTTGGATATGAATACAAAGGAATCCAGAACAGAATTAATTACTAGAATTATAGTTGGGCTCAACTTTGCAAACTTAAAGTAAAGGAAAAGTGGTGACAGAGTTGTTGAAATGGAACTTACAAAAATCCAAGTTAATAGATATAAATTAGAAGTTTTAATTATTTGCCAGAACTTTCAGGCGAGTTGGGTTAAGGGGCTGTCCCACTGTGGCGACCTAATTGGCGAGTTTAGAAGACTGTACTGTGCCCTCGACTCATACTTGCAGCATGGTCGACACAAAGTCCTAGTAGTTCTTTGTAACTCTCCTTCATGCTCGAGAGTAGTCCCTGCGTGCTCGAGGCCTCAGCTACGTTGCAGCGTATTTTTCAACATGCTGAAAAATTCCCGCGAGTAAAAAAAGGTTGCCATGGATATATTCACTTTTTTAACTCGTAGGTTTAGTCGAAGTAGGTCGGCATGTTATACATAGGTAATTGAGGGTAGTCAAAGGTAGCCGTAGATAGTCTTCAACACAGTCGAAGGGAGGGCGAAGGAGGTCGTCTTCACGCTCCACTATTCGGTGTCCAATTTTCCCGAAGCTAATCGAAGTTTGCATTTTAGGTTTATACTATTTTTACAGAGATTGATCAATAATTTACTCTTTTTACCTGTGCCAATGAAAGTCCTTTGAAAATCAACTTCAGATCTCCCACAGCTCAAAGATCAAAAATGCCAAAACAACTGGAAAATTTAATGTAAGATTATTCAATTAGTGAAAGATTTGCTGGTTTCATTTTTGAACTTCATTCACGATAATGATCAGAAAATTATTTAATACAGTGAACATGCATTATTGCACTTGATTAATTAGCAACACCGAGAATTGGCTGGCTCCAGTTTAGATCTTTTCTTTTGAGATCTAATTCTTTTGAGGGAGTCAAGGGCCTGCCCCACTAACGTGACTTTTCAGCGACTGTCAGGAGTGAAGACACTTTTAAGAAGCCAGACAACTTTTAATAAAGTTTAGCGGGCATTTAACATTACCAGTTGGTTTACTTACCTTTTTTTTCTCAACGAGCTTTATCTTTCACTACCTTTGATTAGCTTCGATTGCCTTCGATTATCTACGATAGCATTACGACCTACGACCTACCTCGACTCAACCTACGAGTAAAATAATATCGTTTTTTTTCCCTGGCGGTCTTTTTTTACTCGCGGACATTTTTCAGCATGTTGAAGAAAATGCTGCGACCTAGCTGAGGGCTCGAGTACACGGAGACTGCTCTCGAGCATGAAGGAGAGTTACAACGACTTCCTAGGACCTCGTGTTGACCATGCTGCGAGTATGAGTCGAGGGCAAACTCTTCTAAACTCGCCAATTAGGTCGCCTGTCTCACTATGGCGACCTTATTGGTGAGTTTAGGAGACTGTCATGGTCTTGTTGAATCGCTGAAAAGTTGGCATCCTTCGACTATGTAGAAGTAACTTAAAAGTTTGGCAATTGACTAGCAGAAAAAAAGATGTCTAGGGGGAAAAAAAATCAGTGTTGGATAAAAATGTAACCTCCCCATTGTAATCAGATGTCATTGTTTCTTTAGAACACAGCTTCTGATTTCATGATGGGAATCTATCACAATTGACAAGCAATCACTTCTATTAATACTTGTGCAATGATACTCTTTTAAATAATGTAATATACAGCCTTTAGTATTTTTGACTTACAATATCGGAAATAAACTTACAGCAACTGAAAATGCTTTTAAATAGAACATGTTGCACAAAAGTAAATTCGTTTTAGGTGAAACTCTGTAGTCCCTAGTCCCCCTTTACCCGTTGGCACAATTGTTTTTACCATATGATTTTCTACAGTTCCTTAGTAATGCAACTATCGCAATATGGGAGGACTATCTTGTGGCCTTGGGCAGAGTAATTGTCATTACCAAGCTGTGATGTATTGATAGAATGGTTTCTTTGATGTATCTAGAAATTGGTAAGAGTCATTGGGTACATGCCGAATTCCCTTAGACTTCTGAGGAAGTAGAGATGTTGATATGCTTTTGTGGTTGGATCAACGTGGTTGGATCAACGTGGTCCGATCAGAACAAATTGTTGCCGCTATTTTTTGCCTAGGAACTTGCACTCTTGACCATCTTAACCCCAGCACCATTGATATTGGCTGGGCACGTGTTCAATGACTAGCTCTTTCATTTTGCTGACATTGATGGAGAGGTTGTTGTCTTGGCATGATGCCTTAACGCTCAGCAGCTTCTTCCTGTGTTCTGTCTTGTCATTGTTTGCAATCCAGCCCACTATGAATATAGCTGCACGTCGACACTGTATACGGAGCACCGGTGTTGAGAATTATCATAGAAGATGTTTGTGGCCTCTCCTTGCATGTTCCATTCTATGGGTCATGAGGTTAAAGGATGTCATTGTAGAGGAAGGTGCTTAGTCCTAGATCCAGGATTTTCGAGATGAGCTTCATTGGAATTATGTTGTTGAAGGCAGAGCTATAGTCAATAAATAGAAGACTGATGTAGGTGTCCTTTTAATCCAGTCGTTCCAAGGATGACAAAGTTGCAAGGAGATGGCATTGGCTGTGACTGTTGCAGTAGTAGGCGAATTGCAGTAGATCAAAGCTGTCTGGGAGGTTGTGGTTAATGTGCGCCATGCCCAGAAGTTTGAAGCACTTCATGTAGGTATGTTACAAAACTTACCTTGAGCAGCGCTGCAGTTCTGCCGCTCCCCGTGTGCGTGACTTTGGCGCCTTTCAGAGGGGGGCGGGCTTAAAGTGCCGTTTTTCTACAGGCAGGGAAAATCGATCAATGTCGGCCGATTTTGTTGCGGAAGAAAAATCGCTCCGGCATTTCATGAATGAAGGTATTTTTAAATTACTCTAAATTATTTATTAACTAGAGTAATTTAAAAATCACCTTCAAAAGCCGTGAGCGCTGACAACCGGAAAGATTTTGCGTAGGGGAGAAAAAAGGGAAATAGTTTATTTTTATATTAAAAGTTGTTTTTTCGGGAGGCTTTAATAACATTTTTATGTTGCGAAATGGGGTCCAAAAAAATGTATGAACAAACAGTATTTTTCCTCCCGACTTCACCGCTAACCGCAACGTCCCAATCCACCGCATTCCACTAAAACCCACTCGCTAGTTGATTTAAATGGCCATTAATTTACAGGAATCAAAAACTAATTTCCTTCCATTTGGCCCAGAAATTCATGAAAATGAGATTTAAAAATTTTGTTATATTGTGGATTATTGTGTGAATGTTATTTGGACACTTAGGCAATTAAAAAAAAGTTTATATTTTCTTAATAAATGGATAGATGTTTAGATCTACTCATTGAATTTTGTAATTAGCTACAATTAGATAACTAACTAATTATATGCTTTAATTTCAGGTCATCCAAGTAAGATTGTTTCATATTTGTTTCAGAATGCTTCAATCTATAATAACTGAAAATTTCATTGAGTTCTCTTAATTTTTAAGAAAGTTATGTGCTTTTAACTGTTCCAGATCACAGCTTTTGAGTTAAGTCAATTGAAAGGCAATGGGGAACAAGATGCTAATTTCCGAGTATGAAAATGGCCATAACTTTCTTAATACTGAAGATTTGAAAGTGAATTAGGTGTCAAATTGAACTTCGTTTTATGCTTTATCTGATGGGATAAATTGCAGACTTGATTTTTAAAATCTCAAAATTTTGTAACATTGCTACTTCATGATGGTAGATGCCAGAGATGCTGGGCAGTGATTATTAAGGTACACTACCTTGGTTTTTTTTAAGCACTAGTATGATAGTGATCCTCTTAAAGTAGGTCAGAACCTTAGATTGGATTAGAGAGATCTGCGCTGTTTATGAGGATACGTCCGGGGACTCCATCCGGTCAGGTAGTTTTCTACAGGGTCACTCTCAAGAAGGCTGTTTGAAGTCAAGTCAACATCTGAAGTATAAATGGCAGTGATGTTAGTAAAGTCTAGACTCCCTTTCAAGTTTTGCTTTTTTTTCTTTCAAGAAAAGTGCTGACACCTCTAACATTTTTTTCTGATCTAAAATGTTTATAATTGTACAAATGCAAATTTTTGAATGTAGCAAAAGATAAATGACCCTTTTCTTGCAATTTTTTGGAATTATTTGTAGCAGCGTGGCCCATGACTGATTATCAATCTGAAGTTTTATTTTATTTTTGGTGATCATGGTTTTTGTATAAATATGACATCTTTGTGCATCCTGACCCTCGTACATGGGTAATCCTGAATTCACTTCACAGGAGTATGATTGAGGCTCAGATTTGCCTTTGGCTGTGTGCACTGTTGGCATATCTTGCATAGTCAACTCTTAAACATATAACATTTTGCCTTTTACAGTGGAGTCAAATCAATAATGTAACTGTTCAGGTACTTGATCTTTACTGGCATATACTAAAACAAACATTTCTTAGAATAAACCTGTCCATCACTTGAAGCTACCGAATATAGCTTCCACTGTTATACACTGAATAGACTCTATTGATTAAGTTTATATTAATTAATTTTGCAGGTGAAATGCTTTATTTTTGTGCCTTAATTTTGCCATTCTGTGGCCAACGTGGTCTTTTGGAATATTTTTACTGGCCCGCATCTTATTTGATGCATTTACAGTTACTTAATCAATATATTTAGGCATGGTCATTGTCTGGTAAGTATGCATGAGTTAAGTATTTACCAAGAACTGTGAGTTTGATCCTATGACTTACTGTCAAACAACCAAAGAGATTAAATATTTTCCAATCTAACAATGTGAATTTAAGGTAAATTCATTTGTTCCAGTTTGTTGTCATTATTAAGGGTCAGTTTAACATTGTGTGTGTTGGATTTAAATCTCCATGAACATTTGCATTAAAAAAATCAGAAATATTTTTCTGTTTCATTCAACCAGCTGTTTGCATTCTGTTGATGATAAATGGCTTAATAAGGAAGCGTTTGTGGTTTAGCAGTGGAACATCACCCCATGACGTGAAGTCTAACATAGAAATTCAACAGCACACAATCTATTAAATCTTTGAATCATGAAAAGTCAATTAAATGTACGCTTTACTTTCATGCACAATGATCTCATTATTGATGTTTTCTTTTACCACGGCATTGACTTGTTTATCAAATTTCAGTGCTGAGTCAAATTAATTTGCACAAGGTTGCGATTATATGATGGTAGACACCAAATGCTTGAGTAACTCAGTGGGATAGGCAGCACCTCTGGAGAGAAGGAATGGGTGACATTTTGGGTCGAGACCCTTCTGAAGATACCTGTTGTGATGGAAGATAGGGATGTTCTAAAAGAAAAGTGCTTTACATTGGTGGAGGTACTATCGTTATACAACAGTGGTTCATAGATTAAGTACATACATAAATACATACATATAGCCCTCCCTCAGAGGACGTCAAGAAAGGCTTGAGAGTAAAGATGAGTTTTAAGTCTCGACTTAAAAGAGTCGATGGAGGGGGAAGTTCTGATGGGAAGAGGGATGCTGTTCCACAGTCTAGGAGCTGCACAGGGCGCCAGTGGAGAGAGGCCAGAATCGGGGTGATTTGGTCCCCTTTTCAGGTGCCCGTCAGGAGTCTCGCTGCGGCATTTTGGACCAGTTGCAGGTGGGACAGGGAAGATTGGCTGATGCCAGTGTAAAGGGAGTTGCAGTAATCGAGGCGGGAGGAGATAAATGTGTGGATGATCTTTTCGAGGTCGTCAAACTGGAGGAATTGTTTTATTTTAGCTATCGTCCAAATCTGGAAGAATCTAGCTTTTACCACGGCATTGACTTGTTTATCAAATTTCAGTGCTGAGTCAAATATCACGCCAAGGTTTTTGACGTGAGGTTTGAGTAATGGGGTAAGGCTTCCAAGGCTGCCTGCTATCCTTTTGATTCAGTCCGAGGGGCCGAGAAGGATGACCTCAGACTTACTCTCATTTAGTTGGAGGAAGTTCATGGTCGTGGTGACATCAAAGTCGTGGTGACTAGTTTCTCTTGCGTTCATCAGGTTGATGCCTTAAATGATATTGAATATCTCAAGATTATCAATAATAATTAATCCATCCTCCGAGGCAATCATTTTAGTTCTATTGTGAGATGGGTGGCTCCTTGAACATTCGTCCCAACCTTTCTGCTCCACCATTTGATCATGGTTGATCTATTTTCCCTCTTAACCCTGTTCTTCTGCTCCCTGTAACATTTGAAGCCATTACTAATCAAGAACCTATCAATCTCTGCTTTAAAAATACTCAATGACTTGACCTCCGTCTGTGGCAATGAATTCCACAGATTCATCACCCTCTGGCTAATAAAATTCCCCCTTATCTCCATTTTGTAGACACATCTTTTTATTCTGAGGTTGTGCCTCTGGTCCCAGACTCCCACTACTGGGATGGGCCCAGTACTTGCGCCGCCTTCATACTACTCACTCTCTCCGCTCCTGCAACTGGAAGCACGTTAAATGGCGCCAGCTCAGTGGGTAACTTGAGGAAGTGGGTGGCGGTGCAACGGGACCCTGGCGTTGTTACCATGCGATCGAGGCACACACTGCCAGGCTGACACAGTGGTGTGCGCTGTGTCTGCATCTAGCACCCAAGACCTCACTCAAAAGTGCTCGCTCTCTCTCCACCGCCGCCTTTCCACTACCCAATGCAGCGCGTTACGCCACCTGTCAACGACCATCACGAACGGATGCCTCAGTCCGCAATAACTGAAATCCGTTATGTAGAGGTCCGTAATTGTGAGGGTTTACTGTGCAGGCAAACAAAGCCATGACGATTCCTTGCAATCAGACTATAAACACTACTTGCAAATAAATTGCTGTTTCAAGTATGATTTCCCCAACTCCTAAAAACCATGCAATTTTAACTTGCTTCTTTTATACTTTAGGCATTCAGGACACCCTTTTGCAAAGATTTTTGTCATCTCTACAGAAGTATATGTGTTCACCATACTCCATTTTCTTCAGTTCATTAGGTTGTCTAAATTCTTATTTCTTAAAAGTCACTATCTGACTGTATACATTTACCTGCCCCCTTTTTTTGTCTTTGTTCACTTGGTTCTTGTGTTTTTGTTACCTTTTCCTGACTTCAATGTTGGCGCTCTATGATACTGAAAATTTATAATTTCCTAGAAAATCAACCCTATTTCCGGAAGCACTTCAGCTTCCTCTGTTCATACCAGAGCAATTAAATTGTTTGAAATATTCATTATCGTCTAATTTTTTCATTTTGCCATACCTCTATTCTCCCTGAATGGTTTACGTCAAATTCCCAATTGTTTCTTATCTTGATGGTCTGCTATATCTTGATTTTATCCCTCCTCTCAATACATAAAGCAATAACCTTATCTGTACACAATTGGGAACAAATTATTTTCATTGTACTGTTGAACATTTTTTTACCTCTGTTACTCATTGCTGTACAAGTAAACATTAGTTATTTTGTTACATGCCTTTGTTAGCGTCATGTATTTTTTTCTGAAAATTCTTTCCATTTGTGAAACAAAAAGAAAAGTTCTCATGACATGTAACTTATGGAATAATAAGAAAGCTTTGAAGATTTTACATACATGAATATCTGAATTATAAAATATTAATATTTGTGAAATGGAGTCTCATAGCACCAGATATCTGGGTTTGATCCTGACCTTGGCTGCTGTCTGTGTGGAGTTTGCATGTTTCTCTGTGACTGCATGAGTTTTCTCTGGGTGCTCCACATTCCTCCCACATCCCGAAGATGTATGGGATGGTAGGTTAATTGACCTCTGTAAATAAATGCCCCTTAATGTTTAGGGAGGGGATGAGAATTTGGGATTGCATAATACTTTCAGATTAATGTCCACTCATCAGAACTACAAATAGTTGGAGATACATAAGATTTGACAAGGCAGAGAACACAAAGGGAAGGTCTGAAACAGGGTGGAGACCAAAAGAGATGAAGTAACAGTTGGGACAGCGAAGGAGTTAATAAACGTTTAGTGAAAATGTTGCTGTTGGTGTTATTTCCAGGAGCCTGTAATGTGATATTGTTGGAAGATGAGACATTGTTCTTCACATTTAGTTGATTTTTAGTTAATTTTTGTTGGAACAGTGTGAAAGGCCGAAGATGGAGGTCAGATTGGAGGTCAGATTAGAGGGGTTGCTCGAACACGTTGTGTCTTTTATCAAATAGAGGATACAAGTTGCACACAACTGGAAGTTAATAGACTTTTTCTCTGAATGCATGTATTCTGGAAAGCAGTTATCCAATCTGAGGTAAACAAAAGTGCTGGAGAAACTCAGCGGGTGCAGCAGCATCTACGGAGCGAAGGAAATAGGCAACGTTTCGGCCAAAAACGTTCTTCAGACAATCTGTTATCCAATCTGTATCTATTTCATTTACCTAATTTAAGTGGAGAACGAATAATAATCTGCATTATCATTTTTCTGGTAGGTGAAATATTGATGCACTATCTCATTTTTAGTACTGCAGACATAGGCGCCTTTGTTTCATTTACAATTAAGTTAAACTTTCTATCAGTTTCAGTCAAAGATCTTTAGCTCAAGTATTTTGAGGTAGGAATATATTTTTTTGGCTGTGAACTGATTATCGTGTCACTGACACCTCTAATACTTAGAATATTCTTCTGAGCATGCATTTTGCTAGGAAGTTAGTTAAGAAATGGCTGTGGCAATCATTGTGTTGTGAGGGCGTTTAGGTACAAAAGATAAATGTGACCTTGCCAATATTTTCCAGAAGCTGGAAACAAAACAAAGGGCAGTTGCTGCTCACTTCATTAGTGAAACTGAAGGCGAAATGAACCAGAAAGTATGCTGACTTAATGTGGTCAGTTGAGGCAACAGCAACATTGTTAATTACAACATCTCCTGATATTAATTTGGCTGCTTCACCCTGTCTACCTTACTAATTGTATTACAAATCATAGTGGTTCTCCCTTCTTCACAACAGATTGCAATCAGCAATTCTCAGCTAAAATAAATGAATATTTATTTAACAGCAAGATAATATTTATTTAACAGCTAGAGCAACAAGCCTGTTCTCCAAAAGCTTTTAAGAGACTTGTTCTGACATATTGAATGACCTCTTTGGGCATGTTTTGGCACCGGGAGCCATCTCAAATTTGCAAATACAAATTTCCATTGGTGGAACATCACAAATTCTTGTTAGTTCTATAATGATTTCTATTTGCCTTTGCTGCCTTAGTTCTTGATCCAATCTACGTATAACTGTTCTTCTTAGGTATGCACTTTCTCTTGGCAGCTTAGAGGTAGAGTTACTGTCTCATAACACCAGAGGTCATGTTCGATTCTGACCTTGGGTGCTAACTATGTAGATTTTGCATGTTCTCCCTCTGACCACATGGGTTTCTTTTGGTTTCCTCCCACATTCCAAAGACAAGCGGGTTTGTAGATTAAATGGCCTCTGTAAATTGCCCCTTATGAATCGGGAGTGGATGAGGAAGTGGGATAATAAGGAACTGGTGTGAATGGGTGATCGATGGTTGGCATGGACTCAGTGGGCCGAAGGGCCAGTTTCCATGATGTATCACAAAACAAAACATTCTCAAGGATTGAGGATGGCAGTTCTGGGACGTGGAAGAAGCATCTTCTTCAAGTGTCAATTCTTCAAGTTTGTGGTGGCTGTTGTATATCAGCTATCACACCGTGTTGACAGAGTGTGATGCTGGTCCAATGCCAAGAGGACTTGGATAAGAAATCTGTACTGCTGCACTGACTCAGCATTCTTAAATATATGGGCAAATGGAGATACACAATCATGCCTGCAGGTTTGTGCTTTCACCCCCCACCCCCACCGATCACCTCCTGTCTTTTGGACCCTAGTCGCTATATACCTCTGGCCACTTTTTACCTTCCTCATTTTACCATTATGCCCACACTCCCTAATTATTCCCTCTTTTCACTCTCCTCCTTCCCTCTTAGCATCTTCCCCCTTGATTTTCCCCTCTTGATTTTCCACTTGGTCTCCACCCACAGATCAGAGAATATAGAACAATATCGTACAGGAACAAGCCCTTTGGCCCACAATGTCTGTGCTGAGCATGCCCAAGATAAACTAATCTCATCTGCCTGGATGTGATCCATATCCCTCCATGCTCTGCATGTCCATGTGCCTTCCTTTTTCTCTAATTGCCATCTTGAAGATTGAGGCTGTCCATGAACAATAGCCTCTTTCACCTCTTCACTGCTAGTTCCTGATTGTCACTTGCCCAAAGCCAGTGTCTTAGCCCAGATACTATGGATGGATGTCTCCCAGGAGAATCCCAGAGAATGTGCAGATGAGTTGGTGGGACCTGGCACATGAGTTATGTTTGATCGAAGGGAATTCATTCTGCCAGAGCATCTTATTTGGCTGCCAGCAACATGTGGAATTAATTCAACACTCTCCCATGCTGCTTTTAAACTCATGCAGCCTCTCTTCCCTGAGGTGCCTTTAAACACAGAGAACCTTTATCTCCTGCAGTGCTTCTAAGCTCATGGGACATCTTTCGAGCTGTTCCTAAACCCACAGGGCTTCTGTTTCCCATACTGTTTTTATGCTCAGGAGGATTTTGAGCTTGTGGATAGCATAAGACAAATGTTGGTGAGCAACACACGTTCTTTTATGTTTGTTGATTTTTGGTTTCTTTGGGTTTCTCTTTTTCTTGTAAAAAATGAGGAAGGGATTTTTGTTAAAAAACACTCATTAGAAAATGGATCCACTGATGAATGCAGTCAGCGAGAACAGTTGCATCAGTCAAACGAGCGAAAGATCAATAGACACAAAGTGCTGAAATAACTCAGTGGGTCAGGCAGCATCTCTGGAGAACATGGATAGGCCATGTTTCAGGTCAGGATTCTTCTTTAGTCAGTCTGACCCGCTGAGTTACTCCAGCACTTTGTGACCTTTTTTGTAAACCAGCATCTGCAGTTTCTGTGTCTGAGCTACAGATCAATCCCTACATTAGTTGAGGCACCAACGAGCATTGAGTGACATTCACAAAGTCAAAGTCAAAAGAGTTTATTGTCATGTGTCCCTGACAGGACAATGAAATTCTTTCTTTGCTTCGCACAACAGTACATAGTAGGCATTGACTACAAAACAGATCAGTGTGTCCATATACCATTATATACATAAATACACACATGAATAAATAAATTGATAAAGTGCAAATAACAGATAAAGGGGTATTAATATTCAGAGTTTTGACCGAGCCAAGTTCAATAGCCTGATGGCTGTGGGGAAGTAGCTATTCCTGAACCTGGTCGTTGCAGTCCTCAGGCTCCTGTACCTTCTACCTGAAGGTAGCAGGGAGATGAGTGTATGGCCAGGATGGTGTGGGTCCTTGATGATGCTGCCTGCCTTTTTGAGGCAGCGACTGGGATAGATCCCCTCGATGGAAGGGAGGTCGATGATGGACTGGGCAGTGTTTACTACTTTTTGTAGTCTTTTCCTCTCCAGTGCGCTCAAGTTGCCGAACCAAGCCACGATGCAACCGGGCAGCATGCTCTCAACTGTGCACCTGTAGAAGTTAGAGAGAGTCCTCCTTGACAGACCGACTCTCCGTAATCTTCTCAGGAAGTAGAAGCGCTGATGAGCGTTCTTAATAATTGCATCTGTGTTCTCGGACCTGGAATGATCTTCAGAGATGTGCACGCCCAGGAATTTGAAGCTCTTGACGCACTCAACCATCGATCTGTTGATATAAACAAGGCTGTGGGTCCCCATCCTACTCCTTCCAAAGTCCACAATCAGTTCCTTGGTTTTCCTGGTGTTGAGGGCCAGGTTATTGTGCTGGTGTGGCGTCAGCCTAAACACGGGCCACTTATGCTCGAACCTTCATCAGGAGATACGAGGGCGGGCACGTGACATCATGGGCTAGAGGGAGTGTCCTGGTACTTAAGGACTCTCACCTCGAGACCTAGAGGAGTCAACAGGTAGCGGAGCCCGAGAGTACAACCTCGCTCAGCTACAGCAACATTGTAATATGGTTAACGCACCAACTTAACGTGTCACCACTGAATAAACAACACTTTGTACCGACCTGAAGTCTCACCTTTATTCACCACATTGTTGACCCCCGACTGTCCGAATTGAAATTTGGACTCACCTGAAGCACGCAACCTTGGGAGACCTGATGTCTGCAGCCGGCTGCCGCCAACCAGGCCCTGCAGTTAGGTATGCTGCCTCTTCTCCACCAGCTGCTGCTCACCGGAGCTGAGAAGCCGCGGCTGCCGCCGTTCTCCCGCTCCCAGCAACGGGGCAGGCCCCACTTCCAACCCCCACACTGCTCCAGGCCTTGTGTGACGGCCGCCGAGCTCCTCCGCATGACCTGCCCGGAGCCGACCACCGGAGCTGAGAGGTTGTACCAGCCGCCGCTGCCCCACCAGCTGCTGCAGGAGCTGCGAGCGTAGCAGCCTCCTGCCCACAACAAGGCCGACACACGCCCGACGGCCCTGGGAGTGGAGAGAGAGTACCTGCCACTCTCCCGCTCCCGACAACGGATCCGGGCCCGGCCTTGCACCGTGAATACGGCTCCAGGCCCTGCACTGCACTGGGCCCCACCGCTCCGGTACCGGCCTCACCTCCCCGCACCACACCGGGCCTCACCGCTCCAGAACCGGCACCGCAACAGGCCTCACCGCGGCCGCGGCTCCACGCCCAGCCCTGTACCGTGCCTGGCCATCCGAAAGGGCGGGCTTACCTGGGGCGACCGCCGAAGACACCCTTCTGCTCCCCACCGGTCTTGAATCGCTGCACCAGTCCGCTTCAGCCGGCCGGCAAAATGGCCGCAGCGGCCTCCTGAACAAAAGGCCGTGCGACTACAAAAATGCCCAACGCGGCCAGCCGCAAGGGAAGCTCGAACTTACCATCCACAGCACCACCTTCTGGCTGGATGCCATCACTGTGGCCTCACCGCCACCCACAGCGCCACCTTCCGGCCAGATGCCGTCACTGCAGCCTGACCACCGGCAACAGCACCACCGTCAGAGTGGCTGCCGTCACTGCAGCCTCACCGCCGTCCACAGCGCCACCTTCCAGCCGGATGCAGTTCCTGTGTTAAAGAAGGAACTGCAGATGCTGGAAAATCGAGGGTACAAAAAATACTGGAGAAACTCAGCGGGTGCAGCAGCATCTATGGAGCGAAGGAGATAGGCAACGTTTCGGGCCGAAACCCTTCTTCAGACCCTGCAGCCTGACTACCGGCAACAGCGCCTCATTTTGGCCGGATGAGGCTGTCACTGGGGCACAGTGCAGCCTCATCCGGGGCTGTCACTGCAACACAGTTTTCCTATCCTGCACTATGAACACTGGACAATTTGAACTTTTGACACTGATTGCACTGTAATTTGTCTTTTTACTATTCATTTTTGTTTTCACTGCATTTCCACGCTCGGTTCAGAAATTAGTTTGTTTATTTTATTTAGTTTTTTTCCCCCTCATCGTTGCTGGGGGCCATATTTCACAGGACATATTTCACAGGACACGCTCCTTTAGCTGGTCGAGGAGATGCGACCGTGTGTCTTCCGTCCGGCGGCTTCTGCATCGGTCTCCTCGCACCTCTCAGTACCTCGGGATCTCCCGCGCAGAGCGTCACAGCGCCCGTGGAGAGCCCCGACCCCACCCCAGGGGTGTCCCAGACCACTTCCGTCCGGCGGCTTCTGCATCGGTCTCCTCGCACCCCTTGGTACCTCGGGATAACCCACGCAGAGCATCACTGCGCCCGTGGAGCCATCCGTCCTGACCCACATCCGGGGTGTCCCAGACTCACGTGCAGGAGTCGCCCTCGACCATGCTATTCCTTCCTCCGGTTCTGGGGGGGTCCTGTGGCGACAGCCTAAACACGGGCCACTTATGCTCGAACCGTCGTCAGGAGATACGATTGCGGGCACGTGACGTCATGGGCTAGAGGGAGTGTCCTGGTACTTAAGGTCTCTCACCTCGAGACCTAGAGGAGTCAACAGGTAGCTGAGCCCGAGATTACAACCTCGCTCAGCTACAGCAACATTGTAAGCGCGCCAGCTTAACGTGTCACCACTGAATAAAGAACACTTTGAACCGGTCTAAGTCTCACCTTTATTCACCACGTATGGCACCATATGGAAAGTCGCTCGATCTCTCCTCTATATTCTGACATCCCCATCAGTGATACGTCCCACAACAGTGGTGTCGTCAGCGAACTTGATGATGGAGTTCACACTATGACCGGCTACGCAGTCATGAGTATAGAGTGAGTACAGCAGGGGGCTGAGCACGCAGCCTTGAGGTGCTCCCGTGCTGATTGTTCTCGAGTCTGACACATTACCACCAATACGAACAGACTGTGGTCTGTGAATGAGGAAGTCGAGGATCCAATTGCACAGGGATGCGCAGAGACCCAGTTCATGCGAGTTTGATAACCAGCTTGGAAGGGATGATTGTGTTAAATGCCGAGCTGTAATCGATGAATAACAGCCTGACATATGAGTTTTTGTTGTCCAAGTGGTCCAGAGCGAAGTGGAGGGCCAACGAGATCGCATCCACGGTTGATTTGCTGTGGCGGTAAGTGAACTGCAGTGGGTCCAGGTTTTTGTCGAGGTAGGAGTTGATTTGCGCCATGATCAACCTCTTAAAGCACTTCATCACCACAGGCGTTAGTGCCACTGGTCGATAGTCATGGCAAATAAATGATCGGAGCAATTGTTCAAATTATTTTGTTCCATTTTACACGTTTGCAATGAAAGTCATTGCTCAGGTCATTTGGGCTATTTGGGATACTTGAAATTGACAGCAATATTTTGTGCTAAGTTTTGAATGCCCATGAACCTGTTTATCATGTCCATATCAATGAAGACACAGAGTGCTGGAGTAGCTCACCGGGTCAGGCAGAATACGGATCTCCATGTTCTCCTGAGATGCTGTCTGATCCGCTGAACAACTCCAGCACTCTGTCTTATGATTTTAAAATCTTGGTAATGAGGTAGATATTTTGATATTGCTAATCTCTATGGGGAAAGGGGATGTTGAATATTGTTTAACATCAGCAGCATAGTGCAGTATGACATTTTAATCTCCACACCACAGTACATTCTTGCTTGCCAGAGATACAACTTTCATTAGTGTAACCCGTATAATGGTGCATTTTACTACGCAGACTTTTTATGAAGACTAGAGCGGCGCAGTGGTAGAGCTGCTGCCTTACAGCGCCAGTAGACCCGGGTTCGATCCTGACTACGGGTTTTGTCTGTACGGAATTTGCACGTTCTCCCTGGGACTGCTTGGGTTTCTTCCGAGAACAACGGGTTCCTCCCACACTCCAAAGGCGTACTGGTTTTTAGGTTAATTGGCTTGGTATAAGTGTAAATTGTCCCTAGTGTGTTTAGGTTAGGACAGCAGACTCTTGAGAAATACCTCCATTGCAGATTATTTAAAATCTTCCAAGTTCACTGGAAGGTTAAGCAGTCCAATTTCAGTGGCCTGTCCCTGGGCAACATTGCTGTTGAGGCCCTGCTTGCGTTCAGTTGGCGACGCGAGACAGGCCATGTTCTCCGCATGTCCGAACAACACGTTCCTGAAGTTGGCTCTATTATGGTCTTTGTCATGAGAAAAGATAGAAAGGCAGCATATCATTGATGCTCTAATGAAGTAATTTAAGGATATGCTCAAAGCCTCCTGAAAGAAATAAAATGTCCCCAAATGGCTCAAAGGACTCTTTCCCATGGCTATTCGATGTGAAGAAGTAGTTTTCAGGACAGCATTGAGAACCTTGAGTCAATCCATTGGGAGCACGCAGAGTCTCTGTGTCAATGGGAGTACAGTACTTCACAAACCACCCACCTAGTTGCTCTGTCAGCCATCACATACCTAATTGGTGGAATAGTTTTCAGTTCTCACTTTGGCCTCATTAGTTATCAGAGAACCTACAAAACTGAAGGGGAAATAAGTCATTCTCAATCCCGAGGGACAGCTGAACAAGAAGAAACACATTCATTCCATTCTTGGTTATAAAATATAAATTGGGTAATGCTCAGATCTACAAGGAAAGTGAAAGAGGAAATCTACTAGGATCTTCAAAATGTAAATGGCTTTGAGAGTAAATGCATGGATTATTTTCAATGGTTATTGAATCTGTAATGAGGGCAGTGAATGGAGGGTGAATAAAATTATTTTTCAAACAATATTAGACACTGAATGTATTACCTTAAGTGACTATTGAATTTATTCATGACATTTAAGCAGATGTTAGATAAATTTTCAAGTATCAGTATTAAAAGATGTAGGTGACGACCTGAAAAATGGGCTTACAGTGAATAGTTAGGAAAATGGTCCCCAGTGTTGGGATGACTGGCCAAATTATGCTCTTCACTGCTGAGTTCTTGTAATTTAGTATGAATTTGGCAAGAGGTAGGTTTGTTACTTTCAGTTAATCTGCAGAATAATTACTATTATGGTCTGCTATTTTTTAATATATAACTATAAGATAAGAAAGAGAAGAGAAATTGACATTCAGGTGTCTGAATAGTGAGTGGCTCAACTTGACATACAGGGTCTGTGCTCTTTGTAAATGACTTCTGTGCACAATTAATGTGATGAAAATAGCATGTAGTAAGATAAGCAGTCACTCTTTCAGCTTTTATGTTCTCTATTTAACGTGGTCTGTCGGGAATGCTTTGCGCATCGGTGAGAAGAAATGCTTAAACGGACCTAATGCTCGCAGCCATTCACATTTTATACACTGTAGGCACAAGTGCAGAGACTCCGCATACTGTGATCAGGTTGAAAACACTTAAACTGAGAATTAACCAATTATTTATTGTTTACTTATCTATGCTTTTTGAAGTTATTTTATCCAACAGTTCATCTCTCAGATTACTAAGGGAATTTACATGTTTATTAAAAAGTTACTTTTAATTCATAAATTCTGAAGGACAATTCAAGTGTGCTTAGTGCATTGGTGACATTTTTAGTGATTTCTAAAAAAGTGATGAGAAATGGGAATGTGATTATGATGAAATATTACCAAGTAAATGATGCATGTATTTCTGACACACATGTTAGGAGTGTTTATTGGGAGAGAAGTTATCTATCACAGAATTGTTTTCCCTACACGCTTTTAACTTGTGCATTCCATATACAGTCTCAAATTGTAAAATAATCTGAAACTTCTAAACTTAACTGAGTTAGATTTGATTCAGAATTGGCATCATCGAAGGATATATGCTTATGTTTCATTTTGGGATTTAAATGCATAATGAATGTTGATTTTCTAATAAAAGGAAAAAATATATAGATGCTGGAAATCTGAAATGAAAGAAGCAAATGCTGGTAACACTCATCAGGTCAGGGAGCATCTGTTGAAAGCGAAACGGTCAACATTTGCAGTTCAAGGCCCTTTGTTAGAACTGAAAAGTAGAGAAATGAACATTAGTTTTTTGTAGAAGAGGTTGTGGTAAAGGAATGCGTAGAACAAAGGGAATGTTGAGCAATTGGTTAAAGGGGACAGTTACCTGCACATTCAGGTCTTGGTGTGGATAACATTCAGTAAATAGCGTGGCTGTGCTACCTATCGAACATGCCAGATTATACAAATAGAATAAAAACTCTATTGACATTCAAGTGCAGATATAATGAAGTATCACACCTTTTCAATTTCTTGGGCACTAATTGAAGGATTAAGACAGGATGTTGTTTTCTAAACAACATTGATCTCCAAAAGAAACTAATACAAATTAATCTTGTGATCATTCAATTTCTTTTTTTTTGTGGGACAACTGCAAAAATTGGCTGTGCAATGACCTATACATCTATAACTATATTTCAAAAATATTTAGATATGTCCTGAGGCATGATACAATGAGTTATATTGTGCTCAATTCAACACGATTAAGATGAACATACAATCTACATAACTTTTGTTGTACAACTACATTGAGGTCAGAATTATTGAAAAAAACTGATGTTCTCCAGGTACAAATAGTAAAATATCTGTAATGTTAACTGAACATGAGTTGCATGATAGAATTAAATTCGAACCTCAGTCACTCATACATGTTCTTACTCTGAGGAATTTGTTTGAGTACTTTGAAAAAAGAGAAATTCAGGGTTTCATTAGGAATAATGCCTTTATATAAGCACTTTGGCTAATTATTAGAGAAAAAATAAGGTTAGGGTCACAAATAGTGACCTTTTCCATTTGTTTCTGAGTCAATTGAGTTGCATTAGTAGCATGCAGCAAATTTAAGGAGTTTTAGCTCAGTTTACCTCTGACAATGCATTCCGCTATTTAGCTAATAAAATTACAGCAATTCTTTGTTTGTTAAAGGAGAGTGGTAAATTTCATACACAAATACACTCACACACACACACACACACACACACACACACACACACACACACACACACACACACACACACACACACACACACACACTCACACAAATACACACACACACACACACACACACACACACACACACTCTCGCACTCACACACTCTCTCACTCACACACTCAATCGCACACACACACACACACATACATTCTCACTCACACACACACACAAATGCATACATTCATACACACAAACACCAGACACGTGCCGTGAGTAATTACTCAGGGTAGGCAATCAGTCGGCGTTTTAAAAATCTTAAACCGCTCATGCGCAGATTGTTCTCTCCATAAGCTGTCAGTCGACTTTTATAAAGTCTTCAAAAGCCAAATCTCTTAATAAAGTACCATATTTCCCGGCAATTAAAACGCACCCCCATTTTGAGTTGCTAAATTTTGAAAGAAGGCTGGTGGGACATAGAATTTCTCACGTTCAAAAAAATAAAAATAAAGAAAGCAATTTGCCCAAGGCTTCCAAATCTATGCCATTCCAAATTACTGAATGGGTGGGGGGTGGAGGATGACGGCAGGTGGAGACGTGGGAAAAACGGGAGCACACCGGGACAAGTTGAATCAGTTGTGATCTTATTGAATGACAATAGTTGTTCTAGGGACCAATTGGGGGGAGAGCATGTGGGGAGTCTGGCCAGAGGTAAAGTTGCGGGGAGGACAGGAGCATTGAAAAGGAGGGGGTTGGGGATCATGCCAGTAACTCACTCATCGCTGCCGTGGTGCTCCGGGGCGTGGAGCTACCACATTGTGGCCGGGGAGGGAAGCAGCTCGGGTGGCTGCGAGTGGCCTCGGGACCGGACAGCAGAACTGGACGCCACCTCAGTGCCTTCTGCCAGCCCGCTCACCTCTAGCAGTCCTCTCCGTCTGAACATCTCTCACCTGCCACTCGCTGGCTTCGCTCTTGTCAGCCGCTTCCCGCAAATCCTTAAATTCCGACAGCCGTGTAACCTCAATTGGTCTCTTGATCACGCTGTTACAAGCAGAGGCAGGGCAGCAGGCCAAACAACTCATGGCATTGTCATTAAGGGCTAACAAATCATTTATTGCAAGTATATTGCAGACTCCCAGTTCAGTTGATTCACAGCTTAGAATGACAGTCGTGGCCTCTCCCTCGCGATCTTGCAGAGTGACTGACTCACGTCCAGGCATCCAGGGTTTTATAGTCCTGCCCCTGCCCCCCCCCCCCCCCCCCAGAAGGGGTGTTATCTTAATCGCGGTGATTGACAGGCGAGAGAACCAAGCAGTTGATCTCAAGGTTTTTTAAACACCCATAACTTTTATATCTTTCATCGATGGGAAACATCCTCGGGGCTGTGAGTAAGGTGGCAAAAAATCACAGCGATACAGGGTGGCGTTTTTTCTAAAATCAATATTCAGTGCAGACAGGAAGTGGCTAGATGACACTTTTAATTATATAGGTAGATGTATGCATATAGTTCTGTGTGTGTGTGTGTGTGTGTGTGTGTGTATATATATATGGCGCACACTAATAGTTATTAATTGACCCATCAGTGCCATTTATTCTGATTCGGTCTCTTAGATGACAACACTTTTGACGTTGTAGTATAAATAACATTATTTCCTCTGTTTGGGTCTGAGTCTGGGAGTTTTTTTCTGTTCCAGTCCCAAGCGACTAGTTGGTGTTAATAGTTTTAAAAATATAAAATAAGAAAAAGTGGATTTCAAAATAAGCACGAGTGGATTGCATTCCATTGGGTTCAAAAGATCGAAAGCTTGCCTGCAGGTTGTGGTTTAAATATATACCTGAATTGATGGGGTTAATACGTACTTAGGATTTGCCTCTCTTGATTGTGTACATTTGAATTACCTTTGAATTCTTTGATATTATTTATTGAGTATCAATATTTCTAGTTTGAGTGAAATGTGGAATCCATTCCCTATTCCCAGTGCTATTCTTGCCGAACGCACCACTGTTGCTCAAGCAGTATCAAAGAAAACTTTAGAATGTTGTTAAAACATAATCAAAGACATTTTTGAGTAGCATTTAGGTATTTGTTTGACAGCTCCCTTCTGCAGTCTTTGCAGATAATTGAAGGTTAAAAATGGTTCTTTGCGGTGGGAGCAAAAGCTGTCTGCAGGGATCTCAATGCTGGTGTGGCGGCACCTGATAGCAACCCAAGGTCACAACGAACCATCGGCTCTAGAGGGTGGCATCTTGGTGGGGGAGGCGTGTATCACAGGGTCGGTTTCTGAGTTGTTATTTAAGGCCGGGCAACGCCAGTGTCAGCTGAGGAGTAAGGGAGCTGTATGCAGAAGAATAAACACGTCTAGAGCACACAAATTGTGTCCTACTACTTTTTGGCTGGACTCCTGCCAGTCTATCACATCAGGGTCACCAATTGTGGCGGAGACTGGCAGGAGTCCAGCCAAAAACTGGTCGGACATAAGTTGTGTGTTCTAGATGTGTTTATTCTTCTGCAGACAACTCCCTACTCCTCAGCTGACATGGGCGTTGCCCGGCCTTAAATAACAACTCAGATACCGACCCCATGACTCGCGCCTCCCCCACCAAGACGCCGCCCACTAGAGCCGATGGTTTGTCATGACCTTGGGTTGCTATCAGGTGCCACCACACTGGCAGCCTATCCGTAAGTGAGCATAAATCAGCAAATTTTAAGCACTATTTCAAGTTGTAGTATCTCTGCTTATGCATTGGCATACTCACTGCTATGGGTACCCCTTAGCTGGAAATACTAATTTTGAGATATATATACATATCGCCTGCCTAGGCTTATAATTTCCCCTTGAAGAGCATTTCTAAGAGGACTTTTTGTCAAAACACATTTATTCTCAATTAAGTTCCACAAGTTGATGAGAAAATTCAAATGTGGTGATTTATTCAAGACACAAGCAAATGGAACCACCAAAGATAGACACTAAATGCTGGAATAATTCAGCGGCAGGCAGCATCTCTGGAGAAAAGGAATAGGTTGACATTTCGGAGTCGAGACCCTTCTTCAAATGGAACTCCCCTTTGGTCTATCCCATCATTTTAATTCCCTTCTTTAGTTTCACTCTCGGCATACATGTGAAAGAGTGCTAGAGAGATGGACAACCAGCACTCTGTTACAATATCCAGCCTTATCCCATTTTTCAGGACCTAATCTACAGCCTTGGAAGCACATATCAAGTTATTTTTAAATGTGAGCATAACAAAGAATACAAATATTTTAGAGATACACCAAGTCCACACCTGACCATTGATCACCTGTTCATACAAGTTCTGTGTTATCCCTCTTTCACATCCACTCTCCACACACTGGGGGCAATTTTACAGAGACCAATTAACCTACAAACACACATAATTTTGCGTAGTGTGAGAAAAACGGAGCATCCGGTCAGCCACAGGCTTGCTTCTGTTAGTAAGACTAACTGTTTGCACGGAGACAACCTCCTGCTGATGTCCACTTGTGCCAAAGTGCTGGGAGTCCAGTGATTTCAGTAGAATAAAAGATGTACCCCATTGTGAGACTTTAAGCCTATGTTGGGAGGCAATTTCATGATTCGACTGAAAAGGTGAATCTCGCTCTCCGCTGGCAGATTCCTTATATTTCTCTGGAAAGGTCTGAAAACATATAGACCCTTATAAATCAAGTGAGACTGAGCAAAGGTAATTTGGCTCTGATCAAATAGCTCAAAAAATTGGAGTGGGGATCAAAGCTTGCCTTGTTGCATAGTTGAGTGTCACAGTGTGGAATATGATGCGACACAGATTTGTTGGTGGAGCAGTGTTGCTCTGATTTTCTCTGCAGATCCATTGGTTTCTGTAAAATAGGGAATCATTTTCAATTTGGTATCCCAAGATCTTTAAACAGTGTAGTCTGTGTTTTCTGGCAGTTTCCAGACAGCTTTGTTCAGTATGTTACTCTTTGGCATGCAGTGCCAAATAAAACTCGAGAGTTTTATATTGGGTGGAAGGGGTTACAGGGTTGTGCCCAAAAAAAGACTTTGAAACTCTTTCAACTGCTTTGAGATTTTATTTGGAAGAAGTCCTGGTCCTTTATGACCAAGATATAAAAACCTATATTTTTTTTTAATTCATGTTTTGACATCATTAAATGAAAACATTAAGATATCAATATTACTTTTCCTGCTGGGTGAAATAACAGGTTAGTCATTAACAGCACTCCTGTGTTGCTAAGGTAATTGGCAGATATTTTGAAGTTCTGAATGACCAATATTCTAGAGAAAACTCACAGTTGTTTTAACCTGCAAAGCCATCTTTTGACAACAGCTTTACTTATACAGTCTTTGAAATGATAGAACATGAATTGTGATCTTGGTTATATTGGATTATGAATATTCAGAAATATCATACAAAAATATGTATTCTGCATAGTATATTGTTGTTGTCATCCCAGTTTTGAAATTAATAATTGATTTTCCTGCACTGCCTCTTAATTTTTGTGTGCATTTGCTCTTTCCTTCAACTATCAGCAGGGTCTGCAGAATTGCTCTTAGGATAATTGAATGAGCAGCCTTCTATTTATGTCCATTTGTCTTGTGCAAATACTTGACCAATCCAATATCTCACTATTATAATACAACTAAAATTACAGTTCATTTTGGGGGCAATTACAAGCATGAAACTGTACCTTAATAGTTTACCAATGTATTTTATGAAACATCATTTAAATTAAAAGGTTCTTCAGTTGGTGAGTGTCTTAACTGTTCATATTGGACTTGTACTGACACAATATATTGGAGAGTGTTTATTTTACGCATATAGGCTGGATTAAAACCTAGTTTGCCACTGATGCCTAAAAACCATGTTTTGCAGTGCAACCATCTTGCACAAGATTTGTGCAGCTATTAAGTCATCATTTATTTGCCTAGGACCTCAATGACCTAAAGCAATCTCAACAAAAGAGATTGAATGTCTGGAGTATAAATTAACAATTATTTTTACATAGCCATGTGAATGGTCAAAGGTTTTCAATAGTGGGTAAGTTCAATATCTTGGCAGTACTTGCAAGAAACATTATTCACGTTATTCCCTTTTTCATGTATCTGTACACTGTGGATGGCTCAATTGTAAACATGTGTTGTCTTTCCTCTAATTGGTAAGCAGCAACAAAAGCTTTTCACTGCACGTTGGTACACGTGACAATAAACCAAATTCAACTCAACTCAACTCAATACTCCAGTCAGTCAACATTGAAGACAAAGTCAACAACAGGATAGTAAAAAAACAGATTTTTTTTTGGGAGGATTTGTAAGTAAAGTGGGAACGACGAGTAAACGGCCCGAAGACCAAAGTAAAGGTTTATTGTGCTGTTGTCACACCAACCTTACTCTATGCTTGCGAGGCATGGACATGTCTGCAGACATGCCAGACAGTTTAACCACTTCCACATGTCCTGTCTGACAAAACAAGATTCCAGGCACACAGATTCCGGACACGGACATTGTTGAAAGAATCACAGATCAGGTGGGCAGGACATGTCAGAAGAAAGTCTGATGACAGAGTACCAAAGCAACTACTTCACAGAGAACTGGCATCAGGCCAAACGATCACATGGTGGGCAGAAACAGAGATTCAATTATTCTCTTGGAACATACCTGAAGCATTTCAACATTGACACACATAACTGGGAACAAGCATTGGATCGTCTTGTTTGGTGTATTGATGCGTAAAATGTGGTGTTTGTTTATGAGGAGGCCAGAATTGAAGAAGTAAAGAGGGAAAATAAAATCTTGAAAATCAAGAACCACTGCGCCACAGCCTCCTTACATATCTGTCTCCTGTGTGGAAAGAACTTTCAGCTAAGATTGGTCTAATCATTTATCTTCTTATACATCACAGTACTATAGACTATATGATATGTTCTTACTCGAGAACACATGATGAATAGCAATAAATTAGCATTTATTTCTACGCCATCTAATAGCAATGTTACAAAATTTTGAGATGTAAAAAATCAAGTCTGCAATTTATCCCATCAGATAAAGCATAAAAAGAAGTTTAATTTGACACCTAATTTACTTTCATATCTTCAGTATTAAGAAAGTTATGGCCATTTTCATACTCGGAAATTAGCATCTTGCTCCCCATTGCCTTTCAACTGACTTAACTCAAAAGCTGTGATCTGGAAGTTAAAAGCCCATAACTTTCTAAAAAATTAAGAGAACTCAATGAAATTTTCAGTTATTATAGATTGAAGCATTCTGAAACAAATATTAAACAATCTTACTTGGATTACCTGAAATTAAAGCATATAATTAGTTAGTTATCTAATTGTAGCTAATTACAAAATTCAAAACATCTATAGATCTAAACATCTATCAATTTCTTAAGAAAAGATAAACTTTTTTTAAATTGCCTAAGTGTCCAAATAACATTCACACAATAATCCACAATATAATATAATTTTTAAATCTCATTTTCATGAATTTCTGGGCCAAGTGGAAGGAATTTAGTGTTTTATGCCTGTAAATTAATGGCCATTTAAATCAGCTAGCGAGTGAGTTTTAGTGGAATGCGGTGGATTGGAACGTTGCGGTTAGCGGTGAAGTCGGGGGAAAAATACTGTTTGTTCATACATTTTTTGGGGACCCCATTTCGCAACATAAAAATATTATTAAAGCCTCCCGAAAAACCAACTTTTAATATAAAAATAAACTATTTACCTTTTTTTCTCCCCTACGGAAAATCCTTCCAGTTGTCGGTGCTCACGGCTTTTGAAGGTGATTTTTAAATTACTCTAGTTAACAAATAATTTAGAGTAATTTAAAAATACCTTCATTGATGAAATGTCGGAGCGATTTTTCTTCCGCAACGAAATCGCCCGACATTCATCGATTATCCAGGTCTGTTGAAAAACGGCACTTTAAGCCCGCCCCCCTCTGAAAGGCGCCAAAGTCGCGCACACGGGGAGCGGCAGAACTGCAGTGCCGCTAAAGGTAAGTTTTGCAACATACCTACATCTAAGAATAGTAAATTCACTTTGGGTTATCCTAACAATAAGAAATGCAAATTAAAAATGACAACTTTGCTTTTCTCCCTTCTTTTCCAGAAGTAATGCTAGCATCAGAAAGATATTGGTGTTAGTTTAAAGCAAACTGTATTCGACTCAAAGTACAGTGATGCACATAGAGAGGGAACTTTTCTTGGGTCTGTCTACTGTTAAAGGTACAAATATTACCTTCTAGATTCCCTTCCTTCTACCAAGTGAGTTATTTCCCAATTGGTGATATTTCCTGTGGCCATCACCAAAGTTCAAGTTCTTTCTTCTGCTGGGCACAATGCAAAACTTGTGAGTAAAGGGCCTGCCCCACTTACATTCGATTGCATGCGTTTGACGCGACCAAACGGAAGCGGAGTTCACGCGAAGTTGGCGCTAAGTACGCGTGTGACGTCATTTGCGTCATACTTACCAATCAGCTGGGCAGAAGGCAGGCCGACTGAATTTGGGCATCGCACGGCGTCGTGTGGTGACGTCATCATGCAACGCCACGCCGGGCGGTGATGTCATTGCGCAACGCCAACCGCTAGGCGTACGCCGTCAAGACGCTGCGTATGCTGTCAAGACGCTGCGTACGACCGCAATGCGCCTGCGTGCCGACAGGCCGTTGGTGCGCGAAGATTTCGGACACTGTCAGATTTTCGGAGCCCCGCGCGATGTCGGGACGAGCCACGCACAACTCCGCGTTTCTAAGTGGGACCGGCCCCGCGCGGCCCTACGGTGCCCGCACGCCTCAAGCGACCACGAGGTCGAGTAAATTGTGAGCCAAGGTCGCGTAAGTGGGACAGGCCCTTTAGCCTCAGCAGGATCTTGAGTCATGCAAGTGTTATTCCAGAGGCGTAATCTGGATCTCACCTCAATTGTGGGTCTTAGATATTGTACCTTATTCCTTTTTGCCATGTTGGTCTCGCTTGTTTAACTTGGATGTATTGACAGTACCAGGCCTTTCATGTGGTCTAATTTGCTCCTGCTCAGTCACCTTAATGCATATACGCCATACATTGTAACAATTTCTGCTGCAACTTCATCAAAACGATCGGACATTTTAGAAATCAATCCTATGGGTGAGATTTCTTATTGAAGTTTTACGATTCTGCTTTTGTAGTTAATTACTATTATTAATACACGCAGAAATGAATTTTAAAATATTTTTTGTGTTTGGAACTCCTGAAGCAGAGAGATTGTTATTTGGCCCACAATCAAGGTGAAATTTGTGTGCGTCTGAGATTTGTGTAATAATAATCTCATAAAAATGTTAAAATTGATTTGGAATTTATCTTGGACTTCTTTGAATGTACTAAAATATAACATAACAAAGGGCATTTTAGTTACATGTTTTGAGTTCTATCCTGGATACATCTTTCTTCCGTTTAGAAAGCGCAGAAACATGTCTTTTGGTCTGAAGAAGAGTCCTGACCCAAAATGTCACCAACCTTTACCTCCAGAGATACTGCCTGACCCGCTGTGATACTCCAGCAGTTTGTGTCTATCTTTGGCCCAACTTGCCCATGCCGACCAGATGCCCCATCTACACTAGTCCCACTTGCCCACGTTTGGCCCCTATCCCTTAAAAACTTTTCCTCTCCGTTCCTGTCCAAATACCTTTTAAATGTTGTTACAGTATCTGTCTCCACCACCTCCTCTGGCAGCTCGTTACATATACGTACCACCCTCTGCGTGAAAAAGTCACCCAAATTGTTTAACAATTTGCAATTGACAACCTCCTGAAGAATCTGATTGCCATTGTCTCTATAGTCATTTTTCTTTAGCCCTGAGAAGAAATATAAATGGATGTGATTGTCTTTATGTTAAAGAAGGAACTGCAGATGCTGGAGAATCGAGGGTACACAAAAGGCTGGAGAAACTCAGCGGGTGCAGCAGCATCTAAGGAGCGAAGGAGATAGGCGACGTTTCGGGTCGAGACCCTTCTTCAGACTGGTTAGGGATCAGGGAAATGAGAGTTATAGACGGTGATGTGGAGAGATAAAGAACAATGAATGAAAGATATGCAAAAAAGTATCGATGATAAAGGAAACAGGCCATTGTAAGCTGTTTGTAGTGTGAAAATGAGAAGCTAGTGCGACTTGGGTGGGGGAGAGATAGAGAGAGAGGGAATGCCGGAGCCTGAGGGCTGAGGGAGAGGTGGAAAGGGGAGGAGACAGCAAGGGATAACAGAATTGAGAAAATTAAATGTTCAAGCCCAGAGGATGCAGACTCCCCAAGCGGAATACGAGGTGCTGTTCCTCCAACTTGCGGTGTTTCTCACTCTGGCCGTGGAGGAGGCCCAGGACCGAGAGGTCGGATACGGAATGGGAGGGGGAGTTGAAGTGCTGAGCCACCGGGAGGTCGGGTTGGTTATTGCAGACCAAGCGGAGGTGTTCGGCGAAACGATCGCCAAGCCTCCGCTTGGTCTCACCGATATAGATCAGCTGGCATCTGGAGCAGCGGATGCAGTAGATGAGGTTGGAGGAGGTGCAGGTGAACCTCTGTCGGACCTGGAAGGACTGCTTGGGTCCCTGAAAGGAGGGAGGAGGGAGGTGAAGGGACAAGTGTAGCATCTCTTGCGGTTGCAAGGGAAAGTGCCCGGGGAAGGGGTGGAGCGGGAGGGAGTCTGCATCCTCTGGGCTTGAACATTGAATTTTCTCAATTCTGTTAACCCTTGCTGTCTCCTCCCCTTCCCACCTCTCCCTCAGCCCTCGGGCCCTGGCATTCCCTCTCTCTCTATCTCTCCCCCACCCAAGTCGCGCTAGCTTCTCGTTTTCACACTGCAAACAGCTTACAATGGCCTGTTTCCTTTATCATCGATACTTTTTTGCATATCTTTCATTCATTGTTCTTTATCTCTCCACATCACTGTCTATATCTCTCGTTTCCCTGATCCCTAACCAGTTTGAAGAGGGGTCTCGACCCGAAACATCGCCTATCTCCTTCGCTCCTTAGATGCCGCTGCACCCGCTGAGTTTCTCCAGCCTTTTGTGTACCGTGTAATTGTCTTTACTTTGGAAATCTATGTTGTTGCTCTTTACACCATCTCCTGCTTTAGCCTAATTTTTTTGGAAACTTACTAATTTACACCAATTGCTTGTTCTGCTGGATCACAAATATTACGTTATTTAGGTGCTAAGCCAGAAACATTGGATAATGTACTCATCACTTCTGACAGCTCCTTTATAAATTGACCCAATTAATGTAACACACTTAATATACATGTGACCAGCAAATAGCAGCCAGCGTTAACGGCGGACTTGTCTGCACAGTCAGGTAGTTTTATAATTTTTGTAGTTGTATTTGAATAAAATAGTTAAACTAATTAAACTAAACCCATGGTTAAATAATCCGACTTTAGCAAATCCTTATTCATTTGTTTTATTAATGTTGTTTTATTAGAAATTTGAGCAAAATTGCTTCGGCAACAGCTGGAAAATATATTTGCCATGTGAAGGTAATTGTCTGTGTTTAATTAGTGAAAATACCAAGTTTGCTTTATAATTAATTAACTTGGGATTTTCTTTAAACAAAAGTTGAGAGAAAACCTTTCCAATAATACCTTTAAAGTACTCCAGTTTTTTGCAATCTGGTTGCGGGTACATGATAGTCTTATTGTACAAGATAGTCTGATACAATTATACCTTGATTTCATATGGTATTATAAATTCGCATTATATACCGGTCCTTCCCAACGTATGAGCATTGGATTTATGTACACCCCATACATATGAAAGAGTATTTGGGAGACCATTAGGGATGTATCTACAAAGGTATATCATTCCTTCCTGGTTATATACAAAAACATTGAATTAAGATGTTTGTAGATTTTGCAACTATTCACAAATTGACTTCCCGTATTTCTGCTGGTTGTTGATAGAATGTTCTTTGTAATTCTACTTTACAGCCCTTGAAAGAATGTTCTTAGGGAACATTCTTGAATCAATTACTCATTAAATCTCGTGATATAATTTGATGGGTGGAATTGTTTACAGGAAATAACACACACAATTGTGAATTTTAGTAATTTAAAGAACCTCGGATTCTGGCTTACAAAAAAAGACACAAAGTGAGGGAGCTGCTCAGCAGTGGGTGATGTTATGCGTCAGAACCTTTGGACTCATTGTGATGCTGTGGGAGGAGGTTGGGGAAAGCTGGAAGAGAGGAGAGGCAAGACGTAGCTTATAGAGAGGGTGTTTTGATCGGCAGATGGTTGGACAAAGGCTAAAGGTGAAAAGACAAAAAGTGTGATATGAAGATAAAGCCAATTAGGGAACTCGAGAAAGAAATGGAGATGAAAGGGGAGGGGGAAGGCAAAAATGGGTACAAATCCAGGTGGGGTACAAGGAAGAGGGGCAGAAGGGAAAAAAATAGGGTATGAGCTGAAGTGCAATGAATGGATTGGACCATTCTTTGCTGTTGTGCCTTTGGAGAATTCAAAATGCCATATTGCCACAACCATGCAAAGTCCATTCTTCGAGAAGACTTTGAGGAATACTACAACTAGTTTGCAGTTTCCACGATGAGCTGCAAGGTCTGGGTTTGAACAATAACTGATGTTTGAGGGAAGAACATCTGCCACGGTTGTGGATGCCCTGAATTGCAGTCACCAATGGTTATGTTTTTAAAGTGAAAAGATACTCTGAACGTCCTGGCTAACCTAAAACCATTACTGGCTCATTAAATTGAAAATTCCATTAAATCTCCGATAAATTTCTTCTGCTTCTAAACCACAATTGTTGCTGGAAACAAGTTACTTTCTTATCATGGGTAGATTTTAAGATGCACACTTTTGTGACCCTTATCACAGCAAACACAAACGTAACGTGTATGGGTTAATGCTGAGGAATTTTGGAATTGTTCCTAAGGTGCTAAAAATTATTTTATCCCCAAGTATAATTGGAAAGAGAAGAGGAGAGCTAAAGATTGAAAATAAACAGCCACTTCTAACCATTGAGAAAAATACATAAATCTGCAGCAAATATAGTACTTTAAGAATTACCATCCAGATTTTGATAGAAGATTTTGATAGAATTTTTCTCCCATTTGCTGTAAAAATGCCTTTAAAGACGTTAGAAACATAAAAACATAGAAAATAGGTGCAGGAGGAGGCCATTCGGCCCTTCGAGCCAGCACCGCCATTCATTGTGATCATGGCTGATCGTCCCTAATCAATAACCCGTTCCTGCCTCTCCCCATATCCCTTGATTCCACTAGCCACTAAAGCTCTATCTAATTCTCTCTTAAATCCATCCAGTGATTTGGCCTCCACTGCCCTCTGTGGCAGGGAATTCCACAAATTCACAACTCTCTGGGTAAAAACGTTTTTTCTCACGTCAGTCTTAAATGGCCTCCCCTTTATTCTAAGGCTGTGGCCCCTGGTTCTGGACTCGCACAACATTGGGAACATTTAAGCTGCATCCAGCTTGTCTAGTCCTTTTATAATTTTATATGTTTCTATAAGATCTCCCCTCATCCTTCTAAACTCCAGTGAACACAAGCCTAGCCTTTTCAATCTTTCCTCATATGACAGTCCCGCCACCCCAGGGATCAATCTTGTGATTTGGAAAGGTTGTACAACGGGCAGTTACTGTTATAGAAATAAATATCTCCGAACCACATCTCATTTATGATGTAATTTATAACAACTTTTAGGTGAGATTTCATGTCTCATATTATCCCTTTGGGTATTTTATTTCCTTTGCAAATGGAAACCAATGTTGCAACTTCAATGAAAGACAGGGGTGGAAGATTGCAACCTTCATGTGGTCCGCCCTGTTTCGACTAATGCAATCAACTCGACGTGCACAAACGGAAGATCAAATAGAACAAGTTGTCCAACAACTTTAGGCTGTGCACGCCACACGAAAGAAGAAGAATGAAAGCCAGATCCTAAATTCAAAATAAAAGTTGGGAAATATTCTGATCATACACTCTCAGAAAAATGTATTGTCATTTGTCAATGTTGGGAGCTGAACATCCAGGGATATTCAATATTCAGGAGGGATAGACGAAAAGGAAAAGGAGGTGGGGTAGCGTTGCTGGTGAGAGAGGAGATTAATGCAATAGAAAGGAAGGACATTAGCGTGGAGGATGTGGAATCGATATGGGTAGAGCTGCGAAACTCTAAGGGGCAGAAAACGCTAGTGGGAACTGTGTACAGGCCACCTAACAGTAGTATTGGAGTTGGGGATGGCATCAAACAGGAAATTAGAAATGCGTGCAACAAGGGTAACACGGTTATAATGGGTGACTTCAATCTGCATGTAGATTGGGTGAATCAAATTGGCAGGGGTGCTGAGGAAGAGGATTTCCTGGAATGTATGCGGGATAGTTTTCTCAACCAACATGTGGAGGAACCAACGAGAGAGCAGGCTATCCTAGACTGGGTATTGAGTAATGAGGAAGGGTTAGTTAGCAGTCTTGTTGTGCGTGGCCCCTTGGGCAAGAGTGACCATAATATGGTTGAGTTCTTCATTAGGATGGAGAGTGACAAAATTAAGTCAGAAACAAGGGTTCTGAACTTGAACAAAGGTAACTTTGAAGGTATGAGATGTGAATTGGCCAAGATAGACTGGCAGGTGATTCTTAAAGGGTTGACAGTGGATGTGCAATGGAAGGTATTTAAAGACTGCATGGATGAAGTACAAAAGTTGTTCATACCAGTTTGGCAAAAGAATAAATCGGGGAAGGTGGTGCATCCATGGATAACAAGGGAAATCAGGGATAGTATAAAAACAAAAGATGAGGCATACAAATTTGCCAGAAAAAGCAGCCTACCGGAGGACTGGGAGAAATTCAGAATCCAGCAGAGGAGGACAAAGGGCTTAATTAGGAAAGGGAAAATAGATTATGAAAGGAAACTGGCAGGGAACATAAAAACTGACTGCAAAAGTTTTTATAGATATGTAAAGAGAAAGAGACTAGTTAAAACAAATGTTGGTCCCTTGCAGTCAGAAACAGGTGAATTGATCATGGGGAACAAGGACATGGCAGACCAATTGAATAACTACTTTGGTTCTGTCTTCACTAAGGAAGACATAAATAATCTGCCGGAAATAGCAGTGGAACGGGGGTCAAATAAGATGGAGGAACTGAGTGAAATCCAGGTTAGCCGGGAGGTGGTGTTGGGTAAATTGAACGGATTGAAGGCCGATAAATCCCCAGGGCCAGATAGTCTGCATCCCAGAGTACTCAAGGAGGTAGCCACAGAAATAGTGGATGCATTAGTGATAATTTTTCAAAATTCCTTAGATTCTGGAGTAGTTCCTGAGGATTGGAGGGTAGCTAATGTAACCCCACTTTTTAAAAAAGGAGGGAGAGAGAAAGCGGGGAATTACAGACCAGTTAGTCTAACATCGGTAGTGGGGAAACTGCTAGAGTCAGTTATTAAAGATGGGATAGCAGCGCATTTGGAAAGTGGTGAAATCATTGGACAAAGTCAGCATGGATTTACGAAAGGTAAATCATGTCTGACAAATCTGATAGAATTTTTCGAGGATGTAACTAGTAGAGTGGATAAGGGAGAACCAGTGGATGTGTTATATCTAGACTTTCAGAAGGCTTTCGACAAGGTCCCGCATAAGAGATTAGCATACAAACTTAAAGCACACGGTATTGGGGGTTCAGTATTGATGTGGATAGAGAACTGGCTAGCAGACAGGAGGCAAAGGGTAGGAGTAAACGGGTCCTTTTCAGAATGGCAGGCAGTGACTAGTGGGGTGCCGCAAGGCTCAGTGCTGGGACCCCAGCTATTTACAATATATATTAATGATTTGGACGAGGGAATTCAATGCAACATCTCCAAATTTGCAGATGATACCAAGCTGGGGGGTATAGTTAGGTGTGAGGAGGATGCTTGGAGGCTGCAGGGTGATTTGGATAGGCTGAGTGAATGGGCAGATGCATGGCAGATGCAGTACAATGTGGATAAATGTGAGGTTATCCACTTTGGTGGCAAAAACATGAGGGTAGACTATTATCTGAATGGTGGCAGATTAGGTAAGGGGGAGATGCAACGAGACCTGGGTGTCATGGTACACCAGTCATTGAAAGTAGGCATGCAGGTGCAGCAGGCAGTGAAGAAAGCAAATGGTATGTTAGCATTCATAGCGAAAGGATTTGAGTATAGGAGCAGGGAGGTTCTACTGCAGTTGTACAGGGTTTTGGTGAGGCCACACCTGGAGTACTGCGTACAGTTTTGGTCTCCAAATCTGAGGAAAGACATCCTTGCCATAGAGGGGGTACAGAGAAGATTCACCAGACTGATTCCTGGGATGTCAGGACTTTCATATGAGGAAAGATTGGATAGACTCGGTTTGTACTCGATGGAATTTAGAAGATTGAGGGGGGATCTTATAGAAACCTACAAAATTCTTAAGGGGTTGGACAAGCTAGATGCTGGAAGATTGTTCCCGATGTTGGGGGAGTCCAGAACAAGGGGTCACAGTCTAAGGATAAGGGGGAATTCCTTTAGGACCGAAATGAGGAAAACATTCTTTACACAGAGAGTGGTGAGTCTCTGGAATTCTCTGCCACAGAAGGTAGTTGAGGCCAGTTCATTGGCTATATTTAAGAGGGCGTTAGATGTGGCACTTGTGGCTAAAGGGATCAGGGGGTATGGAGAGAAGGCAGGTACGGGATACTGAGTTGGATGATCAGCCATGATCACATTGAATGGCGGTGCAGGCTCGAAGGGCCGAATGGCCTACTCCTGCACCTATTTTCTATGTTTCTATGTTTCTATGTGCTAATGACAGTCCTTAGTTTTTCAGTTATTGACCAGAGCCAGTTTTATTTAAAAGAAAATTGCTCAGTTTGTTTGTATGATTGGATTTTTACAATTAGGCAATATTATTGGCGAACATTACCTGATAGATTACTTACTTGCTAGTCCATTACACTCCAAGGTCTTTGGGTACATTGACCCTTTGAGATTCTACAGGCACATAGAAAACACAATTAAATTGGTGAGAAACAACGAACTGCAGATGTTGGTTTAGAAATAAAGACACCAAAAAGGTATTCTTCATACAACCTGAGACGGTTATTTAATATTATATACTCAAAAAGAAATATTACCAAAGACCTAGCAATTATTTAATTAGACGCTGAGAAAGCTTTTGACCAGGTGGAGTGGCCCTATTTATTTTCGGTTATGAACATTTTTCAACTGGGCGAGAAGTTTAGTACATGGATAAAACTTCTATATACTAATCCAACAGCTAGAATATCAACAAACCAAATGTTATCAACTAAATTTAATTTATCCAGAGGTTGTAGACAAGGATGTACATTATCCCCGTTATTATTTGCATTGGTAATAGAACCATTAGCAGAAAGCGTGAGGTCCAATCCTGAAATATATGGTGATAAAACCAAAGATACGGAAAATAAAATCTCATTATACGCAGATGATGTATTAGTTTACTGAACCTGAAGTTAGTATCCCAAATTTACTAAATTTAATAACTCAATATGGTTCGTTATCAGGATACAGAATTAATTGGACCAAAAGCGAAATTATGCCAATAATGGAAAGTAACCCACATATTTTACACCAATTCCCTTTTAAAATAGTAAAAGAAAAACTTAAATATCTTGGAATTTATGTAACAAAGAGATATACTTCTTTAATTAAATCTTCCGCCTTTACTGAATAAATTAGATAAGAATATTTTGTATTGGAAAACATTACCCATTTCAATGATGGATAGAATTAATGCGATAAAAATGATTTTTCTCCCGCAATTATTATACCTTTTTCAATTAATCCCGATATATCTCCCAAAACCTTTTTTTAAAAAGGTTGATTCTATAGTCACCAATTTTATATGGGATTATAAGAACCACAGAATAAACAAGAAACATTTATGTAAATCAAAAGTAAATGGAGGCTTAGCATTACCGAAGCTTATGTTTTATTTCTGAGCAGTTAATATTAAGAATATGAACTTTTGGTTGGAAGAATTGGATAAACAACCAGACTGGTTAAAAATGGAAAAAGAAGATTGCTTACCTTTTGAAATTGGGTCAATTCTATTTGCTATTACCAAATTAAGCAAAAAAAACCTATAAAGAAAACCCTATAATTAGTTATGTTACAAAACTTACCTTTAGCGGCGCTGCACTTCTGCCGCTCCCCGTGTGCGCGACTTTCGCGCCTTGCAGAGGGGGGCAGGCTTAAAGTGCCGTTTTTCCACAGGCCTGGATAATCGATGAATGTCGGGCGATTTGGTTGCTGAAGAAAAATCGCTCCGACATTTAATGAATGGTGGTATTTTTAAATTACTCTAGATTATTTATTAAGTAGAGTAATTTAAAAATCACCTTCAAAAGCCGTGAGCACTGACAACCGGAAGCATTTTGCGTAGGGGAGAACTAAAGGTAAATACTTTATTTTTATATTAAAAGTTGGTTTTTCGGGAGGCATTAATAATATTTTTATGTTGCGAAATGGGGTCCCCAAAAAATGTATGAACCTCCAGTATTTTTCCCCCCGACTTCACTGCTAACCGCAACGTTCCAATCCACCGCATTCCACTAAAACCCACTCGCTAGTTGATTTAAATGGCCATTAATTTACAGGCATAAAACACTAAATTCCTTCCATTTGGCCCAGAAATTCATGAAAATGAGATTTAAAAATTATGTTATATTGTGGATTATTGTGCGAATGTTATTTGGACACTTCGGCAATTTTAAAAAAGTTTATCTTTTCTTAAGAAATTGATAGATGTTTAGATCTACTCATTGAATTTTGTAATTAGCTACAATTAGATAACTAACTAATTATATGCTTTAATTTCAGGTAATCCAAGTAAGATTGTTTAATATTTGTTTCAGAATGCTTCAATCTATAATAACTGAAAATTTCATTGAGTTCTCTTAATTTTTAAGAATGTTATGGACTTTTAACTTTTCCAGATCACAGCTTTTGAGTTAAGTCAATTGAAAGGCAATGGGAAGCAAGATGCTCATTTCCGAGTATGAAAATGGCCATAACTTTCTTAATACTGAAGATATGAAAGTAAATTAGGTGTCAAATTAAACTTCTTTTTATGCTTTATCTGATGGGATAAATTGCAGACTTGATTTTTAAAATCTCAACATTTTGTAACATTGCTACTATAATAGACAGTGGAATACGCACCTGGAAACAAATAAAGAAAACATTAAAATTGGATTATATACCACTATCTCTTCCTATTGTAAACAATGCAGCATTTA
Organism: Raja brachyura; assembly: GCA_963514005.1. The sequence continues at coordinate 33,364,499 of OY740797.1, read as the reverse complement.
AACCCTCATGGATGGATAAGGGTTTTTTACAATGGAAAAACCATGGAATTACAAAGATGGGTGATCTCTATAGGAAAAATACATTACTCTCATTTCAGGAATTACAACAAATTTATGGGCTTCAATCAAAGGATTACTTTAGATATTTACATAGAGACTATGTTAAGTCAATTACAAATGAATATAAATTTAGAAAGATAGAAATTTTTGATGAATGTTTGAATAAACACCCGAACACAGAAAAATTGATACCATATATTTATAGTATTTTATTAGATAGCAATGTTCCAAAGACAGATTTATATAGGCAATCATGGGGAAATGAATTAGGTAAAACAATTAGACCAGAAATTTGGGATGAAAGCTTACATCATATACATCACTGTTCGTTAAATACTAGACATTCTTTAATACAATTTAAAGTATTACATAGATTGCATTATTCAAAAACAAAACTGAATAGAATTTTTCCAAGTGTTTCCCCTATTTGTGATAAATGTCAACACTTAGAGGCTAACCTAATGCACTCATTCGTACGTTGTATAAAAATTAATAATTTTTGGATGGAAATTTTTAATATAATCTCAGAAGTTGTCAATACCAAACTGGTTCCTGACTCAAAATTAATAATATTAGGAATAACGGAACCAAATCAATTCATTACTTCGAATCAAAGAATTTTTATTGATTATAGTTTAATAATTGGGAAAAAATTAATATTAAAATTTTGGAAAGGCTCTATAACCCCCACAATTAAAATGTGGACCACAGAAATGTCGGAGACCGTATGTTTGGAAAGAATAAGATTTGTCTTAATGGACAAACAAGAACTATTTAAAATAATATGGTCCCCATTTGTTGATTATTTGAAGGGGCAAACTGGTTCGGCACGAGAACCCGACTGAAACCAGAATCAAAGAATAGATGAAGTAGTACATTTCATAAAACGCGGATATATCTCCAACGATGTAAAATCTGTAGAATATTCCAACTTTTTAATATGTATATGTTTTTTTTGTTTAATCTTTCTTTACTATTTTCTATCTTTATAAAAAATGGAAAAAAATAATATAGAAGCACAATTACTATGCAATCATTAATATAAATAATACTGATTATGTATATCTACAAAGAACAAAATGATTTTTATTATGTCAACAATGAACACGTACCTTCTTATTATGTAATTGCTTCTAATTAATAAAAACAATTAACAAAAAAAAAGAAATAAAAACACAAAGTGCTGGAGTAATTTAGCAGGTGAGGCAGCATCTGCGGGGAATCTATCCATATTGCTGCCTGAGTTACTCTACCATTTTGTGTCTTGTTTTAAAATGAAATTGTTGCTTATTCAAACAGTGATGTCTAAGAGTATGCAAAGTGTATTTTTTCTTGCTTAAACCAAATGTGTATACAATGATAATGCTTTTTTCTTGGTAGGTTATGAAACTGCGCGTTCTTTAGCTTTGCATGGAGCTCATGTTGTCTTAGCCTGCAGAAACCGAGCAAGAGCCGCTGAAGCTACACAAAAGATATTGGAAGAATGGGTGAGTGTTTCTATGATAGGTGCAAGCTTTCACTACAATATCTTGATGCTCAAACTATCTTGCAGTAAATGCCACTTTATGGACCTCATTGAATTGGGCCAAGATTGGAAGGTTTGTTTCATTTGAAATTCAATGACAACAAGAAGGTTGCATTGACAACAGCGTAACTTTTTTGTTTCTTTGAAAAGCCCTGTAATTATTTTATTATTTGTAGATACAATAAACAGTCACATCACATTCATTATAGATGAGGTTAGCACATTATTATACCAATTTTGTGACCTTTGTTCCGAGATAGCAAAGCTCTTTGCCGGTTTTGTTACCAGGCATATCGAAGAATTCAATTGAAAATTCACGCTAACTGGGATTAATCTAAGATGAAAATCTTTGAATGGTAAATGTGCAAATTGAATTTCAGGAGAAAAATAAACACAAGTACAATACTATTACTGTATTTTTTTTAGGGCATTTTGTTTGGTTAAATAAGTCGTAGGTCAGTTTCCTTTTATTTGAAAACTAAGTACTGGAAACACTAGATTTGGACTACATCTGTAGGGTTAATGTTTTGGTTTGATGACCTTTATTCAGAACGCTACCAATTGCTTTTTTAAAATCATATTTCCAGCATGTGCAGTACTTTTCTTTTGCCCTTTTATTTGTATGTTTGTTTGCTAAGCGATGCAGCCACACACCAAATGAGCTGACTGCATATCGAATTTTGATTGTTTGAAATGTTAGGAATGTAGCAAGGTATGAGTAATGTACAGAGATTCACTGTTTCCCCTCCAAATTGTTATTTTGGTCAAAATTACATGCTGAAGTGACACTTTTCTGATGAATGCCACCAGGTAATAGACAAATGGAGGAGGAATGGTTTAAAATGTGCTGGTGTTGCTCCTTTAAGAGCTTTACATAGATTACACACATCACAGAATACTGCGGCATGTTGTCACAACAGCAGCATTACAGTACCCCTGAGCTAGTCAGTTATAGGTAGTTACTAAATAATACATCCTCAACTAATTGGCACAACAAATGTAAACTCCAAAATCATATTGTTATTATACAATGGAGTGCTTTTGTCTGTTGCAATTTGCCAACTCGAAGACTGACGACATGTGGGAGAGAGACAGTAATGGGACAATGCTCTAATATGACTTACATTTCTGCAGGATTGAGATTTCCTCGGGGGAAATTTGTAAGATACTGTTGCAATAAAAATAAAAACCACTGTGCAGCCACTTTTCTTTGCAGTGCCTATTACTGCAGTTTTGTAAACATTTTTATTAGATTGCCAATTTAAAGGAAGCACTATTGCTTCTCAGGGAAATGTGACTACTGTGCAGCTGGTTCTTTTGAGCTCCTGGGATCTGTGGACCAAAAGGCATTCAGACATGTTCTGCCATCACTCACCTTGCTGTTGAAATACTGTCACTACTTTGGTTTCAGTGGGCAACAGTATGTAGGAAAATTAACATAAAATAAATCATTATAAGGTTAGTTCACTGCGAAGTACATTTGAAACTTCTACAGAGATAAAAATGTATTTCAATGCATTTATTTCTGAATTAGTAACTAAACTGAAGAGTTTTAAGTTGCATTATAAAATACAGATTGTTGCTTTCTTCTGCTTCATCATCTTCTGGCCAATGGTTGAGTGCAAAATACATTTTCTCCTTTTGGAGTTACACTCATGGACTTTGAGAAAAGTTACACTCATGGATCTTTGAGAAAACCTGTTCAAATCTATGTCAGTTAATTCATCTAATTATTAGACTTCCTTTCATTTATGTTTCCTTTCAATTAAAAGTGACTTTTTTTCTTTTTCACTTTCCTGAGCAAATTGCCATCTGCTACCAAGACTATGTGAGGTGATATGGCCCTTGCACACTATTGTCTTTCTTAGTCACCCTCTGTAAGATCATTGTTAGCAATTATCATCTCATTTTTTAGTTCCCAATCTGTACCCTCCTCTTCCCCAAAGTAGCGTGGTTTTGCTTGGAAGCTCCGGTGAAGGAAGGGCATTGTGGCCTGCCTCTGATTGCAAACTACGTATGCAACATTTCATCTGCAATTTCTGATAGTTATGAGGTATATTGTGAAAACAGACCCTTCGGCCCAACTGAGTCCACACCGACCATAGATCACCCGTGCATTATTTCTATGTCCTGCGCAAGAGCCGCAATATTTTCGAAGTCAATTAACCTACAAACCTGCACATCTTTGTAATGTGGGAGGAAACCAGAGCACCCGGAGAAAACCCACGTGGTCACAGGGAGAATGTACACATTCCGCACAGACAGCCCTCATGGTCAGGATTGCACCTGGGTCACTGGTGCTGTGAGACAGCAGCTTTATCACTGCGTCACTGTGTCACCCTAATTCATTTTCCTGAGCAGATAGTTTTGATTTATATGACATTTCATTTTTAAGAAGTATAATCCTGGAATTATTGCTCTGTGTGAAATTGTGCAATACCCATTAAAAATTATGATACATAATTCAATTTCTGCTTTAGCCAAAGTTTTTTAATGTTTTTATGAAGAATATTAGCTTTTCATCCAAAGTAGCTTTTGTTACTTAAAAATAATGTAGCACCACTTAAAAATCAATTAGCTTTGTATATAATTTACTTATAATTACAAATGTATTTCAGGAATTGACATGTTAACAGTTATTGATTTACTTATAAAACCATAAGTGAATTGTACAGTTTGATGCTGGTGATGCACAACAACCAAGAGAATTAATTTCATTGCAAATTTTACTTGTTTTAATTCCAAGTAAACTGAAATTTGGTTTGTTAAGACGTTGCAAACATTTAAATGTCAAAAAGGCGGATGGGGATAGGGTTTAAGTACAGTTACAGTAAATGGTTTATCTGGCCTACCATCTTAAGATGACAAACACCCATTTTGGGAATAGTCGATTAAGATACTCTGGCTGTGTTTTATGGTGGACCTGATACATTTATGCAGACTAAACATTTGCAATAAAGTCTTGCTTTTAGAATATTTGTATTAAAAATAAAATGGATTAGTGATATAATTTTATCATCACCAATTTCTTTGCAGTATCAATTATGACATTAAGATTTGTGCCTATAAATAAAGCAGCATTTCATCATGGAGAACTATGTTGAGAGTTAGGAGTTTTAGTTTCTACTAGACTAAGTGGGACCTGTTGGGTCCCAGTCGGGGAACCAGGGAAGCCAACGCAACCCATTTCCCAACGCAATATTCCACCACTAACCAGTTCCCCCAACGCAACCCGTTCCCCCAATGCAATATTCCACCACTCAACAATAGCCCCTAACTGCACATGTACGGCTCATTTCCCTCATCTCCCAGCACTCCCTCCCCCTCCTCTTCATGTGTGGGAGGGGAGGAGGGGGGAGGAAGGAAGGAAGGTGTGTGGCAAGGGGTGTGTGGTGTGGGGGGGAGGGCTTGCGGGGGGAGGGGTTGTGGGCGGGGAAGGGCTGTGGGTGGGGGGGGGGTTGTGGGGGCAAGGAGGGTAGTGGAGGGGAGGGGTGTGGGGGGAGGATTGGGTGGGTGGGGGGGTTGTGAGGGAACAGCTGGCATTGTGGAGGCAGAGGGGGGGGCGGAGGGGGAAAGTTGTGTGGTCGGGGGTGAGGGGTGTGGGGGTTGTGGGGGCTGGGGGGAGTTATGGGGGCTGGGGAGAGGGGGGAGTGTGGGGGAGGGGGGTGCGGGCTGGAGGGGTTGTGGGGGGGAGGGGTGTATGGGTGTGGGGTTGTTGTGGGGCAAGGGGGGAGGATTATGGGGCTAGGGGGAAGGGATGTGGGGTGGGGTGTGTGGGCGGAGGGGGTTGTGCAGGCAAGGGGGAGTTGTGGGGCGGCTGTGCAGGCAAGGGGGGTTTGAGGGATGTGTGTGTGGGGGGATGTGGGGGGAGGGGTGTGGGCGGGAGGTGTGGGCGGGAGGGGTGTGATCGGGAGGGGTGTAGTGGGAAGAGGTGTGGGGGGCAAGGTGTGGTGGGCAAGGTGTGGGGGGAGGGGTGGGTAGGGGATGGGTGGGTGGGAGGAGGGGTTTGGGTAGGGGATGGGTGGGCGGGAGGAGGGGTTTGGGTAGGGGAGGGATGGGCGGGAGGAGGGAGCGGGGTGGGGGAGATTGTGCGGGGGGGTAGTGAACATTGTGGAGCTGGAGGGGGAGGGTGTGGAGGCGGGGAGGAGGAAGGTGTGGTGGAGGGGTGTGGACGCGGGTGGGGGGGTTTGGGGAGAGAACTCGGAGAAAAGACGGGGTCGTGGGGGAGAGGGGGCGTATCACGGGGGAGGGGGGCAGGAGCCAGTGTGGGGGAGCAGAGGGGAAGGGACTGGAGTGCTCACAGCGGGCAATGTGGACTCACAGTGGGCGCTGGTCGTTGGACGTTCTCCTCCACTGGGATCTGAGTCTCCGTTTTCCGTTTGGCGACATCTCTGACTTGGCGCCGGATTGGGCCGCTTCCGAATTATTTCTTATTCAGTTTTTTACACCAATACACTGTTCTTAACAAAAATCGACCATCATGTGAGACCTTATATATATTCAATAGACAATAGGTGCAGGAGTAGGCCATTCAATACGATTATGGCTGATCATCCACAATCAATATCCCGTTCCTGCCGTCTTCCCATATCCCCTGACTCCGCTATCTACAAGAGCCCTATCAAGCTCTCTCTTGAAAGTATTCAGATAACCGGCCTCCACTGCCCTCTGAGGCAGAGAATTCCCAACTCTCAGACTCACAACTCTCTGTGTGAAAAAGTGTTTCCTCATCTCCTTTCTAAATGCCTTACCCCTTATTCTTAAACTGTGACTCCTCCAATATTGGGAACAGGTATAAATTAGATAACTTCAAGACCGAAAGTCAAAAGGTTTTTTCATGACAGACAAATCTTCATCGTCATACCACCAATGTGGACACCAAAAATGTGACATTAGAAACTCTGACACATTTAGTCGAATATTTAATTCATAATTAAACTTCATATCGCCCCTCATACATATTCCGGTGGGCGGCGCGACGCTCGTCGCAGCGGCCTCTGCAGTCCGTCCGTCTGTCTTTTTAAAAAATTTTTGTCTCGTTTGAGTGTAGTTAGTGTTTTTCTTTTAGCTGGATCTGGGGGATACTTAAAAAAAAAATTTCCCTGTATGGAGGACCGACCTTTCCTCTGTTGGGTCTCCGTTGCTGTTGGGGCCTACCGTGGAGCGGCCTCCAACCGGACCTGGGGCTTAAATCGCGGAGCTGCGGGCTACTGACCATCGTGGAGCTGGCCAAGTTTGGAACGGGAGGAGCTGTGGTGGCGCGCTGCTGCAGCCCGACCCCGGAGATTCGGAGGCTCCAGCTGCAGGCCGGTGGACGGTAACACTGGGAGCTCGCAGGTCCCTGGTGGGAGACCGCTTTTCGGAGCTCCCGCGGTGGTAACCTCTCCCACCTGAGTTGCGGGGTCGAAAATGACCTGGAGTGGGGCCTTACATCGCCCGGCGCGGCTTTAACGGCCACGGGACTTGCTAGCGCCTGCCGGGGTCTCTGACATCAAGACCCGGAGCGCGGCCTTGCATCGCCCGGCACAGCCTGAATGGCCGTGGGACTTATTTACCATCGCCCGCCGGGGGCTTTGACTCTGACATCGGGAGGAGAATGGGGAGTGCCGGGGAGAGATACGACTTTGCCTTCCATCACAGAGAGGAGGAGATTCACTGTGATGGATGTTTGTGTAAAATGTGTTGTGTCTTGGTTCTTTTCTTGTATGTATAGCTGCAGAAACTAAATTTTGTTTAAACCTCAATGAGGTTCAAATGACAATAAACGGTATTGTATTGTATTGTATATTGTATATCCATTTTGATAATGATCTAGGGAGATATCTTCATCAATACCTGGAGAAACATACAGTAACATAAAGATAATACAGTACGGTAAGATCCCGTAACGGTCGTTGTGCTTGGTGTCCATTGTCACATGACTGTTATCGGGGTCGGTATCTCAGTAAGTTAAAACATGGAGGCTCCAAACCTCTAATGCTTATCAAAAAACCCAACGAGGTATCCTATGTAGTAGCGATTTCTGGGCGAGTTAATTATTTTTTTCTTATTTTCCTATTTAATATATCAAAAACATTGTGGTGTCAAAAACGCAACAACCGTTTACGATATATTTTCCAACTTTTTAAAAACAATAAACAAATGTTTTTGGACATAAATTGGTCATCAATACTAAGAAACTGAGCTAATCTTCAATTTGGCAACACATTGTCACTTGCTTACCTTTCGTACGGACCAAGTCGCCAACTTCATTCCCTGTCAACTTCGGGAAGCTCCGCAACAACCGTTACGGAGACATTTTACTTCCTAAAAAATCAGCCCAAATCAAGCGTCCTGACAAATCATTGGCCATCGAAATAGCTCAAATCCATAAGGTAATGTACCGTTTAGATCACATTGGGGAAAATGTTTGGTTTTCGCTAATAATGTAACGTTCGTTTTCTGTGACACCAAACCTTTTAGTGTCCACTGCAACGTACGCTTGTGTGTATGACGTGTAAAGCGCGTTGCGGTGTCCACTCAGATGGATACAGTATTCTACTACATGATCAGGTGAATGAAGTGGAAATGGTGTTTGCAATTTTATTGTTGCATGTGGTATTCATAAACATAGAAAGGAATAAGAAATACATGCACTTACTGTGCCAACCAGGTCACTGGTGGACACCATGCGACAACCGTTACACAAAATATATTTGTGTATTCTGAGGTAGACACAAATGCTGGAGAAACTCAGCGGGTGAGGCAGCATCTATGGAGCGAAGGAAATAGGCGACGTTTTGGGTCGAGACCCTTCTTCAGATTGATGTGTATTCTGATGCCATTTTCGGAAACTTGCCATCAGTATGCTATCTTTTCTTATATTTTTTGTTGATACTATGTTAATCATGAACCCAATAAAGTGTTGGGAAAACTTTATTTGAAATAATTTCAAATGTGACCCCCTTTGTCACATTTTTGTGTTCAGTATTGTAAAAAGACACATATTCTTACTCCTATTATTGAAGTGGATTGTGCAAGGGAATTCTGGAAAACTGGAAGTTTTCCTTGTTATTTTTGCAGCACTTCAATGTTATTTCTATGTAACAGTGTTGTACCATTGTATAAAGAGGTACAGAAAGAATGTTTGTTAAATTTGCTGATGACGCAAAGAAAGGTAGGAAAATAAGTAAAGAAGCTTCATGGTGAAGCTGATGGAGTAAAAGATATGACAAATGGAATATAAAATGGAGTGAAATTGCCCATTTTGGCATGAGAAGTAAAAAAAAAGGAAGTTGAGGCAGTTGTAAGGCAACGAGATGCAGAGGGGTCTGATTGTTGAAGTGCATAATTCGCAAAAGGCTAGTTTGCAAGAACTGCAAGTAATTAGAAAACGTAACAGAATATTATAATTTCTTGTTAGGAGAATTGAATACTCAAGTTGGAAGGCTGTACATCAGTCATATGGGGCATTGGAGACTACATCTGAAGTACTGGTTTCTTTGTTTACAGAAGATGTTAGTGTGTTGGGAGCAATTTAGAGAATCTTTACTGGATTCACACTTAGAATGGGTGAGCTGTCGAATGAGAAAAGGTTGGGCAAGCGAGGCTAGAATCCACCGAAGTTTAAAAGAATCTTTGTAATTCTCTTCCTCAAAGAAAGCAGAGGTTTGGAATATTTTTCATACAGAAGTAGATTGCATCCTGGTAAGTAAATGAGTGAAATATTTACTGGTAGACAGGGATGCAGAATTGAGGAAATGCTGTGATCAGCCATGATCTTCACAAATGGTGGAGCAGATATGAGGGAATGATTGGCCTACTTCTGTTCCTAATCTGAATGTTACATGAAATTTGGTGTGGTTTTGACATTAGCTTGTGCTAAAATCGTAATATCTCAGAAGGAAACCATTCAACTCTTCATGCCAATGCCATCTATTTAATGGGACCTGATATATTTCAAGGTGCAATTTGAATACTTGATATTTCTGCAACTACCTTCACTGGACTTGAAAATGTTAATTGTTCCTTGTGCTGAGCTATTGTAGACTGAACAAAACACAAAGTGCTAGCGGAACTCAGCGAGTCAGGTGGCATCTGTCATGGGAATGGACAGGCGACGCCAGACTCTGACGAAGGGTTCTGACCCACCCATGGAGGGAAATAAATAGATATTTTGGATCAGGACGCCTCTTCAGACTGTATGGTGTGAAATAGATGGCTGGCTTGCCAGCAGGTCAGGTTGGATCCAAATCACAGCAGAAATAGCAAGTTTGGTTTGCTAAATTGTGAGGAAATGTTCTATTTTAACAGCTTGACATTCTGCGAGTATTGTGACCTTTGGAACTAAACCCTAGCAGCGAATATTGATGGCCATGTGATTCGAACCCTCTTCATGTAGTATGATGGAAATGAAGATCTGGATACATTTACAAGTGACTGTTTTTGATATACCAATAATTTTTTCTCCTTTGGATTACTGTATGTGGATCAGCGTACTGTATTGTAATAATTATTGTAATAATCATCAGGCTGAACCTCTATTATCTTGTATCTGATATCAGTTGTGCAGAGAGGGATGAGGAGGATGAGAAAATCATAAAGCCATATCCTGTAGATACTTAAAATCTGAACCAATATAAATCTTTGAAACCCATTGAAAACACTCGGGTTAAGGTGCATTGCAGAAGAGAAGCTGGGAGTATTTGCATAGCAGGTCAATGACTTTAGTTGAGATTAATATTATATTTAAACAAACACAAAGTGCTGAAGGAACTCAGTGGGTCAGGCTGCGTCTCTGGAGAGCATGGATCTGTGACATTTCGGGTAGTGACCTTTCTTCAGACTGTTTTCCATGCACTCTAGAGATGCTGCCTGACCTGCTGAGTTACTCCAACACTTCGTGTCATTTTCTGTAAGCCAACATATGTAGTTATATGTAGTTTTAATATTATTTTCTTCAGTCTGCAGATACTGCCTGACATGTTGAGTGTTTTTATTATTTCCTTTATTTTACCGCAGAAATTACATTTACTATTATGTTCTAGAAGATCAGGAGTGGATTTTGTTGAAACATTCAGGATCAGGGTGGATATTGATAGGTTGAATTGTGCGAAGTTCTCTAATGTGGCTGTGAAACACCTACTTACCCTATGAGGCCAACTGAAGTTAATAATAGCAGTATTTTCTGAAAAAGGAGCAAGGTAGACATTTGTTGATAACATTGACGAATGGTATCAGCAATGAAAACTTACTTTTCTTTCACTGAAGTCTGGGGCTGAATCAGTGGTGTACGTTTGTCTTTGCCAGTTTGATTTACATTTGTATTTTGTAAATTCTCATTCTGGAATTGGGAGTCGTCAATTCATTAAGTTGTTCAAGTGATTTCCATATGCAAAACAATTATTGCATGTTGTGCATTACCTAAAGAGAACAGTTTGCCACGCAATAGTGTTGTCTTTTTTCAGACCTGGGTAGTTGTGGTATGGAATGCCTTATATTAGTAAATTAGTACAATTATAAACACATTAAAGAGGTATCCTAGACTCATGATCTTCCTCTTTCATAATAGAATCGGCCACATTATTTTTACTTGAACATGTTATTTACTTGCAAAATACATCAAGCTTCCAATTGAGTTTAATCAGTATGAATACAAGCATTTTTTCCTTTAAATACCAGTCATTTGGGACTTCATATTGCCGTGCAACTGATGAATCATTTGTAACATGCTATATGGAACTCTTTAAATGCTTCTCTATTATAGCCTTGTTGTGCAGTATTGAGAGAGCTAATTAACTTTGATTACTGCACTAATATTATGGCACATTGACAATTGTGCAGATTTATGACCATGGGAAAGAAAACAAATGAAATGCAGGTGCTGGAGCAGAAAGAATAAGCTACTATGTTACAGAACTTTAATTACCCGGAATATGTAGTCAGGAGAAAATCACTTGATTAATTACAGTTTGCTAAATTTCCCTGCAAAACCAAGCCACTCTGTAGAAAATGATCACAGAACACAAATTCTGTTAATTTAAAAAAGAATAAACCCCAAACTACACAACTTATTTCATTTATAAATATCTTCGAGGTTTTTGACTTTATTTATTTATGTCATCATGAATTGTTATAAAAATCTCACCATGCTCTCTTACGAATGAAAGTTGCTGAACAACCTGGTTGAAACTTACACGTTGCCTTTGACCATGTCTATCTGAACTTCTGTCCAATTCTGCAACTTCATGAACACTTGTGATTAGCAAATGAGGTTGAAAAATGCAAGTTGAAGTGGTTTATTGATTTCATCCATAACAAAAGAGATGGAATGAAGAGAAGATTTTAAAGAAGTTGACTGTTAAGTTTTCTGCTTTTCACCAATGTTAAGCCTGCAGGGGAAAAAAAAATCAAGAGACTGATTGATTAACTGATTCACAAATGGTACTCCCTGGCCAACAAAGAGTACAAACGTGGTGTCAGATCGAATTTATGGAATGCTCTGGAGCTCCATTGGCCTCCCTTGACACGTTTTAAACCCACTTGACCTCAATTTAACTGTTTAGGGAGTGAAACTCCATTCTCTCTATTCTCTAAATGTTTAAACTTGAAGCGTGTAGCGTGTTCTAAGTATGCATGTCCAGACCTGACAGTTGAAGTTTGAGCCATTTGGGAATCAAGTTTTGTAAGCAGTGTTGTGCCTAACAGGAGATGAATGTTCAGCTGTTATTTTCATTATAATTCCGAAAGCTGCCATGTAAATGAATCCAAGGTGAAGTGTGAGAATGCTTAATTGGCTGAGACAATTGTCATGGCATTATGGCAGAAGCAACCTAGACTTATGATGAATGCTAATTTCCTTCACGTAGTTAGATTCTGCAGAACACTGAATTCTGCACTTTGCCATTTATCACAATAATATCACGCCCATTTGTTCCTTATATCAAAATATGTAGGGAAAAATAAAAGAAGGTGGAATGTTACATTATTTTTGAAGGGTTGGTTATCAACAGTCCCAAACAGATTTGAATACAGGTCATCCCCAATTTGAGAATGTCTGAGTTATGTACAGATCATACAAGCGATTAAGAGTTTCGGAGAGCAGCAGGATAGATTTGCCGGCTATTGCAGGACTGCAGGCATCTTCCAGATGGGAATTTGGTTCTGACTTGTGAACGATATGTTTTTCGAACAGTTCACAGGAATGGAACCCAGCCATAATATGCAGAGGACCTGCGAAACATTTTCATGAGATGCACCCTTGAGAATTTTCAATATATGCTTACTCAAATGTTCTCAATTGCGAACAGTGCACAATACATTTCTGATTTACTTACTGTTACAGAAATTTGTGACTTATGAACTGTGACCAATTCACAAATTCACAATTCACAAATTTCTGACTTGCAAATTGTCACAGAAATTCTGACTTGTGAACTGTGAACAGTTCACAGAAAATGTCTGACTTGTGTACTGTCCTGGTTACAAATAGTTGGCAGGAATGGAACTCTGCCTAATCTGGGGAGGACCTGTGTAACATTTTCATGAGATGCAACTCTTGAGAATTATAGATACTTGCTAACTATTTTATTTCCATTGAAAGTAAATGAAGTTACATTTAATCTGATGAGATTAAAGAAAACAAAGGTAGATTGCTGTCATAACATGGACTCCATATCCACCGAGATGGTTGCTTCATGTCACAGTATAACAATCTGTATAATAGTTTGTGATATTTCTCCCTGCAACATTAACCATGTTCTTTCTCCTAGATGCTGCCTTATTTGCTGGTCATTTCCAACATGTTCTGTATTGTAATCAAAATATCGAAATTACTTTGTTTGTCATAGTTAATCAGATAATCACAATAAATGTTTTTTTTAATTTCCGAACTCTTCAGTATCCTTTACCAGGATTCAGTATTCAATTCTTCTATCTTAATAGGATGTTACTTGACTTTTCAGAGTATTTCTGTCATTTTCTGCCTTTACTATCTGAAATGCAGTATTGTCGATTATCAACATATTGCAGTTCATTGGCTGGTGATAATACAGTTAAATGCTGAAGCAAAATATTAATATTTAAATCATTGGAAATAAAAGCAGAAATGTTCCTCGGATTCAGTTCAATTTAGTTTATTGTCATGTGTACCGAGGTACAATGAAAAGCTTTTTGTTGCGGGCTAACCAGTCAGCAGAAAGACAATACATGACTAACCAGTCAGCAGAAAGACCATACATGACAGATAAGGCATCATGTAGAAAAAAAACTATCAGTCAAATCTATTTACAACAAAAAAACATTTGGATAGGATAATGGATAGGAAAGGTTGAGAGGGATGTGGGTTAAACATGGGCAAATGGGACATGTTTAGATGGGGCCTCTTGGTTGGTATGAACGTGTGAGGATGAAGGGCCTGAGTCAGTACTGTATGACTCAGTGGCAGATACATGGAATAATGGAAAAGGAAAAAAAATATGCAAACACTGGCAAGGGAATAGAAAGAGCCATGATCTGTTTGGATGAAAAACTCTTGACTGTAATATAAGGACAATAAAGGATTAATGAGAAATCAATTATGCACACAAGCCAAGGAGAGTGCAAATGGCCATGAGTGGAAATGAAGCTTGGACAACTGGCAGTGTGGTTGAAGTAAATGAACATTAATTTGAGAAATAGGCTTCAGGCTCATTGTCTTTTATTGTATTTTTTATAATCTGTTGGCAGGTTGGTATTTTCATTTATATTTTTACTTAAATTGAAAGGAACATTACTTTTATTCAAAGTCATTTTACCCACTGTAGTCCAGGAAATTGTCTGATAGGAAAATTGAATCGGTAACCTTGGAGATCAATGTTAAACTGTCGGGACAAATATGTATAGGCGGAAAGTGTTGCTCAGGATTGGTCAGAAAACCAGCCTTTTAGGTATGAAATGTAAGAAAAGCTGATTTTGCACATACAAAAAGGAAGTGACTAACCATCAAATATCAAGCAAATTGGAGGAAGTAGGGTTATATGCAGCTGCATTATAAAACAATTGCAATTGCAGTGGGAAGCTCAGTTTTGATCTGAATCTGAATCTGGTCTGTGGACAGTAAGATGGACGCTCATTGTAGAATTTGGATGATGCAATATTCATGTGTAAGATAGTGTGATTTTCAATAAAATAAGTATTTGAAATTTTGAGGAAGAAGATGCTACTTTTGATCGTCACAATGAAGCTTATGCATCTGTAAATATAAATCTATTTTCTTGACTGAGAATTTGACTTGTTTTGATCATTGTGGGAATGTTATTGTTACATGTAGTTTAGGCCCACGGAGTACGCACCAACCAGCGATTCCCACACATGGTGGCCGATTAGGAAAAGGGGAGATGTAGCGCGACCTGGGTGTCATGGTACACCAGTCATTGAAAGTAGGCATGCAGGTGCAGCAGGCAGTGAAGAAAGCAAATGGTATGTTAGCTTTCATAGCAAAAGGATTTGAGTATAGAAGCAGGGATGTTTTACTTCAGTTGTATAGGGTCTTGGTGAGACCACACCTGGAGTATTGCGTACAGTTCTGGTCTCCATATCTGAGGAAGGACATTATTGCCATAGAGGGAGTGCAGAGAAGATTCACCAGACTGATTCCTGGGATGTCAGGACTGGATAGACTCAGTTTATACTCTCTAGAATTTAGGAGATTGAGAGGGGATCTTATAGAAACTTACAAAATTCTTAAGGGGTTGGACAGGCTAGATGCAGGAAGATTGTTCCCGATGTTGGGGAGGTCCAGGACAAGGGGGCACAGCTTAAGGATAAGGGGGAAATCCTTTAGGACCGAGATGAGAAGGACATTTTTCACACAGAGAGTGGTGGGTCTCTGGTACTCTCTGCCACAGAGGGTAGTTGAGGCCAGTTCATTGGCTATATTTATGAGCGAGTTAGATGTGGCCCTTGTGGCTAAGGGGATCAGAGGGCATGGAGCGAAGGCAGGTATGGGATACTGAATTGGATGATCAGCCATGATCATATTGAATGGCGGTGCAGGCTCGAAGGGCCGAATGGCCTACTCCTGCACCTAATTTCTATGTTTCTATTAACTCAACCCGACACACATTAGGGACTTCAAATGTGCATTAGTGATGCAGGTTCTTGGCAAAGGGAGCAAGCGGGGTCTTCTCTGAACCACAACTTCAGGTTCTGGGGTGAGGGTAGAACGTCAAAAGTGGCTCTGATGACAAAATTTAGCCGAGATCCCTCCATTTGCCAGATGTCATGCCAGCTGAGTTTCCTTTTTTTTCAGGCTCTCCCAGTTAGTTTATTGGCCCTGCTTGGCCATTGATACCGCCTTGGCATGTTGCTCTGTCTCCTCCTGTCTCTTCTGCACTGATGTTGCCTTGTACCATTGAGGAGCTTTTGGGACGAGCCCGGGCCCGGCTCTCCCCTGTTGGACTTGGCCAACCACATCCCTGAAATGAAGAGCAGAGTTAGCACTGTGAACAGCTTCAGATGTGGTCCACTTCATCCCCGTTGCCACACGGGGGCCACTGTTCGAATAATAGTATCTTCAGATTCAGTGAAGGTCATGACCAACCTTGCTTTAGTGCATTTGAACTCTTCCACAAGACCTGCAATGGGTAATTCCAATTTGCCATTCCCATACAGTCCGACAGGACTTAAGCATCGTGGAAGTCCAAGCCACTGTTTCACATGTGTGCTGATCATGCTTTCCAGCTTTTCCACTTTGTTGATGGGGATTTCATACACAGTTAAAGCCCACATGAGTCTTGGTAGTATGCCAAACTGGCAGCACCACAGCTTGAGTTTTCCTGGTAGCAAGGTCTTGTTGATGCAAGCTATGTGCGTGATGGAATTCTTTTTAGGTTCAAACTGCTCGGTGTCCTTGAGGTTTGCATCATACCATCGGCCCAAGCTCTTCACTGGCATTTCTGAAACAGTTGGAACAGGTATTCCATCAATATGTATCTTTGATCGTTGACTAGACTTTTGACAATGGAGATGCTTCTGAATTTGCTGTGTTTAATCTTCATCCTTGGCCATGTGATGTTTTGATTCCGTTTTTCCAGAAGTCTCTTGGTGCAGGGGACAGTTGTCGTTAGTGTTGTTATATCATCCAGATAGGCTCGTATAGGTGGTAACCACTGACCACACTGTAGCCGTTTTCCTCCCACAACCCATTTTGATATCTGATAATGAGCTCCATTGCCATAGTGAAGGTCAATGGGGAGATGGTGCACCCCGCAATGATGCTTACTTCCAGTGGTTGCCAACCTGAGGAAAGTCTGATGTTGTGAGACAAAATTGCAGATCCTGGAAGTTCTTTTTTTTTATCAGATTTGTTATTATTGCAGGCACTGGGAAAGAATTCAAAAGAAGTCCACAGTAGCGAATGAGGAACTGATCCATAGGCGTTGGCCAGGTTGAGGAACAAGACATGCAGATTATTTTGTTCTTTCTTAGCAGTCTGGATTTGATGCCATTTGCCGCTGCTATGTTCAAGGCATCCCGAGAAGCCTGATATGCCAGCCTTTTAGATTGATGTATCAATGAAATGGTTTTGTTTCAGATACTTTGTAAGTCTTTTCGCCAATACACTGAAAAAGATCTTGCCTTCTATGTTAAGAAGGTTTATTTGCCGAAACTATTCGATGGTGGACAATTTTTTTTTCTTTTGGGATCAGCACTCCTCCAGCTCTTCGCCAGGCTTTGGGGATAACTATGGGAATTCCTCCAGAGGAATTTCAGAACATCCGGGGCATTCTTGTAGACACAATACAAACCCAAGCCAATTAACCTACAAACCTGTACGTTTTTGGAGTGTGGGAGGAAACCGAAGATCTTGGAGAAAACCCACACAGTCACAAGAGAATGTACAAACTCCATATAGGCAACACCCGTTGTCAGGATCGAAGCCGGGTCTCTGGCGCTGAAAGGCAGCAACTCTACCACTGCCACCAGGCCGCCGTTTCTTTAAGCAGTTTGTTCAGGAATCTCACCAATGGTGTCCAAGGGCAGCCATTGTGGTCAATGGGCAGTCCCCCTGCTCAAAGTATAAAACAACCTTTTTAAGACATTAGGGTACTAATTTTTAATCATTTTATTTTATGTAAATGTCTTTCAAAATTCTAACCACCACAGCACAGGCTAAGTCTTGAACTAGAAGGCAGTGAACAGATAAAAAATGCTCTCGCCTGAATTATTTCCAGTTCAGTTCAGACAAAGAATTTCCTGCTTCATTTTTGGGGCACAGAATTTTAAGTTGTTTCCAAATTATTGCGAGCAAATGTTGCAATGGAGAGAGAACAGTAATGGAGAGAGAATACGTGGATCAGAAAAGTCACCATTTTTAAAAGCTGTCCTTGAAATTTACTTGCCCTGGGTAACAGGAAATATTAAATTTGGAGTCATGATTTGTATTAACCTATGATGAATTATCTGACACGCATCTTCCCTAGAGCAGAGCAATAAAAAATTAATATGTACGAATTGTTAATGATCATTCTGATTGCGCTTTTGCCAAATTAATGCTTTTGCCAGAATTGATCTCTTCACCGGTAACTTTTCAGAAACCATCATGTAAGAACCATTTTCAACTTTTATTTTTGCTTTGCAACATTTACTATCTATTCTTCTAGGTATGTGCAATATATACTTTTTCCAACAGAAAACAGGCAAAATCCTTTATGATCTATGGCATTGATGGGTTTTCATTGGCAGTTGGGAATCTGGAATGATGTGTTTTTCTTTTTATCACATTTTGTGGGCTGCAATTGGAAATTTGCCAATATAAAAATGAGAATCACATGGATAATTTTTGGATGTGTAATAAAACAAATATGCACCATATTATAGTTAAGGATGGGTCTTCATCATTCATTGAATGCAATAGGGTGGAATTGTGTCCTAATATTGTGCAGCACATACAGTGACCTCCATAATGTTTGGGACAAGGATCCATCATTTATTTATTTGCCTCTGTGCTCCACAATTTGAGATTTGTAATAGAAAGAAAAATCACATGTGGTTAAAGTGCACATTGTCAGATTTTAATAAAGGGCATTTTTATACATTTTGGTTTCACTATGTAGAAATTACAGCAGTATTTATACATAGTTCCCCCATTTCAGGGCACCATAATGTTTGGGACACATGGCTTCACAGGTGTTTGTAATTACTCACGTATGTTTAAATGTCTCCTTAATGCAGGTATAAGAGAGCTCTCAGCATTTAGTCTTACCTCCAGTCTTTGCATTACCTTAGGAAACTTTTATTGCTGTTTATCAACATGAGGACCAAAGTTGTGTCAATGAAAGTCAAATAAGCCATTATGAGACTGAGAAACAAGAATAAAACTGTTAGAGACATCAGCCAAACCTTTGGCTTACCAAAACCAACTGTTTGGAACATCATTAGGAAGAAAGAGAGCACTGGTGAGCTTACTAATCACAAGATCTCCACAGCTGATGACAGAAGAATTCGCTCTATAATAAAGAAAAATCCCCAAATACCTGTCTGACAGATCAGAAACACTTCATTCTGATCTGGCAAGGAAGGCTTCATGAAGAGAAATACAGAGGCCACACTGCAAGATGCAAACAACTGGTTAACCGCAAAAATAGGATGGCCAGGTTACGGTTTGCCAAGAAGTACTGAAAAACTCAACCACAATTCTGTGGTTGATCTTTTGGACAGATGAGATGAACTTTCGGACAGATGAGTTGAAGATTAACTTATATCAGAGTGATGGCAAGAGCTAAGTATAGAGGAGAGAAGGAACTGTCCAAGATCCAACGCATACCACCTCATCTGTGAAACATGGTGGTGGGGGTGTTGTGGCAGTCATTGCATGCAAAGGATGTGGAACAAAATACTAAACATGACTACTTTCATTTACATGACATTGCTGTGTCCCAAACATTATGGTGCCCTGAAATGGGGGGGGGACTATGTTTAAACATAGCTGTAATTTCTACATGGTGAAACCAGAATGTATGAAAATGGCATTTATTAAAATCTGACAACGTGCATTTTAACCACATGTGATTTTTTTCTATTACAAATCTCAAATTGTGGAGTACAGAGGCAAATAAATAAATGATGGGTCTTTGTCCAAAATATGATGGAGGGCACTTTGGTCCTTCAGCCGGCCATAGTTGGTCCTTTAGCCCACCATTTCCATGCTTTCTGTTGTACTGATTGTACTTTTGCAAAGATAATGCTTTTTGCTAGAATTGATCTCTTAACTAATTCTTGATTTCTTACTAATTCCTTATCTGCATTAACTACGTGCCTGGGCTTGTCTTAGACAGTGGTGCAAAACCAGCAATAATAAATTGGCAACTCACTTTATGTGATGAATGGAATGATTTATACAACCATCCAAAACATTTCCTTCCCCCTTGAGCTTCAGTAGTTTAGTTTAAGTTAAAAATACAGCATAGAAGCAGGCACATTGGCCCACCGATTGCATGCCCATCATCGATCACCCATTCACGCTGGTTCTGTTATTCCACTTCTCATCTATTCCCTACACAATTGAGCCAATTTTTCAGTGGCCCATTATCCTGCAAGTTTGCACATCTTTCAGATGTGGTAGAAAACCAGAGCACCCGGAAGAAACCCACACAGTCACACAGCACACCCAAATTCAGGATCAAACCCAGGTCTTTGGTGCAGTGAGGCAGCAGTGATAGAGCTATATAGCTGATAGCTACACCACTGTGGTGCTCAGTTGTGTATTTACAATATATATTAGGGTAATCTGAAATTTTAACTGTGGTTAAAATGCCTGTTCATCTTCCTCCCTTCCTTCTAAACCCAAGTCCTGATGAGTGTTCTGACCCACAATGTCAATGATCCCTTTTTCTCCAACTTTGTTGCCTGACCCGCTGAATTCCTCCAGCAATTTATTTTCTGTACCAAATTCCCTGCTCTGTTCCGCTATCAAATTCTGGAAAACCTTTGCAGAACTGCTTTGGTCTTGCTTTTCCTTTCCACATAGGGCAATGTGATGAAGCATGTGGGGAGTGCCTGGTAAAGCCAGGATTTATTGCACATCCTTAAATGCCCTTGAAGGTGTCTTCTTGAACTACTGCATAGCATATGAAAGAAGAGCATTAAAGAATGTGGATTGAGTGTAAAGTGGAAGTAATGTAGAACATTTGTTGTGATTTTTATTGAATGGGAGAGTGGGCACAAAATTTTGTCGGGCCTGTACTGATGCAACTGCATGCTTTGTGCTCTACCGTACATCTAAACACCAAAGCCTGATGGGCAGGAAAATCCAGTCTGTGTCATACAGTTATAATTACGGTAAACCGGTCTACCGTGACATATGCACACTCCAATCCACCCAGATGCAACGTTACTGGGCTGAACAATGTGGATCATGGCTGAAGCATATGACTTGATTTTACTTTGTTAGAAGTTTAATGTAGCGTTTGCTTTGCAACTTGATATGACTGAAGAATGAACTTGAGATATTTGTGTGTATATATATGTTGGCAGAGCTGCTGAGGATCTGCACATTTTTCTTTTATGGTCAGGGAATTTGTTGGGTTTACTAATGGGAGCTTTAGAATAATTCACAGTGTGATGGTAATATATCTGTTGGAAGCAAAAATACTGTTACTTGCTGCCTGGAAAACTCCTTTTTCATTCTACAGACAATATTAGGTCCATTCTGCTGGGGATATCATCAATTGTGAAGGATTATTTTTTTGTTGTACAGAGGCCAAATGTCTAATTTCAAATAAAGCTGGGGCCCATTTGAGATCTGCACAAATAATCCGATTGTCGACCACCATGATTTATCACTGAAGGAGACAAATGGAATCAAACACACCAATTGAGAATTTGAGAATGTTGGCAAAGAAACAATGAATTATAGAATGAAAGGGTTCATTATATATCCAGAAATTTCCAATGGTTACTTGTGAGAATTTAATGTTTAAACAATCTAAATATCATGGCATATTCAGGCACAATAGCACATTGTTATAAGTCCTTTACAGTCTATCCAAGATACTATGAAAATATTATGTATTTTCACAAGGAACCTGGGTCTTTATTTATTTTTGCCTGTTTTTGAAGAGTTTTGGGGAGATATATTTCAGGAAATATCCCATGTAATCATTCTGTTACCTCCCTGTCCATCATGAGTACTGACCTCACCATTGAAGGGATCTGCAGGAAGTGCAGTCTCAAGAAGGCATCAAAGAAATATGCCACCTTGGCCATCCTCTCTTATGGCTTCTAATATTGGGATGAAGGTATTGAGACCGTTGCCTCCAAATTCAAGAATGGCTTCTTCTCATCAGCCATAAGGTTCTTCAACTGCTTTGTAAAACCCTAACCACAACACTACCACGGTACTGAACCGCTACGGACTTTGCACTATTGTGGTTTGTCTACTGGTTTTGCACCACCATACTTTACTTTAGAATAACTGATAATTTATTGTATATTGTTGCATCAAATGTGCTTGCAAAGCTGTAGCATGTAACAAGGTCATTGCTCCAGAACATACGGTGCATATGACAAATAAACACTCTTGATTGTTGATCTCCATCCTGCATGTTCTTGGGTGTCCTGTAAAAGGGGTCACATTTTTGCGTGTGTGTTTAAATTAATTGTAAATGACAACTTTATTCATTGTGCGAACATCTTGGTAATTCTCAGTGGTAGCAATATAATGTGGGTTCCCTTTAGCTCCTCCAGACATGCAGTGCTGCTAAATTGTTAAGGTCCACAGTAATGATGGGGAAAAAATAAGGCAGTGCCCTTCTGATTTTATCAACCATTTTTGTTACCAAAATGAGAGAGAAAAACATTCAAAAGGGAAGCAAGGTAAGAGGTGGGTGGGAATTTAGGCTCAATTAAACCCTAACCTGTTTAGTTTTTATTGACAGATAGAGCGTGAAACACTGCCTATGGGATACTGCGTCCACACTGACCATCAATCACTTATTCACCAGAGTTCTATGTTGTACCACTTCCATGCACGCTATCCACCTGCAAAAATCAGGGAATCAGAGGAAATCCACACCATCACGAGGAGAACGTGCAAACTCCACACAGCACTGGAGATCAGGATAGAACCCGGTCCCTGGCACTGTGAGGCAGCTGTTCTATCCTGCTGCTCCACTGTGCTGGCACTTTGCTGTGTGCCCTCAGTCGGCTCTTCACAAAATTGCTGCTTTGATATTCTGTGAATTAACTTACAAACTACTTATTCAGTAAATTAATTCACAACTTTTTCTATTGTATTTGTCAATCCCCTTTTTGTCAATTGCCGCCATTGGCCAGTTAAGGTGGATTTAAATGATTTGCAGCGAAGTAAACTGTGGTAAACTGTGGCAGCGAATATGCTGTGGTGTAGGAAAAATAAAAGGTAAGCTTTGTTAAACATTTAGTGACATGAATTAGCAACATGTGATCTGACAGTTATACTTCTGGATGCAGTTTTACTTAATTGATTTTGGTTTTAGGTTTTAGAGATACAGCATAGAAACAGTCCTTTCAACACACCTTGTCCATGCTGACCATCGATCACACTAGTTCTACGTTATCCCACTTTCTCAACCACTCCTTGCAGACTAAAGGAAATTTTACAGAGGCCAAATAACCTTACAACTCACATGCCTTTGGAAAGTGGGAGGAAAATGGAGGAAACTCCTGTGGTCATGGGAAGAATGTGCAAACTCCACACAGGTAGCAACTAAGGTTAGGATCAAACCCGGGTCTCCGGCACTGTAAGGCAGCAGCTCTACATGGTGCGCTACTATGCCGTCATCAGTTTGCCGCCCACAGTTTGTTTGTTTAATGGTCGTCATTCATTTCTCAAATGCATTACAGAAACAGTTATAGGAAAGGTGACTTTTTATGCTGCGTGTAACATGATTCTGCTGTTTGTTAGACATCACAATTGATATGGTTGTAGTTTTATTGATTGAATCTTGGGGAACTGTAATTGGGGAATAGATGTACAGAATGTGAAATATAACTGTTCAAATGAAGACAGAACATGTTGGAAGTATTCAGCAGGTCAGACAGCATCTGTGGAGAGCAAAACAATTGCAGCATTTGCGATGAATTGTCAGGTTTGAAATATTACCTATTTCTCTCGCCACAGAATGTTTGCTACTTGAATATTTCCATATTTTTTGTTTTAATTTCAGATTTCCAGACTTTCCATTTTTTGTTAAGTACCTAGTTATAGTTGTTGTTTAGTTATTATTTGTCTTCCAACTGTATGTTAACAATTCTTATAATAAATATTAACTGTGAAATTATTTGGGTGGAAAATGCTTGCTCTTGAGTCTAAGAATCCGAGAGGATCTTTCAACCTCTTTCAAGTCCATGTTGGTTCATCATAGGGGAATCTGTAATCAGTAGAGCCAGGATTTTACCATAAATGCCATGTGCCTTTTCATGCCTTTTTTTTTACCATTTCACCACTATAATGCCTTTTTCACGATCGTGCCTAAATCAGCCTTTTTTGTCGTTTTGCTAAAAGGTTGTGCTATTTCCTCTTTGTGCCGTGATTACAATGACGTTTTCTATGTTAACACTTTAATATTAATGGTATTATTAAAGTGTTAACATAGTATAATGTACAAGAAAACCGGGGGCGCCCACCGTCGGTCATTCATTCGTTCGTGCCACTGCCCGCTGGTTCAGTCTTCTCCAAGATATATTTAAAAAAGAACTGCAGATGCTGGAAAAATCTGTAGCCAAAAGGTAGCCAAAAAATGTTGGAGAAACTCAGCGTATGAGGCAGCACCTATTAAGAGTAGGAATAGGCAACGTTTCGGGCCGAGACCCTTCTTCAGACTGATGTGGGGGGGAGGAGGTGGGAAACAGAAAGGAAGAGACGGAGACAGTAGGACTAGGAGGGGATTTGGGAAGGGGGAGGGGACGTGGGAGAAGACAAGGGCTATCTAAAATTAGAGAAGTCAATGTTGATACTGCTTCAAAGTCTGAAGAAGGGTCTCGACCCGAAACGTCGCCTATCTCCTTCGCTCCTTAGATGCTGCTGCACCCGCTGAGTTTCTCCAGCTTTTTGTGTAACCCTCAATGGTGATACTGTTGGGGTGCAGACTACCCAAGCAAAATACCCAAGCTTGTCTCCTCACTACATTTACTGCTGGCTCCAGTTTTCAAGTGATCTGTGCAAGGCATTTATTGATGCAGGAATTCCACTGTGGAAATTGGAAAACAAATCTCTCAGAGGTGTTTAAGAGAAATACACAGAGGAACATATACTAAGCAAGTCTTCATTACCAAAAAATTATGTTGACAGCAACTTCAACATTGTTGTGCAGAAAATTAGAGATGGAATTGTTTCTTCAGGCTGGACAATTTATAACTGGGGACATACACTCTGACTTTGCCTGGAGTTGATGTTTTCAAATTTTCCAGAGTCTTTTCATGAATCTTTCTTGTCAGGGGCAGAGTTATAAAGTAGCAAATTGTTTTGGTACAATTCCTTTCTGGTTTTACAACTGTTTTGCACAGCTTATTCCCTCTGAACAATCTGGAGCTTGGATTCTTCAACTCCATTAATGATAAAGTGCATTTTGCTTGGCTGATTTTACATGTGAATGCTAATAAGCCTGAGGTTTTAAGCTATGTTATCGGAACAGCGTTCGGGTGTGTCAATGTGTACCATCCCATGACAGTCCTGATGTTATTGGTCCCAAACTATATACTGAGGAAATGAAGATCCTCTTTTAACGTCGAATGATTGTTGCACACCATATTGTACTTGGCGTTGATGTCACCTTGTTGGCAGCAAGCAATTAATGATTTCTGTTGATTATTGCGGGTCGGAATGCTGAAGCACTGTTTGAAATTAGGGATTTAGGCTGAGGTTTATTATTATCATGTGTACCGTGGTGCAGTGAAAAGCTTTGTTTTGCATGATGTTCAACACAGATCATATATGCCATACATAAATACATTCAAAACAAACTCCAAGTAGAATAGACAGAGCAAAGGGGAAGATTCAGGGTGCAGAATATAATTATCAGCATTGTTGCACATCCATTCCGTAGACAAAGTCCTATGTCCATAATGGAGCAGAGGTGAATCAGACAGTACCTTAGCTTATGGAAGGAATGTTCCGAAGCCTGTTAACTGAGAGGAAGAAGCTGTTTCTGAGTCTGGTTACAAGTTGGAACGATGAGCTCCATTTACAGCATTGACATCATACCAGTCTTGTATGCTGACATTGTGATACGCTGGATATTCCAAAGAGGCATGCTGATAACTTTAACATTATCGGTGGCGGACCCATAAATGTTGAATATTGGGACACATAAATGTGCCGCCAGCTACGTGAAAAAAAGATGTTTTGTATTTGTTTGTAGCCTCCTGTGGCCCAGGATACCAGCATCTGTGTTTGGCATAATTTTAGATTAAGATTGTTGGCACAATCTTGCTGGTTTCTGCTGCACCTGATTTCCAAGAATTGCAACATGGAGAAAAATATATCAAGTGGCTTTTGCCTGTGCAAAAACACATTTCTAGAAAAAGCAAAGAGATTAAATCTGTTTTCTAGCTCACAAAGTGAATTTTAAACTGAAGCCAGTCCAAGGTTACAAACACTGATATGTCTAATATAGGAATTAAGTAATTTTTTCCTTGAATTAATCTAGCCTGAGTGAATGTGGCAATATATATTAGTATAATTGATGTCCAAATTAGTTTTGATAATTTTTTCAATAAAAAAACAATTTAGAATGTACAATTATAGCTTTCCAACAAAGGAATTCTAAATCTTGCTTTGAAAACTGTTTGTGTGCATTGGCTGAGTGGGAACCTCCAATGAAGTTGGAGTCTCTTCTAAGCAATCTGCAAATTTATGAAACATCTTAATTTTAAGTGGCTCAGGCAGTAAAGATCGTCAGCCATATTCAGTGCTTTGGGAAATATTTTTATTGCAACTGTTGTAGATTTTCTCAGGATTGTTATGAGGTATTATTACAAAAGAATTATAACTAATTAATTAGGGTTGTTAAACATTTCTGCTTTCGTTATTTAATCCTCTTTAGTGCTATGTTCATTTCAAGTACGAAACAAATTGCACCTTTTAAGTATTTTGACAGTGCTTTTAATTACTTTTTAGAGAGTTGTAAATTTGTGAATTGTTTGTGTCCACGTATTTTTGAACTAAGCACAAATGTAAATAATGTTCTTTTTGTTTGCTTTACCACTTCTTATAATTTCAAAATAAGTAATATCCCAAGT
The DNA here is from genome assembly GCA_963514005.1 of Raja brachyura. The sequence continues at coordinate 33,337,675 of OY740797.1, read as the reverse complement.
CTAATTGGTTCCCTGCAAATGGGGCCTGCAAGAGAGGTGGAGAAAATGAGAATCTTGTGTGTTTTTCAGTCAAAGAGCATTCAAGCTCCTTTCTATCATAAACACTTTAGAATGGGAGATTAGATGTATCTATTATAGGCTTATTACTCATTGATATGCTGCATGAGTGGGCCTGTGATGAAGTCTACATTAAAATCCAAAGGGTATAAGTATGGTAATATTATTTTAGTTAAGTCTCTCGTTTGTACGTTGATTTGATTTTATGACAGTTCTGACAGCTGTATCCATGAAGAAAATGTGACGGCTTATTGGAGATGCTAAACAGACAGCCAATTTTTCGCTTTATCTTTGGTATTTTGCATGATCCCCCTTAAAATACTGCCTTTCGTTTCATTGCAATTCCCAGGAGGGCATATAAAAGTTCCCCTGAAGAGAGTAATTACAGTTCGACTCTGTTACAGATGCTTCCTCGCAGTTACCAAGAAGAAATCTGAGCTGCTTTTAAAGTAGGCCATTTTAAATAAAAATGCAAATAAGCTGCTTTGTAACCACATTAATTACCCACCCAGTCTCAAATTACTACATCTGTGTTGATTCCAAACACTATTTACGATCTTGCGAAAATTAACATTACTGGTGCTGAGAAAAATAGTTGTGTTAGTTGTGCTTTGGAACCAATTAAGGTGAACTTCTTCTCTACAGAGACTTTAAAAAAGCGTAGCCTTGCAGTGTCAAATAATAACATTAACTCAGTCCAGATAGTAGAAGGTATTGTAATTACATTTGGAAGCTTGTTTTTACTTCTGCGGTGAACTTCGGCTATCTGAATTTTAAAGTGAGGGAGGCTTCAAACTTTTTCTTAGAAATCTAGTGATTTGGTATGATGTTGTTCAGAGAGTTTGAACATCAGAATGCACAATTGTCCTATCATTATTCAGAATATTTCACCATTCCTGATAGAAATTATTTCTATTGGTATGTTATATAAAGTATTCCTAAAATTCAACTAATGGATTGGAAGATTGTAGGTTTTATTTATATTACAACAACTGTACTGCAAAAATATGTTTTTGACTTTTTATTATGTTGACAACATTGAAAATTCATAATTTCTACTTTTGTTGGTGTGCTTTAAATAACTGTTGGAGGCATTATATGGCATTGCAACTATTTGCATTTATATTGACACTTTTCAGATAAAACACACCAGCACACTTTGCAGGAGAATTTCTTCACAGGTGGTTCTTGGGGTTGGAGCGAATTAAGGCCCCTGTCCCACTTAGGTGATTTTATACTCGACTACAGACGACTAGGCTGTCGCCACATGGTCGCCTGTATGGTCTCCTCAGTTGCCCAAAGAGTCGTACCTTTTTTCTGGTCTCCGCTGGATTTTGAAATGTTCCAAACTTTTTGGCGACTGTCGGCGCCCGTGGTCTCGATGCCAACGATCGTAGCCTGACGTAGGTGCTGTCACCAGGATGATGCAGGTTGTCGCCAGGATGACGTAGGTTGTCGCTGGTGCTGACCGGTGAATTCCATTGGTGACTACCTACGTCAACCGACGACAGGTACCGGCGACTGAATTGTCTTACCTTGTCGTAGCTTGTCGCGGGTGTCGTAGGTGTGGTCGTAGGTTGACGTCCTAATGGTCGCCAGTTGTCAGTCGCTTGCCGTAGCTTGACGTCGACGGGGAGGTAGGTTGTTGTGGACATTGTCGTAGGGGGATCCAGGCGCCGGTTTTCCGGTGACCTGCTACGACTGACAGTCGGCAGCAGTCGCTGGAAAAATCGCCTTAGTGGGACAGGCCCATTTCTTGTCTCCACACCTGTTCTGTGGTTTCCAACGTGGGATCTGCAGGCAATAGCATAGGTGTGGGGCAGGAAAGGCATGAACGAGCAGATGGGTGGATAACATGGAAGGTCGTGTGACCCTTCTGCCTTTTTGCTGGGATCTGGGTGCTCCTGACAAAGGTATGCATGCCTTCTTAAATATTTCTTCTTCAGTTTGACCAGTCATTGGCCTGTGATTCTGTTAAGTTGTGAGCATTTTACATTTTTTGACATAGAATTTTTAATGGTTCTGGAGGATTGATCTTCTCCTGCCTATCTACAATTACACAGGACTGTTAATAGAGTTATGGCAGTTGTGATTAACTCCTGACAAAATTCCTTGTTCTGCTTTAAAATACCCCTTCATTGGAGTTTGAGAGATGACTGTAATCTCAATGGTGCAGCTCACACTATGTTATTCTTGCCTATCCTCCAACACCAGGAGTCAATAAGCCAACAACACAATTCTGGTAACTGACCAGGTTTCCTGATTGTTGTGCTCATGTGGCTGAGAAGTCTTACTTTTCAGGTAAGACCCTGATATCCATGAGTAAATGCAGCTTCTTTTTTGATCTATGCTTTATCTTTCAACCAGTAAAAGGTGACAGATACAGGACATCTGAAATAAATGGGAAACTGTGAGAAACACTTTGCAGATCCCTTCAAATTTTATTAAGCGATGGAGTTTTAAGGTAAAATTTATAAATTTTCAATTTGAAATATTACCCAGATTGTGAGGTCAACAACAGTTTTATGTAGTACAGTTTACCAGAGCCCTGCCTAGATTACAGGGTATTAGTTACAAGGAAAGGTTGGACATAGGAAAAATTAAAATCAGGCTATAAAATTATGAGAGGCATACATCAGGTGGACATTCATAACCTTTGAAGGAGATGTGTGGGGCACATAGAATGATTGGCACCTGGATTGTGCTGCCAGGGATGGTGGTGGAGGCAGATACAATTGTGGTATTTAATTGGCTCTTGGATAAGCACATGGATATGCACAGGGAATGGAGGTTCAGAGCAGGTCAGTTTAACTTAGCATCATGTTTGACAAGAATATTGGGGGCCAGATAGGCCTGTTACTGTGTCTGCGAGTCTATGTTTTATTTCTTGTGATATAGGAAATGTGGGAGAGAGTTTATGCATTGGAAGTTCCCACAAACAGCAATGCGGTAATGATGAGATAGTACACTTGAATAATCTTGAGTGAAGGATATATATTGGCCAGAGCAATTGGTCACGCAATCCAGCCTTTCGAAATACTACTATCAAGTCTTTTGAGATTCAATCAGGTGAGCAGACTTAGCTTCAGTTCATCATCCTATTTGAAATTTTCTGCGTTCAATCACCTCAATTCTGAAGATCAGATTAGATTTTTGTATTCAAGTCTCTGGAGGAATCTGGGGGTGAAACTGCAATCAACTAAGTTAAAACTGACATTACTTTAATGCACGGTGACCAAGAAATTCTAGGCAGGGGAGATTCGAAAGATAAATCGCTCCTTTCCTTTAATTGCCACTCATGACAGTTCTTGAACATCAGTGTGTTGTAATTTTGTTTCCCATATAAAGAGTGTCTGGAGGCTTATGATGTAACCTGTGATATTGACCAGTTTTAAAGTCTGCATTATTCTACATAGAGCAGTACGGCTATACAGCATGAAAACAGACCAATGTCCCATCCAAACTAGTCTCATTTGCACGTGCCTGACCAATATCTCCTTTCTATCCATATATTTGTCCAAATATATTTTGAAAATTATTATTGTACCTGCCTTCACTACTTCATTGGGCAGTTTGTTCCACATACCCACTGCCCCCTGTGTGTAAATGTTGCTCCTCAGGTTCCTATTAAATCTTTCCTCTCTCACCCTAAGCCTATGCTGTCTAGTTCTGGATTTCCCAATTGTGGAAAAAAGACTGTGTATTCATCCCATCTATTCCTCTGATGATTTTATACACCTCCATAAGATCACACTTAAGTCTTCTGTGCCCCAGGAATAAAGTTGTGAGGCTGCCCAACCTCTCCTAAAGCTCAGCCCGCCTCTGCACTTTTCCCAGCCAATTGACATATTCCCTCTAGCTCGGTGAACAAAACTGAACACAATACTTCAAGTGCGGCCTCATTAATGTAAAGACAACCGTAACATAATATTCCAACATCTATTCTCAATTCTTTGATTGATGAAAGTTGAGCATGTAAAAACCTTTACTACCGTATATATCTGCAGCACCACATTTGGACTACTAGATCCCTCCCCTCCACAACACTCCCTAAAGCCCTACCGTTCACTGTGAAGGTCCTGCCTCATTTGACTTCCCAAAGTGCCATAACTCACACTTATTTGAATGAAACTTCAAAACACAGGTGACACAACTGGACCATACAGTGCCTCTGAAAAGATAACGACCAAGAACGACGCAGATATTGGAAATCTAAAATTAAAACAGAGAATGCTGAAACTATGCGGCAGATCAGGCTGCATCTGTAGGAAATGAGGCAAAGTTGATGTTTCAGGACAACGACCCATGTCAGAACTGGAAAGGAGATAAAATAAGCTTGATAAGCTGCAAGGAAGGTGGAGGAGGATGGCCTTCAAACTATCCTTGATGTGGGACTTCTGTTTGTATCAGTCATCCATCTGTGATATTAGCTTGAGGTCACAAGGAACTGCAGATGCAAAAAATGGATCAGTGGATCAGGAAGCATCAGTGGAGGGAATGGACATGTGACCTTTTTTTCAGAGTGGATATTAGCTCCATTTCCACTTTTTTCTCTTATTGGACTAGAGAACTTGCCCAGCTTGACTTTAGACCTTACTTTAGAGACATAACGCGGAAACAGACCCTTTGGCCCACTGAGTCCACGCCAATCAGCGATCACTCCGTACACTAGCACTATCCTACACACTAAGGACAATTTATAATTTTACTGAAGCCAATTAACCTCCAAACCTGTACGTCTTTGGAGTGTGGGAGGAAACTGGAGCACCCGGAGAAAACCCACACGGTAACAGGGAGAACGTCCAAACTCTGTACAGACAGCACCCATAGTCAGGATTGAGCCCAGGTGTCTGGCGCTTTACTGCTGCGCCACTGTGCCACCGACTTATTGGCCATGTTTTCTGGCTCTGCAGTTCACAGTTACACTCTATTGTCAATGCTTTTCTATTTTGCTCTCACCCTCTCACTGCTCCTATTCACTCAATGACTCCATAAACTTGCTCCAGCTTATCCCTGTGGCCACCCTGGTGTTACGTAATCAGACACATCAGCTAGCCTTCCTGAAGCTTAACACAATTTTGTCTCCTTCACATTTCTGACAACAATCTTTGACTTTTAAAAAGGGCTGTTTCTTTTCCTGCAGTCGTGGCCTGACATGCTGAGTATTTGCGACATTTTCTGTTTTAATTTTAATTCATCCTATCCTTTCCCCATCTGTTTGGTTTCTGAATATTATTTTAGACAATGTGCTTGTGAGTTAGATGTAAAAGGCAAAACTGTGGAATCCCTTTCCTTCATTGTATAACGGAAACATTAACGGGAAATCATCAATGTTTCTTCACTTTTGATTTATTTTAGCCCCATTGTAGTGATGATAACAATGGAGCATCTGAGTGGCAGAGAAAAATAGCATTATAAAACAAATTGTTGGTTTCATATGGGCTCTGCAATCTAATAGCAAAATAATTCCTGTTTTTTTTTAATTTAATTTAAAATTCTGATAATAATGGAATCGAATTGAGCTGTTTAAGATGTTATCTTGGATTTGCGAAGTATTTTTCGATTGTTAGTAATGCTAAATGTGATCAAGCTGCTTATGATTTCACTGTAGAATATGTGGAGTGGTTTTAACCTCTTTTTACCATGGGGAAAATTATTTAAAATCTAATCTTTAAGTGGTTGCATTTAGATAATATTTTCAATTTAATTTTCTTTATAAATGTCATGCTGAGATAATGGCCTGGCTGAAGTAACTATTTTTCTGCAAACATTTAGACAATAATGGAAGGTTAACATAATTATACTGGTCCACATTTCATTGTGGTCAGAGCATTATGTAACAAACACATTTATATTGAATGTGAATTGAAAGCTTAACCCTTAAACTGCCAGCTAAACCAGGAAAATGGCAATCTCTCTCTTAAAGCAGTCACTTACATTTTTGATGTTTAAGAAGGAACTGCAGATGCTGGAGAAAAGAAGGTAGACAAAAATGCTGGAGAAACTCAGTGGGTGAGGCAGCATCTATGGAGCAAAGGAAATAGGCAACGTTTCGGACCGAAACTCTTCTTCAGACAAAATTTAGAAAATTCTTAGAAATTTAGTTAAACAGACAAAGGTCTCAAAAATATGACCAGGGCAAGTCTGAAGAAGGGTTTTGACCTGAAATGTTGCCTATTTCCTTCGCTCCATAAATGCTGCCTCTCCACCAATTTTGTCTACTTACATTTTTGATGCAGTTCTGATTTATTCAGAAGTTGTGGTGAGATCCTTTGTCTGGTTTGTATTTCAATGTTGTGTTAACTTACGTTTTTTTGGCCTGAAGGATTCTTACCTTAACATTAATGGAGAACCTAGAAATTCTATCAATTCTATCATTGTGATCAAATCTGGATAGGTGATCCAAAGTCTGACTCAAGAGATTTTGTGAAGACGTCTGTATATGGCACAGTGGCACAACCGGTAGAGCTGCAGACCTACTGTGCCAGAAATTCGAGTTTGATCCTGATCTTAGAATCTGGTTGTGCGCAGTTTGCAATTGTCCCTGTGACTGCATGGGTTTCCTCCGGGTTCTCTGGTTTCCTTCCACATCCCAAAGACGTGGGTGTTTGTAGATTAATTGGCCTCAATAAATTGGCTGTAATGTGTCAGGAGTGAACGTGAAAGTGGGATAATATAGAACTAAGGTGAGCAGGTGAAGATGGTCTGTGTGGACCGATGGATCTTTTTCCAAGCTGTATCTAACAATGAATGAATCAATCAATGGAAGACAAGATAGTAAGCTTTTATGTAGGAGTTAAAGAGAAAATAGCTGAAGACTTTGCCATTAATCATAGAACATAGCCAGATAAAATATGAAAAAGACCTGAATCAGAGGCTGAAAAGATAAATAAATTAGCCAAAGATGATTTAAGTAGGGTAGAAATGGCTGAGAAACATTCAGGATTTGTAGGACTGCCAGCCAGTGTATGTCAGGAAAGTCAGGTATTTGGATGTGGAAATAAGGGATCTGGAATGATTTGGGCTGAAGAGGATTGATTTGAATGTAGCAGCTCTCACCTTTGTAATTGAAGATATACTACGGGTGAAGGGATGCTGGTATTAGAGAGCTGGATTAGGTTAATAGTGAGGAGCAGCAACATGGCATAGTCCTTGCCCTCAAAGCGGAAAAAGTGCATTTATATAGTACCTGAGAATATCCAAAGTGCTTTAAAGTTGGTCATTGTCACAATTTAGAAAATACAATTTAGTTAAACAGACAAATGTTTCAAAAATATGACCAGGGCAAGGTGATAATGATTAGCTTACCTTTTCTCAAGTTATTGATTAAGTACTAATCAATGGTTCAGTAATTTCCGATGAAAGCCCAGGTTCTGTTTGTGATGCCATAGAAGTTTTTTTAATGCATCCAACTAACAGCTCACCAGAAAAATATGGCACATCTTGCAGTAATTGACAGTCTGATCGAGGAGATTACATATTATCTTGGGTATAATTGAGATAAGAGTATGGTTATTTTGTTCAAAGTTGGCTCGGGGGAAGGGTTAGGAATTAGGAATTGAGAGAGAATTACGGGAGATGCAAGGAACTGCAGATGCTGGTTTACAAAAAAAAGGCTCATTTTGGCATGTACAATGTGTCATCACGCCATTGAGAATTTAACATTACAAAAGACAAAGTGCTGGAGTACCTCAGAGGGGCAGGCAGCATATTTGAAGAACATGGATAGGTGATGTTTCGGGTCTGGATCTTTCTTGGGGCTGATTGTGTGGGGGTGGGAGAAAGAAAGCTGGATGAGAAGAAGGGCAGGACAAAGCCTAGTAGGTAGCAGGTTGATACAGGTGAAGGGAAGGGGGTGGGGGGGTGGGGGTGGTTGATAGGCAGATCGTCAACAAAGCCCAGAGATTTAAAAAAAAACAGAATGTGTGAGACAAAGGAATTGGAGAGTTACGAATTATGAAGCTAATGACAGGAAGGGGAGGGGAGAAATAATTGCAAGTCGAGGAAGGGCACAGGGTTGGGGGGGGGGGGGGTCGGAGTTTGGGGGGAAGAAGTGAGAGAGTGAAGAAATGAGAACCAGTTTTGCAGTTACCTAAAATTGGTCATTTTAAGGCAACAATGGGAGCCTTGACTACTGGGAATTGTGAAGAATTGGTATAGTAGATTCATCAGGAGTGAAATTGGAGAGAACATTCCTTTGGGTATTAAATATTCTGGAGAGATATACAAAATGGGATGAACAATTTTTGTTTGCCTGCGGATGAGTTTAGTTTATTGCAACAGCATGGAAATAGGACCTATGGCCCATCAAGTCCACATTCATCATTGATTAGGTATGTTACAAAACTTACCTTGACCAGCGCTGCAGTTCTGCCGCTCCCCGTGTGCGCGACTTTGGCGCCTTTCAGAGGGGGGCGGGCTTAAAGTGCCGTTTTTCCACAGGCAGGGAAAATCGATCGATGTCGGGCGATTTCGTTGCGGAAGAAAAATCGCTCCGACATTTCATGAATGAAGGTATTTTAAAATTACTCTAAATTATTTATTAACTAGAGTAATTTAAAAATCACCTTCAAAAGCCGTGAGCGCCGACAACCGGAAGGATTTTGCGTAGGGGAGAAAAAAAGGTAGTTTATTTTTATATTAAAAGGTGGTTTTTGGGAGGCTTTAATAACATTTTCATGTTGCGAAATGGGGTCCAAAAAAATGTATGAACAAACAGTATTTTTCCTCCCGACTTCACCGCTAACCGCAACGTTCCAATCCACCGCATTCCACTAAAACCCACTTGCTAGTTGATTTAAATGGCCATTAATTTACAGGAATCAAACACTAAATTCCTTCCATTTGGCCCAGAAATTTATGAAAATGAGATTTAAAAATTATGTTACATTGTGGATTGTGTGAATGGTATTTGGACACTTAGGCAATTTAAAAAAAGTTTATCTTTTAAGAAATGGATAGATGTTTAGATCTACTCATTGAATTTTGTAATTACCTGCAATTATATAACTAACTAATCATATGCTTTAATTTCAGGTCATCCAAGTAAGATTGTTTCATATTTGTTTCAGAATGCTTCAATCTATAATAACTGAAAATGTCATTGAGTTATCTTAATTTTTAAGAAAGTTATGGGCTTTTAACTGTTCCAGATCACAGCTTTTGAGTTAAGTCAATTGAAAGGCAACGGGGAACAAGATGCTAATTTCAGAGTATGAAAATGGCCATAACTTTCTTAATACTGAAGATATGAAAGTGAATTAGGTGTCAAATTAAACTTCTTTTTATGCTTTATCTGATGGGATAAATTGCAGACTTGATTTTTAAAATCTCAAAATTTTGTAACATTGCTACATTGATCACCCTTTCACACTAGTTCTATGTTCCATTTTGCATCCACTTCGGACACACTCGGGGACAATTTACAGAGGTCAGTTAATCTACAAAACCTGCATGTCTTTAAGATGCGGCAGGAAACTGGAGCACCTGGAGGAAGCTCAAGCGGCCACAGGGAGAATGTGAAAACTCCACACAGACAGCAGCCGAGGTCATGGTCGAACCCGTGTGTCTGGCACTATGAGGCAACAGCTTGACAAGCTATGCCACTCTTTCGCCCAGTGCAATAAAATACTTAAGATGCATTAGAGAGGAGCAGATAAATTAGTTTCTATGAGTGATGTTTAATGTTATGGATTATTTTGGATAAAACTTGCTGCAGTGTGCCTGGTGAAAAATACCACGGGTAGGAATATGGGCAAAATCATTACAAGGGAAAGGGAACAGGTTCAGGAACTTTCTAATAGTGGAATAGGAGCACTTCAGTCTTGATAGCATCCAATAATGTGCATGTAAGAGTTGTAGGTTCATATCTTGAATTGGGTAGATTTGGCCTTGATATTTTATTCTCTCTTCACTGAGTTTCAGGAAACTGAGAAACACCTGATAATTCATGCAATTTTTCTCCCCATCATTTCTGTTGAAAGTGACAGGAAATTAGATAAGAATGTTGATGGAGATGAGGCTGCAGGAAAAGTGAAGTTGGACAGGGAATGTTATAATTTTGAAAAATAATATCATTTTTGATGCAAATTTAATGTCAGAAACGAAATCTCATTTTATAATATTGCTCTGTACAAAAGTAAAGAGAAGGAAGCTTTTTTTTTTAAGTGCACATATTCTGATTATATTCTTGGTGGTGAGAAATAATTATTTCAGTCAATGCCAATGAAGGATTTTAATAAACCATGAAAAAGGGTTTCTATGATAAGGCAGAGGTCTTATGAGGAGAAGAACCACTGAGTTTATTTAAAACAAGAAAATGAGAGATTATGAAATTTTCAGTGAACAGTATGTCTTCTTGAATTGCATATCTTTCTGATCTCAGTTTCATGCTACTGATAGTATTGACATCAGGGGACACCTACATTTGTTTGCAGAAATATCACTTCAAAAGTAAAGGGGTCCTCGGAGGCCTGTACTCTTGTCCATCCACTGAAATTGTTTCTAAACAAGCTGCCTTTTAAATATCTGGCAGTGAGGTTGTCTTCATTTTGGTACTTTACATGTGCCGTGAGTGGTATAAACTGTTTTATTGCCGTATTTGTCTTCCTGCAACCTTAATATTTACATTACAACCGAAAATAAAGCTCAAAAGAGAGTTGCAGAATTTAACTGGATAGGATGCCCCTGTATCATAAATTATAATGGTCAAAATAAATTGTGTTGGGACAATAGCCCAGAGTCCCTGCCTACACTGAATTCAGCATGTAGTAAAACAAGATTAATGTGACACTTTACAAAATATGTGCCTGGTAGTCTACTTTAATTGTTCAGTAGTGTAACAACTACGAATAGATTAACAGTAAAACTACAGAAAGCCAGTTTACACAAGGGTTTGGTTTTGTACTGCATTATGAAATATTCATGTTGTGTTGGGAGGATGTGGGGGCAAATAGGATGCCAAGCAGAGTTACGGAATCATTAACTAGAATGTGCATAATGCAGCTATCACGTGGTAACCTGTGTGATTTGCATGGACGTTGTCTTTGAGCTGACCCAACAGGAGGCAGATTTAACTGGCGAGAGAATGGTTCAACCTGGCGGAGTAGGTTTCGGGAGGGAAGGACTTTTCATCTTCAGAAAGGAGTGAATGTTGGGTTTGAGTGATAATATATACAAAACAAAATCTGATTAAATTGCCAGAAGGACACAACGTGCTGGAGTAACTCAGCAGATCAAGCAGCATCTCCATAAAGTCCTGGAGTAACTCAGCATTTGTCGTCAGTGCTTACAATGTTTTAGTATATTTACTCATATCCCCAGATTGCAAATCTAGCATTTGTGGGCGGCACTGTGGCACAGCTGTAGAGTTTCTGCCTTACAGCTCCAGAGACCCGGGTTCAATCCTGACTACTGGTGCTGGCTGCTTGTAGGTTCTCCTCGTGATCTGCGTGGGTTTTCTCCAGTTGCTCTGGTTTCCTCCCACACTCCAAAGGCCAATAAGTTTGTAGGCTAATTAACTTTGGTTATATTGTAAATTGTCCCCAGTGTGTGTAGGATAGCACTAGTGTGTAGGGTAGTTGGGAGGGAAGGACTTTTCATCTTCAGAAAGGAGTGAATGTTAGGTTTGAGTGGGTTTCGTTGTTCGGCACAGACTTGGTGGGCTGAAGGGCTTGATTCCACACTGTACCTCTAAACTAAACAAAACATTTATATTATCTATCCAAGGGACTTAGGGCAAAAACTGGTTTCTTTATGACAATTGTTTCTCACTTTTACATCTCTCCTGAAAGATATATGTTGCTACTGAGATTCAGTTTTGTGTGTGTGTGTGTGCGTGTGCGTATCTGTACGTGTGTGTGTGTGTGTACGTGTGTGCGCACTCTGATGAACATTATCCATGGAGAATGTCAACACCACCGACAGGAGAAGTGAGGGTCAGCTTCCAGGTAGGTGGTCCTGATGGTATTGTGATAGTGAAGGTCATTTTGGTCCGCACACTAGTATTATCCTACACACACTAGGGGCAATTTACAATATAATCAACGCCGATTTGGTCTTTTGTTGCGAACCAAAGATTGATGACACAAATTGAAAATTAAATATGTTTAATAGTAAGATTAAATGAGAACTTACCAGAGTGAAGTTTGATCTTGATTTTATGAGGAGTTACGTTGGTGATTACGTGAAGAAGACCGCCAGGCCGCATGCGCACCAATCTTCAAAGCAGCGGTATGAAATCACAAATAAACAACACCGAAGTAAACAGTAAGATCAGTGACTCGAGAACTACCAGATGATCTTTTATGAGAGAGGGTTGGGCATGGTGGGCACGTAATCACCAAATAATGAGAAATAATGCATTAGTAGTAACATTGCATTCAATGTAGTAATAGGGTTTATTTAATAACATAAACAAACTACAGTATTCTTTAATACCAGGGCATTTAAACAGAACTTAAAATGGCATTAGCAAACAGCCCTGGATCAACAATTGGGCGATGATAAAAATTCTGAAACATCAGCTCATTTGCCCATCCGGCGGCCGCCATAATATGGTCGACGGGCACGTCCTTCGCTTTGGCCGCCGAAGTAGCTGCTGCCCTAGTGGAATGAGATGTAAACACATCTGTGTTAATACCTGCATCAATCAAAACTTGTTTCAGCCACCTGGAAATAGTGTTAACCGACACTCTTTTATGTGGTTTTTTACAACTGATAAACAATCCTGTCTCCATATTACGTAAATTCTCTGTAAGTGCAATGTATTACGTCAAATATGTTTTTATGCATAAAGATGGATCCGTAGGATATGCTGCAAATACTATTTTAAATCCTGTGACACCTGGCCTGCTCTGTTTGAGGAGGTCGTAAATGTAAAACGTAACATTGTCCACACAGTTTCCATAACTGTAATTTTTGTAACATCTGTACCCTTTGTGCTGAAACCAACGCCATAAGCATGGCCAATTTTATGGCAATTTTGGTGAACGTCAAAGATGATATAGGAAACCACTCTCGTAGTCTTATAGTCTAAGGACTATACTTACATCCCAAATATCCATATATCTAGGTTTGGGAGGTCTGGAATTAAAAATGCCCTTCATAAATCGAACCACAAGAGGGTGAGATCCAATTGCATGATTGTCTGACTTCATCACTAAATATGACGATAAAGCACTTATTGCTGTATTGATTGCACTATAACTTAGTCCTTCATCATAGTAGAGAGTCGACAAAAATTCCAAAACATGTGAAATATGTGCTGTACAATAATCAATATCATTTTGTACACAGTAAACTTCCCATTTATTTACATAACAAAAATACTGCTTTTGAGTACTCGATCTCCAAGATGCAGTAAGCATGTCGACAGTACGAGTCGACAATCCATGCCCCAAGTATGGCCTTCTTAGAATCTGCAAATTAACAAATCAATACGGCCATACAACGGATGACATTCGCCAGTCACTGGATGCACCAATAAATTCCTTCGTTTAGGAACAGCCATCAAAGGTTGTGTCGGCAGCTGTCGGTCAAAGGATACCATGGCTGAGTAGGCCAGTTGGGTATAACCAGTACCCCTGAAGCATTGTCCTGCTTGATTTTAAGCAGACATCGATTTATGAGACAGAAAGGTGGAAATGCATAAATAAACATACCACCCCAATTCAGCGAGAAAGCGTCAATCGCTACTGCCCCAGGATCTAGTTCCCATGACACATATTTGGGAACCTAGTGGTTTAGTCTAGATGCGAACAAGTCAACATCTGGTGTTCCATATTTGGCAATGATGTCTTTGAACACATAAGTTTCCCTGGCAGATAAATAGCTGAGAACCAAATGTGTTTATCAATACACCAGATCCAGATTTGGTTTACCAGTCTGTCACAAGACACTGACTTGATACCACCCATGTGATTGACATATGCCACTGCCGTGGTGTTATCAATCTGGAGCTGAACATGCAGACTGTTTTTGTTAGAACAATAGGCTTTGAGCCCATGAAATGCTCCTAAAAGCTCTAAATGGTTAATTCCCCATGTCTGCAGAAGCAGAGCTTCTTCTAAACTCCATCTTCCTCCACAACTTGTATTTGTGTCTGTGGCACCCCATCCAAGTGCACTTACATCTGTCTGCAAAATCATGGAATGTTGTTCCAGCTCTATAGTGCTAAAACTACTGGAGACATGTTGAATCCACCATAAGATATCAGTAATTGCTTCAGCTGATAATTGCATGGGCCTATCATAATGCCCAATTTGTACCTTAAGTGCCTGTCCTTTTGCTCTTTGTAATTGCTGATAATGCAAAGGCCCAAATTGGACTGCTGGAAAGGCTGCAACCATTTTCCCAAGAAGCCTTGCCACTTGCCTAATTGAAGGTTTATGCTTGTTTAAAAGCGTTACACAATCCTCAATTAGGTCTGTACTTTTTTCAATTCGCAAAGTAATTAACATTTTGATAGAGTTAATTGGAAACCTTCAATAATCAATTGTGGTAATTGGTGTAAGTTTGGATTTTTCCAAATGAATGACAAACCCCAGTTATTCAAATGTGGATTTGACAACTGCCACTGATATTTCGGCTAAAGCTTTTGTTTGTCCAATTATTAAAATATCATCCAAATAAGTCATAATAACATGGCCCTGACCTCTAAGCAACCCCAAAATTGGTTTTAACAATTTAGTAAATACTCTAGGGGCTGAGGTGAATCCATTTGGCAATGTCGGTTGTACTGCCATAATTGATTCATCCAAATGAATTTCAAATACCTTATATGCTTGCAATGAACAGGCACTGAATAATAAGCGTCCTTCAGATCTATTGTAGCTATGTAACAACCTTTAGAAATGAGTTGTTTGGCCGTAACCAATGTTTCCATTTTAAAGTGTCTATAGAGTACAAATGGATTTAATTTTGTTAGATCCAAAATGATTCTACATCCTCCGTCTCTTTTGGGATGGTGAAAAATATTTGACACAAATTGATGGACTTGATGATCCGTCTTTTCAATTACACCTTTGTTATATAATTTTGTGAGTTCAGCTTGAACCTCTATAACCTCTGTTTGTGAAAAATAAAGTGTTCTAACAGAAACACGTTGGAAAGGTAAAGTACCATTTGGAATCGATTCGATCCTAAACCCTCAAATTACACTCCTGATAAATAGATCTGAAGTAAGCTGCTTCCATTCGTTTTAAAAAAGCCGTAATCTACCACCAATTTTTCCTTGAGTTACATTAAATATATTTTTATGAGAACCAGGTCCACTTACCTCCCTGGTGACTGGTACACCCTGCTGACTCCAGCCTCTGGCAGTAGCTCCCATAGTTGCTCGTGCTCCCACCGAGGGATGCCATCCACGTCCTTGTGATGAGGACCGGCTTGTCCCTGGAATAGCCCCGGATGCTGAGGTGGTTTTGTAGGGATACTTTCTCTTCAGTTGTCTGCTCGGCATCATTGGTCTCATCAGGCTCATTGTTTTAGCATCTTCATTTATTTCTTTGACCTATTTGGTTAGATCTGCGCCGAACAGCAGATCAGGTGGTTGGATACTTGCTGGCTTGCAAAGGGCAGCATATCTAGGATTAATGGTGGGCCTTATAGCCTTTTTCCTGAGACCATTGATCTCAAAATGGGTGTTGCATAACAACCCTAGAGCCTCTTGGTGTGTTCTGGTCACAAAACCACCATCCATTGTTCTTGCGAAAGCTGTAATACCAGCAGCCAATAATTTTTAAATTCTTTGCATTTTTATTTCTTGGCTTCGCATGCCGCGTCCCATCTGACCCCAAATGACTTGATTCACTATTGGAAATCTTAATAACTCAAAGTTGCTTGGAGGCTCGTGTTTTTTGGCTGTCTCATCCATAGTAAGCTCCTGAAGCTGATGACACACCATGTAATTAATTGTGGTAGCCAGTTCTTCACCTAGCAGCTCACCTGCTCCTGATGGGACAGCAAATGGAAGTGCCAGTGGTGGAGCATTTGATAGTTCTGTTTCTCCTGGCTGCACTTCCCCATCAGAATCGGGCTCAGGACTAATCTGGGCCATTGCACTCTCTTCAAATTGATAAGGAATCTCTGGCAGCATTGTTGCTGCTGGCGCTTCTTTTTCTAAGCGCTGACACTCCTCTTGGAGTGAAGTTCTTTGGAGGACTGTATGCAACAGTTCCTCCACTTGGGATAGGCGTGTACACACTCTATCCAGCCCCGGTGAGGAATAATCCCCCGACTCCGTGGGCCTAGCAGACTTATCTGTTGCCTTGTGCCCTAATGGCAACGGCTCTGTGCTGTGTAGCACTAAGTCTGCAGTCGCTGTTTCTGTAAGCGACTGAACAGGTGTATAAGGCAGGGCTTCCAAGCCTGAACTGCCGCGGCCGGTTGAAACGCGCCGATTTCCCTTCCCTGTTTTTTCCATGCTAGCACTCGGTATAGCATACCGGCCAGCTCCAGTGGAAAGTTTTCCACTTACCTGGAGTCTGCATACTTACTGCTGGAGGAGCTCCGTTCCTTGCAGCCTCCGTGCGTCAAATGCGGCTGACATACTGGTGCGCATGCAGCCTGGCGGGTCTTCTTCATGTAATCACTCACGTGACTCCGAAGTAAAATCCACTGTGGTTTAATTTGTTAATTGGACAAGGAGCTAATATCGAGGTGTCCATGGAAAGTTGCAAAGCACAATGATTCATCTCCACGTTTTGCTCACTTTGCAGTTGGGTATCTTTAGACAGAATTTACTCACTTGTCTTCATTGCAACTCTCTTATGGGCCTGTCCCACTTAGCCAATGTTTTAGGCGACTACATGGTCTCCTCAGTCGTCCAAAGAGTCGTGGCGTCTTTCTGGTTGCTGCTGGATTTTCAACATGTTGAAACATTTTAGGCGACAGTCGGCGACAGTGGGTTTGATGCCAATGAGCATAGTTTGACCTCTTGACGTAGGTGCTGTCGTAGTTGTCGCCAGGTTAACGTAGGTTGTCGCCAGGTTAACGTAGGTTGTCGCCAGGTTAACGTAGGTTGTCGCCGGTGCTCACTGTTTTTTTGTTGTAACATAGGTTGTCGCCAGGTTAACGTAGGTTGTCGCCGGTGCTGACTGTTTTTTTGTTGTTGTTAAAGTAATGATTCTATTTCAAATTTTATGTCGAAGGGGGTCCAGTCGGCGACCTGCTATGACTATGACAATCGCCGGCAGTAGCCTAAAAATGGCCTAAGTGGGACAGGCCCTTTCAGAGTCCTTGTATCTGTGCTCATACTCTACCTGTGGCATGCTGTCCAGCGTGATTGAAGCCATGTCCGTGTGCAGCTACGGAATTACTACTCTGTTCTATCTATTGAAACTTCAAGTGGTACTGACTTAATTATTATTTTAAAGTAGCATAGGGCTCAATGTTTTTCTAGTTTAGTTCCGTTTGCCAAGCACTTTTTTTAGTTTACTCTTTTAATTATGTTTTTTTTTGTTGTTCTTTGTCAAATCTATCAAATAGATCTCCAGTAAATGTAATAATGCAATTGCCTGTATCAAGCCAGCTTTGGATGATTGATTTTTGAAAGACTATTATGTGAACCTTTTTCTTCATAGCCCATTACTGTACACAAAATTAATATTCATTGAACTGGAGCACATGAGGGCAATCTGAATTCAGCTCTGATTTTCAAACCCATTTCATTAGCTTCTGTACTGCTTTGCATTTTGAATAATAATAGGAAAAGTATTTTCCAAGCAGATTGGTGAAGCAGCCTATCGTCCAGCTGCCATGAGTGTTGCATGAATTTGTATAGATTCAGTCACACAAATTTTGGAAATCATTAATTTGATTGTTCTTAGTTTGAGTCACAGAGCCACACACCACATAAAAATGCCCTTTGGCCCAACTTCTCTGTGTCGACCTAGATGTTCCATCTAAGCTAGTCCCTTTTCTCTGTGTTTGGTCCGTAACCCTCTAAACCTTTCTTATCCATGTACCTGCCCAAGTGTCTTATCAATGTTGTTAGTTACCTCAGAACCCCATCTGAAACATCGCACACAATTTATAGCACAGAAGAAGGCCATTCAGTCCAATCTGTCTATGCCATTCTTTGTGCTGCATAAAAGTCCTCTCTCGCTATATTTGTCCGACACCACCAATAAAATATTATATTGCTTGCTACCACATGTACTAAGCTGACTTCCCAGAATTCTTTATCGGATTTATTGGTGACCATTTATAAGATCAGCTTATTTCTCGAGCATTTTTTTTGCAGGAGACAACCCTCCATTGATATTATTCCCCTGAAAAGTAATCTCTCAGTTCCTTTCACATTCCTTGTAAGTCATTTTTCTACCTTCTCTGATGCTGTTATATTTTATATCACCATTATGCTCTATGAAGAACTTTCAGACATTTGCAGCAAGAGAACTGGACATTCTGTACTTCCTCTGCCCTCCCTGAAATACTACAAGGGAATAGGCCCCATGGCTGCTTTTTGTCTATCCATTAAACTACTCCAACTTTGCTTGAAAATACAAGTGCCTTGTGAATTGTTGCTGTTTCATTTATCTCCCTTTCGCTGTCTATCAGGGAAGAGCCCAACTTTGACGAAGAAGTCCAGGGAATTATTTCTGTTGCTTGACCAATATTTACATCTTGATCAACAATATAAAAAAGAATAACATCAAAGGGAAATATTTTTTAACAAATCTGCGAATTTCTTGAGATTGCAGCCAGCAAAATAAGGTGAACCAATTATTTATAGTATATTTGGACTTCCAGAAAGACTTAGGTAAGATGGTACACATAAGGTTATTACACCAAATCAGAACATGTTGAATAGAGTATTTTTTATAATGAAGAAAACATACAGTTGGAATAAATCGGTATTTGAAGAAGAAGACTGTGACTTGGAATAATGCGTGGATTGGGGCCGGAACCCCTGCTGTTGACAGTCAAAATAATTAATCAGTCATTCAGGACCGAGGTGAAGGACTTCTTTAGCCAAAGATGGAGCTTTGTACTATTCTATCTAAGAGTGACTGAGTGCATTCAAGGCAGTGGTTGATAGATTTTAATACTTAGAGATGGTGTAAGTGATGGAAAATGGCACTGACGTGAAAGAACAGACACATATTGAAAGGTGGAGTGGGCACAAAGAACCAACTATCCCTCACCTGTTTCAGTTTCTTATATTGTTAATGTAACATTGACCATACAGAGAGTCCTTGGGTTACAAATGCCTGACTTATGGACACCCATGTATTTGACCTCCCATAATATTATTAAATTCAAAAATATGGCAGAGCTAGTTTCATTCATCTTATATTTTACACAGAAACCTCTTCTGTGTTTTTTATTTAATGTCAATGAGATCCCATTGTGATGTCATGGTGGAACGCTGCTGTGTTTTTGAAAACAGAGTTTTATGTAAATGTAATCCCATTGTGATGTAATTGTGGAGTGGAACACTGCTGAGGGGCAGACAGTTTTTTTTAGGTGTTTCCTTTTAAGTTTTAAATGTGAAATTTTAAAATATGGCATCAATCTGAACAAAACTTGTTTAATTTACATCACAGGACAATGGTGAGTTTGGTGGTGCAAAAATTGTAGTGCTATTGTGTACCATTTTTGCGCAAATATAGGTACAAACCGGGTAAACAAATATAAACAAGATGGGAGTTTCAGTAATATATATATATACTAGACCAAGTGAGACCCGTTGGGCCCCTTTCCCCCAACGCAATATTCCCCCAACGCAATAAAGACAGACAGGCGTCCAAACAAGATGAGACTTTTAATAATATACTAGACTAAGTGGGACCCATGTTCACACGGGAGGGCTGGTCTCCCAACGCAATATTCCATCTCTCCACCAATTCCAATATTGATGGCCAGTGGGGGGGGGGGGGGGGCTTTCTGGAGTGCTAGTATCGGTGTTGTGGGCTGAAGGGACTGGTTTACAGAGGGCCAGTATGGACATTGTGGACCAAATGGATTCTTGGGGTGGCAGCTCAGTCACTCAAGCCTGATGTGCTGGCAGCTCACTCATGGCTGGTGGGCTGGCAGTTGACTCACGGCTATTCCTTGAAATTCCATTTCAAGCAGAGTGCAAGGCCACCAAACTCAAGTGCAGTTTCATACCACTTCAAGCATGGTGCAAGGCCACCAAACTCAAGTGCAGTTTCATGCCACTTCATGCAGGATGCAAGGCCACCAAATTCAAGAGCAGTTTCATGCCATTTCAAGCAGGGTGCAAGGCCATCAAACTCAAGTGCAGTTTCATGCCACTTCAAACAGAGTGCAAGGCCACCAAATTCAAGTGCAGTTTCATGCCACTTCAAGCAGGGTGCAAGGCCACCAAACTCAAGTGCAGTTTCCTACCACTTCAGGTAGGGTGAAATCACCATAAAACCACAAAAACACCACACTCAGTTCAGTAGACATTCAGTGTGTTCAGTTGATTCACAGCTCAGACAGAGTCGTGACCTCTCCCTCCCTCATCTTGCAGAGACTGAGCCACACCCACACTTCCGGGTTTTGTAATCCCTCCCCCTCCCCCTGGAAGGGGCGTGACTTTCATGGCATGATTGACAGGAGAGAGATTCTCTACATTTTTTAAACACTAATAACACTTTTATTTTTCATTGATGGGAATAATCCTCTGCACCTGTTGAGCGGAGGGGGACTGAGTAAGATGGCAAAAAATCACAGCTGTAAGTGGTAGCGTTTTATCTAAAATCAATTTCCAGTGCAAAGAGGAAGTTGGCAAGTTTAGACCACTTGACAGTTTGCTGTGCTTTATTTCAAACCAACCACCACCAACCATTTGCTGTGCTTCATTTCAAACCAACCACCACCAACCATTTGCTGTGCTTTATTTCAAACCAACCATCACCAACCATTTGCTGTGCTTTATTTCAAACCAACCACCACCAACCATTTGCTGTGCTTTATTTCAAACCAACCATCACCAACCATTTGCTGTGCTTTATTTCAAACCAACCACCACCAACCATTTGTTGTGCTTTATTTCAAACCAACCACCACCAACCATTTGCTGTACTTTATTTCAAACCAACCATCACCAACCATTTGCTGTGCTTTATTTCAAACCAACCACCACCAACCATTTGCTGTGCTTTATTTCAAACCAACCATCACCAACCATTTGCTGTGCTTTATTTCAAACCAACGACCTTTTCATATGCAAACCACATTTTGGGCATTCAAGGTCAGTAAAACCACACTCGCAGGTTAGTAAACATGTGTTCAGTGTTATTCACAGCTCACATTGAGAGACGTGACCCTCTCGCTTCCCCCATCTTGCAGAGACTGACTGAGGCACTCAACCCTTCCGGGTTTTATAGTCCATCCGGAAGGGGTGTGGCCTTCAAGAGAGAGCACTAATAACTCTTTTATTTTTCATCAATGGGAAAAATCCTCTTTTCCTGCGCAGTGGAGGGGACCGTGAGTAAGATGGCCAAAATTCGCAGCCATAGGTGGCAGCGTTTTTTCTAAAATCAATATACAGAACCACAGGAAGTAGTCAAGATCAGACTTTTAGTCTCTGTAGATAGATAATATAGATAGATAGACTAGACCAAGTACAGACCCGTTGGAATGTCATTGTGACGTCATCGGTTGATGCTGCTGGCTTTAATTTCAAAGTGTTTTGTCTTTTTTAGACTTTTAATCAGTAATCAGTCGAGAATAAGTCGAGATATAATGCATAAAATGTTCAGATAAAGTGATCCTGGCCTCGAGGGGAAATATGTCAATTGGAATATATAAAAATGCAATTGTTACTGTGTAGTGTTTTTGCGAAGATGTTAAGCCAACCACATGTACACACACACACACATATACACATGTACAAGATCAGACTTTTGGTAAGTACTAGAACAAGTGCAGACTGTTTGGGTCTACTCCCCCAACTCCCTACCCGTAGCTCCCATGGGAGGCGTGGTCCTCCAACTCATGCTGTTCCCGAACATGAGGTTCCAGCACTCCCCTTGCCTCCCTCAGCACTGCTCTTAAAAAAAAATTCCAATTGCACTTGCCCTGCGGGTTGCAATAGCAATTCACCCTCCCCCTGCTAGCCCAGCCATTGTGACGTCATCAGTTGAAGCTGCCATTGTGACGCCATCAGTTGAAGCTGCCATTGTGACATCATCAGTTGAAGCTGCCGTTGTGACGTCATCAGTTGAAGCTGGTTGGATTGAAATTCAAGGTATTTTGACAGTAATGTCGAGTAATAAAGCATAAAGTGAAAGTGATCTCTGCCTAGAGGGGAAAAATGTGAATCAGAATATGTAAATATCTTGTGAAAGTTAGCATTTTTAAAGCTTTAATCGCGAATAACGTGGCAAATATATGATGAAATCATCATTGAGGCTGATCTCTGCTAGCTGAGCCATTGTGACATCATCAGTTGAAGCTGGTGATTTTAATTTCAAAGTCTTTTGAATTTTTTAGACTTTTATTCAGTAATGGGTCGAGAATAAGTCGTGAAATAAAGCATAAAATGTTCAGATAAGGTGATCCCAGCCTCGACGGGGAAAAATGTCAATTGGAATATGTAAAAATGTAATCGTTACCGAGTAGTGTTTTTGCGAAGATGTAAAGACAACCACATGCACACAAATATACACATGTGCAAGATAAGACTTTTACTCAGTATATGATATGATGATATGATATGATGATGATACTAGACCAAGTTGGGTCCCTGTCACATGGGAGGTCTGGTCCCCAAACGCAACCCCTTTCCAACGCAATATTCCACTACTCGCCTGTTCCCCAATGCAACCTGTTCCCCCACCATAACATTCCACCACTCACCCGTTCCCCCAATGCAAATCGTTCCCCCAACGCAATATTCTACCACTCACCCATAGCTCCTCATGCGCCCTCTTTTTAAACTTAAATAAAATGCAAGCACTTGCTGCCAGGACTTAAAAAAAATCCCAATTCCACTTCCCCTGCCTTCGCCAGCACTCCCTCCCCCACCTGTTCATCCTCACTCTGCCCCCTCCCACTGCTGTTCTGCCAGGACTAAGTGTTCTATGATTGCAACATTGTTGCAAATGAAATCCCATTGTGATGTCATAAATGTAACTGCCAGCAATTAGCACTGAAGTGTTGAAGTGAACGGGCTGTCCCACTGTACGAGCTAATTCAAGAGTTCTCCCGAGTTTCCCCTGATTCGAACTCGGAGAATTACGGTAATAGCCGCTCATAGGTACTCGGGGCTCTTGTGGACATTTTTCAACGTGTTAAATTCAACATGTTGAAAAATCTTCATGAGTCTTCACGAGCTTACCGCGTTTCCCGTGTACCTGCCGTTAGCGTTACGAGCCGCTAAGAGACGTCCTGAGCTCCGACGTACCCGCTACGTACATTATACGTGCTTACCACGAGTTTAATTTTTTTTAAAACTCGGGAGAGCTCTTGAATTAGCTCGTACATGGGACAGCCCTTTGGTTCTTTCTCAAACTGGATTTTGTAAAATTAGAGGCTGATCTCTGCTAGCTGAGCCAATGTGATGTCATCAGTTGAAGCTGGTGGTTTTAATTTCAAAGTCTCAAGACCTTTTTTCAAACGTCAGAATTACGTGCTTTTGATGCCAATCAATACAACAGTCCAGTTATGGTTACCATATAGAGTGATTTTTATACATATTCTGAGTTTGGACAACATCGACTTATGGATGGCTTTAAAATTGGAATATATTTGTTACCTGGGAATGGCCTGTACATGATTCATTTTAATGTGGAATAGCTGGTGGACATTTGCTACCACAGAGATTTGACAGAAAGAGTATTGGCCAATGGCAAAGGTGCCAAGGACACCTGGAACCCTGTTTCTGTTAAATGGACATCAACTTGCAAGCTGAAATGGGCGTGTGTGCACACAACTTCTGGCACTCACATGAACATGCAGGTAGATTTATGGATTATTTGTCCTTGTCCACCTCTCACCCATATCCAACTCTCACTCATCCTCCTCTCACCCATCTTTCTTTTGATTCCTTTTCATTGTCAACCCATCTTATTCTTGAGTCTCTTTCCCTCCATTGTGGCTACACTCCCTCAGCTCTTACCATTCTTTCTCTTGCATCTTGACAATGGACCCCTTCCCACCTTTCCTCTTCTTATCCATCTGGCATTCTCTGAGACAAATAATTATCTGCTGGCATTCTTGTGTTAGCAATTATTTTAGAGAATTTATGAATTTCATGTTTTAATTTACAAGCTAGGGACTTGCTATCTTAATAAGAACTAAACATGTGTATTTACTAGTTTAAATTATCAGTGTTATCTGGAAATCTTTCAGTGACTTTATGCAAATACTGTGAATAATTTCATCCATGTTAAAAATTAAGAATGTTAAATAAAGTCTCTAATGAAAGTGAAATACAAGTTCTCCATATATTAACATATTGAATTAATCTAAACTGGATGTTTTATGATATGAATGCTGCTGCTGATATTAATTTGAATGGCAAACACTAAATAATTTGTTTAAAAATTATAATTTTAAACTGAGCGGTTTAGTTTATTTTAAACTGTGGTTTGTTTATTTTTGGTAAACTGTAATGATCCAAGTTATTGTTCCAAGCATAGATAAATCGGATTCTCAGATCATTGCTTTGCTCTCAAACTCTTATTTAAATGATTCGTTAAGAAAATGGGCCATGTTATTCACAATTTGGTCTTAATTTTCACACGTTATGGTCTCATTCTTTAGCCAAAACTGATGGGTCAGATGAATCAAAGATTTTTTAAATTTCTCCTTAACTGCCAATATATCTTTTAATCTTTAATAGGAGAAATTTGGTTGTGTGCAATTATTTGTCTTTCACATGCCATAGCTTGGTGGTATTTGTTGTAATTTGTGTTAGGAGTTGCGGGTCAACATTGCATTTTAGATTTTTGTTGTAGGGGAAAGAACAGTGATGTCTAATAACTAGTAAATAAGGATGTGGATTGTGCTAATGTGATGACAGGGAACTGCAGACAAAGCCTAAAAATAGAGCCTTCAAATGCAACAGTGAACACCTAAGTTTCAGGAACTTCATTGAGTGTGCAGTATTGAGCCCATTGAGTATATTGAGCACCCATTGTTGTAACGAAGAATTGAATCTGCTCTCAATGAAGTTAGACTTGTAGATAATCCTTTTATTCAGTAATCAATACCTCGTTTTACTTTTAATCAAGTTTTTGTGTAATCTTGTCAACTGTGCTCTATTCTGTAGTGAAGACCTAGATTTACTCTTATTTAAATTTCTGCTCAATCTTGAAAGACACTTGTTGCACATTTGAATGAGTTACTAATCTGCGACCCTATCAGACCTCTCAGGGTTATGTAGAAGAGCTCAGGCATGTTTATTGCCTCTCTTTGAACATGGAGAAATGCTGCCATAAATGCTGGCTCTATTTTTATGCTGTTATTCTACCATAGTATTAGAGTGAGCTTCTTAATTAAAATGCATTATAGTGACAGCATTATGCTCCAAAATAAAGATATATTTGTCATTATTAGCACCCATTTGGAAACAGAAATATCCCATGATTCATCATTTGGTTATACATTGAATGAAACCATAATCAAGGATTAAGGTGCGATAAATTCCAATGTTTGATGTCTGATTGATTGATTAAAAGATACCGCAGGGAAACAGTCCTTTCAGCTTACTGGATCCCCATCAACCATTGATCGCCCATTCACACTAGTTCTTCATTATCCCATTTTTGCACCCACCCCCGACACACCAGGGACAATTTAAAAAGGTCAATTGATCTACAAACCCGCACGTCTTTGTTGTGTGGGAGGAAACTGGAGCACCTGGAAGAAACCTATGCGGTCACAAGGAGAATGAGCAAATTCCACACAGACAGCATGGAACCTGGGTGTCTGACGCACTGAGACAGGAACTCTGTCAGCAGTGGCACTGTGCCACCCTGTTCACTGATCATTGACAAGGACAATGGAGCAGATATGTTAATCATTGAACATTATTATCAATAGGATCAGAAAGTTGAATTCACAGTAATTTTTGGCATCACTACATTGTCATGTTTATGCTGGAAAAGAAAATGTTGATTACTGGCCTTCAATTTTTGAAAAATTAATGGGATTGGTCACCGATGGTGGATTTGCAGATAATTTATACAGAAGAAAGGCAAAATCAGTGTCTTCTAGCAAAAACGTAGCACCAGATCTTTGCTTGGATTTTAATTGTAAAGGGCCTGTCCCACTTGGCCATCATTTGCGCGTCACGCAGATGGCGCTCAAAGATTTTGTACGTCACAAAATCCTGCGACACCGCGCACGGCCGCGCGTCACTGCTTATGTCATCGCACACCATGCGCGCGTAATGCGCTCCATGCACGCATCACGTATGTGTCCTGACGCATGCGTCATGACGCATGAATGATGTAGCGCAAATTACGCGCAAATGACAGTCACGTGGGACAGGCCCTTAAGGATGAGATTTTCCTGCTGTATTTGCTTGGATTATGCAAAAATATACAGTCAAATAGTTACAGATGCTGCCATTCCAAATCTCTCCCTGTCTCGGTGTCTTTCCCTGTCTCTCTCTCGGTATGTCACTCTGTCTCTTTCATTCTCAAAATGTTGAGTGTTAGACAGTGAAGTTAATATAGCTACGATCTAGTTGTTATTGAGAAGAATTTGAACTAATTTGAAAGTATCACACATCTTAATATTTAATATTAAAGTATATTTGCTTTAACACCTTATTTGTAAGCTGCTGGGAATACTGACATTGTAAACTAAACTTATAGCCTGGTCAAAGATTAATATCAAGTAAAATATAACTAAAAGTTTTAAGTAGCATTATTCGGTTTGTGATGTGAACCAGGTATGTTGAAAAATTGGCATCCTTAATCCAATTTAAAATTACTTCACATTTTTATCCAAATCACACAGATGCTCATCTCTTGAAGGTGGCAGGATAAATTGGGAAGGCTTTTAAAAAGGCATACATGTTCCTCAGCGTCATATATAGAATTACACAGTGAAATGATAAATATTGAAATAAACGGTGGTTACATTGAAGTTGGAATATTGTGATCAACTCAGGAAATCTGAAACTAAAAGAAAAGTAGCTTAAAAAAATTAGCAATAGGAATGTGGGCATCATTGGCAAAATCTGCATTTTTTTTCCATCCCCAAAAGCCTTGAGAAGATGCTGCAGAGAAGCCACCATAACCTATGTAGAGTCATAAAACTCCGCAGCACGGAAACAGGCCCTTTGGCCCAAATCGTACATGCTGGCGAAGTTGTCAAACCAAGCTAGACCCATTTGTCTGCACCTGGCCCATATCCCTCCAAACCTTCCATATCCATGTCCAAGTGATTTTTAAATGATGTAATTGTACCCACCTCCACTACTTCCTCTGGCAGTTCATTCAAAGTATGCACCACCCTCAGTGGAAAAAGTTGCCCCTCGGTCGCTTTAATATCTTTCCCCTCACACGTTATGAAATTATTTTCACACGTAGGGAATGAAGCAGAATAGTTCATCATAATCAAGTAGCTTGTTAAATCATAGCAAAGGGATAATAAAGAGTCAACTAAATTATTTTGGGTAGAGGTGAACCAAATTGGGGTGGCAGACACTAGGGTCTGCAAATGTTGGCTTACAAAAAAAAATCCCCAAGTGCTGGAGTAACTCAGTGGGTCAGGTCGCATCTTGGGAGAACATGGATTGGTGGCATTTCAGGTCGGGACCTTCTTCATACTCTTTCCTTCAATTTCCTTCTGTCATGGATGGATGGATTTTATGACAGTCCAGTAGTTTTGTAGTCGCCATTGAAGATACTATATTGCAAATTAATAATGCAGAAAATGAATAAGCGAGAACAAACATGTAAAATCGTAAATAACTTTGAAATAGTTTTAATATGCAGAACAAGAGTTCATGATATTAAAATGAATTTAATTATTTGATATGTCTCTCGCCAATGAATCATGCCCTTAGATCTGCAGGTGGTGTTGATAGACCAGTTTTGTGACTCAAAGACTTGACTATATCATTCAGTTCTGGGATTTTACTTTTAAAATAATTATCTGTTGGCATTGTTATGTTAGCAATTATTTTAGAGAATTTCTGAATTTCATGTATTAATTTACAAGCTAGGGACTTGCTATCTTAATAAGAACTAAACATGTGTATTTACTGGTTTAAATTATCAGTGTTATTAGGAAATCTTTCAGTGACTTTATGCAAATACTGTGAATAATTTCATCCATGTTAAAAATTAAGAATGCTGAATAAAGTCTCTAATGAAAGTGAAATACAAGTTCTCCATATATTAACATATTGCATTAATCTAAACTGGATGTTATTTTATGATTTGAATGCTATTGCTGATATTAATTTGAATGGCAAACACTTTGAATAATTTGTTTAAAAATTATAATTTTAAACTATGCGGTTCAGTACAGTTGATTTTAGTAAATTTGAAAATTGTGGTTTATTTTATTGGTAAACTATAATGATCCAAGTTATTATTCCAAGTATAGATAAATCGGATTCTCAGATGATTGTTTTGCTCTCAAACTCTTATTTAAATGATTAGTTCAGAAAAAGGGCCATGTTATTCACAATTTGGTCTTAATTTTCACACGCTAAGGTCTAACTTCATTCTGTAGCCAAAAACTCATGGGTCAGGTGAATCAAAGATGTTTTTAATTTCTCTTTAACTTCTTCTTCTGTCGTGTGGCGTGCACAGCCTACAGTGTAGGACAACTTATTCTATTTGATCTTCTGTTTGTGCTTGTCGAGTTGATTGCATTAGTCGAAACAGGGCGGACCACGTGAAGGTTGCAATCTTCCACCCCTCTCTTTAACTGCCAGTATATCTTTTAATCTTTAATAGGAGAAATTTGGTTGTGTATAATTATTTGTCATTCACATGCCATAGCTTGGTGGTATTTGTTGTAATTTGTGTTAGGAGTTGCGGGTCAACATTGCATTTTAGATTTATGTTGTAGGGGAAAGAATAGTGAGGTCTAATAACTAGTAAATAAGGATGTGGATTGTGGTGACAGGGAACTGCAGACAAAGCCTAAAAGTAGAGACTTCAAATGCAGCAGTGAACACCCAAATTTTAGGTGTTCATTGAGTGTGCTATATTGAGCACCCATTGTTGTAACAAAGAATTGAATCTGCTGTCAACGAAGTTAAGACATGTGGATAATCATTTTATTCGGTAATCAATTCCTCGTTTTACTGTTAATCAAGTTTCTGTGTAATCTTGTCAACTGAGCTCCATTCTGTAATGAAGACCTAGTTTTACTCTTATTTAAGTTTTTACTAAATCTTGAAAGGCACTTGTTGCACATTTGGATGAGTTACAAAACTGTTACCCTATCAGACTTCTCAGGTTTATGTAGCAGATCTCAGGCATGCTTATTGCTTCTCGTTGAACAGGGAGAAATGCTGCCATAAATGTTGGCTACATTTTTATGCTGTTATTCTACCAGAGTATTAGAGTGAACTTCTTAATGAAAATGCATTATAGTGACAGCATTATGCTCCAAAATAAAGATATATTTATCATTATTTGCACCCTTTTGTAAACAGAAATATCCCATGGTTCATCACTTGGTTATACATTGAATGAAACCATAATCAAGGATTAAGTTGGAATAAATCCCATTGTTTGATGTTTGATTGATTGATTGAAAGATACCGCGTGGAAACAATCCTTTCAGCTCACTGGATCCCCATCAACCATTGATCACCCATTCACACTAGTTCTAAGTTATCCCATTTTTGCACCCACTCTGTCAGTAGTGGCACTGTGCCACCCTGTTCAGTGATCATTGACAAGGACATTGGAGAAGATATGTTAATCATTGAACATTATGATCAATAGGATCAGAAAGTTGAATTCACAGTAATTCTTGGCATGTAGATGCTGGAAAAGAAAATGTTGATTACTGGCCATCAATTTTTTGAAAAATAATGGGATTGGTCACCGAAGGTGGATTTGCAGATAACTTATACAGCAGAAAGACAAAATCAACTAAGGCTTTAGTATGGGATGAATATGATCAATCTTGAATTCTTTGAGAAAATAACAATTGATGTGAATTGTAGAAAATCATAAACTCTTTTAAGATAGCATTTTCTGAAATACCTGTATGAAAGTAGTTGAACACAGATTTGAAGTTAAATCCAAAATATGTTTGATCAATTGGCTGAATTGTGTGAAACCGGCATTTAGCTTAGAGTAGTATGCTTCAGGTTTGGAATTACAACCATGACTGATATTACACTTCCATGTACATATCTTAAAGCTTCTTAAATGCCACTCTTGCACACAGCTCCACCACCACCCCTGTCAGCGTTCCAAACCCCCACTCCTCCCATTACTGTGTAACTTCATCAGAAACACAAATCTCCAACGATGGCAAAATGAGGATGCAGAAGGAATCTGCCATAGATTAGAGATTCAGTGATCTTGTAAAATTATAGCAGATAATATTTAATGTTGAAAAATGTAAAACGCGATATATAGAATATAGAATGGTACTGCACAGGAACGGGGCCTTCGGCCCACAATGTTCATGCCAAACATGATGCAGAGTTAAACTGATCTCATTTTCCAGTACATGAACCATATCCCTATTCCTTGCACTTTCATGTGCCTATCTAATAGTCGCTTAAAAACCACTATCCTATCTGTCTCCACCACTACCCCTGGCAATGCATTCCAGGCCTCCAATGCTCTCTAGTAAAAAAAAACTAGATGCATCCGCACCTCCCCATTAAAATTTCCCCCTCTCAGCTCATAACAGAAGAGTTGTAATATACTGTCCAGTCCTTGGTTAGATTGTAGCTTGAATATTTCTGGGTACGAAGGAACAATAAGTAGACTGAAGAACTAAAGGGAGTGCACAAGAGAACTTTGCGTTTGATCTCTTCTGCCAAAGACTTGAATTATGAGGGAAGATTGGGCTTTTCAGTCTGAAAAAAAATGATGTCTGAGATTCAGATTTTATAGAGGTATATAAAGGTAGTTAATGGAATGGAAAAGGTCAGTGAAATACTACTTCAAATTAAACTGTAAAACAAGGAGGCATTGGGTTCAAAGTGGTAAAAGATGATTTTAGGATTGATAGCAGATGGTACTTTATTGCAGAGAGTGATTAACACTGATGATTTCCAGATCTGAACGAAGTAATCATTTAAGAAACAATTGCATGATTGGGTGGGGGGTTCTTCATTTTTAAGTGTCTTTATGAACTTTTCGGGAAAAAAATAGTTAACAGTTTCTAACCGTTAATTAATTATGACTATTCTCATTATTTTGATTATATTATATCAGAATATTCAAAATGCCGTGTTCTGCATATTATTTTACTGTTGATTGAGGTTGGACTGTTCTTTTATGCATATAGCACTGCTTCTCAATCTCCTCCAGGGATTTGCAGATTTTTTCGATTTTCTAATTATTCATTGAGATTTATTGGTGTACTAATTGCCAACATTTCAGATCATCCACCACAAATTTACATCTTCCAGTTCTAAACTGAAGTTCAGCGCTGCTTAAATCTTCCGGCAGTCAGAAGGGTGTTCATTTATATTAACAAAAAGTCCATCATTGTGCATGGTGCATGGTCATTGCAACTTCATTGCTGGACTATAAATTTTCAATGGGTTAAAGTTCACAGATCTTATTTATAAACATGTATTAATTTTTCTTTAAGATTGTTTTTATTAATGGTAGACAGTGTTTTCCTGCAAAAACATAGCACCAGATCTTTGTGTGGATTTTAATTGTAAGGATGATATTTTCCTGTCTCTCTGTCTCGGTGTGTCACTCTGTCTCTTTCATTCTCAAAATGTTGAGGGTTAGACAGTGAAGCTAATATAGCTACGAGCTAGTTGTTATTGAGAATAATTTGAACTGATTTAAAATATCACATATCTTAATATTTAACGTTAAAGTATATTTGTTTTAACATCTTTTTTGTATGATGCTGGGAATACTAACATTATAAACTAAACTTATGGCCTGGTTGAAGATTAATATCAAATAAAATATAACTAACAGTTTTAAGTAGCTTAAGGAAATCTTAATTCTGTTTGTGAAGTGAACTAGGTATGTTGAAAAATTGGCATCCTTAATCCAATTTAAAATTACTTCACATTATTATACAAATCACACAAATGCTCATCTCTTGAAGGTGGCAGGATCAATTGGGAATGCTTAAAAAAAAAGGCATACATGATCCTCAGTGTCATATATAGAATTGCACAGTGCAGTTATAAATATTGAAAAAAATGGTGGTTACATTGAAGTTAGAATATTCTGGTCAACCCAGGAAATCTGAAACTAAAGGAAAAGTAGTTTAAAAAAAAAAATAGCAATAGGAATGTGGGCATCATTGGCAAAATCTGCATTTTTTTCCATCCCGAAACAGGCTTGAGAAGATGCTGCGGAGAAGCCACCATAAACTATGTAGAGTCATAAAACGCTGCAGCATGGAAACAGGCCCTTTGGCCCAAATCGTACATACTGGCCAAGTTGTCAAACCAAGCTAGTCCCATTTGTCTGCACCTGGCCCACATCCCTCCAAACCTTCCATATCCATGTGCAAGTGATGTTTAAATTATGTAATTGTACCCACCTCCACCACTTCCTCTGGCAGTTTGATCGAAGTATGCACCAACCTCATTGGAAAAAGTTGCCCCTCGGATTGCTTTAATATCTTTCTCCCCAAACCTTATAAAAGTATTTTCACGGGCAGGGAATGAAGCAGAATAGTTCATCATAATCAAGAAGTTTGTTAAATCATAGCAAAGGGCAATAAAGAGTCAACTAAATTATTGTGGGTGGAGGTGCATGTAGAGCATACCAAATGAGGATGGCAGACACAAGGGTCTGCAAATGCTGGCTTACAAAAAAAATCCCAAAATGCTGGAGTAACTCAGTGGGTCAGGCCGCATCTTGGGAGAACATGGATTGGTGGCATTTCAGGTCGGGACCCTTCTTCATACTGTTTCTTTCAGTTTCCTTCTGTCATTGACATGAGTGAGATGGATGGATCTTATGATAATCCAGTAGTTTTGTGGTCGCCATTGAAGATACTATATTGCAAATTAATAATGCCAATTATTTAATTACCTGAATTTGATAGCTGTTGAGGTTCTGAGCTCAGGTCTATGGATCACTTTGCCAGCCATTTAGAAATCCAATCCGGTAATTTACCCACTGTGATTTGAAAATCTGTCCGTCAAATATCGTCAGCAACAAATCTGATCACCTCATCATGATCACATTGTTGTTTCTGTGATCCTGCTGTATGCAAATTGTTCACATTAACTATACTTAAATTAATTCACTATTTTTGAGCGAGGCTTGAAAATGTGAAAAGTGATATGCAAATTCATTTCTTTTATTTCCTTTTACATTTCACATAAATAATATTTATGTTTCTGTTTGTAAATATAAAGGGTGGGACTTCGCTGGCTAAATTACTAATGATCAATCATGAGACCTAAAGGGATTAAGCAGTTCTAATCTAATCTTTTGTTCTTCAGGCAAAATAAACTTTTCCTTTCTTGAATATGCTGTGAAGAATTGATGGCAGCAACATGAAAAGTGAATTGTTAATAAATTAATTCCAAGACAGACAGACAGCCACGCAGTGCTGGTCTGAAGAAACAGATGAGGTCCTATGATTTCCCCCTAGTCTTTACTTTTCGCCTCATCAGCCGTCGCATAACCATATAATTCCTCCGTAAAGGGGCTGTCCCACTCTACGAGCTAATTCAAGTGTTCTCACGAGTTTCCACTGATTCGAACTTGGAGAATTACGGCAATAGCCACTCGTAGGTACTTGGGGCTCTCGTGGACATTTTTCAACATCTTGAAAAATCTTCACGAGCTTACCGTGTTTCCCCAGTACCTGCCGTTAGCGTTACGAGCTGTTAAGAGATGTCCCGAGCTCTGACGTACATTCTACGTGCTTACCACGAGTTTGCTTTTTTTTAAAACTCGGGAGAGCTCTTGAATTAGCTCGTACAGTGGGACAGCCCCTTAACCCTTGTATTCCCCCTCTCTCTGTAGTCTTATTGCCTACACTAGTTTTCACCTGATGGCCTGTTTCCCTTATTATTGTTACTTTTTTGCATATCTTTCATTCATTTGTTCTATATCTCTCCGCAGCACTGTCTATATCTCTTATTTCCCTTTCCCTGACTCTCCATCTGAAAAAGATTCTCAACCGAAAATGTCTCTGACCCACTGAGCTACTGCAGTTTTTTGTGTCTATCTTTGGTATGTGACTGCTTTGAGTCAAGGTTACAGTTCGAAACAGGCTAAATTGCAAGGACTCGGCAAGCAGCCTACATGAGTACACCACAGCTGTAACAGATTTCATCAGTAAGTGTGCAGAGGGTGACATGCCAAAGATGTCAATCTGTGTGTTCCTCAACCAGAAACCATGGATGAACCATGAGCTCCACTCCCTAGTGAAGATAAACTCTTGTGGCGTTCCCAACCTGTACAGCTAATCAAGGTACAACCTTCGCGAAGCCATCAGAAATGCCAAGAGGCAATTCCTACCAAGCTAAAGTCCCAGACCAACGACACAGACACCTGTTGACTTTGGCGAGGCTAGCATGCCATAATGGGCCACAAAGGGAAGTCAGCGGAATCGTTGGCAACAATGCGTTATTCCCTGATGTGCTCAATGTATTCCATGCTTATTATGAACAGAATGTCATAGGAGTGACGTCACTCAGCCTGAGAGCGTTGGGCCCACCTGTACCCAGGGTCACCATCGCAGACATCTGATCAGCCTTCTGCAGAATTAATCCATGGCAAGACACTTGCCCAGATGAAGTCCTTGGCTGTTTTCACAGAACCTGCTTGGACAAGCTGGCAGGTTTATTTGGACATCTTTAACCTTCCCCTGCTCTAATATGAGGTTTCCGATTTATTTTAAGATCAGCAATGTTATCCCAGAGCCAAAGAAAAACAAAGCAGTGTGCATTCATGACTGCTCTCTCGTGGCTCTGCATCCACCATTATGAAACCCTTCGAGAGGCTGTGCTTAGCACACATCAATGCCAGCCTTCAGGCAGACTTGATCCACTGCAATTTGCCCACCCTTGCAGCAGGTCACCTGATGATAAATCAAAACACAAAAATTAATAAAATGACACAGTGGCACAGCTGATAGATATGCTGCTTCACATTGCCAGACACCTGGATTTAATCCTGACCCTGGGCGCTGTGTCTGTGGAGTTTGCACATTCTTCCTGTGACCGTGTGGGTTTCCGCCAGTTGCTCTGGTTTCCTCCCACATCCCAAAGGTGTGTCGGTTTGTAGTTTAAATGGTTTCAGAAAGATTTCCGCTATTGTATCGGGAGGGGATGAGAAAGTGAAATAATATTGAACTGAAATATTGTGACAGGTGATTGATGGTTGGAATGGACTCAATGGGCTGAGGGGCCTGTTTCCCTGCTGTATTGCCAATAAACCCTATAAACTATACAATTTTGGGAGTGACCTACAAGATTACTATAGTAAAACTGCGCTGCAAGTAATTTAGCCTGTTTCGAACTGTAATTTTCTCACAAATTTTAGATGCAAAGGGAATAGTTTCCACTTTGACCACAGCTTATAGTTATTTGTTCAATCACTCTGCAAGACACAGTAATTGTTCATGAGTACAAACATTAAGCAG
This sequence comes from Raja brachyura, assembly GCA_963514005.1. The sequence continues at coordinate 33,301,906 of OY740797.1, read as the reverse complement.
CTGCTGCTATTAAGATCATTATAAATTATAGTTGAGTCTGGTTAAAGTAAAGTCCTGTGGTTCAGTTCAGGCTGATAAACTACTCTGGTTTGTTTTTCACTCTGTGGTGTGCAATCAATTATTTTGTTGTGGTACAAATCTGTTGTGGTTGTTGTGGTTAGTTTGCCATATACTAGAATAAATAACCGTATTTTTAAATGTGAGGCATCTGATCAATGGTCAATCCGATTAGCTGCCAGGAAATAAACTGCTTAGTTTTATCAACAGTTTTCCAAGAAATATGGAAACTTCTTGGTATTTCAGCATCATCCAAGGCTTTGCTCTTGCCAACTGTGCTCCTAAACTAACGGTTCTTTCTTTGTTGCTTGTATCTTGCCATGCATTTGCTGTAACACGCTAATTAAGTTCTAATCAATAACTATTCACATTTGTAAGACATTGATTGACTATTGATCATTTTGCATTTCAAAATATCTTCCATGAAAACAAAATAAATGATTTTTATGAAAATGGATCGCACCTTTGTTAATATTCTTGGCTCGAATTTATATATTTTTGCAATGCTGAAGTTCTGCAAGTGTGGTTCATGTGCACAAAGATGTATACTTCAAATACATTCCAGTTTTTGCAAGACAATTGCCCTATTCAGAAATGTATAAGCAACAATTGGAACATAATTTACATGTTTAAACTTGGTATATATGAAGTATAGATTTCTTGGTGCATGGCACATACATTATTTGTATAATCACAAATGTATTGCTGCTTGCATTTAGACCTTGGATTGATTAAAGTTTATTTAAGTGCCTTTACTGTTTACTGAAGCATGTCTGTCCCATTTAGGTACTGAATCCAGCAGTCATGTTGTGCGGAGTAACTCTTATTTTGCATGTTCTATGCATCATTAACCTCATTCATTATTATTTGAAAGAAAAATAATATTTTTGTGCATTAAATTGATTGAATGAGATGTATTTTAGCCTCTACCGCTTTCTTCCATTCATACTTAGATAGAATCAATCGGAAGGAAACAAATTAACTCAATAAGTGCCGGTGTCTGGTAAAATTGAAAGCAAAGCTTACTGTTGGTGTTTAAAACAGTGCGGAAGCATTGGAAATGGAGTAAAATTCTCACTCTATTATAACTGGAAAAAACAATGGACTGGGTTCATAGGCGGCTGTATATATGACAAAAAATCACCTTACCCTAAAAAAATTGCTACAACAGGTTTCTCAACGGTTTATTGTAGTATCAGATGCGCTTAATAACATACCGAAAGCCTACCACAGTCAGACCAATGGAAAGGTCTAATTTTCAAGATGGCGTCCAAGATCCATTTTATGTGTAATATTACCATAAAATGAATATTTTCCAGTGCAAGTATAGGTCTGCCTCATAAAAACAAACATGACACATGAAAATCAAGTAATAGGAACTACAGTATAACGATGCCCATATTGTGAATTTGAAATATGCTCTTAATATGCTCGTGCCGTTGTAGCTCCGTTACAATTTGGCCTTGCAGTACAGGCACATCATTAGTATCAGTCACAATTCTTCGTGGATACCCTTCATGAAATAGTTCTTGCGTTTTGAAAAGAACGCAGCGGATTTAGTTGCTCCAGATATGTTAGCAGATGACATTGATTTGCTGGGCATGGCACTTCTTTTTGCTGGGGACAATGTTGACTACAATATCCTTACTATCGATGGCAGGGGTGGAATGGAATGATGGAATGGGAATCATAGCAGCACTCACCCCAGGGCGAAAGAAGGCTTGTGTTATTCCAAGCAGAAACGTTACCAACTTGGACTTTTTAGTGCATAGTAAAATTCCTATCATCGAACTTCACTTCACGAACCATGTGCGCCAAACCATCATGTTCGAACAACTCCCTGCATTGGTCAACAGTGTTAGGACAATTGATGTACTGTTTAACTCTCACTAAACTTCAAACATGAAACCCCTGGGTGGAAGGGAATGATGCACAACATTCATCAAGGATTAGAATACCCAGGCCAATCATCAATTGTGTTCTTGCCTATGATTGACATGTACCATGGGGACAAGACATGCATCCAGTCCACGCTGATTTCATTTGCGATCTCGCTATCAAACACGATGCTCCGCCAATGATTACGTTCGATCAGCCCCTGTATTGGAAAGCTGCAGAGATATTCATGGATGCACCACAGAGTAGTCACTTGAAAAACATTGTCTTGAAGCTTGGATGTTTTCACTCATTTATGAACCTACTTTGTGCAATAGGAACACTGATGCAAGGCACAGGACTCAGGAACGATATGGAAGTTGTCTATGGTGAAAATGCCATCCAGCATATGATGACTGGAAAAGAGTACCGATTTGCTCGCTTCTTTGTGCTACAACATTCTTAGCAAGCAAAGCGTTTGCGCCAAGTCATTTGTTACCCCAGAACATCTCCCTCCTACCGAGTCCTCGACGAAATATCATTGCCTTAGAGTGTATTACCAGATCATGGTGTGGGTTGGCAACGAGAGTGACATGAATGCAGTGGATTGGGGATTGAAACTAGAGGGCAATCGTTTGTGCCAGTTATTGCTGCCCCAGAAAGCCTCCTGCAGATGGTCCACTGTAATTGCCTGACAACTGCCTGCCGAACAAGACAGTGTAGTTGCAGAAGATAAGGACTACCATGAATGCCCGCTTGCGGACCATGTCAAGACGAGAATTGTGAGAATCCACATTATCAGCCTTTACAGGAGGAAGTGTGACAATTATTATTTGTAAATCTGGCGCGAATCAAAGTTATTTTTCAGAAATAAGTATCATGTGTTTTGTAATCACTTTGTAACGTAATCACTTCACTATATTTTAAATCTGCTAATTGGATTCCTAGGTCCCCAAAACATGGGGTTAGACACCAAAATTACTTGTCTATGATGAATGATGAAGTAGTAATGGGCATTTTCATAGCCTGGCGGCCATATTGGTCCGCAATCTTGGATTTCACAATTATGTACTCACTTTACTATAATTTAAATATGCTAATTGAATTTCTAGAACCCCAAAACATGGGGTCGGGCACCAAAATTATTTGTCTATGATTAATAATGAAGGAATAATGGGTATTTTAAGGATTTGGCGGCCATCTTGTACACCATCTTGAAAATTAGACCTTTCCAGTGGTCTGACTGTGGTGGACGTTTGGTATGTTATTAAGCACATCCAATACTGCAAAAAACTGTCGAGAAACTTTTTGTAGCAATTTTTTGGGGGTCAAACCACATATGCAGACGCGTATTATAAGTTTTCCTGAGTATGTTGGTATGTGTTTCGCAAGCCTGACATATTCTGCTTCTCACATTTATGATTCAGATTCTGTTATAAAGTGACAGCTTTTATCCTTTTGGTCGGATAGATATGCCAAGACGCATATAGATCCTTTAAATGGGGGAAGTGTCTGTTTGGAAATTTGGCAGAGGGTATATACATTACAAAATCATTTACATCAGCAGCACAATATCCAGAAAGCTAGATTTATTCAGCTTGTCAGAAATCCAAGCATGATACCACATGAATTAAATCTATTTAGGTTTACACAATTGATCTTCCTATTAAATTGTCTTGCATTTTCACAGATACGCTCAAACGTGTTGCTAGTCTTGTTTAACTTTGTTGTTTTAATTCCCTTGGATTTCATTCTTTTTATTCTTAGTTACCTGATTTCAAGATATGTCACAATCGTTGTTTGCTTTTTTTGGGCAATATCCAGGGAAAAAATGATTCTGGGGCTGGGTCAAATCTCTCTTGTCATGCTGGAATTGTTGACTGTTTGCAATTTAAAAATATCAGAATGCTGGAGTCTTAAATCCTGAATTCAAAGTATCTCTGATTTAATACAAAATACTGCAGATGCTAGAACTGTGTAAATAAAGTGCTGTAAGCAGTCACCAAGCTCGTTAGGCGGAACAAAATTATTTTATTTCCCCACCATCTCACCACTTCCTGCACCCATTTTATCTGCATCTTAAAACATGCTCTATCTCTGGGCCACAAAAAAAGTGCTGGAGGAATTCAGCGTCAAGCTGCATCTGGGAAGGGAATGAACGGGCAGTATTCCACGCAATATTCCACCTCTCGAACAATTCCAATATACACTCACACACTCACACACACACACAGACTCACACACACATACACACATCCTCCCCCTCACACACACACTTACACTCACACACATACACTCACACACACACACACACTCACTCACACTCACAGAATCACATACACTCGCACACACATAGACACACACACTCACACACTTACTCACAAACACAATCACACACAGACTCACACACACACACACACATAAACTCACACATACACTTACACATACACACATACACTCACACATACACTCACACACATATGCACTCACACACGCACATACACACACACACATATACTCACACACACACATACACTCACACACACACGCACATACACTCACATACACATACACTCACACACACATAAACTCACACATACACTCACTCACACCCACACTCACACACACACACATATGCATACACATGCACTCACACACACACACACACACACACACACACACACATACACTCACACACACATGCACTCACACACACACGCACATACACTCACATACACACACATACACTCACACACACACACACACACACACATACATATACACTCACAGACACACACACACACACACACACACATACACTCACACACACACACATACACTCACACACACATACACTCACACACACATACACACACTCTCACATACACACACACACACTCATACGCACACACATATACGCACACTCACACACACACACTCACGCACACACTCACGCACATATACACATACAAATATACACACATACATACACACACACACACACACACACACACACACACACACACACACACACACACACACACGCAGCACCACCTGTGCACTAAGCGGAAGTGACGAAATGAGCGGAACTTTTGAACCAAACACAGTCGGACCGCATAAAGCATTCATTCCTTCCAAACACAGTCGGACCTAAAAAGCATTGCCGTTTCAAGCACAGGGCAACAGGCCAAACAACTCATGGCATTGTCATTAAGGGCTAACAAATCATTTATTGCAAGTACATTGCAGACTCACAGTTCAGTTGATTCACAGCTTAGAATGACAATCATGACCTCTCCCTCGCGATCTTGCAGAGTGGCTGGCTCATGTCCAGGCATCCGGGGGTTTATAGCCCTGCCCCCCCCCCCCCCCCCCCCAACCCTGGAAGGGGCGTTAGGAGATTGAGGGGGGATCTTATAGAGACTTACACAATTCTTAAGGGGTTGGACAGGCTAGATGGAGGAAGATTGTCCCGATGTTGGGGAACTCCAGAACAAGGGGTTACAGTTTAAGGATAAGGGGGAAGTTTTTTATGACCGAGATGAGAAGATCATTTTTCACACAGAGAGTGGTGAGTCTGTGGAATTCTCTGCCACAAAATGTAGTTGAGGCCAGTTCATTGGCTATATTTAAGAGGGAGTTAAATGTGGCCCTTGTGGCTAAAGGGATCAGGGGGATATGGAGAGAAGGCAGGTACAGGATACTGAGTTGGATGATCAGCCATGATCATATTGAATGGCGGTGCAGGCTCGAAGGGCCGAATGGCCTACTCCTGCACCTATTTTCTATGATTCTATGATTACCTTCATTGTGGTGATTGACAGGGGAGAGTACCAATCAGCTGATCTCAAGGTTTTTTAAATACTCATAAATTTTTTCCATTTTTCATTGATGGGAAAAATCCTCGGGGCCTGCTCAGCGGAGCAGGATTGTGAGTATGATATAACCATATAACAATTACAGCATGGAAACAGGCCATCTTGGCCCTTCTAGCCCGTGCCGCACAATTACTCTCACCATAACCCTCCATTCCTTTCCCGTCCATATACCTATCAAATTTATTTTTAAATGATAAAATCGAACCTGCCTCCACCACTTCCACTGGAAGCTCATTCCACACAGCTACCACTCTCTGAGTAAAGAAGTTCCCCCTCATGTCACCCCTAAACTTTTGTCCCTTAATTCTCAAATCATGTCCTCTTGTTTGAATCTTCCCTACTCTCAATGGAAAAAGCTTATCCACGTCAACTCTGTCTATCCCTCTCATAATTTTAAAGACCTCTATCAAGTCCCCCCTTAACCTTCTGTGCTCCAAAGAATAAAGACCTATCTTGTTCAACCTTTCTCTGTAACTTAGGTGCTGAAACCCAGGCAACATTCTAGTAAATCTCCTCTGTACTATCTCTATTTTGTTGACACCTTTCCTATAATTTGGCGACCAAAATTGTACACCATACTCCAGAATTAGCCTCACCAATGCCGTGTACAATTTTAACATTACATCCCAACTTCTATACTCAATGCTCTGATTTATAAAGGCCAGCACACCAAAAGCTTTCTTTACCATCCTATCTACATGAGATTCCACCCTCAGGGAACTATGCACAGTTATTCCTTGATCCCTCTGTTCAACTGCATTCCTCAATTCGCTACCATTTACCATGTACGTCCTATTTTGATTTGTCCTGCCAAGATGTAACACCTCACACTTATCAGCATTAAACTCCATTTGCCACCTTTCAGCCCACTCTTCCAAATGGCCTAAATCTCTCTGTAGACTTTGAAAAATCTACTTCATTATCCACAACACCACCTATCTTAATATCATCTGCATACTTACTAATCCAATTTACCACACCATCATCCAGATCATTGATGTATATGACAAACAACAGTGGACCCAACACAGATCCCTGAGGCACTCCATTAGTCACCGGCCTCCAACCTGACAAACAGTTATCCACCATTACTCTCTGCTATCTCCCATTCAGCCACTGTTGAATCCATCTTGCTACTCCACTATTAATACCCAACAATTGAATCTTCTTAACCAATCTTCTATGTGGAACCTTGTCAAAGGCCTTCCTGAAGGCCAAAAATGGCCATAAATCATTGCGATATATGGCAACGTTCTTTCTAAAATCAATACGGTGCTGGCTCGAAGGGCCGAATAGCCTCCTCCTGCACCTTTTTTCCATGTTTTTTTTCCTATGTTTCTAACATCCAGCGCAGGCAGAAAGTGGTCAAGATGACACTTTTAATTATGTAGATGTGTGAAATTTTAGTCGCAGTTAAAATACTTGGATAGGCATATGCAGATGCAGGGAATGGAGGTATACTGGTTACGTGCAGGTAGATAAGTGATGGTCGGCATCACGTTCAGCACAGACATTGTGGGCCAAAGGGCCTGTTCTTGTGCTGACTATTCTATGATTGTTCTATGTGTACACACTTAAATACTGCTGACATTCAATTCATTTATGTTACGTTATAAAACACTGAAGAAGTATGAGTGTACTACCTAAATGGACTTAAGCAAACGTAGACTCCTTGGGGTCTTTTAAAGATTAAGTTACTCATGTTACTAATGAGCTCCTTTTAAAAAAAAAGCTTACAGCGGGCTTTGTACTACTGCAGTTTTTAATTCCTTTTTCTTACTTTTCTGTGCAAAAATATTCTGTATTCGAAGGTTTTGAACTTTATAGTTTAGTTTTTATCATGTGCACCGAGGTACAGTGAAAAGCTTTTTGTTGTGTGCTATCTAGTCAGCGGAAGACTATACATGATTACAATCAACCGTCCAAAGTGCACAAATGCAGAATAAAGGGAATAATGCAAAATAAAGTCCATTAAAATCAGATTTAAAAATAGTCTGAGGGTCTCCAATGAGGTAGATAGTAGGTCAGGGCCGCTCTCTACTTGTTGATAGGATGGTTCAGTTGCCTGATAACAGTCTGATACTGTGAAAAGATTTTGTTTGCATGCTATCCCACCGTCAATGAAAACACTACACAAGAACACAATCATTAAGCCATTCATAGTGCACAGATAAAGATAAAGGGTATACCATTTAGGGCAAAGATATAACATTGAAGTCTGATAAAGTTTGATTAAAGAACGTTCAAAGGTCTCCAATGAGGTGGATGGAGGTCAAGACTGCACACTAGATGATGAGAGAACTGATTAGTCGTATAACAGCTGGGAAGAAATTGTCCCAGAATCTGGAGCTAGGCATTTTCACACTTCTGTACCTCTTGCCTGATGGGAGAGGGGTGACCATGCCAGGGCAGCGCAAAGTGCAGTTGGAGTCAATGGAAGGCAAGTTGGTTTGTGTGATGGTGTGGGCTATATCTAGATGACTTCCCTGTTAGCTTATCACTGATTATGAATATCGTTTGGACATATTCAGATTTTGGGCCAATGGGATCAATGCAGTCAATCCGGTAGCTTTCTCATGCAATGCTCTCTTGTACGCTGCTCTTGAAGCTGGGATTTCTGGGTGGTGATTGGAAGTTGGAACTATAATTCATGCTTTTTCTTCTGAACTCAGACAAGGCTTTGTGAATTATATGAATGGTATCCATTTGCTTTGATGGATCTAATCTTTCAAGGAATCCTCTACATTTGCCAACATTCTCCACAATTCAATACCTAAAAAAAAGGGGACAATTTGTCTGCAATGACTACATCAAATCTTGGCCCACACTATTTGAGAGTCAACATGAGCATATAACAGGTAGATCGTATTTGTCAAATCTAACATTTTTTTGTCTAGAAGACTGATGAAAGGAATGGAGTGGATTTTGCTGATATGACAAAGTACCATGTAAAAAGCTGGTGAACTAAACTCAGACACGTGGAATAGTGAGGTTTAGTGTCAACTTAAATAAAAAATTGGCAGAGTTATGGTAAATAGTTTATTTCAGACTGGAAGATGGCAGTTCCCCCAACGGATAGTGCTCAGCCCATTGGTTTTTGCTGATATATGACTTTGATATTGGAATACAGAGTACATTTTCAAAGTGTTGCCGCTGACACTAAAATTGGGGAATGCGGCAAACGGTGTGGATAATAATAATTGTTAGGAAGAGGCAAGAAGTTGCAAAATGGGGAAACTGTTCTAAAGAGTGTGTGGGGACAGAGGAACCTGGGGTACAATGGATGAGGAGTTGGGTTGTTAGTTCCAGATAGAATGGAAGGATGAGGAGGATGAAGCGAGGATTGATATGAACGTACAGTATTATGACATGTTTCGATAAGTTAGGCAAAGAAACACTGTTTCAATTATCCGATGATACAAGAATTAGGGGACATAGATTTAAGACAAAAGGGAGATTTTTTTGAAAAGTGGCAACAGTTAATGCCCTTGAGCCTGCTATTTATGAAGGTAGAGGAGGTAGATACAATCAATGATTTCAAAAGATAAATTAGGTTGGCACAGGAGGGCCATAAACTTGTAGGGTAATGGGGATAAAGAAATGTATTGAGGCCGATTATGTTGTTCACAGACTCAATATGTCAATTTTGTGTGCTGTGATATTCAGCAATTTGCTCCACACTCCCCTTTTGAATTCTTACTCTTAACTGTTCCACCATTAGTTCTAATCAAGATATTACCCCATTAACTCCACCTGCCCCCAGTCAGATGAACTTGTTCTCAATTATTTCAATCATCATTGCAACTCATTTCCAGCACTGCTATTATTTTGCTGCCCTCTTTCTTTCCCTCCATATCAGCTTCCTTGACCATGCAATGGCTACCAGATGGTCTTGCCACCTTACATGCCTTTCTACTTTCTTCATTGTGGGTGCAAAGACTACCTAACATCCTACTACCTTTTGTCTTTTGTGCCCTATCTGTAACAACCCCACTTATTTTTGTGTTCACTGTGAATAAACTCAAGCACAGCTGCAGTGAATACTTATGCTTAATTTATTTTATCAATTACAGGCCAATTCATCTGGTACGTTGATGTCCTTCAAGGGTAAGGACATAGGAAGGAAAGGGAAATGATGCTAACATGCCATGGAAAATTATTTAGTTCAAGGGCACTAAATATTGGTCACACTAGGTGATATCCAGGTTCTAAATAATAAATAAATAAAATTAATTACAGCATAAGCTGAATGAAGTGAGTTAATTTCCAATGATCTACATTAATGTAATTAAAATTGAACATCATTCATTAGAATATATAGTTAATGACAGTTAACCGATTGTTGTAGAGGAAAGAATAGTGAGGGCTAATAACTAGTAAATAAGGTTTGTGGGGATTGTGCTAATGTGGTCACGGGGAACCGCAGGAAAAGCCTGTAATTAGAGACAGTAGAATGCAGCAGTGACGACACCCAAGTATCAGAAACATCATTGATTATATTATAGTGTGCACCCTTCATTGTAACAAAACATTGATACTACTGTCAACTGAGTTAGACTAATGAATATTAATTTTATTCTTTAATCAAGACCTAGTTTGTTGCCTAATGAAGTTTTTCTGTTACCGCCATCAAAATCTAGTTATAATGTTAAGCAGATTTCTGTGCAATCTGGTCATCTGAGAATATAAAAACTGTATCTAAGTCGCGCTCAGGAGATCAGCTTTGACTGGTCCCCTGGGGTCCACCACTTTTTAATAAATCACCTGTTACTGCGAACGCCAACTCCTCGTGGCCTTTCTTTTTGCTCCTACACTAATGATTATCGGCAATAATATATTTTAAGCATATTGCAATCATTCCTCCAGACAGTCCACCTTCTCGTTCAAAAAAAAGAAGAGAAAGTTGACCATCTTTACACTGGTCCACTTACTCTCTTTTTGAATTCCCTCTGATCTGAAGACTGAACTTGCTCAAAAAGAGTGAGTTTTTGAATGAGTTCAAACTCTAGTGAGTTCAGATCTGAAAACACCTGTCTTCAGTCATTGTATATGAAGGAACTGCAGATGCTGATTTAAACCGAAGATAGACACAAAAAGCTGGAGTAACTCAGCGGGACAGGCAGCATCTCTGGAGAGAAGGAATGGGTGACGTTTCAAGTCGAGACCCTTCTCCAGTCATTATCTTTTGCTTGAATTTATCTAAAGTGCTGAACATCTGTAATCAAATTGAATGGTGTGGAGAGGCTTCCATGACCAGGTGACCTACTCCTGCTCCTATTTTCCAATTGTCTTGTGCTTTGTTGCCCATGTTTTATATTGCACCAAAGTTTGTTCAGCCATATCCCTTGCTGATCTACTTTAACAACTGGCCAGACAGCATGTATAAAATCTTCAAACTTATTTTCCAATTCTATCACATACTCGCTCAGCATATGAACTTCTTCCGTCTGACTTCTTCCACAGCCCAGTTTTTCATCGCTCCATCATTGGTGTCCCATCCTTTTATCTTTGCTTTCCTCCTTTCAGGAAATCCTTAACATCTTACAACCCCCCCCCTCCCCCCATCCCCCCCACTCTCTGACCAAACTTTAGGCTGTCAGTCCTAATGTCTCACAGCATTACTTCAATTTGACAATGCAGATGGTGGGTGTTAGAATGCTTGAATAGAAGGTTGTCTTATATTTCCTTGTGACTATTCTGCCATTGAATGCATTTCTAGTTGACCTTTCTCATTTTCTGACCATGTCTAAAATGCTAAGATTAAATTTTTGTTGCCTATTTCCCAGCTGGACATTATGACTTTCTTCATCTACAACTTAATAATCGGAAAACTTCAATCAAACCGTCCCCTATTTAAATTCTAGAGAACACAACCCTTGTTTGAATAATTTCAATGTGACTTAACCCTGGAGAGCAAGGGTTCTCGTAAATCTGGAATCTTGAAGGTCATTAGATTCTTCCTGATATGTGATGCAAGGAATTGAAAACAATATTCTAACTATGATGTTTTACATTGCAGCAGAAAGATTTCTTGCTCCATTATTGTTGTTCACTTGATATAAAGACTAGTTTCCTTTTATTATTTTGTTCGTATCTGCATGCGGTTAATGTATCAGCACCTCCCATCTCATTGCAATTTATAAACTACACCGTTTCTACCTTTGCACCATTTAGAAGGAATTCTGGTTTATTCTTTATGATACAAAGTAGATGATTTTGCATGTGTATATTGAGATGCATTTGCACAGTTTCTCCCGTCAGACTATAACAACCCTTGTTTTCAGTTTAAAGACTCATTCTCCACCTATCTGGTATCATTGCCATGCGTAACTATGTAACTGTGTCTCCTTTCATCAGAGTCATTAATAAATACAGTGAAGAGTTGAGCTCACACATCGGGCCCTGTGGAATAACACTAGTCATATTCTGGTACTGTAAGTACCTAAGCGACTCTCTGTCCCTCGTCTCTCAGCCCGAGTGAGTCAATAATTTTCTCTTGATTCCATGAGCATCAACTTCGGCTAATGAATTTTATCAAGTACCGTCAGAAAGTCCATTTTTAAATACAATCCATAGACACCCATGCACCACCTTCACACATTTATAAAGTAAGATTTCAACTAGGTTTGTCATCTGCGACCTGGCTTGATTAGAATTTTGAATCTTTACGCCACATAATTTGTGCTGCATATGTATCACATTTTTATCTTCATTTTATAAAGTTGTAATATGGCAGTTGAGGAGATTTTTTTTTGAAGAAGGGGGTCAGGAGTTAAAGTCCCTTGGGTGTTGAATATTTTAATATAATTGATGAACATCCCAGTGAACAGCTATGAAAATCATCCTGAGTGATTGTAATGTACTTCTAAACATTCTGAACACGCATATGTACACATTCAGATTTCTGGCTGAATCTCTCTAGTGTCTTATAACTTGAACCATGATTAATTTTACAGAACATCAGCCTCTCAAGGCGAAAATTCTATATAAAAAATCATTGTGCAGTTGGGAAGTGGTGGATTTCACAATTTATTCACCATACATGTTTCCAAGTAATTACACCTCCTTAAAGGTAATTGGCTTCTCTTTGCCATATTAGGCTGATTTTCAGTTCCCAGCTTTTAAAAAAAATTATGCACTTTAAAAAAAAGGTGTCTGAAGGAGTGTCTTGACCTGAAACCTCACCTATGCCTTTTCTCCAGAGATGCTGCCTGACCCGCTGAGTTGCTCCAGCTTTTTGTGTCTATTATATCTATTTTATATGTGGTTTATTTTAAATCCTAGTCTTGGCAGGGGTGCCGAGGAAGACGATTTCTTGGAATGTATGCGGGATAGTTTTCTAAACCAGCATGTGGAGGAACCAACGAGAGAGCAGGCTATTCGAGACTGGGTATTGAGTAATGAGGAAGGGTTAGTTAGCAGTCTTGTTGTGCGTGGCCCCTTGGGCAAGAGTGACCATAATATGATTGAGTTCTTCGTTAGGATGGAGATTGACATAATTAAGTCATAAACAAGGGTTCTGAACTTAAACAAAGGTAACTTTGAAGGTATGAGCCGTGAATTAGCCAAGATAGACTGGCAGGTGAGTCTTAAAGGGTTGACAGTGGATGTGCAATGGAAGGTATTTAAAGACTGCATGGATGAAGTACAAAAATTGTTCATACCAGTTTGGCAAAAGAATAAATCAGGGAAGGTGGCGCATCCTTGGATAACGAGGGAAATCAGGGATAGTATAAAAACTAAAGATGAGGCATACAAATTGGCCAAAACAAGCAGCCTACCAGAGGACTGGGAGAAATTCAGAAACCAGCAGAGGAGGACAAAGGGCTTAATTAGGAAAGGGAAAATAGATTACGAAAGGAAACTGGCAGGGAACATAAAAATTGACTGCAAAAGGTTTTATAGATATGTGAAGAGAAAGAGACTAGTTAGAACAAATGTTGGTCCCTTGCAGTCAGAAGCAGGTGAATTGATCATGGGGAACAAGGACATGGCAGACCAATTGAATAACTACTTTGGCACCAAATTTTTGTTTTGCACCACTGGTGATTGGTTTACAACCTTGCACCATTCTGCTGTTCTGCTCTTGTTGTCTTTGTTTATTTATCATAACTGTATGTATACTGCTTACTTTCAGAGCTTCATGTGGGGTAGGAATTTCAATGCACTCTGGTATCTATGATAAATTAATCTGAATCAAAGAGAGGAGTGCCAAATATTTCTGTTTCTTAAAATCATTTGCATCTTAATTTTCGTGTTAAATAACAGTATTCCGTAATAATCGTCATAATACTTCCACATTAAAAATATTGGCATTTACATAATTTTTGTTTGATCATTTCATACAAAATGTATAAATAATGTCATCTGATCTATTAAACAATGAAGAGATCCGGTATTAAACAAATAGATATCAGTTTGGGTGAAGTAGAACCACACATTTTTCATAAATGTCCTCTAATGTGTTTACTTATGCTTATCGCCTTTAAAAGGCTACAATTAAAGCATAAAATATATATGAATAAACCAAAATTGGATATTCTATATATTTAGGCTATGTTGGCAATGAATGGCCTGCAAGAATCCATATGGAACCACAATGAAAAGGATTGATTTTGACACTATATGGAGTCGCTGAGTAAAGACAGTGTAGAAGCAGCCCGTCAGCCCAACTCATCCATGCTGAGCAACATGTCCACTTATGCTAATTCTATTTGTCTTAGTTTGATTTGTATCTCTCTCAACTTTTCCTATCCCTAAAACTGTCCAAATATATTTTAAATATTGTTATAATACCTGCTTCAATCACGTCCTCTGGCAACTTGTTTCATTTACCTATCACCCTCCATATGAAAAATTGCACCTTAAGTTCCTATTAATTTCTTCCCCTCTCATCTTAAATTTATGCCCTCTAGTTCTTGATTTTTCAATCTTGGGAAAATGTTACATGCATTTACCCTATCTATGCCTCTCATTATTTTATACTTCTCTGAGATCTCCCATCCTGTGCTTTAAGGAATACATTCTTAGCCTGCCCAACTTCTCCCTAAAGCTCAGGCCCTTGAGGCCTGGCAACATTCTTGTGAATATTCTCTGCACTGTTTTCAACTTAATGGCATTTTTCCTCTAGCTAGGTAATCAGAACTGAATATAATACTCCAAGTGAGCCCACACCAACATCTTGTACAATTGCATCATAATCTCCTTACTTGTATACTCAATTCCTTTACTGTTGAAGGTCAACATGCCAAAAGCCTTCTTGTCCACCCTGTCCACTTGTTATCTTTCAGGGAATTATGTACTTGTACTCTTAGTTTCCTCTATTCTTCACAGAACGTACAGTGCCCTCCATAATGTTTGAGACAAAGACCCATCATTTATTTATTTACCTTTGTACTCCACAATTTGAGATGTGTAATAGAAAAAATCACATGTGGTTGAAGTGCACATTGTCAGATTTTATTTAAGGCCATTTTTATACATTTTGTTTTCCCATTTACAAATGACAGGTGTGTTTATACACATTCCCGCCTTTTCAGGGCACCATAATGTTTGGGACACATGGCTACACAGGTGTTTGTAATTGCTCAGGTGTGTTTAATTGCCTCCTTAATGCAGGTATAAGAGAGCTCTCAGTACCTAATTTTTCCATCACCTTTGGAAACATTTATTGCTGTTTATCAACATGAGGACTAAAGTCGTGCCACTGAAAGTCAAAGAAGCCATTATGAGACTGAGAAACAAGAATAAAACTGTTAAAGTAAAACCTTAGGCTAACCAAAATCAACTGATTGGAACATCATTAAGAAGAAAGAGAGCACTGGTGAGCTTACTAATCACAAAGGGACTGGCAGGCGATGGAGGACCTCCACAGCTGAATGCAGAAGAATTCTCTCTATAATGAAGAAAAATCCCCAAACACCTGTCCGACAGATCAGAAACACTCTCCAGGAGTCTGGAGTGGATTTGTCAATGACCACCGTGAACAGAAATACAGAGGCCACACTGCAAGATGCAAACCACTGGTTAGCCGCAAACATAGGGTGGCCAGGTTACAGTTTGCCAAGAAGTAATTAAAAGAGCAACCACAGTTCTGGAAAAAAGGTCTTGTGGGCAGATGGTTCCTTTGGTTCCCTTGCATATGGTTAGGGTGGGACGGCTGCATTAACAATTAAACAATCTTTATATATTTAAAAGAATGGTGTTATAACCATATAACAATTACAGCACGGAAACAGGCCCTCTCGGCCCTTCCAGTCCATGCCGACCATTTATTTTCCCCTAGTCCCATCTACCTGCACTCAGACCATACCCCTCCATTCCCTTCCCGTCCATATACTTATCCACTTTACTTTTAAATGTTAAAATCGATCCTGCTTCCACCACTTCTGCTGGAAGCTCATTCCACACAGCCACCATTCTCTGAGTAAAGAATTTCTCCCTCATGTTACCCCTAATCTTCTGTCCCTTAATTCTTATGTCATGCCCTCTTGTTTGAATCTTCCCTACCCTCAATGGGAAAAGCTTATCCACGTCAACTCTGTCTATCCCTTTCATCATTTTAAAGACCTCAATCAAGTCCCCCCTTAACCTTCTGCGCTCCAAAGAATAAAGACCTAACTTGTTCAACCTTTCTCTGTAACTTAGTTGCTGTAACCTAGGCAACATTCTAGTAAATCTCCTCTGTACTCTATTTTGTTGACATCCTTCCGATAATTAGGCGACCAAAATTGTACACCATACTCCAGAATTGGTCTTACCAATGCCTTGTACAATTTTAACATTACTTCCCTACTCCTATATTTCTTTACCACCCTATCTACATGCGATTCCACCTTCAGGGAACTATGCACAGTTATTCCTAGATCCCTCTGTTCCACAGCATTCCTCAATTCCCTGCCATTTACCATGTACGTCCTATTTCGATTTGTCCTGCCAAGATGTAGCACTTCACACTTATCAGCATTAAACTCCACCTGCCATCTTTCAGCCCACTTTTCCAAATGGCCCAAATCTTTCTGTAGACTTTGAAAATCTATTCATTATCCACAACACCAGCTATCTTAGTATCATCTGCATACTTACTTATCCAATTTTCCACCCCATCATCCAGATCATTGATGTACATGACAAACAACAGTGGACCCAACACAGATCCCTGAGGCACCCCACTGGTCACCAGCTTCCAACCTGACAAACAGCTATCCACCGTTACTCTCTGACATCTCCCATTTAGCCACTGTTGAATCCATCTTGCTACTCCGCCATTAACACCCAAAGAATGAACCTTCTTGACCAACCTTCCATGCGGAACCTTGTCAAAGGCCTTACTGAAATCCATAAAGACAACATCCACTGCTTTACCCTCATTAATTTCCACCTCTCTAGTAACCTCTTCAAGAAATTCAAGAAGGTTTGTCAAACATGACCTTCCAGGCACAAATCCATGTTATATGGTTATATGGTTAAAAGAATGGTGTTGCATACAACAACTCCGACCCCCGACGCATGTGGCAAGGCATCCAGGCCATCACGGACTACAGACCCGCCAACACCACCCCCACATCCAGCGACGCCTCCTTCCTTGAGGAGCTCAATCACTTCTATGGCCGCTTCGACAGGGACAATCTAGAGACAGCCATTAAGGCTGTGCTACCTGCCGATCACCAACCCCTCACACTCACCCCCTACGACGTATACGTGGCACTGAGTAGGACTAATGCACGTAAAGCTGCTGGCCCTGATGGCATCCCCGGGCGCGTGCTCAGGGTCCGTGCGGCGCAGCTGGCAGACGTCTGGACTGATATCTTCAACCTGTCACTTGCCCAGGCAGTTGTCCCCACGTGCCTTAAAACCACCTCCATCGTGCCAGTGCCAAAACACTCCACTGCGGCAAGCCTCAACGACTTCCGCCCAGTTGCACTTACCCCCATCATCACCAAGTGCTTCGAGAGGCTGGTCCTGGCACACCTCAAAAGCTGCCTACCCCCCACACTGGATCCCTATCAGTTTGCCTACCGCTAGAACAGGAGTACGGAGGATGCCATCTCAACGGCACTTCACTCCGCCCTCTCCCACCTCGACAACAGAGACACTTACGTAAGAATGCTGTTCATCGATTACAGCTCAGCATTCAACACCATTATACCATCAAAATTGATCACCAAACTCGGTAACCTGTGCATCGCTCCTTCCCTCTGCAACTGGATACTGGACTTTCTAACCAACAGACCCCAGTCTGTTAGGTTAGACAAGCACACCTCTTCAACCCTCACCCTGAACACCGGCGTTCCACAGGGCTGTGTGCTGAGCCCCCTCCTCTACTCCCTCTTCACCTATGACTGCACACCTGTACATGGCACTAACACCATCATCAAGTATGCAGATGATACAACGGTGATTGGCCTCATCAGCAACAACGATGAGTCGGCCTACAGGGAGGAGGTCCAGCACTTAGCAGCATGGTGCGCTGACAACAACCTGGCCCTTAACTCCAAGAAGACCAAGGAGCTCATTGTAGACTTCAGGAAGTCCAGGGGCGGCACGCACACCCCCATCCACATTAACGGTACGGAGGTGGAACGTGTTTCTAGCTTCAGGTTCCTGGGAGTCAACCTCTCCGACGACCTCTCTTGGACCCACAATACCTCAACTCTGATCAAGAAGGCTCACCAGCGTCTCTTCTTCCTGAGGAGACTGAAGAAGGTCCATCTGTCTCCTCAGATCCTGGTGAACTTCTACCGCTGCACCATCGAGAGCATCCTTACCAACTGCATCACAGTTTGGTATGGCAACTGCTCTGTCTCCGACCGGAAGGCATTGCAGAGGGTGGTGAAAAAAACCGGTTCCTCGCTCCCCTCGCTCCCCTCCAGTCTGTCCAAAGCAAGCGTTGTCTGCGGAGGGCGCTCAGCATCGCCAAGGACTTCTCTCACCCCAACCATGGACTGTTTACCCTCCTACCATCCGGGAGGCGCTACAGGTCTCTCCGTTGCCGAACCAGCAGGTCCAGGAACAGCTTCTTTCCGGCGGCTGTCACGCTACTCAGCAACGTACCTCGGTGACTGCCAATCACCCCCCCCCCCCCCCCCCCCGGACACTTATTATTATTTATTCAAATCATTTGCTGTGTCGCTCTTCCAGGGAGATGCTAAATGCATTTCGTTGTCTCTGTACTGTACACTGACAATGACAATTAAAATTGAATCTGAATCTGAATCTGAATCTGAATTCGGGTGCTTTATCATGTTAAAGCACAGCACAAAATGAATTACTTTTGGAGTGTTGTTACTCTTATGAAATTCATTGCTCATGTTAGGAAAGGTCTCTCCCCCTCCCCCTCCCCCTCCCCCTCCCCCTCCCCCTCCTCCTCTCCCCCACGCCACCTCGCCCCCTCGCCCCTTCGCCCCCTCTCTCCCTCTCTCACTCTCTCCCCCCTCTCTCTCCCCTCTCTCCCCCCTCTCTCCCCCCTCTCTCCCCCCTCTCTCCCCCCTCTCTCCCCCCCCCCCCTATTCACATATCCTCGAAAAGCCAACGTGCAAATGGTGACATTTTTACATATTCTGGTGCAGATTGACCTCATGGTCTCAAAAATCGCCTCATCTCAAAATGTGATTTATTATCTCCGGAGTTTTTTACTAAAATTCTTCACCAATCTGACATCTTTTTTGAAGTTATCTAGCTGAAGTGAGCACAATGGCCCTGCTCCTCGCGGCCAGCTACGCAGAGTTTTCAACGCGCAGCCTGCTGGCCACTGCCCCCCCCCCCCCCACGCGTAACTCTCACTCGGCCGGCCGGCCGCAGCGCCCCCACCTCCCCCCCACCCCCCCCCCCCGCCCCCTCTGGATTGAAGTCGCAAAATTTGGTTGGGCTTCAGAGGGATTAAGATGTCCCACGAGGTCCAGAGAGGTGCCGAGGCCCGCCGCCCATTAGCAGTCGGCCCTGTCCGCGCCGCCCGCTCGCCAAGTTCAAGTCCGCCCTCTCCCTCTCTCTCCCCCCTCCCCCTCCCTTCTCCTCTCCCTCTTTCTCCCCTTCCTTTCCCCCCCCTCTCCCCCCCCTCTCCCCGCCTTCCCCCCTCTCTCTCTCCCGCTCCCCTCCTCCCCCTCTCTCCATCCCCCCTTCTCCCTCCACCCCTCCCTTCCCCCTCCCTCCCCCCTCCCCCTTCCTCCTCTCTATCTCTGGTCCAGGTGCATTTGAATGCTGGATGGAAGTTAGTGGTGAAATGGATAAAGTCAGTGAGATCTTTATGGGTGCATGAGGTAGCACCAATGCAGTCGTCGATGTAGCGGAGATAGAGTTCGGTGGTAGGGCCATGGTACGCCTCAAACAAGGATTCCCGAGCAAAGTATTTTGTTCAATTTTGGTCACCTTGCTATCGGAAGGATGTCATTAAGCTGGAAAGAGTGCAAAGAAGGTTCACGAGTTGCCAGGACTCAAAGGCCTGGGCTAAAGAGAGTTGGACAAGTTAGTACTTTATTCCTTGGCATACAGGAAGGAGATTGAGGGCTGATCTTATAGAGCTGTATTAAATCATGAGGGGAATAGATAGGATGAATGAACAGAGTCTTTTACCTAGGGCCAGTTTACCTCTGGTCCACTTATCAAGAACTAGAGAGGTTTCAGGTGCAAAGGCAAAGATTTAATAAGAATCAGTTTCTTCGGTCTAAGGATGGTGGATATATGGAATGAGCTGTCAGAGGAGGTAGTTGAGGTAGGTACGATAACAACATTTAAAAGACACAATGACAGGTACATGAATAGGAAAGGTTTAGAGAGAGATGAGCAAACATGGGCAAATGGGAATTGTTTAGATGGCGCATGTTGGTTGGCATGAACAATATGGGCCGAGGGGCTTGTTTCCATGCATTTTGACTATGACTGTTTTTTGTTTGAACGGTGTCTTTTTTCCAAAATCCTAGCACTAAATATGTCTTCAGTTAATTACTGCATAGCATTAAAATAAGCTGCGTAATGTTTGTTACAGCTTAGTAAAATGGGGCCAAAGAAATAGAACAACAAAGGAAGATAATAAGGGAGATAAAAATCTAATAATAATTTTTAAAAAGAGCTTAATATATTTTTGAATGGTAATGACCATGGTGAGAATTTGGGTGTTTTAAGCCTGGGCTGATTAATTATTCCTGTGTTTTTCTGTTAACGTTCTGATACTTGCCACTGTTCTTTATGATGAATATTTTACGCGTGGCATTTGGAGGTGGTTGTTAGTCCACACATCGAGTGGCCAGAACCTTCAAGTGCTTTATTAATGAGAGTGCTCTGAGAGAAAGCTTGGACTATTGCTTCTGGTGGGGAAAAAAAGAAAACAACCATATGTCACAAATGCTGAGACAAATTATTCCACTGATTAAAGTGACATCTTAAGTACAATGCATGAATTGGTAAAAATATCCAGCTGGCGCTGTACTGTTGTAAATTTTGTTTGCTAATTCATAACTTTCACACTTTCCCAACTCCAGATTAGTTCAGCAGAAAACTTTAAGTTTGCATATTTGTTATTTGTTTTGATCTCTGTAATTTCCATTTCCAATGTGATTTACAATAATGATCAACTAAGACCATAAGACATAGGAGCAGAATCAGGCCCTTCAGCCCATCAAGTCGACGCCGCATTCAATCATGATCTATTTTTTTCCCTCTCAACCCCATTCCCCTGCCTTCTCCCTGTAATCCTTTGATGCACTT
Organism: Raja brachyura; assembly: GCA_963514005.1. Next base: position 33,280,397 of record OY740797.1, on the reverse strand, counting down.
ATTAACCAAGAACTTAATAAGACCATAACACATGGTCTACAACATTGTTCAAAATATTTCAAGAACTTGAATCCATTTAAAAAAAAAGAAATATTACCAATCGCAAGAGATAATTGAAAAGTTGCCAAAAACATTATTGAATCCCAGGACAACAATTATTGATTAATTAATTCCTTATTTGTAAGTTGAATGTGGGTCAGGCAACATATACGGAGGGAAATGGAGAGATAACATTTCAGGATCAGGCTTCTTCTTTACCCTTGATACTGAAGACTGCTGGACTGGCTGAGTTCTTCTGAGTACTTGCAGATGATGGGGGGGCAGGCAGTGTAAAAGCAGCAAGGACTCTGCAGAAGAACTTGGATAGGTTAGGAGAGTGGGCAGAGAAGTGGCAGATGAAATTCAGTGTAGCAAAATGCGGAGTCATGTATTTTGGTAATAAGAATAAAGGTGTAGATTATTTTCTAAATGGAGAGAGAATCCAGAAATCAGAGGTGCAAAGGGACTTGGGAATGCTGGTGCAGGACGCCCAAAAAGTTAACTTGCTTGTTGAATTGGTAGTCATGAAGGCAAATTCAATGCTAGAATTTATATCAAGAAGACTGGAATACAAAAACAGAGATGTAATGGTGAGGCTCAATAAGGCACTACTCAGGCCGCATTCCAAGAATGATTCCAGGAATGAGCTTGACAGCACTGGGCCTCTACTCGCTGGAGTTTAGAACGTTGAAGGGGGATCTCATTGAAACTTACAGAATAATGAAAGGCATAGATAGTGGATGTGGAAAGGATGTTTCCACTGGTGGGAGAGAGTCTAGGACCAGAGACTCAGAATTAAAGGACGCTCTTTTAGAAAGGAGATGAGGAGGAACTTCTTTAGTCAGAGGGTAGTTAATCTATGGGACTCATTGCCACAGAGGGCTGTGGAGGCCAAGTCAGTGGATATTTTTAAGGCAGAGTTAGACAAATTATTGATTAGAACAGGTGTCAAGGGTTATGGGGATAATGCAGGAAAATGGGATTAGGAGGCAGAGATCAGCCATGTTTGAATGGCGGAGTAGACTCAATGGGCCGAATGGCCTAATTCTACTCCTATAACTTGTGAACTTGTGAACTTCTGCAGCAGCTTGTTTTTTGCTCAATATTTCAACGTGCAGACTCCTGTGTCCCCAGTACTTTCCAGCAAATCTTCATCATCCTCATTTCATAACTACTGTGTATGTGATCCACACAGAGAATATAAGATGAATGACTGGTGGGCCCCTCAAATTATCCTGACAGATTAGTTGGGTTCAGAGTATGCATTCACTTTCTGTTTGAGCAAAGTGCCAGTCAGCAGTAATTAGCTGATCACCATTCCCGAAAAAAACCAAAGGAACAAATGTACTACAATGCAGGTGCTGACCATGTTCAGAATACATCACTGGATGAGCCATTGATTTTGTTTAGTTTTCTTTCTAGTCCACCTTTTATTCAGCGCAACCACTGAATTATAAAATAGCATTGTGTAAAATGAATGCATTAAGACCACAAAGGTGCATAGTCTTATAATTTGCAGAAATAGTATTTCAGTCAATGAAACATGACCACAATGTTGCTTGCAATGATATTATCTGACATCATCTATTGATAACCCATAATCGAGATCACCGAAATCGAGATCAAAATAACCTAATACTGAGATTTTTGAAAAAGGAGTCCAAGCAGGTGGGGCTGAAGTGATGGGGAAAAACAATTAAATCTTAAATAAAACAAGATGGCGGGACATGAAGAACCATGGTGTTCGAATGTGGATAACGTTGATTGCGATTTATGGCATTTTGGAGCTCATTTTACCCAAAAAGGCAAGGATTACTGGTCTTAATGACTACACTGACTTCTGCAGTCATGGTGACTCTTGAAAGGCTTGTGCTGACCAAGCTGAAAAATATCACAAACCCCCTGCTGGACCCTCTGAAATTTGCATATCGGGCCATTAGATCTGTGGATGACACATCCTCCAGGACCTAGACCGCCAGGGGACCTATGCGAGGATTTTGTTTGTTGATTGTAGCTCTGCATTCAACACCATTGTGCCAGAGCTACTATACTAGAAACTTTCCGAGTTGTTTGTGCCTGAATGAATGAATGAATGAATGAATGAATGAATAGCCTTTATTGTCATTCAGACCTTTTGGTCTGAACGAAATTTCGTGCCTGCAGTCATACATATATAAAAATAACAAAACCACACAATAAACACAAAATTAACATCCACCACAGTGAGTTCACCAAACACCTCCTCACTGTGGTGGAAGGCAAAAGTATTAGAGTCTCTGTCTTCTTCCCTCCTTAATCTCCCTCTGCGCTGAGGAGATCCAGGCCTCCGATGCTGCCGTCCACCAGGCCCGCGGCCGAGCCTCCGAAACCGGGCCGCCGCCACCGCTGTCGCCGGAACACCGCCACAGGGCCCGCCGCCGGAACATCACTGGAGCACCGCATCCCCAAAGCTAGGTCGCCGCTGGAGCACCACAGCCCCGAAAGCCAGGTCGCCGCTGGAACGTCGCTGGAGCACCGCAGCCCCGAAAGCCAGGTCGCCGCCGGAACGTCGCTGGAGCACCGCAGCCCCGAAAGCCAGGTCGCCGCCGGAACGTCGCTGGAGCACTGCAGCCCCGAAAGCCAGGTAACCACCGCTGGAGCACCGCATCCCCGGAAGCCAGGTTGCCGCTGGAGCACCGCAGCCCCGAAGCCAGGTCACCGCCGGAACGTCGCTGGAGCACCGCATCCCCGGAAGCCAGGTCGTCGCTGGAGCACCACAGCCAGGTCGCCGCTGGAGCACCGCAGCCCCGAAAGCCAGGCCGTCGCTGGAGCACCGCAGCCCCGAAAACGAGGTCGCCGCCGGAACGCCACTGGAGTACCGCATCCCCGAAGCCAGGCCGTCGCTGGAGCACCGCAGCTCCGAAGCCAGGTCGCCGCTGAAGCTCCGAAAGCCGTGCCGCCGCCGCTGGAAGTTGGAGGCCGCCAGCTCCGCCATTAGGGCCTCAGCACAGACGGGAACGGTGTCGGGGGACACGACAAGAAAAGTCGCATCCCCCCGAAGGGAGAGACTAAAACCCCGTTTCTCCCACCCGACCCCCCTCCCACACATACACAACCTAACAAACCAAAAATAATCGCTAAAAACAGGCACGAAGACAAAAATAAAATAAAAGACAGACTGATAGTGAGCCGCAGCTGCCAAGCAGCGCCGCCACTTCCGAATATTTGCCTTCCGAACCCCTCTATTGGTGGATCACCAGCTTCCTGACAGACAGGAAACAGCATGTGAGGCTGGGAAAGCACATCGCAGACCCGCAAACCCCCAGCATAGGAGCACCCCAAGGCTGCGTACTCTCCCCTCTCCTCTACTCTCTCTACACTAATGACTGCACCTCCATTGATTCCTCTGTCAAGCTTCTCAAGTTTGCAGACGACACAACCATGATTGGACTGATCCAGGATGTGGAGGAATCTACAGACAGGAAGTGTCACTGCTGGTCTGGTGCCATCGCAACAACTTGGAGCTCTTAAGACAGTGGAATTGATAGTAGACTTTAGGAGAGCTCCCCCTCCCCTCACCCCACTCACCATCAACAACACCACAGTCACATCTGTGAAGTCTTTTACCAATAAACTTATTCATTCATTCATTAATTTTCAATTTTATTTTTCTTTCAGATTTAGAACACGGATGTAAAAATCAGTATTGATATTTTTAAAAAATCAAGGGAGTTCCCATATACTGCAAAATCTTTCTACTTACAAATATTTGAAACGTGGACATAAGGGATCTTTTTTCTGCACTCGCCGACAGTCACTGGCTGGTCTTGATATACTTTGTTGTTGCCGTGTGCTTGCAGTGGGAATTGAGCCGGCAGAGAAAGGTTTACAAGACAATTTTCAGGTGCCAAGTTCATTCCAGCAGTTGAGGGACACGTGCAACAAATTATAGGTTAAGGCCTCATTTCTCTGTCTCCAGGACATGGCTATTGCTGTGCACAACCCACTCGTGACCTAAGCTTAAAAATATGTTCTTGGGAACTGTCTAAGGATGCTCAGAGCTGTCGGTGTGGCTTCAGTGTTAAAACATTAATTATACTACTGTCTATTGGGGCAAGAATTCAGGATGGTAATATTGTGTGCACTGGAATGGACTGTGGATGTTTGGACTTTTTAATCTTGTTGCGGTTTTTGGCCCAAATAAGTAAAATCACATTAAACGATGTAATGCTGTTGGCAGGAAGCATCTGAAAACTCTTCACGCATTTAATCTCAGGTCAAACCCATTTATACAGTAACTTTACAATTCTCTTTCTTATTCAGAGCTTTTTTGTTTTGCCTGGTACTTCAAGGAACATCAAACAAAGTAACTGATACTGGGATGTATCCGAATATTGCTTACAGTGAACACTATTAAGTGCGATCCAAGCACGTTTCAAGACACTTTCATCTGCAGAGTTGTGAAAATGCTTCACTATTGGACTCCTTGTTTAACTTCTTTTAAATTGCACAGTTGACCAGTATAATTGTGTGGCAACTATAACATCATTATATGGGCGAAGATGGGTTGCATACAGTGGCTTGCAAAAGTATTCATACCCCTTGAAATTTTCCACATTTTGTCACGTTACAACCACAAACGTAAATGTATTTTATTGGGATTTTATGTGATAGACCAACACAAAGTGGTGCATAATTGTGAAGTGGAAGGAAAATGATCCATGGTTTCCAAATTTTATTGCAAATAAAAAACTGAAAAGTGTGGCGTGCAAAATTATTCAGCCCCCCTGAGTCAATACTTTGTAGGACCACCTTTCGCTGCAATTACAGCTGCAAGTCTTTTGGGGTATGTCTCTACCAGCTTTGCACATCTAGAGACTGAAACTTTTGCCAATTCTTCTTTTCAAAATAGCTCAAGCTCAGTCAAATTGGATGGAGAGCGTCTGTGAACAGCAATTTTCAAGTCTTGCCAGAGATTCTGAATTGGATTTAGGTCTGGACTTTGACTGGGCCATTCTAACACGTGAATATGCTTTGATCTAAACCATTCCATTGTAGCTCTGGCTGTATGTTTAGGGTCGTTGTCCTGCTGGAAGGTGAACCTCCGCCCCAGTCTCAAGTCGTTTGCAGACTCTAACAGGTTTTCTTCCAAGATTGCCCTGTATTTGGCTCCATCCATCTTCCCATGAACTCTGACCAGCTTCCCTGTCCCTGCAGAAGAAAAGCATCCCACAGCATGATGCTGCCACCACCATGTTTCACAGTGGGGATGGTGTGTTCAGGGTGATGTGCAGTGTTAGTTTTCCGCCACACATAGCGTTTTGCATTTAGGCCAAAAGCTTCAATGTTGGTCTCATCAGACCAGAGCACCTTCCTCCACATGTTTGCTGTGTCCCCCACATGGCTTGTGGCAATCTGCAAACGGGACTTCTTATGGCTTTGTTTCAACAATGGCTTTCTTCTTGCCACTCTTCCATAAAGGCCCGATTTGTGGAGTGCACTACTAATAGTTGTCCTGTGGACAGATTCTCCCACCTGAGCTGTGGATCTCTGCAGCTCCTCCAGAGTTACCATGGGCCTCTTGGCTGCTTCTCTAATCAATGGTCTCCTTGTCCGGCCTGTCAGTTTAGGTGGATGGCCATGTCTTGGTAGGTTTGCAGTTGTGCCATACTCTTTCCATTTTCGGATGATGGATTAAACAGTGCTCCGTGAGATGTTCAAAGCTTGGAATATTTTTTTATAACCTGTTAATAATATTTTTATTAGATGTAGTAATTTCCAAGTAGTAAAACAAATTTACCAATACCAACGTAATTCAGTAAATGTACAACTATCATATTCACTATTATTATCTTCTGTTTTTTAGAAATAAAGAAAGAATAAGAAAAAAGGAATAGACTTTAAATCGAAAAAAAAAAGAAAGAAAATGATTGTGTTTGAATAATAAAAAAAGATAAAAAGTCAAAGAAAAAAAAAAAAAAAAAGAAAAAGAAAACAAACACTACTTAGTATATATCTATTCAGTATATATATATAATTCCCCTTTATGAACAATATATGGTATAATATGAATATTTAAGATAGAAACAACAAAATGTATTGTAATTATAACGTCGTATTGCGGAGACGTGTACACAAAACCCAATTAGAAAATCCATATTTTTTTCGTCAAATCCTGTCTAGTACCCATTGAGTAGTAATGCCAAGAACAGCCAGCCCTTCAAATATTGTATATATGGAGACCATATTTGTTCAAAGATTTCACATTTGTCCATTAGGACAAATCTGATTCTTTCCAAATACAAAGTCTCCAACATCTCTGCTGTCCACATTTTAATTATGGGGGTTAATGTTCCCTTCCAAAATTTCAATATTATTTTTTTCCCTATTATCAAACAGTAATCTAAGAAAATTCTTTGATTTACTGTTAATACGCATTGTGAATCCGGAATTCCTAATATTATTAACTTTGGTTCTGGATCCAGTTTAACTCTAAGAACTTCAGATATAACTCTAAAGATTTCTGTCCAATAATAACTAAGTTTTGAACACGTTACAAAACTATGTATTAAATTAGCCTCTAAATTCTGACATTTATCACAAATAGGAGAGACATTAGGAAAAATTCTATTTAATTTGGTTTTTGAATAATGTAACCTATATAAAACTTTAAATTGTATCAATGTATGCCTCGCGTTTAATGAACAGCGATGTATGCGTTGTAAACTTTCTTCCCAAGATTCTTTTGTTATAGATAAACCAATTTCATTTTCCCATGCTTGACGGTATATTTCTGTTGTTGGATTCTCCCTATCCAAAATAAGATTATATATATAAGCTATAAATTTTTCTGAATTTGGATGTTTATTAAATACTTCATCTAATAATCCTGGTTCTTTAATTTTATAATCTTGTGTGTTAGACTTAATATAATCTCTAATTTGTAGATACCTAAACAAATTATGTGGTGGTAACCCATAAATTTCTTGTAACTCATGAAATAAAAGAAATTTTCCCTTTCTATACAGATGTTCAATCCTATAAATTCCTAAATCCTCCCATTGTCTAAACCCCCTATCTAATATAGAGGGTTTAAATAAAGGGTTATTCATAATTGGTAGTTTAAGTGACAAATTATCCAAACATAAAGTCTTGACTATTTGTTTCCAAATACGTCTATTGCTATGAATTATAGGGTTGTTCCTATAAATTTTATTTTGTATTTCTCTTGGCGCAAAAAGAATTGAACTTACATTAAAAGGTAAACAATCTTCCTTTTCCATCTTTAACCACGTTGGTTCGTAATCCAAATTTACCCACCAAAAATTCATATTCTTAATCTGGACTGCCCAAAAATAGTACAAAAAATTTGGAAGTGCTAATCCTCCATTTATTTTTGATTTACATAAATGTTTTTTACTTATTCTATGATTTTTATAATCCCAAATAAAACTATTGACAATGTTATCTATTTTTAAAAAAAAACTCTTTGGGAGATAGAAAGGAATAGCTTGAAACAAGTATAGCAGTTGTGGTAAAAAGATCATTTTTATAGCATTTATTCTACCAATCATAGATATAGGAAGTGTTTTCCAGTATAAAATATTTTTTCTAAGTTTATCTAATAATAGGGGATAATTAGATTTAATTAATGAGTTATAGGATTTAGATACATTAATACCTAAATATTTAAATTTATCCGTAACTATTTTTAGTGGATATTGTTGCAATATATTTGATCTTATTCCGGTTATAGGCATAATCTCACTTTTATTCCAGTTAATTCTATATCCAGAAAATCTGCCAAATTTAGTTATAACATTAAATAGCTTGGGTATACTGATCTCTGGTTTTGTAATATAAATTAATACATCATCTGCATATAAAGATATTTTATTAGTTGTAGTATCAGTATTATATCCATATATTTCTGGTTCAGATCTAATCCTTTCAGCTAAAGGCTCTATCACCATAGCGAATAACAAAGGCGACAGCGGACATCCTTGTCTACAACCCCTATGAAGCTTAAATTTAGCTGACAATATTTGGTTAGTTAATATTCTTGTAGTGGGATTCGAATATAGAATTCTTATCCATTTACAAAATCTATCCCCCAATTGGAATTTCTCCATTATTCTAAATAAATATGGCCATTCAACCTGATCGAATGCTTTTTCTGCATCTAAGGACAAAACAGCTAAATCCCTATCCCCAACTCTTTTTGAATATATGATATTAAATAATCGTCTCAAATTATAAGATGAGTAACGCTTTGGGATAAAACCTGTTTGATCATGGTGTTGTAGCAGCACCATACGTGGCGAATAAAGAGGAGACATCAGGTTGGTGCAACTGGTTCTTTATTCTGTTGTCACACATATAGTGGGTGCGCTAACTATATGTAGAGTTGTTGTAGCTGAGCGAGGTTGTGCCCTCGGGCTCAGCTACCGGTAGAAACTCCTGGTGGATCTCGTGGTGAGAGAGCTTATGTACCAGGACACTCCCTCTGCCCATGACGTCGTGTGCCCGCCCTCTCCTGACGAGGGTTCGAGCTTAAGTGGCTGACGCCACAGGACCCCCCCCCCCAGAACAGGAGGAAGGAATAGCTTGGTCAAGGGAAGCTCCTGCATGTAGGTCTGGGACACCCCGGACGTGGGTCGGGACGGAGGGCTCCACGGGCGCAGTTGACGCTCTGCGTGGGCGATCCCGATGTACCGAGGGATGCGAGGAGACCGATGCAGAAGCCGCCGGACAGAAGAGGTCTGGGACACCCCGGGCGTGGGTCGGGACGGAGGGCTCCACGGGCGCAGTTGACGCTCTGCGTGGGCGATCCCGATGTACCGAGGGGTGCGAGGAGACGGATGTAGAAGCCGCCGGACAGAAGAGGTCTGGGACACCCCGGGCGTGGGTTGGGACGGTGCTCTACACGGGCGCAGTTGACGCTCTGCGTGTGAGATCCCGATGTACCGAGGGGTGCGACGAGACTGAAGAAACACGGTTGCATCTCCTTGACCAGCTAAGGGAGAGTGTCCTGTGACACACGGCCCCCAAAAACGATGGGGGGTAAACCAAATACAATATACAAACCAATTGCAGTGCACACAAACATGAACAGTGAAAAAAAAAACAATTAGTGTCCAGTGTCTAAATTTCAAATTGTCCATTGTTCATCGTGCAGCCACAACATCCAGCTGGAGGGTGGCGCTGTGGACAGTGGTGAGGCTGCAGTGACGGCATCCGGCCGGAAGGTGGCGCTGTGGACGACGATGAGGTTGCAGGGACAGCAGCCGAACTGACGGTGGCGCTGTTGCTGGCAGTGAAGCTGCAGGGACGGCATCCGGCCAGAAGGTGGCGCTGTAGACGGCGGCCAGGTAAGTTCGTAGTGCACTTCCGGCCGGCGGCGGCCATGTTTGTAGTCGGAAGCCGCCCGTTTCAAGATGGCGCGGCGGCCATTTTGCTGGCCGGGTGAAGAGGAATCACCTGGTGACTGGAGGCCGGCGAGGAGCTGAAGGGCGGCTTCGGCGGCCGCCTCAGGTAAGCCCACTTTTTCAGGTGCAGCGGTCGGCGCGGCCAGGCGTGGTGCAGGGCCTGGAGACATGGTGAGGCCTGGAGCCGGGTCCGGTGCTGGGCCTGGAGACGCGGTGAGGCCGGGAGCCGGGTCCGGTGCTGGGCCTGGGGACGCGGTGAGGCCTGGAGCCGGGTCCGGTGCAGGGGCTGGAGCCGCGGTGAAGCCTGGAGCGGTGCTGGGGCCTGTAGACGTGGGGAGGCCTGGCGCGGTGCTGGGCCTGGAGACCCAGTGAGGCCTGGAGCGGTGCTGGGGCCTGGAGACCCAGTGAGGCCTGGAGCAGTGTCCCCGGTCAGTTGCATTCCGGTGCAAGGCCCGGAGCCGGGGTCTGTTGTCGGGAGCGGGAGAGTGGCAGGTACTCACTCTGCTCCCAGGGCCGTCGGGCGTGTGTCGGGGCTGCCGTGGGCAGGAGGCTGCAATGCTCGCAGCTCCTGCAGCAGCTGGTGGGGCAGCGGCGACATACCTCACTGCAGGGCCTGGTTGGCGGCAGCGTAGTTCTGCAGGGCTGGGCAGCCGGCTGTAGACATCAGGTCTCCCGAGGCTGCGTCTTCAGGTGAGCCCAAATTTAAATTTGGACAGTCGGGGGTCACCAATGTAGCAGCACCATACGTGGCGAATAAAGAGGAGACATCAGGTTGGTGCAACTGGTTCTTTATTCTGTTGTCACACATATAGTGGGTGCGCTAACTATATGTAGAGTTGTTGTAGCTGAGCGAGGTTGTGCCCTCGGGCTCAGCTACCGGTAGAAACTCCTGGTGGATCTCGTGGTGAGAGAGCTTATGTACCAGGACACTCCCTCTGCCCATGACGTCGTGTGCCCGCCCTCTCCTGACGAGGGTTCGAGCTTAAGTGGCTGACGCCACAGTGTATTATTTTAGTAATCACCAAACTTAATCTTCGTGATAAAACTTTAGCTAAAATTTTTTGATCTGTATTTAAAAGAGCAATTGCTCTATATGATCCTGGGTCTTCCAAGTCCTTGTCAACCTTAGGAATTAGTGTAATTGTAGATTCATTTAGGGATTCCGGCAATTTTCCTTGTTCATATGTATATTTATACACTGCATGTAATCTTGGGGAGATCAGATCTTGAAATTTCTTATAAAATTCTGTACTCAGGCCATCCGGGCCCGCTGCTTTTCCATTATTTAATGATCCGATTGACTCCTCAATATCTTTTATTGATATATCCGCATTTAACAAGTCTCTACCTCCCTGATCTAAGCTGTTAATATTACATTTTTGTAGAAATGTATCCATTTCATCCATTTGTCCTGTTATTTTTGATGAATAAAGACTTTGATAATATTGTAAAAATATATCATTGATATCTTTTGGTAAGGTCGATATATTGCCATTCTCAGATCTAATTCTATGTATCATTTTTTCGTCCTCTCGCTTTCTAAGTTGTCGAGCCAACAATTTTTGCGGTTTATCTCCAAATTCAAAGTGCACTTGTTTAGTTTGTTGATAAAGTTTAATTACTTGATTGGAATATATTTTATTTAGTTTATATTTTAATATTGCAATTTTATTACTTAACAATTTAGAGGGCTGTTTTGTATTCTCCATATCTAATTGTTTTATCTCTTTTTTTTAACCTAACCCTGCTTTAAACATCTCTACAACTTTATCCCTGACCTGTCTGGTGTGATCCTTGGGCTTCATTATGCTCTTTGTTCACTAATGTTCTCTAACAAACCTCTGAGGCCTTCACAGAACAGCTTTATACTGAGATTAGATTACACACAAGTGGACTCTATTTACTAATGAGGTGACTTCTGAAGGCAATTGGTTGCACTGGATTTTATTTAGGGGTATCAGAGTAAAGGGGGCTGAATACTTTTGCACGCAACACTTTTCAGTTTTTTATTTGTAAAAAAATTTGAAAACCATGTATAATTTTCCTTGCCACATGGACAGCACACAAGGTCAGGATTGTCCCTAAGTCTCTGGTGCTGAGATAGCAGCTCCACCAGCTATGTCATTGTGCCACCCCAAACATTAATACAGCAGAATGCAGTACAGCAAAGCACTAATACGTCCATACCTGTGCTCCCAGAGAATACAACACTACCAAGTTAAAGAGTCATACAGTCATAGTCAGACAGCATGGAAACAGGCTCTTTGACCCACCTTACCTCCACCGATCAACATGTCCCATCTACCTTAGTTCCACCTGCCCCATATCCCTCTAAACCTGTCCTATCCATGTACCAGTCGAGATGCTTTTTAAACGTTCTGTATATTAAAATGTTAAATAAATATATGTTGATACTGTAGAAAGCAAACATTAGGAACATCATCATCACCATTCCTGAGCAATGTGTCACAACCGCCTGATTTGCAAGTATAATCACTGCTTCTTTGCTATTGCATGATCAGATTCATGGAACACTATATCTAATGATACTTGATAATTCTGATTGTAGTGGTCCAAGAAGAGGGGCACTGAAACGCTACATTTGCAATGAATTAATACAATCCAAAATTCTCCAGTATTCCTCAACCAAAGTTTCATTCTGGATTACAGGTTTAAATTAGGAGTGTAGGCTTTAATGTCTGCCCTGGAGAATCATGTACGAATGCTATCATGGTCCACTGAGCAGAAGCTGATTTTAAAGCTTCATGTTACTGCCACAACACAAAAGGATTCTCGTGCGCTTGCATGAATGGTTTTACATTGATATCTTTATTTTTATTTTGTATATTTTAGAATATTATGTATAATGGCGAATAGAGTTAAAAAAATAATCAAATATAGTATATTATTGGTGTGTAGAAACTGACTGTAAGGCTGAATGATCAAATCTTATTGCTCTGTGGAATCAACTGCGGATGTTTGTTTATACCAAAGATAGACACAAAGTGCTGGAGTAATTCAGCCGGTCAGGCAGCATCTCTGATGAAAAGGAAAAGGTGACATTTCGGGTCGGGCTTGACCTGAAAGTCACCCATCCTTTTTCTCCAGAGATGCAGCCTGCCCGCTGAATTGCTCCAGCAATTTGTGTCTATCTTGTTGCTCAGTAACTGGCTCAGTGGTAAAAGAAGATTTTATTACCAGAATAACAGGTTCTGATCAAATCCCCCAAAAAGGTATAAAGTGCCATAGTAAGTAAGTCAGTCGAGCATTTCTGGAGAACATGGATGTGACGCTTCACATTGGGACCCATCTTCAGAATGGAGCTTTTGCAGAGATGGTTGACCGCTTCTTGTTCTGAAGAATCCCTTTCACTAACAACGTAACCTGGAAGAAGGGTCCCGACCCACAATGTCACCTATCCAAGTTCTCCAGAGATTCCCCCTGTCCCGTTGAGTTACGACAGCACTTTGTGCCTTTCTTCGTAAAGCAGCATCTGCAGGTCTGTCTGTCTCTGTCTGATAAGTTCATGACTTGCTTCTGTTGCAGCAGTTCGAGGTTACAATGTATTACAGAATGCTGCAAGGAGGTGCATGAACTTGCTTCATGTTTGCTGGAGATGAAATACAATGTGGCTGGCTAAAAAAATATTGCTTTAATACTCCGAGGCAGCTAATGTTTGTGGAACAAAAATCAAAGACCAATGCTGTTTATATTTCAATGATTTATAAAGACTGAAACTGCTGCTATTTGTTTTGAATGACTTTGTTGTGGAATCTTTTAAGTGACTCAATCATGGTGAAGTAAAACATTACGTTATACGTTTGATTTGATGTGATTTGACTTCACATTTGATTCTGCTTGATACTTAAAAGAATACTTCAAATATACTGTGTAAGAAGGAACTGCCAATGCTTGTTTAAACTGAAGATAGACATAAAAAGCTGGAGTAACTTAGCAGGACAGGCAGCATCTCTGGAGAGAAAGAATGGGTGACCTTTCGGGTCAAGACCCTTCTTCGACTGGTTAGGGTTAAGGGAAACAAGAGATTTAGACGGTGATGTAGAGAGATAAAGAAAAAGTAAAGATGATAAAGGAAACAGATATACTGCCAGACACGTATTTAAAATGTATAGCCAGTCACATGTGAGGGGGTGAACACAACGTGTCCTCGCCAACGGGGCTGCCACTGAGATGGTTGAGTTTCTAGTTCCTAAGAGTCCATATCGTCAGCAACATAACCCAGTCCCGTCACACTGATGATTTGATAAAGAAAGCATCTGAGAAGATACAGCATGTCCAGCAGGATTCTCACGGTGTGGCTACAGATGCATTATAGAAAGTATTCTGACCGGATGTGTCTTAGCCTAGTTTGGCAACTGCTCTTTTTCCCCCCAAAATAAACTTTATTCAGAATAATAAAAAATATACACAAAACAAGAACAGTGCTTCTGACATTCTCAGCAACAATGCATACATTCATTGGCGTTGTATTTGGTAATGTTCACAAAACCATCTTTATACATTGCACCCTTGTCACACATGTGTCCCCTTGAGGTGATATCACATTTATTTGAGGGGTGTTGCTACAAGACCCCTCCCCAATGTGGCTCAGCAGAAGGAGTCAAGTCTGTGATCCCGCCCCACAGACCGTTGGCTGCACCAAGCTTCAGTGCGTCCCTCAGCACATTCTCCTGCAGTAAAGAGTGGGCCAGTCGGGAACATTCCCTGACGGACATCTCACTCTGCTGGGAGGTCAACAAGTTTCGGGCAGACCAAAGAGCGTCTTTCACTGAGTTGAAGACCTTCCAGCCGAACTTGATACCCGTCTCCGAATGTGTCCCTGCCAACAGTCTGTAAACCAGAGCAGCTGCTCTGCTTTAGACCACCTGAATCTACAGTGAGTGGTGTGCACAGCCCGGCCCATCATATGCACGCCACTTCCTTTCATCCATCCAAGTATATGATCGACGTCCATTACAATCCCACTGACTCCCACAACTATCTTGACTATACTTCTTCCCACCCTGCTTCCTGCAAAGACTCTATCCTCTACTCCTCCATCTACAATGCTTCTGTGCTCAAGATGAGGTGTTCCATGCTAGAATATCCTCATTCTTTGGGGAATGGGGGTTTCCCTCTCCCATCACAGATGAGGCCCTCATGTGTCTCCTGGATAACTCTCAACTCTGCACTTGCTCCCCCTCCCCCTAGTCGCAATAGAGATAGAGTTCCCCTATTTCTTCCACCCCATCAGCCGTCGCATACAACACATAATCCTCCAAATTTTCCGCCACCTCCAACAGGATCCCACCACTAGCCACATTTTCCTATCACCCCTTTCCATCTTCCGCAGAGACCGTTCCCTCCGCAACTCCCTGATTAACTCATCCCCTCCCACCCAAACCACGACCTCCCCTGGTACCTCCCCCTGCTACCGCAGAAGATGTGACACCTGTCACTATACCTCCTCCCTCGACTCTGTCCAGGGACCCCTACAGTGCTTTCAGGTTAGGCAGAGGTTCACTTGCACCTCCTCCAACCTCATAAGATGTGGACTCTTATACATCGGCAAGACCAAACACAGACTGGCCGATCGTTTCACGGAACACCTTCGCTCAGCCCGCGTGAACACAGTCCACCTGGAGTTAACATACAACCTGATCTCCTGGTTGCTAGACACTTTAATTCTCCTTCCTGTTCCCACACAGACCTTTCTGTCCTCTGTCTCTCCATTGTCAGAGTGAGGCTAAATGCAAATTGGAGGAACAGCATCTCATATTTTGCTTGGGCAGTTGATAGCCGGGGTATGAATATTGATTTCTCTCACTTCATGTAGCTCCGGCATTCCCTCTCTCTCTATCACTCCCCCCCGCCCAAGTCGCACTAGCTTCTCATTTTCACCCTACAAACGCCCTGTTTCCTTTATCATTATTACTTTTTTGCATATCTTTCATTCATTGTTCTTTAACTCTCCACATCACCTTCTATACCTCTCGTTTCCCTTATCCCTAACCAATCCGAAGATGGGTCTCGACCCATTCCTTCTTTCCAGAGATGCTGCCTGTCCCGCTGAGTTACAGACAGATTTTTGTGTCTATCTTTTGTTTAGACCAGCATCTACAGTTCCTTCTTACACGTATTGTCAATGATGCCGGTCACCCTTGGCCATACCATTTTCTAACTTCTGCCCTCTGAGACCATCCAGGAGCTTGAAAACCCCGAAAGCCAGATTTAAGAACAGCCTCTTGCTCACTCCTGTTCAACTCCTCAAGTAAAAACTCCTGTGGTTTTTGCGTTGGTCTTCTGGCACCCCTCGGCATACCTCGGGATCGCCACAGCCGGATCGTTGACTGCACCAGCGGGCCCCTCCGTCCTGACTCACAGCGGGGGTGCCATCGATCCCACAGCAAGAGCCCGCCCTCGATCCTGCTTCCCCGCACCCCTTTTCGACTGTCTGCCTGTAAAGTTTACGAGTCAGGCAGCCGCGTTTTGTCAGCTTGCTTGTTTTCCTGCCTCTGGTTCTGGGGGGGGGGGGGGGGGTCCTCTTGCGGCACCTAGTGGTTAGGGTCGCATCTTTGATATGCGAATCCTCGGCAGTCAAGGAAAGGAGTCACGGATATAGGGATGTACCCTAGTATATAAGAACTGACCTTCCACTCGCTCTTTCTCTTCCTCTATCATGAGAGTGTCCTGCCACCTCAGCAGGAGCTCAAGCAAGCCCCACGGAGGCAACAGCCTCTCAACCAACAACAATGATTATTATGATTAGAGTGCTAACGTACATGGATATCTAACCTACATTTCCTGAATAAAAGAATCAATTTATTCACGACGTTTGTGCCTCTACAATGTGTCTCTTACTTTTAATTCTACCTGTCAATCAATTATTCCATGATTGTATTCTAATATATTTTTGCACTACAATCTTGCACCATTCTGCTGTTTTTACAACTCGTATTGTTATAACTTATCATTACTGTAAGTATACTGTTACTCTTTAAGCTTCATGGAGTATATGACAACATTTCATAACTGCTGGCACAGTATCAGAAAAGTTTTGTACGCGTCACAAGAGATGAGAAAACCGCATTCTATCAGATGTTTTGTCCATTCCACCAAGGAATGTTATATGGTCATAATGTTGAAACAAAGAAATTCAAATGTTGGTTTACCAAAAAAAGCAAAGTGCTAGTGTACTCAGTGGGTCAGATGGCCTCCTTGGAGAACAAGAATAGGTGATGATTCGGGCTGGGACCTTTCTTCAGTCTGAAGATGGGTCCCGGACTGAAACTTTCTCCAAAGATGCTGCCTGACCAGCTTAGTTACTCCCAGCACTTGGGTCTCGACCTGAAACGTCACTTATCCATGTTCTCCAGAAATGCTGCCTGGCCCGCTGTGTCTTTTTTCAATGTTAAATGGATAATTGTAATGACCCATTTGTAAAGGCCAAAATAGTATTTTAACTCCAGGTGGACTGTGTTCCGGGAGAACAAATCAGAATTTGAATATCAAAACACATGCATCAATAAAGGGGCTGTCCCACTGCGGCGACCTAATCCGCGAGTTCAGATGAGTTTGCCCTCGATACATACTCACAGCATGGTCGACACAAAGTCCTAGAAGTCTTTGTAACTCGCCTTCATGCTCGAGAGTAGTCCCCCGCGTACTCGAGGCCTCAGCATGTTGAAAAATACCCCGCCGAGTAAAAAAAAGGTGGCCATTGGAAAAAATTGATACTTTTTTTAGTCGTAGGTCTAGTCGAAGTAGGTTGTAGTAGGTCGGCATGTTATTCGTAGGTAATCGAGGGTAGTCAAAGGTAGTCGTAGATAGTCATTCAACATAGTCAAAGGGAGGTAGAAGGAGATCGTCTTCACTCTCCACTATTCGGTGTCCAATTATCCCGAAGCTAGTCGAAGCTAGTCTTCAGCACAGTCAAAGGAGGTCTTCTACATAGTGGAAGGAAGTCTTCAACATTACATTTTTTCAATCTCTCCCAAACTCTTCTAAACTCACTAATTGGGTCGCCACAGTGGGACAGCCCCTTAACTTGTGCATGATCGGGATTTCGTACTCGCACAATTGTTTGAAAGTTATGGTTGGTACTCGGGAATCAAGTCCCCCTTACAGTTAGCATGAATTTGGCAGCCTTGAAAATTTGTGGTACTGCTGGCTTGGTAGCAAATTTTGCACCATATAAATGGGCCATTACTCTGTTTGAAAAAACGTGCTAATTAGATAATAAACGTCCTTATTGATCACAGAGCTATTTCATTTTAAATGTTTTGGGGTGATATTAATTATCAGGAGCTAAATCTTATGAAGTATTTCTCGCGCTTTTGAAGAATTTTTGAACATATAAAATATGTTATAGAGCTATCCTGTCATATTATAACGATGAACCTCATCGAGAATGATGGAATGTAAAAGATGAAAGATTCTAATTCAAAGCATTTTGGCAGTCTCTGCATTGAGAGTGTATGTGTCTTATGTATCTTGTTTCACTTGTTGGATGTACAGAGTGTCATTTGTCCAAATGGATTGCGTGAGCTATGCACCATTCATTTATGTGACAAGAAATAAAACAAAACCCATTGTGAAATTGTTCACACGGTAAAAAAAACATAATCCTCCACCTGTCTTACATTCATTCCTCCTGATGTTGGTTAAATTGGTTGAATTCCACAGAGATTTTGTGTTTCATTTTGGTAATTTCATGTCATAGCCTATACATTTCTACCATCAAAGTCCGTTTGAGGAGCACACTTAATGTGTGACTGGGACTTTACTTTCATTTTGTCCATGTGGATTTTATCTTTGCCTCCTCCTTCTTTGTCTTCTTGCTGCCGATTAATACTGCAAGCCGTATTTATTTCCCTTCCTTTCCCTTTCATTTCCCACTACATTGCAAAAACATTGTATGGATCACAGACCAGCTCTGAAACCAATCAAGAGGCAAAGGTGTTTAATTACCATAGGTACTGACAACAGAACAAATACATGCTTATTTGCAGCAGCTTAACAGGCCTGTGAATGCAGTGCACAGAGATAATATATAACAATTTCTTAAACATTCAATAAAATAATAACCGTAATACTAAAAGTCCCAAAGACTTTAAAGTAACCAAAGAATCCATAGAAGTTGCTGAGATTTGTATTGTGCAGTATTCAAATTCATGGTTTTCAGACTAATGTATGTTCTTCCTGATGGTATGAATGAAATGAGAGCATGGTTAGGGTGGTGTGGGTCTTTGATGATGCCAGCTGCCTTTTTTTAGGCAGCGCCCTCTATAGATCCCTTCGATGGTGGGGGCGGGAGTAGTACCTGTAATGGACCAGACAGTGCCTCCCACATTTAAAGTAATTTTCTTCATTCCTGGGCGTTGCAATTATGTGTTGTAGTACTGCTTTTAACATGCACTATTTCTTCATATTTTCATCAACCAGTCAGTGTGCTTTCTACGGTACACCTGTATAGGTTCGAGAAAGTATTTGTTGACATACCTAATCTCCTCAATCTTCTAAGGAAGTAGAGGCATTGCTGAGCTTTTTTCTGCTCAAAGTATCAATGTGCTGGGTCCAGGACGGATCTTCAGATATATCATCCAACAGGCATATACACAGATTGTGCCTCTCATGAATACTATTCTTCACAACATAAAGGTGTTGCAGCCTCTCCAATAACTGTATCCCTTTTTGAAATTTCTGATTATTGCCACCACTTTAAGAGTTTCAAAACTGTGGAGAGCATGTGACTAATTTTCTGCTTCCATGGCAATTTTACCACTGTACATTAACTTTGCATTGAGTGAATTGTGCAACAATTATCAATAAATCTGTGTGGGAAAGCTCTGGCTCATAAAAGTGAGATGGGGATCCTCTAGTAATAAAAATGCCACAAAATCACATAATGTTGTTTTCAAACAACTTGCCATTCGCTTTCCCCTTGCAGCAAAGAATGTGACGTCCGTGATTAGTTGCTTATTACTGCTGTGGCCCAGAGAAAATCCTGAGAGTCAATGATGTTGATCTGTAGTCTCTACCAACCGCAAACTTTATCTTCTCTCTTGAGTTGTAATGAGAATTGTACGGTTGTAACTTTCCCAAGAGGCGAACCAGTTATGTAGTAAAATCTCCTAAATAAGCAATATATGGCTGTCTCCTTTAGCTATGTTTACTGTTTAAACATTACTGCATCCTTTGGAAATGTTGCAGCATTTGTCTCATCAAAGGTTCCTCATTATGTCATGTCTCCTGTCAGGGTACATGGTAATAAAGACCAAGGAACTAAACTAACATGGCAGGTGGTTCTCAAACTCTATGGACCACTTTGTGTAAAAAGAGTACTGTTTGTACATGTCCCTTCAGACTTGAGGGTCTTACATTGGGGAACACATCCATAAGCATCTCATAAATTTTTCGCAGACCAGTGATGGATAGTTTGTATTTATTCTCTATTGAGGCTCACAATTCCGTTGCATGTTGGTCTCATTTTAATGCATTATATATTCATGGCGTGGGATATATGTATCTCATGATTAATGCGGCATATTGGGAAGCTTGCATCTGTGTTCTTCAATTGGAAACCTTATTACCTTGGGTTTCACATTTGCATCATCAAGATTGCAGATAAAAGAACCTAAAGGTTTTAGGTTGAAATATATTTCTTGAATTTAAAACCGTCTTTATCTATCTATATAAAAAAAACTCTTATCTTGGATGGTTACGTCGTCCGTGTTTAATTGTGTTTCTCATCTCCTCGAAAACCCGATGCGCTAACGGTGACATTTTTATATATTTCGGTAGAGATTTACCTCATGATTTAAAAAAACCCTTCATCTGAAAATTTGCTTTATTATTTCCAGAGTTTTTTACTAAAATTGTTCACCAGTCTGAGATCTTTTTAAAATCTAACGTGCTGAAGTGAGCTGGATGACGTCACAATGCCTCTGCTCCTCGCGGCAAGCTGCGCATAATTTTCAACGCTCTGCCTGCTGGGCCATGTTTCCAGGAGTGATGTTTCCACCCTTCCTCCCCCCCCCCCCCCCCGTCCCCTCCCTCCCCCCCGCTTCTTCAAAAGACGCAGAAAGAACGGGCAAGTGGGCTCTATTCCGTAGGTCCCGACGACTTCCGAGCCTTTACGAGCGCTTCCAAGGTCGGCGCACGCCATCCTCGGCCCGGCTATCTCGAGAACTCCCAAGAGCAGCTGAGACGCACACACACTCACGCCTCGGCTTGGGTTTCCTGAGACTTTCCGAGCACGCTAGCCTCGGCTCGGCTTTCCCGAGAGCTGCCAAGAGCTTTTTACTAGAGTCGGGCCCTCTACTAGCGCTCTCTCTCTCTCTCTCTCTTTTTTTTTCTTCTTTTCAAAAACTTTATTCAACACAATCATATAATACAACACATCAAAACATAATCAAAATCACACTATAACGAACAAATCATTGTAGTACAACAGTACACTCATTGTTTATAATAGTCTCATCCCCACGCGGTGACCAGCGTTGACGGAAGGCCTCCAGAGTCCCCGTGGACACCGCGTGTTCCCTCTCCAGGGACACACGTGCATGAACGTAGGCCTGAAAGAGGGGCAGGCAGCCGACTCTAGCGCGACCATCGACCGCCCGCTGCCTGGACCCACGAATGGCCATCTTAGCCAGGCCGAGGAGCAAACCAACAGGTAAGTCCCCCCCCCCACACTCGGCTCTCCCCACACCCTGCCTTGTGTCCGAACACCAGGATTGTGGGGCTAAAATGCAGCCAAAACTTGAGGAACAGCCCCTTCAGATATTGGTACTGGGGCAGTAACCTCTCACACTCCTTATACACATGGAACACGGTCTCCTCCTCTCCGCAGAAAATACATGCGGCGGACGAGCCCGTGAACCGGCTCAAAAGTTTATTACAAACCACCGCTCCATGCAACACTCTCCACCCCAGGTCCCCAATATAAAGGGGTACAACTCCCTTATAGAAGGACCCCCACTGGGGACCCCCCCTGCCTTCGGATGGTAACACCGTCCGCCATGGTGAGTCGGGACGGGAGACGAAGGCACGGAGGTTCAGAATGTGCAGGAGCATCCTATACAGTGCGCGTCTCTTCGCCTCATGAAATGGCATGCTGGTCATCTCAGAAAGGCAGCTCAGATTATGTGGAGCCGGAGGCCGAGAAATATCCCGGAGCCTAGGCCCGATGAGCAGATCTGACGGAGCGGGGGTAAGCTCTATCTGAACCACTCTAGGCTCGCGCCTCTCCTCGACACCCACCATGACAGGGTGAGGACCGGCCACACCCGCAGCCACAACATCCCCCTCTCCTCGTGGAGCAACACTCTGGCTGAAAACAGCCAAATTCCTCACTCTTAGCACATCCCTGTAGAAGACAGGCAAGCCCCTTAGAGCGGGTCGACTCATGCCTGCCACCGGGAGCCGCGAGACCCCCCCTTAGGCAACGACCCTGACGGAAAAAATACGTCGCCAGAGCGTGCCATCTGGGAGGGTTCTCTACATACATATATCTCCGCAGAGTCCTGAGACAGAGAGCCGCCACCTGGGTACGCACGCATACCAAGGACTGGCCGCCCTCCTCTAACAGGAGACTCAGGACTGCCGCGGAAATCCAGTGCTTCCTATTTCCCCAAAAGAAATCTACCAGCTTCTTCTGTAAAGCAGTTACAAATATAGAGGGTGGGACAAGAGTAGCCAGCCGGTACCATAACATGGAGGCCACCAGCTGGTTTATAACCAGCACCCTCCCCCGAAAGGAAAGAACTCCAAGCAGGCCTGACCAGCGCCCCAGCCGGGCAACCACTTTCGTCTCCAACTCCTGCCAGTTTGCCAAGCCGACTCAGGTACACCCCCAGATAGAGGAGGTGCGTGGTGCTCCACGCATACAATGCCATCTCCTCCGGCAGAGAGTCTACCTGCCACTGACCCACTAAAAGTCCAGAGCACTTACTCCAGTTAATCCTAGCAGAAGAAGCAGCCGAGAAAATCTCCTGGCAGTCACGCATCCTCCGCAGGTCACCAGGATCAGTGAACATAAGAAGCACGTCATCGGCATACGCCGATAGAATCACCTCAACCCGCGGGGCAGGTAGGGCCAGGCCTGTCAACCTCCTCCGAAGAAGACACAGGAACGGCTCCACACAGACCGAGTTCAACTGGCCCGACATAGGGCACTCCTGGCGGACCCCTCTCCCAAAATGAAAAGGAGACAACAACGCGCCATTAACCTTCACAAGGCACTCTGCAGCAGCGTACAAAAGCCGGACCCGGGCCACAAAAAGCGGTCCAAACCCAAACGCTTGCAACGTCTCAAATAGGTATTCATGCTCTACCCTATCAAAAGCCTTCTCCTGATCAAGAGACAGAAAAGCAGCTGAATCACCAGTACCCTGGGCTAAATGAATCAGGCCCCTAACCAGGTGGATGTTATCCTGGATGGATCGGCCAGGGACTGTATAAGATTGGTCAGGATGAATCAATTGATGCAGCACGGAGCCCAGGCGATTAGCCATTGCCCGTGCAAAAATTTTATATTCTGTGCATAGGAGAGAGACTGGACGCCAGTTCTTCAACAAACGGAGTTCGCCCTTCTTAGGCAGCAAGACAACAACTATCCTACGCCACGAGAGAGGCATCTCCCCAGTCGCCAGGCTCTCCCCCAGAACCAACATGTAGTCAACCCCTAAGATATCCCAGAAAGCTCTAACAAACTCCACCGTCAACCCATCCAGCCCGGGGGACTTACCCCTCCTGAGCTGATGCAAGGCGCGAGTCAACTCCTCCAAAGATAAGGGGCCATCAAGCAGATCAGCCACCTCCCTATCTACAGTCGGTAGACCCTCCCACAGATCTTGCTGAGCCTCCACGCTGAATCCATCCGCAGAGAACAGGGACCCATAAAAGGACCTAACCAAGGCATTGATCCTCTCTGGATCAGTGACAGAGGAGCCGTCATCTGCAAGCAACTCCACGAGCTGTTTACGAGCTCCCCGCCCCTTCTCCAGAGAGAAAAAGAAAGGCGACGCTCGGTCCAGATCGTGCAGCATCTGGACCCGAGACCTCACGTAAGCGCCTCAGGACCGCTCAAGCAGCAGGCTCCTCAAAACCTCCTTCTTCCTCTGAAACTCCCCATTCGCTGGAGTCTTCACCAAACTGACCCAGGTGAGACTCAGCGTCCAGTATCTCCCTCTCAAGCTTCTCGACCGCTGAGTCCCGCCTTCCAGTCGACCCCCACGTATATTCTTTGCAAAAGAGACGGATGTGAGCTTTCCCCACATCCCACCACTGCCTAAGGGAAGAGAAGCACCTCTGCCTCTCTCTTCACTTCACCCAAAACCGACTGAATGACTCCCGGAAACACCGATCCTCCAGCAGCCTGTTGTTGAAGTGCCAGTACGCGGACCCAGCCCGAGCGCACGCTGGATTAAAATCCACACGCACCAGACAGTGGTCCGAGCACGGCACCAGCCGCATTGAGGCCGCTGAGACACGGGAAACAAACGCTCGGGAAATATAAAAACGATCAATGCGGGAACCACCACCCTCAGACCTTCGCGAAAAAGCAGCAGGGTGAAGGTCCCTCCAAGCATCAACCAACTCAAAGGAGTCAATCAACCCTCTCAGCTTCTTTGCTACAGCAGGCGCACACTGAGTACCAGAACGGTCCCGCACCTCAAGTGTGCAATTAAAGTCCCCACCAAGGAAGACACACTCTCCCCTATCAATAGTGCTCAACAGAGCGTTCACCTCCTGAAGTAGGCCGGCCTGCATCGTGCCGGAGCTAGGGGCATACACGTTAATGAAATGCAACGGCATGCCATCCAGGCTCACGGCCAGATGGAGCAAACGTCCTGGCACCACTTCCTCCACTTTTAGAACGCTTGGCAGAAAATTCGGAGCCAACAGAAAAGCCACCCCACTCGAATTTGAGCTGAGATGGCTCATATAAACCCTCCCTTCCCACTCCAGTTGCCAGGTAGGTTCATCACTAGCAACGGTATGTGTCTCTTGCAGAAAACACACCGCAAATTTCCCCTCTCTTAGGGCTGATAAGAAATCTACGAAAACTCGCTCTACTCCCATTTAAATTTAATGTAACTACTGTGAATGTGTAGGCACACTAGATTGAGATCCTCACACTCTGCGTAGACTCAAGAACTCCTCCTCTGAGGAACTCCAAAAAAAACCCAAACTGTCTCTTCTCAGTCAGGAAGACCACTATCCTTGTTGCCATGGATAGCCTCGAGACTCTTAATCAAAGCTGGCCAGTCCCCCCACCGTCTTTGAGCAGCAACCTTTCTGGTTCTGCTGGAACGGCTTGTTTTTAGGAACTCTCGCACCTCAAGGATAACACTTGTCTGAGACACGGCCTTGGAGCCTGGGCGCGCAGCCAACCCGCTCGCACCTGAATCAACAAGCTCAAAAAGACCAGAACTCTCTGAAAAATCGCTATCCTCACTGCACACACTGGCCCCGTCACTCTCCCCCTCCTCTGCCACGATACCACCCCCAGGATCAATGCCGGGGAAGGTCCCGACACCCCGACTGAAACACGCAGCCCACTGAATGGCTGGGCTCCTGCACGCTACCATCACCCTCCACGTCTGGGCCTGGGGAAGCAAAAACAAGAGGCATCCCCAGGGCCTGCGGTGCACTGGCACCCTCGGAGTCTGAAAGAGGATCACGACCCAAAACAGCCCCGACCTCCACATCATCTAGAGTGCCCTCTCCACAGGCATCACCCAGAGAATCACCACCTGCTATTAAACTCTCCCCAGACAACTCATCCGGTGAGGCCTCACGCCCCCCAGCACCTCCACTGGCACTGATATGGAGCACAGACTTGAACGACAATACCCCCGAACCTCCCCCCTCGGGCTGACTCTGCTCATCCCCCGTCACAGGGGGCACACAACCAGGGGAGCCAACCACATCAACTAGCGTGCTAGCACCCTCAGTGGGCCTCTGAAACGAGGGGACCTACTCCAACCCAGAGGGCACACACCCAAGGGAGCTAACCCCAACACCCGATGAGATAACTCCCTCGGAGGGCCCCTGAGATGAAGGGACAAACTCCCGCCCAGAGGACACAACTCCACCGGAATCAACCTCAGCACCTGGTCCTGTGACACCCGCTGAAGATCCATGAAAAGAAGGCCCAACCACCGACCCAGAAGATACCAGTTCAAGACCACTTTCAGCGACATCAGTGGTGGAAAGCCTGGAGAAAGATATCCCCCTAGCTTTGGACCCACGCCCTTGCTCATCTTCACCAGGCAAATGCCTCCTTTTTGTCCCGCCAGCATGCGGAGGTACGGTAACCTCCATAAAGGAAGGGTCATCCGCCTCCACATTACCCCCATCCACTTTCCCAACCGCACGTTTTGGCTCCCCTGCCCCCTTCTGAACTACCTCAACTCCTTGCTGGGCCCCAGCAGGTGCAGTCTGCACCTCACTGGAGCTGCCAGGCGCCCCTTGGGTGGTCACAGAACTCGGCAGGTGCACACTCGATAGCATTTTACTCGCTCGGGCGGCCTTTTTCCTCTCCTTCCTCTTGATCTTCTTCCCCTGCTTCTCCCAAATCCCCCCCTCTTCTCTTCCCTCCTCCTGTGCCCCACCTTCATCTGCTGCCACAGGCGCAGGACGTGGGGGGCGTGGGCTTTCGCTGCCCAGGGTCCCCAAAGCGGAACCTGTGGACCCGGAAGGATTATCACTGCCGCCCCGGATCACCAAGGCAGAGCTGGCAGCCCTAGCCGCGTCAGCAGTACCACCCCGCGCCACTGAGATTTGACGAGCCACCCCAGATGGGCCAGCAGTGCATTCCTGGGCCACTGCGCTAGAACCCCTAGCAGTGACCCCGCGAATAAGGCACTCCCTACGGAGATGTCCAAATTCGCCGCACGCATGACACCGTGCCTTTCCCCAACTCCAACGCACGGTTCTGGGGATACCCTTATACTCCACCTCAAAACTCCCCTCAGCACCATCCCCCTCACCCACCTTCATGAACACCCTCCTCTTGAAACTGAAGACCCCTTTTTCCTCCAGGTCCCCCCCGGGATGCAAGAGCCTAAAGCATTTAGACCGCACCTCCCCAAACTTGGACAGGTGTGGAATAAGTAACGCATCCGAAATATAAGTGGGGCAGCTCCGCAGAAGAACCGGTCTCACCCTAGATACCCACGGATCCACCTGCATGTGGACCCCCCCCACTGAGATCCCCGTCTCCAACGCTCGGGCCACACACTCCCGGGTCTTAAGTATCATCTCAACCTTTCCTCTTTCGAGCTCGGAAGAGACAATAGCCCCCCTCCCAAGAAGTTCATTCATGGCCTTCGTAATTGCTCCCCTAGACATCATAGGCC
Organism: Raja brachyura; assembly: GCA_963514005.1. Next base: position 33,253,582 of record OY740797.1, on the reverse strand, counting down.
CAGTTTGAACCGAGATACCAAAACTGTCCCCATCCAAGTCAATATGAGGCTCAAGCTCAGATGGCCTCGTACCCGCTACTGATGCCAATGCTGCGTAGGTCCGGACCTTCGGCCACGCCCCTTCCATCGCCATCCTAACAGAGGCACAATCCAGCTCCAGGCACCCCAGCAGCTCAGCTCCAAGTTAAGTCTCAGAGACAGTCACAGTCAAAGACAGGCAGCAGAAAACAGAAACCTCCAGCTGAAGCAGGAAAGTCCCCAAGTTCGTCCACAGCCAAGAGCAGCTTTTGGGAAGCTCTATCCCAGTCTCGCCGGAAGCAAAAGTACCTTCTTCACATTAAGCCAGGCAGCCGCACTGAGCAAAATGACTTTAGGGCAGAGAAACGGTGCCAAAAATGACAAAGACACCGCAAACTTCCTACCCTCGATTGCCAGGCACTCTTGGCAGTCCGCCAACGACAGCCGCACCCTCGACAATGTGGAGAAAACTCAGGAATTTTCACACTGGTGGAGGCTTCCCAGACCAGAGGAAAGCTTCAACAGCCCAACGATAAGTTAAACTATGAAGCCTCCCTGCGTCTGTGCCCTCTCCGATGGCAAAATCCTTGAAAGGCTGCTTCAATCCTTCTCAACTGCAAGAAAACACGACCTCTCTCTCTCTCTCTCTCTCTCTCTCTCTCTCTCTCTCGCTCTCTCTCTCCCCCCCGGACTCTCTCTGCTTTTCGCGGCACCCTCGCTCGCCCGGCTCCCCTCCTCCTCTCCTCCCCTCCACCTCTACCCCCTCTTCTTCTCCCCCTCCTCCTCCCCCCCATCTACCCCGTCCCCCTCACCTCCACCCCCCCTCTACCTCCCCATTTATGCCCCCACTCTCCCCCCTCCCCCTCTCCCCCCTCCCCCTCTCCCCCACCCCCCCTCTTGCCCCTCCCTCCCCCCTCACCCCCTCCTCCCCCCACCCCCCGCCACCCCCCCTCTCCCCACTCCCTCCCCTCTCACCCCAATATGTGTGTGGGGGGTGGTTAGTGCATGTGTGACACTGCAGCCTCCACCCCCCCGCAACCGCGTGTTGATGGGACGGGACACAACGGGTCCTCCTTGGTCTAGTATTATTATAAAACTCCTTCTTCCACCTCCCATCTCTCCCCCCTCCTCCTTTCTCTCCCCCCTCTCTCCCCCTCTCCCACCCAGACCTCGGTTCGATCCCGACTATGGGTGCTGTCTGTACGTAGTTTGTACGTTCTCCCCGTGGCCGCGTGTGTTTTCCCCTGGTACTCCAGTTTCCTCCCACATCCTAAAGACGTACAAGTTTGTAGGTTAATTGGCTTTGGTAAAGATTATAAATTGTCCTTCATGTGTAAGCTAGTGCAAGTGTGTGGGGATCACTGGTCGGTGCAGACATTGTGGGCCAAAAGGCCTGTTTCCACGCTGTATCTCTAAAATAAACGAAACTAATTGTGATTTTTTTTTGTTGGATTAAATTAGTTATCATATAATTATTGCCATGGGCTGCTGAAATAAATTCCTGTCGGATTCCTGATTGATGCTGACATTGCATTTCATAACAGCCATTTCTCTTTCTACATTTTTGCAGTATTTTAGCTTTAAGTGGTGTCACCTCATTACTCCTTTCTGATTTACGTTGTTTTTCTTACTCTTTTCAACTTTGGTTGTATTATGCCTTGTGAGGTTTGTCCTTTCACCTTGACTTCCCAACAGTAAAGGGAAAAGTCGTAAGTCAGTGATATAATTCATGCAGACAAATATCTGCTGACATTGGGGCCTTGCACCACTCAGTGGGAATTAAACCCTCATCTGCTTCATTGCTGCTGTTTTAAACCTTCCCAAATTGAAATATTGGGCAGATTATTTGCAACTATTTCATGTATAGTGAAGATGTTTGCACCAATGTAGTTGGCGCTAGAAAATTTATAATTAGTTATAGTCTGTCGTTATCAAGTGAATATTAATTAATTATTGTTGTTTGGTTTCACTTTGAATGCTTGGAAAACAAATGGATGGACAGAACTAACTTATTGAATCTTTTGATTATTTTTTATTTCATTTTAAATCCTGGACAACTTAAATTGCCAGTTGATTTGAGGTACAAGCCAGGAGGAATTATTGTATCAGTTCTAATAACCAAGAACTGGACAGTCATTTACTTTTTGGAACGTATTGTTTCTAGGTATTGGTATTGATTTATTATTATCGTGTCTACTGAGATACAGTAAAAAAATTGTTTCCCTGCTATCCAAGCAAATCATACCAAACATGAGTGCATCAGGTAGTGCAAAAGAGAAAATAAGCATAATAGAGAATATAGTGTTATGCCGGGAGAGAGAGTGCAGATAAAAAAAATCTTCACAGTTAGATTGGAAGATTGGAAATTCAACCTTTGCATTGGTGAAGTCTTAAAGAATGTATGGGAAGTATTGTGCATTTCCTTGAAGTATTATGTATTTTTCCGAAGGTACACAAAAATGCTGGAGAAACTCAGCGGGTTAGGCAGCATCTATGGAGAGAAGGAATAGGCGACGTTTCAGGTCGAGACCCTTCTTCAGACTGATGTCGGGGGGGGGGGGAAAGAAAGGAAGAGGCGGAGACAATAGGCTCGTGGGAGAGCTGGGGAGGGGTAGGAGGGAGAAAGCAAGGACTATCTGAAATTGGAGAAGTCAATGTTCATACCGTTGGGGTGTAAACTATCCAAGTAAAATATGAGGTGCTGGTCCTCAAATTTGTGGTGGGACTCACTGTGGCTGTGGGGAAGGCCCAGGGCAGAAAGGTCCGATTCGGAATGGGAGAGGGGGTTGAAGTGCTGAGCCACCGGGAGAACTGGTTGGTTATTGCGAACTGAGCGGAGGTGTTGGGCGAAGCAATCGACAAGCCTGCACTTGGTGTCACCGATGTAGCGAAATTTTTCCGAGATTGCTTCATGTCCAAAGGGTTTAGGTCTGCATTTGGCCATATCCCTCTAAACCATTCCTATGCATGTACCTGTCCAAATGTATGTTAAATGTTGTTATAGTACCTGCCGCAACTACCTCCCCTGGCTGCTCGTTCCATATACTCACCACCTTCTGTGTGAAAAGCTTGCCATTCCGTTTCCTATTGAATTTTTCCCCTCTCATTTTAAACCTATATCGTCTATTTCACTACCTATAGCTCAGGCCCTCAAAGTGCTGCCAACATTCTTGTAATTCTTCTTTGCACCATCTCCAGCTTAGCAGCATCTTTCTCTAGCCAAACTGAAACACAATACTCCAAATGCGGTCTCACTAACGTTTTGCACATTACACAATGCTCGGTTTCATTTGCAACTCCTGATCAAATGAGGCAGTTCATGCCTGTCTGCCTGAAGAACGGTCCCAACCCAAAATATCACCTTTCCATGTCCTTTACATGATTTCCAGAGATGCTGCCTGACCTACTGAGTTACTACAGCACATTTTCTTGTTTATTGAAATCAACATCTGCAGTTTCTTGTTTCTCTATCTCTTTCTGCTTCATCAATAACCCTCATTCCATCATAATGTGGGAAGTGAAAATGTTTACAGATAATTGTATAATGATCAGTTTCGTTTCGAACTCCTGATCAAATGAAGCAGTTATGCCTGATGCAGCAACATTTAGACAACATTTAGACATATGCTGACAAGTGGCAAATATTGTTTAATCCATAAAGGTGCCTGGTAATTCTCTCTCGCAGCAGGAGCAGCACGGTGGAGCAGCGGTAGAGTTGTTTGCTTTCAGAGTCGGAGGCCCGAGTTCGATCGTTTGTACGGAGTTTGTAGGTCCCTGTGACCACGTAGGTTTTCTCTGGGTGCTCCGGTACCCTAGCAAACCCCAAAGTCATACAGGTTTGTAGGTTAATAGGCTTTGGTAAGGTGTAAAATTGTCCCTGGTGTGTGGTATAGTGCTAGTGTACTGGGATCATTGGTTGTCGTGGACTCGGTGGGCTGTAGAGCCTCTTTCGGTGCTTAATCTCTAAAACTCTTTAAAAAAAACTAAGCATAGAATTACACCACCTACCTTTGAAATTCAAAGGCATTACTTATGACGAGCTCCCCACCATCATTATTCTGGGAGTCAATATTGACCTGAAGCACTCCCTGACCAATCACATAAATATCATTGTTACAGTAGCAGATCAGTGACTTGGTCTCTTGTGGTAAGTAAACACCTCGTGGCCTTTTAAGCCTATGCGATGCACAAGTCCAGAATGTGAAATAAACATCTATCCATCTATACATAACTAACACTCTGATCTTGTTATCTTCCGGTTTGGCGGTCTTTCTATTTGTTTAAAAATGAGTCGCAATAGCACTACGATTTTAAGCCAGTTCGCTAACCATTCTCCTGTGCTGCGAGTGCGCCAAGTTTAGTTCCGATCGGTTGAATGTCGTAAAGGTTAGCGAGGTTTAAAAATCTAAAAAGCCCCGTCCCAAGCAGCAGCCCAGCCCCAAGCAGCAGCCCAGCCCCAAGCAGCAGCCCAGCGTCGGAGACCCAGCCCAGAGTCGGAAACCCACCCCGGAGTCGGAGATGTCGCCGATGTTGCCAAACGGAAAGCGGAGACTCCGATCCCATCGGAGAACGACCAGCGCCCGCTGTGAGTCCCCATCGCACCGCCAATTCCAACCACTACCCCTCTGGTCCCCCTCGCTGACTCCTCCCCCCTCCCCCCACCCGCGTGTTGCCCCCCTCTCCCCCATGGCTGTTCCCCTGTCTTCTCTGAGCTCATCATCCCCTGCCAACACACCCCTTCCCCCCACAAGCCCCCCTGCCCACACCCCCTCGCCCACACAATCGCCCCCCACCCATACATACCCACCCCCCCGCCCACATACCCATCCCCCAGCCCACACACCCCCGCCCACACACCCCCCCCACACACACCACCCCCACACACCCGCCCACATACCCCACCGCCCACACACCCCCCGCCCATACACTCTCTTGCTCCTCAACCCCCCCGCCCCCAAATACCGCCCCACCACAAACACCCCGCCCCCACAACCTCCCCCGTCCCCACAACCCTCCCCCACACATCCCTTCCGCCCCACTCACACACACCATCTCCCGCACATCCCCCCTCCCACACCCCCCTCCCACAACCATCCTGCCAACATACACACCTTGCCCCACCCCACACCCCCTCCCCCCACACCACCCTCTCTCCCCCCACACCTCCCCATCCACACACACCCGTCCCACCCCACACTACCCCCCACCACATGTCCTACTTCCCTCAGTCATTCCCTCATTGCTGAAGATTTGTTCCGACGGCCGTTCTGTGATTTTTTTTTTTAAATCGCTGGACAATTTCAGCGCTGGAGTAAAATAAAAATCAGCTTCTAATGCCGTGAACGCCAACAACAGGGACGGTTTTCACGTACGGGACAGGTAAAGGAAAGCCGTTTATTTTACATATAAACGTGCTTCTTAGGATGCCTTTAATCCAAATTTTACGTTGCGAAAGGTGACTTAGGCCCCATACGAACCGGCACTGTGTTTCCTGCCGATATGGGGTTTAAATTCACCGCAACCGCAAAGTTCCAATCGATCACGTTCCACAAGATCCCACTCGCAAGATGATTTAAATGGCCATTAATTTACGGGAATTAAACACTAAATTCCTTCCATTTGGCCTATAAATTGTATGACAATGAGATTTAAAAATCATGTTATATTGTGAATTCTTCTGTGAATGTTATTTGGCCACTTAGGCTGTTTAAAAATGTTAATCTTTTCTTAAGAAATGGATAGATGTTTACATATAGTAATTGAATTTTGTAATTAGCTACAATTGGGGAACTAACTAATTATATGTTTTAATTTTAGGTCATCCAAGTAAGATTGTTTCATATTTGTTTCGGAATACTTCAATCTATAATAACTGAAAATTTCTTTCAGTTCTCTTAATTTTTAAGAAAGTTTTGGGCTTTTGACTGTCCTCGATCACAGCTTTTGTGTTCAGTCAATGGAAAAGCAATAGGGAACAAGATGCTAATTTCCGAGTATGAAAATGGCCATAACGTTTTTAATACTGAAGATATGAACGTGAATTAGGTGTCAAATTAAACTTTGTTTTATGGGATGGGATCGTTTTATCTGATGGGATAAATTGCAGACTTGATTTTTTAAATCTCAACATTTTGTAACATTGCTACTTTATATGGAGGGAGGGATGGAGTGACTGAGGGTAGGGGAAAGGAGAGGGAGGGTGAGGTGAGGGAGGGATTGGGGAGGTGGAGAAGGGAAAGAAGAGAGGGTGAAGAGGAGGGGTGGGAGTGCTGGGGATGATGAGAAATGAGCTGTGCCTATGCAGTTGGGGGCTTTGTGCGAGTGGTGGAATATTGCGTTGGAGGAGCAGACACAACGGGTTTGCACTTAGTCTAGTATTCATCTAAAGAAGAGTTGCAACCTAAAATGGTGTCTGTCCAAACGTAATATTTCCCATCACAGCTGCTGCCTGACACGCTAGGTTCGTTCACTGGTTTCTTTGTTCAAGATTCTACCATCCGCAGCCTATTGTTCTCTCTGTGATATAATATGTTCTCTTGGCTGAGTGCATGGGACACCAACAAGTCTCAAGATGATTGATGCCATCTTGCACAAAATAGCCCACTTGACCGGTCCTCCATTTATCACCCTTAACAGTCATTATCTGCACTTAGAGTCCACCAACTACAAAATGAGCTACAGTTATTCCCCAAGATGACTTTGGGAGCGCCACCTAATCTGGCACCAAAACAAACCCCACTCAATAGCCACGTTGAAATAGTTTCACTGGAAGGATGACAATAACCTGAATCAATTTTGAATGGGCAATATAGCCAGACCTTCTGGCAACATCCAGATACTGAAACATAATAGAAAGATAATCTTGAGTGGGCCAGAAATAATAGTTTTACTAGAGCTGTCATTTACGCATCTAATGTGTACAAGGATTGACACTAATGAGGTGACTAGTAGGTTTCAAGAAGGTTTAATGTCAATGGTTAATAAATGGCAGATGTTATATAAAATGAAATACTTAGCATCTGGAACTGAGAAGCAAGGGACATGTCAATTCCACGTATGCACACCATTAAAGTAATTGAACAAGAACACAGTTTCAAGGGTGAAAGCTAGTCACTGATCACTTCCTAAATATTTATGAGAAATATGAGGTAGATATTGGCACATTTCTCCAAAGGATTGCTTGGTCAATAAAGCACAGATTTCTGCTTCTTGAAAGGATTTGTTACTTCTGCACAGGGTCTCTCATTGAGTTCTTGTTTGCACAGCTGTTGATGTTGAGACTCTGGAGATAGTGTTGAGGGAGCTAGCAAAGGATTATAGCTGAACTGAGTTACAAGGAAAGGCATGGAGAATTATCAAAGGTATTGGGCTTGATTCAGTGGTTGCACTTCTGAATCAGAATCAGACTGTTATGGGTTCAACCCTAATTTTACTGACCTGACTGAGTAATTTATGTTGGCGCCTCAGTAAAGTATGGAGAGAAAACACCTTTGTCGGATATTCTGCACTTTGGATGAAACTTTAAAAATAGGTTATTTGATGCAGTGCATGGTATTTCGTGTTGCCTTTTGCCCAGATATCCGTTGAACACTGATGGCTCTAACTTGTTGTTCTGATATTTTCGGAATAATTGTATTAATGTAAAACACAAAGTCCAGGAGGAACTCAGTGGGTCAGCTGGCATATGCAGAGGGAATGGATAGACAACAATTAGGGTCAGGACCCTTCTTCAGACCTGAAACATCACATATCTCTTCCTTCCACAGACACTGCCTGACCCCTTGAGTTACTCCAGCACTTGTTTTGTTAAAAATTCCATCATCTGCAATTCCCTGTGTCTCCATTTGCATTAATGTAGCTGTTTTACAGGTTTATCCATGTTATTTGGTTCCTAACCATAATTGTACTTTCCTTCATATAAAAGGAAGTGGCTAGGTTTTGCAGTCTCCAGTAAAAGAAAGCTGCTGCTGTTCACCATATTTACAGGTAGCTGCTTATTAAATTTTCATGAGCTTATGAGCAGTAACATTTCACCCTTGTGAATCTAGTCCAATGTAGCTGCCTCCATGGGGAACCCATTTCTGAGAATGGGGAACAATGGTGTTTGTTTAGATTAGTGATGCAGCGCGTAAAAAGACCATTCGGCCTACCGATTCCATGCCGACCAGTGATCCCTGTGCACTTGCACTGTCCTACACACGAGGGACAATTTACAATTTTTACAGAAGCCTATTAGCCTACAAACCTGTACATCTTTGGAGTGTGGGAGGAAGCCGGAGCACCCGGAGAAAACCCATGTGGTCACAGGGAGAACATACAAACTCCGTACTGACAGCAACCCAGTAGCCTGGGTTGAACCCGGGTCCGTGGCGTTGTAAGACATCAACTCTACTGCTGCACCACCGTGCCGCCTCTTGTTGCTAGATTCTGCCACAGGCACAGCAGGAGGATAATTTTGGTTTGTGTGCTCTTCCCATTTTTCTCAAAAGTTAAACCAGGAGTAAACTGCCAGCTGTTCTGTGGAGGTTCTGCCCTCATAGAAAGTGAACTGAACATGAGCAAGTGAGAGTGGTCTTTTTGGGTGGGGGGGTGGGTGGGAGAGGGGTTGGAGCATGGTGGCAGGCCTCATTTCCACAGACTTTACTCTTGCCATTGCATTTATTATTTTTATGAATAATCTTGCATGGGTCCAGAATTCATGGACTTTCAAGTTGTGGTTTATTTGCTTAGTGTGCACAAGAGTCTGGATGAGTAGATCTTTGTGGATCAACCATGCTTATTTTTATATAACAACTAGACCAAGTGGGACCCATTGGGTCCCGTCCCCTCAACGCGCCTGGGGGTGGAGGGGGGGGGGGGGGGGGTGGCCTTTAGTGTCACACACACTAACCATCCCCCCCCACACACACACACTAACCCCCCCCTTGATATTATGTTAATATTAATCATTCACTCCTTTTACCCCATCCCCCGCCCAATCCACTCACGCATAACCCACAACTGCGCAGGCGCGGCTAGAGAGGGGGGGGGGGGTGGAGTGGGAGGGGGATAGAGAGGGAGAGGGAGGGGGGTAGAGATTGAGGGGTGGAGGGGGGGCGAGCGGCATCACAGGGGAGAGCTGGTTCCAGAAATGCAATACTCCACCACTCACCCATAGGTCCTAATATTCACCAGAGGGAAGGGGGGCAGAGAGGGAGGGGGAGGGGGGGCAGAAAGGGATGGGACGCAGAGGAATGGGGTAGAGCCAGCACCTACCCGGGTCGTAGAGCAGCAGCCTTCCCACCAGGCTCCAGGCTTGAGCGAGGCTGCGTGTGGGCGTGTGCCCAAGGCGATTTTTGATTTCACGGGATAAATTTCTACCAGAATATGTAAAATATTTTACCGTTAGTGCATTTTTTCTTCGAGTAGATGTGACTGCGCAGAAACAAATAAACACACACACACACACACACACACACACACACACACACACACACACACACACACACACACACACACACACACACACACACACACACAGTTTTATAGTTATAAAATAAAATGATGTGCCACATTTGATATATTTAAAGGGAATATATTTCTCCAACTATATCATGTGTTCCAGCCTCCAATGCTCCTTAGCAGTAATTAACATATTTATGAATCCACTGTCACTGAATTCACTCTTAATTTAGTAAGATCTCCCAATTCATACCATTAAATAGAATTCTTCATCGATTAATGAAGCATTGAACTATTGTCTGATTATAGCACATGAGGAGGCAATTTGGTGTTTTGCCTCTCAACAAGAGCAGGTCATTGAGCCCCAATGCACCAGCCTTTCTTGCCCACTCCAATCGGCACTGTTTTCTCCTACAAATAGTTCCTTTTAAAATTATTGATTGAATCTGCCTTCATCACATTTTCAGGAAACTCATAACAGATACTAACTATGTAAACAAAATTGTGTCACCTTTGTTTTTTTTTGCAGATCATCTTAAATCTCTGGTGTTTGGTTCTCAGCCTTCCAACAGCATGGAACAGCTTACATCTACTCTATCTCGACCCCCAGTATTCTGAATACCTCTGATCAACTTCTTTCAACTTATCTATTCTAAGGAGAATAGATTCACATTCTTGAGTTATTTTTATCAAATGACTTAATTTTACAGAAATGATTTCCATGGCAAACTATGCAAATCCATGACTCATGTAAATACATACCGCATTTGACCTTGGAATTCTACTGTTTTGCACTCATCGTTGTAATTATTGTTGTATTTATCATGGATATATATTGTTTCCACAAAGAGCTTCATGCTCTTTAATGTTAAGAATAGAAGTACAAGCACATTTGGTCCGTCGATCCTGCCACAAAATTCACAGTATATTTCTCCATGAAATCATGCATTAAACAATCTTGTATGTATTATGATACATCATACAGACAAGTTCCTCTTGAACATAATATGTAAAGAAGGTTGAGGGGAGCTGACATACAGTGTCCATCCTTCTTGCCTTTTTCATCAAACACTTGGACCTTGTTTGAGTACAATCTTCGCTTAGAGATACAATGTGGAATCAGGCCCTTCGGCCCACCGAGTCCACGCCGACCAGCGATCCCCGCACACTAACACTATCCTACACCCACTAGGGACAATTTACAGTTTACAGATGTCAATTAACTTACAAGCCTGTACATCTTTTGAGTGTGGGAGGAAATCGGAGCACCGGGAGAAAAAAACACAAATCACAGGGAGAATGTACAAACTCCGTACAGACAACACCCGTACTCAGGATCGAACCAGGGTCTCTGGCGTTTAAAGCAGCAACTGTACTGCTGCGCCGCCATGGCAGACTCTCTGGTCTCTATTCCTGAACCTTGGAACCTGCAGGTCAGCAATTCATTGGTTCTCTCTGCTGAAAGACTACCATTTTTTTGGGCAGATCACCAGCACGTTTCTCTCAGCTTCACCGCCCTTTCCACGTAACATATGACTTTCAGCCTTGGAACCGTTCTAGAAAATCTTCCTCCACCTTTCTCGTGGCTTTCATATCCTGATGTCCAGTGCCGATAGTTAGTATTTTATGAGGATATGTTATAACTTGCCAACTTTCATATTCTTTGTGTGTTAATTCGCTCAGAATGTTATTGTAACCTCACCATCTTCACTTTATAATTCACTCCAGAATTAGTCCTCCAATTAAGTTTCTTTTCTTGATGTATTCAAGAGAGAGTTAGATGTAGGTCTTAGGGCTAACAGAATTAAGGGATATGGGGAGAAAGCAGGAAAGGGGTACAGATTTTGGATGATCAGCCATGATCATATTGAATGGTGGTGCGGACTTGAAATGTCGAATGGCCTATTCTTGCACCTATTTTCTATGTTTCCATGTTTTTCAATACAGATTGTATTCATACTTTGCAATAATTAATCTAAGGCTTCTGGTAGACTTCCCTGATTGTCACTTGACACTTTCAGTGATTCAGTGGAGCTTGTATTGGAGCAGAGTGAATGAGGCCATCAGCTTGTGAGTTTCCACTTTCACTGGGTGGGCTCCAGGAATTGCTGTCAGAAGCTACTTGATTAAGTGAGTGAAAAGGAAAGTACAAAGTGTTGAAATAACTCAGCGGGTCAGGTAGCATCTTTGGAGATGGTGGATAGGTGACGGTTTGGGTTTGAACTCTTCTTCAGACAGTGGGGTGGTGCGGGGACAAAGCTGGAAGAGAGGAGGGGAAGGACAAAGTCTGATAGATAATAGGAGGATACAGGTGAGGTTTATTTGTTTGATAGGCAGATTGTTGGAAAAAGGCCAGAGATAATAGACAATAGACAATAGGTGCAGGAGTAGGCCATTCGGCCCTTCTAGCCAGCACCGCCATTCAATCTAATCATGGCTGATCATCCCCAATCAGTACTCCGTTCCTGCCTTCTCCCCATATCCCCTGACTCCACTATTTTTAAGAGCCCTATCTAGCTCTCTCTTGAAAGCATTCAGAGAACCCACCTCCACCGCCCTCAGGCAGAGAATTCCATGAACTCACCACTCTCTGTGAGAAAAAGTGTTTCCTCGTCTCCGTTCTAAATGGCTTACTCCTTATTCTTAAACTGTGGCCCCTGGTTCTGGACTCCCCCAACATCGGGAACATGTTTCCTGCCTCTAACGTGTCCAAACCCTTAACAATTTTATATGTTTCAATGAGATACCCTCTCATCCTTCTAAACTCCAGAGTGTACAAGCCCAGCTGCTCCATTCTCTCAGCATATGACAGTCCCGCCATCCCGGGAATTAACCTTGTAAACCTACGCTGCACTCCCTCCATAGCAAGAATGTCCTTTCTCAAATTAGGGGACCAAAACTGCACACAATACTCCAGGTGTTGTCTCACTAGGGCTCTGTACAACTGCAGAAGGACCTCTTCGCTCCTATATTTGATTCCTCGTGTTATAAAGGCCAACATGCCATTTGCTTTCTTCAGTGCCTGCTGTACCTGCATGTTTACTTTCATAGACTGATGTACAAGGACCCCCAGATCCCGTTGTACTTCCTTCCCCATTTCCCAACTTGACGCCATTTTGATAGTAATCTGCCTTCCTGTTTTTGCTACCAAAGTGGATAACCTCACATTTATCCGCATTAAACATCATCTGCCATGCATCTGCCCACTCCCCCAACCTGTCCAAGTCACCCTGCATTCTCATAGCATCCTCCTCACAGTTCACACTGCCACGCAGCTTTGTGTCATCTGCAAATTTGCTAATGTTACTTTGAATCCCTTCAGCCAAATCATTTATGTATATTGTAAATAGCTGCGGTCCGAGCACCAAGCCTTGCGGGACCCCACTAGTCACTTCCTGCCATTCTGAAAGGGACCCGTTAATCCCTACTCTTTGTTTCCTGTCTGCCAACCACTTCTCTATCCATGTCAGCACTCTACCCCGAATACCACGTGCCTTAATTTTGCCCACTAATCTCCTATGTGGGACCTTATCAAATGTTTTCTGAAAGTTCAGGTGCACTACATCCACTGGCTCTCCCTTGTCCATTTTCCTAGTTAAATCTTCAAAAAATTCCAGAAGATTAGTCAAGCATGATTTCCCCTTCGTAAATCCATGCTGACTCGGACCGATCCTGTTACTGCTATCCAAATGTTCGGCTATCTCATCTTTTATAATTAACTCCAGCATCTTGCCCACCACCGATGTTAGGCTAACTGGTCTATAATGAAAAGGCAGATGGTGTGTGACAAAAGGATTGAAGTAGTTGGAAGGGGAGGGGGAAGAGAGAAATAGGTGAAGGCTCAGGTCGGGCACAGCAAAGTGGGCGAAGTTAGGGCAAAGTTGTCAGCAACCCAAGCGGAATATGAGGTGCGGTTCCTGAAGTGTTGTTCCTCCAGTTTGCATGTAGCCTCTCTCTGGCAATGGAAGAACCCAGGACAGAAAAGTCAACATGGGAATGGGATGAAAAATTAAAAATGGTTAGCGATAGGGGGATCCAGTAGGCCTTGGCAGACCGAGGTCAAGTGTCAGGTTAATTGAATTGCTCGCCGTTTCAGGCTCCATTTGAAGTTGCAGGAGAGTGCCGTCTGAGGGTTCTTGCTGAGAGCCCTATTATTACCACTGCAAATGCAGACCATTTTCTGTTATCAGAAAGTGGCATATTAGTGAAGATTTGATTCCAGAATCAAGTTTTATGATATGTTAGTTTAACACCAAATAATTGTTGGTGTGAGCTAATTTGTGAGTAGGAGAGGTTTGTTTTACTTGCAAACTTATCAAGTGATTCTTTAAAATTGGCAGACCATAATGGTGTACTTTTATTGTTTTTTTTTAAACTGGAAACTGATTTACTTTGGAAACAAAAGTACTTTCATAGTAATTAAGGCAATTTAAACTACCTCACTTCATCAACAATAATTCTGCAGTCAGTCGTGCTGTTAAGTCGTGTCAAAGACAATTTGCAAAAGTCCATACCTTCTTAAACGTTATAATAGAAAGCAAGGAAATTGATTTGAATGAACGAAACAATGAACACTGTAGCACATCGGGGTATATTGTAAAATGATGTGTGGATGGCTTGATGTGTATGGTGAACATAAACTCTGCTAATACTTTTATAATGTACTCCACAGAGCCAAGAGTATACCTTTATATAAAATAAAATTACCTGCTTCAACCCTTAAGTTTTAATGGCACATTCATTACATAATAGTAATTAATATCAGTTGCAAACACTAACTTTCATTGAAAGAAAACAAATTATATATGTGAATATGTTTTTTTTCAGGAAAATGTTTGGAGAAAATGATAATTGGAATTTAATATCCAGCTATGAACATAAGGAGATAGTAATTTCAACTGTTCATTTTAACTGAAAATAAGATGTTTTCTTTTTCATTGTTTCTGTGACAATTCTTAATGAAAAAACCCTTCGGTTTTGATTACCAGCCATCAGAATATTTGCTTTAGGTACAGTCATGAAATTGCACCCATTATATGCTTTGAATTGTACTGGTTTGGTTGCAGTTCAAATTAATGCTAAATTAATTTGTATAAACAAGTTTGGAGAGTCTTCCATAAATTAATACATTCAGGCAGCATAGAAAAATTCAAGTATTTTTTGTTCCGCCTTAAAAAATAGTCTCTAAAGTATTTAAGTATGGTAATGTGTAATTTTAATAACACATCTGAAGTAAATATATTATTACTAAAAAGTCGACTTGCATGTAAACTTGTGGTTAGCCAAACATTGCTGCCTTTCTACTAATTCAGACCCACTGCTCCAGCACACTGACCTACACACATTGGGTATCGGTTAAGCAACAATGACTGTTAAAATTATCATCCCTTTTATAGACCCCTGCATGATCTTGGTACCATTCTATCTTTGTAATCTTTATTTTATTTCTAAGAACACAAGAACAGATGCTTTCCTCAAACCTACTCGATCATCCAATGAGGTCATGGCCTATTTTAAACTTGGCCTATTTTAAACTTGGCCTCAGCTCCATTTTCAACTCCCCCCCTTCCCCTCCCCCCCCTTCCCCTCCCCACCCGCGTTCCCCTCCCCTCTTCCCCTCCCCTCTTCCCCTCCCCTCTTCCCCTCCCCCCTCCCCTCCCCAGAATTTGCTCTTTGAGTTTAATTGCTCTCGGGTCTACATTAGTTGCAAAAATGCCTTCTGAAAGGCCCTCCTTACAAACTCCTCTATCTCTCCCTCTTCCTTATCTCTAAAGTCTTATACTCGTTAAAGCCCTTGATTTGGTGCAAAAACTTTTGCTATCTGCCATTGGGGCCTGGTGGCAAATTGTGCTTGATGAATTCCAGCTGGATGTTTCGCTTTGTTAAATATAATATATAAATTTTTTTTTCCCCAACCAGTTTATTTCTCAGACTAAGAGCAAACCCCCTGTATCATTTCTAGGTTTCATCCGTCACCTACCAAGAAAGGATGAAAACTGTACGTGGCATGTAGTATTTTGTTGTGTATTTTTACGATGCTACAATTTATAGCAGGAATTTATCATCCATTTATACTGCGGCTGGGACATTTCCTCACTTCATCAATTGCAGGCTTTTAGAGATATGTAAGCACAGTTTAGATGGCTCCCCGGAAGCCCCACGTAAAAAAGAATCAACAAGTAGCTCAATATATTAATGAATTTTGAGTATTTTCCCAAGATTTCTTCCTCTGCATGATGTCTGTCGTGTTCAGTGGCGGCCTCATTGTGGTGAACTTCGTCATTCTGTGCTAGCTGCCTATTTATCTTGTCAGTTGCAAGCAATAAGAGGGAGTGGAGTCTATTAAAAGTGTGTTCATAGACAGCGAACTAATATCCTGGATAATCTAAAATGACAGACAAAATTACATTGGTTCCTCTGCCACTTGAGTCGGACTCTGCCAAGTAATATTCTTGCTCGTGAGTGAAACTGTCAGCAGTTCCATGTCTTTCTGCTGAGATGTATACCAATGTGGGAGAAAGGGGCAGGATGTCTGTGAAGTTGTGTCATTCTAATGTGCATTACTATCTATGATTATAACTTTGGTAGACCTGTTAATTTTACAGGGATATAGTCTAGTGTGTATTTATCATTTTCAAGTAAAACCCAATGTGCAGTAATAAATATAATGCTATCAGAACAGTGCAGCAACAGTCCACTGTGTCTGTGCAGAAAATGATGCATAGATAAACTAATCTCATCTGGCAGAACATTGATCCATGCATATCTGTGTGCCGATCTACAAGCTTCCTAAATATCACTACCATATCTGCCTTCACCATCATCCCTGGCAATGCGTTCCAGCAACCCTGCACCCAGTGTGTAAAACAAAACATGCCCTGCACATCTCCTTTAAGTGTTGCACCTCTCACCTCTAGATATTGAAAATGTTTGTAAAACAAAAAATCTACTGTGATATATATATATATATATATATATATATATATATATATATATATATATATATATATATATATATATGGTAAATGGTAGGGAATTGAGGAATGCTATGGAACAGAGGGATCTAGGAATAACTGTGCATAGTTCCCTGAAGGTGGAATCGCATGTAGATAGGGTGGTAAAGAAAGCTTTTGGTGTGCTGGCCTTTATAAATCAGAGCATTGAATATAGGAGTTGGGAAGTAATGTTAAAATTGTACAAGGCATAGGTAAGACCAATTCTGGAGTATGGTGTACAATTTTGGTCGCCTAGTTATAGGAAGGATGTCAACAAAATAGAGAGAGTACAGAGGAGATTTACTAGAATGTTGCCTGGGTTCCAGCAACTAAGTTACAGAGAAAGGTTGGACAAGTTAGGTCTTTATTCTTTGGAGTGCAGAAGGTTAAGGGGAGACTTGATTGAGGTCTTTAAAATGATGAAAGGGATAGACAGAGTTGATGTGGATAAGCTTTTCCCATTAAGGGTAGGGAAGATTCAAACAAGAGGGCATGACATGAGAATTAAGGGACAGAAGTTTAGGGGAAACATGAGGGGGGACTTCTTTACTCAGAGAGTGGTGGCTGTGTGGAATGAGCTTCCAGCAGAAGTGGTGGAGGCAGGATCGATTTTAACAATAAAAGTAAGGTGGATAGGTATATGGATGGGAAGGGAATGGAGGGGTATGGTCTGAGTGCAGGTAGATGGGACTAGGGGAAAATAAATGGTCGGCACGGACTGGAAGGGCCGAGAGGGCCTGTTTCCGTGCTGTAATTGTTATATGGTTATATGGTTATATATTGTTGATGATTTGCTGAAAGTTATGCTATTCCAAATAACAGGGAATAATGAGCTGTGGAAAGATGACAAATTGATATCTTTAGTTTTTAAACAAAGACACAAAGTGCTGGTGACATTTACCTCTGGTGAACATGGATGGGGGGGTGGGGGGGTGAGTACTATTCACAATTAAATGTTTTCTTCTGATTGGATTCTGCAACAAAGTTCAATCTTTTCTTGATGTGTGGGTAGATTAAAGAACATACTCTTGTCACATCAGGATCAATCTTTGCATTAGGTGAAGGAACTTGCACCAAAAGGGATATGTATCTGAAGCTAGTTTATGGTTACTGCAATGCTATGAACAATGTTGTAGCCTGCTCCCAATCACCATTGCCCACAAGACAAGACAAGAGAGAGAGACAAGACACATTTATTTGTCACATGTACCAATTGGTACAGTGAAATGTGTGGTCACCATATAGCCATACGAATAAAAAAGAGCACAGAACAAGAGAATCTTTAACATAGACATCGCCACACAGCGGAATCAAAGTTTCCCACCGTGAGGGAAGGCACCAAAGTTCAGTCATCCTCCTCTGTTGTCCTCTGTTGTGAACAAGACTTTGAATCTACTCAGTTCTTTCAGGGTACAACTGAGCACTCTGTGGCAGGAGTGATAGGATTGCTGAGTGTGGACATAAAATGTCTAGTTTTAGAACATTGATTTGACAAAGTGGAGTGATTAAAGACACTTGAGTTGAAGGTAATGCGCTATGTAGGGTTTCAGGCCTATAATATTGGATGGCTTTAGACTGCAGAACGGATAACAGATCACTGATTAGTTTACAATTGAGTAGGAATAAATGGGTCATTTTTGGAATGACAATACATTTTGGAGGATTGGGAAGATGTTGCAAAGAACTTCAAGGCAGGCTAGACTGAAAAAGTTGCACATGGAGTCCAAGTTGTTCTGCTATATCACGTATTTCCATAACACAAATAGAATATAACGTGAGTGATAAATTTGGGAACACTTTACATTAAGCGGGCTGAATTTGGTTGTAATGCAATTTTGATCGGGAACTAGAGAACCAAATGTTGCTTTGGCAATTGACAAACTGGGAAAAAAAGCTGTCTTGAATGTAATCTATACATGGGGATAAAAAAAACCTGTTTCCCTGTAACATCCTCAAAGTAATCAGACACTGTTATCTGTTAAGAATGCAGCTGCTACTTTAACTGCAGGAAGCCATTGACATTTTCAAGTGATTGGTTCTATTGATACTTGCGCGATGATATCTTATTAAACGATGTAACACGTAGTATTTTGTACGTAACAAAAATAAACATAGTTAGTAAAAATTCTTTATAGTTGAACATTTTACGGGAAAAATAACTTATTGTGAGTCTGAAACTCTCTAGTCCCTAATCTCCCTTCGGCATTCACACAATTGTCTTTATAATGCTGTTTTCTATAACATGGGTTTTCTTAGTAATGCAACTATCGTGTGATAGTAGAACTACCCTTATAGCATGGATAAATGCCCTGTTATCCACCAGAAAAAGAGTCAATTTCTGAAACTGTGAAATCAGGAAATGTTAATGTGCATGGTGACATGGGTGCTCTTCAGCAGTGAGGGCAAACATGCAGATGTAGCAATTAGTACCTCTACTTCCTGAGAAGATTACGGAGAGTTGGTATGTCAAGGAGGACTCTCTCTAACTTCTACAGGTGCACAGTTGAGAGCATGCTGACCGTTTGTATCGTGGCTTGGTTCGGCAACTTGAGTGCCCAGGAGCGAAAAAGCCTACAAAAAGTAGTAAACACTGCCCAGTCCATCATTGGCTCTGACCACTCTACCATCGAGGGGATCCATCGCAGTTGCTGCCTCAAAAAGGCTGGCACCATCATCAAGGACCTACATAATTCTGGCCACACACTCATCTCCCCGCTACCTTCAGGTAGAAGGTACAGGAGCCTGAAGACTGCAATGTTCAGGTTCAGGAACAGCCTCTTCCCCACAGCCATCAGGCTATCAAACTCAACTCAAACAAAACTCTGAACATTAATAGCCCATTATCTGTTCATTTGCACTTTATCTGTTTTATGTATTAATGTGTGTATATATTTATACAATGGTATATAGAAACATAGAAACATAGAAAATAGGTGCAGGAGTAGGCCATTCGGCCCTTCGAGCTTGCACCGCCATTCAATGTGATCATGGCTGATCATCCAACTCAGTATCCCGTACCTGCCTTCTCTCCATACCCCCTGATCCCTTTAGCCACAAGTGCCACATCTAACGCCCTCTTAAATATAGCCAATGAACTGGCCTCAACTACCTTCTGTGGCAGAGAATTCCAGAGACTCACGACTCTCTGTGTAAAGAATGTTTTCCTCATTTCGGTCCTAAAGGAATTCCCCCTTATCCTTAGACTGTGACCCCTTGTTCTGGACTCCCCCAACATCGGGAACAATCTTCCAGCATCTAGCTTGTCCAACCCATTAATATGGACACACTGATCTGTTCTGTATTCATGCCTTCTATATTCTGTGGTGCTGAAGCAAAGCAAGAATTTCATAGTCCTATCTGAGACACATGACAATAAACTCTCTTGAATCTTGGATCTTGAATTATTTATAAAGGTAAATGGCTATCATAGCAAAAGGATGTGAAGGATGGAGCAAGCACGTTCAGCTACATATACAGAGGGCTTTGGTGAGAACATGTTTGGATTGTAAAATACATTTTTTACTCCTGAAATGGTACCCTGCACAATGAAGATCTAGTGGTCTGATTACTGGCATTGGAGAACTGCCAAATGAAGAGTAATCACTAAAGTTTAGAAGAATGAGAGGGTATCTCATGGCATACAAAAGTTCTGTTTGGACAAGAGAGATTGGACCATGGGAGAATGTTTCCCTGGAGTGTGTATAACCAGAGCTGAAGGTAATAAGGATTAAGACTGAAATGAAGAAAAAATTCTATACTCACAGCGTGGTGACTATGATCAATTTGTAACCACTTAAAGCATAGAGGACAAGTTGTTGAAGCAAAAGGCAGCAATGGGGTTTGGGCATAATCGTGAAATATACAACTTGAGATTGATCAACATGATTGTATTGGATAATTTAATGCAGTTTGATGGGACACATGGCCTATTTTACTCCATTTTCCTTTGTTTCTAAGAATTTTCAGCCAGGGAGAAAATTAAAAACAGCATTCCAGACCTTGTTTGCAACATCTAATTAAAAACAAAACATGTATACATTCACCTTATTTTATCCCTCCCAAAGTACTTAATATTGAGTTGATCATTATTGGCACAACACACAAGTGATGAATTCAGTGACCAGTCCTTATGTTTTTGCGGTGTTGGGTGAGGGAAGGAAGTTGGCAAGGATCCCAGAAGAACACCTTGCTTGTAACTGTACCACATGATCTCTTGCATTCTTTGAATCTCAAGAAGTGGCAAACAGAATATTTTAAGTTCTCATCAGGGGGGGAGCACTCAAGTTTAGGAACACTTATTCAGCACTTTGCTTGCGCCAGCCCCCTATCCGAATGGAGATTGAACTCATTTGGTTGCTTTTTGTGATTTTTTTCTATTATGAATTGTCAGATTTGGAAAAACGGAGCCATTTAATTGCTTGCTACTAACTGGTATTGGTTTACTATTTACCCAAGTACCACAATACAGCGAAAAGCTGGGCTAACCAGTCAAATCATACTACACAAGTACAATTAAGTCATACACAAGTACATCAGATAATGCAAAAAGGAAAATACCAGAGTACAGAATATAGTACAATTGTGTTATAGTGTTTGCAGTTACATAGAAAGTTCAGATTTAAAAAAGTGCAAGGGCAGTAATGAGGTCGGTTGGAAGATCATGACCACACCCAAGCTTATGGGAGGACTGTGTAGGAAGAAACTGCAGATGCTGGTTTAAACTGAAGATAGATACAAATGCTGAAGTAACTCAGCGGAACAGGAAGCATCTATGGAGAGCAGGAATGGGTGATGTTTCGGTTCGCGACCCTTCTTCAGACTAGAGTCAAGGGAAAGAGAAAAGAGATGTAGATGGTGATGTTGGAAGATATAGAAAAAATGAATGAAAGATACACAAAAAAGTAATTGTGGTAATGGGAAGAGGCCATTGTTAGCTGTTTGATAGGTGGGAATGAGAAGCTGGTGCTACTTGGGCGGGGGAGGGATGGAGAGAGAGAGAGAATGCAGGAGTTACTTGAAGTTAGAGAAATCATATTCATACCACAGGGTTGTAAGCTGACCAAGCGAAATATGAGAAGATGTTCCTCCAATTTGCATGTAGCCTCATGCTGACAATGGAGCAGGCCCAGGTCAGAAACGTCAGTGTGGGAATGGGATAGGGAATTAAAGTTTTTGGCAACTGGGAGAGCAGGTAGGTCCAGGCAGACTGAGAGAAGGTGTTCTGCGAAACCAGTCTACATTTTGTCTCGCTAATGCATGTTCAGTAGTCTGATAACAAGAAGGATGAAGATATTTCTGAATTTGTTTCAAGCTTTTTTATATTCTATCAAAAGACAGAGAGGAGACAAGCAAATGACCAAGGTGAATATGATAATTGATTATGTTGGTTGCTTATGTTGGTTGGTTGCAGTGTGAAGTGTAGATGGAGTCGATAGAATTAGTAGCTGTCGGCTGTTTTTGTTAATTTCTCAGACAGTTATTTCATATTGGTCAGTCATTAACTTTCTTGCTGTGCTCTGAATATTCATTACTTCATAGAGTAGAAGGAAGCCATTTGGCCCAACAAGTCTTTACTCGCTTTATGTCAGAGAAATCCAAGTAATTCCATTCCTCTGCCTTTTCAACATAGATCTGCAGATTTGTTTATTTCAGATACTTATCCAACTTGATTTTAAATGCCACAATTGAATATTGTTTCATTATTGCCTCTGGCAGTGCATTTGACATGCCAGCCACCTGCTGCATTGAAAATATTGTGTTGTCGTTGGTTCGTTCCTTAATTCTTGACACTTATGTAAATGGGAACATCCACCTCCTGCTGTCTATGAAACGACCTCATCACTGGGATTGTTTCAGTAAATCGGTTCTGAATCCTATTTCAGACCTTCATTTTGGACCTAAATGTTGTGCCCGGAGGGCATTAGTTAGAGACCGACACAAAATGCTGGAGTAACTCAGCAGTAAGGTGGCATCTCTAGCGAAAAAGGAATAGGTGACGTTTCGGGTTGAGACCCATCTTCAGACTGAGAGTCAGGTGAAAGGGGAACGAGAGATATAGATGGTGCAGGAGAAATGAATGGAAGATAGGCAAAAAGCAACGATAATCAAGGAAATGTATGGCACACAATAGGCGATTGTTGGCAGTGGAATAGGTGATGACGAGTATACAGACAGACAAACTCAACTGGACGGCAGTAAAACTAGTAGAACGACAAGGATGGGGAGGGACGGAGAGAGAGGGGATGCAAGCTTTACCTTAAGTTAGAGAAATCAATATTCATACTGTGGGTTGTAAGCTGCCAAGTGAAATATGAGATGCTGTTCCTCCAATTTACATTTAACTCACTCTGACATTGGAGGAGGTCACGACAGAAAGGTCAGAATGGGAAGAGGAGTTAAAGTGTTTGTCAACCCGGAGATCACGAAGACCGAGGCGGATTGAATGAAGGTGTTCAGCAAAACGATTGCCGAGTCTGTGCTTGGCCTCACCGATATATAGGAGCCTACACCTCGAACAGCACATACAGTAGATGAGGTTGGATGAGATGCGTAAACCTCTGCCTCATCTGAAAGGACTGTCAGGGTCGCTGGACAGAGTGGAGGGAGGAGGTATAGGGAAAGGTGTTGCATCTCCTGCAGTTGCAGGGGAAGGTACCTGGGCAAGGGCTGGTTTGGGTAGGAAGGGATGAGTTAACCAAGGAGTTCCGAATGGAATAGTCTCTGCGGAAAGCAGAAAGAGGTGTGGATGGCAAGATGTGGTAGTGGTGGGATCCTGTTGGAGGTGGTGAAAATGTTAGAGGATTACGTGCTGGATGTGACGGTTGATGGGGGGAAAAGTGAGGACTAGGGGGGCAGTCCCTGTTGCGACTGGGGGGGAAGGTGAACAAAGGAAGAGCTATGTGGTAACAAAGAGACAATTATGAGGCCTCATCTATGATGGAAGATTTAAACCCCTATTTCCTAAAGAATGAGAACTTCTCAGATGTCCTGGTATGGGACATCTCATCTTGGGATATACCTCATCTTGGGCGTAGACGGAGAAATTGGTAGTAGGGGATAGAGTCTTTGGAGGAGGCAAGAAGGAAAGAAGTATAGTTTACATAGTTGTTCGAGTCAATAGGTTTATAATAGACTAGACCAGGTGCAGACCCATTGGGTCCATCCCCAAGGCAATATTCCACCACTGACCCATCGCCCCTAACTGCGCAGGCGCGCGGCTGAGGGGTTCCCGTTGTGACGCCAGAGATCCTCATTCAAATAACCTAAACACAATGTCAGCTGTTAATGAAAACGGAATAATTTGATTAAAATTGAGTTTTTTTGAAAATCGCCATTTTTAAAATGTAAATGAGATTCGGGATCCCATTTTGATGTCATTGTGATGTCACACGCAGCTGACGGGCACGTCAAGTCGAAAAGTGGTTTGAAAAGTGATTTTTAAAAAGTTTAAAATGCCAATAACATGTAAAATCTAACATAACTCCAAACGAAAATTGTTTCATTTACATCCCAGGACAATGGTGAGCAAGGTGGGCCAAAAACTGTAGTGCTCTCGTGTACCGTTTTGGTGGGGTTTTGGGGTCTCATGCATACGCACGCATACAAACAAACAAACAAGAAGAGAGTTTTAGTAATATAATATATACTAGACCAAGTGGGACCCGTTGGGCCCCGTTCCCCCAACGCAATATTCCACCACTCATCCGTTCCCCCAACGCAATATTCCACCACTCACCCATAGCCCCCAACTGCGCAGGTGCGGCTCATTTCCCCTCATCCCCCGGATGAACAGTCCTCCCCTCTTCTTCACCCTCCCGCTTCTTTCCCCTCCCCTCCCCACTCCCTCCCTCACCTCTCCCTCCCGCTCCTTTCCCCTACCCTCAGTCACTCCCTCCCTCCCTCCAAAACCCCTCTCCCCTCCTTACCCCCCTCCTCTCCCTCTATCTGTTTAAATAACATTAAACACCAATCTCGCCCTCTCCTCTTACCCTCCTCCACTTCCTCCCTCTCCTTACAACAATGTAACAAATCTATCAATGCCCTTAGAAGTCCTGTCTTTGTTAACATTGTAACGGAATTTTTTTGAAAAGAACAATATTTTATGAAAATGAGTTTCAAGATCTCATTGTGACGTCATAAGCTGCTAACTGTCAGTGCAGAGCAAGTGGGATTTTGTAAAGTTTAAAATGTGACTAACGTCTAAAATATACCATCAATCTAAACGAAACTTGATGAAAACATACCACAGGACAATGGTGAGTAAGGTGGTCCACAAAAGTTAGCGCTATCGTGTACCATTTTGGCATAGTTCCAGGAGAACATGGACAGACAGACAGAATCACAGATATAATTACAAACACAATGAGAGTTTTAGTCAAAAAAAAGATTGATAGAATGATTCCGTTCAATTGTCCATCTCCTGTGTTGGAGACAGTGAGATCAAGAACGGGGAGGGAGGTGTCCAAGATGGTCCAAGTGAACTTGAGTGCAGAATGGAAATTGGTAGTTAATAAAGTCCAGGAGTTCTGCATGGGTGCAGAAGATAGCCCCGATGCAGTTGTCAATGTAGCGGAGGTTGAGTTTGAAGATGGGCCAGTGTTTGCCTGGAACAGGGATTGTTTGATGTACCCTACAAAGACGCAGGCATAGCTACGGCCTGTGCAAGTATTTGGAGGAAATGAGAAGAGTCGAAGGAGAAGTTGTTGAGAGTGAGGACCAGATCCGCTAGGCAGAGGAGACTATTAGTATAGGTAAATTGGGTGGTTCTGCGGTAGAAGAATAAACGGAGGGCTTTAAGGCGTGCCTGGTGAGGGACTGAGGTATAGAGTGACTGAACGTCCATAGTAAAGATGAGGGTGTGGGGGCCCGGAAAACCGAGGTCATTAATGAGAAGAAGGGTGTAAGGTATCTTGGACATAGGTGGGAACGGATAGGGTGAGGTGGGATAGGATGGAGTCGAGGTACATGGAATTGATTTCAGTAGGGCAGGAACAGGCAGAAACAATGGGTCTACCAGGGCAGTTGTGTTTATAGATTTTGGGGAGAAGGTAAAACCAGGTCGTGCGGGGCTGGGGAATGATAAGGTTGGAAGTTGTTGCTGGGCAGACAGCCGGAAGTGATAAAATCGGAGATAATCTGCAAGATGATGGCCTGGTGCTCATCTGTGGGGTCATGGTTCAAGGGTTAGTAGGAAGAGGTGTGCGAGAGCTGGTGCCTGGCTTCAGCGCGTTAGAGGTCAGCTTGCCAGACTACCACAGCATGTTGTGATTGCTGCAGAGTGAGTAGAGGGCTGTACGCTCAGAAGGGGTGAAGGAGTCATTACTGAATGGTGAGGAGTTCTTCTCATAGAAAAAAGCATGAAAAAGGTATAAATTATAGTTGTGACCAACTGATATAGATTGAATTTGTATATATAAATAAATGAGGTTTCCGTGTGAATAGAACAGACTCGATTTTGAAGGGTATGTGACCAAAACCCTGGTACCTTGGTTTGTTAAATAAACTGCCTTTTAGAGTGCGGTGTTTGGCATATCTAATTTAAAGCATTACAGATAAATACAAATGGTAACTGAAGCTTAATGTAATCAGTACCAACTGAGTTTAAAAAAGTTAAATGAATTCTATTGTTATTTTAAGATAGTGGTTGCTTGCTTCAGAACAGCTATTGTTCTGATAGTTTGGAAAAATAATTTAATATTTCAGTTGGGCAAAGCATTATTCTAATATTTTTTGGGTTATTTCTATACACTAAATTTTGAAATGCCATTGCTTCCACATAAATCTGATTGTTCAGATGAAAATAAAATCACTGAGTGTACCTTTCCCTGCTTATATTTAAAACAGGTATGTAGTAACGCTTTGCATGTGTGGAAACAAGCAGGAATTTATCTGTATGTAAAAGGGTTGTAATGGAACAAACTTGCACATCTCAAACTCACAGCCAAGGGAAAGGTGGAAAGCTTCAAAGTTATAGAAAATATCACATCCACCAGCCATTTTCAGTTGTATTTTTTGTAATATGAATCCACCTATGAGGTGCTGATCCTATTAGACTGAGGAGATGTTTAACTCTTTTGCATGAACGTATGAAATAGGAACAGAAATAGTTCACACAGCCCCTCAAGCTACTATGCTATTTAATAAGCTCTTGGCTAATCTGATTGCATCCCTAACATTTCATTCCTGTTTAACCGCAGTAACCTTTGATCCTCTTGATAATAATGGGGGCAGGGGTCTGGGTGGGGGGCGGGGGGGCGGGGTGGGGGAAACCTTTAAAATCTTTTCCCTGTACGGAGGACCCGACCTTTTCTCTGTCGGGTCTCTGTTGTTGTTGGGGCCTAGCACCGTGGAGCAGCCTCCAACTGGACCTGGGGCTCCAGTCGTGGAGCTGCGGGCTACTTACCAACGTGGAGCTGGCCGAGTTCGGAACGGAAGGAGCTGTGGTGGCCCGCTGCTGCTGCCCGACTCCAGAGATTCGGAGGCTCCAGCTGCCGGCCGGTGGACGGTGACATCTGGAGCTCGCGGGTCCCTGGTGGGAGACCGCTTTTCGGAACTCCCGCAGCGGCAACTTCCGACGGCAATGGCAACGCCCGAGATGCGGGGTTGAAAATGACCTGGAGCAGGGCCTTACATCGTCCGGCACGGCTTTAATGGCCGCGGGACTTGCTAGGGCCCGCTGGGGGCTCCAACATCAAGACCCGGAGTGGGGCCTTACATCGCCCAGCGCGGCCTTAACTGCCGCAGGACTTACTTACCATCGCCCGCCGGGGGCTTTGACTCTGACATCGGGAGGAGAATGGGCAGTGCAGGGGATAGATAAGACTTTGCCTTCCATCACAGTGAGGAGGAGATTCATTGCGATGGATGTTTGTTTAAATTGTGTTGTGTCTTGGTTCTTTTCTCAATGAGGTTCAAATGACAATAAACGGTATTGTATTGTATTGTAACGAGTAGCTCAACCGGTACGCCACCGTGCCACCCTGCCTCAAAAACATTCAAAGAATTCACTTACATTTGAGGAAGTTCCAAAACCTTTCATCCCTCTGAGAATGTTTTTGTCACATCTTCATCTTGTGGTCCTTTACTTTCAAATGGCGCAGCTGCTCCCTCAGAGCACAAGAGTCCCGGGGTCGATCCTGACCTCGGGTGCTGTCTGTGTGGAGTTTGCATGTTCTCCCTGTCACCACATGGGTTTCCTCCCACATCCTAAAAATGTGTGGGCTTGTAGATTGCCTCTGTAAAATACCCTGAAAATGTAGGGAGTGGATACAAAAGTGAGATACATAGAACTTGTGTGAACGGGTAATCAATGGTCAATGGATCGATGGGCCTGATGCCACGATGTATATTTCAATGAAACAAACAGTAACACTTAGTTCTAGATTCTCTCTCAAAAGGCAGCAAGCTTCTGCACTTCTAACCTGTTGCAACAAATTTTTATGTAAAATTCCCTCTTTTAAATACCAATATATACAAGCCTAGCCTGTGCAGATTTGGCAGTCATACCATGAGGTGTGTTCATCCAAGTCATTTATATAAAGTAGTCCCTGTGGCACATCATTGTTATTTCTTGCTAACCAGTTAAATATCCATTTATGCCTGTAATTTCAATTTAACCATCCGATCTTCAATCCTATTCCAATTTACCTCCTACATCATGAGCTTTCATTTTCTGCAATAATCCTTGATGCCCCACCTTATTAAATGCTTTCTGGAAATCTATGTAAAATGCTTCCACTAATTCTCCCTTATTACAGAGCACATCATGTTTTTTCTAAATATCTCAAATACAATGCATAGAGTCTTTTTCCCAGGGTACGAGATGACATCGTTTTAAGGTGAGAGGAGACAGATGTAATAGAAACCTCAGAGGTCGTGGGTATATGGAACAAGCTGCCAGAGGAGGTAATAGAGATAGGTAATAATAACAACATTTAAAAGAAATGTGGACAGGTACATGGATAAGGAAGGTTTAGTTAGGATAAGAAAGGGGTATGGACTGAATGTGGGCAAATGAGACTAGCTTAGATGAGGGCATCTAGGTTGGCAAGGGCAAGTTTGGCCAAAGGGCTTGTTTCTGTGCTCTATGGCTTTATCACTCTATAATATCGTCAAATAAGATTTCTCTTTCACAAAACGATATTTACTTTTCATGATTATCTTTAATGCTCTATTACAATGTTATTAATATTAGCTTCCAACATAATATGGGCCAAGTGCTGGTAAATGGGATCAGAGTAGATGCATAATTAATAGTCATCTTAATTTTTTTTAAAGCCTTGTTGAGGTCCATTAAGACCTAGTTAACTATTCCAAATATTTGACCACCATTCAGTGAATTAATTGTTTCTTATTCTGTTGGAAGAAATAGAATCTGAATATATTGGGTAAATTAAAACTTAATTTGCACGCACTACACGCATTGTGTAATTGCATAACACCATGCTCCACTTCTGAAATTAGGCTCCTTTGTAGTCAAATGAACTGAATTGCAGAAGTGGAGACTCGTGTGTTTAGTACATGTGATTGAGAAATTTCTGAGTATCTCTAAAGTCTAAAATCTAAACTTCAAAGTTGTAGTTTTGCTGTTGTATTGGCAATACTATTCTGAAAAATGTAATCAACTGAAATAGATTTAATTAATATAATAAGACATTGGGGGAAGGATGTATGGAGGCTTTGGAGAGGGTGCAGAATAGCTTTACCCATTCATGCCTGGATTAGAAAGTATTAGCCAAAAGCAGTTTGGACAAACTTGGATTGTTTTCTCTGGAACACCAGAGATGATAGAAGTATATAAAATTATGAGAGGCATAGATAGATTATGCAGATAGAACCTTTTTCCCAGGATGAAAATGTCAAAGACTAAAGGGCATAACTTTAAGGTGAGAGGGGCAAAGTTTAAAGGAGATGTGCAGGGCAAGTGGTGAGTGCCTGGAAAGCACTGCCAGGGATGGTGGTGGAAGCAGATAGGATAGTGGCATTAAAGAAGCTTTTAAATAAATGGATATGCAGGGCATGGAGGAGTATGAATCATGTGCAGGCGAATGAGATTAGTTTATCGTGACATCATCCTTTGACACAGACATTATGGGTTGGAGCCCTTTCCCGTGCTGTACTAAGACTTCGGAAGGCGTTTTGCAAAACTATTTTCTAAGTCACGGAAGGACATCAAAAGAATTGCTAAAAGATTTTAAGGTGTACTTTAAAGGTAGAAAAATTGAGTGAGAATTCCAGAGCTTAAGAATAAGCTTCAAGTTTAAGAATAAGGGGCAGGCAATTTAGGACTGAGATGAGGAAAAACGTTTTCACCCAGAGAGTTGTGAATCTGTGGAATTCTCTGCCACAGAATGCAGTGGAGGCCAATTCACCAGATGTTTTTAAGAGAGAGTTAGGTTTAGCTCTTACAGCTAATGGAATCAAGGGATATGGGGGGGAAAAGCAGAAACCGGGTACTGGTTTTGGATGATCATATTGAATGACGGTGCCGGCTCGAAAGGCCAAATGGCCTAAACTTGCACCTATTTTGTACGTTTCTATGAATGGGCATCAGTGGCAGGGTGAAAAAATAGATAAGCGCCAAGCTTGCTAGGCCAGAGCTGTTCTTGGTGAGTTATACCTCTTGAAGAAATGCAACATCCTGTCTCCTGGGAATCCCTGGCTCATGACGTTTGAGGTGAGTAAGTTGAAATATAATCGGAACATGAGGGGTAACTTTTTCACTCAGATGGAAGTGGGTATTTGGAATGAGCTGCAACAGGAGATAGTTGAGATAGGTACTATAACAGCATTTGAAAGATACTTCGACAAGTATATGGATTGGAATTGTTTAGAGGCTATGGGCCAAAGGCGGAATGGCACTAGCTTAGATGGGGCATCTTGGTCGGTAAGGAAAAGTTGCCTATTCCATGATGTATGACTCTTTGAATTTATTGGAAATTGGGGGCCTTAGTATTAGATTGCATTGGGTTGTATTGCTGGGTGTTATCGCCAAGCTTAATTATCTGCTTGACAAATGTTTTCAAGGGGCTCCTGAGCAGAGGGCGATTTTGGCCCGAAATGGTGAACTTTCCGAATAGGCCGTGATTTTCTCAAATTATCTCAGGAAACTACAACACTGCTTCTAATTTTAGGACCCCTGATATTAAGAAGATTTAGTGGATTTTAACAGATTTTGGAGATTGAACGGGATATTGGCTAGATGGAAGGAGTTTAAGAAGGAACTGTAGATGCTGGAAAATCGAAGGTAGACAAAAGTGCTGGAGAAACTCAGCGGGTGCAGCAGCATCTATGGAGCGAAGGAAATAGGCAACATTTCAGGCCGAAACCCTTCTTCAGACTGAACCCGAAACGTTGCCTATTTCCTTCGCTCCATAGATGCTGCTGCACCCGCTGAGTTTCTCCAGCACTTTTGTCTACCATGGAAGGAGTTTAGTTGTGGGAAGATGAGGGATGATCTTACAGAGGTGTGTAAAATCATGAGAGGAATAGATTGGGTAAACACATCTTCTTGCCCACAGTAGAGGAATCGAGAACCAGAGGACATAGTTTTAAAGTGAAGGGGGAAAGATTTAATAGGAACCTGAGGAGTAACTTTTTTACACAAAGGGTGGCGGGTGTATGGAACGATCTGCCAGAGGAGGCATTTGAGGCAGGTACTATCACAACGTTTGAGAAACATTTAGGTACATGTATAGGATAGGTTTAGAGGAATCTGG
This sequence comes from Raja brachyura, assembly GCA_963514005.1. The sequence continues at coordinate 33,222,411 of OY740797.1, read as the reverse complement.
GCCAAACACAAGCAAGTGGGATGAGTGCAGATGGGACATATTAGTTGGTGTGGGCAAGTTGGCTGTTTCGACGCAGTATGACACTATAACTCTATGAGAGATTGGATACACTGGACTTGTTTTCTGGAGCTAAGTGGCTGATGTGTGACCTGGTAGAGGCATATAAAATTATGAGGTAGAAATGGGGTAGATAATCAGAATCTTTTTCTCATGCCAAGAGTATCAGAAATGAGAGGGCATAGTTTTGAGATGGGATGGAGGTGTTTTAAAGAGAATTGCAGGGAACAGTTTTTTTAACAGCGGTTGATAATTGCAACTTGCTACCAAAGGTGGAATCAAATCCAATCACTACAATTCAGAGACATTTCGGCAGTTGAACAGGCAAGGCATAAAAGGATGCATGCGGTAAATGGGAATCGTGGAGATGAGCAAAAAGGTCGGCATGGACACGCTGGGCAAAAGGGCTAATTTTTGGTGCTATACAACTAAATGACTCTGATTCTCTGCGTCAAACATAACATTATTATTTATTTGCATGTCTGCAATAAAATTGCAAAACCTTAAAGTTTTTCACATGTAGTTTAGTACAATGCAGTAATTCATCGAGGAATTCCAAACAAGCAAAATAGCACAATAACTGGATGAGCTATTGTGCAAGGTTTCTTTTATTAGATAATTGACAAATACTTGTCATTTATAATCTTCTGCCTCTTTTTCCAAAACGGGAGCAGTAAAGTTAATTGTAGCTGTTCATTTACATTAATCTTGGTGCTGAAGTCTAGAGTAAGTCATTAATATTATGTCATGATAAATTATTACAAATAAAATTGAACATATTGATTAATGATCTTAGAGTGTTCTGTTCTCGTTAAAAATCTTTTGGTGGCTGTTTTAAGTTTCATTTAGACAGGCCCCATCTTGTTGCATTACATTGAAAAAAAAACACCTGCTGTTGTTTGAAGACAGATTGATAGAGCTCAAAATACTCATTTTCGATAGTTAATGCACAACCATCTTCTGTAATTTTCAAGAGCAATCTTTCCAAAAATCTATTTTCATTTAATTTTTAAATGTGGCTTTAGCTATTTTCCCTTACAAATTTCCAACAATAATTTCACAAAGTTCAATTTTCTTTGATTAGGTCATTAATCAGTTGCCGTGTATTGTAAAGGTGCTGTAATAAATATTTTTATCAGAAGGATAAATGCAGGAGATGGATGCAGCACCTCATAATTAATTGCATTCAGTTACAGAACATCAGCAAGTTTGCAAGATTCTCTTGCATATACCTGCTGCTTTACCATATGGCTGCCCAGTGGGTGGAGAACTTGATTAATGTTTCGGTGAAGGTATTTTCAGCAAATATTGTATCCAGAATGGAGCAGCATTATTTTCATGTCACATTTTGGGCTGGAAACAGTACTTTTATTATATTTTTAACCCAATTGCTGTCATTTTCGGTGAACTGGCTTCAGGAAATCCCTGTGAATGATGGAAGTATTGCGCCATTTCCCAGAGGAAAATTAAACGATAACCTGATCAACGTGAAATTTGTACAATGGTTATTTGATCTGAACTTATCACTCACTGTCTTCAAAGCTTCAGTAGGCCTTATGCTTGCTGTAATATTTTTCAATAGTTTATACTTTTAAAAAAAGCACGTAGTTGTCTAATTCTCTCTCCTCTACAGTATATGTTCTTACTGCAGAAACCTTCACCAGATGCAGGGTTTTAATAATTTCTTAATTAGCACAATCCTTTTGATATTATTGATATGAAGCCAAATCATGGGATTATTATGTTATGGTATTTATACATACAGTCCATCCTATATTTTTCCTAGATAGACACAAAATGCTAGTGTAATTCAGTGAGACAGGCAGCATCTCTGGAGAGAAGGAATGGGTGACGTTTCGGGTCGTGACCGAGTCTGAAGGGTCTCGACCCGAAACATCACCAATTCCTTCTCTCCAGAGATGCTGCCTGTCCCACTGAGTTACTCCAGCATTTTGAGTCCATCTTTGGTTTAAACCAGCATCTTTCCTACACTATATTTTCCCTTGTTTTATTTGTTGAGCACAAGATGAAATTAAAGCATTCTATAAACCAAGTTAATAGTGTGAAATATAATCACAATCAGTTATCTTTTTTGAAAAATAAATGGTTTATATGACATTAATTTCTAAGATCTCTTAAATGAAAGGAACAAGTTCTGACAAATGAATAGTGTACATTTAGTGGTTTAGGTTGGAAAGATTAGCATAGCTTTGCTAGTCATCAATAACATTTGAATTGGCAGGTGCCCACGATTCATGAGTTTATTTTGGGGATGCTGCATGGAAATAGGTCCTTCGGCCCAACAAGACCATGCTGACCAACGTTCACCCCCACACACTAGTTCTATGCTATCCCGTTTTTCCATCCACTCACCACACAGAGGCAATTTACAGAGGCCAATTAACCTCCAAACTCGCACATCTTTGGGATGTGTGAGGAATTCGGAGCACCCGGTGGAAACCCATGCGGTCACAGGGAGAATGTGCAAACTCCACACAGACAGCATCCAAGGTTAGGATCAAACCTAGTTCTCTGATGCTGTGAGGCAGCAGTTCTGTTAGCTACAAAATTGTGCCACCCCACATATTCGTCCAACATGAACTTTAAAATATCCCTTTAAAGGGGTTAAGGAAAGTCAAATGCAAATGTGGGCTCACTATCTTTAGTTTCATTTTATTTAAGCCCTGTTTACATGGTGTTATTTGCTGTATATATTTCTTACAACTCCTGTTCTTTTTATTATTTTTCAGCTATACCAGATATTTTAAATATATATATATCTTGTTGCTTATGGTTGCATTACAGAACAAAGATGAGCACTGAGTTCTCTCGTACATGTCACCTGTAATGTACCTGCCCCTGTGGGCTCCTCGTCAGTAGTGAAGTAACATGCAATGTGTGGGGTAATATGCAGGAAACATGGTGAGCTCTCAAAGGGGTGACAGGTTTATTCAAAGCTCTTGGATTGTTCACAACACGCACCTAATTTGCAACAGACACATGAGATTCCATAAGACGCTGGTCAGGCCGCATTTGGTGTACTGTGATCAAATTTGGGCCCCATATCTGAGGAAGGTTGTGCTGGCTCTGGTGAGGGTCAGAGGAGGTTTACAAGAATGATTCCAGGAATTTGTGGGTTAGCATATGATGAGCACCTGACTGCACTGGGCCTCTGCTCGCTGCAGTTTAGAAGGTTGAGGGGGTACCTCATTAAAACTTACAGAATAATGAAAGGCATAGATAAAGTGGATGTGGAAAAGATGTTTCCACTAGTGGGAGAGTCTAGGATCAGACGTCATAGCCTCAGAATTAAAGGGCGCTCTTTGAGAAAGGAGGTGAGGAGGAGCTTCTTTAGTCAGAGGGTAGTTAGTCTGTGGAACTCATTCCAACAGAGGGCTGTGGAGGCCAAGTCAGTGGATATTTTTAAGGCAGAGATGGACAAATTCTTGATTAGAACGGGTGTCAAGGGTTATGGGGAGAAGGCAGGAAAATGGGATTAGGAGGCAAAGATTAGCCATGATTAAATGGCGGAGTAGACTCGATGGGCCGAATGGCCTAATTCTACTCCTATAACTTGTGTGAACTTGTGTTGTGTAATCGTATATCGTACAGTGATGTCACACTTATTTAGATTATTCTCCACCATTTTTTGGTAAATTGGGAACTACTACCTTTTTTGCCACCATTGTCGGTTCAGATCAAATCTTCATTTGATTAATCTTTTAATTTTTCTTTTTGAAAATGGTAGCTGTAAATAAGCTACTTGAGAATATTTATTTGAGGAATTTAAGAATGTTACTATTTTTATTACATATTAACTAAAATGTCTTCACATTAATTTATTTTCTATGTTTATTATACACAGTTAAGAGCCTGTCCCACTTAGGCGATTTTTTAGGCGGCTACAGGCGACTAGGCTGTTGCCACATGGTCGCCGGGGTGTCGCCTGTATGGTCGTGAGTAGTCTCCTCAGTAGCCCAAAGTGTCGTAGCGTTTTTCTGGTCGCCGCTGGATTTTGAAATGTTCAAACATTTTCGGCGACAATGGGTTTGACGCCAATGAGCTCGATTTCTCCTGACGTAGGTGCTGTTGTAGGCTGTCGCCAGGATGCCGTAGGTTGTCGTTAGGTGGCGAAGGTTGTCGCCGGTGCTGACTTTGGTGAATTCCATTGGCAACTACCTACGTCAATCGGCGACAGGTACCGGCAACTGAATTATCTTAAGTTGTATTCAGTTGTCGTAGCTTGTCGCGGGTGGACGTAGGTTGTCGTAGATGTGGTCGTAGGTGGACATCATAATGGGTCGCCAGTTGTCGGTAGCTTGACGTCGACTAGGTGGTAGGTTGTTGTACATTGTCGTAGACATTGTCATAGGAGGGTCCAGTCGCCGTTTTTTCGGCAACCTGCTATGACTGTGACAGTCGCCGGTAGTCACCGAAAAAATCGCCTAAGTGGGACAGGCCCTTAAGGGTTGTAGACTGATTTGGGTTAAGTCAATATATCTGCATACATTTTACATAATATGTTACTATGTTTGCTGTAACCTGGTATGAAAATGCACTGATGATAATTCTAGGATTTGTCCTGCCCCACCCCTATTCAATCAATCAATCAATCAATGTATTCATCACACACACAATAAAGTGCAGTGAAATTAATTTTGCCAGCAGCGGTACAATCAAAAAAGAATACACAATAAAAAATTTAACACAAACATCCACCAGAGCATTCTTCACTGTGGTGGAAGGCACAAAGTACAGTCAGTCCTCCTCCATTGTTCCCCCGTGGTCGGGGCCATAAACCTCTGCAGTCGCCGCTGCGGGCGGCCAGATGTACAGGCCCTCTCGTCGGGACGGTAAGTCCCGAATCGGCGCTTCCGTACCGGAGACTGCGGCTTCAGGATGTTGTAGGCCTCAGGCCGGCAGTCGGAACTTCTCTGGGGATCCCCGGCGAGGGATCCAGCTCCGGATGGTCAGTCCACGGCGTGCCCACGGCTATAAGCTCCGCAAACCGTGGCTTCAGGATGTTATCGGCCGTGGGCCAGCGGTCGGAGCTCTTCTCCAGCGATGGGTCCCTAGCGAAGGGTCCCAGGCCCCGGACGCCATGCCCGCGGCTAGAAGCTCCGTAGACCGCAGCTTCAGGCGGCAACAGAACGCGGGCCAGTGATTGGAGCACTCCCTTCTGGCAACCCCCGGCAAGGGCTCGCCCGCTCTGGGATGAAAAGCCCACGCTGTGCCCGATGCTGATACTCCGGGCCCGGCTCCGGGAAAGCCATGATCGCAATGAATGGCGGTGCTGGCTCAAAGGGCCGAATGGCCTCCTCCTGCACCTATTTTCCAAAGGCCGCACCAATCCTTGGTGTTAGGCTGCGAGGGAGACGACATGGAAAAAGTCGCCTCTCCATGGAGGAGACGACCAAAAGCGGTTCACCCCTTACCCCCCCCTCACCAACCCCCACACAAGACACACCAAGAGACATTAAAACACACATTTGGACACACTCTAGCTCCCATATTCTAGCTCCCACCCCTCCCTCCTTACAATCAGTCTGAACAAGGGTCCTGACGCGAAACGTCATCTATCCATGTTATCCAGAGATGCTGCCTGACCCTCCTGAATTACTCCAGCATTTTGTGTTGTTTTTCCTTGTTTCTACTCTGTAATGATGATGGCTGGTGCAGGGGTGGGATAGATGGGTGGGGCAGGCGTATGGAGGAGATTAATTGGTTTAAGATGTATTCCATGTAAAATAAACTTTTATTCCTAAAACTGATGGCTCGTGTCTAATGTTTCATTCCATACTTATTCATAAGAGCTTCTTACTTCTAAAACTGGCAATATAAATTAGAGTTATTTGATGCAAATGAACACAAAATTAGTGAAGCTGCATCACCCTTCCTCAATGTATCAATGCGGGTTTTGCTCTAAAATCGTTCTCTCTGAACTGTTTTTTCAGCTTCTGAACTGTAATTTTTATAAGTTTGAATGATGCTACAATTGTGGAAAATAATAAATGCTGCGCAAATTTGTTCAGTGAAGTCGAAAGGTGGGTGTATCCTGTTTTATAGTCACCTAATTCTCTTGTCATCGTAGTCCTATCCTGCTTTGCAACTCTTAGTAATTAGGTCAGATTGTTGACTGTGCCCTGAGTTGTCAGTCAACACAGTATTTTTTCCTGCATGCTCCAGCCTTCCTATGGTCGGCGAGCGTACATTGACCAGAGCAGTGCATGGTCTCTCTTGATGCAAGTGTATGCCGTGCTGAATTAGTTACTTTGACAACCAGTGAAGCCACGATAGACTCGTGTAGCATGGAACCACGCCCTTTGACCCGACTTGCCCCAAGCCAACCATGATGTCTCAGCTATACTAGTTCCTGCCTGCATTTGGCCCATGTCCCTCTGAATCATTCGTATCCATGTATCTGTCCAAATGTCTTTTAAATGTTGTTATAGTACCTGCCTCAACTACATCCTCTGGCAAAGGGTTCCATATACCCACTATCCTCTGTGTTGAAAAATGTGCCCCTTTAGTTCCTATTGAATCTTTCCCTCTCACTTTAAAAAGCTTTCCCCTCTCACCTCTCAATTCCCTGGTTCACAATAACTGGTTCACAATTTTCCACTCTTTTGAACACTTGAGAATGTATATCATATATCCTTCCATCCTGTCTATCTTCATAGTGTGTTGCATCGGGGAGATTGGAAGGATTGTCAAGGATGCCGGTCACCCAGGCCATTCCCTTTTCTCTCTTTTCCCTTCGGGAGAAGCTATGGGAGCTTGAAATCCCTGAAGTCTAGACTTAAGAACAGCTTATTTTCCACTGTTATCAGACTCCTGAACTAATAACCTCTTTCACATCCTTTTCCAGGAGGTGTTCTTAACAGTATATAATTCTGTTATTCGGCTATTAGAACACAGAACAGTACACCGCAAGAACAGGCCCTTTGGCCCACAATGTATGTTCTGAACAAGACGCTAAGAACATCATTTACCTACCTGTGCAAAGCCCAGATCCCTCCGTTCCCTACATATCCGTATCCTATCCAATTGACTTTAAATTGCCACTGATGTATCTGCTTCATCCACCACCCCAGGCAGTGCGTTGCAGCCACTCATGCCCTCTGTATAAAAAAAACTTGCCCCGTACATCTCCTTTAAACTTTGCCCCTCTCACGCTAAAGCTATGCTCTCTAGTATTTTTCCATCCTGGCAAAAATATTTGACTGTCTACCCTATCAGTGCCTCTGATTAGGCATGGTGGTGCAGCGGGAGAGTTGCTGCGTTACAGCATTTGCAGCGCCAGAGACCGGGGTTCAATCCCGATTACGGGTGCTGACTGTACAGAGTTTGTACATTCTCTGTGTGGGTTTTCTCTGAAATCTTCAGTTTCCTCCCACACTCCAAATGCGTACAGGTTTGTAGGTTAATTGGCGTTGTAAAAATGTATAACAATGTTTGTTAGTCGATTCTTGTCCCTGGCTGTGTTGTTTAAATCAGGTTCGGGTTTTTGTCTTCTCTTAACTAAATTAAAGACTATTTTCTTAAACTTGAACCTGGTTTTTTGATTATGTTACGCGGCTCTGAGGTACCTGCCTTCGGGAGTCGTAACAAAATGGTGTCAGCTCTTTGCTCTCAGCCTTGGAAACCTTGCTGTTGAATCTATCGCAGGACAACCTTGTCCAAGGACATCGGGCCCAAATAAATAAGTAGGTAAGAGCTCCTATCTGTTTTAATCAAAATAGTGAATGATAACTGCACAGTGGCACAGCTATTCGAGCTTCAGCTTCAGAGCACCAGAGGCCTGGATGAAATTTCTGACCTCAGGAGCTGTTGTGTGGAGTGTGCATCTTCTCCCTGTGACCGTCGAGAACTCCAGCTTCTTCGCACACTCAAAACATGTCTAGTAATTGCCTCTAATGTGTGGGATAACATGGCATAACAACTGGTGTGAACAGGTAGTTGGCAAGGATTTGGTGGGCTGAAGGGCATGTTTCCATGCTGCATCTTTCAATCAGACATGTAATAATGAAAATAGCTCTAAAATAGGCATGTGGGGTTAATTAAGCATTTCTATGTCTGTTTATGTCATATATATTGAGCAGGTTCTGATGCCTCCTGATTATGTAACGCAATAATTAATAATCAATAATTATTTTAAAAGTTAACTGATTAAAGTGAATTTGGAGGTTGTCTGGTAACCATAATTGCAGAGCTTGTCTGAAGAAGGGTTCCGCCCGAAACATCAGCCATCCTGCCTGACCTGCTGAGTTACTCAAGCACTTGGTGTCTATCTTCAGTATACACCAGCATCTGTAGTTCCTTCCTACACTCCAAATTCAGTATAATCAGCTAACTTAGTTTAGTGATACAACATGGAAACAGGCCCTTCGGTACACTGAATCCATGTTGACCATCCATTCATGCACATTCTTATCCACTCCCTACGCATTAGAGGCAATCAATAGAGGCCAATTAATGTACAAACCTGCATGTGTGTCAGTGTACTATTCATTCACAGTGTACTTAACTAAGATTATGCTTACCTATAGTAATACTGAACTGAATGCAGAAAAGGAATTTCACTGTCCTCAGTACATCTGACAATAAAGTACCATTGAACCATGTCTGTGGCATATGGGAGAAAACGGGAGCACCCAGTCACAGGGAGAACATGCAAGCGCCACACAAACTGCACCCGATGTAAGGATCAAACCCGGGTCTCTGTTACTGTGAGCAGCAACTTTACCAGCTGCACCACTGCACTACTGCACTGTCACTTTCCCACTTATAATAGTTTTTTTTTGTAATTATATTATGCCGTGTATTTGAAAAATATTGAGGTATTGATGGTTGCTTTGAGCTTTTGCGAATTCATAGTGTACACAAAAAAATGTTCGTTTTTTTTTAATGTTATGAATACCTGTCTCTGCTAGGTTAGTACAAGCCATTCTTTAAATAGAATTTGAGTCAATATCTGAAAATCACTGCTATATGTCAACACTACATAAACTGAAGTGTACGTTAAATCCTATATATGAAAAAAACATCAAGCCGACAGATATTAGTGCAGGGGAATGATCATGTCCCATTTTCCCATTCCATTCCCCATTTTTATTCATACACTCCCAAATAAATTATACCATCAATAGGTGTTCAGCAGAGAGTACAGTAGCATAGTGATTAAGTTGCTGGGCTCTAGTATCCAGAGGCCTGGACTATTGATCTGGAGATGTGAGTTTGAATCCTGCTACAGCACTGGGGAATTCAAATTCAAGTAATTAAGTAAACCTGGACTGAAAAAAACATATACCGGGTATCAGTAATGGTCATAATGGATCTGCTGGATTATTGTTAGCATTTGTGGGGAAGGAAGTCTCATTCTTAGGGTGAACCACAGCAATGTGTTTTACTTGCAGTTGTCTTCTGAAGTGACTTAATTCAATTGAACAAATATATTGAAAATAAAATTCCATGTGACCTCAGTAGTCAGCCTTTGCCCTAATGTGCGCACACTCTTTAATGGATCATTTAGGTTCCTTTTTCCATTTGCAAAACTAGTAAGTGATCTCCATTGACTTTCCCTCGAAATGATAGACGTTCCGTGTTCTCTTTACTTAAAAAAAAATCTAATCTGGTCTCCATTATCGCCATGCCTTGAAGTTAGGAATCCGCTACAAGGAGGGGTATGATTTGAAACTCCCATCTTGTGACATTTTAATGGACTGTGGTGGAATTTAATATATAGTCCTAAAAGAATGTTAAGACATATAGACTAAGCGGACAAAGTTGCTCCCACTGGGAAACTGCACTCAAAGCCTGGGTTGTACAATTATTACCACTGCACTGTGCCCCGACCACACAGCACTCATTCCAGAGTGATTGGGTGTTGTGAATAAAATGTAAGTGAACTTACCTTTTTATAAGTATCTGAAAGGTATTGAATCATTCAATGTTTTAATTTAAAGTGGTATCTTTTTCATTTGATTATTCCACATATTTCCATTCAATAATAATGAAAAGCAAAGCTTAGAAAGAGTACCACTAGTGAGGCACCACCGACGGAAATATATAGGCAAACATGGGAAAATGAATTAGGCCAATGAAAGATATTTGGGACGAAAGCTTACAACATATACATCAATGCTTGTTAAATGCCAGACACTCTTTAGTATTACATAGGTTACATTACTCAAAAACAAAATTAAATAGAATCTTTCCACATATATCTCCTATCTGTGAAAAATGTCAGCATTTAGAGGCTAACTTAACTCACACATTTGTAAATTGTATAAAAATTAAAAACTTTTGGACGGAAATTTTTAAGATAATTTCGGAAGTTGTCAACACCCAATTGGATCCCGACTCAAAACTAATAATATTAGGAATATCAGAACAAAATCTAACACTTACTACAAGCCAAAGAAACTTTATCGACTATAGTATAATAATTGGGAAAAAGTTAATATTAAAATTTTGGAAAGGTCCTATAACCCCCACAATTAAAATGTGGATTATGGAAATGTCGGAGACCCTACATTTGGAAAGAATCAGACTTGTCTTAATGGACAAACAAGAACTTTTTATCAGAATATGGTCTCCATTTATTGACTATTTGAAGGGGCAAACTGGTTTGGCACCAGAACCTGACTGAAGCTCGAATCAAGGATTAGATGAAAAATTATACTTTATAATTTACGAACCTATCTCAAATATATTATTAGTAAATTATTCCATTCTTCTTTATCATGCTCTTTCCCCTCTTTCTTTATTATTTTCTATTTATATATTAAATATATATATATATATATATAGAAGCAGAGTCATTAAATAATTGATAATATTAGCAATGTACGACTGTTATACATGAAATGTTCTTATTATGTACTTGCTTCTAATGAAAAAATATTATTAAAAAAGTTTTTTAAATTTTTTTTTAAAGAAAGAGTACCACATAAGGTCAGGACAAACTGTAGGTGATATTTACATTTGGGACCAGCTGCACCACTGTGTATGACAAGCAAGAGAGGCAAATGCAAATTTCACATATTCATTTAAAAATACGTGTGTACATTTTTATTAAGGTGTGTTATTTTAGTTTAGTTGAGTGCTCACAGCGTTATTATAACTTACTGAATCAATGCAAGGTCCAACGTATCAGATGCAAGAATGTGATGCAGAGTGATCGCAATAAATAAAGTCACAAAAATTGGCAGAAAGCTTTTAGGTACGTCATGGGAAAAAGCTTATCTTATACAATTGATGTTTGATTTACTTCTTCACCAAAGCATTGACTGTGTTCGTGTCTGCAAAAATAGACTGTAAAATTGCTTTAAAAATTCTGTATGACTGGTAAGAAGCATTGCTGTCACATTCTCTAAGGACCCATTTTGGGAGCACGGCAATAATTTACTTAACACTATGGCAAAATATTGCAGATGATGGTTATCTGAAGTTAAAAAAAATGCTGCAATTTTCAGCAGTTTAGGCCGCATCTGTGCAGAAAGAAACCAAATAATGTTCAGGCCATTGATCTTCCATGGTGAAATTGCTGAGAACATTTACGGCAACATTTTAATGGATAAATTCATGGATCGGAGTGGTACAGCGGTACAGTTGCTACTTTACAGCACCAGAGACCCAGATTTGATCTTACTTATGGGTGCTGTCTGTATGGAGTTTGTATGTTCTCCCTGTGACCGCGTGGGTTTTCTCCGGCTGCTCTGGTTTCCTCCCACACTCCAAAGATGTGCGTGTTTGTAGGTTACTTGGCTTTTAGGTACAATTGTAAATTGTCCCAAGTATGTAGGATAGTGCCAGTGTATGGAATGATCGCTGGTCAGTGCTGATTAAGTGGGCTGATGGGCCTGTTTCTGTACTGTATCTCTAAAGTCAACAGATTTTTAGATATTTATAAGAAAACAATGGATATGGGTTGATGCAGGAACACAGCACTGTGGTAAAAGATTAGTAATCTTATTCCCCGATGGAACATGTACAAGGGCCTAATGGTTTACTCCCCTTTTTATTTCTCGGTCTTATGTTTCTGTTACAAGCTTCCGATAAAGGATGCTTTATGCTTTGCATGCTCTTGCTCAAATGTGAACATTTTGAAATGGCAACTTCGTCTATTATAAACATTATTTTGAGTTCTCTGCAAATATTGCACATCAGTTGGTTACATTCTTGAAGAACTAATAAAGAACACACCAAGTAAAGGTCCGACAAGTTTATTAGCATATAGTAAAGTTACAAGTTACAAGTAGTCACCAACGTGTCTACATCCCGACTTATGACTAGTGGCTAAAAACGTTAGTAACATATGGTGATTATAAGGTAAGACCCGGACTGGATTATGGAGCTGGGAGGGGTATAACATCTAAGTAAAGTAAAGTATCCTTTATTGTCACTCAGATCTATAAGTCTGAACGAAATTTCGTTGCCTTGCAGTCATACATTTAATAAAATAACAAAACGCACAATAAGCACAAATTAACATCCACCACAGTGAGTTCACCAGGCACCTCCTCACTGTGATGGAAGGCTAAAGTCCTGAGTCTTTGTCTCTTCCCTCCTTGCTCTCCCTCTGCGCTGAGGCGATCCAGGCTTCCGATGTTGTGACCCCACCGGGTGATGGTAAGTAAATCCTGCGACTCAACTGTGCTCCGCAAATTAGCCGGTTCAAACTCCGCGGCCCGTGGTGGTCAAAGCTGCCGCCCTTCAGTCCAGTGGACAAAGCTGTTGCCGCGGGAGCTCCCGACGAAGTCGTCCACTGGGCCCACGGCCGAACCTCCGAAGTCGGGCCGCCGCCACGCCGGGACACCTCCTCAGCCCCGAGTCGGGCCATCACCGCCGGGATAGCCTCAGCCCCGAGTCGGCCGTCGCCGCCGGGACACAGCCTCAGCCCCGAGTCGGGCTGTTGCTGCCGCCGGGACACCTCCTCAGCCCCGAGTCGGGCCGTCACCACCGGGACACAGCCTCATATGTGTGTTAGTATTTAGTAGAGCAGATCTACATCTTTCCTCTTGAGAAAATAATGTAACTGCGAATACATGTATGTGAGGATAATTAATCGAGTTAAACTGGCGTCTGATATAAAGCAGCACTGGAGCAGATTAAGCATAGTCCCCGTATCTAAGGGGTGGTTTGCAAATGCGACCTGCTCATGTACGGTACTGGCTCGCATCTACATCCTTCACCGGCGAGAATTGTGAAACGGGGAGCTGGTGGAGCACCGGAGACCCGTAAGATGGGTGAGGGGAGACTGGAGGGTGGGACACCGATGGCGATGCCGGTGGCGAGAAGGCAGGATACATGCTGGGCGCAGACAAAGGAGTCTGGGGAGGGAGAGTCATATGGTGACACAGTCCAGGAACATCTGGATATGGGATTGTAGTTTGCAGTTCCTTCACTGGTCGAAGGTGTTGACGGTTTTGCCGGTAAGTCCCTCCATCAGATTCGAACATGTACGAGTGTGGTTCTGGTGCTGGGCTGCAGATTGTACCAAGGCGTCCGTCACCCTTATCAGTTTGAAGCCTCACAACTTGACCGCTTGCCAGCGGCTCGAGTGGTCTGCTTGTTCTGTCGTGCGAGTGTTTTTGAATCTCGCGCTAATGCTGAAGTTGTGCTTGAATTACTGATGGCTTGTGAACCTGTGGTTTTAGTAGTTCCTTGGGTACGGGCAGCGTGGTACGGGTTTGTCTTGACATGAGGCATTGGGCAGGAAACCCTATCATTGGGTCGCGGGCAATGTTTCTCAAGTTGAGTAAGTCCAGGTAAACACCGAACTTTGCCAGATGAGATCTTTCCATCAGCTGTTTGGCACTTCGGACTGCCCGTTTGGACAGCCCATTCGATTGAGGGTATTCGGGACTGCTGGTAATGTGATGAAAATCCCATCGTTGGGCAAAATTCTCGAAGCACTGGGTGGTGAAGTGGCTTCCGTTGTCCATCAGGAGTTTAGCAGGCGCTCCGTGACTTGAAAGGTGTCGCGCTAGCTTCTGAACCACCACTGCTGCGGTGAGGCTGGGAAGCAGGTCATTCTCAAACCAGCCCGAGTACGAGTCGACTAGAACCAGGTATTGTTTATCACGCCATTCGAAAATGTCTTTTGCCAGTGTGGACCATGATAAGGCAGGGACTGGGTAAGTGAGAAGCGGCTGTTTGATTTGATGGGGTGCCAGGCTGTTGTAGATCGCGCAGGCTTCCATCTTCTCTCGTATACTCTTGGTCATTCCGGACCAGAAAAACATGCTTTTGGCCTGAAGAATGGTTGAATCGGTACCGGGATGTTCCCCGGGAACCAAGTTAAAATATTTGTCTCGTAGATAAGTTGGAATGTCTGCCTTGTGTCCTTTGACAATCACCCCTTCCTGGAGCACCAGCTCATCATGGACCGGGAAGAATGGGCAAATGGTAGTAGGCACCTTGTGTTGTTTATCCGATCAGCCATGCTGGATGGTTGAGGACAGGGATTGTAGGGTGCCATCGGTTGCTGACTGGGCAGCTAAGTTGTCCAGGCACTCTGTAGGAAGGTAAGATACCATCATCACAGTGTAGGCGGCGTTATCTAACGGTTGTTGTTCGCAGGTCTTGCGTGGGGCTCTGGATAGAGTGTCGGCTAAGTGCATGTCTTTGCCTGGCTTGTAAACCTCGTTAATATCATACCTTTGAAGCTGCAACATAATCCGCTGCAGCCGGGCAGGAGCAGCATCGATTGGCTTCTTTAGAATGCTGATCAGGGGCTGGTGTCTTTTTTTCCAAAATATCAAATCTTTTAATTTTGCGCAGGAAAAGAGCACTGCCAGTAGTTCCTTTGCGATTTGAGCATAGCGTTGCTCGGTCTCAGACATCATGCGAGAGTCATATGCAACGGGTCTGTTGTCACCGGGGTAGTGGCCACCAAGAAAAACAAAGACGAAAATACAGATCTACATCTTTCCTCTTGTTCGCGGACACTCCGCTGTCCGTGAGCAATGCCCAGCCTTCTGGAAAGTTTGCCACTAGTGGAAAAGAAGAAACCACTTTATTTGGTGCTGTTGTACCCGCAGAAATCATACAGAACCCAGACAGCAGGTAAATCTGCTCCAGCAAGATGGTTCCCACGGCCTGTCCGATCCAGCTCAAGCTCCTTGTGAGAATTTGTCGGAACCTGACATTTCCAGCCTTAACATTTGGCTGCATTCTCTATCCAAGATTACATGTAAGCTACGTGATTTAGAAATTACATTCCAAATCAACAACACCACAGCTGTGGCAAAGATCGATACTGGAGCTCGTTGTAATGTTATCTCTCTTGCTGAGTTTTCCAGGGTCAAGAACACTGAAACTGTCGCAAACACGAATGCTTCATTAATTCCATTTGGGGGCGGAGAGGTTTGCCCAGTTGGCAGGGTTGACCTGCAGTGCCACCTGGCGACACATGTGCACAAGCTGAACTTTTTTTATTGTTTCAGGCAAGGTAACAACTCTACTTGGTATTAATGCCTGCCAGGACTTGGGATTGATAGCTTTGCAGAAGAGGTGCACCAATTTTCCCCCATCCAAGATTCCACTGAACAAATTCTCGCTCAGTATAAGGAACTTTTCAACAACAAGCTTGGCACGCTACCAATCCAATACTCTATTGTAACCAACCCTAACATAATGCCCGTGGCTCGAGCCCCTCATTGAATTCCGCATGCCATGCGTGACCGTGTACAAAACGAACTTCAAAGGATGGATTCCTTAGGCGTCATAGCTACTGTCAGTCTGGGTGTCAACCATGGTAGTGGCCACCAAGAAAAATACAGACAAAATACGGATCTACAACTGTGAACATGATTACCTGTACCCACATTTAGAAAATTCACCGTTAATAATTGAGGTTGAGAAATGAAAAGAACCTGATAGATGGCAGACAGAGTAGTGCATTTCGTAGGATGTATGCTGATATAGGTTGAATTTCTAGTACAGTCGGATACTTGAATTCATTTTTCACACTGCAATAAGCCTCCATGCACAGTGGATGGACCAGTTGCTATGGTTTTGGAACATTACAGTACAGGCAAAGAAGGGTTGCTTTTGGTTTTGGTTAGTGACGGGATGCAATTATTGATCTAATTTATGTAGTTTAGCTCCATTTAACCATTTATTTAGCATCTTTTTCCTCTCTAGGCACAATTGCAGTGTCAATGCTGAAGCTTCCAACCACAATGATCTTTTGGATAAGTTGAATTGTGGACCGGATCAGAAAAGTTATTTTAAAGTCATGAGAGAAATAGATCGGGTAGATGCAAAGTCTCTTGCCCGCATTAGGTGGATTGAGGACCAGAGGACATAGGTTTAAGGTGAAGGGGAAAATATTTAATAGGGATCTGAGGGGCAGTTTTTTCACAGAAATTGTGGTGGAAGTATGGAACGAGCTGCCAGAGGAGGTGGTTGAGGCAGGGGCTATCGGAACGCTTAAGAATCAGCTAGACAGGTACATGGATGGGACAGGTTTGGAGGGATATGGGCGAAATGCAGGCAGGTGGACTAATGTAGCTGGGACGTGTTTGCTGGTGTGGGCAAGTTGGGCCGAAGGACCTGTTCCCATTCTGTATGACATTATGACTATGAGATGAATGGTTAAATAACATTTAATTAAATCATTGATATAACTACACTGTGTAGCAGAAAGGGACATCAGTGTTGGGTTAAGATCAGTAGCTTTATTTATAATTAATAAACAATGTCAACGGAATTGAAGATCATTTTATAATTAGGTATATTTGGAAAGAAGTAAGTAATTTAACTACTTATGGTTGTATATAAAGCGTAATTATTAGTTGTACTGCGACTTAATTCCATGTAATGGACTTCTCCTTATGTCTCTTAAAATCTTTAGATAACAAAAAAAATCCACATGACAATGAAGAGCTCAAAATGAGAAAATAAATATTGGTGGAGTTATAGGTAGGAGAATCACGTAACTCTCTAGGTGGAAGTTAATTTCTCTGTTTACTGATTTATGATGAGTTGCAACAAAACTGTCGAATGGTGGTGCAGTTGATATTGATCAAGTTATTCACCTTGTTGAAACGAAGACACAAAGTGCTGGAGTAACTCCGTGGTCCAGGCAGCATCCCTGGAGAACATGGATAGGCGACGTTTTGGGACAACGTCCTTCTAGGTCGGAATCCTTCTTCAGGGATCCTCCAGGGATGCTGCATGTCCTGCTGAGTTACTCCAGCACTCTGTGCCTTTCTTTCTATAAACCAGCATCCTTGTTCCCACGTTCACCTTGTTGAGCTGCTTTGTTGAGTAATGATCTGTAGATTTGTTTTCTTAATTAGTAGTTCAGCATCATGACGGAATTAATTGTAACATACATTACCACCAATTCAATTGCGTTTAGCCAATTCCACAATGCAGACTTGAAATTAACCTTCATTCCGTTTTTGGTTTGCATTGCTCGGGAAATCATTGATCTAGATTGCTAAAGCCGAAACCATAAACCCTCATGCTGATCAAAAAAATACTAGGTTTGTACTAGGTAGAAATAATCGGCTTGCACAAATGCAATTGAATAATTTCATTTATTACTGAAAGAATTTAAGTCAATTCAAAGAATTCAAATAAAATCGATTTCAGTTTTACACTGTTACAATCAACTTGCAAGTAAAATTAGGATATAAGGGACACAAGTGCTGGAGTAACTCAGCGCATCAGGTAGCATCTCTGGAGAACATGGGTAAGAGACTTTTCATTTTGGAATGAGGAAGTGTCCCAAACTGAAACATCACCTCCAGAGAAATGTTTTCCAGATATGCTGTCTGACCTGCTGAATTACTCCAGCACTTTGTGTCATTTTTTGTAAACCAGCATCTGTAGTTGCTTGTTTCTAAAAATAGGCAAAGCTTTATGATGATTATAATTCACAGTTTAAATCAACATGTTGCTTGTAAATCCTTCCCACCTCTCTGAAATGATATAAGGTCACCTTGATATAACCATGCCTAGGTGTGAGAACACTTTTTTCTCGTAAGTTGTGTTGTGTACCTTCCCCACTAGAGGATGCTGGCGAGCTTTTGCAAAACACTGGATAGATCATGATTCTACACTGAGGAAGGTTTTGATTTCATTACCTTGAACTGACCAATTTGCAAGTAAATAATATGATTATACATTTTCTTGGCGGATAAATATTGAATTTTCTGGTTAACATTACAATTATGTTTATCTATTTTGCAACAATTATTTTATTAAGATTTAAGCATGGCACTTTTCCAATTATATTTGTGAGACTAATTCTTGTTTATTTTCTCAGATCTGTGATTTATCCTTGTGCCCATATTTCTGACGCTATATTTGACATCCCAATTTTGTAAAATGATAGTGATCATAGTCGTAAAGTATGGAAACAGGCCCTTCGGCTAAACATGTCCATGCCAACCAGGATGTCCGATCTGCACTGGTCCTACCTGCCTTTGTCCGGTCATGTTCTTCTAACACTTTCCTATCCATGTACCTATCCAACTGTCTTTTAAATGTTGCTCTAGTACCTGCCTTAACTAGCTCTGCCAGCTCATTCCAAATACCAACCTCTCTCCGTGTGAAAACATTGTCTTTCAGGTTACTATTAAATCTTTCCCCTCTCACCTTGAACCAATGTCCTCTGGTTCTTGATTCTCATACTCTGGCTAAAGTACTCTGGGCTTTCACCCTATCTAGTCCACTCTAAGATCACTGCTCTGTCTTCTATGCTCTAAGGAATAATGTCTTAGACTGCCCAACCTCTAGTTCAGACCCTTGAGATTTGGTGACATTTTTTGTATATATTCTCTGCATTCTCTCCAGTTTATTGACATCCTTCATATAACAGAGTGAGCAAAACTGAACATAATATTCCAAATGCAGCCTCAACGAAGTATTGTTTAACTGTACCATGATATCCCAACTTTTATACTCAATCCCCTAACTAATTATGTAATGTAATTATGTACTGTACTCATTGGCAGTGTGAACTTACTTTTTACTAAGGTGAAGACATTGAGAGAGCTATCTGATTAAAACAAAGTGGAAACATTTTCTTTCAAAGATGAAATGTAAATGACAAACTGGTTTGAGTTATTTCAAATAGCTAGGCCAAGTTAAGATTGATAACCTACTTACCATTTAACTCAGAGATGATGCAGGGAGATAGTGAAGAAATGCAAACATTTGCTGGGTGGACAAAAGACAAAAGTTCATTCCTTAAAAAGAGCCCAATCTTAGGGCTTTTATTAAGTTGCTCCATTTGTTATAAGAAATATAACTTTACATATATCTTGCACATTCTGAAGACATGCTAAGATGGGTTTGTAATTGAACGAGTAAGTCACCTGCCTCAGGTAGCTGTATGAGGTATATGTGCTAGTTAGGGATGTGAAACATGCTCCAATTCGGACACAATTGGAACTGACTGTTGTTAAACATATTCCCAATGGCTAATCAAGAACACATACTTTGCTTCACCCATACATCTTCCTCTACCTGACTCCATGGGAAGAAAAATACAACCTGCTGCCAGCTTAAAGTTGACCACTTTACGCTAACTTCTGCCCACCTGCTGCCAGCTTAAAGTTGACCACTTCACGCTAACTTCTGCCCACTCAGGCACGTGTTTGTGGTCTGGCTTGCTGTTGGAGTTGCTGAGATTTATCAGGTCACTCACAACCAACCGCTTTAATTCTAGGGAGGCCAGGTGTTGAATTTGGCTCAGACCTGAGGCTGGTGTGGAAGCCACCCGCTCCGCTGACTATTCATTTTGGCCACTCATCAAACTGATGCCCTGCCATAGTGTCTTAAATTTCACGTACTATTTTTCATTTTAACCTTTTCTGTGCCACTGAAAATGGTCATGTCTTGTTTGATTGATTTCGGATCGGTTGGATATTTTACTCTCATATTTGAATAGCAGTATAAAAGTGAAGATTTTGAGATTATAAGTAAAATCATAGCTGTTAATCTTTATAAAGTCATCAAATTGGTGGTTTATTTCATCACTATTGTTTATGATTGTATTGACTGTCATTAACCCCAACATTAAACTAATGGGATTTGTGTGCAGCCTATTGGATTCTATAATCTGTGGTTAGACAATTTTTTTTCCATACAAGGTTTCCATTTAGAAGTTAATTCAGGTGTGACACAGAGCTTCTGTGTGCCACATTAATTCTGCATCTCACCGCACTTCGATCTTTTGTTTTCTTGTCTCCTGCACTGTTGCAATGAGACCCAATGCAAGCTCGAAGGACAACATTGCATTTGTTTGTTACAGTCTGCAAAATTCACCAACTTTAGATGTTTAGTTTATTGTCATATGTAGCAAGGTACAGTGAAACACATTTTTGTTGCATGCTCTCCAATTGGGTCTCCAATGAGGTAGATGGTAGGTCAGAACCGCATTCTAGTTGGTGACAGGATGGTTCAGTTGCCTGATAACAGCTTCAAATAAACTGTCCCTGAATCTGAAGGTATGAGTTTTCACACTTCTATACTTCTATACTTCTTGCCTGATGGGACAGGGGAGAAGAGGGAGTGTCAGGGGTGAGACTCATCCTTGATTATGCTGGTGGCCTTGCCGAGGCAGCATTAAGTGTAGATGGAGCCTACAGAAGGGAGGTTGCTTTGCACGATGGTCTGGGCTGCGTCCACAATTCTCTGCAATTCTCACTCATTCTGTTTGTATGAGAATGGAATTTTAGCTTTTAGTTTGCTTTTTGGTTGTATATTCAATCTATACAACATTACACAGTCTATGCAGAATGAGCAGTTTAATTTTAATCCCCCATTAATTTATCCATCTTCCTACAGTGCAACAAACCATTTTTTTGCTTTCTTGTTTCTAATGAAAGCTGCCTTTGATGGGTGGTTCTGTGTGTTTTACCGGGTTTTTCCAGCATTTTCTAATTGCATTATGCATTTTTGTTGTATTGTTGTATTTCCTTAGAGGTCCCTATTGCATTGAATAACTGTTTATTGATTGATTGATCGAAAGATACAGCATAGAAGCAGGCCCTTCGGCCCACCTTGTCCACACCAATCATCGATTACCCGTCCACACTAATTCTATGTTCTCCAGCTTTTGCACGCACTCCCAACACACCAGGGGCAATTTATGGCGGCCAATTAACCTACAAACCTGCATGTCTTTGGTCTATTGATATGCTTAACGCAGCTTTGATTTGTATCACAGACCTTAAAAATATGCTGTTTTCATGATAGTTTCAATCTTGCCAGAATTTAAGTAGATTTGTGAAATATTACCCCTATTTACGCAATTTCTGATTGATTGCAATTATATCCATCTCTGCCAAAATCGCACCCCAATGAATTTTTGTTGAACTTTGCCTGGCCAGAACCATGGAAAAAAAAATATTGGGCTCGTCATATTTATGCCAGACCTTTGATAGAAGTGCCCAGATTGGTTCCACACCCTAGATTTTTTTCCTAACCCTTAGAAATTAGACATGCC
Organism: Raja brachyura; assembly: GCA_963514005.1. The sequence continues at coordinate 33,200,879 of OY740797.1, read as the reverse complement.
CAAATATGCCTTTGAAAGTTCTGCAATCTGAATCCACACTCATCTCAAGTAGTTTTTATTCCAACATTCCATTGGATGTGTTTTTGTAGATTAACCCTTATTAATCCATGCCATTTATAATCGCCACTACACATATATGCATGCCACCCATGACATGATATTACGGTACTACATGGTTTTACAAGGTCATCCGACTCGGAGAAGCCATGCGGAGCTGGATATGAATGGCTGGCAGTTTAACTGTTCCGGACTACGTATGGAATAAAGATTAATCTTTCATCATGTATGTTTACGTGGATCATTCACAAACAGTTTTGGTTAAAAACAGCTTGTTGTTTCCCTTCCAGTTGTTTTGCCATTCATTTTAAATCTGAGATCTGGATGCTGAGGAAAGAAAAACAAATGTTTTCCTTGTTCTATACAAGCCCTGCACAGCTTTGAATACCTAGAGTAAATCTCTTCTCAACCTTCTGTACTATTAGAAGAACGCAAAGCATGTGGGGTTTTGAAGCTTTGCTTGTCTTGTCGTGAACTGAATTGTTTTATTGCTAAGCTCTTGAAGTAATACCACTGTTACCACTCATACCTTTGGTTAGCGGGATTGATGGAGTGGAATATGTGAGACGTGGCAGTTTCAAGGAGTTTTGGTCTGTCTGTCTGTCTGACTGCCTGCCTGCCTGTCTGTCTAATCTTGTTTGTTTCTATGTGTGAGTGTGTGTGTGCCTGTCTGCGATCTCTGATTCGGTGATGTCGTCAAATTACACCAAAACAGTACACGGTAGCGCTACAATTTTTGGACCACCTTAATCACAATTGGCATGTGGTGGTTTGTGCCAGGTTTCATTCAGATTTATGTTATATTTCATGTTATTCACATTTTTGAGAAACCCAATTTGAGAAAAAAACTCTTCCCTCTGCACTGGCACTTACAGCTATGACGTCACAATGGGATTGTAACCCTGCTCACTACAATGTTGCTATCCCAGGTCACTGAATCCTGCCAGCCGTAGCAAGTTCGATTGCAAGCTACGATGTTGCAATCCTTTTCTAATATTCCTGGCAGCAAGGATTTTTTTAAAAGCTAATGAGGGAGGGTGCATTTTTAAAAATATTCCTGGCTGCAAGGATTTTTTTAAATTTTTAATGAGGGTGGGTGGGGTGAATAAGGGGAAATAAGCCACCCCTGCGCAGTAAGGGGCTATGGCTGAAATGTGGAATATTATGTTGGGGGAACGGGTTGCATTGGGGGAATAGGTGTGTGGTGGATTATTGCGTTGGAGAACGGGTTGTATTGGGGAACCATGCCTCCCATAGGGGCTATGGGTAAGTGGTTGAATATTGCATTGGGGGAATGGGTTGCACTGGGGGACCAGGCCTCCCATGTGACAGGGACCCAACGGGTCCCACTTGGTCTAGTATATGTTACTAAAACTCTAATCTTGTTTGTTCTGGAAACTCCACCAAAACGGTACATGAGAGCGTTAACATTTTTGGCCCATCTTCATCACCATTGTCCTGGGGTGTGCATTAGCCAAGTTTAGTTCGGATTGATGTTATATTTTACAAGTTATTGACATTTTAAACTTTTCAAAAAACACTTTTACACTTGATTTGCCCATCAGCCGCGTTCGACGGCACAATGACGTCATAATGGTATCCCAAGTTTAATTTACATAAAAATCGGGATTTTCATTGACATTGATTTTATTCTAAAAAAACTGTTTTAATCAAATTCTTCCCTTTTCATTAACAGCTAACATTGTGTTTAGGTCATTTTAAAGAAAAAACACGATTTACATTGAGAATTTCATTTAAAAAGAACATCGCGATTTTCATTGGGGGGGGGTGGGGGGTGGGATAAGGGGGAGGTGAGGAGTGGGGGAGTAGGCGGATAGAGGGAGAGGAGGGGTAGGGATGGGAGAGGGAGGAAAAATGATGGAGGTGAGGAGGGACAGTGGGGGAGGAGGGGGATTGAGGGAGAGGAGGGGGTAGGGAGGGAGAGGGAGGGGAAAGTGGGGAGGTGAGTGGGGAGGTAGGGAGTGGAGGATAGAGGGAGAGGAGGGCAGTGGGGGAGTTGAGGTGGAGGAGTGGGATGGGGAGATGAGATGTGGTGGAGTGGGGAGATAGAGGGAGAGGAGGGGGATAGGGAGGGGAGAGGGGTTATGGAGGGAGGGAGTGATTGAGAGGAGAGTGAGGAAGAGCTGAGGGAGTGGGGGAGGGGAGGAGGAGAGGGGAAAGAATAGGGAGTGTGAAGAGGTGGGGGAGGGAGTGCTGGGGAATGAGGGGGAACGGAGGAGGATAGGGGTTGGAAATGGAATGGTGAGGTAATGGAGGAGGGTAAGGGAAAGAGGGAGGAGGGGAGGGAGTGAGCGGCGGAAGCAGAGGGGGGTTGGTTGATGGTGGGTAGAAGGAGGATGGAGGAGGAGAATAGAGGACTGAAGAGGGAGAGTGAGATGTGCTCACATTGATCTTATATTTTACAAGTTATTGCCATTTTGAACTTTAAAAACATCACAGTCGTGCTCCCACTTGCCGGCCATGCCTATACAGTTGGGAGAGTGTTGCCGTGGTTCGCGTCACAACAGAAATCACTAGCGTCACAACGGGAACCCGTCATGTTGCACATACGCAGTTGGGGACTATGGGTCAGTGGTGGAATATTGCCTTGGAAGACTGGGCTCATCTTGTAATCTTCTGGTTTGCGTTTTGTTTTACATTTGCCAAAAAGGTTACACCATAGCGCTACGATTTTTCATCACCTCACTCACCTTACTCCTGTACTGCACGTGTATCAAGTTTTGTTCCGAACGGTGGTATACTTTAAAGGTTTAAAATCTTAAAAACCGTGCATGCGCAGATTCGTCTCCTCTCCTATCATCCACTGGAGGGAAGGCGACGCCCCTTCCTGCACCATCGCCGCACTGACTGGCCACGTCCGCTGTCTATTACCGGCATCCGCCTGCCTCTGCCGGTTCCCACCCGCTTCTGCCTGTGCCCGCCCTCCTCTGCTGGGGGAATGAGCCGCGCCTGCGCAGTTGGGCGCTATGGTGAGTGGTGGAATATTGCGTTGGGGGAATGGGTTGCATTGGGGGAACGGGTGAGTGGTGTAATATTGTATTGGGGAACAGGTTGCGTTGGGAGACCAGGCCTCCTGTGGGACAGAGACCTAACGGGTCCCAGTTAGTCTGGTATCTATCTATATTACTAAAAGTCTGATCTTGACCACCTCCTAATGATTTTAGAAAAAATGCTGCTACTTACGGCTGTGATTTGTGGCCATCTTACTCAGAGCCCCCCTCCGCCGCGCAGGACAAGAGGATTTTTCCCATCTATGAAAAATTAAAGAGTTATTAGTGTTTAAAAAATGTTGAGATTCTCTATCCTGAAGGCCATGCCCCTACCGGAGGGACTAAAGAACCCGGAAGTGTTGAGTGCCTCAGTCAGTCTCTGCAAGATAGGGGAGCGAGAGGGTCACGTTTCTCAGTCTGAGCTGTGAATAACACTGAACACATGTCCACTGAACTGTGAGTGGTTTTACTGAACTGTCAGTGCCCTTAATGTGGTTTGAAAATATGGTTTGGAAATGCTAAAGCTGCGTTGCCTTTGGATTGGAAATGCTGAAGTTGCCTTGCCTAATTAAAGTTGCCTTGCCTAATTAAAGTTGGCGTGCCTAATTAAAGTTGGCGTGCCTAATTAAAGTTGCTGTGCCTAATTACAAGTTATTGCCATTTTAAACTTTAAAAACGTCAGCTGCACCTGCGCAGTTGTGGGCTATGGGTGAGTGGTGGAATATTGTGTTGGGGAATGGGACCAACAGGTCCCACTTGGTCTAGTTGTATGACAAGAGGCATAGATAGGGCAAAAAGTCAGATCCTATTTCCCAGGGTGGAAATGTCCAACACTTGAGAGAATAGTGGTGAGGTGAGAGTGCGAAATTTAAATGGAGGTGTGTGTGACAATTTACTTTACAGAGAGAGTGGTGGGGGTCTAGAATGAATTGCCGGGGTGGTGGTGGAGGCAGAAATGATAGTGGTATTTTAGATACTTTTGGATAGGCACATGGAAGTGCAGAGAATAGAGGGATATGATTCATGTAGTAGCAGATGAGATCAGTTTAGCTTGGCATCATGTTCGACACAAACATTTTGGGCCGAAGGGCCTGTTCCTATGCTGTATTGTTTTATACTTGCCTCTGATTATTTCAATTTTCCTTTCATCTCTCAAAAATATATGGGGTGGTTGGTTAATTGGCTGCTGTAAATCATCCCTATTGTGTATATGAGCAGTAGAATCTTATGGTAGAGGGAATTGCTAGGAATGTGTGGTGAATTAAATAGGCTGGGGTAGGATTAGTATAAATGGGTGCCTGTTGGTTGGCATAGACATGATGGGCCGAAGAGCCTGTTTTTGTACTGTGACTCAATGCTACACCACTTTGACGCTCTAACTTGCCTAGATATGGAGCAAGTTTCCGAAGCTGGCTCCTGATCAATGTGGTTTGACACAGCACTTGATCTTCCTGCCATAAACGACAGGCTCTGTCCTCAAAATGCTTTGATTCGCTGAAGAAGCCACCAGGCCTAATGGATATCAAGATTATTAACACTAGAACATGAATTCAGAAATGGTGTCGCATTCAAAACCTATTGCATATTAATCATGCATTCTAAATAAAAATTGTGCACATATATAAAATCATCGCAATATAAAATCAACACATACATAAAATCAACATACAAAACCGGAACACCCGGAGGAAACCCCCATGCAGAGAGCGTGCAAACTCCATGCAGACAGCATCCGAGGTCAGAATTGAACCCGGGTCTCTGGCACTGTGAGGCAGAAGCTCTGGTAGCTGCACCATCATGACCCTGTTGTGCACTGCTGCCTTCTATTCACTATTTATTTACCAAGTTCTTTGGAAATCTGGTTCATACCTTTTTAAAAAACTTTCATTCCTCTGAGAATTCCAGGTTAATTTAAAAGAGTTAAAAAGCAGAATCTGATTAGCGTTTAGGAGGACAAATAACTTGTGAGAATTTGCTTGAGATGTTGCCACACAATCAAAACTATACGCTCCACGCATTACTTCCTTAGAAATCTTTTTGAAAAATGAATGTATTTATTGATTTAAACCAAAGTAGTCAACTCAATACAACCTACTACTTTTTAATGAGTTTAAAGCAAAATTTCTTAAATTGAGGAAGAAACAATTGATTTCTTCAAATCCTCTTGAGATGTATAACAATGGAATTCTGCTGCTTAACTAATCCAGTTTCCCATATGTAGTAGGTTAGATGTCAGAAGCTGGAAACAGCTCTCTACTGTTGCTGATGAATTCAAATTTACTGCATCATCTACCAGTAATAAATCAGAAATCTTTGTACTCCAGTGTGCTGCGCTGGTATAGAACTGCTTTATATTAGTAAGATTAAACGAGAACTTACCAGTTTGAAGTTTGATCTTTATTTTATGAGGAGTTACGATGAGGGATTACGTGAAGACCCCGCCAGCACGCATGCGCGACATTTCTTCAAAGCAGTGGTGTGAAATCACAGAAAGACAGTCACAATGACAAATATAGTAAGATAAACAAGAGAACTTCCATACCAGGTGATCTTTATAATAGAGGGTTGGGAGCGGAGGGCACGTAATCCCTCATCGTAACTCCTCATAAAATAAAGATCAAACTTCAAACTGGTAAGTTCTTGTTTAATCTTACTATTTTACTTCGGAGTCACGTGAGTGACTACGTGAAGATTTCAAAGCTCTGTGATTTCATGCCCTGGAAGCTCCATGCTCACACACCGCTAAAGTTGGGATAAGAGGATGAACGTAATTCAGACAAGACACTGGCTGAAAAACAAAGAAGGTACTTAGTCATACCTAAAATGATATGCCCCACATTGGGTAAATCATGTAACAGAAACCCAACATATTCCCCTGCAACGTCTCAGGAGCGGCCACGGGTTATAAAAGAAGTGCTGACAATCCGTTCACTCTCCAACCCGCTGTAGCAAAGGATGTGGTCCATAGGAACTCCCATCATCCTAGCCGCTGACGTGGATGCAGCCTTAGCTATAAGACTGGACCCGTTGTGCTGTTACAAGTGCCATAAACATAACCATATAATATGTAGTTATCCAGAGAGCGCCCCAATATTGGTGTCCATCCTCGAAGCATAGTAATTTTATGCCTAGGTCCCATGTATGAGTGGATCTGGTCTAGGGGAAAATATTAACACCCCTCATCAGATTGATACCAGAGGGTGTGATCCTATACGCAGGTGATCACCCCCTCGGTCCAGGTTGGTAGGTAGGGCACTCCTGCAAATTTAATGGCACTATAGCTCAAACCTTCATGGAAAGAAGGGTGGCCAGAACTCCTGCAATCCAGTGATGGTGGCCGAGTCATATGAAGTGTTTGTTCTGAAGAAGAAACACTCCCATCTGCTGACATATGTCAGTGCTGTCCCATTGATCGTCCTGTCGGAGTATCCGAAGTCCAGAAATGGCCTGTTCAGAAACAGCATCAATAGGTTAATGCGATCATGGCACGGATAACTTACCCGTCACAGGGTGTGCCAACAGGCCCGGCCGTTTGAGGATCCGAAAGCAGTGTTCTGCGTCCATCTTTGTACTGCTGGGGACCATGGTTGGGTAGGCCAATCGGGAACCCGAAATACCAGTTGCGGAGTCTATTAAATTTTTGTAAGACCCGACTGATGAGGCAGAAGGGGGGAAATGCTTAGCAAACAATCCCCCCAATGCAGCGAGAAACATCCATCGCTGCTGGCCCCGGTCCCGATCCAACATCCATTCATTGTTGTCGTTGAATTGCGTGACCTGGTGTTCGCCACCGTATTTAGTTTACCTGAAAGGTAAGTGGCTGAGATCCAAATCTCTCTATCCAGACACCAGTGCTAGTTGTAAAAAAGGCAATTCATCACATGATATTGATTTTATTCCACACAAAAGATTAATATAGGCCACCACTGTGGTATTATAATTTGTAACCATACATGCAACTGGTGCATATCTAAGCAGTAGGCCCCCGGGTTCCACGAATGCTTCCAGTATTTCTAGATAATTAATCCCTAGTGCTCCCAACAGGGTTAAATCTTGTGCATTCCATCTACCACCACAACAGTGGTGGCATTAGCTGCTCCCCACCTTTAACACTGGCATCAGTCTGTAATGTAACCGAGGGATTTATGATAGTGGTGGATTTGGAACAGAATTGAGCATTTCCCATCCACCAATTTAATTCAACTCTTGCCTTTTCTAATAACTTCATAGGCCTGTTGAAATGGTATGACTTTTGAGAGCTATAATTTTAGCTCTTTGTAGGTTTTGATAATGTAGTGGTCCGAATTGCACTGCGGGAAAGCAGCCACTATCTTCCCAATACCATGGCCACCTACCGTATGGATGGATCCCTGATGCCAGTAAGGCTTCTGCAAGCTTCTACCAAGTCCACCACCTTGACATTTGCACCGAGTCAATGGTGAACCCCAAGTAATCCATGGGAGTAGAGGGTTCCAACTTTGATTTATCTGGATGTATGATGAACCCCAGCTTTTGAAAGAGATGTTTTATGGCTAGAAACTGCCAATGTAGCCGTTTCCAATTATCCCCGACAATGAGGATATCATCTAGATAGGCCATAACAGTATGATTTTGTTTCCTTAAATAGGCCAAAGCTGGTTCCAATAATTTGTTGAACAGCCTGGGTGCTGATGATAACCCATTGGGTAGGCTATATATTGCCATAATTGTCCCATCCAGATAAATTTAAGGTATTCCCTATGATCCTTGTGTATGAGTACTGAATAGTATGCATCTTGAGGTTAATGCATGCCATGTAGTACCCATAGCTATAAGCTGGCTACTGTGTCCATTTTGAAATGAACATACTGAACAGAAGTATTCAGTTCGGTCAGGTCTATGATTATGCGGTATCCGCCATCTTTTATTTTTGGTAAATATATTAGATACGAACTCCTGTGATTCTCTCAATAACCCCTCTTAATAGTTCAGCATGGCCCGCCGTTCTTCCTTTGTGAAAGTATAACTTTCGGCTAGGCGAATGCTGGACCGGGGCAGGGAGTTCGTAAATGAATTAATTTTATAGCCCTGAATACTTCCGAATATGTAAGGATCAGAGGTAAAAGTGCAACCGGTCTTCCCTATAAGATGAATTTTAGACATATGATGTTCCTGGGGGAGGCAGACCCACCTACCTCCAAGGTATTGCCGGCGTAGTGGTCCAATACCACCGTTATTTCTTCTGTTTGAGTTGATGCGTTGTAGGGGTGGCGCATTTTCCAAGAAGGCCGGGCTGGGCCATGGCCTAAAAAGGCTGTTGTGCAGGTGGGCCGGCCTTCGAGCTTTGGGTGTGTAGGGGTGCTGTAGCTGTTGGCAGTGCGCTTGGAGGTACTGGGTACCTTATCAACCCTATGGCCTCTTTGTCCAGGTCTTTCACCTGTTTGGGGAGCTCCGCACAGCAGATATGGTGGTTGAGCGTACCTGGTTTGCATAACCCCGCAATCTGGGGTGAATTGCTCTTCCTGTAGTTATTTTCAAACTGTGTTCACAGTAAGGCCAGAGCATCCTATCCCTACCGGTAGCTCTATACCCACCGCAGTACTGGCACTGCCGAAATACCGGCGGTCAAACGCTTCAGGATCCTCTGAAGTTTGACTCCTGCCCTCTAATCGTAGGGCTCATGATCCCCCAAATAGGGTATTTACCGCGGGAACAATAGCGAGTACAATTATCAGGAGCAAAGTACTTATCAGCTATAGCATAGATGGCTGCTCCTGAAGCTGGTTTGTAGTCATATAATTAAACTAGCTGCCAGCTTAGGGTGGATAGGTAACCTTTTTAGAAGGAACTGCATGTTACTTACCATATCCAGAACTCTTCACTGCACCCCTGACACTGTTGGTTTGTTCAGCCAACTCCCCCTCTTCGGGTCAGCCCAGTTCTGACCCCCAATGCTCCCCTCCGAAGAGGGTGAGACATTTAGGCAGTCCATAATAGGATCCTGCCGTGGGCCTGCGAAGAGGCCCACTGTGACCCTGCCCCTGCTAAAGCAGGTCACGCTGGAGCAATTGCTCCACCATCCGCTCCATGCGGGTAAGACGACCTCCGTTGCTGCAGCGAACGGGGTGTCCTCGGGACTGGACCCAGCTGAGTCGACAGTCCCGATCGGCTTCCGGGTGGATTTACCGCCTGTCCGTGGCGAACCAGTCCCGGTGGATTTACCGCCTGTCCGTGGCGAACCAACCGCCCTCCCGGGCGGAAGTCGGGAGCTGCAGGTAGCACCTTTTTAGAAGGAACTGCAGGTAGCACCTGCAGCTCGGGGAAAAATTCGGGTGGATTTACCGCCTGTCCATGGCGAACCAGCAGCCCTCCCGGGCGGAATTCGGGAGCTGCAGGTAGCACCTGCAGCTCGGGGAAAAAATCGGGTGGATTTATCGCCTGTCCATGGCGAACCAGCAGCCCTCCCGGGCGGAATTCGGGAGCTGCAGGCAGCACCTGCAGCTCGGGGAAAAATTCGGGTGGATTTACCGCCTGTCCATGGCGAACCAGCAGCCCTCCCGGGCTGGATTCGGGAGCTGCAGGTAGCACCTGCAGCTCGAGAAACGAATGAGTGGTTTTACCGCCTGTCCGTGGCGAACCAGCAGTCCTCCCGGGCTGAATTCGGGAGCTGCAGGTAGCACCTGCAGCTCGAGAAACGAACGGGTGGTTTTACCGCCTGTCCGTGGCGAACCAGCAGTCCTCCCGGGCTGAATTCGGGAGCTGCAGGTAGCACCTGCAGCTTGGAGAAAAAACGGCACGCTGCTGGCTGCGCTCTATAGCAGCAGCTCTTGCCGTTACTCTCGCCGCGCTCACCACTCTGGTGAGTCTTACCGTTCCATCGCTGGAGGAGCCCCGCTCCTCCCGACTGTCGCTTCCGCATGCGAACGACGATATGTCGCGCATGCGTGCTGGCGGGGTCTTCACGTAGTCACTCACGTGACTCCGAAGTAAAATATTAGTTATGTGATATTCCTTTTATAAATTTAGCTTTTACAATGGTACCAACTTTATTTTTCAGTTCCACACTCAATATGCAATGGCTCTCTTTTAGATGTAATAAAGAGGAACTGCAGGTGCTGGTTTATACCAAAGATAGACACATAACGCTGGAGTAACTCAGCGAATTAACAGCATCACTGGAGAAAATGTATAGGTGACGTTTTGGGTCGAGACCCTTCTTCAGGCTGATTGTGGTGGTGTGGTTGGGGGGTGGTAGAAACTGGAAGCAAGGAAAAATACAGGCAAATCAGATGGCAACAGATTACCTCAGGCAAGGAAGTTCCCTGATAGGTCATTTGTTGGCTAGTGACAGACGTGAGCCAAAGTGGGATCTGTAGAACTGGTTAATGCAATATCTTTTAAATGCGTTGACTACTATGGGATTAAATTCTAAACTGAAATAATTGATTATCTTAAAAAATATGCTTCTTTTAACTGGCGATGATGGTATATAAAAAGTTGCTCATCTTGATCAACTTTCTCAATGTATAACGGGGCACATTCTTAATAGTTATTAAGAATGTTATTTGTTTGCACTTTTAAAATAATAGTGTTGCAAAAACATACAATTGCAGCTCCTTTTCATCTCTTGCCTTTGTCCACCCATCTGCGAATCAAACCTCCCCTCGCCTCCATCCACCTATCACTTGAAAGAGCCCAACCCGAAACATCACTCATCCATGTTCTCCAGAGATACTGCTGTGATGCGTTAAGTTACACCAGCACTTTGTCTTTTTTTGTAAACCAGCACCTTCAGTTCCTTGTTTCTACATTTAACTTGCCAGGTTTTATACTGCCCCCACCTCTCTTTATCAGTGTTTTGCCCCTGCCACAATCAGTGTGAAGAAGGGCTGCCACCTTAAACATTGTCAATCCTTGTCCTCCAAAGATATTGTCTGACCTGCTGAGTTACTCAACACTTCATGTCTTTTTTTGTAAACCAGCAACTGCAATTCCTTGTGTCTGCAGCTCTTTTTAGATCTTTGCAGTTGATTTTTTTTCTCTTTATCTGTCCATGTATTGAAGTTGCATTTCTTTCCTGGGGCGTGCCCATTTTAAATGTCCAAATTGGCCTGGGCAAAATTTAAGAGGACATCCTTGTGCCATGGGCAGACGAAAAGGTGTTACATGAGCTTCCTCGCACCAGGATTGCAGATAATGGGTCTGGCAAAATATCCCTGTTTTGCACTATATTATTAGCAGTTCCCCTCCAATATTTTAATGATTTGATAAATAAAGCTTCCAATATCCGAGTGCTAATGATTCATAGTCAAGTTATTTGAGGTAGAACAGAACAGCACAGGAACAGGCCCCTTTGGCCCACTATGTCTGTGCCAACAATGATGCCAACTTAAACTAATATCATCTGCTTGCCAATGATCCATACCTTTCCATTCACTGCATGCTCGCGTGTCTGTCTAAATGTCTCGTAAATATCACCTATTGTATCTGCTTCCACCAAAATCCTAGTAACACATTCTTGGCAGCTAACACTCTGTGTGAAAATAAAACTTGCCTTGCACATCTCTTATATATATATTCTCCCCTCAACTTATAGCTATGGTCTATAGTATTTGACAGTTCCACCTTGGGGGGTAAAACACTCTGATTATCTGTGCCTCGCATAATTTTATACATTTCTATCAGGTCTTCCCTCAGCCTCTGTGCTCCAGAGAAACCGATCCAGATTTGCCCATCCTCCCGTACCTAATGCTGGAAACATCCTGGTAAATATATTCTGCACCCTTTCCAAAGTCTCCATTTCCTTCCTGTAATGGGGCAACTAAAACTGCACACTGTACTCCAAATGTGGCCTCACCAAAGTTTTATACAGCTACAATATGACTTCCAGATTTGTATTCTCAACTGATGCAGGCAGAAGTCATTGACTTCTTAAACCTAGTGATGATGACAAATCAGAGATATTTTCAAGTTACTATGATGTGTGACTGGGATGCGAACTTAAAGGTATATGTACATGCCTGCTGCCTTTATTCTTCTTGATGGTGGAGTCAGTCGGTTTGGGAGATGCAGTTGAAGTAGTCTCTAAATAACTGCAGTGCATTCTGCAGACGGTAAACCTTACAGGTACTGTGCACGGATGGTAAAGGGAATGAGCATCTAGTGTAGTGAAAGTGATGCCATTTAAATCGGCTGGATAGTTCTGGATAGTGTCAAGCTTCTTCAGAGGTGTTGGCATGACAGTATTCCTGGCAAGTGGAGAGTATTCCATCATGCTTCCAACTTCTGCAGTGTATATGGTGGAATTCAGGTCTTTCATCCATGTTTGGACTGATGGGCCTGTCCCACTTAGGCGACTTTTTAGGCGACTGCAGGAGACTATGCAGTCGCCACATGTTCGCGGGTGGTTGTGAGGAGTTCCCGCATTCTGGGAACTAGTCACGGCTTCATTATAGTCGCCATGGAGGGTAGCGAGAATTCTCGAGCCGCAGGTGTGTCGCCAGGAGGTCCTAATGGCTTGCCAGGAGGTCGAAGCAGTGCTGGACTTACCTATAAGCTAAATAAGCTATAGCTTAGGGCCACACATCCTTGGGGGCCTAATTTTTTGAAATATATATTTATTTTATCATTTTTTACCCACATTTTTTTAGAGAAGGGCCTCAAATTTCATACAGCTTAGGACCTCAGCAGGTGAAAGTCCGGCCCTGGGTCGAAGGTTATCGTAGGTTGTAGCCGGTGCTGACCGGTGCATTTCATTAGCTCATTGGGGGAAAATGAAATATAAGCAGTAGTTTTCAGAACCAAGGATAACCGACCGGTAATGTTAAATGTTCGCCGAGCTTCACAGCCGTGTATCTCTGGCTTCTTAAAAGTTGTCTTTACTTCTTCTCTCCCCCCTTCTCCCCCCTCTCCCCCCCTCTTTTAAAGGACTTACGGTACACTGTGCTTTAGCTGTCCTTTTACAGCGGCAACCATCCTGTTCATCGCGGTGTGTGTCTTTTTCACCTTGGCTTTGAACCGTGTGAATTGTTTAGACAGCGCTCCCCTCGCTTGCCCTGTCCCCCGCCTGCATAACGGGCTGGTGATGGAAGTGATGTGTTTGTGTGTGTGTATGTTTGTGTGTTCCACTCTGACAGTCGCTGTTCCAGTTGCCGTTTTTTCAGGCGACTGCCGGTGCCTTGACAGTTGCCAGCTGAAAAATCGCCTAAGTGGGACAGGCCCATAAGGCTGAGGTGAGATCTGGATTAGAGTGATCCAGTGAAAAAGGGTCCTAACCTGAAATGTCACTTATCCATGATCTCCAGTGATGCTGTCTGATCTGCTGAGTTACTCCAGCACTTTGTGTTCTTTTCAGGCAAAACCAAGACTGACAATCAGTGATTTTAGTTTAGTTTAATTTCGAAATACAGCATGGAAATAGGTCCTTCAGTCCACCGAGTCCGTGCCGACCAACGATCCCTTCACACTAGGGACACTACAAAATTTACAATCTTTACAAATCTTTACAAAATGTAGGAATAAACCCAGAAACCTGTACGTTTTTGGAGTATGGGAGGAAACTGGAGCACCTGGAGGAAACCCATGCGGTCAAGGGGAGTACGTACAAACTCCGTACAGCCAGCACCCATAATCAGGATCAAACTCGAATCTCTGGTGCTGTGAGGCAGCAACTCTACCTCTGCGCCACCGTGCTGCCCTGTTAATTGCCTCTTTTCATCGCTGAAGTGACATTTAGGAGCAGACTGATAGATAGGAATTGGCTGGATTGGATTTGCCTTGCTTTTTGTGAATAGAATATATCTGGGCAATTTCCATGTCATATTCATGCCAGTGTGTTGTCACTTTATTGGAACAGCTTGGCTGAAGGAGCAGATCGTTCTGGAGTGCAGGCCTTCCACACTGGAGCAGGGATGTTGTCTGATCCTTTTACAGTCTGACCACATCCTGTGCACTCATCCATTTCCTGATAGCATGGCGTGATTTGAATTGGCAGGAAACAGGCATCTGTGTTGGTGAATATCTCAAGAGCATGCCAGAATGGATCATCTGCTTGATAATTCAAGCTGAAAAATATTGCAGAAGCCTTCTCCTTAGTATTCTATTTAATTTAGTTTAGAAATACATCAAGCGAACAGACCATTCGGGCCACAGGGTCCAGGGTGACCATCAACCATTCGATCACACTAGCTCGATGTAACTCCATTTACAGAGCCAATTGACCTACAAACCTGCACGTCTTTGGAATGTAGGAATAAACCGCAGCATCCGGAGGAAAACCATGTTGTCGCAGGGAGAAGGTGCAAACTCCACTCAGACAGCACTGGTGACAGGATTGAATACGGGTCTCTGGCACTACGAGGCAACGGCTCTTCCACGTGCACCACTGTGGTGTCCTGTCTTTGTGGAAAGTTCACAGAGGCGGCACAGTGGAGCAGTGCTGGAGTTGCTGCCTTGCAGCACCAGAGACCTGCATTGGATCCTGACTGGGGGTGCTGTCTGTACGGAGTATACACGTTCTCTCTGTGACCGCGTGGATTTTATTTGGGTGCTCTGGTTTTCTCCCACACTCCAAAGACGTACTGGTTTGTGTAGGTTAATTGGCTTCGGCAAAATAAATTGTAAATCGTCCCTAGTGTGTAGGGTAGCGCAGTGGTATGGGGTGATTGCTGGCCAGCATGGACTCGGCAGGCCAAGGACCTGTTTCCATGCTCGATCTCTAAAGTAAAGTCTTTAGAGTCTCATAGTATTTACTCACTATTGCCTTTGGCCAGATGTGGTAGGACTGCAATGTTTCAATCTGATCTGTTGGCAGTGTGATTATTCAACATCTGCTTTTGGCTGTTTAGCATGCAGATGTTCTTGCATTTCAGCTTTACTGGGCCGATACATTAATATTTTGTAGATTTGTAGATGCACCACCAGCATGTCCTTCTACACTGCACAGAAAATCTGGATAATGCTGTGGCTTTATATTACTGGTTGAGAAAGAACATGCCAAGCCATGATTATGGATTGCGCTAAAGTACAATTCTAATGCTGCTCAATTTGTTGAGAGACTATAGCACTTCTGTAGAGTGATCCACCATAATGGAGGATGTCCCAGGTATGAAGACAGGTCACTGTGCAGTGAGCATCATCAACCAATGCTATCATAGACAGATGCATCTGCCACAGATTAGTGAGGATGAGGTTAAGTAGGATTGTCACGTGCAAGCTTTTGACTTCCTGCGTTCCAAGGGAACACAACAATACCTCATCATCCAACCCAACGCATAACCCAATGCATTTATTTCCTGCTGCACCGTGGTCTGGTCGCTATGTCTTCAGTTTTAGCACATCAACAGTGCCACTTTTCTGCCCAGTGTCCCTTCCCTCCCAACCAACCTCCAGCCAGCTATCCATTTCACAAACAGTAATGTTGTCATCAGCCAAAAATAAAACAGTACTGGAATTCTCTTGTGAAATGTTTTGTTTTGCAGTGCTCTCCTTTTTTTCAATTCAGCACTTGGCCTTTTGACCATACCTTT
Organism: Raja brachyura; assembly: GCA_963514005.1. The sequence goes on along the minus strand of OY740797.1, from coordinate 33,185,305 downwards.
CTTTGTCCATTCCTTCTACTCAGTATCCAAATCTACTTCTTTTGAAGCAGTCGGTTTGCAATATAATGTAGAGACAAGGAACTGCAACAGCAGTCTGAAGAACGGTGCCAAGCCAAAACATCACCTATCCATGTTCTTCTGGGGATGCTGCCTGACCTGCTGAGTTACTCCAGCACTTTGTATCCATTTGCAATATAATGTGCTATCTAATGAAGGCCAAGCTGATATAAATATTTGGCTGAAATAAATCACCAAGATCGAGTCATGTGAAAATTATTACTCACTATATTGTTACGGATAAGTTATTAATAAATTATAATTAAATTAATTTGCATATGTAAAGCAAGCCTAATTAGAGTTTCCCCAACAACTCAAAACTTTAAATGCTTATCTTTCTTGAATTTGGATAATATAATTGTTATGCCTTTAGGGATGATATTTTAATAAAATATGCTAATAGATCTAATTTACGCACAAATTGGGTTTATTACAGGCTATCTCCTACTGGACATGTAGACAGGTTGAATATTCACAGTGCTGAGGGAACGGTACACTATAATAAGATATAAACTAAACGAATTTCCGTGAAACTTATTTGAAGTGCATCAAAAGTGAGAGAACAGGAAATAATATTTGTGAAAGTATGGGGACCGGGAGCGAATGAATGATACAATTGCTGGGGTCAGGTGAAAGGGGCAAATGAAGCATATCTGGAGCTTACGAGGCGATACATAAATCTGAAATCACCAAAAGAGAAGAACATAAAACTGCCTGCTTGAAACGTGACATGGAACGTTGTAAAGGCTGATCATCTGAGGTTTTGTCATTTGATGGTTGAAATGCGTTGGGTTGGAAGATGATGTGGGGTTGAGTTTCATTGGAACATAGGAAGCCAAAGGCTTAGAGCTCAGAGCGTGGTGGAGAGTTCACACGACAGGCACCTGGAGGCAGAGGATCATCTGTGGAATGAAGAGAGCTGTTGTGCTAATCTATGTGTAGAGCCCCCAAATTGTAAGCATCAAATACAATGTCATAAATTGGAAAATAAAAATACAGGTAGTTTGTGGATTCATCGGGGAAAAAGTGCTTGGCTTACAGGAATATGGGGGAAGGAGGTGGTATATCCTTTGGGCGCCAAACATTCCAGCATTGTGTCTCCCACTTTGTTTCCTCTCTCTCCTCTTCTGATATTTCATGTTTGTTGTCTCCTACTTACATCTCCATCAGGCAAACCCTTTGCCATCATCTTTCAGCAACACCGCCACCACTATTGCCATTCAGTCTCTTCAACTTTCCACCCAGTCACAGACCTTTTGTTTTATCTTCCTACCCCTCCCCTCTTTTTCAGCCTTACAGAGATAATCTAATTTATAACTTCCCAGTTCTAATGATAGATCATCCATTTGAAATGGAAGCCCTGTTTCTGTCTCCGCAGATGATACAGTATCTGACATGCCCAGTACTTTTTATTTCTGATTTCCAGCATCTGCAGTGTTGTGATTTTAGATACAATTTTGAATAATTCTGTGAACATAGATATGCACATTTTAACATATAGGTTTTAATACTGTGGGGCACTATATTATTTCTTGATTTGTATGCAGCGTTGATAAATGGAGAGCACACCATTTATCTCTTCGCTTATGCTTCTACAATAATTATTTTGGAAAGTTCTTGCCATTTTGCTTTATTCAGTGAATTGAGATCTTTGCCTTTTTATGATAAACAGAACAGAAATTACATCTTCCATTATTTGTGAACTAAATTAATGTGTCATATAAAATAAGGCTTCAGTATGACTTTTCTTTCACTGGTCGATGGGAATAAATCTAGCATGATATTCTTTTGGAAGTAATCTTAGATTAAGCTAACGTTCTAATTAAAAACAGTAAATGCTGGAAATGCTCAGGAGATCAGGCAGCATTTAGCTGATAAACCTGAACCATCAACTTTGTTGAAACAAGGAACTGCAGGTGCTGGTTTACAAAAAAAAGTGCTGGAGTAACTCAACAGGTCAGGGTGCATCCCTTGAAAACATGAATAGGTTTATCACATTCCTCTGCATATAGCAATCAGGTCAGGACCCTTCTTAAGACTGAACTATATGGATTGGTGACATTTCGGATCAGGACCCTTCTTCAACTTTGTTTCTCATTCCACCAATGCTCTGTGACTCATGAGTGTTTCACTTTTTTTTAGTTCTCATTACAGATTGGTTTCTGTTTTGATGAGATAATTGATTTAAATATTATCCTGTGCTATATTATTTTATAATAAGGCAAAAATTCTATTTTAGAAAATTGATAGGCTATTGATATCTATGACGAACCAGCAAACAACTGAATTGAGAGGTTTGATTCTCATCCACTCATTTGTGTCCATTCTGCTCCATGTTTGATAAAGGTTCCTCAATAACGTTAATGAGAAATATTTAAAGTTAAACACTCCAGAAAACCTATGTTACTGAATCTAGTTTCCCTTCTTAAAATAAGCAGAGGGTGATGGTCAAATCTAGTGACTTGGGCCAACTTTACTTTTATTTGCAAGTTAAAGTGAATTTCTTTTCTCGCGTAACCTGGTTAGCAAATAGGATTACAACACTTGTTTTATTCATCAATCAATCAATCAATCAATCAATCAATCAATCAGTTTTATTCGTCACTTGCACATAAAGTGCAAGTGAAATGAATTTGCCAGCAGCGGTAAAATGAAAAAGAACACACAAAAACACAATAAAAATTTAACACGAACATCCACCACAGCATTCATCACTGTGGTGGAAGGCACAAAATTTGGCCAGTCCTCCTCCATTTTCCTCAGTGGTCGGGACCTCAACCCTCCACAGCCGCCGCTGCTGTGTCCAGGTGTCCAGATGTGCAGATAAGGTAAAAAGTCCAGGCAAGTCGTGAATCGGTGCTTCCCTACCGGAGACCGCAGCTTCAGGTTGGTGTAGGCCGCAGGCCAGCGGTCGAAGATTTAAAGTTCCCACCGTGCCGCAGCCAGAAGTACTGCAGACCGCAGGGCCGGCGGTCGAAGCTCCCCTCCAGGGATCCCCAGCGAGGGACCCCGCTCAGGATGGTAAGTCCCCGCTGTAAACACACTAAAAAAACAAAAAAAGTAGAAAAAACTGACACGCTGCTGGCAGAGCTGCCGGCTTACAGCGCCCCCACCGACGACATGGTCAGCCTGACATTAAATTACATGCAAAACAAAGTTAACCTGGATAATGCATATAACAAAAATATTTTTAAGCAGAATTTGGAGAACCGGACATTCCTCGCTATGATAGAATTATATCCCTGACACTTATATCCACATCCAAACACTTTTGGGAGAAAAAGCGCTTCCTGGACATATCAGGAGTATAATCGATCCAATAAAGACATTTACTTTAGATCCAATAAAGACATTACTGGTTCACTCTTACCAGACAACTTAAACTGAATAAACGACAAAAAGTTTTAAGATGGATAGCTTTGGATAATGAATTTAAACCAAGGATGTATGACTCAACATTTAAAGAGTGGATGAAGAAAAGAATGACTGCATTTTGTACTGTTATTGAAAATGGAGACCTAAGAAGTTTTCAAGATTTGAAGGATAGATTTGCACTTCGGAACCAAGACTTGTTTAGATACCTCCAACTGAGAGATTATTACAATAAAAAGGTAAAAAGTGAGGCACTAGAAGAAAAGAATCCAGTGATAGAAGTGATAGTTAGTGCGTATCATCAAAAAACATTAAGGATTATTTCTAAACTTTATCATAGTTTAATGGAATGTCAAGCTAAAACTACATTTTATGTAAAATTTAAGTGGGAAAAGGAATTGAACATCACAATCTCAGAAGAAGAATGGCATCATATGTGTGTAACTACAGACATCCACTAATTCACAAAATTGGAGAGAATTTAATTGGAAAAATTTGATTTGTTTCTTTATTATGCCTAACATAAAAAGCAAACAAATTCTAAGGCAGCAAACCTGCTGGAGGCAATGTGGTTAAACAGATGCAAATCATGCACATAACTTCTGGAGTTGCCCAAAAATAGAACCATTTTGGGACAGAGTGAATTCAGAATTAACAGAGGTATTTGGATATACAGTCTGCAAGAAGTGTTCCATTTTATACCTGGGTAATATAAATACAGTGGTGCTGAAGGAAGACCATTACTTGGTTAGAATCCTACTCACAGCTGGCAGAAAGGCCATTACAAGAAACTGGCTTGGAGCGGACACACCCAGACTTAGACAATGGTTAGACATAGTACAGGAAATATTTGTCATGGAGAAAATGACATATTCTCTAAGAGTGAAATAAGACGACTTTAATAGAAAATGGGAAAAATGGATTAGGTATAGAAATAAAGACATCAACACTATAATTTTATAGACAATAATGTAAGTTATTGGAAAATGTTTTAATATGAAAATAGTTCTGTATACTGCATCATTAATTGTAAACTGAACCCCCTGCTGCACTGTTGTACGTTTCACTGTAATGTTGTATGTTTTGTCGTTATATTTGTGTTTTATTTGTGTATACATAAAAGTGTAAAAAAAAGAAAATAATTTTTGTATCATTAATTGTTGGAAATACAAGATAAAAGATATCATGTGGTTAATAGTGGATCTGTATAAACTGTCTTGCAACATTTTTGTTTGTGCTGGGTATCTCTACCTGACCATGAGTCTGTGGATGATTTACATACTAATAATGGCATGCATATTAAACTTGCTGTGATTATCCATCAAAAGTCTGGACCATTAATCCAGAATTTTAACCCTTATTGTCTTGTATCATTAAACAGTACCATTTGCAGTGAGAATCTTTAACCATTTACTTAGAAAGCATGAAACAGCATTTAGCGTACTGAATTAAATTAAAGAGGAAGGGTGAGGTGTTTATCAATTGCACAATTATTCAACAAGGGCAATTAATTGAAAGATATTTACTTGTGTTGGTGATAATCCATTAGTCTCGTTGTCTTTGGTGAAAAGAAAGTTAATTACCGTGATGACAAATGTATCAATGTTTCACTCGTGATGGAAAACCTTGATTTTACACACAAAATCTTCAATTAGTGATCTCACTGTGGGGATGTTTTTCAAAAGGGTAATAGAGAAGTAATGAGATCAGAAAAGGTCAAACTCGGTCGTCTTAGTTTGTCAGTTTGATTAATATATTTCAAGTTCTTTAGATGGCTGTAAGGGTCTTTGTCACCTAACGTTTTTCATGGAAATGTAGTTGGAGTGACCGTTTATTAGCCTTACTGTGGCTTACTCAGCCATTCAGAATCAAGACCATTTATAAGGTTTGTTTGAAATAATACAAGATCACCTTAGCTTCCTATTTCGCCCACCAGCCCCATTTCATGCTTTTTGAAACAAAAAATTGGGAGTCAGTGTTCTAGAATACACTCACTGGTAACCAATTAGAACATTTGATTTAAACATTTTGCTGGGACAATGAGTGCAACAACTTTGTATTTTGCTCATATTTATGTTCTTGTTGGTTGAGATCAGGATTAATTTAGTTTGGTGTAAATGTTGACAAATAATTTCTTCTGTAATGATTTAAAAGCTATCTATGTAGCCAAAGATTTTCATTTTGATTGCTAGTCCTTTACAGGAACAGCAATTTCCTTGCGACAATTTATATTTTTGTAAAATAGATCCGACATAAACGGAACAAATAATTAGTAATTGCACAAAATTATCTGGAATTATTTTAATTGATTTTTGCCTGAAGTTTTATTGACTGTTTTCATGCACATGTTTTATACAGTTGAAGTATCGTAAGCTGCTTTGTGGTAATATTAGCAAGCAAATGTTCAACAAAAAAGAATGTATAATTTTGATTTGTTGATTTTTATTATGGGTCAACAAATACTTGCATGGCGGCACGACGGCGCAGCGGTAGAGTTGCTGCCTTATGGGCTTGTCCCACTTAGGCGATTTTTCAGGCGATTGCCGGCGACTGTCAAGTCGTAGCAGGTGGCTGAAAAACCGGTGACTGGAATGGCGACTATCAGTGTGGAACACACACACACGCATACACACATCGCTTCCTTCACCAGCCAGTTATGCAGGCGGGGGACAGGACAAGCGGGGGAAGCGCTGTCTGAGTGAAATTCACACGGTGCAAAGTCAATGTGATACAGACACACACCACAATGAACAGGAAGGTTGGCGCTGTAATTGGCAGTGAAAGCACAGTGTACGGGAAGGGTCACGTAAGTCCTTTGAAAGAGGGGGGGAGAGGGTGGAGAAGGGGGGAAAAGGAGACAAATTTTAAGAAGCCAGAGATATACGACTATGAAGCTCGGCAGACATTAACATTACCGGTCGGTTATCCTTGGTTCTGAAAACTACTGTTTACGTTTTTTTCCCCCAATGAGCCAATGAAATTCACGGTCAGCACCAGCGCCAACCTACAACAACCTATGACAACCTACGACCTCCTGGCAATCCACTACCACTGGACCTACGTCACGAGAATTCTCACTACTCTCCATGGCGTCAAAATTCTGGTCGCCGCTTATTTTTCAACATGTTGAAAAATTAGCGGCGACCAGAATGAAGCCGCGACTAGTTACAAGAATGCGGGAATTACTCACCACCATGCAGGCGACACCCCGGCAACCTCCGGCGATCGTGTGGCAACCTTGTGGCGACCTTGTGACGACCTCATAGTCTCCTGTAGTCGCCTAAAAAGTCGCGTAAGTGGGACAGGCCCATTACATTGCTTGCAGTACCGGATACCCGGGTTCGATCCCGCCTACAGGTACAGGGTTCGATCCCGCCTACAGGTTTGTACGCTCCCCCCGTGACTGCATCTTCGACATCTTCGGTTTCCTCCCACACTCCGAAGACATACAGCTTTGCAGGTTAATTGTCTTTGTGTATGTGTAAATTGACCCTAGTGTGTGTAGGATAGTGTTAATGTGTGGGGATCACTGGCCGGCGCGAACTCGGTGGGCTGAAGGGCCTGTTTCCGCGCTGTATCTCTAAACTAAAGTATAATCATGCAAAGGTGTATTTAATGTGATAACCAAGATATTTGTAACATACAGATTTCTGTTGCAGCATCTGCCTGCTGCAGCAATACGCTTTTTTTACATTATAAAATGGGATTGTGATGTATGAATATTAAACAAATTCTTATATTGCTGTTTTAACATAAGTGATAGCACATTTATTTTAAGCAAGTTAATGTTTGCTTAAAAATACAGGGAAAGTGAATTTCAGACAGATGCACAAACCTTGCAACACTTGTAGTCCATGGCATCATTTCAAGCCGTTGGAGGCTAAACAATTCTCAGGAGTGATTTAACACCTTCAATAACTAAATGAAAGTATCAGATAATGTATTACATTGCCAAAGTTAAACCTGAAAGGTTTGTCGCAATTGCTACAGAAACCTAGGTTCAATAACTGCATTGAAATTATTACAGTGTTCATTTTTGACATACATGGTGAATTACACTGAGTATTTTTATTTTGATCTCGGGTCATCAGTAAACATTAATTGGAATGTATAGCTTGTACCAATTTATGTTGAAGGATTAAAGATTATTAATTTATATTCTAAGTGTTATTGAATAGCAATTAGCAGTTTTTTTTGCCTCAAACGTCTGTGACAAATATATACATTTAGACCAGAGTAGTTAAAACTAGATAACATTTGTATGTTATGACATATCATTGGTAATGCATGAATAGTTATTTGTGAAACTACTGTTTTGAAAATGTATACAATTATGTTATTATTGCTTCATAGTTTATCGTAGCTTATTATTCGATAAATTTGATGTGTTTGACATTATAACTGATTGTTAAGTATTGATATCCTTTTTCCCCTTAACAAAGTGCTTTTATTGCATAATCACAGTTACAAAGTATTGCAAAGATCAAAACTGCCCTGCAGTTTGCAAACATCAGTCGTCAAATGACAACCCCCCGTTGGTACCGGTTGACCAAAGATCAGGAGTGTGGGGTTGAAATGTAGTCAAAACCAAAACCTAAGCCACTTCAGATATATTATTGATATCCTTGTGTTTCAATGACAACAGAGTGGCTCTTGATGACTGTGAGTGTGGTCAAACAAATTGAACCACGTCCAGACAACTTATGTTGAATATTCAAAATTAATTTTGCCATTAATTTTGAGGTGACAATTGCAACTACACAGATTCCACCCTCAGTTCACAGTATCATCTGAAACCTTGTTTAGATTGCTGCCTCACTGCTTCCAGTGATCAATTATTTTTCTTAATACAATTTTCTTAACACAATTGATCAATTGCAATTGACTAATTAATGCCAGCAAAATTTAAATAGTGGATGGCAATTGACTTTTCAACTCTGAGCAAAAAAATAAATTAGCGCAATTGTGCTTTGTAATTTAATACGTGAATTAGAGAGATGTCACAAACCGTGTACCTGCTCTCCTGTTCTTGTAGACCTTGTGCAGAGGGAAGAGAGGAAACTACTGTTCTCTCCCATCTCCTAAAATAGTTTTGAGTGTATGTTGCTGACTAACCATAATATGATGGGGTATTACCAAAATGTGACGACTGATACTTCTCTAATACTGATACTTCTCTAAGTTGCTTAACCTTTAACAAGAAGGAAATAAACGAACTGCAACACACAGTTCAATCTATTTTACAGTACAGTGTGACTGAAATAGCATTGATACAAAATTGTGTTTGAATATGTGATGCTAATATCCTATGCTTTCAGAAGTTTCATTGTTAAAATAGATTTGGAACCATTTTATCCAAAATATAAAGTGGAAAGTATTGGGTATAGATTTCACATGAACTATACAGATATTGGAACCATTTTAATTTTTTTGCAGTATCTATACAACATAAAACATTGAATTGTATGGTGCTTCAGAATATCAGAAGCCAATTGGTGTAATATCGAGGTAGTTTTTTGCAGAATAATTGTGATAAATTATTAACCTACACGAGAAAGGGAAAAAAAACTTTAATTCAATTTTTCATTGCTTAACCTTGCGATACGTGTTCTGCTTTTTCACCTGCATTGCTTCCTGGAAGATGGAATAGATGGGGAACAGTATGGCAATGATGAACATCTCTAGTAATGTCCTTCCAATATAGTCTTCACCTCAGTAGGAATGCGGAAGGACACCCGCTTGTGTTGTTCCCCTGTGCCATGCCATAATGTAACGTGGTGAACCCTGATGCAGCTGCTACTTAGGCGGCAGTTTCTGCTCAGTGCCAGCAGTCCTTTGGCAGCTAATCCCAGCTAAGTTTTTTGCTTTGGCTGGCACCGTGAACTAATTAGCTGGCATATGCCTGTTGCCAGCTGTCAAATAAGCACCTTTCCCATAACTCAATGACGCTTTATAAGGTGAGCAGAGCAGATGAAATTACAAGGGGAACAGATTCAAGTCATGCACAGTTTTTTGAAAAGTAAATGTTATGTTATAATAAGTAATAAATATTATGTTGTGATTCACTTCCTTAAAACTTTGTATTTTTTAGTTTTAGAAATACAGCGTGGAAACAGGCCCTTCGGCCCATGCGATCCCCATACACTAGCACTATCCTACACGCTAGGGACCATTTTTATGAAAGCCAATTAACCTACAAACCTGTACGCCTTTGGAGTGTGGGAGGAAATCGGAGCACCCAGGGAAAACCCCACACGGTCACAAGGAGAACGTACAAACTTCATACAGGCAGCACCCGCAGTTAGGATTGAACCTGGGTCTCCAACACTGTAAGGCTGCAACTCTACCGCTGCGCCACCATGCTGCCCTGTTATAACATACATAAGGGAATCAATACAGTTTGCATATTTTGACCTGGCTCATTGAGACTAACTGTGATTAGTGAAATTCCTCACGTTAGGAAGACTATTATGTAGACCGTGTGTTTATTTGTTCTCAGGGAAATAAAACTTACATAGTAAAGTGGAGGGCAGGGATTCAAGTTTCTGGATCATTGGAACCTCTTTCGGGGAAGGAGTGACCTGTATAAAAAGGACGGGTTGCACTTGAACCCAAGGGGGACCAGTATCTTGGCGGGGAAATTTGCAAAGGCTACTGGGGGGACTTTAAACTAGATAGGTTGGGGGGGAGGGACTCAAATAGAAATAGCTAGGAGATGGTGTCTGAGGCAGGAGGCAGAGAAGGGAAGCACTCAGACCCAACATGTATGGGAGGAAGAAGAAAAAAATAATAAACAGAGAATAAGAGGTGGTGGGTGTCTTAAAGGTGTGAGCATAGAGAAGGAGGGGTATAAAATGACAATAGAAGCAAATGGTAGCAAGGTGAAAATTAATACTGGCTGGCAGACAAATCCAGGAAAAAAATCAAAAGGGGCCACTTGTCAACATAATTGTATAAAGGGTAAAAGTGTTGTAAAAACAAGCCTGAAGGCTTTGTGTCTCAATGCGAGGAGCATTCGTAATAAGGTGGATGAGTTGAAGGTGCAGATAGCTATTAATGACTATGCTATAGTTGGGATCACGGAGACATGGCTCCAGGGTGACCAAGGCTGGGAGCTGAACATCCAGGGATATATAATATTCAGGAGGGATAGACGGAAAGGAAAAGGTGGGGTAGCGTTGCTGGTGAGAGAGGAGATTAATGCAATAGAAAGGAAGGACATTAGCATGGAGGATGTGGAATCGATATGGGTAGAGCTGCGAAACTCTAAGGGGCAGAAAACGCTAGTGGGAGTTGTGTACAGGCCACCTAACAGTATTATTGGAGTTGGGGATGGCATCAAACAGGAAATTAGAAGTGCGTGCAACAAGGGTAACACAGTTATAATGGGTGACTTAAATCTGCATATAGATTGGGTGAATCAAATTGGCAGGGGTGCTGAGGAAGACGATTTCTTGGAAAGTATGCGGGATAGTTTTCTAAACCAGCATGTGGAGGAACCAACGAGAGAGCAGGCTATTCGAGACTGGGTATTGAGTAATGAGGAAGGGTTAGTTAGCAGTCTTGTTGTGCGTGGCCCCTTGGGCAAGAGTGACCATAATATGATTGAGTTCTTCGTTAGGATGGAGAGTGACATAATTAAGTCAGAAAGAAGGGTTCTGAACTTAAACAAAGGTAACTTTGAAGGTATGAGCCGTGAATTAGCCAAGATAGACTGGCAGGTGAGTCTTAAAGGGTTGACAGTGGATGTGCAATGGAAGGTATTTAAAGACTGCATGGATGAAGTACAAAAATTGTTCATACCAGTTTGGAAAAAGAATAAATCAGGGAAGGTGGTGCATCCGTGGATAATGAGGGAAATCAGGGATAGTATAAAAACTAAAGATGAGGCATACAAATTGGCCAAAAAAAGCAGCCTACCAGAGGACTGGGAGAAATTCAGAATCCAGCAGAGGAGGACAAAGGGCTTAATTAGGAAAGGGAAAATAGACTACAAAAGGAAACTGGCAGGGAACATAAAAACTGACTGCAAACGCTTTTATAGATATGTGAAGAGAAAGAGACTAGTTAGAACAAATGTTGGTCCCTTGCAGTCAGAAGCAGGTGAATTGATCATGGGGAACAAGGACATGGCAGACCAATTGAATAACTACTTTGGTTCTGTCTTCACTAAGGAAGGCATAAATAATCTGCCGGAAATAGCAGTGGACCGGAGGTCAAATAAGATGGCGGAACTACTTTCTTTATACTTTTTTCACTCTATAAAAAAAAGTGAGGCCAATATATATATTTTGTTAACATTTATATAATTTTGGAAAGATGTATCAACTATATTTGGAAAAAAATGCTATATTATTTGTTATATGTATGGCCTCTAATAAAAATATATTCAAAAAAAAAAAAGATGGCGGAACTGAGTGAAATCCAGGTTAGCCGGGAAGTGGTTCGGTAAATTGAATGGATTAAAGGCCGATAAATCGCCAGGGCCATATGGTCTGCATCCCAGAGTGCGCAAGGAGGTAGCCACAGAAATAGTGGATGCATTAGTGATAATTTTTTAAAACTCCTTAGATTCTGGAGTAGTTCCTGAGGATTGGAGGATACCTAATGTAACCCCACTTTTTAAAAAAGGAGGGAGAGAGAAAGCTGGGAATTACAGACCAGTTAGTCTAACATCGGTAGTGGGGAAACTGCTAGAGTCAGTTATTAAAGATGGGATAGCAGCGCATTTGGAAAGTGGTGAAATCATTGGACAAAGTCAGCATGGATTTACAAAAGGTAAATCATGTCTGACGAACCTTATAGAATTTTTCAAGGATGTAACTAGTAGAGTGGATAAGGGAGAACCAGTGGATGTGTTATATCTGGACTTTCAGAAGGCTTTCGACAAGGTCCCACATAAGAGTTTAGTATATAAACTTAAAGCACTTGGTATTGGTGGTTCAATATTGATGTGGATAGAGAACTGGCTGGAAGACAGGAAGCAAAGGGTAGGAGTAAACAGGTCCTTTTCAGAATGGCAGGCAGTGAGCAGTGGGGTACCGCAAGCCTCAGTGCTGGGATCCCAGCTATTTACAATATACATTAATGATTTGGACGAGGGAATTGAATGCAACATCTCCAAATTTTCAGATGACACTAAGCTGGGGGGTGTAGTTAGGTGTGAGGAGGATGTTAGGAGGCTGCAGGGTGATTTGGATAGGCTGAGTGAATGGGCAGATTCATGGCAGATGCAGTATAATGTGGATAAATGTGAGGTTATCCACTTTGGTGGCAAAAACATGAGGGTAGACTATTATCTGAATGGTGGCAGATTAGGAAAAGGGGAGATGCAACAAGACCTGGGTGCCATGGTACACCAGTCATTGAAAGTAGGCATGCAGGTGCAGCAGGCAGTGAAGAAAGCAAATGGTATGTTAGCATTCATAGCGAAAGGATTTGAGTATAGGAGCAGGGAGGTTCTACTGCAGTTGTACAGGGTTTTGGTGAGACCACACCTGGAGTATTGCGTACAGTTTTGGTCTCCAAATCTGAGGAAAGTCATTCTTGCCATAGAGGAGGTTCAGAGAAGGTTCACCAGACTGATTCCTGGGATGTCAGGACTTTCATATGAAGAAAGACTGGATAGACTCGGCTTGTACTCACTGGAATTTAGAAGATTGAGGGGGGATCTTGAAGAAACTTACAAAATTCTTAAGGGGTTGGACAAGCTAGATGCTGGAAGATTGTTCCCGATGTTGGGGGAGTCCAGAACATGGGGTCACAGTCTAAGGATAAGGGGGAATTCCTTTAGGACCGAGATGAGGAAAACATTCTTTACACAGAGAGTGGTGAGTCTCTGGAATTCTCTGCCACAGAAGGTCGTTGAGGCCAGTTGATTGGCTATATTCAAAAGGGAGTTGGATGTGGCTCTTGTGGCTAAAGGGATCAGGGGGTATGGAGAGAAGGCAGGTACGGGATACTGAGTTGGATGATCAGCCATGATCATATTGAATGGCGGTGCAGGCTCGAAGGGCCGAATGGCCTACTCCTGCACCTATTTTACTATGTTTCCATGTTTCTAAAGCTTTTTGTGTTTGACTCTTTGGACTTGCATTATTTTGGCTTGATGTTTTCCTTTTTTTTGTTTCGACTTTAGCAGATGGTTAGTTGAACATGTCTCTAGTATTTAGTAGGAAGTATCTCTCTTTTTCATGTTTGCCAGGATTCTATCACGAAGACAAGGATTAGACAAAGCATTCAATTAACTAGTCCCTTTTACAAAGAGTGGCTAGTCTCATGTTAAATAATAATTCAACTATAACATGTAGCAACATAGAAAATATTGGAGAGGTAGGAATTATATATTCTGTTAGCGGCAATGAATTATGTTCCTTTCAGGAGCCGATTTTACATTTCACATATTCCTGATTTTCCTCGCATTCTTTAGAACAATCAATAATTAATTAGAATAGAATTAAAGCTTGCACTTATTTTATTATCGTGGCAAAACTTTCCGTTTTCTTCTTTAATCTTTTGTGCATCCCTCATTACTGATGAGTATTCTATTTGTCCTAAGTTTATCTGTAAAAGTTTATTGTTTGTAGAAAACACGTAGTGCTGGAGTAACTCAGTGGATCAGTCAGCATCTGTGGAAGGAATGGATAAGGATGTTTCCTGTAAATGGCTTGATTGTAATCGTGCTTTGTCTTTCTGCTGACTGGTTAGCATGCAACAAAAGGTTTTCACTGTACCTCGGTGCACATGACAATAAACTAAACTGAACTGAAGTTCCAGTCGGGATCCTTCTTCAGATTGGGAGAAGGGTCTCAACCTGAAACAACCTGAAATGTCGCCTATCTCATCCTTCCACTAATGCTGCCTGACCCACCTAGTTGCTCCCGCACTCCGTGTTTTGCTCAAGATCCCAGCATCTGCAATTCCTGTGTCTCCATTGTTTTTGCTTAATCAGTTTAGTTAAAGCCCTCCCTCTTTCTTCAGTCCAGGAAAGCCTTTTGTTTTATATCTTCCCACTTTTATTAATGAGATCCTATAACTAGTCCCATCATAGATATGTTGTGGTCAAACACACCTTTCAACAAGATAACCTCTTTACTTTCATTTCCTTCTGATATTAATCCCACTTGACTTTCTATTGGCTTTAATAAATTATCAATCCAATAGAAGGATTTATGGCAATCTCCCTTGATGTGCATTTTAAATCAAATAATAGTTCATGCTTGGTTGTATATTATCTGTTGTCTTTGTGGGTGCAGCTTTTCTTTCCTTATTCCCAGCATCTTTCTGTTTTCGTTTTAATTTCAAATTGTATTCTTTATGACCATCTACCTTCTTTGTATCATTCTGCAGATTTAATTAGTTTCCAAGGAATCTGTAACTCCCTTCCTATTCTCTTTGTTCACAATAGGTTTAAAGTGAGAGGGGAAAGATTTAATAGGAATCCGTGGGGAATTTTTTTCACACAGAGAGTGGTGTATATATGGAATGGACTGCTAGAGGAGGTAGTTGAGGCAGGGTCTATCACGGTATTTAAAAAACATTTGTCGAGGTGCATGGATAGGTAAGGTTCGCAGGCATATGGGCCAAACACAGGCAGTTGGGACAAGTGTAGATGGGGCAATTTGGTCGGCATGGGCAAGTTGGGCCAAAGGGTCTGTTTTTGTGCTGAATTACTCCTCAACTCTATGACCCAGGCTTCTTCTAAGTCTTTGAATTATGTTCCATCTCCTTTCATTTTGTTTACTGACTAACCACTTCCCTTGTAAACACCCGACACGTCAATAATGGTACTAAAAAATGCTGGAGAAACTCAGCAGGTGCAGCAGCATCGATGGAGCGAAGAAAATAGGCAACGTTTCAAGCCGAAACCCTTCTTCAGAATGGTTCCCCTTTGAATTACCCATTTGATTGACTCTTAAACTTCACCCATCACCTCACCCTTAACATTCAATGCCTTATGTCCTATTCCAAAGGAGAGTCTCCAGGTTTATTCCTGGGATGAGAGGGTTGTCCGATTAAGTGAGGTTAGCGGGGTTATGCTTATATTTCTTGGTGTTTAGAAGAAATTAGGAGTTTAGAAAAAGTTTAGAAGAATGAGGGATGAGCTTGTTCAAACATTCCAATGGGGCTTGAAAGGATAGATGTTTAGATGTTTCTACTATTGGGAATGTCATGAACAAGGGGGCACAAATAGTTGAAAGATCAAATAAGTGAGGGCTGTGGGGCAACAAACAATCTACCGGAGTTACTCAGCAAGGCAGTCAGCATCGGGCGTGTGAAATTGGCAGTCGATGTTTTGGTTTAGGTGCCTTTATCTGGACCAGGAAAACTGGCGCAGAAGAGGTGTTGGTGCCATCATTGATCAGCTATGTTGAACGGAGGGCCAGGCTTGAGGGGCTGAGTGACCTTGTCCAAACTTATTTCCTTTCTTTCTTACACCCAACTCGGCAGCTCCAGAGCATGTATGTAATGCCTCAAATAACCTCATGCTCTTTCTATCCCAAACGTCCAGGGCTTCTTTAGATTTTTGATTACAGTGAGGTGAAGAATCTGTCCCAGTAATAGAGTAACACTAAGTACTTAATGTTGTTTCTAATTATACAGGATCTATTTACATTAGTTTAAGATACAGTGAGATACAATGTGGGAACAGACCATTTGGCCCACTGAGTCCGCGCCGACCAGCGATCCCCGCACATTTAACATTATCCTACACACACTAGGGACAATTTACAGAAGCCAATTAGCCTACTAACCTGTACATCTTTGGAGTGTGGGAGCTCCCAGAGAAAACCCACGTAGGTCACAGGGAGAATGTACAAACTCTGTACAGGCGGCACCTATAGTCAGGATCGAACCCAGGACTCTGGTGTGTAAAGGCAGCAACTCTACCACAGTATCACTGTACCATGTATAAATTTAATAATGTATTTTCTTGATGTGACTGTCACTGACAAGGTGGCCATTTTTTTACCCAATCCTAAATGCCAAATCGGAATCTCCTTTAAACAACTGCCAACTGTCCAACAAAAGTAGTATTGCAAAATTGTGACGGAAGAGGTCCCCAGAACCTAAAGCTGAGAGCAATGATGAGATGTTGCTGTGTGCTTGGGTAAAATGAGTGGAGTAGGATTTTAACATAGTGTTCTCATGTGACTATTCCCTTGTTTTCAGCAAGTAAGGAAGAAATGTTGAAATTGTCGTGCTATTTTCCTGAAATGTGTTTAATGCATACTGCAGTCACAGGCCGTGACTGATGCCTTAGTATAACAAAAGTAGGCATAGTGTAAAATGTATCACAATCAGTAAAGTATGAAATATATCAGTGGCATTCTATATGTAGAAAACTCTGGTTGCAACAGCAAGTCCTGAAGTATCACTCTAGTCTGATCTGAGAAACATCTGTACAGTATAATCCTGACTTCCTTCCATCCATCTTTACATTAATGTAACCACATCCTTAATTTTATGAACTCAAAATGTCAGGACCAATTTCTTTTGCTGTACTTTACTAAGTGATTTTAGTCAGTCCTTTTGAACAATGTCCATCACAGGCCGTTTTTCCCTCAAAGTACGACCTTATTCTTTAAAAATTCGCTATCTTCTTCATGTATTCCCTCCCTCCCCACCTCCTAATATATTGCACATAATTCCTTTGGCTAGGATGTATTTCCTAATTATCTTAAAATATTTAAAGGTAGGCAGATAAATGAAGATGGAAAATATAGACCTGGAGGCTGACATAGTACAGATTCTTCCTGCCACTTTACAATTGAAGACTCATAGACCAATATGGATGAATAACTTTTGTGCCTGAAGCTTGGCAGAAGATGATGACTGTACTCTACACTGCCCATGTAGATACAGAATCATTATTCATTCTTCTTCTGTACTCGACTCCCTCAAGCTTCGTGGTCTACAGGAACTGCAACTTAACTCTCACTCTTTTAATGCCCCGCACTTACCCTTTAGGGCCACACTACCCACCATCTTCATTCAGTAATCCTCTGATCTCTTGCAAGTATCGTGAAATAGAACTGCATCGTAATTTTTCAAGAAGTTATTTTCTGAACAAAAGCATTAAAAATTCTCTGCCTCTGGGTTTCAATTTGGAATTGTTCACTTTCCTCTTTGTATGTAAGCTTGTATCAGCATGTATTTGATTTTGTAATATGTTATGCAGAAAAATCAATAGATTTTTAAAAAGTATGTATAAATTATGTATAGAAATGAATTTGCACGGTATATGTAATTTACTATTTTCTCTTTCCTTGGTGCACTAATGACCTTGCCACAGTTAAAAGTAAACCAGCTATAGGAAGACTAGTCTGATAACCATTAAACTGCCAGTTTTAAAATAAAGTATATTTGGGTGAAGTTGCATTATTTAATGGTGACCAATAAATTTTGAGTGTATAATCATTCTAATCCAAAAGGCATGTTTGTTTTAAACTAGTGTCATGTGCTGACATTTTTACTTGATTTTAACTTTACACTAAAAAAGTATAAGATGTACATTTTTTAATTATGATTTAAAATAAAAGCTAATTCACAGTAGCTGATGAAATATGCAGTACAGTGTAGTGAAATTGACTTGTGTAGCATACGGGAAGCATGACTTTTAAATGATATAAACTTATTAGGTTATTCAGAGAAGCTGTATCAATTTTGTATGAAGTTATATTTAAAGGAGTGAGTGTGCAGTAAATATGTCCATTTCATAGACATACTTGAGAAATAAAGATACATTACTATTTGAAGCATGATGGCACAAATTTACATTTTTATTTCATGTTTGTACAGCAAATGCATTTCTTGTTTAAATGAAGCATTGCTGCTGGAAGATAGAGTCATACTTGTCACTGTTTGTTGTTGAACAAAATTAAGAGAAATGGAAATGTTGGAACAAACTGCTCCCTACACTGTATCCCACAAAAGCTATTGCTGACAGGTACGAACCAGTCTAGCTCCATAAAATAGACTCTCTGGTTTGTGATGTATACTTTTGTAACCCTAGTGTGAAACTAATGAATGATCTTCAGTAGTTCGAGTGTAAGAAAATAATTTCACTGTGTGTTTGCACATGTGGCAATAAAAGCATCATTGCACCATTGGTTTCTCCCTTACAAAATGGATAATGCAGAGGAAAATCTTGTGCATGCATTGGGTATTCTTTATTCCTTTGTTCAATTTCCACGCAGACTTCCAATTTGTTTATTATATTATCTAGTGAGTACTGTGTTTACAAACCTGTTGTGCAGCTACAAATAAGAATTTAATTATTTCATCTCGTAACCTAGGACAGTGAAAAACTCTGGACTTTTAACTCTTGTAAATTTGAGGAACAGCAGCTCACCTTCTGTATAGGTATACTGCAGCCTTCTGGAATCAGCAAGGAATCATGCACTGTCAGGGCACTCATTGTTTTTGTCTGTATCAGCACTGTTCATTTCTGCTACCATTCCAGCCCCATCTATGATACTGGCTTAATTTTTCTCTCTGCATTAGCACCTCCCAAACCGCTGGACATTTTCTACAGCCCCAAGTTAAACAACTTCCTCTGTTTGTGTTGTCGGGGTTAAATTTCCTGCAATTTACAGCCTTTGTTTTTTTCTTCTCTCTCTCTCTTTCTCTCTCTCTCTCTCTCTCTCTCTCTCTCTCAAACCTCTCACTCTGCTCCATCCCCTTTACCCATTCTCTATGCTTTCTTCTCTACGTTCTCCCCTCGTTACTCTCCCCACTTCACGCCTCCAATGCTCTTCTTCTTTGTGCTTTTCCCTTTTTATGCTCTCTATTCTCCCTCTCTTCTCCCTCTCTTACCCTTTTTGACCATCTCTCTCTCTCTCGGCTGCTATTTTCCCATTGGCATTATGACCTCTCCACGACAAACCTATCCTCACCTTCCTTTTCCTATCTAAGCCTTCTCACCCTCTCTGTGCAACTTAAAACAAACTTTATTTTCTCATGACCCCAGTTCTGAAGAAAGGTCTTCAACCTAAAACATTCACTTTGTTCTCATTTTGTGGATTTTGCCTGACCTGCTGACAGTTTCTAGGTTTTTTATTTTTATTATAAAATATTCCATTACACCAAGAAAATCATGGAGACGTTCCACTGACCTGATTAACAGTGTTGCCTTGGCAAATGGTTTATATAGTCAGTCAATGGTATATTAATCTGAATTCTACTCTGGTGCGTAAATTGCCTTCAAATTTTGTCTGCAGAACATTTAATGCACATCAAAATGATTTGTTGTGCCAGAATCACTGCTGGAGATAGAGTTACAAAACTGTATGCAGATAAGAATCCACGCATTAGTCAAAATAGTTTTTTGAATTTTTCACAAAGATAATTTTCATCTGATAAATGTTTTTAGAATTAAATGTTTATGTTATAAGATTTTAAATACTTTTATTGTGATAGTAAATATTTTCAACCTATAGTTTCCAGGTAGTACAAAATTGCAGCTCAAAAATCTTTGAATTAGTATTCTGATTGATATTGGTATTATTTTATTATGGTCATATGTACCCAGACTACAGTGAAAAACTTTGTTTTGCATACTCACCAGTCAAGTAGTACCATACATGAATACATCAAATAGCGTAAAAGACAAAATAAACAATACAGAACATGGTGTGTAGGAAGGGACTGCAGATGCTGGTTTAAACCGAGGATAGACACAAAAAGCTGGAGTAACTCAGTGGTACAGGCAGCATTTATGGAGAGAAAGAATATGGTGTTACAGTTACAGAGAAGGTGCAGATTTTTAAAAGTGCAAGGTCAACAACAAGGTGGATTGGAAGATCAGGCATTCATCCCTATCTGAATTATAGGTGAATTATTATAGTGAATACGTTTGAACAATACTGATTATTTATATATAATAATCAATATGGTGAGTGCTGCTTGGATGAAGATTGGATATGTGTTGGAAAGAACTGCAGATGCTGGTTTAAATTGAAGAAAGACACAAAATACTGGAGTAACTCAGTGGGACAGGCAGCACCTCTGGAGAGAAGCAATGGGTGACATTTTGGGTTGAGACCCGAAACGTCTCCCATTCCTTCTCTCCAGAGATGCTGCCTGTCCTGCTGAGTTACTCCAACATTTTGTGTCTATTAAAGATGGAATATATTTGGAAATGTGTCAACCACTTGAATGTAGCACAAAATCTTGGTCAATGTGGGGACAATGCTAAATACTGGTATTAACATATAACATATAACATATAACAATTACAGCACGGAAACAGGCCCTCTCGGCCCTTCCAGTCCGTGCTAAACATTTATTTTCCCCTAGTCCCATCTACCTGCACTCAGACCATACCCCTCCATTCCCTTCCCGTCCATATACCTATCCACTTTACTTTTAAATGTTAAAATCGATCCTGCCTCCACCACTTCTGCTGGAAACTCATTCCACACAGCCACCACTCTCTGAGTAAAGAAGTTCCCCCTCATGCTACCCCTAAACTTCTGTCCCTTAATTCTCATGTCATGCCCTCTTGTTTGAATCTTCCCTACCCTCAATGGTAAAAGCTTATCCACGTCAACTCTGTCTATCCCTTTCATCATTTTAAAGACCTCAATCAAGTCCCCCCTTAACTTTCTGCGCTCCAAAGAATAAAGACCTAACTTGTTCAACCTTTCTCTGTAACTTAGTTGCTGGAACCCAGGCAACATTCTAGTAAATCTCCTCTGTACTCTCTCTATTTTGTTAACATCTTTCCGATAATTAGGCGACCAAAATTGTACACCATACTCCAGAATTGGTCTCACCAATGCCTTGTACAATTTTAACATTACTTCCCTACTCCTATATTCAATGCTCTGATTTATAAAGGCCAGCACAGCAAAAGCTTTCTTTACCACCCTATCTACATGCGATTCCACCTTCAGGGAACTATGCACAGTTATTCCTAGATCCCTCTGTTCCACAGCATTCCTCAATTCCCTACCATTTACCATGTACGTCCTATTTTGATTTGTCCTGCCAAGATATAGCACCTCACACTTATCAGCATTAAACTCCATCTGCCATCTTCCAGCCCACTCTTCCAAATGGCCCAAATCTCTCTGTAGACTTTGAAAATCTACTTCATTATTCACAACACCACCTATCTTAGTATCATCTGCATACTTACTTATCCAATTTTCCACCCATCATCCAGATCATTGATGTACATGACAAACAACAGTGGACCCAACACAGGTCCCTGCGGTACCCCACTGATCACTGGCTTCCAACCTGACAAACAGCCATCCACCATTACTCTCTGGCATCTCCCATTCAGCCACTGTTGAATCCATCTTGCTACTCCACCATTAACACCCAAAGATTGAACCTTCTTAACCAACCTTCCATGGGGAACCTTGTCAAAGGCCTTACTGAAATCAATATAGACCACATCCACTGCTTTACCCTCATCAATTTCCCTAGTAACCTCTTCAAAAAATTCAAGAAGGTTTGTCAAACATGACCTTCCAGGCACAAATCCATGTTGACTGTTCTTGATCAGATCCTGTTTATCCAAATGCTTACATATATTACCTCTAAGTATCCTTTCCATTAATTTGCCCACCACTGACGTCAAACTAACAGGTCTATAATTGCTAAGTTTATTCTTTGAACCATTTTTTTTATGAATGCTTAATTCCTGTGATTGGCATAGAATATGCGCTTGGCACACATCTTCATGATCTGAAAAAAAGCAGCTGCTTGGATCTTCAGATTTCAGATCTTGGTCTTCACCTCATTCTTCCATCAAGTCCATTTATGTATTTAGAACTGTAGGGAACATCAGTTTCACAAACTGAAAGATAATTGGTATATTTTTTGAAGAATGATTATTTAATCAAAGGATTAAAGCTGTGATTATTGTTGATGACTGTGTCACACAAAACATTACACATTGCTGTTGGGTGCAGCTGGGATTTTAATATCCCTTTTTCTTTGGGTTTTAATATACACTATTTAAACTTATATATCTGCTTTGAGATGGATGGTCTATTTTGGCTAAGTTTGAAACTCGTAGCAATTGATATTTCCAACCTACTATACGTCATATTGTTAAACTTGGAACCAGGGATGTGCAATTTCATTTAAAGTTGTCTCATTGCAGCATGATAAAACGGCAATATTTTATTTATTTCTTTCTTAATTGGTTTTGATTTTGTGTTATACGTCCATTACCTTCAACAAATATATAATAAACTGATGTTTCTCATCAAACTATCCATTTGAGATTTACAGTGCCGTGCACCAGACTCGAGCTGAGGGTGGGTATAGTTAACTCGATTATTATTTCTACGATTTCTTTCATTGCAAGACTGACAGATTGCACATTATCCATAATTTCCTGTTCTTCTTTTCATTTATTTATAAACTTACCTAATGGATTTTGTTTATGGAATAACGTACATTCTACTTGGATAAATTAAGCTAGTAAAATAAAGATGGACCATCACCTTGATTTTAATGTACGTTCAGCATCTTTCATAATGATGGCATTCTGCTGGCTCAGCCCAACTTGTGTTGAGATTTCATTTTTCAGTTGCGGAGTGCACGTTACAACAGTGTTAAATTGGGCCATGCAAATCTTCAGGCGGTTTGGTTTGTTGCTGTACCAATGTCATTAATTGTGCACCAAGAATCTATTCCAGCATTAGACCCACTTCCTATACTGTAGGCACCTTGATAGTGATGCTGGCAATTTCCCGACCTTGGTCTTCATTTGACATATAGACAAGGAAATACACTTCAAGCCCTTCTCCACATCTTAGATGAGACAACATAATACTTGTTTCTAGTGTCGCTGAGAGTAAAAGTAAGATTAGTCAATTGAATTCCATCAGTGTATGTTGCTTAATGGCTCGATTTTAGCAATATATGTTGATAGTTGTCTAGCTGAATCATTATAAAAGGTTTTTGTTTTTAAACCAAGTTTAAAAGTAGATACATTCCATCGAAGTCTAAAAGAGAATACAGGACAAGGGGAGGATACAAGAAATGTGGTGCTCATTAGTGTGGCAATTGAAAGATGATTTGAGGCCGCATGGATCAAAGTTAAGTATTGCTCAATCAGTAGATATTGCCCTTAAAAGTATTACTAAATTAAAAATAATTTAATGCAACAATAATTTGTTATTACTGTTTTAACAAACCATTCAACATTGAAACCAGTCCTAAATAATGAAGAGAAATATTATGTTCAGCCAAAATATGGTCAAACCAATCAAAGGGAATAACTCTATCACCTGAATTAGTATGCTGTCTGATATTATAAAATCATTTTGTGATTTTGAGAATATACTTTATAATAGAAATAATGAATGGGTATCACTTAAGGGGCTGTCCCACTGCGGCGACCTAATCCGCGAGTTCAGAAGAGCATCTTCGACATTCACGCTCGAGGGCACTCGCCTGAAAAACCTCGAGCTGAATTGACCATCAGCGAAGAAACCGCGAGCTGGATCGACCGACCGTACACACACACACACACACACACACACACACACAAACACATCGCAAAGGCGAGGGCCAGGGAAAGTGGGGGAGCGCTGTCTGAAATTCGCACCCGCGATGAAGAGGAAGGTAAAAGACGGTTGCACAGTGTACGGTAAGTCCTTTAGAGAGCGTGGGGGGGGGGGGGGGTAGAGTAGGAGAGAGAAAGGGAGAGAAGGGGGGGAGAAGGAGTGGAGACACTTTTAAGAAGTATAATAAAGTTTAGTGGCCATTTAACCTACCGGTCAGTTTTCCTTGGTCCGGAAAACTCCAATGAGCCAATTAAAATGCCTGGTCAGCGAAGGAGATTGCCTATGGCTGCCCTCGACTGCCTGTAACTATGTAGCGACCCCACTCCACTGCACTATGAGTTCAAAAGAACCATGCCGACTAATTGTTACTTGCAGAAAATTTTTAATTGTGTTGAAAAATGTTCCGTGACCTACCTGAGGCCGCGAGTATGTGGGAACTTCGCTCGAGCATGAAGGAGAGTTCCAGTGACCTCATAGGTCCTCCTAGGACCATGTGTCGACCATGCTGCAAGTTTGAGTCGAGGGCAAACTCTTCTAAACTCACAGATTAGGTCGCCGCAGTGGGACAGCCCCTTTAACAGCATTGAAGGATGCAACTAATAGTTGAATAATGAAGGCAATTTAAACTAGTTCAAGCCATCAATGTCAATAAATTGTTTGCAAATTCCAGTACTCTTATTGAAGCTGGATTTCCTTTTTGAATAGTGCATTGTGGTTCGCCTATTAATAGTTCCATTTGTGAAACATTTGATTTGTGTTTTCATTTCAACTTGCCTGGATGGGATCTTTCCCGTGCTGGGTTACCTTTATGCTCTTGGTCTTCAAGTGCTGATTAGCACCCTTTCATTGCAACCCTATCCTGCATAACAGGAAGAAAATAACCTGATCTGTCGAATGGTTATTCCACAGTGATTCAACTTTGAGTGGGTTTGATGGTATTAGAATGACATTTTCACCATCATAGAGTTTTTAAGAAGGAATAATGAGAATATAATTGTTGGAATTCAAATCAGATATTATATTTCCAAACTGCCAAGCTGATTTCTATCTCGTAGGGTCCAAATATTATCTCTCCAACATTTCTCCCCATTTTCTGAATCACGACCTCTCCTCCAACCTGCAGGTCATTGCCTCCCAGGTGTCACGGACCTAATTTCCTCTGGAGATCTTCTCACCATATCTTAAGGGCCTGTCCCACATGGGCGCCATTTGCGTGTCATTTTCGCGACAGGCCGGTAGTGACTGACGCGAGGAAGCCATTTGCTAGTCCGATCTCCGTGGCAAGGATTTTCCCAGTGAAAATCATAGATACTATGGCGCTTTATACCCGAGTGGTCACGTGGTTCGGCGCTCAAATGACGCGCAAATAGCACGCCGACTTCGTACGGGTGCCGCATGGTTTCAGACGTTGAGGCATGGTGACATATAATAAATTAGCATAGGCAACGTTCGTGCATCACCGTGCGTAACCATGCGTCACCACATGCAACATGTACGCCGTGACTACGTCAGCGTGCGCCATCAGTACATCAGCGTGCGCAAGGGATACGTCACGCAGGTGGCGTGCAAGGATTTTGAGCCTCACAAAATCCTGGGACGCCGCGCGTCACTGTATACGCCACCATGCCTCACCACGCGCCATGCGCACGTCACGACGTACCAACCAATTTCTCTCTCTCTCTCTCTCTCTCTCTCTCTCTCTCTCCCTCTCCCTCTCCCTGTCCCTGTCTAGTGGGTGGTTTTGCAGATAGTGAAGATGGTTGAGATAAATTGCAGCAGGATCCTGATTGATTGGCCAGGTGGGCTGAGGAATGGTTGATGGAATTTAAGAGAGAGAAATGTGATGTGCTGCATTTTGGGAAGTCTAACCTGAGCAGGACCGACACAGTGAATGGTCCGGCTCTGGGGAGTGTTGGAGTGTTGTACAACAAAGGGATCTAGGAGTGCAGGTGCATGGTTCCTTGAAGGTGGACTTGCAGGGAGATAGGGTGATCAAAAAGGTTTTTGGCACATTGGCCTTCATCAGTTAGCGTATTGAGAATAGAAGTATTGTAGCAGTTGTATAATACGATGGTGAGGCCGCATTTAGAATATTGTATTCAGTTCTGGGCACCATGTTATAGGAAAGATGTTGTCAAGCTGGAAAGGGTACAGAGAAGATTTACAAGGCTATTGCCACGACTAGAGGGTGTGAGCTATAGGACGAGGATGAGGAGGATGGGACTATTTTTCTTGGAGTGCAGGAGGATGAGGGGTGATCTTATAGAGGTCGATAAAATCATGAGAGGAATAGATTGGGTAGATGCACAGAGTCTCTTGCCCAGAGTAGGTAAATTGAGGACCAGAGGATATTGGTTTAAGGGAAAAGATAGGAATCTGAGGAGTAGCTTTTTCACACTAATGGTGGTGGGTGTACAGAACATGCTGCCAGAGGAGGTAGTTGAGGCAGGGACCATCCCAAAGTTTAAGAAACAGTTGGACAGGTACATGGATAGGACAGGTTTGGAGGGATATGGATCAAACGCAGGCAGGTGGGACGAGTGTAGCTGGGACATGTTTGTGGGTGTTAGCAAGTGGGGCCAAAGGGCCTTTTTCCACACTGTATCACTGGCTATGAATCTTTCTCTCTCTGTCTAGTTCTGTCTGTCTGTTTGTGTCTGTCTATCTCTTTCCCCCTCTCTCTCCCCTCTCTCTCCCCTCTCTCTCCCCTCTCTCTCCCCTCTCTCTCCCCTCTATCCCTCTCTTTTTTTTTTCTTTCCAAAAACTTTATTCGACACAATCATATGATACAACACATCAAAACATAATCAAAATAACACTATATCAAAAAAAATCATTGTAGTACAACAGTACATTCATTGTTTACAATACTCTCAACCCCATGCGGTGACCAGTGTTCTATCCCTCTCTCTCCCCCTCTCTTTCCCCACTCTCTCCCCCTCTCTCTCCCCCTCTCGCTCCCCCTCTCTCCCCCTCTTTCCCCCTCTCACCCCCTCTCTCTCTCTTCCTTTCCCTCTCTCTCCCTCTCCCTCTCTCTCCCTCTCCTTCCCTCCTCATTATTAAATGATTCTAATTGTAGAAATAAGGAACTGCAGATGCTGGTTTTTTCCAAAGATAGACACAAAGTGCTGGAGTAACTCAGCGGGTTGAGCAGCATCTCTGGAGAAAAACGGCAGGTGGCATTTTGGGTCAGGACCCTTCTTCAGACTAGATTAAGTGGCTTCTCTATAATTGCCCTGAATGTGGGTGAGAGAGTGGGATAACATAGAACTTGTGTGAATAGGTGATCAGTGGGCAGCATAGACTTGGTGGGCCGAAGGTCCTGTTTCCATGTTGTATCTTTCAATTAGAAATCATGAACTCTCTTGATTTGGTTCGATCCTAGACTACAAAGTCAACGTGAAGGGTCTTCAGGAATAGTTCTCATTGATATCTATTACCACTGCTCTTCCCACTCTGATTTTATTTGAAGGTACCATCCTAGATTGACCTACTTACTAAATATTCAGTGAGCTCTATAGCAGACGAGTTCTTTAATCCAATGATCCAGCACTTTGCCCATAATACATAAGTATGTAGTGGAATATGAAGTCATACGATTTTGAAATAACAGAGCAAAATAGACCTATATTCCATACATTAGCTGGTTCTGGAATTTGCAAGTAAGGTAGAAACTGTTTATTCATCATAATCCGCTGAACAAGCTCATTTAGGCCCTCCGGAGAACCTGTGTTCTTTATTAATTGTGTGGAGTGTGCAAGAAGTTAAAGGGTCTTTGCCCTGTCTCCCGTGCTTCATCATTACTACTTTGCTGCAAACAGGGTGTAGCATGCTAGGGGCAGGAGGAGAAGGTGTAATTAGTGAATTACATGGGGCTGAACAGTAAACTCAGCCAGGTGTAGAGGAGATTGGATTGTATTTATGAACGTATGTCATTATTCTGACAGTATGATGAATTAGCCTCCAGCTTCCACGGTTTCTTTGACGAGCAGTTTTTGTGTGGTCTGGTCATTCTGAAACTTACCGCTCATATCGGCTGTAAAAACTGCAGTGGGTTGTCAATGAGGTATTTTCTTCGAGTAATGTCAAAGCATGACCCAGTGCAAAGTCCTGGTGAAGGTGCTGATCTTAATCATCACCTGAGGCAAAGTTGTTCGTCTACGCCGCCAGGTACAATTAATTTCACTCATCAAGCTTAATCAGGCCAGATTTGTAAGTCAAGAAATGTTTTACTCTCGCTTGGTCCCTTTGAACAGATGCAATACCTTTGTAATTTGGTTACCGAGGCTGAGGTACAAATGAATTCGTCCCAAAGGAAGCCACACATTTATAATGCACTTGGCAGATCAAGAACAGCTCTGTGTACGCACATGTATGTGCATGTGTATGTGCGTTTGAGTGTGCATGTATGCATGTGTGTATGTGGGGGGAAGAGGGGGTGTAAGCAGGAGATGGTTTGGAAAGGAGTTAAGGTATCGGGGTCATGGTTATAATTGGGAGGTAGTATGCTTGGAACAGAAGCTACAAGTTAAATTGAAGTCATTTTAAGAGAGGACGATAGAGTTTCTTAGCTGCATTCTTTTTAAAAAGTAAACAACTTCCATTCTAAACATCTTTGGAATCTGCCTAACTAGCTAAAAGAAATTGGTAGAAACAAAGAACTACAAATAGTCACAAGGTGCTGGAGTAAAGCAGTGGGTCATGCATCATCTCTGGAGAAAAATAATAGGTGATGTTTCGTGTCGGAACCCTTCTTCGGACTAAATAAATTTCCGACCCGAAGCGTCACCTATTCTTTTTCTCTAAAGA
The DNA here is from genome assembly GCA_963514005.1 of Raja brachyura. The sequence continues at coordinate 33,156,530 of OY740797.1, read as the reverse complement.
TGTTGCTTGACACGCTGAGTTACTCCAGCACTTTGTTGGTATCGTTGGTATAAACCAGCAATTGCAGATGCTGGCTTACAAAAAGGACACGAAGTGCTGGAGTAACTCAACTCCAATCAGGCAGCATCTCTGGAGAATATGGATAGGGAAATTAGTAGCCTTTACCAAGTTTATTACGTTTATTTTGGACATGCCGCAGAGAAGCGTTGAAACGATGCTCACAACATAATGCTTCCCTGTCTAAATCTGGAACTGAAGGATGTCTCCCACTGTTTTGTTCAGTGCTGCAGTCCTGCTGTAAAGTCTAATCCTTTGCTTTCAGTAACAAAGCTTCAATTGTTAAGGCCAGGGGCTGACAGTGTAGAGAGCAAAGTGTATGGAAGTGACAGTTGCATAAGTGAAGAGCTGCCATTACTTTCTTTAAATTGCCATTTATGCCTGGCAAGGTTAGACTCTTACCACTCCAACTTTGACCTGAGGTGCAGGCTGATGTTAATGGCTGAAAATTACATTTCTCCTGAAGTGCATAATAGGTGCTTTTTGCACACATGTAATTTAGCTATCTACAAATGGATACAATTGTGGTCCATAATGCTGTTTTCATTTTTTTCGCTGGGATTTTAAATTATTATTAATATTTGTATCCAGAATAGATTGTCGCAGTAAATAAATTGCTTGTGCAGGATTCCGTTTCCACGCAGTTGTGCAAATACAGGTAAACTCATACTGTCCCGTCTAATTATTTTGTAACGGTGTGGACACAGCAAATTTTCATCCGCCTGCTAGAAGCATTGCACTAAAGCTCACAGTGGTATTTACTTAGAGCTCAAACCGTAGCGACAAACAATTTTGAGTATAAGTGGATTACATTAATATATTCATTTTGAAGTCCTCAGGAGAATGTGAATGGGGATATGTTCTTCATATTAAATATTAATAATGGCGATTAATTGTATGAATTTTAAGTTTTCTGCAAACTCCAAATTTAAATGAATTATCCGGTCCTGTAGGTTTACTCGATTTAATTGATAAACTATACCGTTTTCTTGCACATGCATTACTCCCTTTGGAAGTAATAGTGTATCCTTCTTAAATCTTAATACTTCCTTTGAGAAATGCATCCAATTTCAAGGAATGTAACTGTGTCAGTACTATTAATGATCCTGGTCTGTCTAATTTACAGTTTTTTAAATTCCATGGACCATTTGGGCAATGAGCTGTCATTTTTGTTTTCTATATAGATCTGCTTCAGGTTTTCATTTATTTTATAACACCTGAATTAAAAAATAAGTATTTATTCTATATTTACTGTAATTTCATCGTCACCACTAGACCAGTACATAGAGGGTTTTTGGAATGGTTTTTAAAATGGTCGATTGCTCATCTTAGACAGATGTTTAGAGATACAGTGCGGGAACAGGCCCTTCGGGCCCACCGAGTGCGCATCGACCAGTAATCATCCTGTACACTAGTTCTATCCTACACGTGAGGGATGACTTACAGAAGCCAGTTAACCTACAAATCCGCACATCTTTGGAATGTGGGAGGAAACTGGTGCATCTGGAGAAAACCCACGCGGCCACAGGGAGAACGTGCAAACACCGTACTGACAGGACCTATAATCAGGATCAAACCCGGATCTCCGGCATAGTAAGGCAGCAAATACAACACTGCACCACCGTGCAACGTGTGTCTTTACATAGTATAGAAACAAGAAACTGAAAAGGATGGCCTGCACAAAAGGACATAAAGTGCTGGAGTGACTCAGCGGGTGAGACAGCTTCTCTGGAGAAGATGGATAGGTGACGTTTCAGGTTCGGACCCTTCTTCAGATTGATTGTAGGAGAGAGGGTGAGGAAAAAAGCTGGGAGAGCGGTGGGGCAAGACAAAGCGTGGCAAGTAATAAGTGGACACAGGTGAGAAGGGGGTGGTTTAATACGCAGATGGATGGAACAAAGGCCAGCGATGAAAGCAGAAGGTGTGAGACAGACGATTGGATGAGTTGCAAATTATGAAGCCAGAGGAGGGGAAGGTAAGAGGAGGGGAAGGTAAGAGGAGGGGAAGGCAAGGAAAAGGTGCAAGTCCAAGGCATAGGGGAGGAGGAGGGGAGATAGGGGGAGTGGGGGTATATCTACACATACTTTGTTTCTACTTACAGACAAGGAAATAAATATTGGAAAATAGATTGTCTTTCTTTTTGGGGCGGAGCAGGGTGGGTTCAGATCTGCAAAATACCAAGTAAACTTATGGAATTGTTGCCTGCATTTAACTCATCCAATGTGTTTGACCCCAGCTTTGGCACTAACCTAGAGCCATAGTCATAGCACGGAAACAGGTTTTTCGGCCCAACTCATCCATGCTGACCATGATGTCCGATCTAAGCTTGTCCCATTTGCCCATGTTTGGTCCATATCCCTCTAAACCTTTCTTATCCACGTACCTTGTTCTACACCAAGTGATATCACTTCTAAAACAAAACATGTAATTTGTTTCTCCAGAAGTAATAGCTGAATTATTGTTTGTAATGCCACATGGATGAGAGACTGGATTTAGTCTACAAAACCTACTTTCTCTCAGTCTGAAGAAGTGTCTTGACCCGAAACGTCACCAATTACTTCTCTCCAGAAATGCTGTCTGTCTCGCTGAGTTAATCCAGCATTTTGTGTCTACTTTCTCTCAGTTGTATTTGCACTCAGATAGCGACTGAAAGTTTTGGGAAGTGATACCAGGGATAACGAGCATCTGGAATCACATTTTTTTTTAAAGGTGAAGTAAAATAAAGTTAAGCCTCACTGAGCTTAAGTAATGTAAGTAATGAAATTCAAGAGTTTGGGAATGGCTAATATCACAATGGTCCAATTTCAATGTTGCTGCTGAATCTCTGATTATGTGGATCTGACAATGTGAACTTATTTTCTCTATTTACGTGTGCATTGGTTCTTTGACAGTTCAAACTTTCATGACATCGAACGCTGAATGGTAGCAGATAGTGTTAGAGCTATCAATGGTTAGTATCTCTGTTCATAAGAAACGGGAGCATGATTGGCTATTCAGCCCATCGATAATAGTCTGCTATCCGAACATGGCTGATCTATTTTTATCTCACTATCCCCTGCCTTCTCCTCGTAAACTTTGATATCCTCACTAATCAAGAACCTTTCTGTCATGGTGCATGCTGACCACTGAGGATGGCATAGACTGTGTTATCTTTTGTTCAATTATGTTTAAGTATTTTCACCTGTGTGCTATTATCATTTGTGTTATTCATTGAGTTTCCCATTTAAGTGCTGATGTTTGTCTCTGTCGTTAGATTTTCTCATGTTTAGCCTTGTGCTCTTGTTTATCAGGATTCTAGTAAAAGCCTTTTTGAGTTGAACTTACTCCTGACTCATGTGTCTTATCTGTGCTTGGGTCTACTCATCTCTCGATATTGGTACACCTATCAATCTCTGTTTTAACATTAATAATGTTCTATACAATACGGCTGGACCTTAGCACTGTTACTGCCGATCTGACTAAAATGTGTGGAATAATTTTATCAAGTAAAATGTATCTTATTAGCAAAAAACAGGATTTCTGTAGTACTTTAAACAACCGAGATATGATTACCTTTTTTTTAATGTGAAGAACAGCTGCAATGGTTTTAAGTTCCAAAATGTCCTTGAACAGTATTAAAGTTGTCAAAAATCCCATAAAATGTCTGACCGATCGAGTCCTTATTTCTCCTTATTTGCAACCTTTCCTAAAGTGAACATCTGCCTAATTGTTCACCTTCATTACCTTAGTGGTTTTACCATGCTTTTTCCCTTTCCAGACAATAAACTTTATTTTCTTCATAGGATTTTAATCTATTAGAAAGCTCTCTGCACCTTTTAAGATTGGATGAGATCCAAGATCCTCTTCCTTGAACCTCGCAAAATGTTTCCAAGTGTTCAGCATAGCTTAACATGATACTTTATGCCTTGCTGTAATTGTTGTTTATCTATTAGCTTCAAACCAGAAGCATCCATGTCTGCTGTCATTCCCATGTCCTTGAGCTACCAACTCAAGCTCGGTTGTTATTCTTTCTGCTTAGTATTCTTTGAATTACACCTGGCCCACTCTTAATCAGGTAATGTATAAAAGGACACAAAATGCTAGAGTAACACAACGAGTCAGGCAGCATCTCTGAAGAAGATGGATAGGTGACATTTCGGGTCGTGGTCCTTCTTCAGCCATCCAGCATATGCAGTTCCTTGTTTCTATGATGTCTGTGTACAGGTCCGCTCCAGGTTACGGCATTGTTCCTGTCCTGTAAACCATCGTAACCCACACGGTTTGCAAGTCAGAAGTGCAGCCACTAACCAAGTTCCCTCATGACAGCAGATCGCTGCAGGAGCAGGCAAATCCATCCCACCTTTCTACGGACACTTGCTCTTACGTACGGCTGTATATAGGCTGGGCGTTCGAAAGCTGGGGAGGACCTTTTAAAACACTTCTGATCAGAGGTACAGGTACAGTCAAAATCTTGCTTGCAGCAACATCACAGGCACGGTCAAACAATGCGCTGAATTATACACAAATGGTACAATTTCTACATGACAGTGCAAAGAAAAAGCCTGCAGAAGAAAAGAAGACATTAGTGCAAAACAAAATTAGAAATCAGTCTATGGGAGTGCAAGAGATGGCCCTTAGCTGCTCCAAAACCTGATGGTGTGGGAGTTTAGTTTGCTCACCTGTACTGAAATACAGTGAAAAGCTTTTGTTGTGTGCTAACTAGTCAGCAGAAAAACTATACATGATTACAATCGAGCCATCCATTGGGTGCAGATACATGACAAAGGGAATAACATTCAGTGCAAGATAAAATCCAGTAAAGTCCGATTAAAAATAGTCCGAGGGTTTCCAATGAGGCAGCTGGTAGCTCAGGACCGCTCTCTCATTGTTGATAGGATGGTTCAGTTGCCTGATAACAGCTGGGAAGAACCTGTCCCTAATTCTGGAGGTGTGTGTTTTCACACTTCTGCACCTCTTGCCTGATGGGAGAGGAGAGAAGAGGGAGTGGCTGGGGTGAGACCCATCCTCGATTATGCTGGTGGTCTTGCCGAGGCAGAGTGAAGTGGAAATGACGTCAATGGAAGAGTGGTTGTTTTGTCTGATGGTCTGGGCTGCATCCACAATTCTCTGCAACCAAAGCTTCTGTTCTTCCTGCCCGACGATAGCAACGAGAAGAAAACATGGACTGGAAGGTGGGCATCATTGATGACAGATGCCCTCTTCTTGAGGCAATTCCTCATCAGAATCAGAATCACACTTCATTCGCCAAATATGTTTTGCAACATACAAGGAATTTCATGTAGATGCTTTTGATGGTGGGGAGGGTTGTGCCCATGATAGACGAGGCTGTCTCCCCCACTCTCTGTAGTCTATTCAGTGACATGCCAAATTTCTTTAATGAATTTCTAAGAAAGTAGAGGTGCTGGTATGACAACCTCATGTTTACACCACGTTCTCGGGGTAGGGCAGGTCATCCGAGATGTTAGCGCCTGGCAATGTAAAGCTGCTTCCTGATAAACCTCTGATGTAATACGGTGCGAGTCCAGCAATTTGTATAATTCCTCTCTGTGGGAATGTGTGTCTACAAGGCACCTTTATGTGTTCCCACTTCTGAAAGTAATTTTCTGTCCACATATGTGTTCATGCCTGTGTATTCTATGGCAGATTTGCTTAATGAGTGTCGAAGTTCCAAGCAGGGTTTTGATAAATACAAATTATAGAATTGTAACAGTTCAGGTGACCCATCCAACCTTCTTTCCATGAGTGCATCAGTAGCAGTTTGCAGTTACGAACTCTCTCAGCTTTTGTAACTGTCCTGAGGGAGGTAAGTAATTGCATGTAGAATTCTGAATGAAACACTAACCTTGACCCCTGAATTTGCAGGATCAGGGCACCCATGGCTCGCTCTTCTGTTAGAATTTTTGCCTTGCCCTTCAGGTTTCAAATGTTTTGCACTGCAAATGACTGGAAGAGCGACGACAACACGGGCTTCTGAAACGCTGATCCAAGGCTGTGTCTCCTTAAGGATCAAGAAAGTTGTTCTGAAGGGGAAAATAGAGTGAACTGGATGCAAAGAAAAAGAGAGGTGGAAAGAAAAACTGATTGAGAGAGCAAAAAAAAAATTAAATTCTTGAACAATAAGTTTAAAATAAAACCTGGATAGTTTACAACCCACAGGAATGAAACTCCTCACTTTAAATTGTTGCTTTTCCTGGATCGACCAGGTTGGGTGGTATTGCATGAACCTTGTCTCATTAAAAGAGCTGTTACATTAAATACTGGAGCTGATTTTCTGTGGCGAGTTTAAATCATTTCAGCAGTGCATATGTAGCAGGTCCTCAACTTGTGAGGTGGTTGATCCTTTTTTTGTGAGCTTAATGTAGCTCAGACTAGTTCTTTCTTGCCACAAATTGCCAGGCGATTTACACACTAATAACTGTATGTGCATTAAACCTGCCATTATTTTCTCAGCACATTCTTTACTGTCAGATTGTAACCTGTTTAATACTGATTTTAGAAGCAGTACCATGTATTCTGATACTTACAACAACTGTGAGCTATTGAACGGAATGAAAACCAAGCAAGATGTGTCTTTTATTGAGTGTACAATTAACTTAAAAATACTTGCTAGTGTTGGTGATACTCCATTAGTTTTTGTGGTGTTTTTTATTGAAAATAGAGATAATCATTGTCGAAATCTTTCATTCACTATTGTGAGAGTCAAGAACAAGGGGACATTGCTACAATATAAGAGGCTGGCCATCTAGGAGTGTCAACATTTCTCTCAGAGGGTAGTGAATGTCCCAAATTCTCTGCCTTGCACCAGCGGTGAGAGAGATCAATGACAGGTCATTTGCCATTGGTCTCTGCGAGATCACCCTCAATATATTCAGGTGTAGAGAGTCCAAACGTTTGTTTTTATTAAGACATTACAGGTTTGGCACACATGCGAGTTTGGTACACTCTAACATACAGTTGTTGTTGCTGCCGTTGTGCGAGGCTGTTGACTCCCACGCTCGAGCTAAGTTTCTGCGGTTGTTGTACGACACACCCCTAAACTGATGACGTCCTCATCTGGTGACGAGGGTTCGATCAGTAAGTGGCTTGGCCACCAGGTGGCGCCATAAAGGATGGCTATCGATAGGTACTTGAAATGTTGAGGAATTGAAGGTCATGGGGAAATGGCACAGAAGAGGAAAGATCAGCCATGATTATATCGAATTATGGGATAGGCTTGAGGGGCCGAGGGGCCTTCTCTTGCTTATATTGTTTTGCATTCAACCATTTTAGTGATTTGCAGCTGATAAATATATCTTGCTGGCACAAATTTAGTTTATTTCAGTTTAGAGGTACAGTGCGAAAACAGGCCATTCGGCCCATTGAGTCTGCGCCGACAAACGATCATCCATACACTAGTTCTATGTTATCCCAGTTTCGCATCTTACACACTAGGATTCAAATTACTGAAGCCAATTAATTTACAGTCCTGCACGTCTTTGGAATCTGGTAGGAAACCGGGACACCCAGAGAAAACCCACGCGGTCACAGAATGTACAAACTCCATACAGACAGCAGCCACACTTAAGATCGAACCGGGTTCTCTGGCGCTGTAAGGTAGCAACTGTACCGCTGTGCCACTATGCCGATTTTGTTACATGATATGTGGATCTTTTCTACTGGAACTGTGACAGATCCAGAGACTACCTTACGTCCTGAATTCTACAGAAACCTATATTTCAAAGCATCTTTTTCTTTTATGAAGATGATCTTCAAAACCTGCTGTCTACGCTATTAGCTTTTGGCGCTCTGTGTTGTAGCTCAGTGTCAAATATTGTTTTGACAATTCTCATATGGCCTGTCTTTACTACTATAGTTTCACATAAATGAAAAGTTAACAATTTTGTCTACTTTGTACACTTTCCATGTGTCTCATCTACATAGTTTATGAAACCGATATCTTAAATTTTCAGTATATTTTGTAGACGTTGAACCAAAAATCAAAAACACAGAACAGGTCACGTACTATTGAGACGGTTAACATTTCAGATTGATAACCTTTCACGAGCACTGGTGCAAACAATGCAAATAAAAAAAACGCTTTCTTCATCAATGCTGGCTGACCTGCTGGGACTGTTTGGAATTTTCTGATTTTACCCTGAAAGATTTTCAGTGTCTTATACCATTTTCCTTTTAGTTAAGGGCCTGTCACACTAGCGCGCGATTAGACGCGACAAGCGCGACCTACCGTGGTCGCTTTAGTCGTCCGGCCTCGCGTGACCCTGTCCCACTGCGATCGCCGGAGTCTCGTGGAGTTGCGCGGACTCGTGTGTAGCTGGTGTCGACATCGCGCGTAGTGTCCAAAAACCGACACTGCTTAAAAATTACGCGCGGCAAAATCCTGTCGCGCGGAACGTGATGACGTTTTGACGTTGTGCGTCTTCAGCGTGGCGTTGCATGATGACGTCACTGCCCGACGTCGTGCAACGCGCATGCTCATGCGCATCGTCACGTGATGAAAAATAACGTCCTTCCTTCGGACGTCGCGCGTGTAATCGCGCGCTAGTGTGACAGGCCCTTCACTCGCACCGGGATCGCCTGACCCCCACGCGACCCCCGCGTCCGAATTTGTCGCGCTTATCGCGTCTAATCGCGCGCTAGTGTGACAGGCCCTTAAAGTTCCTTTCAGATGTCCCACTATCTACTTTATCTGCAGTGGCTTGTGTTAAGGAATTGTTATAATAGTTGATTACTTAATTGGAATGAATTTGAAAAGAAGGTGAATTATATTTTGGCATAACCAATAAATTACCTCCTATTCCTTAAAGTTTAAAGGCGGGGTGGGTGGTTAAATCATGTTTAATAGATTGATATGACAGCCAACAATTATTGTGGCAGTAGTAACAAATGAAGTTGATAACTGGGCTAAATACTGTTTATCTATACTCTGGTCTTGCACTGTCAGATATTCGAGTCATTTTCACGCATGAGTGAAGATTGCCTTGTGATAAATGACAGGCCATTTGCTATTGGTCTCTGCGAGATCACCCTCTGTATTTGGATAATAATTGTTACACTTTATCGTACGTTTTACGCATTTTAGTGAAGCAAATTGTTGGCTTTTGGGGTTAATCAGGTCGGTATTAATTTAATGTATGTTTTTTCTTGGTACTTCAGAAAATATAGTTTAGTGTGTATTGTAGCAGACAGATGCTTTGTTAGCCTAGCACTGCATCGCTGGTTCCCAAGAGGACATGCTGCCCAGAACACCACTGATATGGCACATATTGCTTTATGTCAAATGTAATCTTGTTTTCTTCCCACACTAAATAAATCTTCAGTCCAGCTTGAACAACATTTATGGTTATACCGTAATAAAAATAAACTGTTTGTGGTAAAGTGTAGTTGACATTTATCTGCTTATTTGTGGGCTCTATTGCTGTCTACATGCAACACAAAACATAATTTGTCATTTTATAAATACATTTCGACCTAAAATCCTGCCAGCATCTGTTAGTGTGCAAGGATTAATGTAGTGTGTAGTTGTAGCACATGACTGCATTGCCAGGCAGCATGACCAAGCCGTGACTTCTGCTTTATCAGAAGATTAGGTTTTTGGCAGTATGACTAACTGATGAGATTTTGTTTAAAGTCAACAAATATAGTACTAAGGCATCTAAAAGTGATGTGTATTTTTAAAAGCTGACGCATGTTGTGAATTCTCCACAGTGGTTTGAATTTGAACAAGCCTGTTTATTGTTTACTTATCTGTGTCTTGAAATTCAGGGAAATGAGCTACCTCAAGCACGCTGGTGATATTATCACCTCTGCAAAGTGAATCGTAGCTTCCCCTTATCACCATCCAAGCTTAGAATAAGGCAGAAAATGTTTGATTGAATTGATCAAAAGATACAGTGGCGAAACAGGCCCTTCGGCCCCTGGTGTCCACGCCAACGATCGATCACCTGTTCACATTAGTTCCGTGTTATCCCACTTTCTTATCTACTTCCTGCACACTAATGGCAATTTACAGAGGCCAATTAACCTACAAGACCTGGATGTCCTTGGTCTGTGAGAGGAATCTGGAGCACCCGAAGGAAACCCACACAGTCACCAGATGAACGTGCAAACTCCACACAGACAGCACCTGAAGCCAGGATCAAACCGGGATCTTTGGCACTATGAAACAATAATCAACATGTCAAGCAGCCTCTACAGAGAGGGAAAAATAATGGTATTTTCAGGCCAATGATCTTTCATTAGACTTAGGAAAGATTTTAGGGGCAAAGCAAGTTTTGAAATTCTAAGAAGATCTGTGATAGGAATCGACCAGAGAGAATAAATGATCAAAGCTGGGCAAAAGATGGCGCTGAAGGTATTTAGTAAATAACAAAAGGCCGATCTGCAAACTGTATAAACTGGAGATGAGAAATAAATGTGTAATTACCAGGAAGAAAGAAAAGGACTGACAGAGAAAGACAAAAGAACTATGCAAACAGGAAATGTGGGAAACAAAGATTGAAATCCCTGCTAATCTGAATTTATTCTATTCAGTATTAAATCCAAAAGGATGAAATACAAAGTGTTTTTCCTCAGGTTGTTGTTGGTCTTTGTTAAAACAGTATGGGAAATGTGAGATAGGGAGGTCCGAGTGGGAGATACAAGGAACAGCAGACGCTGGTGTACAAAAAAAGACACAAAGTGCTGGAGTAAGTGAACAGATCAGGCAACATCTCTGGGGCGGTATGATAGCACAGCGGTAGAGCAGCCTTACAGTGCCAGATACCCAGGTTCGATCCTGACTACTGGTGCAGTCTATACGGAGTTTGTACGTTCTTCCTGTAACCGTGTGGGTTTTCCCTTGATGCTCTGGATTCCTCCCACACTCCAAAGACGTACAAGTTTGTACGTTAATTGACTTCAGTAAAAAATGTAAGTTATCTCTAGTGTAGGATAGTGTTGGTGAATGGGGGATTGCTGGTTGGCGTGGACTCGATGGGTTGAAAGGCCCGTTTCCACACTGTACCTATAAATAATAGACTATACCTTAATGGAAATTACATAAGTAGGATTATGCAGAACAAACAGGAAAGTGAGTGTAGCTTTTTTGTTCACATGTTTAATTCGAACTGTGAATGCCCTCCACTGAAGCAATCCTCTATATAATGTGACAAAAACAGTAACGTTGAGAAACAAAAACACACAGCAGAATGAATGAACTATATACTCAGTAACTATGTTTTGGAGTCCAGCATTTGATTTGGAGGTGTATTCGTGGTTGATAATTTGTATGGTGCCCATAGTGTGATGTAAGTTATTTAGCTATCCAATATTATACTTACTGCCAGGTGCAGTCAATATAAATAGATTTTAAATTGAACCAAACTTGTCCTTTGTGCAGGTAACTGTTTTGAATGTCAACTAACTTTTTGGAGCTTCGGAATAATTAACTCATAATGGTAGCAATATTACAACATTTTGAGATTTAAAAAATCAAGTCTGCAATTTATCCCATCAGATAAAGCATTAAAATAAGTTTAATTTGACACCCAATTCACTTTCACATCTTCAATATTAAAAAAGCTAATGTCATTTTCATACTTGGAAATTAGCATCTTGTTCCCTATTGCTTTTCCAATAACTCAAAAGCTGTGATCGAGGACAGTCAAAAGCCCATAACTTTCTTAAAAATTAAGAGAACTGAATGACATTTTCAGTTATTGTAGATTGAAGCATTCAGAAACAAATATGAAACAATCTTACTTGGATGACCCGAAATTATAGCATTTAATTAGTTAGTTACCTAATTGTAGCTAATTACAAAGTTCAATTACTAGATCTAAACATCTATCAATTTCTTAAGAAAATATAACATGATTTTTAAATCTCATTGTCATGCATTTATAGGCCAAATGGAAGGAATTTAGTGTTTAATTCCCGTAAATTAATGGCCATTTTAATTATCTTGCGAGCGGGATTTTGTGGAACGCGATAGTTTGGAATGTTGCGGTTGCGGTGAATTTAAACCCCATAGATTCCGCAGAAATACCACATTTTAATCGTGCCCCCTCTCAAAGGCGCCAAAGTCACGCACACAGGCAGTGACAGAACTGCAGCGCCGCTGAAGGTAAGTTTTGTAACATACCTAATAATGGCAAATGTGCTCGCAAGGGTATATCAAATCTTTTGGGAGGAGGAGAGAAAAAAACATTTATGGGATTTAATCCCATTTTCAAGATGTCCAATCAAATTATCATTCTTAAACTATCATCACTGTTCTTAAAGAAAAAACAGAAAGTGCTGGAGTAACTCAGTAGGTCAGGCAGCATCTCAGGAGAACAAAGGTTGGTGAGGAATCAGGTGGGACCCTTCAGACTGATTGCAGGGGGGCAGTTGGAAAGATAGCTGGAAGAGAGGAGGGGCAGGACATAGCATGGTCGATGATAATAGGTGAACACAGACAAGGGATTTTTTTTGATTGGCAGATTGTTGGATAAAGGTCAGAGGTGATAGAACAGGTGTGAGCCAAGCGGATAGAATTGTGAAACTTGACAATAGAAAAGTTGCAGTGCCAGAGACCCAGATTCGATCCTGCCCATGGCTGCTGTTTGTAAGGTGTTTGTGCCTTCTCCTTGTAACCGCGTGGATGCTCCCTCCGGTTTCCTCCCACACTCCAAAGATGTACAGGTTTGTAGGTTAATTTGCTTAGGTTAAAAAAATTAAATTGTCCCTAGTGTGTAGGATAGTGCTAGTGTACTGGGTGATTGCTGGTTGGAGTGGACTCTGTGGGTCCAAGGGCCTGTTTCCACATTGTATCTCTGAAGTGTAAAAGTCTAAAGAATGATATGTGTCAGGAAAGAGTGGAGAATAGGAGGCTGTACCTTTTGGGGAAGGTTTCGGGACAGAGACCATGAGTGTAAGACATCGGTGTCATGAATGCATTGCCTGCAGAAGTGGTGGAGGCATATTCCATTGTGGCCTTAAAGAGGAACGTGTATATATACAGTACATGGTCAAGAGAAACATGCTTTGCTATGGAGAAAAGGCAAATAGAAAGCCATTCCAAACTTGAGGTGCCACTGCACACTTCTGGTAAACCTGGTTAAAATGCTTCAACCTTATATTTAGCACTCACCTGTTGGGTCCTGTCACTGTTGACAGGAAAGATGTCCTTGGAGTCGCCTCCTTCCATTAGCTGCTTAATTGTCCACCACCATTCACCCTCAGTTTCCCTTGGGGTATTTTACTATGTTAAAGGCATTATATAAACATAGTTTCTTTCATTGACTCAGTTAAACGGGATTGTCTCCAAGTTAAAAATTGATATAAATGCTTTATTTTTTACCATTTGTTGAAGCTATTTTCAGCGGATCACAAGGCATAAATTACCGTGCTGACTGTATAAAACATTTCATGTCTCCGTGCTGTAGATTAATTAATTACATCCAGTCAGTTTGCAAAATTGTTAAAGATAATTCATTTTGACAGGATAGCAGTGTACATCTCAAGGAGTTGATATCAGAGAAAAAATTACTTTTGTTTTAGCTGAGTATCGCCCTAGATATAAAACTTCTTTTGATGGGAGATTGTATATTTTTTCTAACAGACCCACTGAAGTAGTGGCTGTGCCAAGCACATTATCTTTAATACTTCTGATGCCAAGAGAAATGAAGCATTTGCTTGACTACCTTTTAAGCGTTTCACTTAATTGTGTTTAAATATATGATGTTTTTTTGAGCCTTTGCTCTTTGGCTTGAGGTGGAAAGAAAAAGATTTAATAGGAAACTGAGCGGCAAGTTTGTCACTTAAGAGGGTGGAAGGTATGTGGAATGAGGTGCCAGAAGAGGTTTTTGATGAACCATATAATAGCATATGAATGACATTTATGTATAGGTAGATAGGTATATGGACTGGGAAGGTATAGAGGGATGTGGGGCAAACATGGACAGAAGGTGCTAGCTTAGACGAGTTGGGCTGAAGGGCCTGTTGTCGTGCTGTATATCTTTTTTGACTCTTTGCTCCAAAGAGAGAAATCCCACCTTTTGTACAATAATTTAGCAGCTGAAAAGTCCCATTCCCAGTTGTGTGTTGATAAATCTCTTCTACACCTTCTCTGGGATCTTTCAAAAGTGACGAATATAATTTTTAAAAATCCATCTGCAATTGTTTAGTTTCAAAAAAAATTAAATTCAATAAATATTATGTGCATTTTATTCTCCTTGCAGCACAGGTGGAAGACCTTTCATATCATTGAGTGCATAATGACTTCTTATGGAACAAACCTTTCAGTTTCTTCTAACCCTGAAAGTCATTATCTCTCAAGTGTCCATTCAATTCTCTGATGGACTCTGTTTCTCCATTACAAACAGGAGCTCTGGATTATAACCAGCATAAAAATAATTATCCTTGAATCCTCCTGTCTCTTTAGCCCATCACCTAGAATTCACGGCCTCTGTCCTTCAAACATCTGCAAGAGTGAACCAGCTTTTCTCAATGCCATCCTATTTAAATCTGTCTTTACCTTGTGTACCATGTTGAATTTTCTTTTAACCCTCTTTCCTGCAATAACATAGGAATTTAGAACAGGAGTAGGTAACCTAACCCTTTTATTCTTTCAAACATTAACCTTTATTGAAACAGCCATTCATTGGAAGGAATGGGCATTGGGACTGTATGGGTGCCAGACAAGGAGCAGGTTTGGTGATAACATTATGAATGGTTCAGCATTCCTAAGCGACTCCAGGAACTAGCGCTGCACCTATTTCCAACCGTTCTTAATTTGCAGGAAGGAATTGCAGATGCTGGTTTACACCAAATATAGAAACATAATGCTGGAGTAACTCAGCGGGACAGGCAGCCTCTCTGGAGGGAAGGAATGAGTGACGTTTCGGGTCTAGACCCTTTTTCAGTCTGTAGAAGGGTCTTGATCCGAAACGTCACGAAGACCTTCTCTCCAGAGATGCTGCATGTCCCGCTGAGTTACTCCAGCATTTTATGTCTATCAAATAGTTCTTAACCATGTGGTTTTGATTTCAGATGTAACAAAATGTTTCTACGTGTGTGTGTAACTTACTTGTTGGAATTTTAAAATAATTTGAATAACGTGCTCCTCGATTATGTTTTGTGATTAGACCCTTTCTGCCATTTTTCGGCTCTTTCCAAGTAACTAAGGTCAAGTTAGTAATCAAACTAGGAGTTCCCCCAAAGATCAGCCGTCTGCAATTAGAGGTGTAATATTTTTTTAACCCAGCTACTGCTTATGGGACTCTTGCCATGGTTTGTACTTCCACAAGATCATTAATAATAGATTTAAGATATATGACATAGGGTAAAACCATGACAAAGCGTTTGGCAAGAATGTAAATCAGTCTTTACCTAGAGCAATAACATTTTCTTTCTTTGAAGAAGAGCTTTGTTAAAAATATTTTTTATGGTTCAATTGAAAATGTAGGCCATTTATGAATAAATATAGGGTACTCAATGGTTGAATAAAACCACATATCCTGTGGACGTTAACACCATACTTCCTACTCAGTACCATCTTTTTATGAACATCCATAATGTAATCCATTTACGGAAGAATCCATTGCATGTGGTGCTTCAGAAAAGCTTTTAAGAGTAGCAGTTTTTGTTTTCTGATAACTTTCGTAAGTGTGTGTTTCGTTTTGCTGGGTTGCATTTCAGATGCATTTTTACACAGCAGTTCACAATTCAGATTGCTGGAAGAACTTTGGCAAATTGCCTTGTATCCAAATGTTTCAACTGGTAGTTTTTAGGTAAGATTGGAGTGGCGTGAAACAAGTAAATTACGTATCAAAAATTATATGATAAATGATATCAGTGAAAACACAAAACTTAGAATTTACAACTGCCAACCTGCCTCATCACCCTCATCACCCTCATCACCCTCATCACCCTCATCACCCTCATCACCCTCATCACCCTCATCACCCTCATCACCCTCATCACCTAAACAGCTCGGAGTAGTGGTAGACATAAAATGCTGGAGGAACTCAGCGGGACGGGCAGCATCTCTGGAGAGAAGGAATGGGTGACGTTTTGGGTCGAGACCCTTCTTCAGACTGATCAGAGTAAACAGTTTTCTATCTCATGAGCTGTGTAGGTATTTTTTATTAGGCCATTTCACTTGCATTGTTTTACTGTTATTTCTGTTGTTATTATTGAAAATACATTCTACCAATAATATGTGATGGAAACCAGCCCATAAGGTTATTCTCATATATTGATGAGATTTGGTATTTGTTCTTGATTTGTTACTCTGTTCATTTGTGTTTTATTTCAGCATAAAGCCAAGGTTGAAGCTATGATCCTGGATTTGGCTTCCCTTCAAAGTGTCCAACAGTTTGCAGAAGCCTTCAAAGCTAAAAACCTGTAAGTTACAAAGAAAACTTGCATTAATGTTGTACGTGCTGAATCAGCCATGCTGATTTCTTTCTTTTGGGGAAAAAATGGAGGTACAAGGAACTGCAGAAGATGATTTACAATATAAGACATGAAGCGTTGGAGTAACTCAGCGGGTCAGGCAGCATCTCTGGGGAACATGGATATTGAAGAAGGATCTTGACCTGAAATGTCACGTATCCATGTTCTCCAAAGATGCTGTCTGACCCTCTGAGTTCCTACAGCACTTTGTGTCTTTTTTTTAATAAGGTTTGTTATTCTGCCAAATATAATTCCACTTATGATTCATGCAGGAGTGGCTTTTTTTAATAACCAGCTTTATTGGAATAACTGATGTGGCTTCCATTGAAATTAAATGACATAATTTACTATCTTCCATTTTGTTGCATTTATCCTGACCCTCAAATAATGTCAATTTAAGAAATCTGACCTTGTCCATTGATTATAATTTGGTGAAAACAAATACGCCAATGTATCATTTATATGTAGATCCAGATGGCACCTTAAGCTTTTCTGCTCTCCTGCAAACTTTGTTTTTAGTGCGACATATATTCCAGACATGATGTATAATGGAATTGTAATGTCTCTCGTTGCGCTATGAAACAAAAATTGATAAAGAATGATTGTTCCCATAAATTTAGTTTCACTATTATCTTAAAACATTCCAACATTGTTACAATATACAGCGATAATATATTTTGCAGACTGCCCTATTACTCCTATCCTTTCTCCATTCTCATCCATTTCCTTCTGAATGACAACTTTGATAGGACTCAGTTTGTAAGTGTTGGTAAATGAATAGCTTGGAGCATTTTCCCCTAATACTTGGACCTTTGGCCCCTTGCTGCTTTTTCAAGTTCCGATCGGGTAGATTTTGGCCATTTTTATTTGAGCCTCCTGGATCAGTGCCAACAAAATATAAACAAATCTAGGCTTAACATTGGTTGCTACTTCATAATTCAACATATGTGGCTTACCAACTTGTTCTGTAACCTTTAGTATAAAGTACATCATGACCAACAACTTTCTGTGTGCATATCAATACATTGTAACTGTAAAACTGACTAGAATGCTTTGTCTCATGGATGACGTTTAGTAAAATGTTTTTTCTCCCATACAAGTTCCTTTCTTGATTAAAGAACTTTGTTTAAGTTACCTGCTATCTTTCAGCGTGTTAGAAAGTGATACCGTTACATTAGATTTTGCAGTTGGCTTTTCAATAAACCTCAAGAAAAAATTGCTTCATCTTGGTTTGAAGGTACTTTGGACTGGTCCCGTGAGCAAATCAGATTCCGCTTATTTTGCGATCTTTGATTTCTTCAAGAGACCTATGGAAAAGTCTAACATTGCTTAATTAAATGCCCAGTAGTCAGACAAAGCACATGTATCAGTTCTGGTGACTGATTGACATTAAAACAGAAAGATAATGTAGGATTGTGGTGGGGATGTGTTGTAGGGGGACCAGATATAAGTGAATATTATTTGAGGATAATTGGAGAACCCTCTTGCCTCATCATTTATTTTCTTTCATTATTGACTTGTATGATCTTGAACATAAACCAGCTTATGGAAAAATAGCTAAGCTTCTGCAATGGACCTGTAAGCTTTGCAGGGGAAGTTACTGACCTGCTTAGAAAATAGAGAGTCATCGAGTCAGACAATGTGGAAACAGGCCCTTTGGTCCAACTTGCCCACACCGATCAACATGTCCCACATGCCTGTTTTTTGTTTTTGTTTTATTTCTTAATTATGTTGAGGTTTATCCTATTCAGAATATAGGTATGTATGCTGTAGTTGGCTTCAGTCTGTGAAGAAGAAGGAGGGAACTGTTGCTAGAAATTATTTCGTCAAATCACAGTACCCATTGGAAAGGTTTATACATATGAAGCCAGCAAATGGGTTGGATACAATGCTTCCAGCACTGATTAGTATTCAAATAAAAGTTTAAAATTCTGGAAAAGAAAAATATACTTGGGGTGCGGACCATGGAAGAGATCCCAATCAAGAGTCAACAGCTGTGGGAGCCAGCAGAACATTTGCGATAAATTTAAAAAAGAAACAAATACATTTTACTGATTGTGCCACTGAGTTTAGTTCAGAGATACAGCGTGCCAACAGTCCCTTCAGCCCACCGTGTCCACACTAACCAGTGATCAGCCATACACTAGTACTATCCTACACACTTACTGGGGACAATTTACTGAAGCCAATTAACCTACAGATCTGTACATCTTTAGGATGGAGTAGGAAACCGGAGCATTGGAGGAAACCCACGCAGTCACAGGGAGAATGTGCAAACACGGTACAGACAGCACTCGAGGTCAGGATCGATCGCGGGTCGCTGATGTTGTGAGGCAGCAACTTTACCGCTGCGTCACTGTGCTGCCCCATACTTAAAAAAAAAAGTTAATCAAATAATTCAATGTTTGTTACAGTGAGAGTGCAGAAAAATCCCAATGTGCGACTTCCAAACGAGATCTAGTGGAAGCTGTATCTTGTTGCTCCTGATTTAATAAATGTTTGCATGTATGCTCTGCGGGGATGGCTGGATTATTTAAAAATAAAATAATGGCAAAATAATAGGCCATGGTCACTCTATAATTGTGGGTTGCAGGGCCAAGAACGCACAGTTTATGTTAGTTAAATCAACATTCCTAAGTAGTGTGCCTGGGTTATATCTTTTGGTTATGCAAGGAACTTGAGACAAAAGAATTTGTTTTGGGATCCAATTTGAAATTCATGTTAAAACAATAATATTTTCATTTTAACAATTTCATTGCAAGTAAGTGCATTTTAAAACTAAACCTGGTTGTTAAAGTTTGAGATTTTTCCTATTTAAGGCATGCACATTATGTCCCCAAGATTAAGATTTAAACATACAGAGAAAAATACAAATAAATAATGCATAACGCATAACCTACTCCATTTCCACGACAAATTGTTGGTGTTTTTGTATGTGTCCCCAGTTTACACAGATTGATGTGAAGTAGGTTTTTGTGCTAGTGTGTGACAATATTAGCATTGGCTGTGAATTGATCCATTATAGTTCCTCATTCTCTAATTTCTTCTATAAAACTTTACATACTTTATTAAATAATACAAACATGCTTCTTAGTTTTAATGCGGAGGTTTTGAATTTGCTGGACATAGATAGTCTTATTACCTAGATACATATTGCAACAGTTAAGGAGAGCAAACTCTTTTTTCATGTAGTCATGGTTATCAACATGAAGCAGCGGACACAAAATGCTGGAGTAACTCAACGGGTTAGGCCGCATCTATGAAGAACATGGATGGGTAATGTTTCGGGTCTGGAGCCTTCTCCAGCCTGAAGAAGTCCCGACCTGAAACATACCTATCCAGAGATGCTGTCTAACCTGCTGAGTTACTCCAGATATTGTGTCCTTTTTTGTTATCCAGCATTTGCAGTTCCGTTTCTACATTCAGAAGCAGTGGGATACATTGCCAAGTTTAACCCAGAGCAAAGCTCTCAACTTGCTTGAGTTATACCATTGAACAAAGAAAGAAGCTGCTGGTAATTGGAGAACAATTGTTCTAATTCCAGTATTTGAGACTAATACAGTGTCCTGAACACAGTCATCTTTCATCTTGCCTCATTTTTAAGGTAACTGGACACTGTTCAATTCCATTTGCAACTCTCAAGATCATGACCATATATCTGCCTGCTTGAAGGAAGGACTGGACAATGTTCGGGCTTAAGCTGAAAAGTAAAAACATTACCTTTGGACAAGTTGCAGACAGTAACCAACAGAGATGAGCTACATGTGCATTTCCAGCACTAATACCTCACCGTCAATGTCCTCGGGGACACCATTATGCAGAAACACTAGGCCAGCTATATAAAATTATGCT
Organism: Raja brachyura; assembly: GCA_963514005.1. The sequence continues at coordinate 33,136,202 of OY740797.1, read as the reverse complement.
ACAAGAAATAGTCAGGGACTGCCTATCCATTTCTTGTTTGCCTGACTTCTACAAAGAAGAATTTAGGAATATAATAATGTATTTGTCTTTACTTGCAAGCATGCGTGCATCTGCAATAAAGCCGAACATTAGCCTGGAAAAACAGCCAAGTTGATTGGCATTCTATTCAACATCCTAAGTTTACATTTCCATGTTTAGTTTAGTTTAGAGATATGGCGCGGAAACAGGCCCTTTGGCCTACCAAGTCCGCACCGACCAGTGATCCCCACACACTAGCACCATCCTACACACTAGGGAATATTTACAATCTTTAGCGAAACCAATTAACCTACAAATCTGCAAGTCTTGGGTGTGTGGGAGGAAATCGGATCCCCTGGGGAAAACAGACATGGTCACAGGGAGATCGTACGAGCTCTGTACCGATAGTATCCGTATTCATGATCACACCCGGGTCTCTAGCGCTGGAAGGCAGCAACTCTACTGCTGCGCCACCGTGCTGCCACATGTACTGGATGTATTGCAGCAACTTGTCTAAGATGGCTCATCAACAAAGTTCGAACTTCTACTTGGAAGGGTCAAAGTATCAGGCACATGAGAACACGGGCAACTCGAAATTACATACCAGCCTGACTTGGAGATGTATTATTGATGCTTCATTTCTACTTGGTCGAGAGTCCATATCTATATGAGCAATGGGAGTACCTGATGATGACACAGCCAGGACTGTTTAAGTGGTTGATTCACTATCATAGTCAGAGGGATAATTAAAGTGGGCTATAAGTTCTGGTTTTCACCATGATGAGCAAATTCCTAAAATGATTAAATAAAATACATAAAATAATACAGCCTCAAGAGGCCACATTCTTTTTTAAGTTTATTTTTCTTGTGGAATTCCATGACAGACCCTAGCCAAGGTATTGAGCATTGAAACAATTCAAATGTTTTTTGTGAATGAACATTGTGTGAAATTTGCTTTGTAAATTAATCCCAATATTATTTATGCATTGAAGTGTGTTAATTGCTAAAACTTCACAACCAATGCTATGAAACAATAGATTGTGAAAAATATGTTAGATTGCATGGATAGAACAATTGATTATAAATTAAAGCAAACGATGTTCTTTCTGTGTTGGACTTTTGTTGGCCATCAATTAAAGCACTGTCTGGTTTTAATATATTTTCGAAAAAATATTCAGGGCAACTAGATTGATTCCCAGTTTGAAGTTTAGTTCCAAAAATAGTATTCTAACTTTAGAGAAGTGTAGAGTGAGGGGCAATTTAAGCAGAATTTCGATAGTCACTATTATAATTTGCCAATCATACAAATAATTCTGCTCGTGTCCCAGGCATTGAATCAGCATGGATAGCACACACACAGGCCCATCGGCCCACTTTGTCTATGGCAACCAACTTGGTATTCCCAGCTAATCCTGTTTGCCTGAATTTGGCCCACAGCCCGCCAAACCAAATGTCTTTTGAAAATTCTAAATGCACCCACTTCTATATTCTATAACTTCCTCTGGCAGCTCATTCCAGATATGGAATTGCCTCCGAGTGAAAATGTTGTCCCCCCGCCGTCCCTCTTGAATCTCTCCCCTTTCATCTTGAGCCTATGCCCACAAGTTTTAAAATCCTCCAGCCTGGGAGAAAGACTGTGAGCGTCCACTTCATCCAGGCCTTTGATGATCTTGTACACCGCAATAAGGTCACCTCCCAGCCCCCTACGCTCCAAAGAAAAAAGCCCTAGCCTATCCAATCTCCACCTATAACTCAAGGTCACAGGTCCAGGTAACTCTTGGTGAGGTTCTTCTGCACTAGTTCCAACTCAATGTCATCCTTCCTGTAGCTGGGAGACCAGAACTTCACACCATTTCAAATAGTATCGTCCATAAACTCAGGATATCCCAAAACCTTTGCAATGCAATTCTTTTGAGGTGTACTTAACTGTATTAACAAAGGAAAGTTCGCAGTTTCTAATGATGAATGTGGGCTTACAATTAACAAGAGTCTCAGTGGAGACCAACTATTTTGTTTATAAAAGTTATGAGGTTGTTTTTATATCTATTTGAGAGGATATACAGTGTTCAGCTTTAACCTGCCACCTGAAAGACAAGACCTTTGAAATTGTAGCACTTCCTCAGTGCTGAATTGTAATGCTAGCCTTGTTTTTGTATTTGAATAACTGGAGTTAGATTTGAACTCGGAGCCTTTTGGCACTGAGGCTTACACCACTGAGGAGCCGGAATATAGATTTAATTCAGGAAATAAGGTAAAATACATGCAAAACCCTCAACGTGTGCAATGTCAGAAGCTTATAATTCTTCTCAATGCCATTTTTAATAATCAGTGCACCAACTACAGTCTAACTTTTGCCAGGGAATAAGATACAGTAGAATGTCTAAATACTGACATTTGGTTTTATGTTCTGTTTTTTAAATTGTATGAATAGATGATTTATTTAGCAGTCACTGAAACTAAAAAATGATGTATTTGAAATTTATATTGTCTTATAATTTTGAGCTGCAGTTTTGAGCATAGTTTATCGTGTGATCTCAGCAGACCATTTCTTGGCTGGATGGGTAATCAAGATGTTAACGTAATCCAACTCCCTCATTCTACAACAGTCTGTCAGTGTAATGCACTCTGGTAAACCACATATCTCCAAATAATGCTTGTATTTTGATAGCTAGTTTACTGACCTGAACTGAATGCTGGACCAAAATAAACATTTGGTTTGGATTCACCTGAAATAGTTATGCAAGTGAAAATAATCAAAGACATTTCAAGTGCAAGTTATATAAATCAAGTTTACATTGTCTTTAATGTAGAAGCAAAGATTTGTAGATGCTGGTTTACAGAAAAAAGACACAAAGCGCTGGAGTAATTCAGCAGGTCAGGCAGCATCTCTGGAGAAATCTGGAGAACATGGTTAGGTGACGTTTCAGGTTGGGATGCCTCTTCGGACTTATCTTGCTGAGTCTGAGGAAGGATCCCGATTTGAAATGTCACCTATCCACGTTCTCGGAGATACTGCCTGACCTGCTGAGTTACTCCAGCAATTTGTGTCTCTTTTCTGTAAACCAGCATCTGCAATTCTTTGCTTCTACATTAAATCTACATCTACATTAAAGACAATTTTCCTCCATTTTCTTCCATTGTCCTTGATGCCAGTTTGTACAATTTACACTTCTCCAAATTAATAACCACAGAAGCAGAGAATGCTGGAAGAACTCCAGACTTAAGAACAGCTTTTTCCCCATGGTTATTAACCTCCTGACCCAATCATCTCTTTTTAAACCCCCTTCCGAGTTGCTGTCACGTATTTCTTACTCTTAACTCTACCGCATTTGGTTATTCCACAATAGAACGTTCGTTTTTTTCGCACTACAATCTTCGTACCATTCTGCTGCTTTGGATTTGATGTTGTGTTTTTTGTTCTATCTATCATTATCATGTATACTATTTATGAGCTTCCAATGAGTAAGGAATGTAATTGCACCCTAAAGTATATGACAATAAACTAATCAGAATTTGAATCTTAATCTGAACTCACCAGGTCAGGAGCCATCTGGGGAAAGAGAGGCAAAGAACACTGAGTTTATGACTCTTTGTCAGAATATTCATGTTATTATTTAAGCCCAAAAACTTTGTTACAAAATTAACTATTATTCTGCTTGTTAAAGTCAAATTCTGTGATTTTGTTCCTTACAGATTGTTGTCTTCATTGTCCGACTAAAAATGCTTGTTATTTGTGAGAAACTCAATTTCAACAACATTAATAAAACAGCCCTAGGTGATGCCTTGGTTCCCTATTTCCATTGATTGATGGAACACTTTAAATTTCTGATTATAAAATTATGTCCGATTATAGAATTGTAAATGTAAATATGAACCATAACGTGATCTTGGAAAATCACTGCTATTTCAAACAAAAAAAAAGGACACAAAGCACTGGAGTAATTCAGCAGGTCAGGAAGCATCTCTGGAGAACATGGATCGGTGATGTTTTGGGTCGAGACCCAAAACTCCAGCACTCTGTTTCCTTTTTCGTAAATTTTGAGCATTGTTTACTGTCAGATTGTGTCCATTGTTGAAACTCTACTCCTTTCCTTCCCATGCATCTATACATAACTAAAACTCTGATCTTGTGCTCTTCCAGTTTGCGCGGTTTTTCTATTTGCGCAAAAACGGTACGCGATAACGCTACGGTTTTTTTAGTCAGCTCACTCACCGTTCTCCTGTGTTGCGAGTGCAACAAGTTTTGTTTCGATCGGTAGTATGTTGTAAAAGTTAGCAAGGTATAAATTCGTAAAAACCGCGTGTGCGCAGATTGATCTCTCCTGCCAGTCAGCGCCGCACGGATTGGTCTCTTCTGTCACTCCCTGCGACGGTACGCCCCTTCCTGCACCATCGTGTCTTTACTGGAGCTGAGGGACGCTGCGGGTGGCCGGCGGAAGTCTCCAACTGGACACAATTTTTGGAGAGACCGGAAGCGGCCTGGCCCGGAGTCGGAGATGTCGCCAAATGGAAAGCGGAGAGTGTAATTCCCGCAGAGGAGAGCATCCAGTGCCCGCTGTGAATCCCAAACGCACCATCATCGCAACGCCCCGCAGCTCCAGCCCCTTCCCCTCTGGTCCCATTTGGTGGCTCCTGCCCCCCTCCCCCGTGATACCCCCCTCTCCCCATGGCTTCCTACCCCGTCTTTTATCCAAGCTCTACCCACCCCCCCCCCCCCCCCCCCCCCCCCCTCCTGCTGGTGCGGCCGTAGCTGCTGGTGCTTCCGGGCCGAGTCGAGGATCCGAGGCCTGGCACTGAGGGCACCAGCGGCTGATGCTCCTCCGGGGCACGCAAGAAGGGAGAGGAGCGGCAACCTCGAGGGAGTGTGGGCGAAGAGAGGGGATAGAGGGAGAGGAGGGGAGTAGGGAAGGGGGAGGAGTTATTGATGGAGGGAGGGTGTGACTGAGGGTAGGGAAAAGGAGTAGTGATGGAAGGATTGGGGGAGGGTAGGAGGAGAGGGAAAAGAAGAGGGAGGATTTGAGGAGGGAGAGTGGGGAGGAGGGGGAATAGAGGGAGAGGAGAGGGAGAGGAGGAGGGAGTAGAGGAGTGGAGGAGGTAGGGGTGGGGAATAAAGGGCGAGGAGGTCATTGGAGGAGGTGAGGAGGGATAGGGGGAGTGAGGTGGGGGATAGAGGGATAGGAGGGGGTAGGGAGGGGAGAGGGGTTATGGCGGGAGGGAGGGAGTGACTAAGCGTAGGGGAAAGGAGAGGGAGAGAGAGGTGAGGGAGGGATTGGGGAAAGGAGGAGGAGAGGGGAAAGAAGAGGGAGGGTGAAGAGGAGTGGGAGAGAGTGCTAGGGATGAGGGGAAAAGAGCTGCGCCTGTGCAGTTGGGGGCTATGGGTGAGTGGTGGAATATTGCATTGGGGGACCAAGCCTTCTGTGTAACAGGGGCCCAACGGGTCACACTTAGTCTAGTCTTGTTCTAAGACCAGCATGGTCACATAGTTTGTTTTAGATTCCGGGCATTACATTTTTTTGTTCATTCTAGTTCATGCCATTAATAAGGCAGCACACTGAGATGGTGCTTCTTTATGCTCATGTAGTTACGGCTGTAAGAGCATAACAAGCTGTAAACTGTGAATTAGTAAAATCCAATACCATATGGGATGAAAGAAGTAGATTATCAACAACGAACAGAATTTGAAAATAAACTACGCTCAAAATTGCAGTAGGGGATATGAGCAAACGGCACAAACTGCTCAAAACAGTACGGTCTTCTTGGGATTAAATTATGGTTCAAGCTGCAGTTTTAATTAAGTGAATTAAGCAACTATTGCAGTTGCTTAATTCAGTTATTTTAACCTACTTGGTTTTGTGTGGTCTGTTTGTAATATATTGCTGCGCAGGCAAAGGGGATGGAAGATAAAATAATCCATTGTATCACTTGCTATTCCGAAGTGGAATTATTTTGAAGTAAAAATGCTGTGCAACAGGTTATTGAGTTACCATGACCCTTTAAAATAATGTAATAAAATTACATATATTAAATAGCAGCTTCGTGGGTGATACCGAAAGGACAGTGCACATGGCACAATCATTTGTCTGAAAATGGTCCTGACATTGAAATAAACTAATGTTCTTCTATTCACACATGTAGTATAAAAATAATTTTCTTAATACACTGTACAATAAAGTGACATACGATCTTAGCTTGTAAATTTAAAAAAAGTCTATAAACTACAGTATCTGTATCTGTCAGAGAGCTAAATGAAATGGGAACTACGTTTTGAAAGAAATAATTATGTTTTGCAGGATTTATTGTGACCTATTAAGAAAAGGATAAAGGGGAAAATGACTTATTAAATTGAATATTCACAGAGGGCTTCTAAAGTTAAAGGTTCATGCGTACAGTGGCTGGTTTGACTCCAGGCAATGCTTTCTGCTCAACATTGCCACGTGCTATGGCAATAATAATTCTCTGAACGCTAAAGCATTTTGCTGAAGGAACCTGGAGCTTAATAATATGCCGTAAATACCCTGGTGGAAGAATCAGTGGCTGCAGGAGACATCCAGTTGGTAGAGCAGTAGAGAGCAAAGTTGCACGCAGCTGCCTAATAATTCACAAAAGAGAATTGCATTGTGATTTGAATAATTAGTTGTGAACGCCTTATACTTGCAGGCATTATATCCTTGGTGTTCACTGCTTCCCATTGTGGAGTTTTTTCATGCAATAAATGTGCAACTAATGTTATAAAATATATTGTGAATTAAATGTTTAACTTTGAATTTTAAAACACAAACCTGATAATAGGGTCCTATGGTACTTTTCTCCAGTGCTGTCTGATCCATTTTTGTTCAATTGTGCTAGTCATCACTTCTCATTGAAATCATGGCACTCGTGATATTGATTCCTGTATTTCTAGTCATGATGCGCGTTAGTAAACATGAACTTTGAACATTATTGCCATTCCCATACTCCTTATTCTGTTCATACAATTCTCAATTGGAGAACACAGTTTCACACAGTGGCCACCATGGCACCAGAAGCACACGGTGAAGAAAGGTCCTGACCCGAAATGTCGTCTGTTCTTATTCTGTTTGTGTTTTGCTCAGCAAGCCTGCTCTGCTGAGATCGGGAGTCATAGAGTCATTCAGCATGGAAACAGGTCACTTACCCATGCCGATGTTCACTACCAAGATTACACTAGTTCCACCTGCCCATGTATAGCCCATATTCCTCTCAAGTTTTGAATTCTGATCAGGCAACTTCAAATCTTTCATCGGCTGCTTAGATACATTCCAAGATCTCAGTGTACTACGATTAACAACAGTTCCTTGGACTTCCATGTCCAGGATAGGCATCCACACCCTTATATTCGAAACTTATTGAATAGTGAAAGGCCTGGATAGAGTGGATGTTTCCACTTGTGGGATAGTCTTGGACCAGAGGTCATCGCCTCAGAATAAAAATATGTTCCGTTAGGTAGGAAATGAGGAGGTATTTCTTATTCAGAGGGTTGTGAATCTGTGGACCATTGCCACAGAAGGCTGTGTCAAATGATATTTTTAAGGCAAACATAGATGGAGTCTTGATTAGTACTGGTGTCAGGGGTTATGGTGAGAAGGCATGAGAATGGGGTTAAGAGGGGATGATAGATCAATCGTGATTGAATGGCGGAGTAGATTTGATGGGCCGAATGGCCTAATTCTTCTCCTATCTCATATGGACATGATTCCAGGGGAGAAAATCTAACTTCTTTGTCTACTCAAAACTCATGTGCTCTTCATTTGCAGCATTGAACCGAGATATAGTTGGAGACATCCTTGTAACACAGTCATTGTGGAAAATTGCAAGGGTTCCAAAGGGTCTTTGTTGCTTCCATAAGTCAGGGATACCTTGTAGTACAAAGGGAATGTCTGCAGACATTGCTGGTCTGGCAGCATTTGTGCAAAGAGAAGCAGTTAAAGTTAAAATTTCATGGCTGCAACCCTTCATTGAAACTGCCAGGGTTGCAGAATGAATGGGCAAAATATTGGCAGATTGAGCAAATGGTAAGATTATTCACTTTGGCTGGAAGAACTGAAAAAACAGAATATTGTTTAAATGGTACAGAAGGATCTGACTGTCCTTGTACGTGAAACCCAAGTTAACATGGGCCATGTAAAGCAGTTGTTGTAAACTATTTATGTTATAATTAGAAAGGCAGATGAAAAGTTAGCAACATGGTTGAAGTATCAGAGTATGAAAAATAAAAAATACTGCAGATATGGGAAATTTGAAATAAAAACAGAGTATGTTGGAAATATTCAGAAGGAGAGTCACATGTTGAAAGAGAAAGATAGCTGGAATTTTAGGTCTGAGATGCTTCATTAGAACTGGGACCGTTGTCAGCTGATCTATCTCCCTAGATCACCTGAGCTAACCCTACCCTCCCTCCTTTGTGTCGGAGGGTTCTACTCCCAACCTAAGGGCTAGCAAACCATTGCACCACTATTTAGTCACTACCCCAAGATGTCACCTGGTGTGCAGGTTCGATTAACTTTTTGAAACTTTGTCTGCGCCAGAAGCATGGCGAGTCTTTAGGTACCTGCAAGATTAGGTCTGCTTTATGATTATACCGGATTGTATGCAAAAAACAAAGAATTTCACTGTACCTAGGTACATGTGACAATTGAATCGTTGAGTTGAATTGAATTGAGGTTCACAACACTGATGCTTCCCTCTCAGGGCACCAATGTACTTTTCACTACGGCATCTCAGGCTGCACTTGCATTCATGTCCTGCAGGCACCAACTCCAGGATTAGATTTCTTCTAGTATTGCTCTGCCCTCTGCAATAATGTCTGCAGCCAAACACCATCCTCATTATCAATATCACCATTAGATTATAACCTATGATTGCATGTGTTCCAAACCTTTGGAGCAGTTTCCCGGTTTGAAACTTGTCATAATAGTGCAAACCAAAATACATAGAGCAACCAAAACCAAGTCCACGTTGGATTGTTGCTCCATCCCATCAATGAGACAGGTTCATGAACATTGGCTTTCCAAATTATAATTATCGTATCAATCCTTACATATGGATGGATGGATGTAAAATTTGTCATGGTTAGATTATAAATCGCGAGTGAGGACTTGGACAAACATTGTCTCTTCAAAGGGTGTCAGTATGGATTGAATGAGAGAAGTTAGTGGACATGTCCTTGAGAAGGTCACTGGCTTGTTAGATCAAAGAAGCATTTTTTAGGCTAACATTTATAAAGGCTTTTTCATGGAGATCTGAAAAAACCCCATAGATAAATAGAAATGGTATATATTTCAGCCAAGTTCAAAATGATTTGCAGAGTAGTAGTCTTGAGGGACTGAAAGGTCTCAGTCCCATAACAGATCGCTAGGATTTTGCTTTGTTCCCAAAAGAATGTTTACAATATCTATGTATTCACTGCGGCACAGTGGCACAGTGGTAGAGTTGCTTCCTTACAGCGCCAGAGACCCAGGTTCTATCCTGACTACGGGTGCTGTCTGTATGGAGTTTGACTATTCTCCCTGTGACCGCGTTGGTTTTCTCCAGGTGGTTCGGTTTCCTTATACTCCAAAGACGTGCAGGTACATAAGGTATTTGGCTTCTGTAAATTATCCCTAGTGTGTAGGATAGAACTAGTGTAACGGTGATTGCTGGTCGCTGTGGACTCGGTGGGCCGAATGGTCTGTTTCCATGCTGAACTAAACTTCTAAACTAAACTAAGCTAAACTAAACACACTGTGAACTGGGAGATCAATTATTTATTATTTACGAGAAGTATCTCCTCCTAACTGCCCAGATGTTAAGCCGTGGGAGAATATTTAGCCATGGTGGTGACGGATTTGGGGAGGCAATTGTTGCTGAGCCTGAGTGCCAGTAAGTACATGTGAATGAACGTTTCACCAGGAGCTGCTGACAAGTTTAGGTTCAAGTAAAGCTTAGCTATGTTTTCCAACCCTCTGAACGATTAGGGAGCTGGTGGGTTTTCGTTCTGCTTTGCTTTTTGTTATGTAGAAGCAGGCTTAATGCTTTTAATTGTTTTTGGAACTTTGAACATCTGTAACCAATACAGGTAGGGAAGAAATGATAGTTTGTTAGAAGTAATATAGAACATAGTTATTAAATAGGACAAATTTTACATTACCTTAGACGATTAATCTCTTATGAAAATTTTGTTGGCTTTATTTATTCAGCTGCCTTTAATAAGTTCCCTCAGATTTAATGTTTGCAGGTTCCTGAGGTTCCTTTACCAAGTAATAATGTGGGTGGGAGAAATCTGTTTTGACACAAATATAGTATGGCTTTTCAATCATGGATGAAACATTTTTATTTTGTTCGTAAAGACATCTCTTGCACAAAGTGAGATCTCTCTTTTACAACTAAAACTTCAGACTTGTCTTTTTCTTTGCTGATGCTTTTTTAAAATAATCAAAATTACTATGGAATAAAGCTCACTTTATTCATATGACACTTTGAATTAGATTGAAATAAAAGTTGTGGCCCGTATTGCAAACATATTTGGAGCATAGGAGTTGAATTTTGATTACATGTAATTCCATTAGACTTTCCAAAGTAACTCCAGCTTGACAGCTGGTGGAGAAATTTATTCTCAAATTCCCCTTTACTAACTGCAAAATGGCCTGGAAGGAATAATGTTCAATGTAACAAACAGATTAACTGAAGCATTTAATACTTAGCCATTTTTGTGTTCAGTTTTCTAATTTTTTCCTATCTTTGACAGTCAACATAAGTAGGTGTGATTTGGTCTGCACATGCTACTGGTGTGGAGCCATTGAATTATGCCTCACTGGTTTATTTTTAATGCCATTGAAGGCACAGTTTTATTCATTTATCTTAGACGAAATTGCCTTGCAGCTTTAATTGAGTTTGAGAGGGGATATGTAATTAACAGAGTAACGCTGAGGTTCCATTGTGCATCTGATGCTGTGTTAGATCAAGTTTATAGTTTACAAGTGAACAAAGAGGGACCCGGCGTGGAGAGGGCCGCCGAGAAGGAAGAGGGACCCGGCATGGGAGGGCTGCCACGAGAACAAAGGGTGACCCGACATGGGGAGCCGCCTAGAACCAAGAGCGATCCGGCTTGAGGGGGGGGGGGGGGGGGGGGGGGGGGGGGCGTTGTGCTAAAAACAAAGAAGGACCATTGGTACTACAATGAACACTTTGTAACTTTGTTGGTGACCTATACGTGTCTTTGCATACTTTGTGTATGGTATTCAAAACAAAGGATTTCACTGTGACAAGTTACACGTGATAGTATAGTAACATTCATTCACTCTTAAAAGCGTGAGAATTTTGATGGATAGTAAAATCAAGTGGTGCAGTGGGGGGAGTGGGGGAGGACAGAGAGGAGGTGTTGGGTGGTCGCCATGTTTAAGACGGGCTGCCACAGAGTGCGAGAAGATTTAATTGAATTTATTGAACAGGAGCGAATTAATTCTGGAATTTGACAAGAATTTTTTTCGAAGGTGGCTTCACTATGATCTCTCTTGGGTTGTGTACAAGATCATTGTTTACCCCTTCTGATGATTAATTATTTATGCCTTTCTTATGCAGTGAGCACAGGGATCCCTGGAGTCCTTGTGCTGTTGGCTGTGTCGGGGAGTCTTTCACCCCACTAGATGGGACACCAGCTCCAGGTGCTGTCATTGGCCTGATACCCATTTTAATGCCGAACCAGCTGCTTCTATTGTCACACAGTTCCCAGGGGCATTAATGTGCAGCAATGTTCTTTTTTACATCTTCAAGCCAGAACCATCGAGTGTTAAGACCGCTGCAATCTTGCTTTGCTGTGATCTTGCAGGGACTGCGAGCTTCATTTGAACAGACCTTAAAATGATTGCAGCAGTATTTTTTTCTCAGGTTTCTCTATTTCTATATTAAAATGCAAATAAACATACATACAGTCAGGAGGGAAGGCCATCATAGGGTGGACTTTAGTAGTGATTTCTTGTGTTTCAGAATGTCAGAGCATGAATTGTGCGCAATGCATTCCAAAGTCTGTGTTTTTCATGCAGCATATGGTAATTTAAGACCTATTTTTCACACTGACAAATGTAGTACCTAATTGCTCAGGAGTGATTATTTTAAAACTGCATCAGAGTTTATTTTAGTGCAGTGTCAAATGATTTACTGTCTGCAATTAGACAGGAATTTAAAACAGAGTTATTAGGTACTTTTCGAATATACATTGGACTGATATACCTCAGTCCAAATACAAAGATTTCTAGCTTGTCTTTGTGTTGTTGTCAGTAGGAATGTAATTAATTAAAAAAAATTGAGCTTTTAATTTTGCATTATATTTCCTGAAATTATTTTCAATGTAAATGGCCATAAAAAATGGAATATTTACTCTTTATTTATTTAATCTGTCAGGGCGTGTTTACTTTGGTCTCAGATTTTTTTTTTCTCTCTGTTTTCTGTAATTGGTGGTTTTATTTTGGATTCTGAAGCAAAGGGGTGCACAGTGGGAAACTTGCCATCTTAAAGAGAAAGGACAGGTAGGTTAAATATTTGAATCCTTCATCTGGACTCACTGGTGTGTGTGTCCTTCCAGAATTCTATGTTTTACCCTTCCAATTTCCATAATTCAAAATGTTTTTCTTATCCTTACTATTTTGCTTTTCATTTATAAGAAAGAAGTATAATTGATTGCATCTTCACTATTGTTTTTTTTAACCAGCCCAAATGTTATGTTCAGGTCTTCAGTAGTTTGGGGTTGAAAGTGCCGTTCGAACAATTCAAATGAAAGTTTTAGTTTTAAGCTGCATTAGGGATGTTATATTTTGCTTTGTATTGCAAGAACATTTAGTGCCATCGCGAAGAACAGATTAAATGTTCAAGACATGTAGACATTATGCAATTCCGGTGACTTGGTCGATATATAGAAAGTCTAGCTTGGTTACATATGTTAAGCTCTTGGTTTTGATAAAATCTAAGATACCGTTCAGGTAGTGTTGTAAAGAACTGATGTAACAATAATGAATGTAAACCAGCTCTGCACATGGAAAAACTTATCTACTCAACGGTCATACTTGGAACTGCTTGCAATTGGAACTGTTCATATTGTGGTACTGGATAAATAAAGAGATGATAATTGCAGAATATTGCAGAGCTGTTTCCGCATTCTGTTTTTTTTTAAGTATCCCAAATGTGCTGCTTCTGTTGATGGCCAGAGAAGCATTCTTTCTTATATATAGTAGAAAACATACCTTACTTTTGCACATATTTTTGTTCATATGTATATAACTACATCAATAGGAATCACATACATTTTAATGAACAATTAGACTCAGATTTCTGTCAAATATTATGCTGCTTTTCCTGGATCTATCGGCAACTGCTAATGGTAACGAATGGGGAAGATATTGAAGCCTTGCATTTCCCCGTTCGAATGCACAAACCTCGCAACTTTTCCACATGTGCAATACTTGAGCAAGGTTGTATTTCTTCATTAGCTATTGCCACAGCTGAGAAAGTCTCAAAGGATGTCAAAGAACATTAATTTTCATCATAACACGGAATCTTTCAGGTGTGAATGGCAGTGAACAGCTGTCATGGGTTTTCTGAACTCCATTACAGGCTATATCTCTAGGCAAGAAAGTGATATCTTTGTCATTTGCAGGTGAAATATAATCTGTTCTTTTTTGTAAAAAAGAGTCAATACCCAGCCAAGTCGCTTCTAGTAAATAACTTGCTGTTTGACCTGACCACAAAGGAGAAGGGAAAGAATACGATATAAACAACTGTTATAGGTGAAGGAGAAACTACTTAATAGAAGACGGGCCTCCAGTGTATAATAGCTAAAGGTCATTTGATAGTCTTTTTCTGCATCAGAACTGAGCCGCTGATATTAAACACTAAATAAATTATGTTTTAGGGTGTGCCCAATGCATTACAAGATAAATTTATTCTTTACGGAGAACAAAACAGAATATCCTGAAGAAAATGAAGCCATTTATCTCTGAGATGTATTTTAGTAGTTGTTTTGATATAGTATTGAGAGTAGAAGGAGAGAATTCCACATGGACCAATTGACGATTTGCAGACATTCAGACTGATTGAAGTCATATACTATGTTTTTCCTTGGGAAATTATTTTCGTGTCAGAGGTTACTGCCAAGGGGATTTTCAAATAAATAAATTGCACTCCACCTCTCATAAGAGTGTCATTGGGGATCGGTGAATACGCTGGTCTAATTACCTACCTGGTGAGAATATTGCCCCCACTTTGAGCATTGAAGGAGAGACAGAAATGTACCCTTAGAAGAAAGAAATGACCAATCTTTTACTTACATTTGTTGCCGTACATTGACTATTTTGCTTCCTTTATGACGTCTGGCAATGAGAATTGAGCTAATTGTTGTAGGCTGCCCATTTCTCTATGTGGCAGGCATTGCCAAGAGACCTGAAATAATATTTGTTATTAACTTTGCCTCCTGAACATTAATCTGTAATTGAGATTTAACTCTGATAAATTTTTTGAAGCTTAAGAATAAAGCATTTCAATTCACCTTCTTCACCCCCAGTTTAAAAGCAAATTACCCTCAGATATTTATTAATGCTTTTTGCATTTTGTTTTAATTTTTTTGTTCTCCAGCAGATGGAGATTAAGAGGGTAATTTGTTTCCCTTTGCTGGAACCATAAATAAATATATTGTGGTGGCACAAAGTATAAAAACAGGCAAAAGAAACTCAAAAAGCTGAAATTGCCTCTCACCATTGCCTTATTCAACAAGGAAGCAAAGCAATGTAAAGCACCGATTTTTCAGCACTGTTCAGTTAGGTAAGACGTGGTGCCTCGTAAATAAATACTTGATTCCTAATATTTATGAATATTATGAATTTATGAATATGTAAAGTTTAAAGGCAATATTAAGAGGTTTGATGCTTGGTTTCTTAAAAAGAGTTGTGCAAATCAAACCTTACATGAAATACATGGTTGCAAGTCCTGGCGAGGAACAGTTACCTTAAGGAATTATATTTTATTTAATGTTGTATTGAAAGTTAAAAACAAATTTGCCTATATCTGCACTATATATGAGAAATGTGTTTGTGCGGCATTTTATTTGTAACATTTCTTTGTTTAAACCAACACTGTTTCCATTCTTTCCACAAATGCATGGCTGTATTTATGTTGTTCGAAAGAGGATTTTAACTATATGCTCGGACTCATTGTACATGATTTGTGCCGCATAATTTCGCTGTAGAGTTCTAATGTTAACTTTGTTGCATAACAGTAAAATAACAATGAACTGCTATAATAATGGCTGCATTGGTATCTGGTGGAAATTTGTTGGCTGTGCTAATGGCAAGCTAAAATTCTGCACACTCAGAGTGCCTGTTCTTTGTAAAGTTTGCAAATTGAATGACTGTCTCTGAAGTAACTTTTAATTTGGATAATGAATTTTAAAGCAAAATTACATGGATGTGTGTGTGTGTATAAATTATAGGTTGTGATTTGTTTGATAGTTTTTTGTGGGTTTTGTAGTCTAGTTTTTTTTCCTGATATTTAGTTTAGTCACAATTTATATTTGTGTTGTTAGGAAACACTTTTGTAAGAGCTCATGAATCCCACAACAAAATCTACAATAAATTGATTAGAATGTGAACACAAAAGAGATCCTTAGCCATACTTTTTTTTATGCAGGAAGAGTCAAGTAAAGTTAGATGAAGAGTACCCAAAGAAAATGTGTTTTTAGTGTTTATTATTATTGTAATACCTTTCTGTAAAATATGCAAATTCCTCCGAAAATATATATCTTCCGTCTAATATGATTTGAAGGTGGAAACCTGAGATTGCTGTGTTGTGTTGAGAGAGACCATGTTTGTCTCCTTTCAATGTATAACACTAACATTGTTTTTTGCAGTATATCCTTGTTTTTCAAACACTGGATTTATTTTTATAGAATTTGTAAAGTGGAATCTTTTTGGAGTAATAAGCTCTATGAACAATTAAAACAAATGTATTTTGCATTCAAACTTTAGATGATTTTGGAATACTTCAGAGACTTTAATTTTTAAAACAGCATGCATGTCTTATCAGGTTAAGTGAAGTGAATTTCAGTGTCCCGAAATGAACAAGTTGTAAAATGAAGTTCCATCCAATAATATTCCTGATAACAAAGGTCTACAGAAGGGTCCCAACCTGAAACATTGTCTATCCATTCCCTCCACAAATGGTGCCAGATTTACTGCGTTAATCCAGTACTTTGTGTTTTGTTCCATATTCTTGAACCATAGATCAGAGCAAAATCATTGACTGTACCAAACTGTATTTCCTTACTCACTACTTTTGTTCATGTTCTAGCATTATGGTAAATTTGTGGAATGGCCCCATGTCAGACAGGTTGCATTTGGGAGCATATTTATTTTTGGAGCTTCACAGCAGAAATAAAGTTCCTCCTTTCTAGCTCAGTCATTGCAGTGCCTAGATTCAGACTTTGGTCTCGTGGAGTGCTTTTAGCAATGCGTGGTATCTTAAACCAACCATTTTATTTCCAATTCAGAGTTTCAATCATTCTGATGACCCATGCATTGTGGCTGCTAACATGTTACCCAGTCTATGTTCAACCAGTATATTAACCAGCTGTTGTCATTACCATATATTTGTTCAAAATAATCTCCCTTCTCAGTCCCTCAGGATAGCCTGCTTCTCAATGGTTTAATGGTACAGTATCATCACCTGTACCTAGGTACAGTGAAATTCTTCTTTTGCATGCAGTCCGGTAATAATCTTTCTATACATCAGTACAATCATACTTAAGTACGAAGTCCAAGTGTAAGAATAGTAGATTATAACGAGACAGTACACAAGAGTCACCACGTTTCCAGCACCATTCAAAATGAAAGTTTAACTTGGTCATAAAGGATGAGCACCCTCCACTATCAAGTGTTCTGAGCTGACAGGAGGCTTTGAGAATATTTTTGTACCTTTTACTTTGAGTATCATGAGTCAGAGCTTGGAATAGAGTTCCCGTTATGGGAGTCAGATGTTAGGCATGGGAATAATGTGGCCAGCCCATTATAGCTGACTGACTATATTTAGGATCAATATTATGGGGATGCAGGCCTTACAAGACGATACTGATATTGATTTGATATATTTTTAATTTGATTTGATTTAATTATATTTTTCCAGTGCTATGTCGCGCCTGCACTGGGGTATGTTAGAAGAGTGCAGGAAGGCAGGGAAGATGAGTGGGATGTTCAACAAGATGTTACTTGTGCTTGCGGGCTTGAGCTGTAGGTGCAGCATGGTAGTGCAATGGTAAAGTTGCTGCCTTACAGTGCTATAGACCCGGAATCGATCATGACTATAGGTGCTGCCTGTACGGAGTTTGTACGTTCCCTCGTGATCGGGTAGGTTTTCTCAAGGTGCTCTGGTTTCCTCCCACACTCAAAAGGCGTACAGGTTTGTAGGTTAATTAGCTTCTGGAAAAATTGTAAATTGTGCCTAATGTGTAGGATAGTGCTAGTGTATGGGTTGATCGCTGGTCAGTGTGGTCTTGGTGGGCCGAAGGGCTTGTTTTCGCACTGTATCTCTAAACTAAACTAAAGGATGAAATACCTGGGACTTTTTCTTTGGAGCGTAGGAGGCTGAGGGGTAACCTTATTAGTGAGTACAAGATCATGAGGGACAAAGTGCATGTTCACAGTCTTTTTCCCATGGTAGAGGATTCTAAAACTAGAGAGCATAGGTTTGAGGTAAGAGGAGGGGAATTAAAGAGGGACCTCGGGGTCAATTTTTTCACTCGAAGGGTAGTCTGTACCTGGAATGAACTGCTGGAGGAAGCTATAGAAGTGGTTACAATTCCAACTAATGAAAGGCATTTGAACTGGTAAATGGATAGGCAGGGACAATAGACATGTTCTTCACCATGTCAATTCCAAGAGAAATGGAAGATTTACAAAAACCTTACATTTGAATAGGACTACGGAACATTCTTCTCGCTTCTTGCTGAAATTTGTCTCCATTTTACATCTGCCAAATGATGGCATGCAATGTGGCCAGCCACGGTGGCGCAGCGGTAGAGTTGTTGCCTTGCACCGCCAGAGACACGGGTTCGATCCTGACTACAGGTGCTGTCTGTACAGAGTTTGTACGCGTCTGCCCGTGATCACGTGGGTTTTCTCCGAGATCTTCAGTTTCCTCCCACACTCCAAAGACGTACAGATATGTAGTTTAATTGGCTTGGTGTAAGTATAAATTATTCCTACTGTGATGGAACTGTTAATGTGCGGGGATCGCTGGTCGGTGCAGATTCGGAGGACCGAAGGGCCTGTTTCTGCGCTGTATCTGTAAGCTAAAAAACGAAACTAAGTCGTGTTCTAAACTAGAGATTCCAAGAAACACAATCTCAACATAAACTGATGTCAAACAAGGCTACATCTTGCCCGGTATGCACAGAGAAACGTAGAAACATAGAAAATAGGTGCAGGAGGAGGCCATTCGGCCCTTCGAGCCAGCACCGCCATTCATTGTGATCATGTTTGAGTACCAAATGATTGTAAGAGATTGTTAGCTAATTCACAGAAGTACAAAAAAATGTTCTGTAAAACGAAAGATTTCTCCGAAACCTGTGCTTTGAGAATTGTGGACGCAGACAAACCATCAAACAAAAAACCTCCATCGCATTGGCTCCATTTACACTTCCCACTGCCTGGGCAAGGCTACCAGCATAATTAAGAACGAGTCTCACCCAGATCACTCCCTCTTCTCGCATCAGGCAAGAGGTACAGAAGTGTGAAAACGCATACCTCCAGATTCAGGGACAGTTTCTTCCCTTCTGATTTCCGGCAACTGAACCATCCTATCAATAACA
This sequence comes from Raja brachyura, assembly GCA_963514005.1. The sequence continues at coordinate 33,117,343 of OY740797.1, read as the reverse complement.
TAAAGGGGAGCATCCTGACGAATCATCTACCTCATTGGAGACCCTCAGACTATTTTTAATCAGACTTTACTCGATTTTAACTTGCAGTAAACATTATTCCCTTTACCCTGTGTCTGTACACTGTGGAAGGCTTGATTGTAATCATGTATAGTCTTTCCGCTGACTGGATAGCATGCAACAAAAAGCTTTTTCACTGTATATCGGTACATGTGACAATAAAACTAAACTAAATAGCGCTGAGTTCTGCGACACTGATGGGGCCAATGTGGACCTCTGAGGATCTGCCAAAGAGAAAGGGAGCAGGCGATCTATCGGTTTATCTTCAGCTTCAGGGTGAAGGAGCGCAAACTAACTGCTGGCAACTGGAAACTGAATGCCTAAAGTGTCTTTAATGTCATTTAACAGGTATCAAAATTGTACAGTTGACCTTGTGATTAAAGCCTCACACACTTGAGAGCAATGACTTCCTAACTCGAAGGCAACACCACTACAGATTATTAAAACATTAACTATATGAATGAGCTTGTAAATGACAAATTAAACTGCAATTTTATGCCATAATTCACCTTTTGTGGTTTTATAGCTGGCTATAAATTGAAGTAAAACTCCCAGTTTATTGCAAATCATTTTTATGTGAGTTTTTGGGCACCATTCTCTAACATTGTGTTTTAGAAATTATGACCTGGCATGTTTATTTTAACAGGGGACGTGTCTTTTGTGGATGGTTATTGAACTTTAATTTTCGAGGCAGTGAGGAGGTCAAAACAGAGGGAAAAAGGCAGATGTCTTGGGAGTCATAATCAGTGCAAGCTCATCTGTTGAATTTGTAGTTTCAACTAGTTTGTGTGTTTTTCCTTTGGTCACTTGAGAAGTGCCCTAGTTTCTGTCACATTCCATCTTTCAGGAGGAAGCACGTGAAATATTTACCTTATGGAAACCTTATGCGAGGAAGCAGAATACTACAGCACATCTAACTGCTTATTAAATCACACAGCTTCAGTTCCTGGCAATTGCTTTTGAAAGACCAGGTGTTTGATTCATTTTTTTTATATCTGTAAATTAGTATCGCCGACTTTACACACGGCTTCAGTTAATTCAGTGTGCTAGAATCAGCTGCTAGTTAACAAATGATGTGTGAATATATTTATAAATTATATATAATAAAATATATATTTATAAATGAAATATATGTATTTATTTTTATAGATAATTTATTAAAAATAATTATATACTGCCTGTTAGAAACCCAGCCATAATTATCTGATATGTATGTTTGAAAATTGGAATAGATAGGGTAAATGCAGAGAGTCTTCAGAGTAGGGGAGATTTAAGCTGAGAGGGACAATATTTAATGGGAACAAGAGGGGCAACTTTTTCATTTAGAGGGTGGTAGGTATATGGAGCAAGCTGCAGAGGAGGTAGTTGGAAGTGGGTACTATAACAGTATTTAAAAGATACTTGGACAGGTATATGGATAGGAAAGATTTAGAAGGATAAGGGCCAAATGTGGGCAAATTGGACCATTTAGACGGGGCATCTTGGATGACACGGACAAGTTGGGCTGAAGGGCTTGTTTCCTTGCTGTATAACTACAACTCTATTCTGCCTTTTTAATAGTCTACAGATCCTTTATACAGCAGTATTTATTGTCCCAAGCAGTATTGTCTGGGAAGCTATTGGATGAGTGATTTTGGAGGCATTAAATAAATGAAAGGCTTTCACAGCATAGCATTATTAATAAGCGCAGGACATCCCAAACCACTTCATAGACAATAAAGTACTTTTGAATTATTGGTGCTTTAATGTAGAGATTGCTGCATCCAGGTTCTGCACGTAGCTCCACAAACAGCTTTGATAATAACCAGATAATTAACTTTTTAAGCGATGTTAGCTAAGGTAGTTTTAGACTGGATCTCAAGAATAACGTCCCTGAGTGCTTGAGAGAGAATTGGATTTGATATATCTGATAAAGAGCACCTCTCACATTTTTGCAGTATTGGCAACATCAGTTTAGATTTTCATGTTCAATCTACAAACCAGATCTTGATTTTTTTCATCCATTTATTTTTGGGGATTGGGCATCCCTACCTAAGCCTAATTATCGTTGAGAAAGTTTGGTGATAACATCGAACACAGAACATTACAGCACAGGAACGGACCGTTCAGCCCACAATGTTTGTGCCGAACATGCTACCACATTAAACTGATCTCATCTGTACATGATTCATGTCCTTCTGTTTCCCTGCACTGCCATGTTCCTGTTTAAAACCCTCTTAAATGTACTATAGTATCTGCATCCACCACCACCCCTGGCAGTGTGTACCAGGCCTCCACTACACTCTGTGTAAAAAAAACTTGCCTTGTACACCTCAATTTAACTTTCCCCTTCTCACCTTGTAGCTATGCCCTCTAGCGTTGGACATTTCCACGCTGGGAGAAAAGTTCTGAGTGTTTACCCCATCTATGCCGCTCATAATGTTATATAATTCTCTCGTCACCTCTCAACCTCCGATATTCCAGAAAAAACAATCCCAGTCCAACCAACCTCTCCCTTAGCTGAAACACTCTAATCCAGGCAGCATTCTGGTGAACCTTATCTGCACCCTCTCCACAGCCTCCACATCTTTTCTCCTCTGAGTCCGAAATAGGCTAGTCCTTATTCCGTTACGCCTGGTTCGAGCCCAGACATCCCGTGGGACTGCTTATGGGACAATGAACCACCTAGGGCATGATAAATGATCTACTCACACTTCAGAGGGTTTCAAAGTCACAATTGCATCTTCGTGTTCAGTTGACAGAAACATTTTGCACTTCTTGCAACATACTTTATCTAATGAGTTGGACGGTGCAGATCAGAATATTAGCAATAGTTTTTGGTGAGCACAAGATATCGAGGATGAAAAATAGGTTATTTTTTCCATCTTTTCAGACATCAAGTAGCACTAGGGAATTGACGACTTGTGATGTTTAATCATTGGTAAACGTCACCAAAAAGCAAACGCCAATTGAACACATTAACATCTTGCAGATTCCATTGTGGTGAGATGTCAAACGATCTATTGTCAGTATTTTGTTGGTGGAGGGATATGTGTTGGCTCGGGCTTCAGGAAACCCAATCACTCACCGCCACAACCCCTCTGCCTCCTTCCCCCACCCCTTTCCTGCACCCCCTTTCCTCACCCCCCTCCCTCATCTCCTTCCCTCACCCTTTTACCCCACCCCCTTCCCTCCCCACTACACTTCGCTTCCCCTTTCCCTCCCCCTGCATTCCCAACCCCCTTTTCTCTCCCTTCCCCCAACCACTTCCCTTTCCCTCCCCTCCCCCCAATCCATTCCCTTTCCCTCCCTCTCCCCTAACCCCTTCCCCCAACCTCTTCCTCCTCTTCCCCTCCCCTTTCTCCTCCTCACCCTCTTCCCCCTTTTCCCCATCCCACCGCCCCTCCCTCCCACCATCCCACCATCCTTCCCTTCCCCATCCTTCCCTTCCCCATCCTTCCCTTCCCCACCCCCCCTTCTTCCTCGCTCCTTCCCCTCCCCCACTTCCCTTTCTGCCCCACTTCCCCTCGTCCCCCTCATCCCCACTCCCCTCTCCCCCACGTTTAGATGAATAGTATTTCTAGTCTTAATTTAATGCTGGAGCTGAAAAAGGCAACCAATTACTTCTTTCTTAGTACATTGCAATGTACGTGGAGACAGTGTGTTCAAGTCTACAAATGTGGAATGAGTCAGTGGTCTTTTCACATGAAAGGCCAGATGAAGTTAAAGCTGACTTCATTGATGACAAGAACAAGCCAAGTTACAACTTACCACCTTTGTTTTCAGTCATTAATAATTGATAATTACAACCATAATTACAGCCTAATTACAGCCATTGTTATAAACAATGATTCGTAGACGTGACTGCCAGTGTTAATAATTGGCACTTAAGCAACCTGTTATAGGTTTCGATGTAGTTGGGTGGTCTGGGCAGTAGGCCATCCATAGAAGAGATGCACATGAATTCCTTTCACTGAACTGCATCTGCAATGAGTGCTATAATTCCCATTCCCCATTTTATGATGCATCGCTTTTGTATTTTAAATGTGTACACACTTGTAATATGTATTTAAGTTGTTCTCAGAAGCGAGAGTTTGAACAGTCTCTAACACTTTCCATCTAACCTCTTTCTTATTTGGATTGTGCTAATGCCATGCTTGGCAGTAATCCTGTTTTATCTGGACATGCCTCTTTTATTTTTCTTAACCCAACATGCTGTTCTCCCTCACAAGAAGTGAAACATGGGAACTGTGTCAAGTCTGATTTTTCAGATTCTGACAGATTATGCCCTGGGTGAAAAACTGTTTACTGAATTTCTCTGCACTCTTGAATTATTATCATTATTAAAAAATAGACATCTGTCAAATTTAAAATATGCTATTTTCTTTGCAAAGAAATTCAATGTGCGCCCAGACTACACTTTCATACCAATGCAATTAAATTAAATATGTATTCAGTGAACGAGATACCATGTGGAGAAACTATTCCTGCCAAAAATCATGCTATCCAGTTTGAACATCTTTGGCTATTCTTTTTATAATACTGATTGTATTAGCAAATAAATATTTTAAGTTTTCAAATATTCCTTTCTAGTTGAGGTCAGTAAGTTATTTGGACAATTCCTTGAGACTTTGAGAAAGACTGGGCTGTGAAAAAGGTTGTAAAGGAGGGGGAGGTTCTATTCTTATTTGGTGATATGTCTCAATAAGATGGGCGGCCGGGTCCAGTCGCCTTTGTGGTAGCTCTGCAGAGATTGTGCATTTTTTAAACTATTATGTTTATTTTTAATATCTTTCTTACATCAGCACTAACACTCTATGATCGAAAAACACTTTTAAACTTAAATTTTTAGGCCAGTCCCTGGAAAACAAGATGGATAATCTCAGGGCGACGATTAGATTCCAGCAGAACACAAGAGACTGTAACATATTTTGTCTGACGGAGACATGGCTGGTGCTGGATCAAGTAATAAGTAACCGAGTCCTTCACTGTTTTTCGTGCGGATAGAATGGAAGAGTCTGGAAAATCTAAGGGTGCAGGGGTTTTACTTCATGACCAACAACAACCAGTGCAACCCTAAGAATATTAAGATGACTTCTCGTACCTGCTCGTCGGACCTGGAGCATCTGACGATCTCATGCCTTCCAATCTAGCTTCCCCGGGAGTTCAGCTCAGTCATCATAACAGCCGTCTACGTACCACCGCATGCGGACACCGACGCGGCACAATCGGTCCCACACGATGTGTTATATCGGCATCAGAAAAGCATCCTGACGTGGCTACGGTGGTGGCTGGGGATTTCAACAAGGCAAAATTCAAAAAAATTATGCTCAACTTCTGCCAACACATCACAAGTGTCACCAGGGGGAAAATAACTTTGGACCACTGTTACACACCGTTCATGAGAGGATACAAGGCCGTTTCTCTCCCTCCTTTTAGAAAATCTGACCATGCCGCCATTTTCCTGCTGCCGAAGTATAAACAACGAATAGTGCGGGAAGCGGCAGTGACGAGGGACGTAAAGCGGTGGTCTGACCATGCAGAGGCCATGCTACAGGATGCACTGAGTGATGTCGACTGGCCTATTTTCCAATAAAGTTCCAGAGACGTCAGTGAGAAGCTGTCATGGATTTCATAGCAACACTAGCCGACAACATCATCCCCACGGTAAGGGTTAGCTTTTTTCCTAACTAAAAACCCTGGGTTGACAGGCCCATTCGCGTTGCTTTGAATGCTCGCACCAATGTTTACAACTCCGGCCTGGCATCCGGCAACATGGATGACTACAAGGCAGAGTCCTATAGACTGCAAAGGGCGGTGAAGGATGCAAAAAGGAGGTACGGGGACTGTATGGGGTTGCAGATGGAGCAACGGGACACCGGACGCCTATGGCAGGGGCTACGGACTATAACTATCTACCAGAGTAGCACCACCACCCCCCCCCCCCTCAACCGGGAGTGCCGGCACCTCCTTAGCTGATGACCTGAACTCTTTCTATGCACGATTTGAGGCAGTCAACAACACCCCTAGCTCGCCGTCTAACAACAACATCATTAGCGCACTGGCTAGCGAGATTGGAGTGAGGCACACCGCTGGGGATGTGTATATTTCTCGGTGATGTGAGGAGGACTCTTGACGCGTGTGAACACGAGGAAAGCTTTAGGCTTTCCTCGTGTTCACACGGGTATATCTGGGCGAGTACCAAAGTCTTGTGCAAATCATCTAGTTCCAGCGTTCACCACAATATTCAACCTCTCCCTGGCCAAGTCCATGGTCCCTACCTGCATCAAGAGATCCACTATTGTACCAGTGCCTAAGAATGCCTCTCCAGTCTGCTTGAATGCATACCGACCGGTAGCCCTCACCTCAGTGGTCATGAAATGCTTTGATGTGCTGATCAAGGACAACATCTGCGCCTTTCTCCCTCGCACCATGGATCCACTGCAGTTCGCATACCGTCCAAACCGATCCATGGATGATGCGGTCTCCCAGGCTTTGCACACCACTCTCTCTCACCTTGACAGTCGGAAGGGGGGGGGGGGGCTATGTGAGTCAAGAATCAAGAGTGTTTTATTGTCATATGTCGCGGATGGGACAATGAAATTCTTACTTGCTGCAGCACAACAGAATATGTGAATATGTAAACATAGTACATAACAGGGGAAGAGGAAAAAAAAGTTCAATAAATAACAAATATAGTGCAATAATAATATAGTCTTTTGCCGTTCAGAGCTCAGAGCTTATTCGTTGTTGTGTTTAATAGCCTGATGGCTGTAGGGAAGAAGCTGTTACTGAACCTGGACGTTACAGTTTTCAGGCTCCTGTACCTTCTTCCTGATGGCAATGGTGAAATGAGTATGTGGCCAAGATGGTGTGGGTCTTTGATGATTTTGGCAGCCTTTTTGTGGCAGCGACTATGATAGATCCCTTCGATGTTCATTGATTTCAGTTCAGCTTTCAACACCATAGTCCCCACCAGACTTGCTGATGAACTGCTAGAACTGGGACTGAACACTCCCCTGTGTGCCTGGGTCCTGGACTTTCTGACCGGCAGGCCCCAGGTAGTCAAGATGGGTAGACATACCTCCAACCCCCTCACCCTGAACACAGGATCCCCCCAGGGTTGCGTCCTCAGCCCCCTACTGTATTCCGTGTACACACATGCTGTGTGGCCAGGCTCAGCTCCAATTCCATCATTAAGTTTGCTGATGACACAGGGGTGGTGGGCCTGATCTCCGATAACGATGAGGAGGCTTACCTGGAGGAGGTGGCTGACCTGCTCTCTGGTGTCAGAATAACAGCCTCCTCTTGAATGTCACAAAAACTAAGGAGCTGATTGTGAACTTTAGAAGGGCACAACAACCGAGGAAGTACACGCCATTCGGGATTAATGGGACTACTGTGGATAGGGTGAGCAACTTTAAATACCTGGGAGTCCACATGGACAACACACACTGCCACACTGGTGAGAAAGGCAAGGCAGCGCCTTTACCAGCTCAGGCAGCTGAGGAAATTCAGAGTCTCTCTGAGGATTCTTCAATCCTTCTACTCTGATGCTGTAGAAAGTATCCTGACCGGAAACATCTCGATCTGCTTTGGGAACAGCTCTGCCCAGGACAGGAAGGCTCTGCAGAGAGTAGTGCGTTCGGCCGAATGCACCATGGGAACTACACTACCGCCACTGCAGGACCTATACACCAGGAGGTGCTGATCCAGAGCCAGCAAGATCATGAAGGACCCCTACCATCCCAGCAACAGACTGTTCCAGCTGCTACGATCAGGCAAGTGCCTCCGCTGTCATGCTGCGAAAGCAGAGAGGATGAGACGGAGTTTCTTTCCACAGGCCGTCAGGACTGTAAACTCTGATCTCACCAGGGAGTAACTGTTGTGTCTTTTTTTAATGTAAATACTGGTTCTGTTCTGTTCTGTTCCGTTGTTTTGCACAATCCCGCAAGCATTGCCACTTTCATTTCACTGTACATCTTGTATGTGTATGTGACAAATAAAGTTGACTTGAATTGACTTGAATCACCTAACAGTCCATTAGTACAGAGCAATTAGGTCAAGTGGAAATCTCAACGTTTACTGAATTCAAATACCATGACCAAAATCTCCCAAGTGGAAAATCCTGATAAATGAAAGGGCACCACAGTGGCACAGAGGTAGAGTTGCTGCCTTGCAGTGCCAGAGACCTAGGTTCGATCCTGACCAAGGGTTCTGTCTGTGCAGAGTTTGTACGTTCTCCCTGTGACTGCATGGGTTTTCTCTGGGCCTTCCGCTTTCTTCCCACACTAGAGAGATGCACAGGTTTGTAGGTGTGAAGAAGGGTCTCGACCTGAAAAATCACTCATTCCTTCTCTCCAGAGATGCTGCCTGTCCCGCGGAGTTACTCCAGCTTTTTGTGTCTGACTTCGGATGTAAAACAGCATCTGCAGTTCCTTCCAACACAGGATTGTAGGTTAATTGGTTTCGGTAAAATTGGTAAATTGTCCCAAGTGTGTAGAATAGTGCTAGTGTAGAGGGTGATCGCCTTTCGGCGCAGACTCGGTGGTTGGAGTGGCGTGTTTCCACGTTGTATCTCTGATGACCAAAGTCCAAACGTATATATCGATACGTTATATTACGAAAAGTCTGTTCTTGACCACTTCCTGTTGTTCTGTCTATTAATTTTAGAAAAAACGCTGCCACTTACGGCTGTGATTTTTGGCCATCTCCCTCCACTGCGCAGGACAAGATGATTTTTCCCATCGATTAAAAATAAAAGAGTTATTAGTGTTTCAAAAATGTTGAGATTCTCTCTCCTGAAGGCCACGCCCCTTCCGGAGGGACTATAAAACCCGGAAGTGTGGAGGTGCCTCAGTTCTCTACAAGATGGGGGAGCGAGAAGTAGCATTTCTCAGTCTGAGCTGTGAATAACACAGAACACATGTCTACTAAACTGTAAGTGGTTTTACACACCTGTCAGTGCCCTTAATGTGATTTGAAAATGTAGTTTGAAAATGCGAATGTGTGTTTTGGTTTGAAAGTGCTAAAGCTGTGTTGCTTATGGTTTTGAAAGTGCTAAAGCGAGCTGTGTTGCCCTTGGTTTTGAAAGTGCTAAAGCGAGTTGTGTTGCCTTTGGTTTTGACAGTGCTAAAGCGAGCTGCCTTGCCTTTGGTTTTGAAAGTGCTAAAGCAAGCTGCCTTGCATTTGGTTTTGAAAGTGCTAAAGTGAGCTGCCTTGCCTTTGGTTTTGAAAGTGCTAAAGTGAGCTGCCTTGCCTACGGTTTTGAAAGTGTTAAAGCAAGCTGCCTTGCCTTTGGTTTTGAAAGTTCTAAAGCGAGCTGCCTTGCCTAATTAGAGCTGCCTTGCCTAATTAGAGCTGCCTTGCCTTCTTTATAATTAAAAGTCTAATCTTGACCACTTCCTGTTTGCGCTTTATATTGATTTTAGAAAAAACGCTACCACGTATGGCTGTGATTTTGGCCATCTTACTCAGAGTCCCCCTCCGCTCATCAGGTGCTAAGGATTTTTCCCATCGATGAAAAATAAGAGTTATTAGTGTTTAAAAAATGTTGAGATTCTCTCTCTTGTCAATCACGTCATGAAGGCCACGCCCCTTCTGGTGGGAGGGGAGGAGGGACTATAAAACCCGGAAGTGTGGGTGTGGCTCAGTCTCTGCAAGATGGGGAGGGAGAGGTCACAACTCGCTGTCTTTAGTGGCTTTGCACCCTGCTTGAAATGGTATAAAACTGCACTTGAATTTGGTGCCCTTGCACTCTGGTTGAAATGGAATTTCAAGGAATAGCCGTGAGTCAACTGCGAGCGCACCAGCCGTGAGTGCGTGAGCTGCCAGCACAACAGGCTTGAGTGACTGAGCCGCCAGCCCAAGAATCCATTTGGCCCACAATGTCCATACTAGCCTCTGGAAACCAGTCCCTTCAGCGCACAACACCCATACTAGCGCTCCAGATCCCCCCCCCCCACTGGCCATGAGGTGGAATATTGCGTTGGGGGACCAGCCCTCTCGTGTCATGCTGGGATCCAACGGATCCCACTTAGTCTAATATATATATATACATATACTGTAGTGGTTCACTAAAGCTTCTAAAGTATTATTTGTTTTATTATATGTCAAATATATTTAAAAATATATCTTCAGCACACCATTATTTATTAAAGGTGATAGGCTAAAGGAGTGAGGCAGGCTGGTTACTTGAGTCTTTCTGATCTTTCAGGCAGAAGATACTAAAGCATGAAAACATGTGCCACAGATTAAGGAACATCTTCTTTCCTGCTGTTACCAGATAATTGAGCAGCCCTCCCAGAAGCCAGGGTGTTGTCCCGATCGCCAACCTACCTCATTGTGGACCTTGGGCCTTTTGCCTGTAATTAACACTCTCATACTGTGACACTAAAATCTGCACTCTGGCATTTTTTATTTTGCACCTTTTATATATTTAGAGTGTACTTGTGTGGAGTCAAAAGTGTTTCATTGACAAATATACCAACAATGGAACAATTACATTCTTACTTGCTGCAGCTTTACAGTATTATAACACACAAATAAATATACAGTAATTATGAATTTAATTATATCAGGCCTTTCACTGCATCTTGGTACAAGTGATCATCATAAGGTCAATACCAATACTCATTAAATTAAGTTGATCTCCTCATAAACTTAGACTTTTGTTTAATTGTGATGTGCAAAAGAATAGAATGGTGACTGTCTTTGATTGGAGTCAAATGCTATATCTCCCAATACCTTGCAGAAGACAGGTCCAAATCAATGGTTTTATAATGCATGGCCTGCACATTGATTCACATAGAATATATTATAAAATGATCATAAAGATGAGTCTGAATGCTGCAAAGCAGTGGCATTTTATGTTAAGAAACTGCATGTGGCTGAGAACAAACCGAGAACAAGGATCTTGGTCAAATATACATAATCTAGCCTTCCTTGACATTTATGTTCCTTCGTTTATATTTCATTGTATGTAATCATGGTTTATTTTCAGTTATTTGACCTCTGGTTCAATTCATTCTTGTGTTATTTCATGGTTATTGAAAACGCACACATTATTTGATACGGTTGGTTTTCCATTTAAAAAAAAATCTAGTTAATCAATAATGATGCCCTTGTTGATTTGTGTACATTAAATACAATATATCCAATTCATCCGCTTAATATTGGACGCTGAAATGGTCCTTTCAGATTTGAGTTCACAAGTATCAGTTCTAAGCTTTAGCATTTTCAGAGCAAACACGGGGTCAAAGTAGTCAAACATTATCCGTGGACATACATCTGCAGCTTTGAGACAATATTGACAGAGCTTATTCTGGGCTGATCTCTGCAGTGGTTCAAAGCACTTTCAAAAAGATGGCAAATCTGAATTTGCTTCAGGTGGATTGGTAAATGCATGAAGAGTTACATTGGGGTATCTATTCCACATTGACTCATGATTCAGATGTTTGGTAGAAATAATGTGATGTCTTCCTTGGTAGAATTATTGGTAGATCCAATAACATTTAAAAGACACTTGGCCAGGTACATGGATAGGAAAGGTTTCGAGGGACATGGGCGAAATACATGCAGAAGGGACTAGCTTCAATGGTTCAATGCTACTTTATTTCACATGTATCTAGGCGCAGTGAAATTACGTGTTTGCATACAGTTCAGAAAAGAATCTTACTATACATTAGATGCAATAAGACTTAAGTACAAGTGTGTAAAATAATAGATTACGTGAGGAAGTAAACAAGAGTTGCCTTGTTTTCTGTGCCATCTTGTATCCTCTACATCTTTCATGTACTATGTATTAATGGCAGAAAAATAGCTTTGTATTTATCTGATCAACCAGCTTTCGCGTGTATCCTTTTTGCCCTCCTGATTTCTTAGATGGAGCATCTTAGTTGGCATGAACGAGTTGGGCTAGAAGGCCTGTTTGCATTCTTATGAATCAATAATTCTATCCAGTTCATTCAAAATGAAAGGTTTTTCCACAATTTGCTTTTTCCTTTTGTTCAGCTTCTTTCAACATGTAGTTCTCAGTAAGCAGCTGAGCATGTCCCTCGTTCTACCATTTTTAACTGTTTGTCATGTTCAGCACAAACATTGTTGGCCAAAGGGCCTGCATCAGTGCTGCACTGTTCTATGTTCATACTTGTGTCACTGAGAGTCCCTGTTGTTAACTAATCTTCAAATATTCTCTCCTGACGCCTTGCATGATCAATGGCTGCTTATGCTTTGAGTAAAACCCTTTTTATTTTGTCATTAAACCAGTCATTTAATGGAAGAACGGGTATTGTACAAAATCTGTTCACCATTTGGAGGTTATTGAAAGCCTGACTCAGTATTATGTATATTGCAACATCAGTGCTAACTTGTCCCTCACATGCCTTCCATGCTTAATTGACAAATGTTTTAAGATAACGTGGATTCTGTGCATATGAAATTCCTAACTCTCTTTTGGAGTATTTGAAGACAAGAAAGTAGGTGAAAAGGAGTCCTGACCTGAAACATTGCCTGTCCATTCCCTCTGCAGATGCTGCCTGACCCGCTGAGTTCCTCCAGCACTTTGTATTTTGCTAAAGAAAATAATTGATACTATTAATTAATTGCAGGTTTTGTGTTTTAATGAAGGATAGATACAAAATAGATTTGATTTAACTTTAATATTTCATATGTCCTTAATGTTTTAGGCATTTTTTAAGGAAGATCCCAACCTGAAATGTCACCTATCCATGTTCTCCAGAGATGCTGCCTGACCTGCGGAGTTACTCCAGCAATTTGTCTTTCGTTTGTTCAGCTTGTTCACCTTTGACGACTGAGAACTAAGATGAAAGAACTGTCAGGGAGGAGTAACTGAGCCTGGAGGTTTTAGGGAGATGAATTAACACATAGTTGGAATCACCCAATCCCTGAAGCAGTGGGTTAACGACGGTCTCTGAGGATATTAGTTAATCTTTTTCCGAATCCTCGGCTCAATAACTCTTCCAAGCCATTTCTCCCATTGATTAGCCCCAATAATGTAGAAACTTTTTAGGACACAAACCAATACAAAAGTCAATTAGCTTGTTTATGAAATGCATGTTTGAAATTGTTTGGAATTTTTTAAAGTATTTTACTCTCAGATCATATGTTTCACCTTTGCAATCTTTAAGTATGAGAAGTAGCAGCCCCTTGAGCCTCCTCTGCCATTCAATTAGATCATGGTTCATCTATACCTTAACTTCATTTACTCATCTTTATTTCATATCCCTTGACATTTTTCCTTAAAAAAATCTATTAATCTAATTTTTCAAAATTACAATTCCCGGAGCATATGTAACCCTTTGATGGAGGAAAATTCAGATTTCCACTATCCTTTGTATACAAAGAAGTATGTCCTGATTTCCTTGAGATCCTTCCATAAAAATAAATATTTTCTCTGTATCTCACAGTATCTCTTTCTCAGCATCTTCCCAATCAAAACCTATTACCATCTTAAACTCCTCAATTAGATCAGCCCTTTAATCTTGAGAGAATACAAGTCAAGTTTTCATGACCTGCTATATTTTAACTGTTTGTACTCTGGTATTAATCTAATATATTTCAATTGGACTCCCTTAAGGCATTGCATCTTCTCTGACAACTGAGTCCTAAAACTCAAAGGCTATGCACAACTCACTTCTGAATTCTAATATCCTCATTTTTGAATTCTAATCCCTTTGAGCTAAAATCATTAAGCTTTTTGATCATCTTTGTGCCATTTATTGATGGTTTGTAATGATTGCTACCTCAGTTCTGAGTTCCATAGTTATGTTCACTTACTATTTATGCCCTTTGTACCTTCCCGATCATAGGTGGAAACTTTAATTTATAGTCGAATGTTCAATTTTTCATTGAAAATATTTATTGATATGTTGTAAAGATGAGGGTACTAGGGACAAGGTTGTACGTTTTCAATCAGAGAATCCTCCTTTTATTCCTATCTGAAACTAATTAAAGTGTTCGGCAGAAACATGGAACGGCAGCTGGTTTAGAAAAGATAGAGTGCTGGAGTAACTCTGAAAAAAGATCTCGACCCGAAACGCCACCCATTCCTTCTCTCCTGAGATGCTGCCTGTCCCGCTGAGTTACTCCAGCTTTTAGTGTTGATTGCCGGAGTAACTCAGCTGGTCAGGCAGCATCACAGGAGAACATGGATAGGCGAATTTTCGGGTCGGGACCCTTCTTCAGACATTCTGACATTTTGAATGCAATTTGTCCCTTGCTTTAATAATGAATTTAGAAATAATATTGAAAACGTCAGAAATTAAATGTAAAAGAAATATAGCAACCGGTTTCCTCTCCCTCTATCTAATGCAGCAAAGTGTTCCCTCAATAGATCTTTGTCTTTTGTGCCAATTGATTTTTATAGGAATACATCTCTCCTAGAAGGACTGAATATGAAAATTCTCTCATTGCCCTCTTTGAGAAATGGTATCTTAAATCGATGCTTGTGTCAAATAGGTCTGCAATGGGTTCCTTAAATGTTGCATAACAATTGAGGGAAAATGGGTCAAGGAGGAATTATTGAAGTATTTGTGCCTGAGTAAATTTCCATCTCGAATTTTGGGTTGCGCTTTATCAATCAAACCGAGAAAAAACAAACACGAATAAAGTGGGTCTGGCTAGATCCGACAGCCAATGGACAAATTGATTGATGATTGAAAGATACAGCATGGAAACAGGCCCTTTGGCCCACCGAGTCCACCCTGACCATCGTTCAGCCGTTCACATTAGTTCCACGTTATCCCACTTTCTTATACACTAAGGATACTTTACAGTGACCAATCAGCTTACAAAGCTGCACATCTTTGTAATGTGGGAGGAAGCCCGAGTGCTTGGAGGAATACCATGCGGTCACAGAGAGAACGTGCAAATTCCACACAAACAACGAGTTCAGGATCAAACCCGGGTCTCTGGCATAGGGCCACTGTGTTGTCCTATATGCCTGTATGAAATGCTGTAAAATGTTAGTGTTTTGTAATTAATTAATTTGTAATATTTTATAATTTTGCAAGTAGATTATGAATTAAAGAAGGCATGAAAGTAGTTCAATGATTAAATCATTGCAGAAGACATTGTTGCAAATCTGTTTATTTTTCTTGGCTGCAGTTGGACGGACATTGGGACAGACTTCTGCAGAATATGACTTGTTCAGCATAATATTAATAACAATAAAAATCTGAAATTGAAGTCCTCCATTTATGTGCACAAATTAAATGCTTCATTTTGTTCTCGTTGTAAAATTACCATTATGGAAAATATAGTACTGTTCTTATGAAATGTTCATAAATTTTTAAAGGACCCTTGGGTTGTTAGGATTTTTCAGAGATCCACATTTTGCTATTACTTGTAACTACTTTGTTGCACATTACATTGAAGCAATAATTTTATCTTCATAAGTGAATAAATTCAGATAAATTGCTTTGCATTGTTTTGCTTGGTTTAGTTTAGTCTGAGGTTGATAAAAGTGGTGAGGACAGGTAAATTTATACCACAATTGGGGATTTGAAAAGAGAAATTCTGGAATAAATTTGTTCTGTGAATAATGAATAACAGTGGTATCCATAATGATTAGAACTATGTTGTGGGTTGCTGGTCCTTTCCTTCCAACTTACTCTCTCTGCTTCATTTGCAACTGTTTATTCCTAATTTTAGGCAGCATGACTCAACCTTGATATGCAAACTGCTCGAAGGACTGTACACTTGAGTTGTTGTTCTCACTGATTGAGTCCTCTACCAGGTTTGAACTTCAAATGAACCATAGAAGCCCTCCAAATGCCACAGACCCATTTTCTCCGATCCTGGAATGAATGCCAATGCCCTCTGCAGGAGAAATTCAACACCACTGATGGCTGTAACATTTCAGATATCCTTATAATACCCTCAGTGCAAACGTTTCAGTATTTTAGATACTGAATAGTTGTACCTTAAAACATATCTAATTATTGCATTTGTCTCTATTAGTCCATGGCTTCAGAAACCAAAGGAGGATGAATTCAAAATGATACCATTAAACTTTTAAAAAGGTGCAGCTCATCCAAATTATCACATATACTGAAAGAATTGTTTATCTTCTGTCAGTAAAATGTGACTACCACAGTCGTGGAAGAAAGACAAGTCATCTGAAATGTATAGATCTGTACACGGTTTAACAAAATGTTAGTTGCGCTTATTTTCTTACTGCGCTCTATATGCAGTACAGTGACATTTTGATTGATAACCTCAATTATGGCCTGCTGAGATGTATAGCTTGAAATAAAATTAGGTACAGTTTACATGTTTGGTTATACAATGTTTGTGACATTTCTTTTTAAAGAAAAATTTATTTCTGTAGCTTGTGAACTTTTTCACTTTCCAGAATGAATGTTGTGAATTTCAAGATATTTTCAGCACTGAGAAAAGCACAGAAATACTGTGGAGTTTCACCAGCAAAATAGTTGATATATGCTAGGATATATCCTTTACCTGGGCAGTGGTCCTATTCCAATGGGCCTGTTCTGTTTTTATAACTATTTGTATTCCCTCTGCTTCAGAATTAGTGATGAACCTCAGGCAACATCATATTTTTATAGATGCCACAGTGTCATAGAGTACCAAAAAAGTCCTTACGTCCCAACTTGTCCATGTTGACCGAGAGGCCACATCTGATGGAGTCCCATTTGGCCCATGTCCCCCTATACCAAGGGTTCCTAACCTGGGTTAAATTTCGCCTACCCAGGGGTAAATTTGATGATTTTGGATTTGTACATATTATTTCTCACTGACTGACTATGTTTGGTTCTGTTCATCATTAGTTGTTCATAAATAAGTGAAATAACATTGTTATGTGCTATTAAAGTTGCCAGGGGTAAATTGGACGAAAAAGGTTGGGAACCCCTGCACTAAACCTTTCCTATTCTGAGATGCACAAACCACAAGACCTCTCCACTGCTCCATGTAGATCCTACAAAACTGGTCGATGGGTGAGGAAAGTTTTTCCTGCAACCAAACATTGTACACGACATTGTACATTGTGCATTGACATGATCAAATTATTCTTTGCCGAACCCTGGTGAGCAGAAATTGGCTGCTGCGTTTTTCCAGGTTACCACATTTCACAAACACCTTGTAGTTTGTCGGGCTTCCTGGCGCTGCCCAAGGTTGTGAATGAAGGAATGTACATGCTTCTTTATTCAAAGTATGCAAAAAACAACATGATATTTCCACTAGTGGGAGAGTCTCGGGCTAGAGGTCACAGCCCCAGTTCTTTTAGGAAGGAGATGATAAGGATTTTTTTTAGTTAGAGGGTTGTGAATCTGTGGAATTCTTTGCCATAGAAGGCTGTGGAGGCAAAGTCAGTAGATATTTCTATGGCAAAAATAGATAGATTCTTAATTAGTACAGGTATCAGAAGGATGGGGAGAAGGCAAGGGAATGGGGTTAGGAGGGAGAGATAGATCACCCATGATTGAGTGGTGGAATAGACTTGATGAGCCGAATGGTTTAATTTCACTCCCATCACTTATGACCTTATGACCTGATTCTGGAAATAGTTTCACTACAGTTGGGTTTGTTGTTCTTCTGCAATAACATATTGATTTTGATAGTTTCTTTTGAATATATGTAGCACATTCTGTGATTGCACACCTTTGTCACAAAAAGTGATAGGATTTATCTTAGCATTTTCCTCCGTGAAGGCATCCATCCATTCACCCATTGCCATTTGGTTTGTGTTAGTTTCTCGATGGAATTTTAAGACTGGGGGAAAAAGACACAGGAACGAGCAGGAACTAAAAAACCGGAAACATCTGACTCGGGCTTCAGTCCACAATATATCAAGGTCAATTTATTTTATAAAAAACTAGACTCATGGAACTGCAAATGTTGGTTTACAAAATAAAAGGCACAGTGTGCTGGAGTAACTCAGAGGCTCCATCTCTGGAGAACATGAATTGGTGCTTTTCGGGTCGGGACTCTTCTTCAGACTGACTGTATTATGGGGGGGGGGGGGGGGGGGAGGGGGGAGCCAGAAGAGATAGAGACAAATCCTGGCAAGTGATAGGTGGATAGAAGTGAGTGGGGGTTTTGATTAGCAGGTGCTTGGACAAAGGCCAGAAACAAAAAAATAAAAAGGTGTGAGATGAGGAGATGAGTATAGAAATGTGGAAATGTGAAATGTGAAGAAATGTAATGGAAGGGGAAAGGGAGAAATAGGTGCACGTTCAGGTGAGATGACCACGGGTGCAATCTTTGTGTTTAGATTGTAAACAAATCCATCGGCCCAACAAGTCAACCCGACCATTGATCACCCATTCGCACTAGTTCTATGTTATCCCTCTTTCTAATCCACTTCCTAACGTGCTGGGGCCAATTTACAGGGGCCTATTAACCGACAAACTCGCATGTCTTTGGTATGTTAAGGAACCAGGAGCACCCAGAGGAAAACCATGCAGTCACAAGAAGAATGTATAAACTTCATGCAAGCAGTACCCGAGGTCAGGATCAAACCCGGGTCTCTGGCGCTATGAGGCAGCAGCTCTACCAGTGAAACTTTTATTCCTAGAAAAAAACTTGCTTTTACCTGCTCTTCAGTCTGAGATGTTTCTCTTGTGTTCTCTCCCCAGATCCCTGCATGTGTTGATCTGTAATGCCGCTGCTTTCGGTTCTCCGTGGCAATTGACAGTGGATGGCCTTGAAACCACTTTTCAAGTCAATCACTTGGGACATTTCTACCTGGTGCAGCTGCTTCAAGACGTTCTCCGTCGTTCAATACCTGCAAGGGTTATTCTCGTATCCTCTGAGTCACACAGGTTAGTGGAAGATTAGTTAAGTGTAGTTCATTATTATTGTCACGTGTTCCGAGTTGCTGTGAGAAGTTTTTTGTTGGCGTGCTATCCAGTCAAAGGAAAAAAAAACTATATACATGAATACAATCAAGCCGTCCACAGTGAAATAAAGATTTAAAAGAGTGGAACGATTGTAAAAGATGATAGCAGATCCTCTAATGGGACCACTACGCAAAGAGTCATAACATCTTTGAGCCTACCAATTCTGATTTCACTTCGGAGCCACGTGAGTGACTACATGAAGAACGTCGTCCCCACGCATGCATGTCATTACGTCTGACGCATTGCGCAACGACTGACTGGCGGGCGTGTCACTCCTTCCAGCGGGTAATTTTAAAAGTTCCAGGTAAGTGTTTTTTCAACAGCTCAGCTGAAGTCGTTGCTCCCGGTCCTGAGTGTGTTTATTCAACATTATTTTTCCTTCGGATTGTCTGGGAGAATGTCTAAGGTTAATTGGCGAGCCGCGACCAAACCGGCTGCGGAAGACCACGGACCTGCGGGCAGCGTGCGACCGCCGAATTCGCCGATAGAGCAGCCAGCAGCCACAGACTTGGTGCGGCCAGAAGGCACCTTGGCTACTCCACGGGGGAGAAAAGCCACGAAAAAGTCTGTAAGGGCCCTAGACTCTGAGGAGTCAGGCCAGGAGGTGGACGAGTTTCCTCCTAAGGGCAGTGTTACCGGCAGGCTGGCCCAGCTGGAAAGCCTTATGGAGAGGTTACTCCAGCACGATACGCTCCAAAGGACGGAGTTATCGGAGCCCGGGGAGTTTCTAGAATCCGAGGCAGCAGCGCCTGTGTCAGGGCTGCATGATATCTCATTTTCAGATGACGGGAGCGTACGAGGTCAGTGCTGTGCTGACCCAGTGTACGGAGGCACAGTTGGGCTAGAGGGACCATCGGATGTATTGTCTATTGCATCCAGGTTTGCGGTCCCAGCCCTCACCGGTGAGCCATTGGATGCAGAGCTCGCTGAGAACATAAATTATATGGCTTCCCATCCTCTGCAAGAACAGACAATGGAGGAGACCACTGCCAGATACAATAGTCCACAAAACTGTGCCTCACTGAGTGTCCCCATTGTAAACCAATCTATTTGGGGGCACATTGGAGGGGGTGTCAGAGCCCAGGAGGTTAAATTACAAAAAGTACTCCGGCTACTCGCCTCGGGCATCACGGCCTTTGCAAGGTCAGTGGAGGGGGCGCCTCGGTCGGATACTCAGGAGGACGCAATGGCATTAATGTGCAATGCACATTTTGAAATTAATTGTATAAGAAAAAATGCCATCCGTCTTGCCATTAACCCTAAATTTGCTGGACTGTGTAAACCGGGGAATGTTCAACCCCCAAACCTCCTGTTCGGAGAAAACCTGACCAAACAGGTGAAAGAACTGGATGAAGACTGTTGGCCTCATGAAGGTGCCTCGGAAGGGGTCGTCTTTCCGCAGACTGTACCCCTACCCTCATGTGCATACCAAACGGTTCGCTGGCTATGGCGGACATGGTGTGGTGCAACCTACACAGAGGCCTTTTTTAGGGCAGGGCCTGAGCCAGGCAATGTTCAAGATGCGGCGCCCTCCAGCAGTCCTACCCCCCAGACCTCAGGGGCAGAAGCAGCGACATTACCGCCAGTAAATCCTAAGGTAGGTGCTACTACGATGGATACATTACAAGTTGGGGGGAGATTGTTTTTACATGAATGGCAGTGGATAACATCTAACCCGTTTATACTGTATAGTATTCAAGGTTTTCAAGTTGAGTTCATTTCCGACTTGCCTCCACCTACCCAGCACACACCTGGCCGTACTTTTGTGTTTTCACAACAGGAATGTATTAGTGCACAAAAAGAGCTAGACTCTTTGTCCAAAAAAGGTGTATTTGAAAGGGCAAGGCGTGAGTCTTATCAGTTTGTGTCCAATATTTTTACTAGGCAAAAGAAGGATGGAGGATATAGAATTATCCTAGATTTGACAGAGCTTAACACCTTTGTGCGGTATAAACATTTCAAAATAGAAACGTTTGTCACAGCTAAACAGCTGCTTTCCAGGGGATGTTATATGGCAAGCATTGACCTCAAAGATGCTTACTATTCAGTGGCCATACATGAGCAGCACATAAAATTTTTGATGTTTAACTGGATGGGTCAGTTCTGGCAGTTTAAAGCTTTGCCTAACGGATTAACTTCGGCTCCCAGACTATTCACAAAATTGCTCAAACCAGTCCTGGGGTTACTCAGAGCACAAAATCATATTGTCATGGCATATTTGGACGACATTTTAGTAATTGGGAGGACTTTCGAATTAGCTGAATTATCTGTGTCAGCTACAAAAACAGTTTTCGAAAAGATAGGATTCATTATCCATCCAGTTAAGTCTAACTTGGTGCCAGCTAAGACAATTGACTATTTGGGGTTCACCATTAACTCTGTACACATGTCAGTGACTCTGCCTCAGGGCAAGCAATTAGAGTTAATTGAAGCCAGCAGGAAACTCATTGTTGATAATCACCCTTCTATTAGACATGTGGCTCGGGTAATTGGAATATTAGTGGCAGCATTCCCAGCTGCTCAATTCGGGCCTTTGCACTACCAAAATTTACAGCGTGCAAAGGAACAGGCATTTAAGCTTTAGAGAGGTCATTTCGATAGACCCATGAAGCTACCAGCTGACGCTCTAACTGAGTTACAATGTTGGATAGCCAATATTCAGTGCTGCTCTGGTACAATTTTAGTCACCACACCATCAGTTATCCTGCAGACTGATGTCAGTGCACTAAGTTGGGGTGCTACTGATACCGTCTCAAGCTGCGGTGGCAGATGGGATCTGCAGGAAGCATCCATGCTTCAATCACACGGCATTAACTATTTAGAGTTGTTAGGTGCACTCTATGGGTTAAAGGCTTTTTGTACCAACAGGTATCATGTGCATGTCCAACTTCAGATTGACAATACTACCGCGGTAGCATACATTAATCACATGGGTGGCAGTAAGTCTGTATCCTGTGATAGGTTGTCCAATCTCCTCTGGCACTGGTGTATTGCAAGAAACATCTGGGTTTCAGCTATCTATTTACCAGGAAGGTAAAATACAGTGGCAGACACCAGGTCACGAGAGTTCAATGATAACAAATAATGGATGTTAAATCACGAAGTGTTCAATTATATTGTCCTTCGTTATGGTGTAGCGGACATTGATCTGCTTGCTTCCCGGCTCAATCATCAGTTACCAATTTATGTGTCATGGGAGCCAGACCCAGGGGCAGTAGCGGTGGATGCATTCTCGCTACATTGGGGTGGTAAATTTGTTTATGCATTTCCCCCATTCTGCCTCATTACTCGATGTGTGGCAAAAATTCAGCAAAAATTCAGCAAGATTCCGCCACTGGTATTCTGGTAGTGCCAGACTGGCCTACTCAGCATTGGTTCCCTCTCGTGCTAGCCTTAATCACACAGCCTTTTATGGCAGTGCCCAAGAGCAGAAATCTGCTGGTACACCCAGTGACAAGGGAAAGCCATCCTCTTCATGACCGTATAAATTAGTTGGTTTGCAGATTCTGGGGAGACCGTTCCTGGAGCTCGGGCTTTCAGAGCGTACCGTTGATGTCATCACTGCGGCCTGGAGGAAGAGCGCTCAGAAACAGTACATCTCTCCCATAAGAAAATAGGAGGTGTACTGTTCCCGCTCTCCCATTTCATACCATACAGCTTCAATCACTGATGTTTTGGAATTTCTATCATCACTCTATCACGATAGTAAACTGAGTTATCGTGGCATTAACAGTGCCCGCAGTGCTTTGTCTAATTATTTACTGCTGGGGTCAGCACATCACACGGTAGGGTCCCACCCTTTAATAACCAAATTTATGAAGGGCATCTTTAACTCCACCACACCTAGACCCAGGTACACTCACATACGGGATGTCAGCGTGGTCCTCACGCTGCTCCGTCAGTGGGTACCAGTTTCATCTCTGTCCCTACACCATCTGACATTGAAAGTAGTTATGCTCATGGCCCTGACCTCAGCACAACGGGTCCAAACGCTACATAAACACAGACTGGACAGTATGAGTTTGTCTGGCAATAACGTCACCTTTTTCTTTCGGGATCTCGTCCAACAGAGCAGGTCAGGGGTACAAGGGCTCAAGTTGAGTTTCATGGCATACGCCTCAGATCCACGAGTGTGTGTCGTATCATCCATAACCCATTACATTAAGGTCACCAGGAGCTTGAGAGGCTCGGAACTCTCCTTTTTTGTCAGCTACACCAAACCTCACAAAAAGGCTACGGTGCAGACCGTCTCTAGATGGATCAAACAGGTTCTGGCGTGTGCAGGAGTGGACACTGACATTTTTAAACCTCGTTCCACCAGGGCTGCATTGACGTCAGCAGCAAGGGACATGGACGTACCTCTTGACCAAATTCTGGTGGCTGCGGGATGGTCGAATGAGAGGACGTACCAGAGGTTCTATAATAAGCCTGTCGCCAGATCCGGGGGTTTTGCGGACTGCTTAAGTTCTGTTTCACAGTATCCCCCTAGGTGAGAGGGGTCACTGTTTGTTTTTCTTTTCTGTTATTAAAGCATTACTATTGTTAAAACATGTCATGTCATTAATTTTCTCACTTGTCCTTGTCAATTGATGCAGCTGTGCCGCGTGGACTCGTTCCTCGGCATGAAAAAAAGACCTTCAAAGTCTTCACGTAGTCACTCATGTGACTCCGAAGTAAAATAGTAAGATTAAACGAGAACTTACCAGTTTGAAGTTTGATCGTTATTTTATGAGGAGTTACGATGAGGGATTACGTGCCCTCCGCTCCCTACCCTCGTAACTTAAAGATCATCTGGTAGTTCTAGTCATCTATAATCTTACTATGTTAGTTCAACAACTGTTATCTGTGACTTTACACCGTTGCTTTGAAGATTGACGCGCATGCGTGAGGACAGCCTTCTTCACGTAATCCCTGATCGTAACTCCTCATAAAATAACGATCAAACTTCAAACTGGTAAGTTCTCATTTAATCTTACTATTTTACAGGATCCATTCTGTTTTCCTCTCCCCATAATGTAATTCTCAATTTTGCTTCATTTTCCAAGTGATTGTGAAATAGTTTTAGAGCTCCATAATCAGTAAATCTAGGTGCTTCCTATTTTATTTCTGGTGCAGAAAGTCAAATTATTCTGGAGATAGAGACAAAACCGTGCTGGAGTAACTCTGCGGGTCATGCTGCATCTCTTGAGGAAAAGGATTATTGACGTTTTGGGATGGGACCCTTCTTTAGACTCACAGCACCCCCAACCCCCACCCTCCCCCACCTCCTATTTTCAGTCTGAAGAAGGGTCCCAGCCAAAAACGTCACCTATCCTTTTCCTCCAGCACGTTGTGTCTATCTTTGGTATTAACAAGCATTTGCAGTTCTTTGTTCCTATAGATTATTCTGGCGTAGCTAGTTTTCAAACTGCTCCGATGTAGTTTTGATGTTGCACCATTATGAATGTCCAATGGTGTCAAACTATTTTGGGAGACGTGTGCATAATTTGGAGTTTTTATCACAACGGACTTCACCCTCAGGATGATAGTAACTACACTTCCCATTAAATGTGCCTGCTGCAAAGCAAAAGGAGAACAAGGAACAGCTGATGAGGATCCCTGAGAGTGTGATTTTTAGCTTGGTGGGATGGGATTTGAACCCTGTGGAATGGTAAGGGCTTTGTTGTTATGTGGTGGATTGGTGTCTTTTTTTACGCATAGTTATGGAATGTGGGAATAGTGGATGGTATGGAGCTGCAGAGCAGATCAGTAGGATAGCTTGGGTAGTGGTTTCGAATGAGTCATGAGCAACTGTACAGGACTGGGATAAGCATGGCATCTGCTTGAGGAATCTGTGGAACTCATTGCCACCGACAGCTGTGGAGGCCAAATCATTTTTTTAAAAGCAGAGATTGATAGGTTCTTGTTTAATAAGGCATCCGATGTTATGGAGAGAAAGTAGGGGAATGGGGTTGAGAAGTAAATAGATTTTAGCCATGACCGAATGGTTGGGCAGACGCAATGGGCTGAATGGCCTAATTCTACTCCTCTTTATTATGATCTTCTGATGTCAAAGCCATGAATGTGACAGTGAAAAACTGGAAAATAACGCAGTCCTTTGTTGTGTCAGAGACCAGGAATGAAAATCCTGGTTCATGCATGTGTTAAGAAGAGTATTTTTTTTCAAATTAATTTGATTTTGCATTCAAGTTAAACTGTGCAGTGTGTAAGAACATGGTGTAAATGATTCCAATTTCTAGCAGTGTGTGCTTTTAACATTTTAATATTAATAGTTATCCCATAGACAGTACTGTATTATAATTTATTTGTAATTAAAAATAAAACTTTCAATCGTACATAGAGGCTGAATGAAAACTGGAGATTAATGGGCAATATTGCAGCAACCCATGTGGTATAAAGTGAGAGGTTACGTGAACAATACCTGCTTCCTAAATTCTGACTGAGGAAACATTGGTTTTGCTATCATGATCCATTCACATGCTTCCAAACAAATGTTGAGTTTGCAAGCAAAATCTGCACCAGCAGTAACATTGAGAGAGCTGGCTTGGTTAGTGACCGAGTCTGCCAGTGTTAGTCACCTATCATCTGCTCCTGTTGAACTTCCTAACTTTGCCATCTGCTTTGGTGGCATTATTGTGATTAAAAATTGCAATCAAGAAGTTGCAGAAAACAAACACAATTTTTTTTACTACTACTTGATGTTTGTTTTTTTCTAAAGAAGGACTTGTGGTCTTGCCATTAGATTGCATTTCAAAGAATGTTCCAATTCCACGTTTTATTGGTAACGACTAATAAACAGCAGAAGTGTGACGTGTTTCTGAGTTAAAATGTAAGGGGAACACATATACGGTAAATGGAAGGACTCGTAGGAATACTAGTGTAGTGAGAGATCAAGATCAAAGCACCCTGAAAGTGGCAAAACAAGTAGACAGATTGATAAAGAAAGCACAAGGCATACTTGCCTCTCTATCAATTAAAATGTTGAGTATAAAAATCGGGAAACCATGTTGCAGCTGCTTAAAACTTTGGTTAGGTCATGCTTGGAATATTGTGTGCAGTTTTGATTAATGCATTTCCAGTAAAACGTGGACATTTTGGTGAGGGTGCAAAAGCGGTTCACCTGAATGTTTCCTGGATTAGAGAATATTACTTAGAAGGAGAACAAAACACAGAGCGCTGGAGGAACTCAGTGGGTCAGGTGGCATATTTGGAGGGAATGGACAGGCCACATTTCAGGTTGGGATCCTTTTACAATCTGATGAAGTGTCCGGACCCAAAATATCTCCTGCCCATTCCCTTCACAGATAATAGACAAAAAGCTGGAGAAACTCAGCGGGTGAGGCAGTATCTATGGAGCGAAGAAATGGGTGACGATTCGGGGCAAGACCCTTCTTCAGCCTTCATTGATGACGGCTGATTTGCTGAGTTCTTCCAGCACTTTGTGATTTGCTCAACATTCCAGCATCTGCAAGTTCTTATGTCTTCAGATATAAGGAGAGGTTGGACAAACTTGGATCGTTTATTTTCAGGAACATCAGATGACCATATGCGTAAATGAAATTATGAGGTATAGAAGAGGTATATTGTCTAAGTAGTTTGACCTAATGTGAAAAAAATGTGTAAATGTCATATACTAGAGGGGGTAGCTTTAAGGCAAGAGGGGGAACATTTATACGAGGTATACCACCAAGTTATTTACAAAGAGTGTGGTAGGTGTCTGGAGTGCACTGCAATATTGGAAGCACAATAGCAATGTTTAAGAGGCATTTATACAGTCACACGAGTAGCCATTGAATTGAGGGATAATGCCCATGTACAGGTAGATATAAAGTTTAAATTACCATCATGGTTGGCATAGATATTTTGGGCTGAAAGATCTGTTACTGGTCTATGTTCTATACTCTATTAATGAGCACTGTATCTTCAGATGCCAAAAGATTTAGCCTCAACTTTAAAATTTATATTCTTAAAATTGTTTGTTAAACCCTGCTGTGCAGTACATCTCTGAGAACAGGCCAGCGGCATCTTTAGCCAGAAAAAAACGCGTTCTCCTTCAGCCTTGTAATCCCAAGGCACTTTCTAACTCGTGGTTCAGATATAATGTTTGGTTACTGTGTACAAGTACTCACTGAGTTTTAAACCTCATGATCCTTCCCCAGTCACAACTAAGAAGCTATATTAGGCATCCTGTTAATAGGTGACCTCTTGTTTCTTCCATCAATCCCAGTATCCCTGGGTCACAGCACACTTGACTATACACTGTACCCGCATCTCCAGATAGACATTATAATTGCCAGCTATTCTTCCAGTGTAGTCTCTCCAGTTCTGTGTACTTATTGATCTTGCTTCTGGTTGGCTAGATCAGTTGTTTCTTTATGAGCTTCTCTGAACCACCATGATGACCTCTTTAGTTTCATTCAACCACTACATTTGTGACTAGTTGGGGTGACTGCATCCTCATGGGATAGAAAGCAGGGAGGAAATCTATTCCTACCTTTCAGTCTTACGCTGATTGCAGAATATCTTCGAGGCACCGAAGCAAGTGGAATTTGTTAAGAAGAGACACTCAAGAGTTTCCAAACTTTATATTGTGCTGAACTAGACAAAGGTAGACCTTGGATTTGTACTTAATTGAAGTTTTTTTGCACATTTCGTCTCTTCAGCCCTGATAGTGAATGTGAAGGTTCAGCAAACTGCAAAATAATGCACAATGTGGATGAAAACATGTCTGCAATCTGCAGTAATTAATTTGAAAGTTTGTGAAAAAAGTTAAAATTATGTATGTATATTCTTTAGGTTGTTATATTGCAATATATTAACTTTAAATTGCTGAATGGGTCAATTTTTTTCATCAACAAGATTATTTGAAGCCTCCAGATAATACTGCAGCATAGTGGAATAACTGGTAGAGCTACTGCCTTGCAGCGTCAGAGACCTGGGATCAATCTTGACCTCGGGCGCTGTCTGCATGGAATTACACATTCTCCCGTGACCGAGTGAGTTTCCTCCAGGTTCTCTGTTTTGTCTCCCTATTTCAAAGAAGTGCAGGTCACACTAGTTCTATGTTATCGCACTATCGCGTGCACTCCTTACACTCTAGGGGTAATTTACAAAGGCCGATTAACCGACAAACCCGGAAAGGAATCCGGAGCACCTGAAGGAAAGCCACGCGGGGATGTGCAAACTCCACATAGACAGCACCCAAGGTCAGGAATGAACCTGGGTCTCTCGCGCTGTGAGGCAGCAGCTCCACCTGCTGTGCCATGTGTGAGGTATTATTCATCATGCTCCAATTTCATAAAGTAGTCAGCAGCAGATAATTGGATGCTATTTATTTCTTTCTGTAATAGCGTTTGTGGTGAACTTAATGCCTATGGATGTGACACAGTGTGGGAGTCATTTTCAGTGCCGCCACTAAGTGCAGTCGGAGCTCGATTGCCTGTCAGTGAAACTTTCTAATTCTCATCCGACTGAAACGAACGGTGTGAAAATGAAAATTACATCCTATGTCATTTCTGAAAAACAGCAGACATTAAAGATATAAGCTGAAAGGAAGAAACTGCTTATCTGTTTAGAAATTAGGTCAGTTTGAGTGCTTTAATTTACTACTTGCTCCATATCAATTATTTACTTTAAGCAGACACAAAATACTGGAGTAACTCAGCGGGACAGGCAACATCTCTGGAGAGAAGGAATGGGTGGCGTTTCAGGTCGAGACCCTTCTTCAGAACCTTCATCAGTCTGAAGAACAGTCTCAACCCGCTGAGTTACTCCAGCATTTTGTGTCTACCTTTGATTTAAATCCGCATCTGCAGTTCTTTCCTACACATTTACCGTAAGCATATGGCTGAAAGGGGAAATCATCCGTGTTGATGTACATTGGTACATTGCACATGATCTTTCCAATTGTTCAGTGAAAAATGTCTTCTCTGTAGAAAACAAATGACTGCAGTAATGCATCTAAACCTGTCAAGGGGACAAGCATGAGTTGTGCAAAATGTGTTTTCGTCAAGGTAACTGAGTAACTGAGCGGGTCAGGATGGGAAATGGACAGATGACGTTTCAGGTCAGGACCCTTCTTCAGAATGATGGAGTCGAGGACAGATAGCTGGTAGAAAGAGGGTAGGGGAAGAGGTGAGGCAAGGTAGGAAACGAGGAGGAGAGGAAGGTCACGAAGGCAGGAGGTGGAGAAGGCAAGTGGGTGCAAATGGTGGAATCTGAAGGAAGGAATTTTAGGGAGGGATGGTGGGCAGAAGAGAATTATGTGGTGGGGGGGGGGGAGAAATGGGACACCCCCAAGGGTAAGGAGAGGTGAGAGAAGAACAGATAGAGCAAGTAGAAGAGGGGTAAGGAACAGGGTGCCAATGGAGGGAAGTGGAAAGAAAGGCGTGTCGGGGGAAGCTGGGAAGATGAGAAGGGTGGGCGCGGGTTGACCTGAAGTTGGATAATTCAATGCTCATGCTGTTGGTTTGTAGGCTACCCATGCGGAAAATAAGGTATAGTTCTTCTAGTCTGTGCGTGGCCTCATCTTTGCACACAGGCGGCTGAGGACATACCGGTTGGTATGGTAATGGGAAGGGTAATTAAAATGGGTAGCAAATGGGAGCTCCAGCTGGGCATGCTGGACAGAGCAAGTGTTTGAGGAAGCAGCTGCCGAGCCAACGCTTGGTCCAGCAATGCACAGGTGGTCACATCAAGAGCACCGAATGGACAAGGTTGGTGGAGGTGTAGGTGAATCTCAATGTCTCACCTGGAAGGGTTGTTTGGGTCCTCCTATATGTATCTGAGATGCACTCTTTTGTTTGCAATATAATTCCCGCCCCCCATAGGTATGAATTGCGTCCTCACCCACGTCTCCACCTGCATTTCTGCTCTCAACCCCCAACCCCACCCACTTACCCCACAGATACAACGTGGAAATAGGCCCTTTGGCCCACTGAGTCTGGCCGACCAGTGATCACCCCGTACACTAACACTATCCCGTACAATAACACTCGGGCCAATTTACAATTTTTACCAAAGCCAATTAACCAACAAACCTGTACGTCTTTGGGGTGTGGGAGAAAACCGGAGCACCCGGAGAAAACCTACGGGGTTACAGTGAGAACGTACAAACTTCGTACACCCAGCTACTCTGCGCCATCGTGCTGCCCCCGATGATCATTGGCCTCCAATGGAAAGTTACTATGGGCAAGTCCATGTCGGGTTATAAGCAGTCCAGTGCAGAATCCAGCAAGACTGCAATAGAATACCATGCGATGGTGCATATTGTTTCTTACAACAATGACTTCATTCAATTGTACAAGTGCGGGCGACAGAAGTTGCAGCCAAATTTCCCCTGATATAATGGTGCAGAAAGTCTCGGATTCACACGTTCTAAGCCATTCGCTTTTCCTTTCAAATGGCCCTGATTTAAATTAGTTAAATGGTGTTGTTTGCAGAATTTGGGTAATCATCAGTCATAACTGATTTCTGCAAAAAAAAAGTGAAGATTTTTTTTGCACATTTATCTGCACGTATGTTTCTGTTCAGATTCCATCCCTGATAGCATATGCATATCCTAACAAAATTATATGCCTGGGTGGTCACGGCAGCAGCTTATCATATTCTCAGCTGTGCTGGTTCCATCTGCTTTATGTATGCACTGTTCGGTGAGAAAGCAGAAAAATTCTGTCAAAGTCATAAACATTATTTTTCCCTGAACCTAAATGCTATTGTAACTCTTCGGAATAGGTTGTGTGAAATTCATCTCTGTTTTGCATTTTGACATAGTTTTCCAAATGGTGAGAGAGGTGTATAAAGTCGAGCATCTCAAACTGACCAGCACTCCTGATTGAAAAAAAAATGATACACATGCAATTGAAAAAAAAATCATTGTGAAATGTATTTTGCAGAAAACAGTTTTGAATGAGAAATACCCAAATCTGTAAACTAAACTGTTTAATTAAGTTAAATGATGACCATTTTAAAGGAAAGTTAATGGCCCAGAAATATATATATATATATATTATATATATGTATTTGAGTGAGTTAGAGTATTGGATTCGCGCAGGCACTGGTTTAGTTTTGTAATACTTTCCATGGTGCAAAGAGGACAAGTTAGCTTTGGTGCATAACTACAATGGGCTCTCTACATCGGTGTGACGACAATCACAGTTTTCTTCCAATGCTCAGGCCAGTGGGTTCAAAGGTGAAGGATTGATTTTGGTTTTGTACGGAATAAAGATCGATTAAATCAGAATGGCTTGACCTTCATTGATTTGTTGTTTGACAATCACTACAGCTTGCCAAGATCCACTTGAGGTTACTGTAGCATGAGAAAAAATGCAATTAAATACTGCTTTGATGAAAATCAAGGATGAGAAGTTCAAGTATTGCAATACAAACAGCTTTTGCAGATCAGCTCAGAACCTATATTTTCAACTGAGATATTATTGAGGAAAAAAAACAAGATAAGTCAATATTGAAAAGGTAAAAAGCCACGCACAGCAGTATCAGGTTACATTGTGTCAAGGAGTCAATGATTGATGAATTTCAAGTTCTAATTTGCAAATCCTCAGATTAAGTATGTGCCACAAGTTTGCGGTGTACTTTATTTTTTACTTGAAAACTAAACATTTTTGGAATCTTAATAAAATATAATTGTTCAGTTCTTTATGATCCTTTAGTTTAACTCGGTTACCTTTAATCATATGACTTCTACTTTCTTCAATATAAGACTTTCATGAACAGCAAAGAAAAAATACTCAATTAACAAGTTTGTGTGTTATTGTTTTTTAATTACATTCATTCAACAATTTCAGACTGATTCTGACATCTCTCATCTGAATAGATTTTGGTGTTTTTGACATTAACGTTTCTGCCTTCGATCCCTACTGAAAACTCTGTAACCTCATCACCGATTCCATTAGCCTCTGCTAGCTGTGTGAGGCTGTATCAGACTGCATCTTGGTGTCTAATTTGATCTCAAGATCATCTTCCAAACACTCATTTGTACCATTACCAAGACTGCTTTATTCCATTTCCCACTCATTGATTGATTCTGAATTTTTATTAGTTTATTTCTGCTGAAAACTTCACCCATGGTTTTTTTCTCCAAGCTTGACTATACAGGCATACTTTTGAATAGCCTTCAGTAAGCTTAATGCCATTGACATCTCTATTGCCGATATTCAAACTCACTCATTACACATATGCGTACTGACTTACATTTATGCAAATACTGGATTTTAATATTCTCATCCTTGCTTCCAAGGTCTTGCCCTCCTCTGCAAATGCACCCTTCTCTAGTTTTATATGCGTCTCAGAGATTTGAGATGTTCCAACTGAGCTCTTGAGCATTATGTTTTAAATGCTTTATCTTTTATAAAGCACTTAGTCTTAGTCTACCAAGAAAATATATTTTGCAGATCCTTTTGCCTCTCTTGACACAAGAAACTGCAGGTGCTGCAATCGAGCAAGAAAACACAAAACGTTGGAGTATCTCAGCAGTTCAAGCAACATCTCTGGATAAAATGTCTAGGTGACGTTTCGGGATGGGTCCCAATCCAAAACTGCACCAATCCATGTACTTCAGAGATGCTTAGCGACCTTGTTGAGCTACTCCAGCACTTTGTAGCTTTTGCCTCTCTAAGATATCTCTTTGACCAGACGTTTGGCCATTTGCCTTAATATTTCCTTGTTTACTTTTGTTTACAATGTATTGCATAATGTTATTGTGAAGTGCATTGGAATAGTTTGGAACTTTAGAGGCATTTTAAAACACTGATGCTTCTGAATGCTTCAGGTTTTTAATGATATTTCTTGTCCGTTGGCAGTAAAAGACAAATGATCTTTTTAGGCTACTGGTGAATTTTTCTTATGATATTGATCTTAGATTATTTTTTACTGGTTACTGTTTGTAAGGACATAGGTAACTGAAGAAGGAATTGGCTATATGGCCACTATCAATCTGCTCCGCCATTGATCTAAGCTTATCTTCAAAAGCACTTCCGCGCCTGCTCCTCTTAATCCTTGACTGACTTATGGAGTCATAGAATCAAAGATCTTACAGCATGGAAAAAGGCCTTTTGGCCCATCTTGCTCACACCTGCCAACATGCCCCATCTACACTAGTCTCACCTGCCTGTGTTTGACCCGTTTCCCACTAAACCTGTCCTATCCGCATGGTTGTCCAAATGTTTCTTAAACATCATGATAGTACCTGCCTCAACTACCTCTTCCAGGAGCTCGTTCCATACAGCCACTTTGTGTGAAAACATTACCCCTCAGGTTCCTATTAAATCTATCGCCCCTCAACTTAAACCTATGTCCTTTGTTTTCTGTTTCTTGATCAAAAAGATTATAGGTTAATTGGAATCGGTAAAATTATAAATTGTCTCTAGTGTGTAGGATAATGTTAGTGCACGGGATGATCGCTGGTCGATGTGGGCTGACGAGTCTATTTCCATGCTAAATCTGTAAAGTCTGAAGGAACTGCAGATGCTGGTTTATACTGAAGATAGACACAAAATGCAGGAGTAACTCAGCGGGTTAGGCAACATCTTTGGAGAATTCAGGTCGGAATTCTTCTGATTTGTACCATGAAGATTATCATTTGGAAGGGCCATGTAACAATCAATTTATCGGAAGAATATGCAAGATGACTAACTGCGAGCAAGTGGTTCCAAAGGCATGTCTGACTCAAAGCCAGAATATTGTGTCCTTAATATAACACAGCCTTACAATATACATAGTTCTTTCTTGCATGAAATTGAATTGAGTATTTTGGCTCATTGTAAAGTTCTGCACTCAGTATAAAATTTCTATGAACATTTATTTTAGAAAATCACACAATATGTAGCACTTTGATTTTAGGGATCTCCGGTAATTTAAAAACATGGGAAAAAATTAACCACATTGAAATGCATGTGATTGGTAATCAAGAATGAATGAGATCCATGTCTTTAAATGCACAAGGACATAGAGTGATTTATTTATTTTATTTTTTTGAGAAGCCTCCTGACAAAATTTAGGGTAATAGGACAAAGTATTGAATTAACAATTTATTCATTGAACTCTGTTTTCAACTTTCTTGGTTTCCAGTACTAAATATGATATTTATTCATTTTACATAAAAGTTTTGAAACTTTGGTGCTTGCCAGAAAGAAAGGAAATTCCATTTAAAAACAGAAAATGCCAGAAATACTCAGCAGATCAGGCAACATAAATGAAAAGAAAACAGCGTCATCAAATCAGTCAAAGACTGAAGTTGTGTTGCAGTTGTACAAGATGTCAGTGAGGCCGCACTTGGAATGCAGTCTTAGACTTTGGTTACCCAGCTACAGGAAAAATGCCATTAAGATGGAAAGGGAGCAAAATAGATTTACAAGGATGTTGCCAGACTGGGTTATAGGGAGAGTTGTGGCAGGTCATGTTGCATAAGACATTGGTGAGGCCACATTTAGAAGATTGTGTTCAGTTCTGGGCACCATGTTATAGGTATGTTGCAAAACTTACCTTTAGCGGCGCTGCAGTTCTGCCGCTCCCCGTGTGCGCGACTTTGGCACCTTTCCGAGGGGGGCGGGCTTAAAGTGCCGTTTTTCAACAGACTGGGATAATCGATGAATGTCGGGCGATTTAGTTGCGGAAGAAAAATCGCTCCGACATTTCATCAATTAAGGTATTTTTAAATTACTCTAGATTATTTATTAACTAGAGTCATTTAAAAATCACCTTCAAAAGCCGTGAGCCCGACAATCGGAAGGATTTTCCGTAGGGGAGAAAAAAAGGTAAATAGTTTATTTTTATATTAAAAGTTGGTTTTTCGGGAGGCTTTAATAATATTTTTATGTTGCGAAATGGGGTCCCAAAAAATGTATGAACAAACAGTATTTTTCCCCCCAACTTCACCGCTAACCGCAACGTTCCAATCCACCGCATTCCACTGAAACCCACTCGCTAGTTGATTTAAATGGCAATTAATTTTTCAGGAATCAAACACTAAATTCCTTCCATTTGGCCCAGAAATTCATGAAAATGAGATTTAAAAATTATGTTATATTTTGGATTATTGTGTGACTGTTCTTTGGACACTTAGGCAATTTAAAAAAAGTTTATCTTTTCTTAAGAAATGGATAGATGTTTAGATCTACTCATTGAATTTTGTAATTAGCTACAATTAGATAACTAACTAATTATATGCTTTAATTTCAGGTAATCCAAGTAAGATTGTTTAATATTTGTTTCAGAATGCTTCAATCTATAATAACTGAAAATTTCATTGAGTTCTCTTAATTTTTAAGAAAGTTATGGGCTTTTAACTTTTCCAGATCACAGCTTTTGAGTTAAGTCAATTGAAAGGCAATGGGGAGCAAGATGCTAATTTCCGAGTATGAAAATGGCAATAACTTTCTTAATACTGAAGATATGAAAGTAAATTAGGTGTCAAATTAAACTTATTTTTATGCTTTATCTGATGGGATAAATTGCAGACTTGATTTTTTAAATCGCAAAATGTTGTAACATTGCTACATGTTATAGGAACGATGTTGTCAAGCTGGAAAGGGTACAGAGACGATTTATGAGAATGGACAAAGGACAAAGGACAAAGGACATTTATAGTCACATATACCAATTGGTGTAGTGAAATTTGAGTTGCCTTTGCAGCACACCAATAAAAATAAAACACAACATTAAAGAATTTAACATTAAACATAAAAAAACATCCCCCCACAATGGTTCCCACTGTGAGGGAAGGCAGCAAAGTCCAGTACACTTCCTCTTGTTCACCCATGGTCGGGCCTATTGAGGCCTCCGCAGTCACTGCTACGGCGGCCCGCTGTTTCAGGCCCTCTCGCCGGATGATGGAGCTCCGGCGTCGCAATAACACTCTCAGCGGCTTGGAGTGTCTGGAACGGCCACTTCCTACAAGAGACCGTGGCTCCCGTAGTCCACGGGCCGCACTGGTCGGAGCTCCAACACTGGTGATCTTGGCGAGAGATCCCAGGCTCCACGGTGTTTAAAAATCAGCTCCGCCCGTGGCTGGATGTTCCGCAATGACAGCTCCGCGATGTTGGAGTAAGCGGTCACAGTATTCCGGAGCTTACCACACGGCGACCCTCGGTAAGGCATCGCCCGCTCCTCGATGGTGCATCAGCACTTCGCTGCCGCCGGAGGTGAAGTTCTGGCCGGTCCTGGCAGGAAACGTTGCTCCAGTCCTGTTGGTTGGCCGCGAGGAGAGGGCGAAGATGCGGCTCGGAGGAAAGCCGCATCTCCGACCAGGTAAGGACTGAGAAAAAATGTTCCCCCTTCCTCCCCCCCCCCCCACCCCCCACATAAAAAGACTAGACCTCCAAAACAAAACACACAAACACACTAAAAATAAAAAAAAGGTTAACAGGACGAACAGCTGCAGGCAGAGCAGCCATACTGGATGGCGCCCCCACTCGAATTGTTGCCTGGACTAGAGGGTCTGAGCTATAGACAGAGATTGAGTAGGCTGGGACTCTATTCCTTGGAGCGCAGGAGGATGAGGGATTATCTTATAGAGGTGTATAAAATCATGAGAGGAATAGATCGGGTTGATGCCCAGAGTAGATGAATCGTGGACCAGAAGACATAGGCATAAGGTGAAGGGGAAAAGATTTAATAGGAATCTGCAGGGTGCCTTTTCCACACAAAGGGTGGTGGATGTATGGAACAAGCGACCACAGGAGCATGTTGATGAAGGGACTATCCCAACATTTAAGAATGTTGTTAGACAGGTACATGGATAGGACAAACTTGGAGGGATATGGACCAAAAGCTGGCAGGTTTGTTCTAGTGTAGATGGGGCATGTTGGCCAATGTGTGCAAATTGAGCTGAAGGGTCTGTTTCACACCGTACACTCTATGACTCCAGGTGAGAACTTTATTCTTTGCAGTGTCTGGGACTGAGGGGTGATGTTAAAGATTTCATGATTAATGGAATCATGGGGGGCATTGATAGGATGAATGCACAGAATCTTTTTCTTAGAATAGGGGCATCAAGAATTTGAGGGCATAGGTTTCAGGTGAGCTTTATTAGGTACCTGAGAGGCAACGTTTTAATCACAAAAGCCAGTGATGAACAGTGGGGAAGAAAAGGTGGTTTCAGGTAAATATCAATTCATCAGAAATGATCAATGGATGGGAACAAAAAATGAGAAACGGAGTTCAGTTTGGATACATGCGAGGTAATGCATTTAGAGAGAAGAAACAAGGCAAGGAAATGAATGCTTAAAGGTGGATTACACAAGTGCAAAGGAAGACGGGGTCTCCCAAATCCCTATAGGCAGCAGAGCACAGTAGCTAATGGTATTGAGAAGGTATTGAAAAGTAAGCATGCAGGTACAGCAGGCCGCGAAGAAAGCAAATGGCATGTTGGCCTTTATAACAAGAGGAATCGAATATAGGAGCAAAGAGGTCCTGCAGTTGTTCAGAGCCCTAGTGAGACCACACCTGGGGTATTGTGTGCAGTTTTGGTCCCCTAATTTGAGGAAGGACATTCTTGCTATTGAGGGAGTGCAGCGTAGGCTTACAAGGTTAATTCCCGGGATAACGGGACTGTCATAAGCTGAGAGAATGGAGCAGCTGGGCTTGTACAATCTGGAGTTTAGAAGGATGAGAGGAGATCTCATTGAAACATATAAAATTGTTAAGGGTTTGGACAAGCTAGAGGTAGGAAACATGTTCCCGATGTTGGGGGAGTCCAGAACCAGGGGCCACAGTTTAAGAATAAGGAGTAAGCCATTTAGAACGGAGGCGAGGAAACACTTTTTCTCACAGAGAGTGGTGAGTCTGTGGAATTCTCAGCCTCAGAGGGCGGTGGAGGCAGGGTCTCTGGATGCTTTCAAGAGAGAGCTAGATAGGGCTCTTAAAAATTGCGGAGTCAGGGGATATGGGGAGAAGGCAGGAACGGGGTACTGATTGGGATGATCAGCCATGATCACATTGAATGGCGGTGCTGGCTCAAAGGGCCAAATGGCCTACTCCTGCACCTATTGTCTATTGTCTATTGTATATAGGTGACCTACTTTTATTGGCTGAGGCATGGTACAGAAGAGTACAGAGCAGGTGCTCGGACTTCATAAAACATTAGTTAGGATGTGCGTGTATTCGAGAGGATGCAAAGGAGATTTTGGGGGATTTGTAAAGTTTGGAGAATTATTGTTATGAGGAGAAACTGCTTTGATTAGGGTTGTTTCCTTTGGATTAAAGGACACTGAAGGAGATATAGTGAGTTGGAAGGAACTGCAAACACTAGTTTACACCGAAGATTGCCATAGAGGGAGTGCAGCGAAGGTTCACCACACTGATTCCTGGGATGTCAGGACTGTCTTATGAACAAAGACTGCATAGACTCGGTTTATACTCTCTAGAATTTAGGAGATTGAGAGGGGATCTTATAGAAACTTACAAGATTCTTAAGGAGTTGGATAGGCTAGATGCAGGAAGATTGTTCCCAATGTTGGGGAGGTCCAGGACAAGGGGTCACAGCTTAAGGATAAGGGGGAAATCCTTTAGGACCGAGATGAGAAGGAATTTTTTCACACAGAGAGTGGTGGGTCTCTGGAACTCTCTTCCAACAGAGGGTAGTTGAGGCCAGTTCATTGGCTATATTTAAGAGGGAGTTAGATGTGGCCCTTGTGGCTAAGGGGATCAGAGGGTATGGAGAGAAGGCAGGTATGAGATACTGAGTTGGATGATCAGCCATGATCATATTGAATGGCGGTGCAGGCTCGAAGGGCCGAATGGCCTACTCCTGCACCTAATTTCTATGTTTCTATGTTTCTATGATAGATACAAAAAGCTGGAGTAACTCAGCGGGTCACGCAGCATCTCTGGAGAACGTGAATACATGATGTTTCGGGTCGACACCCTTGAAGAAGACATATTATATGTGCTTGGCAAAGTTAATTTCCAGGACATTTGCATTGTTCCTACCTGTGAACATTTCGGGGCAAAGAATGAGAAGACTATTTGTGCGGCACAGTGACGCAGCTGGTAAAGCTGTTGCCTCACGAAGCCAGAGACCTGGGTTCGATTCTGACCTCGGGTGCTTTCTGTGTGGAGTTTGCGTGTTCTCCCTGTGGGTTTCCTTTGGGCGGTCAGGTTTCCTCCCACATCCCAAATACATGTGGGTTTGTAGGTTAGTTGCCCTCTATAGAGGGAAACTGCCCCTAGTTTTCAAGAGAGTAGATACGAAAAGGAGATAATATTAAACAGGTGTGAAAGCGCCTTTGATGTTCGCCGTGTTTTCAACCCTGCTAGTTGTCTGATGTTAAAGGGGAATTGAGGCTTGACAAATGAATAACTTAAAAATAACAAGAACAAGCAGAATCTACGATAGATGATGTGATGGATGCATGAGTTGCCATTTTGTTTTCTTATTTAAGGAACATTCTGAAGTAGATTGGTCTATGCAGTTACATATTTTTGGAATTATTTTGGATTTATGAAGTGTTTGCGCTTTATATTGTTCAGTAATTTTTTCCTGAACTGGGCCTCAAGTGTGAAACTAAATTTGGGAAGAAAAGTGTAGAAGTAAATAAAGATTTAAAAATGAAGATTAATTGGCCTATTGTAATCAATGAACAGGTGCAACAGAATTTGCATATACTCATTGAAAGGCAAACAGCAATTGATGAAGGGAACCATCAATGAGGAGTTGGTTTGGAGTATAGGAAGGATGTCATTAAGCTGGAAAGAGTACAGATAAGATTCAGAAGGATGTTGCCAGGACTTGAGGGGATGAGCTATAGGGGGAGGATGCACAGACTACGTATTCTTTCGAGCACAGGCGGCTGGGGGGTGATCTTATATAGGCGTATAAAATCATGAGGAGGACAGATAGGGTGAATGCACAGAGTAGGGTAATCAAGTACCAGAGGAAACAGGTTTAAAGTGAGAGGGGCAAGATTTAATAGGACCTGAGGGGCAACATTTCCACTCAGCAGGTGATGGGTATATGCAACAACCTGCCAATAGGGGTAATTGAGGCATAATAGAAAAGAAACCTGGATGGATACACAGGTAGAAAGGTTTGAGGAATATGGGCTAAATATGGGCAAATGGGACTAGTTTGGATGGGACATCTTAATTGGCATGGACAATTTGGGCTGAAGGGCCTGTTTGTGTGTTGTATGACTATATAAGTCTATCACACTTTAACTAAATACAGAGTAAACATATTCTCATGAGACGGAAAATAAGGGTATACAATAAGGGCATACCGCCCTGCATTTTTTCATCAGTGTAAGAATAGAAATTAATCTGTGTGTGTGAGCGCTAAATGAATCTGAGAATAAAGCTTGTCCATTGTTGTTCTCTTCTCCTGATGTTCAGTTCCATTAAAGTCTATGGACGTGCAAGTCCAAGAAAGAGAACATTGATGGGCTGATATACTAACCTGTCACTTTCATGTTCAAAGACAAAATTCTATCACTTTTATGGTTCAAAATGAAAGCATGAAAGGATACTTAGGACACATATAAGGTTCATAATACAAGCTAAATAATTCATAGTAGAGATCTAAAAAACTAAGACACAAAATTGTGTGACAGCTGAAACATACATAAAAAAGGAACCAAATGTTACTTTTAAAAGACGTAAATTATAAAAAGGTTTGTCAAAGGATGGCTAGGGCTGATTAGAGGGTCTGAGTCTTGTGAAGGTAGTTTATGTTTGGCATTTCATAATTGTCTTCGTTTGAGAGAAGGTGATGCAGGCAACATAGCAGTAAAGGTGGAGGCTGTCGTAACAATGGAAAGATAACGTTTCAGAAAGAAAATATGCTTTGGAAATTGGAGGTGCTTGACCTAAAAAGTTCACCTCGTGTCTCCATCCAAACAGCCTTCAAGTGGAATTGCGAAACATTTTTCTACAACA
The DNA here is from genome assembly GCA_963514005.1 of Raja brachyura. Next base: position 33,076,535 of record OY740797.1, on the reverse strand, counting down.
GCTCTGTGATCTAGGGTGCACTGTCTGTAAGGACGATAGAAACGGATTCAGCAGTAACTTTTAAATGTGAATTAGACAACAGCTTGATAGAGGAAAGAATAGTACGGAACAATGCAAATAAGTTTGGGACTGGGACTAACTGGGTAACTCCAGCAAAGGTCACCATAGAACTGGCATTGTCCCAGTGGAGCACCTTCTGTGCTGTATCATTCTACGGTAATGATGAAAAATTGTCCAGTTTAGATTTTAGAAAATATTCACATTTCAAACCCAGTTTTATCGTGAATGTTGGCCCAATTTGTAAACATTGTTGTAATTTGAAAAATTACAGATCTGTTTGCAACAGATTTTCCTCTTGAACATCAAAGATAAAATTATGTAATCTCTATGCTACATTCTTCCACCAGTCTTTTTATGCTGTTTCACTGTGCTTTATGAATTGGAGTTTGTTTTGACGTGCAGCATTAACCAGTGCTTCAAATATGTTAAATTATGTAAGCGTGGAGGGTGAAGAAGGGAGGAATTCAGTGTCTGCTCACATTGCTGTAGGATGCTATTTTTGCTATCTTGTCAAACGGCATTGCTTTTGAATATTGGAAAAGAGAATGAATATTGCACTTAAACAGTGGTGGTCTTTTTTACACTATTAAGCTTAAGTTTATACTCTTGAAATGGAGTGAATATATTGTTACGACTTGAACTATTACTTGACTATTCCACTGAGGCAGGGAAGAAGGGTCCCAACCCAAAATGGCACCTGTCCATTTCCTCCCCAAATGCTGCCTGACCTCGATAGAGTGGATGTGGAGAGGCTAGTGGGAGAGTCCAGGACCAGAGGCCATAGCCTCAGAATAAAGGGACATACATTTAGAAAGGGGATGAGGAGGAATTTCTGACTAGAGGGTGGTGAATCCGTGGAATTCATTGCCACAACCGGCTGTGGAGGCCAAGTCATTGCGTATTTTTAAGATGCAGATTGACAGATTCTTGATTAGTAAGGGTGTCAGGGCTCATGGGGAGAAGTCAGGAGAATGGGGATGAGATGGAAAGATAGATCAGCCATGATTGGATGACGGAGCAGACTTGATGGGCTGAATGGCCTAATTCTTCATATGTTATGAACTTATGACCCGCTGTGTTCCTCCTTCGCTTTGTGTTCTGCTCAAGATTCAGCATCTGCAGTCTCTTGTGTCTCCACTGAGTAGATTCTTGCTCAATCTTTTTTTTCACATTGAAGTCTGGCTCAGCCAGTGGCACCTAGGAATAGACTGGGTGACAACCAAGAATAGTTTGGTGACTACTGGAGAGACAGTTGACGGCATGGAAAGACGGCACCCGGGAAAGGCTGGGTTAGCGCACCAGTCTGTGTCTTTCCTGAGAAAGACACCCAACAAAGCTACGGAAAGGCCTAATGAACCATCGTGGCCTAAACATCCATCAGGCGAGAATGAAATGCTCGGTGAAGGAGAAAGAGGTGCAGCGCACAGGCCTTGAACCTGGTGAGACGCAGGAGGAGCCCGGCCGGGAGTCACCCCGCAGAGCCCAGTCCCTCCATGCACTAGAGTCTCCCAACCCCTGCAGAGTAGTTATTAAGATGGCTGATCCGTGGGCGGTTGCTGCTGGGACGCAAGTCGGGGCCTGATCAACCCCGGCTGGGTCGCCTGGGCGAGGTTGTCTGATGTTGTTAGACCCGAACCACCCAATGACTCCAGGTCATATCACTGAGGATGCGTCCCAGCGCATCTAGAAGATGTATATTTTTCACATTTGAGAGATATACCAAAACCTTACAATGGCAAGATAAGTAGTAAGAAGTAATAACAAAATATATATGTAATATTTCCATAATTGCTGCAACTTCACTCTCTTAGCTTTTATGCTTTTGGCCAGAACGTCTTCAGTTTGGAAGAAACTTTTAAAGCTTGCAAATACAGTTGAGTTTCGTTACAAATGCACAAGTGATTACTTCTGCACAGCATTCAGATTGCATGATTTATGTTCTTTAGTGCAATCAATACATTAACAGCTTTTGCTGAGTTAAAAAAAAAAATTTCCACAGGAGCTTTGTGCCATCATTTTTGTCCATTTAATTACGTTTTACATCTGATGCATGTCCAATGTAGGCCATGGGAAAATGTCTAACAGAAATGTACAGCACAAGTTATGTAATTAGCTCCATTTTTTTTATATGCACTTAGGAGAAACCAATCAGCAATCAATTAACTGCTGAATTACATTATGTTGGTTCAAATTACCAGCAAAGAATTATTCTGAACCACTGTAAGAGTTAATTGTTTGCCCCATTGTTTATACTCTCCCTTACTGTGATAAGGGAGCTATCATCGTCTTTACTTTACAATCACACCCGCCCCATTCTTTTGCTTTTGTTCACCAACTAATTGCCACACTACGTAGTCATATTTCACGTTTGTGCTTTTCCTGGGCATCGTTTGATTTTTTATCTCTCTTTCCTCACAACTTGGCTATGTTTTTACTGAAAGTCAGTTCATGGGCATGTAAGATGTAATTTCATCCTTCACAATCTTCATCCAGTTACGTATTACTTCAGATAGCCTGAGACAGACCCCTCCGTATTGGTTACACCGAAGACTGCAGATGCTGGAATCTGGAGCGAAAAAACAAACTGCTGGTGGAACTCAGTGGCGCAGGCAGTATCTATGGAGGGAAACGGACAATTGATGCTCCGGGTTGAACCCTTTCTCTGGACTGCTGATGACGAGTTGGAGACTGGGCAATTGGAACTTGAAATGATGGCGAGCACATGAGGTATCCCGGATGTAGATGGGAAGAGACCGGACAAGCGGGAGCAAAGAATCAAGAATGCATATTTGTCATATCCATTGGATATGAACCGAAACAATTAAATTCTTACTTGCTGCAGTTTATCAGGCACATTAAAAGTAACAACAATAATAAATATTCCCTGCACTTTCTCTGTACCATAACAATATATCGACGAAGGGCCCTGACCTGAAATGCCGTGTATCCATCTCCACCAGAGATGCTGCCTAACCCGCTGTGGAACTCCAGCACTTTGTGTTCAATGCAAGATTTCAGCTTTTGCAGTTCCTTGTTTCCATCCTTTATTATTTATGGTTTGATTGCATTCACGTATGGATGTTTTACGTGGATAGCACACTAAACAAGGTTTTTCATTGTGTCTCTGTACACGTGATGATGATAAACCAATACCAAGTACGAAATGAAGGTTCATGGTGATCTCAGAATGGATCCCTTGTGACATTGAGTGGAATTTCAAGACAACTGTTATAACAATTATGAAAGTATTCTGCTGTTCAGCTTTCCAGAGCTCAGTAATTATGAAAAATAACCAAAATGTATGCAGCATCTTAGTACCTCTGTGGAATTAAAATATAGCGTTTCTATTGTCAGTCCTGAAATACGAGTCTCAACCTGAACAATAATTAATTTCAACTGGCTGGTAGCATATTATATTTTGGTTATGTGTGTGCAAATTTCTGTCTTTAGGCTGCAGGACAATAAAATCCATCTTTTGGTAATACCCATCTGTTGACAGTTGGGCAGCTACATGTGGCACTTGGTTATAACACATCATGTCACCTTGGGGAGAATTAAAATTGATATATTGAATGCCCCAGCACAACAAGCTGACCTGCTATTGGCTAAGCACTGTACTAACTTGCATTAAAGTACCGTGGAAGTCAGTGGTGTTTTCAGTTGACCTTTAAAACAAGAGTTATTGTGTATGGCTCCTTGGAGCCATTAGGAAAAAAATAACAGTGATTCAAAAGAATTGTGTAATGCATTTTGCCGTGCATCTCTGGCTTTTAAATATTTATCCTATGAATAAATGGCAAAAATATAGTTGGACGATCTTGTTCTATATCTGGGTAGCAGCAGTATAGGTGAGTGTTCAAAGTTGTTAGCTATTTATTTTACAGTTTGCCATACGAAGATGTTAAGACTGTGAATTGTGTCAGGTACACATAATTACATATCTTTGTGCAGAAGAATGCATTAAAATACCAATTAGTGAAAAATAATTGTTAACTGGTTCTTGCCATTGAAACTTTCCCTCGGTTTATGTCATACCTAGATTAACATGTCCTCTGACAAAACCAAATAATAATTCTATTCTGCACAAAATAAATGTAAGCAAAAATCACTCATAACGTACAGGTCTTAAGCGTTAAACCATCAGTTGGATGTATAAATTCTAAATGCCTATAATTGAGCGAAATGTGTCAAACTGTGATAAATTCTTTGAAATCTGTACATTTACTGCATGACGTTGTCAATATATTTCAACTTTGCAGTTTAATAATCCAGATACTGTGAACACAGGCAGTGACCAGCTCTACAACTGATATGCTGCTGTACAAATCTACCTCTGAAATTAAAGCCAAGTTTTTGATGGCTCAGAAGTGGGTTTAGTTTAGTTTAGTTTAGTTTAGAGATACAGCATGGAAACGGGCCCTTCAGCCAACAGCCCATGCCGACCATCGATCATCCGTTCACTTTAGGTCTATGTTATCCCACTTTCTCATCCACTCCTTACATAATAGGGACAATTTACAGTGGCCAATTAACCTACAAATCTGCACATCTTTGGGATGTGGGAGGAAACTGGAGCACCCAGAGGAAACCCTTGCGGTCACCAGGAGAACGTGCATCCGCATCAACAGCTCCCAGGTCAGGATCGAAGCCAGGTCCAAGTGTCAGCTGCGCCACAGACAGATCTGCCCAGCAGGTATCCAGCAGGCAAAGTCAAAAACAATATCCTTCTTTTTGCAGCAGACCTGTACCTATGGGAATGCTTGCACTGGACATAAAAAACTGCAGGTGCTGGATTCTTAAACATGAAAATATAATGTGCTGGAGTAACTCAGTGGGTCAGGCAATATCTCTGAAGAATATGGATAGGTGACGTTTTGGGTTGGGACCCTTCATCAGTCTAATTTAGAAAGGTGAGAGAAAGCTGGAAAAGCAGGTGGGTGCAGGACGAAGCTAGGCAAGTGGAATAAAATGTAATTAAAGGAATTGACCCGAACGTCTATCCATTTTATGGAATGGAAACACCTATCCATTTTATTCAGAGATGCTGCCTGACCCGCTGAGTTACTCCAACATTTTAAGTGATAGGTGGATACAGGTGAGGGGGGGGGGGTCGATTGGCAGATGGGTGGACAAAGCCAGAGATGAGAAGGAGACAAAAGGAAAAGAGAGGTGTGAAATGTGAGGCCAGAGGAAAGGATGCAAATGGAAGGATCAAGTGGTGGGGCAAGATAGTGGGAGATAGTGCGCATGCAGATGGGGCACAGGGAAGAGAGGAGAAGAAAAAAGAAGAGGGCCGCTTGTGGGTTATTTACCTAAAATTGGAGAATTCAATGTTCATACTATTGGGTTGTGAGTGATACAAATGGTATATGAGGTGGTGTTCCTTCACTTTACTTGGGGAAGGAGTGGTTTGGGTGGGAATGGATGGGTGAACCAAGGAGTTGTGGAGGGAGTGGTGTTGATGGAAAGCGGAAAGGGGTGGGGATGGGAAGATGTGACTGGTGGTGGAATCACATTTGACTGAGGTGGAAATGTTGGTAGATGAGGCATTGGATTTGGAGGTTGGTGGGGTGAAAGGTTCGGACCAGCAGAACTTGATCCGTGTTCCATCTGGAAGGAGTGGGAACAACAACGGGACATAGAGGAGACATGGGTGAAGACCAAAATTGGTTGCGAAACCACCCCATGCTTCCTTCTTCCCATGTTGCCACATTCAATGAACTACGTCCTTCTACTGGAACCTTTTCTCTGCAACGCTCCGCAGGGTCCCAGCATTCACTGTGGAATGCCTGCCCGGGTTTGCTTTGCCAAAATGCAGCACATCACAATTATTTGAATTGAACTCCACTTGCCATTCCTTGGCTCACTTGCACAGCTGATCCAGATAACATAAAATAGGGAAACAAGAAACTGCAGATGCTGGTTTACCAAGGAAAGACACAAAATGCTGGAATAACTCAGCGGGTCAGGCAGCATCTCTGGAGAGCATGGATGAGTGAAGTTTTTGTGACGAGACACTTCTGAAGATTCTGAAGATGTGTGACGATCTGAAACATCACCTATCCATGTTCGTCAGAGATGCTGGCTGAACTGCTGAGTTACTCCAGCATTTTGTATCTTTACCTAAGATAACAGAGAAGGTTGATTAAGATAGTGCAGTAGATGTGGTTTGTGTGGATCTTGCGTGGAAATATAATTCTTCAACTATTCTACTGGGGAACATTATAAAAATTGGGAGAATGGTTGAAAACATGGCATCCCAGTGATTATGTCAATTATAGATTTCAGATTATATGGATTGCAAAATGGGCAGTAGCATGGCAAATGAAATTTAATATGCAGAAATGTGAAATGATGTAAATTGAGAAGAGTGATTAGGAAAGGCAGTGTTTTACATATTGCACTCTAGATGTGCAGAGAGATTGTTTTCTCTGTCTACTGAAAAGTGGAAGTGCTATACACCGGCTTAAAAAGCTTAAGAGTTACGGAGGACGTATACAATTTAAAAAGCAGAGAACTTTACAAGTCACTGATTAGGCCTCAATTTAACTATTGGAGCAAATATTCGACAAAACAATTCAGGAAAGATGAAATATCCTTTGCCAATATACGTAAGACATTTAAAGTATGCCTTGAGAGATTCAGAGGAGCAATTGAAAACATTGGCTCTGTTCTCTTAGGAACAGGGAAGGTTAGTGTTGACCTACTTTGGGATTTTATGGTGATGACAGGTTTTGGCAGATTAGATAGAGATTTGAATCCATTCGCTCGGGCAAATGGGTCAGCAAAGCGAAATCATAGATTTAAAGTCGAGAGATGAGATGAGAACTTTTTTCATTTCGAGCAGAGTATTGTAGATTGGAAAGTTCTGCCTGAGGTGGAAGATTACTCCATAAATCATTTCAAAAAGGATTTGGAGGGATTTTGAAGGATGAAGAAGTTAGTGGGGGTTACAGACAGAAAGCGGGGTTGTGGAGCAAAGCATTCTAGTTTTACAAAGAGTCAGTGCAGGAATAATGTGTTGAAAGGTTTCCTGTACGTTTCTATGATCCTAGAGTTTTAACTGAGCATTTGTGTAGTACTCCACAGTTTCTATGTGACATTGGTACTCTACCAAGGCAAATAAAACACCGAATAGGTGTAATCCAAATCGCGTTCAAACAATTTGACTTTCTCATTTAATTTAGACCATTTTAGAACCAATGTTCAAATTGTTAGATTAAATATTTGTTTTAATTGTCCTTGTCAAATGGCTCTTTATAATCTGCCAATCATTTTAGTGCAGAATGATTTGACTTTGTTTCTTTTCAAACAAACACACTCTATAACTTTCAAAAACATCTTTACGCCAGATGGTTGGACAGAGCAAAGTATGATCGAAATTGCTATAATTGGAAATAAAAACTACCAGATGCAATTTTCTGCATTATGCCAGAACAACTTCATTTATTTCAGAACTAACGATGGACTTTCTTTCCGTTTGTACAATTAATGGAACATTATGCAATGAATTGGTTTGCCAGCTTAGTGTCCTCTTGAACGTTTTACTATCATCAGGTTGGAAATGAGATTAGTGCAGCCTTGAAATTATGCACAGAGGTGATCAAATGCTGAACATTTTTATAGATTATGAATCATCTGTGCCAAAAATCGGACCTTGCATGGAACTAAGCTGGCCTTGAATGCCTAATATATAATGGTAATAAGGGGTTGCGTTCTTTTGTGCCTTGTGGCAAAGCCTGCGAAAAAAATTCTGAAACACAATGTTGATACGAGGAACTACAGATGCTGGTTTACAGAAATGGACACAGCGCTTGTTTCTTTTTATGAAACACAATGGTAGCTTTCTTCGTGGTATGATTTGTCAATTGGCTTCTAATGCTGAATTTGTCTTTCCAATTCATTATTTATGTTTCCAGCAGATATATTTTTCAGTGCAGGTGTATGGGCTTCCACTTAATCTCCTATGCACTCAAAATATACTTGCAACTGAGTGCATAGTTTCCACTGTGTGTGGATATACACTGTCCCATTGCTTAATTTTGATGCTGAGGGTAATAACACGCTGGCAGACCATATTATAGTTGTGCGTCAAGTTTAGCAAGAAACTAAATTAAATGTCAGCAAAAGGAATTTTTTGTCATATTTCACTGGATTGGAAATCTTCTCTGTGCTTGTTTCAAAATAATAAATATCCTGCGATAGCACTAGAGAGGGTGCAGAGGAGATTTACGAGGATCTAGCCAAAGTTGGGGAATTATAGATGTTTGGAGAAACTCTCTCGGCCTGAGTTGTTTTTGTTGGGGGAAAAGGATAGCGAGGAGAGATTTAGTTGAGGTGTATAACATACTGAAAGGCCTCTACAACATACACTGAATTGACTATTTCCGTAAACTAAGAGATCATGGACATGATGGAATAGATTTTAGTCAACTGGCAGGATTGAACTGGAGTTGAGGAAAAATGTCACTTCGTACAACAGATGGTTTTGGTCTGAAATGGTGTTGGCTGCATAAGGCTTCATTGTATTTCAGAACCCCCTGGATAAGCATTTGAATAACCTGCGAGGCTATAAGAACATAGAACATAGAAAGGTAGAGCACAGGAACAAGCCCTTCGCCCCATGATTTCTGTGCCAAACATGATGCCAAGGTAAATTAATCTCATATGCCTGCGTCATCCTTCCCTCCCCCCCCCCCATTCCCTGCATATCCATGTGCCTATTGAAAAGCTACTTTCGTATCTGCCTCCAACAACACCCCCAGTAGTGCATTCCAGGCATCTACCACCCTCGGAGTAAAAATTACTTGTCCTGCACATCTCATTAAAAACTTTTCCCCTTTTCACTTGACGGCTCCGCCCTCAAGTCTTTGACATTTCCTCCCTGGGAAAACGGTTCTGTCCAGAACACGGAATTAATCACATGAGATTGACCAAGCTGTGAAATGGAATTAAGTTCATTTTCGGCAGGCACCCCATGGGCCAAATGTCATGCTCCTATGCCAACAAATTATCCGATTCTATGATTGATCATTGTATTGCATCCTCAACTGAGGTCAGTTGTTTTGGATCAAACGTTCAATATGACAGTGATCGCTCATGTAAAAGTCTGACAGTCTCTACCAGAATGGTGTGAAAAATTGGAGCTTATGAATCTGAGACCCATATGTTATTGTCGGGGGTAAGGGCAGTACAGCATCTGCTGGTACAGCTTTAGACTTTAGTGATGCAGAGTGGAAGCAGGCCCTTCGGCCCATTGAATCCGAACCGAACAGCGATCATCCCGTACCCTGGCACTATCCTACACTGGGGACCATTTACAATTTTTACTGTAGCCAATTAACCTACAAACCTGTATGTCTTTGGAGTGTGGGAGGAAACCGGAGCACCCGGAGAAAACCCACTCAGCCACAGATCAGCACCCGTTGTCAGGATTGAACCCAGGTCTCTGGCGCTGTAAGGCAGCAATTCTACCGCTGCACCACTGTGCTGCTATAAGGTGGTAATGGACTTGATTAATTAATTTCCAATTAAATGTCAGAGCCAGCTCGAAGGACCAAATGGCCTATGCTTTTTCCTACTTCCACAGGCAACCTTGATGCAGGACAGGGTTACACAAAAAGCTGGAGAAACTCAGCGGGTGCAGCAGCATCTAGGAGCGAAGGAGATAGGTGACATTTCGGGTCAAGAACTTTCTTCAGATGCAGGACAGCATTGCTTTGAAATACAAACGGGAAAAGGAAGATAATGTGCTGGTATATAATGCGGCAAATGAGAAAGTTACAGAAACTGCCTGACATGTTTTCTCAATACAAAGTTCATACAATTAGTAAGCACTTGTGGAAGGCAGACACTGGTGGCACAAGGACAATGGAACTTGTATGCTGAAATCTACAATGCATTTAATACTAGCTTTGTTACAGATGCCAGCAACTATCTATATCTGTGACTGCAATTAACATTAGCTTCCTGCGTAATCGGGCAACTTTGTCAAGGTAGCACGGTGTCTATCGAGGTGACATTTACACTTTAGTCAAAATGGATGTGTGGTCGAACGCTCAGAGCATGCATCAATGTAATGCCAACATTTTAAATTGTCACAAATGTCCAATTAAAATTTTTTATTGAAAATGTTGTTTTCTTTTATGATTCAAACTGAGACAAATCTGCAATCTGTATTCTCATGAGAAGAAGTGGTTGGGGTACAGTCCTTGATGAAGTGAATTGTACATGGTCTGTATGTGAATTTTATTGATTTCGTTAGCTGAATTGCCTTTTCACGTTTCCTACTTCATGCTATGTAACAACTTTTCCAGATATCAATTGACATTACAGTTTCAAAAAAATAGCTCCATACATCAGAATAACAAAAGCCAGAGTAATGTTGCTTTAAAATGGTTTTAAATCCACAGCTCGGAAAAAGGAGTGGTTGAACTGATCATTGTTAATTCTGTTGGTGGTTTCTTCTACAGTTTTTCTCTAAGTTTTGCCTGATCCTTTCCAGGTGGGGAAAATGACTCACCGAGCAAAACAACTCGTAAATCATTTCACAAGTTTGGTAAATGCCAACCGAATACCACGAATAAAATAATACAAATAGAAAAACTGCAAATAATATGACAAATGTTCTAACATTTCATTACTGAAGGTACTGTAGAAATATGAACAAACTGTGGCATTCTAATAAGACCTTGTATTCTGTACCTTAGAATGTTGAAGAGTACAGCATAGGAACAGGCCCTTCAGTCCACAATGTCTGTGCCGAATATGATGCCTCATTAAACCAATCCCCTTTGCCTGCACTTCGGAGACACCAGAAACTGCAGATGCTGGAATCCCAAGCAAAAAACAAACTGCTGGAGGAATTTGGTGGGTCAGGCAGCGTCTGTGGAGGGAATGGACAGATGAGTTTCCGGGACAGGATCCTTCTTCAGACTAGGTTTGGAGTGACCTGCTGAATTCCTGCAGCACTTGTTTTTGGCTTAATGTCATTGGTTGTGAAACAGATACAGATACCATCAGAAAGGGAGGTGCCTGTCATAACTGAGAAACACAGTTCCACGGCAGATTGCTTCCAGCATTTTATCTTCAGTACAAGTCATACCTGGGTGATAAACTTGTGACTTTTGGTCAGCCCTATTTATGAACAAGCTCCCATGATATTAATAAAATCAAAGCTCCAACACACTGTATTTGTTTGTTCCTTTGAACAGCATAACTAATTTCCTCTCTCCCTCCATTTTGAGTAACTGTTGTTGCTTCTTCTTCTTCTTGCATATGGCTTGTACAGCCTAAACTTTTTCTATTTGATCTTATTTGATTGCATTCGTCGAAACAGGGCGGATCACGTGAAGGTTGCTATCTTCCACTGTTGTTGCTTATCGGTCCTATGTGACTTTTAGACTTTAGACTTGAGAGATACAACGTGAAAACATGCCTATCGGCCCACCGAGTCCACACCTACCAATGATCATCCCGCACACTAACACTATCCTACACACTTGGGCCAATTTACAATTTTACTGAAGCCTTTAACCTACTGCCTGTCTGTCTTTGGAATGTTTGAGAAGCCGAAGCACCTGGAGAAAACCTACAGGATCACATGGAGAACGTACAGACTCCGTACGGACAGCACCAGGTCTTGCAAGGCAGCAGCTCTACCGCTACGCTGTGTGCGATTGGCCTCATTAATTACCAAACTATGGAGATATGGTTACTTTATTGAGTGAAGTTTGTGTATTGTTCAACTAATGGACAAAGTCGATAAAGGACGTCTGTAAAACAGAACTCATTGGTAACCCATGGCGGTCTGGTGTGGAAGCCTGCTTATCCACTTTAGTTACATGCACTTTGCACTTTCTGGTGCGCTCGCTATTTTATTTCCTTTTCCTTTGCTAAGTGGGGTTCCAGGCACAGTAAAATTGGATTATTTTGACAATCTGTTCTGTTTAAAAGATTCTTTGGAACAAAGGTTCCTTTCATAGCCAGAACAGGATGGTATGCCAATGATAACAGAAGTGAAACTTGCAAAGTAATACGACCGGTCACCTTCAATATTAAAGTGGATATAAATTAGTTCTTGATTGCAATTTCATTGGTCTTGCTGAACTATTTACAAAGATTTGGATCTTTCGATAACATGGACATTTTTGCTCAAATAAATGCATTCTGAGTGTTTACCTTTCCATTTTATAGACTTAGTGCAAACTGTTTAATACATCCATGGTAGAAAACTCTTGACTGGATCATGTTAACTGGCTCTTTAATTGCTATTGTTGTATTTACGTGGTACTCTTACACCACTGCATCAAAGCTGCCTGTTGCACCTGTGCAATGCTCAATGTGTTCATTAACTGCACCACTAACTTCTACCCTGTCCTTAAATTTGCTGGGACAGTCTCTGACGCCTCTCTCCCCTTTCTTAATCTCTGTGTCTTTATCACAGGGACAGATTATTGACTGACTTATAGTACAAACCAACCGACTCCCAGAGTTATCTGGACTACACTTCCTCCCGCCCTATTTCTTGCTAAAATGCTATCCCTTAATTTCTCCATCTCTGCCACTTCTGCTCCCCACATAAGACTTTCCATTCTAGGACATCGGCAATGTCCTCGTTCTCTATTGTTTTTTATCCTATTATAGTGGAAATTTAAAATGAAAACAGCAAATATGGGAAGCATTCAGCAGATCAGGCAGTATGTGTGGAAAGGGAAGCAGTTAATGTTTCAACATTGTCAGATCTGCTGCTGTATCCAGCTTTCTAATTTCACTTTACAGCAATCACTCTGATCCTCCTTTCACAACTGTACTGCCCCTTAGTTTGTTTTCTATCTCTCTAATTACTGTATTTATTTCCTGAGGGAGTAAAAAAAAATCACTGATGTAAGTTAAAGCTGTGGTTTCAAATTCCTCAAAGCTACCCTATGCCCTTCACGTGCCTTCTGCAGTGGTTATTTGATTCTCTATCACTTCAGGAGACAAATGCAGGATAGGAGGACTGGAAGGATAGAGGTGAATGTCTGACTGCCGAGGGAACCAGGAGCTTATCAGAGATGGACTTTTAATTGATTAAGAAGATGTCAAAGAATGTATGTGAAAGACCAAGATGAGAATTGGTGATAAGGGTCACAATATTTCCAGCAGCTTTCAAGCGGGATTTTACATTTCCAATTTATTTACTTTTCCATTATGCCTCTTTTAGGCTGGGTCTGATTAGTTTAGTTTAGTTTAGAAATACAGCGCGGAAACGGGTCCTTCAGGCCACCATATCCGTGCCAACCAGTGATCCCCGTACATTAGCACTATCCTACACACTAAGGACAATTTACAATTTTTACTGAAGTCAATCAACCTACACCAACCTGTACGTCTTTGGAGTGTGAGAGGAAACCAGAGCACCCGGGGGAAACCTATGCGGTAACGGGGAGAAAGTACAAACTCTGTACAGACAGCACCCGTAGTCAGGATCGAACCTGGGTCTCTGGCACTGTAAGGCAGCACCTCTACCACTATATTGTCCTTATCTTGCAATGTAGCTTTTGCCTGGGATTCTATATATTTATAAATTAACTAGATTAAGTGGTACCCATTGGGTTCCAGTCACACGACACAACCCATTCCCCAACGCAATATTCCACCACTCGCCCGTAGCCCCTAACTGCGCAGGAGAGGGGGTTGTGGGGCAGGGGGTGTGTGTGTGTTGGCGGTGGGGTTTGTGTGGGTGGCGGGGTGTGTGGGGGGGGGGGTGGGTGTGTGTGTGTGGGAGGGTGGGGAGTTGTGGGGGCGAGGTGTGTGGGCGGCGGGGTGTGTGTAGGGGTGGTGTGTGCGTGGGGGGGGACTGTGTGTGTGGGTGGGCAGGGGGGCTTGTGGGGGGAGAGGGGTGTGTGGGGGGAGAGATCAGAGTTTTAGTTAAGTATGGAAGGTAGATGGGTCACAATCTTGAACATTTTTATCACTGACAGTTTTCCACACTGCTGCCTTAAAGTGATCCGCCATGAGTTTTGAGCCATAGTTTGCCAAAGTAAAGCCAAACGTGAAAGATTGTGTGCATATTATATTTCTTGTGTCTGATGAGTGTTTGCTGAGAAAGGTATCATTTATATTGTAAAATTTTCTCAAAATATATATTAATACCACTTCCTTTGCCGAAATTGTTCAGCATCTGGAAGGGCACATTAAATTGAAAATGCTTGCTTGCCAATAACGTTTTATATCGAGGACCCAAGGATGCAGGATTCTTTCCCATAGGAGGACCAAGATATTGTGCGCTATGTTATTCGGCTGGAGAGAATGCAGAGTAGTTTTACAAGGAAGTTCCAATTACTCGAGGGCCTGAGCATTCTGGAAAGGGTCTTAGGGGTGATCTTATAGAGGTGTATAATATCATGAGGGGAATAGATAGTGTGAATGCACAGATCCTTTCACCCTGAGTAGGGGAATCAAGAACCAGGGGACATGGGTTTAATATGAGAGGGGAAACATTTAATAGGAACCTGAGGGCCAACTTTATCACACAGGTGGTGGCGGTTGTATGGTACGAGCTGCCAAAGGATGAGTTGGGAAGTACTAAAACCACATTTAAAATAAATGTTGGCAGGTGCATGAACAGGAAGGTTTAGAGGGATATGGGCCAAACATGGTGCAAAACAGGTGGGTGTAGTATACTGTAGATGTGGCATATTGGTTAGCATGGACAAATTGGGCTGAAGGGCCTGTCTTTGTGCTGCATGACTCTAGGACACTGTAGATTGGCCTTGCATATTTTACACACCGATTAGATCTTCCTTTGGATTCAAGGATTCCTTGGAATTGATTTGAGGTTGGATGGAGGGTGGACATAAACTGCCGAGCATAGATTGGATGATTGGTGTTTTTTTGGGCTTCCAATGGATTGATTGGAATGGAAGCAGCTTTGATTTGATCTGGAGTTAAACATAGTGTGTCGTAACAAGGGGCCTAATGGAGAGCTATCGTCAGAGATAAGCATTCTACTTGGAAGACTTACCGAAGATACTTTGCTTGCTCTGTACATCACCATCAGCAACACTCGGGGTCCATGATCACATGTTTTTGCCTGTGTGACTGTGCCATCAGTGGATCACAGCTGTGTGAACCGGCAGAGCAGACATGGAATGGGTTTCACACCATTGGATGCCATGGTACGTGTCAGGGTGATTCTATATTTTGGACCATCGGGGAAATAAAGAAACATTGCTGACTTTGCAAAGAGGCTGGAAGTCCTGAGTGCTTATTCTAGGGGTAGGCCTTGTTTGGTTTGGTTTATTTATTGTCACATGTTCAGAGCTACAGTGATAAGCTTGTTGTTAAAAGCCTGCAATGTTCAACTCGATTTAAAATGCTCACTTTATAACATTTAAAATAAACACAATTGACTTCAGATGTACTGCTGATTGCAACATTTGCTGAAGTTAAGAATTTTTTTTAGCTTCATACTTAATGCTATTGAACTGTTAACTGCATTTGGTTGTAATTTTCGTTTCGAGATACGGCATGGAAAAAGGCCCTTTGGCCCATTGAGTCCAAGTCGACCAACAATTCCACGAAACACCAATTCTATGTTATTCCAGTTTTGCGTCCTACACACTAGGGGCAATTTACAGAAGCCAATTAACCTACAAATCTACATGGATGTGGGAGGAAACCGGAGGACCCGGCGAAAACCCACGTGGTCATAGAGAGAATGTACACCCTCTGCGCAGACAGCACCAGAAGTCAGGCTCGAGTTTGGGACTTTGGCGATCTAAGGCAGCAACTCTACCGTTACGCCATAGTGTAAATAATTGTTTGTGTGTTTCATTATGAGATGTGTGTGCAAGACCAATATTTATTACTCATTTATTAATCATTCCCCAATTTATTTTCAAATCTTGGTGCTGATGAGCTCCTGCCTTTAACCATTACAGTCCAGGAATTGGTAGGCAGAGAATTTCAGCCCTATGTTCAGTTCTGTTGAAAGAATGGCAATATGCAAAGTCAAAGTCAATTTTATTCATCACATGCACATTAGATGCAGTGAAATGAATTTGTCAGCAGCAATACACTTAAAAGAACACACAATACACAATAAAATGTAATACAAACATCCACCACAGCATTCTTCACTGTGGCGTAAGGCAACAAAGTTCAGCCAGTCCTCCTCCCTTGTTCCCCCGTGGTCGGGGCCATAGACCCCCCGTAGTCGCCGTTACAGACGGCCCTCGATGTATAGGCCCTCTCGTCGGTATGATCTAAACCCCGAAGTCGGGACGGCGAAACACACTCGGGATGGCGAAAAACACGGCTTGGAGGTCCCGAATCGCACTTTTTCTACTGGAGTCCGCGGCTTCTGGATGTTATAGGCCGCAGGCCAGTGGTCGGAGCTCTTCTCCGGCGATCCCTAGTGACGGATCCCAGACTCCGGAATGTAAGTCCACGCCACGCCCGCGGCTAGAAGCTCCGCAGACCACAGCCCCATGATGTCAATGACACCAGGCCAGCATTTGGAGCACAACTCACTGGCGACCCCCGGCAAGGGTTCGCCCGCTCCGCGATGGGAAGTCTGCGCCTGCTGCCGATGTGCCGAGCCCGACTCCGGCAAAGGCCGCTCCAATCATGATGTTAGGCCGCGAGGGAGGCGACATGGAAAAAGTCGTCTCTCCATGGAGGAGGCGGCCAAAAGCAGTTTCCCCCTTCTCCCCCCCCCCACACCCCACCCCCCACATAAGACATACCGAGAGACATCCAAACTAACACTAGACACACAAAAAACACAAAAAAATAGAAATTACAAGCACGCCGCTGGGTTAAGAGGCTTTGCGGTGGTGGAGTGAGGGATGGTGGATGCGGTCTCAGTCAAATAGGTTACTCTACGGTGGATCATTCTGAGTTGGATGTTTCTGGAACTACACTCAATGGTGGAGAGTATTCTGCTGTATTCCTAACATGGCAGGAAGGTGGTGTTACTCAACATAGGATATCCAGCTTCTGATCTGTTCTCTTGCAGCCATAATATTTATGTGGTTGGTTCATTTTGCGTTATTGTTGTATTTCAAAGAAACTTGTATGTCAATGCGATAGATTATTGGTAGAAATGCCTTTCAAGGTGCAAGTGTTACTTGCACCTTACCATCCAAGCTGGAATGGAGTGTGCCCCAGTGTAGCCATTTGATGTTTTACTACGTACTTGTGAATGGAACTGAATCCTGGAACCAACAGCAAAAGGACTCATTGTTGACCTTGTGAATAATCTGACTGGTTATGATGGCCTGAACTCTCCAGTTGTCCTTCTGCCATATTATCACTCACGTATGCCTATTAATCTTGGCCCAAGGTGGAGGAAAAGAATTACCAGAGGTGTGGTTAATGTGTTGGACCAACAGCCAGAGTTCTGGACCATTGATCCAAAAACAGATTGAGTTTAAATCCCACCTTCGCAGCTGGGGAATTTAAGTTTAACTAACAAAATAAATCTGGGCTTGCTTTAAAATAAAGGTAGATTTCATAATGTAATGGTGAAATGGCTAGATGATTGTAGAAGTTCAGCAGGTTCATTCATGTTGTTTAGGGGAGGAAATCTACTGTGTAGTTAACTGCAGACCCACCAATAGAGTTGAATCTAATAGGGTACTTGGGGGCGATTAAGAATGGATGATAAAATCAGGCATTATCTGTAACATCTACGTCTTGCAAATGCATTTAAAAAAAGTTTGAACTCGGAGTAGGTCATGGATGGTTGTGTGTTCTGTGGGAAAACTCATAATTAATTCAGTTTGGATGTTTAGTCAGCGATGGCATATCGTTGGTGCAGTTTTCCTTTTCATTTTTTGGGTTTGAAACTCCAAGTGTTTTTTTACGTAATGGATTTGGGAACGCTTCAATCAATTATTTGATGTTCCACTCATATAATTGACTGCTCTTTAGTTTTGTGTGGGTGGAATATCAATTCTTTAGCTACTGGGAAAGGCAACGCTGTATGGAATCTTGGAGACTATTCAATGGAAATATTGTATTCACGTTTTAACAGCAAGTGATTGTCTTTAGGGTGTTTTATTTTTCAATCTAAGCAAACACAGACACAAACTTTTGGGCATAATTCCAGATTTGTTTTCATTATTTCTTCATAAGATATTGGCACTTAGCTTAAACTGTTAATAGGTGTTAGCATCTTTATATCGGTGATATACTGTATCACATTTGCTAAGTTTTGGTTGACAGTATTACAGTTTTAATCACCCATTAACTGGACCTGATGGATGATCTGTCAGCAATGAAAATTAAAAAGCAACCTTATTTGCATGTAATTGCATATAAAGAAAAAATGGTACAATAAAATCATTTCTCACCCGCTCCCGTGAAAGCACATGTCATCACTACACAAATATTTCCCATTTACAATTTACAAAAAAATCTCCTCCTAGAATAATGTGTTGATGTTTATCCACATTTTTCTAAACAAGTAACAGCTATATTTTTCTAAGCTGAC
Organism: Raja brachyura; assembly: GCA_963514005.1. The sequence continues at coordinate 33,057,991 of OY740797.1, read as the reverse complement.
TATATTATACCTTTGTTCAATCAGTGAGATGTATAATACTTGGTTAAAAAAAAATTAAACATCTGGCATTTAACGATTATGTCAGAGACAATTAAACATCACCATGTAGTTTCTTTGTTTCATGCTCCATCAAAAAATTGTTTGGTACTTCGTATGTCACAGTCCTTTTTATAGATGTAGTAACATCAAATCCTGCTACATTAATTTCTGGTTTGTAAGCAGTTATATTTTAAAATTCCCCCTCTCCTCCCCTCCTCTTGACAGGTAGTGGTGTTTATTATAAAGTACAAGTATAAAGTACTTCTTTATACTCGTAAAGTTATCACTTGTGCAACCTTATAGCTGTAAACATGTGTAAAAAAAATCACAATTCTGTTCGCAGGAATGTAGCTGAAAGAAGTCATGTATTGATGACATTTCCTTAACCTGCCAAACCAAGCTGTATTTTCCAAACATCTTAAAATCATCTTCGATGTTGGAGAAGGACCATATAGTTTCTATAGAAAATGTATGTGCTTAATTCTAACAGTTAACTATTCCAGCCGTATGGACCATATAGTTTCCTAAACTCTTTTCCATATTATTATTTAATCCACACCAATTCCCCCTTCACATCATATTCCTATATTTTTTGTATTCTCTTTGTGTCCAAAATTCTTTCCACCCAAGTTTTGAATATCGGCATTATCTCAGCATCTATACTTTCTTGCATGGAAAAGTCTTGCCGCCATCTGAAGTTTATTTTCCTTGTTTCGGTATTAAATAGCCAATTAAATATCTTAAGGTTATGATTCCACTCCACCTCCAAGTCGAGGTTCTAACAAATTCCTTCTCTGATTGATCTGTGGTGAGTGGTGGAGGTTTGTTTTTGATGGGAAAAATATCGTATTGAAACGATCATCCGTTCATGCTAGTTCTATGTTATCCCTCTTTCCACAACCACTCCCAACACACCAGGGGCAATTCTCAGAGGCCAATGAACTTACAAACCTGCACACCTTTGAGATGTGGTAGGAAACTGGAGCCCCCAAGAGAACCCATGAGGTCACGGATAATGTGCAAACTCCACGCAGACAGCACTCGAGGTCAGGTTCAAAACTGAGCTTCTGGAGCTGCCTGGCAGCGGCTCTATCAGCTACACCAGTGCAAGGCCCTTGATGGGCAAGCCCTTGTCTTTGCTCATGTTCTTGCAACTTCCCTTGCCACCACCATTGCCATCTCAACACTAGCAGGATGAGGTGGATGAATCACGTAGCAAGCTTTGCCGCAGAAGGTGGTGAACTTCTTCAATATGTTGCTTGGCTATGGGAGAAAAAAGGGCGCGTAAAATATTGTAGATTGCCCGTGGCAATATTGGGATCTACTACCCACTGGAATGAATCCATTCTCTTACCGGAGGCAGAGGCAGATTACTCAAGAAAAAAAATTGGCTGCGTCATCCCTTGATCGTGCTTACATGAAGTTTAGCCATGACCGTGTCAGTAGTTTTTTTTTTAAAACACAGATTTTTTTGTACAGTATTCATTCAGGCTCTATTTTGCGTCTATCTGTGAGCAATAATGTTTGTGGTTTTGCAGATCAATTACAAAGTTTCACCGAGCAGCAGCCTACATCGGACTTGCATTACACTTTGAAACTCAGTACTTTGTTTATAGCTCATTTTAAATCAAAATGGCATCTGTGCATTTAATAAAATTCTCATTTTATAGCTCTTCCCTCGAGTCCTGAGAAGTGTTTTGCCAAACACTCCTCACATCATAAATTTCAGACTTCGTGACTATTTTTTGAGGTTAAGACAAAATTGCGCACAAATTTCTTTTGATAATGAATAAAAGCAGCAATTACTCTAGATCAAATTAAATGTGTGCAGCCTATTTTAAAATTACTGTAATTAGTAAGGCTCTGTGGCTTCATAAATTTTCAATTCCCTTTATGCAAGACTTCTCTATTATTGAGGTTAACCTAAGGTCTTGATTTATAAGTTTGTGAAATAAAAGCACGTCAGTCCTCGCTGACCGGTGACCACTGGTCAAGATTCCACTCTCCATTGTTGCAAATTTAACACAAATTTAAATCATTCTTCCCAAAGCTATTGATTTAAAAATATATTAGGTTTGTTCCTCTCAACTATCTGAGCTAAACAAGAACTGTTGTAATCTTGATGGCACACTTTTGATCTCAAGACAAGTCCAGCTACATTTATTTTATCTTGGAATCACGTTCAGCACCAATATTGTGGGCCGAAGGGTCTGTTCCTCTGCTGCAGTGGGCAGCAGAGTTGCTGCCTTACAGCACCAGAGATTTGGGTTTGATCCTGACTGCGAGTGCTGTCTGTGCTGAGTTTTTACGTTCTCCCTGTGATCATGTGGGTTTTCTCTGCATGCTCCGGTTTTCTCCCACACTCCAAAGACTTACAGGTTTGTAGGTTCATTGGTTTCTGCAAATTGTCCCTAGTGTACGGGGTGATCGCTGGTAGGCATGGACCCGGGCTGTAAGACCTGTTTCTGTGCTGTATCTCTAAAGTATAAAGTAAAGTAATAATCAATGTTCTACATCCACTCCATCGCTGAAGTCTGCCTACCACTTGAAGCATTGCCCAAACCTATCCTCTCCACTGTTTCAACTCCCATCCTTTGGTTTTGAACTTGTGACTTGACTCATCCCATATTCTCATGACTGACTTTTCCTGATCATGCAAGTGTATTCAAAATTCTGCTGCCCAGAAACTAACATAGCAGATTTTGTTCACCTATCATGTCAATGCTCATTGACCAACTGTACATTGTTTAAAGTGTGCATTAATTTTAACTATCCTGGCTGCCTTTGAACCTCCTTACCTTTGTACTCCTGTCTAGTCCTACAAAGCATTGTGTCTTAGCTGTCCTCTCGTTATGATTTGTGCATCCCCACTATTCATTGCTCTTTTATCAGTGGTTATGCCGTCATCTAGCTCTTTAAATTTTTACATTTCTTTCCGGATCACTCGGAATCTTTACCTCTACTTCTTTAAAATTATCCTTAAAACCTAGCCCATTTTTGAAGACAGAAAAGTTAGTTATAAAATTGCAGACATTGTCAGGACTTATGGAATAGGTGCAGCTGCTAGTTAATTCACAATCGACCGTTTTCAGAACAAAACTATTTATAATGTAACCTCTGTGCAGTAATCACCATGATACATTGGCGTTGAGAATACACCTGCTGGTTCACAGTGGGAGGCTGCTGAAGAGATTAGCTTTGGAAACTGACAAGGCAAAACTCTTCTATTGAAACTTGTGAACGTACCAAACCATGTGCCATTCATTAATTATTTAAGGCCATCAAAGCCATCCATTAGATGTGGAATATTCTGATTTTGTACCACTGTTAACTACACAGTGGAATATGATAAATACAATTTGTTAATTGACCCTTAATGAAATTGTCTTGTTTCTGACTTGTGGAAATAAAATAATTATAGGCATTTCTTAGGAACAACCTGTCATGAAAATTAAGTTAAAGAAAACATTCAATGATTGCTTACATCTGGAGTATTGTGATAACAAATAGACATGTGTATTGTAGAAGGGTGGAGATAGGTTACAATTGCAGTGATTCTTTTTAGCATAAGTGATGTTATAGTGCGAAAGTAGGAGTGAACATGTCCTTTTCAGAATGGCAGGCAGTGGCGAGTGGAGTGCTGCAAGGCTCGGTGTTGGGGCCGCAACTGTTTACCATATATATAATGATTTGGAAGAGGGAATTAGGAGCAACACCAGCAAATTTGCGGATGACACAAAGCTGGGTGGCAGTGTGAACTGTGAAGAAGATGTTAGGAGGTTGCAGGGTGACCTGGAAAGGTTGAGTGAGTGGGCAGATGTGTGGCAGATGCAGTATAATATAGATAAATGTGAGGTTATGCACGTTGGTGGCAAAAACAAGGGGGCAGATTATTATCTCAGGTTAGGTCAGGGGGAGGTGCAGCGAGACCTGAGTGTCCTTGTACACCAGTCACTGAAAGTTGGCGTGCAGGTACAGCAGGCAGTGAAGAAAGCTAATGGAATGTTGGCCTTCATAACAAGAGGATTTCAGTATAGGAGTAAAGAGGTTCTTCTGCAGTTGTATAGGGCTCTGGTAAGACCACATCTTGAGTATTGTGTACAGTTTTGGTCTCCTAATTTGAGGAAGGACATCCTTGTGATTGAGGCAGTGCAGCGTAGTTTCACGAGATTGATCCCTAGGATGGCGGGACTGTCATATGAGGAAAGATTGAAAAGACTAGGCTTGTATTCACTGGAGTTTAGAAGGATGAGGAGGAATCTCAAGATTCAAGAGAGTTTATTGTCATGTGTCCCAGATAGGACAATGAAATTCTTGCTTTGCTTCAGCACAACAGAATATAGAAGGCATGAATACAGAACAGATCAGTGTGCCCATATACCACTGTATAAATATATACACACATGAATAAATAAAAAAGATAAAGTGCAAACAAACTGATAATGGGCTATTAATGTTCAGAATTTTGTTTGAGTTGAGTTCAATAGCCTGATGGCTGTGGGGAAGAAGCTGTTCTATAAGGATCTTATAGAAACATATTAAATTATAAAAGGACTGGACAAGCTAAATGCAGGAAAAATGTTGGGCGAGTCCAGAGCCCGGGGCCCCAATGTTGGGCGAGTCCAGAACCAGGGGCCACAATCTTGGAATAAAGGGCAGGCCATTTAAGACTGATGTGAGAAATAACTTTTTCACCCAGAGAGTTGTCAATTTGTGGAATTCCCTGCCACAGAGGGCAGTGGAGGCCAAATCACTGGATGGATTTAAGAGAGAGTTAGATAGAGCTCTATGGGCTAGTGGAATCAAGGGATATGGGGAGAATGCAGGCACGGGTTATTGACTTGGGACGATCAGCCATGGTCACAATGAATGGCAGTCCTGGCTCGAAGGGCCAAATGGCCTCCTCCTACTATTTTCAATGTTTCTATGTTTCTATCTATGTTTCTAATTAAAATATTTGCCACGTGAAGACAATATTTTTCACAGCAGAATTATAAATTGGTAAGAATTATTTTGTTATCATTATGAATCTGCTCCAGTAATGGGAAGGGTGATGCTCTTCTGAAAGCACTGTTAAAGATCTCAGTTCAATTAATTTGAATTATATTGAATTCATTTCAAGTAAACAACAATGTTTCGTAATTATTCTGATATTCAACAAATTTACAAGAGTTAATTTCATTTTCAAAATAGGAATAATGGCTAAAAATTATAATGTTGTGCTGCTTTTGTTTCTTTCATTGCTCTCCTTGAGAAAGAAAATGTACACACAAATGCACTCAGATCTGAGAGCAGGGTAGGTGCAGGGAACCATTAGTTTATTCCAAAAATCTGAATTTACTTCATTAAGATTAATTTGCTTCATTAAGCTGCACTCTAATGGGTTTAGACAGAGATCCAGAAGTAGATGTCCCAGTTTAAATTGATTGGCAATAGATCCAAGGGTACATAGAGAACAGTAGAGCACCAGAACAGGCCGTTCGGCCCACAACCTGCTGAACATGATGCCCAGTTAATCCAATCTCCTCTGCCTGCATATGATGCATATCTCTCCATTCTCTGCACATCTATATGCCTATATGCCAATCATTTCTTCCTCCAACACTATCCCTGGCAACAAATTCCTGGCACCGACCATTCTGTGTTGTTAAATATATTTGCAAATATTCTTTAATTTTGCCCCCCTCACTTAAAGCTACGCCCTCCAATCTTTGACAATTCCACCCTGGGGGAAAATTATTATTTATGTTTATGCTTTTATGATTATAGCATATCTCTTAATTTTATATACTTATGCCATGTCTCCTCTCTGCCTCCGATCCAGAGAAATCAGTTCAAGTTTGACCAACTATATATAACTAATACCCTCTAACCCAGGCAGCATTTTGGTGACACGTGAGAGATTTTTTAAATGCAATATTATCTGATTTGATATTATCTTATGTGATGGATACAGATTCAATTGTGGTTTCAAAAAGAAATTCAAGGTTTAAAAAATTGCAGGATACAGGGAGAAAGTGGGAACTATAAGGAGTTAGGCTTGATTTGGTTGACTTTGGTTGTGTGAGTGACTTTGGCTTCTTTGCACTAGTGTTACGGTTATTTATTGATTAATTTGTTTAATTATGTCTCATTAAGCCTGTTTCGCTGCTGCAAAATAAGAATTTCATTGTTCTCTTTTTGGCACATATGATAATTAAACATTCTTGGTAGAAATATATTTGTCCTGTGCCAACAAGTTGGAGTAGATGATGGGTGCTTGTATCCAAGTGTTGAGTAGTCCAGAATGGTTTCTCATCCACATAGAATGTGGTTATCAATGCCAAACTCGAAGGCACCATTGTAATCAAATCTGGAACTCGGAGGATCTTGATCTAATTATCTGGAGGGAAGTACAACAGATGGCTCATACTATCGCAAGTGCTAGTGCTAAAAGTTATTTCAGACAGTACTTGTGAATTGAATTTCAACTGCATTTGACAATGCCTGCATTTTTTTCCCCAAAACAGGAGAAACAATTGATATTTCTCAGCACATTCATTCAAGTTTTAAAATTACCATTTTTGCATATGTATTTCAGATTCACAGATATAAAGGATTCCTCGGGGAAGGTGGATTTTAGTCTGCTTTCTCCTGCTAAAAAAGATTACTGGGCCATGCTGGCTTACAATCGTTCGAAGCACTGCAATATTCTCTTCTCGAATGAGCTGAATCGCCGCCTGTCACCTCATGGTGTAACATCCAACACTCTTCATCCAGGAAACATGATGTACTCCTCGCTGCACCGCAGCTGGTGGCTGTACACCCTACTGTTTGCCTTGGCTCGTCCTTTTACCAAGTCGATGGTAAGTAACCAGCTATCACAGCACTTTCTGATGTTGGTTTGCATGTCATGGGAGGTGCTTGTTCAAAGTGAAAGAAACAAGAGCTGTATGCATTACGTCTTTGGCAATCCAAATTAAGATTGGTACTTTGCAGAGTGGAACACTTGAATTGGTATGCTGCAGTGGTTGCGTTTGAAGAAATGGGCAGAAGAATATTTGTGAATATAATAATTCTTGGAGCAGGTGGGCCTAACTGGAGAGGCCACTGTCATATCAACTTATCCGAAGTAGGCAAGACCTTCTGGCAATATGGGTTCATTTAGAAAATCAGTTGTATTTCACGGGAAAATTAGGTTACACTATCTTGTTAACAATTAAGTAATTCTGAATGTATACAGTTTCGTCGATGCTAGCAATGCCAGAAAATGTTATTGCACAAAAAGCCTCTGATCCATCAAATTAATGCAGTTAAACAGGTAACTTTAGTCGACTGCTGTTCCAGTGTAGTGTAAAATGTCTACATTTTGTTGTTGAATCGTAAAATGTAATGTATGGATGAGTCATATATATCTGTTGGATCATATGATGATTATATATGCAACATGACATGTTCCAGTTTTATGTTTTTTTGATGGAATGGTATTGGAATTTTAGCAAACGGCCGCCAAACTTCTGTCTTGAGCAAAAGTTTAATGATGTGGTCCATTGTCCATGTTTAGTTTTCATCTGTCATGTGTGAGACCGCATTTAAGTTGACCAATTTGAAGTTGGTCATTAACCTCGTGGGAAGCCCATTATTGATTGATGGTAACCCATATTCTTTATGACGCTTTCACACGATTGAGGATGAGCTGTAAGTTGAGGAGAGACTTCTCTTCCTGAATTCCTTCCATCCGGCCTTGCAGTAGCCGACGGGTCCACTGATATGCTTCAGTACAAGAACATGACTATACAGTCACTGCATTGACTATATTTCTTTAAGAATGAACTAGGCCCGTCAGCTCACTCAATCTGCATTGTTGGCACTATTGGGTTACTTTCCCGGTTGCAGTGGGTTGCCATCTCATCTGTTTATATTAACACACACATCTACACAAACTCTGCACTAACCCAGTCTATTTTTCCCCAGTTGCCCATCAATTCATCCCAGGTTCTACCACCCATTGACACAAAGGGCCATTTACAGTGGCAATGACGCAATGTATCTGTACTTCGTTGGCCATGAGTAGACCTGTATGGTCGCATGGAGACCATGCTTCAGAGGTCACGATTGAACCTGGGTTGATGAAGCTGTGAGGCAACTGTTCCACCAGCTGGGTCATTGTGCTATCCAAATGTGGCATTAAAACTTCGTTATCCTTGCTCCCCTTTCTTTAGTTAGTCTTGATTATGTGCAGTTACAACAGTCGTGAAGTAGGCAGCCGCTTACATCTTAAAAGCCTCTTGAAGTTTCCCGTTACAGTTTTACTGTAAGTGACCAGATTGTAAAACCCAGTTATAGGTCAAGTAGCCTGTGATTTCAGCAATAATCTTTGATGGTATATTTTGGGTGAAAGCATTAGCATCTGCCACAATGAGTAAACGCAGTAGACCTTCATATTTTCCACATGCTTTCTTAATTCATGAATGCAGAGCTGGTATATATTACATTTGCAATCGACAAATATATTTATAGTAATTTAACAGATTAAAATTTACTTATTTCTTGACAGAATATTCTATTTTTTGTTTTTTTTACTCTTTGTATCTGACAATTATGATCATTGTTATACCTTACACCTATCATAGTAAGGCGAAAGAGGGGGATAAATGCCTTTGTACAATCAGTTGTTGGGAATACTTGATATTTTTCATGTCAAGATGCGATACATCCTCATGATACATAAAATAAATTTGAACATTTATTTAAAGAAGAATTTTTGAAATGTGAACTGATTGCACCAAATGAAAGAGGCTTCGTGTATGAACTGGTTTCTCTGCGATGCTATTTGAAATTTGTAGGCTTGTCAAGCAGATTACCATTATCCAGCGATTTGCACAATCCTTCATTCGGACAAATATTTTTCTTGGCAGGTTATGAGTGGAAGACTAGTGTGTGTTTGAGCAGCCAGAGCTCAGCAGACGTTTCAAGCGACCAAAATGTTTTTTTTTCCCCTTTCTCAATGCGATGGATCAAAATGCCCAGAGCGTGCAGAAATTTCTGAGACTATTGGGTTACTTTCCCGGTTCCAGTGGGTTGCCATCCATTGTACTGGAGTTTTAACAGATGTGCTTTCTTCTGTTTATAGATGGGATGCAAACCAACTTGTGTTTCACTGTTATAAATTATATTTAGTTTAGTTTCGTTTCAGTTTAGAGATACACCATGGAAACTGGTACTTCGGCCCACCAAATTTATGCACCAAGCTGTTACTTTGGTTTTGGGCACCAGGGCCGCCGGGGAGATGGCCAGCCCAACCGGCAATCTGTTCGTTTATTTCATCTTTTTTGGTGTTTTTAGTGTTTGTTAAAAGTTTGATTTAATGTACTTTGGTTTGTTTTATGTGGGGGGGATCGGGGGAAACGTTTTTCAGGTTCTTACATTCCCGGAGATGTGATCATTTTTCGGATCACATTCTCCGGGCCCTGCAGCCTACCATCGTTGGAGCTGGAAGCCGCCTCGGACTGGCGTGAGCCCCTCCGCGGGGCGCGGACTTAACATCGGAGAGAATCCCTTGCCTGGATGCAGGAGCTGATGCAGGAGCTGAACACCTCGATGCGGGGGGCCGAATGCCACCGGCTAGGGGAGTCAAGATCATCCCGTTAATGAGGGCTCGAGGCCCCCGACCAGGGAAGAACACAAGGGAAGGACTTGAACTTTATTTCGCCTTCCATCACAGTGAGGAATGTGTAGGAGTCACTGTGGTGGATGTTCATGTTCAAATCTGTTTTTGAGTCCTTTGCTTTTAATTGTATGACTGACCTGACCAGTGAAATTCCTCGTATGTTACAAAACATACTTGGCGAATAAAATCTGATTCTGATTCTGATTCTTTTCCAATTCATTCAAATTGTTATTTTGCTTTGCAGCGTATTACTTCGCTGAACTTGATTCAAAGCAGGAAGTTCATTGCTGCCATTGACATATCTCTATATATTAGCTAGAATCTAGGCATCTGAATACAACTTTCCATTTTGCGTTCCCCATCCTTTGTATACCGGGTTTTGTGTTAATAGGACATTTTTAGTAAGCAATGTCCGTTATCATTTTGTAATGAAGTGAATCTCAAGTATTTCCCCTATTTTACTGCACTTTATCTCTTTCTGGTTTGCAGTTAAAGTAAGCATTCTATTGTCTTTGAGTCGAATTATTTTAGGATAGAATTTTATTTTCGAATAAACTCCCATTATTTTAGTGCTTTTAATATGTCATTTCAATTTTAATTATACTCGCGAAACGGAGAAAATATTTTTTGTCGTTCATGATTTATAGTAACTATAAAATTTATAATATTTGTTCAGCTGGATACACCATATAACTTATTTGAAATAAAAGGAAATCTCTTCTGACGTTGCACGTAAAGGATAGCATGAGAAACACCTTATAATTTTTAACAGGAGAATTGTACTGTTGAAAATACAGCGATAAAAGCTTAGCCCTGCTTCCGAAAGAAAATATAATTCAGAAATAGGTGAATGCTCAGAATCTTTTACCCAGGGTACGGGAATAAAGAACCAAAGCACATACTTTAAAGCGAGAGGGGAAAGATTTAGTAGAAACCTGAGGAGCAACCTTTTCACACAGAGGACAGTGGGTAAAAGGAACAAGCTGTCAGCCAAGCTTGCTGAGGCAGGTACTATAACAACATTTAAAAGACCCTTGAATAGGTACATGTATAGGAAAGGTTTAGAGGTAATTGGGGCAAACACAGGAAAATAGGGCTAGCTCAGATGGGGCACCATGGTCTGCAATTAGGTAAGACCAAAGTTGGACCCTTGAAGACCGAAAAAGGTGAATTTATTATGGGGAACAAGGAAATGGCAGATGAGTTGAACAGGTACTTTGGATCCATCTTCATTAAGGAGGACACAAACAATCTTCCTGATGTAGTAGTGGCCAGGGAATCTGAGGTGACAGAGGAACTGAAGGAAATCGACATTAGGCAGGAAATGGTGTTGGATAGACTGATGGGACTGAAGTCTGATAAATCCCCAGGGCCTGATGGTCTGCATCCCAGGTTACTTAAGGAAGTGGCTCTAGAAATCGTGGAAGCATTGTTGATAATTTTCCAATGTTCTATAGACTCAGGATCAGTTCCTGTGGATTGGAGGGTAGGCGGGAGAGAGAAAACGGGGAATTATAGATCAGTTAGCCTGACATCGGTGGTGGGGAAGATGCTGGAGTCAATTATAAAAGATGAGATAGCTGCACATTTGGATAACAATAACAGGATTGGTCCGAGTCAGCATGGATTTACGAAGGGGAAATCATGCTTGACTAATCTTCTGGAATTTTTTGAAGATGTAACTAGGAAAATGGACAAGGGAAAGCCAGTGGATGTAGTGTACCTGGACTTTCAGAAAGCATTTGATAAGGTCCCACATAGGAGATTAGTGGGCAATATTAGGGCACATGGTATTGGGGGTAGAGTGCTGACATGGATAGAGAAGTGGTTGGCAGACAGGAAACAAAGAGTAGGGATTAACGGGTCCTTTTTACAATGGCAGGCAGTTACTAGTGGGGTACCGCAAGGCTCGGTGCTGGGACCGCAGCTATTTACAATATACATCAATGATTTGGATGAAGGGATTCAAAGTAACATTAGCAAATTTGCAGATGACACAAAGTTGGGTGGCAGTGTGTACTGTGAGGAGGATGCTATGAGAATGCAGGGTGACTTTGACAGGTTGGGGGAGTGGGCAGATGCATAGCAGGTGAAGTTTAATGCGGATAAATGTGAGGTTATCCACTTTGGTAGCAAAAACAGGAAGGCAGATTACTATCTAAATGGCGTCAAGTTGGGAACAGGGGAAGTACAACGGGATCTGGGGGTCATTGTACATCAGTCTATAAAAGTATGCATGCAGGTATATGCAGAAAGCAAATGGCATGTTGGCCTTTATAACAAGAGGAATCGAATATGGGAGCAAAGAGGTCCTTCTGCAGTTGTACAGAGCCCTAGTGAGACCGCTCAAGTTGCCGAACTAAGCCACGATGTAACCGGTCAGCATGCTCTCTACTGTGCACCTGTAGAAGTTATAGAGAGTCCTCCTTGACAACCCGACTCTCCGTAATCTTCTCAGTTGACAAAATGTCAATTGGAAGAAATGAGTTGTAACATTGCTTCAAATTTAAATATATTTCTAGATCATTTGCAATAATAATATAGAAATACTTTCCAAAGTTTGCAGAAGAAAAATTGCATATAGAATCTGATAACCTTCTCATTCTGCGAGCCACTGTTAAACAGTAAAACAAGTACTGACATTAAAAACATTAATTTTGAAAAATGGTCCATTTAAGCTTGGTTTGTGTATTTACTGGACATTTGAATACGGTGACATCGTGAGCATACCATCACCAAATGATTGTTTGTATCATCTCCTTGAAGGCAGCTCAGATTAGATAACAGAGTGGTGCCTTTACCCTGAGAAGAAATTAAAAAATAGCACAACATTCCAAAGGGAAAATAAACAAAATGAGGAATAAAATAAATCATAATGTCACAGAAACAGATCCTTCGGCCCAATTCGTCTATGCTGACCAAGATGCCCCATCTGCACTAATCCCACCCGGGGTTTGGCCCATATCCCTCTAAACCCCTTAGTCCTCACCTTTCACCCCACTAGCCGGCACATACAACACATAGTCCTCCGTCAGTTTCGCCACCTCCAACGTGACCCCACCACTCGCCACATCTTCCCATCTTCCCCCCGTCTGCCTTCCACAAAGACCACTCCCTCCAAAACTCCCTTATCAATTCTTCCCTTCCCTCCCGCTCCACCCCTTCCCCGGGCACTTTCCCTTGCAACCGCAAGAGATGCTACACTTGTCGCTTTACCTCCCCCCTCCACTCCTTTCAAGGACGCAAGCAGTCGTTCCAGGCCTAACAGAGGTTCACCTGCACCTCCTCCAACCTCATCTATTGCATCCGCAGCTCTAGATGTCAGCTGATCTATATCGATGAGACCATGCGGAGGCTTTGCGATCGTTTCGCCGAACACCTCCGCTCGGTCCGCAATAACAAATCCGACCTCCCGGTGGCTCAGCACTTCAACTCCCCCTTCCATTCGTATCCGATCTCTCTGTCCTGGGCCTCCTCCATGGCCAGAGTGAGCAACACCGCAAATTGGAGGAACAGCACCTCACATTCCGCTTGGGGAGTCTGCATCCTCTTGGCATGAACATCGAATTCTCTCAATTCTGTTAACCCTTGCTGTCTCCTCCCTTCCTACCTCTCCCTCAGCCCTCGGGCTCCTCTTCCTCCTTTTTCCTTTCTTCCCCCTGTCCCCCATCAGTCTTAAGAAGGGTTTCGGCCCGAAACGTTGCCTATCTCCCTCGCGCCATAGATGCTGCTGCACCCACTGAGTTTCTCCAGCATTTTGTGCTCTCTCTAAACCTATCCATGTATCTGTCCAAATGTCTTTTAAATGTTGATATGGTATCTGCCTCAACTAACTCTCTGTCAGCTCGTTCCTTATATATGTGGAAAACATTGCCCTAATTTTCTAATATGTTTAACATGAGTGCGGAGAGATCTATGTTCTCTAGTTTTTGATTGCCCTACACTGGGTAAAAAACTCTGCCCTATCTATTCCCCTCATGATCTTATACACATCTCTAAGATCACTCCTGATCCTCCTGTGCCAAGGAATAGAGTGTTAGCCTGCCCAATCTCTCCCTATAGCGCAGCCCTCAAGTCCTGGCAATGTCCTCGTAAATCTTCTAAGCACTCTTATTAGCTTAACAACATCTTTCCTTCAGTATAGTAACCAAAACTGAGCACTATACTCCAGATGTAGCCTCACCAAAGTCTTGGACAAAAGCTCATGAAGGACTTTTTTTAAGTATTTGGGAGGAGGTTGAGAAAAAAGGTATAAAAATAATTACCAAACTCAGAACGGCCCATATTAAGATTTCAGTAAGTGCACACATTTGGAGAAAGCTGTGGGAAACATTCAAAGCACTGTGGGATACAGGATCAATAACAGATGGCTGCTGTCCTTTGTAACTATTTTGACTCGGTTGATGTAGACATGTAGCTGAATGCTTAGGATTTAAAAAATATGGGGAAGGAGAGGTGATGGGGTGGGATGAGTGGCAAATGAGTTCTGAGTTTCTCCTTGTACACCGCCTGTAGTGGAAGCTCCGCTCATGCATATCGATGGAGCCCCTGCCAAAGTTATGGAGACGAGATTGGGCTAAACTCCAAGAAAATTCATGCCATAGCATTAGAAATTCACCTCATAGTATCAGAATCACCACAAATAGGTGATGGCATAAGGACTAAAAAATATGACATTCTGAGATATTTCTTGTGTAAATAGCAATTCAAAATATCCGTTGAATAGATTAAATCTGGATGGATATTTTGAGGTAATGCTGAATACAGAGACTGTTTTTCCAAATACAAATACATTTAGTTTCAAAACCTAAAATGGATCAAAGCTTTCCAAATAAATTGTCCATTCTTGAAATTGATGATGGGTATGTAAATTTGAAATACATCTGAAAGAAAGGTGAGGGCGCTTCAATTACCATGGAGCATATAGAAATATTTAGTATTTTGCTATATTTATACCTTCACCTGAGAATATTGGAATCTAAAGTGTCTGTTAGAAATTAGAATTTTAAGTATTCATCGACATTTTATTTTTGTGAAAGCTACTTGATAAGTTATTGGAAAGCCCAGGGAGAGGGAAGGAGCTGTGAAAATGGATAATAAATGGAGAGAACAGGATGATGCAAAGTTTAAGTAATTAGGAGAGCAACATCAAGATGGAAATAAATGCCATATGCAGTAATGCAGGGATTACTTTTGGGCCATTTTGTAAGATTAATTAACACAAAACATATTAACGCTTCTATTAAAATTGGACAGAGCAATATCATAACATTGTGTTAAGCGCTTGCTGGCTAATACTGTGAACAATAGGTCAGTGTGTATGGGGAGTGGAGACTAATATCGTGTAGCTGTTTACGTAGCATCTTCTGTACAGTCACTTTGGGAATATTGCAATTCAACACTTTATTAAAGTAAATTACTTTGGTGTCCATAAAAAAATGCTGAACACTAAAATACAATTTTCAAATTGTATAATACTACATGGGATGTGATCCAAAAACTGTTCATAATCACTAACGGTTTCACAAGCCTAGTTATGATTTATGTAAAAATCCTAAGTATTTGACTTTATATGCAGTACTATTTGAATAACATTCAAAAAATATCTTAATAGCTATCATTTTCTCCATGGAATTCCCAAGACTGTGTTATTTTCTGCTAACAAATCCAGGTTTCTAAACCAGCACTTCTCAATTGCATTCTTACCTGTGCACTATCCTGACTAGGAAATATTGTTTTGTTCATCTCCACTGGGTCAAAATCCTCACACACTCTACATGCCAACAATGTGGAAGTACTTTCAGTGAATGTAGAAAGTAGCTTACCAACATCTCCTCGACAGCTTGGTATAGGTGATAAATGTTGGTCTTGTTAGCAATGCTCGTTTCGGATGAATGTGAAGGAAAATGACCAGAAATGACAAAATGCTGCAGTAACTCGACGGATTAGGCAGCATCTCTGGCGAATGTGGATGGGTGACCTTTCAGATCGGGATCCTTCTTCGGACTTTATAGTGGTGGTGGGAGGGGGGAAGCAAGCTGGAAGAGGGGTGGGGGCAGGGCAAAACCTAGCTAGTAATAGATGGATACAGGTGAGGGTTGTTTAATGGTAGGCTGACAATTGGATAAAGGCCAGAGTTGAAAAGACAGAAGGAGTGAAACAAAAAGAATGAAGAGTTGCGAATTGTAAAGCTAGAGGAAGGAATGCAGGTGGAAGTGGTGGGGAGACATAAGTGATAGACAAGGCGGGGCACGGAGAAAAGTGTGAAAAAGAAAGGGTGGGGGAAGAAGCGAGGGGGGTGTGGTAGTTGCCTACAATTCAATATTCATACCAAAGATAGACACATGGTGTTGGAGTAATCAGTGGGTCAGGCAGTGTCTCTGGAGGAAAAGGATAGGTGACATTTTGGGTCAGGACTCTTCATACCGTTGGGTTGTAAGCCACTCAAGTGGAATGTGGAAGTGCTGTTCCTTCAGTTTGCTATTGGCCTCATTCTGACAATTGCTTCTCTTAATTATGCCAGTCTTATATTTCTGACCATTCCTGGAGTAAATGTGTAACTAAATTTATGTGTAACTTGCTATTATTTACGATCCCTCATTTTGGATTCCACTATGGGCGGCACAGTAATGCAGCAGTGGAGTTGTTGCCCAACAATATCGGAGACCCGGGTTTAATTTTGACCAAGAATGCTGTCTGTATGGAGTTTGGATTTTCTCTCTGTGGCTGTGTGGGCTTTTCTCAGTGCCACGGTTTTCTCCTACAGTCCAAAGACATACAGGTTTTAGGTTAATTGGCTTTAGTAAAATTGTAAATTGTCCCTAGTGTGCAGGGTAGTGTTAGTGTATGGGGTGATTGCTGGTCGGTGCAGACTTGGTGGGACGAAGGGCCTGTTTCCACGCTGTATCTCTAAGTCTATAATTTTGCGGAGTTATTTGAAAATAAAGTATAAACCTTGGCGCAGAGGGAAACAAGGAGGGAAGAGACACAGACTTTAAGACTTTGCCTTCCACCACAGTGAGGAGGTGTTTGGTGAACTCACTGTGGTGGATGTTAAATTTGTGTCTATTGTGTGTTCTGTCATTTTTGTTTATTTATTTTTAATTATATGTATGACTGCAGGGAAACAGAGTTTCGTTCAGACCGAAAGGTCTGAATGACAAATAAAGAATCTAATCTAATCTAAAAATCTAATCTAAACCTCAGCAAGTCTTGTTAAAAGTGGATATTTTTGATAACTAGCCTTTTGTGGTGCTCAAAATTCAATACCTACATGTTAGCTAGGAGAAACTCTTTGCACATTGAAGCAGTTGGTATTAGCACCATGGAGCAACACCTGAAATCTTTGTGTTATTGTGTTCGCAGTCCTGAAGTTGTATTAAACATAGGTTCCAACCATTTGAGCATTAAAACAATGTTAAACAGAAAAAAAATCCTTAAGAATGCAAAAACCAGGGAATGGGTGGTGCAGTGTTGACTCTGGTCCAGATTATTGGAATGTAGCTCATCTCGCTTTACATCCTGTGAGCCTACAATACGAAAGGGATTTGAGAGAGTTTCAAGCCGTAAGTATTGCATACGCATTCAGAGCACAAAGTGCCACCCTTGACGCCTAATAGACAGCCTCTCAGATATCTCAATGATGCTTTGTAAGGGGTATTAAAAATATTACAATGGCACATGTTAGAAATTCATTGTTAGGATGGAATAATGGCTGTTTTCCTCTAACTCTGATCATTAGGTTTGGGAATGTATAACCTTATTGTTGGCTGCCAAAAGCACCTTTAATTTCCCAGCAATTCCGAGTGTCTTGAGCAGCAGCGTTAAAACTAATAAAGGGTCACGGCCCAAAAGGTTCCCTGGCCATGTTCTCCAGCTATGCTGGTTTACCCACTGAGTTATAAAACCACTTTGTGTTCTTTTCGATTTAAAACCAATGGTGAATGGTGAACAGACTCACATGTTCATATGTTCTAGGAGCAGAATTAGGCCATTCGGCCCAGCAAGGGTCGAATGGACTAATTCTACTCCTATGTTTTATGGTTTTGTAATTCAGCACAGTAGATTGCAGATCATAGTTATACAGCATGGAGTCAGGCCCTTCGGCCCAGTGTCTATTGCAGCTGAACTGGTATGAACGGGTGATCAGTGGTCGATGTGGTTCGGTGGGCTGAAGGGCCTGTTTCCCATACCGCATCTTGCAACAGTCAAAAACCTTAAACCAATTCCCCCAGTTCAACCTCTGCCATGTGGAAATCTTTCTTCCTATGAACCTTCCCACCCCAGATAATTATGTATACTTGTATCAGGTTCGCCCTCCACATCCTCTGCTCCACGGCAAAAAAACGCAGCATATCCAATATCTCATCATAACTAAATTAGGTACATAGAAACAGTAGCGAACAGGAGCAGGTCCTTCTGCCCACAATATCTGTGCCGAACATGATGCCAATCTTGATTCTTATCTGCCTGCACAAAACCCATATCCTTGCATTCCCTGGAGATCTATGTTCTATCCTAGGCTGCAAAATTGCTGTAAGCAAGTCTATAGCTTACTATTCTATGGTATAGTGGGTTTGTACACCATTATGGAATAATATAAATTACATTTTACGTTTTGCTTTCAAATTATATTTCTATTTGTGATTAATGCATTTTCACTAGATGTGAATTCCAGTACTGAGATTCATCATCTTTTGTTCTTTAGCAGAGCCCCCTTTCAGCATGAGGGGAGTACTCTCCCATTCCTCCAGACACTCTTTGTCTTCAGATATACTGTGCTCTTTTGAAAGCTTGTCCCATAAATCGTGCGGTAGAGAAACAAAGTTACGCAAAATATTTTTTAAATTAATCGACTTTGGCAATAAATTACAGAAAGGGAGCAACGTAAAAAATAAAAACCATGCAACGAGGAGTGGTGCTTTAATGCAGTAAATCAATCACATAATTATGGCAAAGCTTGAGGGGTAGCCGGTATAGGATGGAGGAGCAGCATCAAGGCTGCAAAGAAAAGGTGATTTTGGCTCTCGGATTTTAACTAAAGGAAGATTTTTTTTTTACCCTTCTTCATTGCATATTCTTAGCCAATCACACCACCCAAAAAAACATTATTTCTGGAACAACTTAAATGAAATGATCTGGGAGATGTCTGATATGCAAAGGAAAGTTGTAATAAAGAGGGAAATTATTAACAAAAAAATTAAAGGAAGTAATTGGCTTAGAATGTCACACTTCAAGCGTGATCCACATAATGCAAGCAGCAATTCATCTAAGTGATTTATTAGAATGCCTGCTGGCTTTGATTAGAAGCCAGGGACTGGGGAATTTTCACCACCTAATCTTAACTATTTCTGTTAGTGTTCTTATAATGATACGTTAACCGTGTTTGCCTCTCAAATGGTCAGGTTTGTTCAGCGAGACTAAAGCTTATTTTAAACTTCAAGCAGCCTTAATAATAGCTGGCTTAGATCACTAAACCATGGATCCCTCTCTGGTAGAGGTTTTTTTAATACAATTCTTCTGTAACTTTAACAAATAAATTGTTTATGTTCATTATGATACATTTTTTTGTAAGTCAATTTATGCAGTTTTTATTTTCCTTAATTTCTGTCTCATATGTTGTAGGTGTTTGCTTTTGTTTTTAAAGTTGGTAGAGCTTCAGCCTCACAGGGCACGAGGCCTGGGTTCTATCCTGACCTCGGCTGCTGTATGCGAGGAGTTTGCTCGTTCTTCCTATGATGGAGTGTGTTCTCTCTGGGTGCTCCGGTTTCCTCCCACATCCTAAAGACTTGTGGACTTGTAGGTTAATTGGCCTCAGTAAATTTCCCCCAGTGTTCAGCGAGTGGATGAGAAGTGGGAAAACATTGAACTAGTGTGAACAGTTGATCAATGGCCGGCGTGGACATGGTGAAACATAGAAACGTAGAAAATAGGTGCAGGAGTAGGCCATTCGGCCCTTCGAGCCTGCACCACATTCAATATGATCATGGCTGATCATCCAACTCAGTAGCCTGTACCTGCCTTCTCTCCATACCCCCTGATCCCTTTAGCCACAAGAACCACATTTAACTCCCTCTTAAATATAGCCAATGAACTGGCCTCAACTACCTTCTGTGGCAGAGAATTCCAGAGATTCATCACTCTCTGTGTGAAAAACGGTTTTCTCACAGTGAGCCACCTCTATCTCTAATCTAAACTAAAATTAAAATTGAGCCTTGACATTGACGTGTTTCTAATGGTCCTCTCTTTCTCATATACCCTCAGGCGAACATACTGAACAGGTTTTTTCCATGAGAAGCATCAAGCCTATGTGTTCAGTCAATGGCAAGGATTTAAAGATGTGACATACAAGCAAGGAGAGAGCCTTTTCTCCTGACCTTAGACTCTGTTTTCATGAATGGAGAACTTTAGATTTTATTTATTAAAAAGCACTACTTTTGCAACTACCCCATTGTGGTTGCGCTTGAAATTTGTTCTTTTTTTATCAATCTTTGCCTAGTTTTAAACTTAATGTGGATGGATTCTATTATTTAATTGCAATGGAAATTATAAAATATCCACAATAGTCACACAGCTGGAGTGTAGCACTAGTTACATTTATGCTGCAATGTGGATAACATACCTGAGCACTGATAGAATTAACAATCAAATTAGCCAGAGTAAGTGTGTGAGACTGGATGAAAAGTTCTATCAGAGAACTGGTAAAACTCGTATCGGCCAAATAATCGCTTTCTACATTGTAAATGATTCTGTTGAATAAATAATTTGTCTCTGTTCATTTGATGGAAGCATATGCTGATTGCCCTGAAGCCTGAAAGATGTCCAATAAAAAAAACACTTTCCAGTTATTTTGAAAGATAATTCCTGTTTTGCTTTTTTTTTGCAAAGGAAGATTGTTGTGCCACTAAAAATGTCCATTCTGGGTGAAATAGGTGTACTCAAATTCATAAAAATATTTATTTAAGTGTTTGCTTTAGAGTGTCAATTTGGTAGACTTGATCGAACCTTTATGCCTGAAATTTGAAACTCTGCATTTAATTCCCTAAATTAACTCAATTCCTATGTTCTATGTTACTTTGAGCATAATACACTACAGCACAGGAACAGACCCTTCAGCCTACATTGGATGTGCCAGCTAGGAAGCAAATCTAACTTAATCTCACTTTCCCACACTTGGTCTTTATCCCTCCTTTCCCTGTCTGTTTATATGCTTGCATGTCCATCTAAATGCCTCTTAAGTGTTGCCATTTCATCTACTTTTTTCCCCTCTCACCTTAAAACAATGCCTTCTAGTATTTGACATTTCCACCCTGTGAAAAAGACTAAGTATCTTCCCCTCATAATTTAATATACCTACTTCAGGTCAACCCTCAGCTTCTGAATCTCCAGATAAAAGAAGTACATGTCTACCACCGATTTTGCGGCATCCAGTGGGTCAGGCAACATCTCTGGAGAACAAGAATAGGTGATGTTTCAAGTCGGGACCTTTCTTCAGACTGAAGAAGGGTAACGACCAGAAACATCACCCGAGTTTTAGGAAGAGTCCTGACCTGATAAGTCACCTACCCATAACCGCTGAGTTACTCCAGCACTTTGTGTCTTTTTCTATAAACTTACATCTACAATTTTATTTTGTCTTAATCACCTATCAGTCGTGTGTGGGACCTACAATACTTCGTCACTTGTACTCGAGTAAGAGCATGACATCTAATCTATAGTATAGCGATGTGTGCAGAGATGGCTGATTAGACTGGATTAGCAGATATACAAGATTAGACTGCTGCGTTTGACGACAGGGTGAATGTTTTTCAAGGCAGCTTATCAGTTACAAAGAGCTTGCTGAAACCCTGAGTCTATACAAACGTGAATTTGTTCTTAATTTGTAATCTTCCAAAGCTGTGGTAGAATTTTACCAACAACTACAAAGGCAGCAATGCTCATGTATTTTTCCTGTGACTTTGGGATTATTTTTAGAAAGATGGATCAGACTCCACTTTGAATATACAAGTGATGTTTTATTTTCCTCAATTATGGCTAGGCAGACTTAAGGGTGAAAAATGATTGATCAAATTAAATAAAATGTCAATGTGAATAGGTTTATTTATGATATCTGTTATACATTGGTTTAATTTATATTTTGTTTATAGTTTATTTTGTAATCGGAATAATGAAAGTCAAACCAAGCAAGGTGAATATATAGTTTTAGTTTTAGAGATGCAGCATGAAAACAGGCCCTTTCGTCCAGAGTCCACGCTGACCATTGATCACCCATTCACACAAGTTCTGTTATCCCACTTTCTCATCCATTCTGTACACACTAGCAGGGCCATTTTACAGAAGCCAATTAACCTACACATTTGCACATCTTAAGGATATGGGAGGAAACTGGAGCACCCAGAGGAAACCCACCTGGTCAGTAAGAATGTGCAAACTCCACACAGACAGCGCCAAGGGTCAGTATCAAACTCTGGCTCTGTGAGACATAGCCTCTATCAGCAGTTCCACCAGCTGCGTCATTGTAATGCCATGGTTGTGTTCCTGGAGGTCCTCGGGCTGGTAAATGTTCCTTTGGTGGCGATAACATAATAGATATCTGACATATACAAAGTTTAAAGGAGATGTACGGGCAAGTTTATCGCACAGAGTGATGGAACCTTGGAGCACATTGCCAGGGGTCGTGGTGGAGGCCGATACATTAATGATGTTTAAGTGGCTGATGGATAGACACATGGATATGGATCATGTACAGTGGATGAGATTAGTTTATCTTGGTATTATGTTTGACACAGATATTGTGGGCAAGGGCATGTTCCTATGCTGTGCTGTTCTATGTCCTAATGCTTCAAGTAGCAATGTTACAAAATTTTGAGATTTAAAAAATCAAGTCTGCAATTTATCCCATCAGATAAAGCATAAAAAGAAGTTTAATTTGACACCTAATTTACTTTCATATCTTCAGTATTAAGAAAGTTATGGCCATTTTCATACTCGGAAATTAGTATCTTGCTCCCCATTGCCCTTCAATTGACTTAACTCAAAAGCCGTGATCTGGAAAAGTTAAAAGCCCATAACTTTCTTAAAAATTAAGAGAACTCATGAAATTTTCAGTTATTATAGATTGAAGCATTCTGAAACAAATATGAAACAATCTTACTTGGATGACCTGAAATTAAAGCATATAATTAGTTAGTTATCTAATTGTAGCTAATTACAAAATTCAATGAGTAGATCTAAACATCTATCCATTTCTTAAGAAAAGATAAACTTTTTTTAAATTGCATAAGTGTCCAAATAACATTCACACAATAATCCACAATATAACATAATTTTTAAATCTCATTTTCATGAATTTCTGGGCCAAATGGAAGGAATTTAGTGTTTGATTCCTGTAAATTAATGGCCATTTAAATCAACTAGCGAGTGGGTTTTAGTGGAATGCGGTAGATTGGAACGTTGCGGTTAGCGGTGAAGTCGGGAGGAAAAATATTGTTTGTTCATACATTTTTTGGGACCCCATTTCGCAACGTAAAAATATTATTAAAGCCTCCCGAAAAACCAACTTTTAATATAAAAATAAACTACCTTTTTTTCTCCACTACGGAAAATCCTTCCGGTTGTCGGTTCTCACGGCTTTTGAAGGTGATTTTTAAATTACTCTAGTTAATAAATAATTTAGAGTAATTTAAAAATACCTTCATTCATGAAATGTCGGAGCGATTTTTCTTCCGCAACGAAATCGCCCGACATTCATCGATTTTCCAGGTCTGTTGAAAATCGGCACTTTAAGCCCGCCCCCCTCTGAAAGGAGCCAAAGTCACGCACACGAGGAAAGGCAGAACTGCAGCGCTGCTCAAGGTAAGTTTTGTAACATACCTACTTCAAGGGTTTGATAGGGTGGATTTTGGGATGATCGTTCCATTGTCTAGAACCAGGGGTAACTGTTCAGCTAAAGGCATAGGCCATGCAGACATGGGGAAAATTGCTTCACTTTTTAAATTTAGTTCAGAAATACAGTGGAAACAGGCCTTTTGGCCCACAGAGTCCGCGCTGACCAGCGATCCCCACATACTTACAGTATCCTCCACACACTAGGGACAATTTTACCAATGCCAATTAGCCTACAAACCTGTACAGCTTTGCAGTGTGGGAGGAAACTGGAGATCCCGGAGAAAACCCTTGCAGGTCACAGGGAGAAAGTACAATTTCCATACAGACAGCACCCTTAGCCTGGATCGAACCCGTGTCTCTGTCACTGTAAGGCAGCAACTCTACCGCTGCGCCACCGTGCCGCTCGAGAGACTGCGCCACGGTGAGACTGTGAAATCTTTGGAATTCTTTTGGAACCTAGAAGACTGTAGAGGTTCATTCCAAAAAAAATCAGTTTTTGATTACAAAGGTGAATGAAGGGACGTGGGGCTGATGCAGGAAAAAAGGAGCAGAACCGAGAGAAGCTGGTAATGAGCGATCCGTCACGATCTAATGAATAGCAGAGCTTGAAGGAACCGATACTTTACTCCCACTACTATTTCTTATGTTCTTAAATCTTTAGGTCTAAGAAGTATTCAAGTGCCATGTTGCAATGTGTGTTAATTTTCAAATTCTTGTTGACATCTGACTCCTTTTTGGATAATTTCCAAGGGCTTTCCTATCAGCACATTTTTCCAGCATTCTGGTTTAATTTGAGCATGTTTGCATGATGTATTTTGCAATCAAATTGCATTTTCAATTTATTTTTTGCAGAGTAATGTTTTCCATGACTATGTAAATGTATATTGGCTCAATTTTTGCCAACTGGAGAAAATATATGCATTTGATAAGTTCAAGGTTTAACTGCTTCATGTGCAGCTCATGAGTCCACAGTTGCCAATTCAGTCATGGTATATGGTACTGTATGACAGTAAGTAGAATTTGAGTTACTTGTCTCCATCTTAAAGCTAGCGATTCTGATGACTTATCAACTGTCCAGAGTACGGAGATTGTGCTGCAGTTGTAAACTGTTTGCAGATGACTCTTGTTTAATATAATGCAAGAGTGAATAATTCTGCATTTCGCAGTTGACTGGGCCATGCATTATGCTGCTGAGTTCTCAATTATGAATTGCATTGTTTTGGTTTAAATCAGATGATATGAAGAAAGATAGGATAAAGTGTTGCAACAAAAATACTTCCACTGACTTGTACAAATGTTACATCCTTAATTTAAGCACATGTTATCCTGTGTATATATAATTCATCCAATCTATAATATTTTATGATTAATTAAATGCAAAAAATATTTTAAAAATATATATTAATCCTTGTATTAATAAAGCTGCATGTCCAAAGTTGCAGAAATTACTTGCAACAGCACAAGGCGGGACCAGAAATAATTGGAGATATATTGAGAATTATGAGTTGCAAATTATGTTTATAAACAATGCAAACTTATAGCACAAGTATACCCGACCTCTCCTATATCCAACTATCACTTGCCAGCCTTTGCCCAGCTCCCACATCTTTTTTTAGTTTTCTTCCCCATACTCCAGTCAGTCTGAAGAAGCGTCCTGACCTGAAATGTCACCTGTCCATGATCTCCAGAGATGCTGCCTGACCTGCAGAGTTACTTCAGCACTTTGTGTTTTGCTCATGTTCCAGCATCTGCAGTTTTGTTTCCGCCTCGAATGTTACTCAGTCACCTTGCATTTTGAAATGTATTGAAATAATTATGAAGTAGAAGGGCTGTACTGAGATTTACTGATGTTTGTTTCAAGCCACGATTGTAAGGAAGGAAGGAAGAAACTGTTAATGTTTTTATTTGGTAATCACTTCGGTCTAAAGGGCTAAGTGAGATTCACTTTAGCAAGCAATTTCAAATACAAATAAATTTAAATAATGAAGCTTTATTGAGGCGATGGTGAACTTGAGTTAAATTGCAGAAACTGGGAAACATTGCAATACATCTGAGCCATAGTGTTCATATCCACATATGCCATTGGTGTTCACATTGTCGGAACCTCAGTGGTGCACTTTTAATGCTTTGGTACAATTTTTTTTTTCTCTGTCATGGCCCTTAGGCAATTTAGTGCCTTTTTACATATGCACATTATGATCTTTTGACCAAGACCAAATAGTTATATATTAAGCCACAGTGTTTACAGCCAGATTTAACAAGTACCGCTGAGTATATCTGTTTACCGATTGCAGTTGGATGTGGGATGGTATTTTGTTGAAGTACCTTACATTTAGGCCACTGCAGATTCTGACAATTTACTTTTTTTTACACTCTGAATTTTTTGTAAGGCAGCAGAAAGAGAGTGACTCTCTGTACGTGATTGATCTTTACTCACCAACTAACAAGGCCACTGATTCTATTAGTGCTGTACAAGAAGAAATAGCAGCAATTTAATGAAGTGTCGAGTGGGCAGATCTCAGATATATTGTGTTGCCTTTAATTTGCTCAGTGTTCTATCTGAAGGAAGCTCCTTGCTGCGGTTAGGCAGGTACTTTTCCCTCCAAGTTGTCAGAAGGTCAGGTGTAGTTATGTGAAGCAGGTGCCGTCCTGGCTTATTCTTGTCTGCAGATGACAGCAGTTGTGCTGCGTTCATTGAAGCAGAAAGGAAAGGACCAGAGGTTCTACTCCAAGTCCCCTTCAGCTGCTGCAAGAGCAAATGAGCTGCCAAGTAGGGCTAATAGAGTCATAATTGGCGATTAGTATTGGAAGGGTGCAGTAACATCCTAATACAAACTGGCATGTATTAAATCTGCTGGCTGAAGCAGTAAAGTTGCAGGGCGGCACAAAAGGACCACGTTTTGCTGCTGCTAATAATTTTGTGAAATGAAGCAATCCATTTTTACTGCAGGACGGTACAAATGCAGTATAGTTAGAGTGGCTATTATTTTAAAGTGACATTACTGGAGTTACAGTACTTATCAGAGTGGCTTTGAGGGGATTTCTGTAAGAACTCTGAATTAATTCTGACCTGCAAGTCCTTGAGGCAAGTTTTTAAAATGCAAGCATTAAAACATTAATGGTAGTGATCTTCTGTATAATTTTGTTAAGGCTTTTTTTGCAGGGAACAACGTTTATAGATTCTAAAATCTGTTCATTTTTAATTCAAGTGAACATCATCGGACTCTGGCAACAGAACTGTATATAAAGCAAACTAGTTACAAATACACATTGTGCGAATGAACAAAACAAACTAGTTACTGATACACATCATTGTATTAAAGAACAGTTTTAATATATAACCTACACTGGGTTGTTGAATGACAACCCTGCCTATTTGAGGAAATTTTTATTATTGTACCCTGTCTCAGCATGCCACATTTCATTTTATCGTTCGCTGCCACCGACTTCGATTTTTGGTAATTGGGGAAATGTCAGAAGTGTTAGATTTACAGAGCCTGCAAACTGTTGTTTATTTGGCCAATGCCACGTTCTTGCACTGCGGAACATTGATGTTTGGAACCAAGATAGATAATAACGCACCACATAAATGATGAGCTTTTTGTGTAACTGGTCTTGCTCTCTTTCATCCCGTAGCCCTGATCTGACTTCTTCCTGATCAATCTGGGATCATGTCCGGCACTGGCATTGTGGGCAGAAGGGCCTGTTCATGTGCTGTACTGTTCTAAGTTTTTAACGACAAGATTAAATGCAAAGTAAAAAATTGTAAAAAAATTATATTTCGAATTTTATCATGGAAAACTTGTTTTAGTGGTTGTGACAGTTACTTTATCTATTACACGGTGCTTGCTTTAGGTATTTTTTGTTTGAAACTGCATAATAGCAATAAACCTGAAGAATTGTTGGTCGACTAGAAGATAAATGCGAAATCACTAAATTAAAATAAATCTCTGAAGTAACTTGGAGGAAGCCTTGTGATGCAAGTCAGTAATTGGCTAGTCGTAGGAGGTATAGAATAGGGAGAAAGGGAACCTGCGAGAAATAGTGATAAACTAGACCAGGGGTGTCAAACTACCGGCTGCAGATGGCGCTCGAGGGGGTCTGAACACGGCGAGACCCAGACAAACGGGCTAATCGTCATCCTGCGTGACTGACACCAGGCTGGCCCAATAGGAGAAGGGACCGCCGTTTGGGTGGTCAGCTGCAGCCAATGAGGAGGGAAGGAGCGGGCGCTGAGTGGGGTTAGGTTGCGCGGTGCGGAGCGGCTGGGTGCTGGGTTCGAATCCTGTGAGGAAAAAAAAACATTGTTGCGGTGCGGGCTGCACAGTGCAGGGGCGGAAATCACTGTCGAAACATGGGGGGGGGACCTTTTTTTTTGGTGCCGCATACAAACACACACGCACGCACACGCACACAAACACACACCCTGGGGATGGTAACACCGGGAGCTGACCTGGTTGGTGACCGACTAAGAACTCCGACCGGGAGAGACCACAACCCGGAGTCTCTCTTGGATGCCAGCGCTAAAACAGTGGTGGAGAAGTAGACCTAATGAAACAGCAATTTGTTTTGTTAGATCAACATTTGTGTGTGCTACTGTTCGATTTCAAACGGTTTATTAATGGAAAGGGTGTGGCTCCCAAAACAATCTTAGCCAAAATAGCATTGTTATTTTCTCTCTCTCATCACAACTTTCTTGTAGCCTACAACTGTAAGGTAATACCAATCATAAAAGTAATGCTTGCTGGGCAATTTGCTTCATAAGAAACAAAATTTGTGAAGTGAAACACGTTGTAATTATAGCAGAGACTGAGACACATGAGAGCCCGTTGAAAAAACAAAGGCAACAAAAGCTTAAAATACTTGCCATCAAGGTTTAGTTGTGGTAAATACAGAATCCAGTTAGTACATAATGGTTTCTAACAAGTTGCAATACAATACATTGATAGATAAAATGCTTTTGCTTACATAAGTTAAGGAAAAATATTGGCCACATAGGCAGTATATGACTCATCTTTAGAAAATCCACTGAGATACTTCTTCTTGCGCATGGCGTGCACAGCCTAAAGTTGTAAGACAACTTGTTCTGTTTTATCTTCCATTTGTGCACGCCGGGTTGATTGCATTCATCAAAACAGGGTGGACCATGTGAAGGTTGCAATCTCCCACCCCACTGAGATATGTGGCTACTTGGAAGACAGAGGGGTCCTTGGTAGTCTTAACAAAAAGATGGGTGATCAAACTCGGATACTTGAAACGACCAATTTTTTAGCTTTATTACTTTTATCAGTTTTTAATAGCTTTATTTCCATCCAGGTAAATGTATAGAAATTAATTAATTTTGAAGGCAGGAATTTCAATCATGCTGACTTTATGTTAAAATTATAGCCAGACTATTTTGATGTAAAGTAAAATACATTGCAAGAATAACTCCGTGGACCCAGCAGCATATGGGATAAGAATGCTATGTTTTGACTGGAACGTCGCCTGTCCATTCCTTTCACCAATGTGGTCTGACCTGCTGAAGATATAACTCAGCGGATCAGGCAGCATCTCTGGAAAAAGGAATAGGTGATGTTTCAGGTTGAGACCCTTCTTCAGACTGAGAGTCAGGGGAGAGGGAAACTAGAGATATGAAAATGTACAGAACCCACTGACCTGCTGAGTTACTCCAGCACTGTTTATTTAATGCAAGATTCCCGCAGCTGCATTCCCAGTGTCTCTATAAGTAAGTTTGGAGACCATTCTTTGTTCAGTCGGAAGAGACAATTTGCAAGTTTCTCCCAAAAGGCTGTAAGTGTTGGGGTTCAAATGCCATTTTCAGATCAGAGATTAATAGACTTTGTTGTGTATGGGACATCAAGGGAAATGAATCAGGCTGGGTAAATGGAGATGAAGCACAGGGCATCATAATCTAAGTGGAAGGGCTGAATAATCAACTGCTACCTCTACGTTCTTAATAGAAGCAATATAAATGTAATTTAAATTATACCGAAAGACTGGAGAGGTGTGAAATATCGACTAACATAAGATTCCCCCTTTCTTTCATGCACAGCCCATTAACATGATTTATAATTTAATATTGCAAATAACTTGGTGTTTTTAATAGCTTTATTCCCATCCTAGGCTGTCCCTCCAAAAAAATAATGCTTTGGAAGTTTCATTGCAATCATCTGGTTATCATAAGCAGTGCAATGTTACAACTTGGTGTTTATTGCCTTTAATGTGATTTTGCAATTTTATGCAAAGAGAAATGTTAGATTTTTTCTTTCCATTGTAAGTATCCCAAAAGTTAATTCTGTTAGAATCCAGTCATTTGTAATTCTGACAGAGAAAATTTCACTTTAGGTTTTGCTTATTTCTATTTTTGTTAGTCTGATACAGGCATTACGTTAGTCCAATACACGCAATTCAAATTCATCCGCTTTTGGTTTAGCGTAATAGCAAAGAAACAGGCTCTTCTGCCCACCGAGATCACGCTGACTATCGATCCGTCCATCACTAGTTATCACAGTGCGGCACCCAACACACTAGGGGCAATTTACAGAGGCTAATTAACCTACAAACCTGTATCGATGTCAGCAAGATGCCCTGTCCCGATCTCGTGCAACAGTTTGCGGAGGCTTTTGAGAGAGAACTTGGCACCTCGTGTCCTGGAGACTCTGCATCAGAGAAGTGGGAAATTCTGCGGGACACCATGCACTGCACAGCCTTGGCTAGCTTTGGGAAGAAGACCTCAAAGACGCACGACCGGTTTGATGACGTCGACTGAGATGACTCCCGTCATCGAAGCCAAGCTCGCCGCCCTCGCCGAGTACAAGCAGTCAGCTAATGAGAAAAACCTGCAGATCCTCAGGGCTGCCAGGAGCAAGGTTCAGCAGACTGCCAGGCATTGCTCCAATGAGTACTGGACACAGCTTAGTGAGGACATCCAGATGGCCGCCATATCAGGGAACATCAGGGGAATGTACGATGGCATTAAGAAGGCATTAGGACCATTCCAGAACAAGACAGCCCCCCTCAAATCCTCCACTGGGGAAGTAATCACAGACGAATACCAGCTGATGGCGAGAGGGGTGGAACACTACTCCGACCTCTCCTCGAGAGAGAACACTGTGTCCCCCTCAGCCCCTGATGCCATCGAGTGCCTGCCGACCATGGATGAGTTAGACGCAGAGCCAACGGTAGAAGAGCTCAGCAAGGCCATTTACAGCCTGGCCTCTGGCAAGGCCCCAGACGGCGACGGGATTCCCCCTGACCTGATCAAGCATTGCAAGACTACCTTACTGCTTCCTTTGTATGAAGTCCTCTGCCAGTGCTGGCAAGAAGGAGCTGTACCTCAGGACATGAGGGATGCCATGATCATTACCCTCCACAAGACCAAGGGCGTGAGAAGCGACTGCAACAACTACAGAGGCATCTCCCTCCTCAACATCGTCGGCAAGGTCTTTGCTCGGGTCATCTTGATCTGCCTGCAGAAGCTGGCAGAACGTGTCTACCCAGAGTCACAGTGTGGTTTCCGAGCTGGAAGGTCAACAGTAGACATGGTCTTCTCCCTTTGCCAGATCCAGGAGAAGTGCAGAGAACAGAGGATGCCCCTGTATGTTGCTTTCATTGACTTCACCAAGGCATTCAACCTCGTCAGCAGAGATGGCGTATTTAAGGCTCTGCCAAAGATCCGCTGCCCACCAAAAGTGCAGAGCACGATAGAATCCTTCCACATCAACACAAAGGGAACAGTGCAGTTCAATGGCAGCTTCTCTGAGCCCTTCGACATCCGCAGTGGCGTCAAACAAGGCTGCGTCCTCGCCCCCACACTCTTTGGAACTTTCTTCGCTCTGCTCCTGAAACATGCCTTCGGCACTGCAACAGAGGGGATCTACCTGCGTACTAGATCAGATGGCAGGCTCTTCAACCTCACCCGCCTCAGAGCAAAGACAAAGGTACGTGAAGCTCTCATCAGAGACATGTTGTTTGCCGACGACGCCACAGTCGTGTCCCACACCCAGCAGGAACTACAGTCACTGATGGATCGCTTCTATCGGGCATGCCAGGACTTCATACTGACCTCAGCCTGAAGAAGACGAACGTCTTGGGGCAGGATACAGAGGCGCCGCCTGTCATCACCATCGACGACTATGAACTTGATGCCGTCCATCGGTTCACGTACCTCAGCTCCACCATCACCGACAACCTCTCCTTGGACACAGAGATTGATAAAACGATCGGGAGGACAGCTATAACTCTCGCTCGTCTCACAACTCGATTGTGGTCCAACCCAAACTGACAGTGAAGACAAAGATAGCAGTCTACAACGCCTGTGTCATCAATTCGCTGCTGTACGTCAGTGAGACATGGACTACATATCCAGGAGAGAAGACTCAACACCTTCCACCTGAGAAGCATCCGCCGTATCCTGGGCATAGCAATGTTACAAAATGTTGAGATTAAAAAAATCAAGTCTGCAATTTATCCCATCAGATAATGCATAAAAAGAAGTTTAATTTGACACCTAAATCACTTACATATCTTCAGTATTAAAAATGTTATGGTCATTTTCATACTTGGAAATCAGAATCTTGTCCCGCATTGCCTTTCCATTGACTTAACTCAAAAGCTGTGATCTAGGACAGTCAAAAGCCCATAACCTTCTTAAAAATTAAGAGAACTCAATGAAATTTGCAGTTATTATAGATTGAAGCATTCTGAAACAAATATGAAACAATCTTACTTGGATGACCTGAAATTAAAGCATATAATTAATTAGTTACCTAATTGTAGCTAATTGCAAAATTCAATTACTAGATCTAAACATATATCCATTTCTTAATAAAAGATAACCATTTTTAAATTGCCTAAGTGTCCAAATAACATTCACACAATAATGCACAATATAACATGATTTTAAAATCTAATTTTCATGAATTTCTAGGCCAAATAGAAGGAATTTGGTGTTTAATTCCTGTAAATTAATGGCCATTAAAATCAACTTCCGAGTGGGTTTTAGTGGAATGCGATGGATTAGAACGTTGCGGTTTGCGGTGAAGTCGGCAGGAAAAATACTGCCGGTTCGTATATTTTTTTCATCCCCATTTCGCAACATCAAAATGTAATTAAATGCTTCCTAAGAACCACGTTTTTATGTAGAAATAAACTGTGTACCTTTTTTTCTCCCCTACGTAAAATCCTTCCCGTTGTCGGCGTTCACGGGTTTATTAGATAATTTTTAAATTACTCTAGCTAATAAATAATCTAGCGTAATTTAAAAATACCTTCATAAAACAAATGTCGGAGCGATTTTTCTTCAGCAACGAAATCCCCTGACATGGATCGATTTGCCCTGTCTGTAGAAAAACTGCACTTTAAACACGCACCCCTCTGAAAGGTGCGAAAGTCACACACACGGGGAGCGGCAGCACTGCAGCGCTGCTCAAGGTAAGTTTTGTAACATACTTACTGGGCATATCCTGGCAAGACAGAGTGTCGAGATCCTGTCTCGCGCTGGCCTTCCCACTATGTACACTCTACTCAGGCAACGCAGACTGCGGTGACTGGGCCATGTCCACCGCATGGAGGATGGCCATATTCCAAAAGACATCCTCTATGGAGAGCTGATATCTGGGAGGAGAACCATCGCCGCCCCAGCTACATTACAAGGATGCCTGGAAGAGAGATATGAAGGTGCTCGACATCGATGTGGAGTCCTGGGAGAGCCTTGTAGCTGACCGCACGAGGTGGAGAGGTACCCTGAACCAACATCTCAAAACGGGGAAGAGAAACTGTTGAACGCAGCGGCAGACAAGCGGGCATGCAGAAAGAAGCGCAGCAACTTCAACACACACACATGTGACCTTTGCCACAGAGACTGTCACTCTCGTGTTGGTCTCTTCAGCCACAAGCGACGCTGCTCCAGCCGAGGTTTAGAGCAAGCAGCCAACAACTAGGATGCATCACCTATGGTCAGTCATGACCGAGGGGGGGGGGGGGCCTATAATTAACCTACAAACCTGTTCGTCTTTGGAATGTGGGAAGAAACGGGAGGACCTGGACAAAACCTACGCGGTCACAGAGAGAATGTGCAAACTTCGCACAGACAGCGTCCGAGTTCAGGATCGAACACGGTACTTTGTCGCTGTGGAATGTGGGAGGAAACGGGAGGACCTGGACAAAACCCACGCGGTCACAGAGAGAATGTGCAAACTCCGCACAGACAGCATCCGAGTTCAGGATCGAACACGGTACTTTGTCGCTGTGAGGTAGCAGCTCTACCACTGCACCACTGTGGTGTTCGTAGATTGCACAGTAGTGTTGATAGATTAAGGGTAGTTCCAGTTTGCCGTTGATTTTTCTTTCCTCTGGTTTATAACTCAAACACTGTGAAGTTGAAATTGGTCCAAACATTATAGTAATAAAGCCACACCATAAAAATAAACACACAAAACATAAAAGATATGCACGCTGGAAGGAAGGCTGAAAATAAACTACTGGAGAGGTGATGGGCAGAGAATGGGAAGAAGATCTAGATATTCTGGAAAGAGACAGTTAATGTTATTTAATTTAGGCATTTGTATTTCTAATTGCTTTATTTTTGATGCAATCTTTCATTTAGGTAGATATTAATACTATTTTTTATTTCACGCAAGCAATAGTTCTTTGGCAGATTGTTACTTGATATTATTTGTTGCACTTATAGGTCAAGGATGATGTGAATCATTAACTAGGTAGATTGAGTTTGGAGCTTAACAAATTGAATCACTACCACAAGTACACTATGTTTGCATTGTGCATTTAGCATCCCAGTTTCCAGCTGCATTTCAAACCATTGTGACAGTTTTGCTTTTAGCATGCATGCCCATTCAGCCAGGATTGATAGTTTATCCATTCAATCTGTACAGGACAGTTGCATGGAATGTGAATCATAAGTAGCTCTCTCAGAATAAATTAGCTGAATTAAAACCAATTGAAAAATGAGTGGAGATTGTAGTCTCTTTCTTTGTTGTCTCTATTCTGGGGGAAATAGTAATAGTGTTAAAAGTGGAAATAAGGAACTGCGGATACTGGTTTGCAAAAGACACAAAATGCAGGCATAATTCAGTGGGTCAGGCAGCATCTCTGGAGAACATGGCTAGGTGGTGTTTTGAGTTGGAAATCGACTTTAGTAATAATGTTAATCTTGAGCCTTTGAGGAAACAAGGAACTGCAGATATTGGTTTTAAAAAAGAACAAAGTGCTGGAGCATACCAGCAATGTGAAAGTACCTTCAGCGAATGCAGAAGGTGGCTTACCAACATCTTCTCAGAGGCAATTAGGTGTAGGTCATGTTCGTCTTGTTAGCATTGCCCATGTCAAATGAACTTCGAAAAAATTTACCAGAAAATACACAATGTGCTGGTGTAACTCAGTGGGTCAGGCAAAATCACTGGAGGACATGGACAGGTCAGGACATATTTAGATTACTTGATTCTATGGTATCTGTTGTCTCCAGTGCAACAAATGCTATGTATTCATATTGATAATCTTAGGCATTTTAAATCATTACTCAGAACTGATATGTATACTGTAATGGCACTGTCCCACGGTACGAGTTCATTCCAAGAGCTCTCCCGCGTTTTTAAAAACTCAAACTCGTGGTAAGCACTGAGAATGATCGTAGCGGGTACGTCGGAGCTCGTGGACGTCACGAACGCAGGTACTCGGGAAGACTCGCTAACGGCAGGTAAGCACGGGAAGACTCGTGAAGATTTTTCAGCATGTTGAAAAATGTCCACGAGAGCCCCGAGTACCGACGAGTGGCCATTACCGTAA
Source organism: Raja brachyura (assembly GCA_963514005.1). The sequence continues at coordinate 33,022,611 of OY740797.1, read as the reverse complement.
ATCTCCGAGTTTGAATCAGGGCAAACTCGGGAGAGCTCTTGGAATGAACTCGTACCGTGGGACAGGGCTTTTAGCATGCAACGTTTTCAATGCGCCAAAATGTGTTCCTTACACAAATGTAAGCTAGGCTACTGTAGGAATATAACTTTGTGCGCACTAGTGTGGAGATCATTTGTGATTTGCACTGTCTACTTCTGTGCTCTCAAATGTCAGAGTGTAATGTTGCTCATGACACTAAAGCATTTACTTATGATTGGTCAATTATGTAGAATAAGAAAGACATAGCAAAAGCTAGTTGCACAACAGAAAAAAACCTGATACCTGCCGTTCTTTTTTTTTTGTCATTTTTGATTGAAACTCTGATCAACACTAAATGGGAGATGGAGCTCGCATGTAAAGACCCCTGCAAGCCCTTTATGTTTGATTCCTGTAAAACCAGAATCTTTGGACCATAGGTGCATGTGGATTAATTAGTGTTTAAGCCAATTTATTTTCAACTTAAATTCATTCTTGATTAGGCTAATCAAGCCATTCTTGATGAGGTTGTTCAGGTATTATTCACTTATTTCATCCAGGTGGATAAGACTTGAACAATTGTCTTGTGATCATATGCTGATCTAATACCTCCTGCAGCAAACCTTCCTTGAAGGTTCTACTGGTGGTAATTTAATATTTCTGACTGGGATTGTAAACTTCAATACTTGCTCACAGTTGCTCCAGTGAATTGGTATAGAATCTAAAACTTCAGGCTTCTGAACGGTCTTTTCATAAGCTAGGGTACTATTCGATTCACCTCCAGCCTACTGCAGACATTTGGCTTAACTATGGCACTGATGCACTATAATGCTGAGCGCTGTATTCTGCACTCTGTACCCTTTGGTCTATCTATTGTACTTGAGTTAGACTTGATTGTACTTACGCATAGTACTATCTGATCTAATTGGATAGTATTCAAAATATTTTCAATGATAAACCTAAACATTCATTGTCTGTAAATGATTTGTAATTTGATAATTTAATATCAAACTTCTGCATCCCAGCTCACATTTCGTACATAAAATTATGCTTGCAATTTGCAGTTCCTTAGCTCTGAACTATGTTCTGACATAACTTGGGGATAGAAAACCTGTTGATTTTGACTACACTTATTACTGAAACACAATTGCGCTACATTCAGTAACATAAAGGATACCAGATACAGAAGTCCCCCAAATTGTCACTTAAACAGAGAACTGTGAAAAGAAGTAATTGTCAAATGCATGGCTCTAATTATGCTCACCATGGTTCAGAAACAATATTCAACGTATAAGGAAAACTATCGGACCGATTTTTATTTTGCACTTCATAGCTGAAATTCTGCTTGAAAACCAGGGAGTTATTGTAACCACGAGGAACTCCACCATGCCAAGCAAAAATTTGCACGCACATGTCACATTCATAATCATGTTTGCAAGAACTTGGGATGACACTGAGCTGTCATCCCAAACCAATGAGCATATTGAAAAAAGGCAATGATCCGTGTTTTTAATTCTGCGTGTACCAGTGGTGATTGAACTCTATCCCTTTAATAAGAATTTTATAACTGTAGGCATGAAATTTGGAAGCAAAGTAAATATAATTATGCACTTAATCCTTATTATCCACTAATTTGTTATCCACAGACCTGTGTACTCATGAGGTCGCTGTCAGACACTACAACAATTTTTAAAAACAAATGTATCTATATACATGTGTATATTGAGAAACCGGTGATTGACTGTATAAATACAGGGATCATTTTCAAGACCACTTGTCGCAAGCAGTTCTCTGCTGTATACTTTTGCAATGAAGACCGGGCTTTGAACTCGGAGGTCTTGTGAATTCAGAACCTATTACAGGTTTTCAGTATCAATATATTATTAGTCAGCTAATATAATTTCCTTTTAGATATTTAATGCTTTTTGAACATTAAGCATACTTGTAATAAAGGCTGCGTTGAGTACAAGGAAGAAGGATTAATTGGTATCTGCATCCAGTGCTATTAGCAGATAGTCTGTGCCCCTATATTTTGTAGATAATGTAGAATTAGTGTATAAGTGTGAATTATCCATTTGAGATGGAGAGCGTGGTAAAGGAGGCTTTTGGGATGTTGTCCTTTAGGACACCGGGTAGAAGTTGGAATGTTATGTTACTGTTGTGCGTTGGTGAGGCAGCATTTGGAGTATTCTGTTCAATTTTGGTCGACCTGCAATAGCAAGGATATCATCAAGCTGCAAAGATTGCCGAAAAGATTACAAGGGCATAGTGAGGACTCGAGGGCCTGAGCTACTGGGAGAGATTGGGCAAGCTAGGACTGTATTCCTTGGAGCAAAGCAGGATGAGGGGTTATCCTATAGAAATGCATAAAAACATGAGGGGAATTGATAGGGTGAATGCACAGTCTGTTACCCAGGGTAGAGGAAGCAAGAAACAGAGGACATAGGTTTGAGGTGAGAGGGGAAAGATTTAATAGAAATCTGAGGGGCAACCTTTTCACTCGGATGATGGTGGGTATATGGAACGAGGTGCCACAGGAGGTAGTTGAGGCATTATAACAACATTTAAAAGACTCTTGGACAGGTACATGGTTAGGAAAGGATTAGAGTGATGTGGGCCAAACAGGGGTAAATGGGACTACCTTGGATGGGCTATCTTATTCGGCATTGACGAGTTGGGGCGAAGAGCCTGTATGACATTGAGATATATTTAATAATTTCTTGTTTTATTGTTCTTTGCCATTATAATTTGTAGGTTTAAGTTAATGTTTTGGTGAATTAATGTAAGAATTTCCTTGCTATCTTGTTATTATTTTGTTTGATAATATAAATGGGTCAGGAAGACAATGGAGTATTTTTCCAACAAAAACTAAAGACTTTCTCACTTAATATATTGGATTTGTTTTACATCTACTGCGGGTCCCATTACCACTCTTTGTTAGCTGGAACCAACAACATTTGTGTCATTAAATCTTTCCGAGTCTCCATTCTGTCACAACCATTTTATTTGGTTCTCTCCACCTCTCTCATCTTTTCTGTAGCATAAAAATTAATTCATTATTAAGTTTCCATACTTCATTGACTTGAGATGTTAATTCTGTTTCTCCCCCACATCAGATACTTCCCGATCTCCTGAGTATTTCTAGCATTTTGTTTCTATATATAATTTCTAACCTGCAGTATGTATTAAATTAGTTTGATTTCATGAATCCATATTGTGGCTTTATCGCATGGATGCCCCACTGCTAAAGAATTGAGCACACCACTCGAAGTATGATAAGTTTGCCCATTGCAAGTCAACTTTGTTTTCTGCACTCATTGTCTTAAAATGTAGTGATCTCACAAAAACTGTGGTGTGTCTTAGATTTAAGTTTTAAGAGCTGCAGCATAGAAACCTTCAACCCACTGAGTCCACAGTGACCATTGATTTTCTGTTCACACTAGTTCTATGTTTTGCCACTTTCTCAATCACTCCCTACATATTAGGAGCAATTTACGGAGGCCAATTACCTAGAATCCCCTGTGTATTTGGGATGTGGGAGGAAAGCGGAGCACACAGTGGAAACCCATGCGGTCACCGGGAGAATGTGCAAACTCCACACAGACAACAGCCGAGGTCAGCAACAAACCCGGATCTCTGGCGGCCTCTGAATGTGAATCTTGGAGAGCTACAGGCATTGCCAAGTCTCTGGAGGTACTTCACTCTTATCAGTATGATGACTAATTCTGTGATCTCACAGACAGTGACGTGTGTGTAAACACCCAAATTGGTTTGGGCGGGGCAGGATAGTGGCGCAGCGGTAGAGACCCGGGTTCGATCCTGACTACAGAATTTGTACTTTCTCCCTGTTTCCACCCACACTCAAACAACGTGGAGGTTTGTAGGTTAATTGTTTTTTGTAAATTGTAAATGGTCCCTAGTGTGTAGGATAATGCTGGTATATTGCAGGTTGGTGCGGACTTGGTGGACCAAAAGGCCTGCTTCCACAATGTGTCTTTAAAGTCTAAAGGTTCGATGAGTTTCAGGGATTCCTGATACAAATTTTTAGGCCTCTTCACTTAGAAATAATAGTTGTTTTGCTTTCCATGCACAAGGTGAGATTATTGGCTGTAAGCAAAGATTCCTTTTCCTCTTCTGGACTTTTCAACCCATTTCCTTAGTTCCAGCTGAGACACCGTCTGCATTCGCACTCTTTCCAACTCACTGGCGGAGATCTCACCAGAGAGCCTAACAGCATCTTCAGCTGTCCAAGCAATGCCCTTTCTTTTGGATCATTTATTCTGTTTGAATCCTGCCTCGCCGCGTACTCAGTGCAATACTTAACAAGAACAGAACAGCGTTTTTGCCAGAGAATCTAATTCCCTGATCAATTCCTTGTGTGTGTATGTGTGTGAGAGCAGGGAGAAAAAGAGAGTTTTGCATTGTGAACGAACATGGACACAAAAATAAGATGGCCTTCTGGTGGACTGAGTGGTGGTTTCCCAGTGTGTCACAGAATACCTCCCCAAATAGGACAAAAACTCTATCTGTTGAAATTGCTTTTCACTTTGAATTCAGCCTGTAGTCTGGAGTTCTGCTTAATTTTAGTTCCACTCCACATGCTGCAATTAAAAACTACAGCAGTGAGCACTGCATAACTTCATCAACCAGCTGATACCATAATTAATGACTACAGGGGTTTGTAAAATGTTGTACTTCTAAGTCAATGTTATCCTTCAACAAAAACGCTGAAATTATTAAAAAAATTACTAAACTTTGCAAAATTCATTTCATTCCCACTGCACTCTGTGGTGCAAAAAATACTGCAAGAATCTCGACACAGAGTTCAGCACAGTGCAGTGAACTGAAACAGGTCCATCATGGGGTACATTCTAACATATTAACTTCACTTGATTCTGCAGGGAATTGATTAATTCATTTCAATTAGTTTTAAGTGTGACATTTCATTTGAGAAGCGATGCGTGTTTTTATGCACTTGGAGTCAGTAACTTAAGTTAATACGTACATGCTGAAGGGCTGAAATTCTAATTCTTGCCATTAGAAGTGGAAAATTTCCTGAAGTTCCAGCTCTTTTATCATGGGAATTGAAATGTCATACAAGTTGGAAATGGATCAAATTTAATTTTTTTTAAGTAATAAAAAAAACTGGGAAAAAAATCCTTCCTGGAGAATAGAGCAACTGTGTTGTTGCTTAAATCTACATTTCTATAACATCTACAGAATGCATGCAGATCTTTGGAGAGATTGTTGTGCTGTGCATAATATTTGCAGAAAATATTTTTTAGGAAATTGGAATAGTTGCAGCCTTTTAAAAATACTATTAACTGTGATTAATGTGCAACATACTTTTCGATCTTCCCTTTAGTCTGACGACGTTTTGGAGGAAATTTGTAATTTTTAAATAAGTACTGATGACACCAGAAGAGGGGCAAAGGCAAAAGAACAAATTGAATTTGAAGGTTTACCAGGCCTGACAGCCCTTGTGATTCAATTAAATACACAATGGAAATGTATGAAGATGAATGAAGCAAAGTATCTCTTAATAGCTCAGCCCCTTCATCTGTTGGGTTTGGTAAAGTAATTTCTTTGAATATAGCGTTTTCACTTGCTAGTTAAATAAAATAGTCAGGAAATGTAAATTGTTAATGTTTTAAGGGGTGGTATGGTGGCACAACGGTAGAATTGCTACCTCACAGCACTTGAGTCCCGGATTCGATCCTGACCACGGGTCATGTCTGTTTGGAATTTAAGTTCTCCCCGTGACTTGTGGGTTTTCTCCAGGTGCTCTGGTTTCCTCCCACACTCCAAAGATGTACAGCATTGTCAGTTAATTGACTTTGGATTAAAATTGCAAATTGTGCCTAGTGTGCAGGGCTGTGTTAGTGTGCGGGGATTGCTGGTTGCCCTAGACTCAGTGGGCCAAAGGGCCTATTGCCGCACTGTATTTCTAAACTAAACTAAACGGACATCAAAGATGGACAAAAAATGCTGGCTGCAGGTACTTTAAAAAAAATAATTTTAAAAATGAACGGCAGATGCTGGTTTATGCCAAAGATAGACAAAATGCAGAAGTAACGCAGCGGGTCAGGCTGCATCTTAGGAGAAAATGGCTAGGTGACATTTCAGGTCAGTACCCATCTTCAGACATTAAAAAAAAGTGATCAGTCTCTCTTTTACTTCAGTTAATTAGTGAATGTTATAAATAGCTATCAACCAGGAAAAAGCCAACGTTGCCATATTTGTGGGAATAATCCAATTTTGCACCTGGTGTTTCATTTTGATTGGGATGTGTGCACTGGGTACATTTCACATCCACTGTGATATCTTGTATTTATAGCCTTTTTAATGTGGAAAGTTATCCCAGTGGGCTGTAATCAAAACAGTTACTTTTCAAAACTGGGTTAAAAGTAAAAGTGCAGGACAATTTCCTGGAATGTTAACTTGGAATTTTAAGATTGCACAAATGTAGTCACGCTTATTTTTTTTCTCCAAACTCGGTTAACATAGTTCGAGTCCAGGGGAAGCTAATTCAATGGCCCACTGTTAAGGGTTAGTGACAGCGACATTTGGAATTCATATAATATGCCAATTAATTCAAATTTCTCACAAATTTAAACTCTGTGTGCCGATCATCTGGCATTTGAAGTATGTGTAATATAATAAACCCCCGCCACTTTTTCCAAATTACTTGAGGAAATAATTCTTGCTGCATGAAATTGCATGAATTTACGACACTGTCAGATAAATTCAGAGCAGCTTAATACATGCAGAACACTTGGCTGTTAATTAGGATGGTTGCTGTACGTAGATTGTTATTTGTTGTGTAACCTTGGAAAACCACATGGGGAATATTTGTTTTAATCTAGAAAAGATTCATGTATTCTTTCTCGCCAACTAATGAAGTAAAATTGAAAATGTTGAACCCTGGTACCTTTCAGCTGAAGGATATTTGTCTCGAACCATGTGTTCAGTCGGTGCACGAGAGAGTTCTTTGTTGTGGCTGAGCTATTTTTTATTTCACAATTGCAGCCATCTAATTGTAAACATTTAGCTTTTCTAGATGACCATACGCTAACAATGTTTTATTTCAATTTTTCTCTCAACTTTGCCAACAATCTCTGGAAGCTTTCATCTTCAGAAAGTTCTCTGTAGCATGTGTACAGGACTTGTGTGCAGTCTACTGTACGGCTAGTCGTTCTCCATATGGACAAAAATGCAGTTATCAAAATACTATCTTGGGAACAAGGGTGACAATTGTGTCCTTGTTTAAAGTCCATAAAGGCATGTTTCACTCCTACTATTTGAGTTTTTCTTGTATCCTTCCCTACTTAGCATAAATCCTTTAATGAAAATGATTAGACCTCTAATACACCAATGATTAAAGTAGATAAACTAAGCACATCTCCTTTAAAAATAGAAATTGCTGAAAACACTCAATGGGTCAGGAAGCATCTGAGAGAAAAGAAACAGTTAATGTTTAAACATTTCTTCAAAACTGGGAACTTCTGGTATACAAATGCAAAACATTTCATACATTTGCTCAAGAGTTAAATATGTTTGTTTCTCTGCCACATGTTTTGTCAATAAGATGTGTTCAAAGCAAAAATTATAGACAACCTTAACTACTCATTGCAATGACCTTTTAATAAACAAAGCAGAAATATACTGCACATTGTTTGCAGCAAGATGTATTGTAATAAAAAGGGGCAGAAGTGCTAGGCATTAAGAGTAAACATGCTGGTTTATTAAATAATATTCCTTAAACATGAGTGACCTGAAAAGTATGACCGTGTCCTCTTCTTTAAGTGGTGGCATAATACAGTACCGAAGTGATTAACCTTCAGTAAGAGTGAGTCCAAATGAACTCATTGTAGCTTGCTATCTCGCACTGCAAAACCAAAGAATGGGATAACGTCTCTCTTCTTCAACCTGTACTTTTAATATTGATTTAAAAATGTTCTTAAGGAATCATCTGTCCCAGATTACCTATTGATTTTATATATGAAGATCTCATTACATAGGCGGTAACTTAAAAAATAACTACTGAACCTTTGCATAAATCCTTTAATTGAATTTACAAAGCCCGTGGCTCTACATTTTTTAATTAAATCCATTTCTTTCAAGTGTTGGTTTTAATTTGCACATTCTGAAGTAGCTGTGTCCCAGATAAACTGCCATTGATCCTTATTAAACCTAACCTCTGGGCTTTCTCTGAAAATAAAAGAGAAAAATGAAGCGTTCATGTTGTGCTCTCTACAAGATGGCATTCCAAAAAATAGAAGACATTGCCAGAAATGAATTATATAGTTTTATATGGGCACAACTTTCTTGTATATAATTGATTTACAGTTAACTATGAATTAACCAGTAATTTGGAAATGGCTGCAATGAAGTCCATTCTGTTGATCAGATTGTCTCTTTAACTGGACAAATATTTAACCTGTAGGGAGCACATATACTTTCTGAGCCTTTTTCTTGGTGTTAACCATTGAAAATATCGGTGTCGTTATATTAAGATATAGGCAGAGCAAATGATGGTAAGATAAACTTAGGATTTGTGATCAGCAAGAATGATAGATTTCAATCGTATTTTAATATGTGAAGCACTGTTTATCTTTAGTGGTACATATTAAAGCAGATAATATTTTAATTAAAAACCAATTGAGTGTCATTCTGCATTAGTGAATTCTCTTAAGATTTCCTTGTTGAAAGTTAGGAAAGGCAATTTGATTTCAGAATATTGTGAAATCCACTTTACATTTGGCCACTAGAAGGTGTGGAAGAGCAACATAAGACATAGGCCATCTTTTTATTTATTCTTTTGTTTCCTTATCTCTCTATAGGTGACTAGCTACCAATTCCTAATTGCCTGTAACTTTCCAGCAACCTACATGGATATGGTTGAAATTAAATATGTTATGTACTCATTTCTCTTCCCAATGAAGGAAATATATCAAGCATTTTCTCTGTAAATAAACCACCTCTAAGATGCCCTTTAAAACTCTTACCCTAACCAAGGGGAAAAAACAGTAATTATGAACCTGCACAAAACCACTTTGTTTATATGGCCATTCGTCCCGGCCAAATGGAATAAAAATGTATTTCCTCCTTGAATTTTATCAAATTGAGCCCTCTCCATTGGCCTTAAAGAAAACAAATGATAGTTATCTTTTGAAGGAGTGATGAAAAGCTGGCTTTTGGTTTGCCAATTTTGCTGTGGCTAAAACATGATCCCCTGCCTCAGCTGACAACGTTGTCATCGCTGTGAAATGATTGTGATTTAAAATGCCAACATGGAGTCTTATTCACAGAAATATAGATTTGGTTACCAGTGTCACATGAGGGAGGTGTTGTATTGCTAAGGGTGTTTTTTTTGGATGAGGCATTAAACACTGGAACACACAAAGTGTTGGAGTAACTCAGCCAGTCAGGCAGCATCTCTAAGTAACTCCAGCACTTTGTGCAGAGATGTTGCCTGACCTGCTGAATTCATGATCTGCAGCACTTTGTGTCTTTTGTTATCCAGCATCTGCAATTTCTTGCATGGGCGAAAATCACGGAGGGGACAGGGGGACATGTCCACCATGTTTTGAGAGGTGGGGTTGATGACCCCCCCCATGTTTTGTAATCCAGATTTTAAAACTTGGTGGAAAAAAAGCTATTAAAAATCTCCGCTTTCCGCGACACAGTGGGGGTGGGACTGATGATGGAGGGCGCCGATTGGACGAGGGAGACATCGGTCAGCAGGCAGTGGGGTGAGGGGGACCATGATGATTCAGCGCAATGATTGGAGGAGGGAGGTGTTGGTCAAAGGCAGAAGTAGGGGGGTGGGACTGAGGATAGAGCATGGTGATTGGAGGAGGGAGACGTTCATGGAGCAAAGATCATAGAGTGGAGCTTGAATCGGCCCGTTTGCGGGGCTTATTATCGCCCGGCGCAGCGTAAAATCAGCCGCGGGATCTTCCACCGTCCCACGATCAAATTGCTGCGTCGAGGCGATCGAGTATCCCGATGTTGAAACCCCCGTGAAAGGGCCAATTGAAGCCCCACGATTCAGAGCAGACGAAGCTGCTGTTGCTGGAGTTCGAAGTCCGTCACCAACCAGGTCAGCTCCCGATGTTACCATCCTCAGGGCCCACGGCCGAGTGTGTGGGCATGAGCGCATGCAGCCGCCAAGAAATTTTGTCCCCCCCCCCCCCTCCCCCCATGTGTTGATAATGATTTCCGTGCCTGATTCCTTGTATCTTCATTAAAAATTGGGCATGTTAGCCATCGGTTAGAAGTACTGTAAAACAATTCACAGCCCCATTCTAAAATAAGAATAGGTGACCTATCCTTGGTTTTCTGATCATATTTATCCTTTACAAAAGCATGAGATTCACCAAGATATTGCTGGAGAGAAGAAGGCTGAAGTGCAACAGGACACAAAGTGCTATAGTAACTCAGCACGTCAGGCAGCATCTCTGGAGAACATGGACAGGTGATGTTTCGGGTCACCTATCCATGTTCTCCAGAGTTGGTGCCTGACTCGCTGAGTTACTCTGGCACTTTTTGTCCGTTGGTGTAAACTAGCGTCTGCAGTTCATTGTTTCAACAAACTTGAAAGACAACCTGAATGAGATATACAAGATTATGAGAGACATAGATAGGGTAGACATCATAATGTGTTTTCCTACGTTAGTGGTACCAAAACTAATAGGGAGGGAGATTTTAAAGGGATTTTAGGGGTTGTTTTGTTTCACACAGGAAATGGTTGGTTCCTGAATCTTGCTGGTAGTGGAGATGGTGGAATCTGGTAGAACTATTATATTTAAGAAGCATTTGACAGACTTTTAAATAGGGAAGCCATAAGGATACAGTCCTTGTGCAACAATTATGGTTAGTGCAAATGATCAAAAAGGTGTGCATGTGTCTGGCCAGCTGAAGGGTGTGCTTCTGTGTTCTACCTTCCTGACACGAAACTACATTTCCATTGGAACATTGTTGTTTGTGTGAACTTGTTGCTTGACAAATTTGTACCGATCTTTGTAACTATAACAGCACTTCAAAATTATTGTAGGTGCTCAAAAGCCCCTTGGGATATCATGAGACTGTGAATTACAAGTCATCTCTAATGTGTTATTATATAAAGTCCCTACCATTGGGAGTAAAAGTCCCAGCAAACCTAGATCAAGAAATTCAGCTTTGACAATGTTTCAGAAATAAATTTGAAATGGTTTCAATTGTACATGCTTCTATATTTCAGGAAGAAAATATTTGGAGAGATCATACGGTAATGAAAGGCAGTACCAGCACTTTTATGTCTCTTTGTTATATATGGTGTCCTGCCTAGAGATATAAATATATAAAACTTAATTTCCACAAATCGGAAATGAGATTTTGTCAAAACACAATGAAAAAAAATTCTGGAGGGAATGGACAGTTGACGTTTTGGGTTGGAACCCTCCTTTAGACTGGATTTGAAGTAGCCTGACCCGCTGAGTTCCTCCAAAAATATATTTGATTTGCTCAAGATTTCCAGAATCTGCAGTACCTCAAGTCTATGGTTTTCATTGAATTTTTTTTAACAGTTGTACGTTCATAAATATCACCTAGAACATCAAATTCTTAGATTTTCTAATGTTATTTTAAAAATGTATTTTTATGTTTGTTATGTTTCTTTTCCCTTTCACCTCGAGGAAGGGTTGGAAAGGATGCAAAATAAACGTATTGGCCACCTGTAGCAAAAGGAGTTGAACAGAATTTAATCAAATAACCTGGGAATGATTTTTCTTAAACTATCAAAAGATAATGAATGGATTTCCTTTAATAAAGTGCCATGGCGCATAATGAATTAAATAGTTTTAAATAAGAGAGAAAATAAATATACATTGCATTAGGAAATAAATGCAATACGCAAAAGACTGTAGAAGCTGGAATCTGGTTTCTATGCTGTATCTCTAAACTGTAGCAATTCTTCCTCTGCATTATAACTGAGGATATCTAAAAATGTAAGTAGGATGTACACAAAAAAGAATTAAGAAATAATATTTTAAATGATTACTAATCAGAGACCTAGGGTGCAAGAACCATGATATTCAGGATTGATTTGTCCAATATTTAAAAATAAATTTCCTTTACTTTGCACATTGGTAATACCGATGTACATCAGCGGCATTGTTAACAGAAATGCTGGATGTTTATAAATGTTGGTCTGGATCTGCAGTCTTTTTGAGTTGTGGAGAAACTGATTTTAACAAAAAAGGCTGCTTATTGTTTGATTCCCTTAACCCATTGATCTACAAAACAAATTGGAGGTCCATATTGTTAATGCATGGTGCTGCAAACATTTTAAAGGTTACCCTATCATCAACAGATTGTGATGTTGGTAAGTTCTCATTGAAATATATGACATTATTTAATCTGATGATATTTTGAAGGTATTTGAATGTGGTATTCAAAAATAAATCTGATCATTCAGCTGCCATTTGTTCATGATCTTTGTTACATTGAAATGCTTCAGTTAAGTAGAGTTATGTAATTGATAAGGGCATTTCAATATAGATAGTCACCTATCAGAGGATATGTTTAAATGTGTTTTTTGTGTTAATCCCATCGTTTGGTTCCTGAGAATCAACCCTTTTTTCTGACATTACGGGTACTGACCTCCTCACCATCGAATGGATCTATAGGAGGCGCTGCCGCAAAGGCAGCCAGCATCATCATCAAGGACCCACACCACCCTGGCCACGCTCTCATTTCACTTCTGAAGTTACATGAGTTTGAAAACCATGACCTCCAGGATCAGGGACAGCTTCTTCCCAACAACCATCAGGCTATTGAACACTACAAAGAAGACAAAGTGTGCTGGAGTAGCTCAGTAGGTCAGGTAGCATCTCAGGGTAGCATGAATAGGTGATGTTTTGGATTGGGGCCCTTCTTCAGAGTAAGCAGGTGACTGGAGGGATGTAAATGATTGTGGAGTGAGGGGAGAAGCCTGGAAGAGAGGACAGGATAAAGCCGAAATCTAAACACCAACTAAACTACGAACTGTCTTGGTTGCTCTTTGGACTTTGTGCTTTTGTGTTGCTTTGTACTATTGTTTTTTGTTTATGTTATCTTTTGAGTACTGTCTCACAGACTGGTAATGCTACTGCAAGTAAGAATTTCATTATTCCGTTTTGGTACATCTGACAATTAAACAATTTATATCATTTTAAAGGGTTTTACCGCAGTTTGTTATCTCTGTACATCTCTTGTGCAACTTCATTTATAATGTATATTCTTAATTGTGTTGGAATAACACTGATGTTAATTCTGCTAATTTATGCATTAAATTATAGAACAGGTATATTTTTTCTAAAATGGAAAGGTGTTTCACAGCAGTGGGATCATATGACTACATATACACTGCTGCCAACTGCGTGAAGGACATTAGCTTGCAAGTGAGTGATTGTGCTTTTGATTTGGAGCAGCACCTTCACTTTAATACTGGCTCCTGACGAAAGGAGCAGATTGTTGTTGTTCAGCTTGTGTTGGGCTTTCACCACCAAGTATGTGCTTCGTTCCACATTGAAGGCAAATCACTGAGGTTCTGAGCTTGGAACAGTTATTTAACGCCTTTATTCAGTGTGTCAGTGCGGATTGGTTTCAAACAGGAGAGCAGTCTGAGATCAAGGGGATAAATTATTCAAGGTGTTTAATTACTACTCAGCTAATTTATACCACTTCACTGTTACTGTACACATTTAAAATTGGCATTGAAATTAAATACTGTAACCCTTACTACATGGCCATTTTATTAAATTCCAATCCTCTGTAATGTCAGTTTGGAATCTATTATTTTTCAGATAATTTCATTCTCATTTAATCCAATATTGATTGACTAAAGAAACAAAGAATTGCAGATACTGATTTAGACCAAAGACAGGCACAAAGTGCTGGAGTAACTCAGTGGGTTTAGGCAGCATCTCTGGAGGGGGGAGGTGGGGGGGGGGGGGGGGAGGTGAAGAGTTGGCGGTGAGAAAAGACCAGGACCAATCTAGGCCAGCCACAAATGATCTCGGACAGGGTGTTGCCTGGTAGGTCCATTCACTATAGTTTTTATACTAGTTCAGGACTGTTTAATGGTACAGCATTTCACTGGGACATTTGAGTTTTTAGGCCTTCCCTTGCATTCTTCATAATGCATGGCATGCCTGTGGTTCTGATGGAGCTAAATGCTGAATTAATGATATTCTCTCTTTATGATTCCCTAAATTATATAAATGTTTATTATTGAATGAAGCTGATACAGTTTTAAAACTGTAAAATGAAGAAGGGTCTTGACCCAAAACGTCACCTGTCCATTTTCTCCAGAGATGCTGCCTGACCTGCTCAGTTACTCCAACATTTTGTGTCCTTTTGTGTAAAAACTAGAGTTGGTTTTCGTCATGGCCACTTGACGAGATTGTTACCTGCACCTCTTTTTTGAATACTATGCTGTAGGGTAACTTCATCAGGGTTGCTTTTCTGTTGAGATGAATGAAAAATTAAAATAGCTCAAAAATACCCATGTTCTGATGTTTTAAAATTTTGCCCAGAATGGATGCAAGTCAAACCTAAGTGTTCTCTTGTGTCGGAAGGAACTGCAGATGCCAGTTTACACCAAAGAGAGACACAAAATACTGAATTAAAGGGCCTGTCCTACAAGCAAGCAACTCTATGCGATGAACGCGATCAAACTAGAAGCGGGGGCCGCGCGGAGGTCGGGTGATCCCCTGTACAGGGCCGTTCCCACCAGCATGCGCCTGCATGCGGCAAGCGCAACCAAACCGACAGTAGGGGCCGCGCAGAGGTCGGATGAGTGGCGCAACGCGGCGCAAAGTTAGGCGAACTTGGAGCGAAGTCTAAGGTTGTCTCTGGAAATCTCTGCCACAGAGGGTAGTTGAGGCCAGTTCATTGGCTATATTTAAGAGGGAGTTAGATGTGGCCCTTGTGGCTAAGGGGATCAGAGGGTATGGAGAGAAGGCAGGTACGGGATACTGAGTTGGATGATCAGCCATGATCATATTGAATGGCGGTGCAGGCTCGAAAGGCCGAATGGCCTACTCCTGCACCTAATTTCTATGTTTCTATGTTTCTATGTAAGATCGCCAGGACAGAGAGGGGCACAGAGGCACACACACACAGAGGGCCACTGAGCTACACACATAGAGGGTCACGGAGGCACCTACAGATAGGTTCACGGAGGCACGATGTCGGGGCGGTGTGTAATGCGTTGAGGCGACTGCGAGCCGACAAGCCGTTACCGCGCGGAATCTTTGGACATAGTCAGTTTTTCAGAGCCCCGCGCGTTGTCGGGACGAACTCCGCACAATTCCGCACGGCTCCGGCGATCGAAGTGGGACCGGCCCCGCGACGCCGGACGGCTCAAGCGACCACGTTAGGTCGCGCTAATCGCATAGAGTTGCATGCTTGTAGGACAGGCACTTAACTCAGCGGGTCACGCAGCATCTCGTCACCTATTCTTATTTGCCAGAGATGCTGCCTAACGTGCTGAGTTACTCTAGCATTTTGCCTGTCTTCAATGTTTCCTTGACCTTTAGTGACCTGCAAACTAGTTCACCATTTTACTTTTAACTGCAGTGTTTTTCAGAAAACCTAATAATCCAGTTATCGTGGGAAGCAGCAAAGGAATGTTCATCCAGCTGATATAATCAGCTGTGATTTTATTTTAATAGGAATCAGAATGTGGAGAGTCATTCGATATGTGATCTTAGAATTAACGCCAAACTCTTCCACCAATCGCACAAAAGAATCCCTACTAATTCATGCAGCGTTAGACACGAGTTACAGAGAAGGAAGCTTACATTATACGTGATTTAAATTTAATGTAATTGAAGAATGTAAAGATAAATGCAATAAAGAGGGAATAAAATAGATCTAGATTCAGATCCACAGAAGGCAGTGGAGGTCAATTCATTGGATGGTTTCAAGATTGAGTTAGATATAGCTCTTGGGGCTTATGGAATTAAGGGATATGGGGTGAAAGCAGGAACAGGGTACTCATTTTGAATGATCAGCCATGATCATATTAAATGGCGGTGCTGCCTTGAAGGGCCTACTACTGCATCTATTTTCTAGGTTTCTATGTTTCCCTGACACTTGGCCAGACGTGGAGCTAAGACGTGACGTCAAGGTCAGTGGTGGGGCCGAAGAGGGGGGTGTATTTGGAATCTAATTCCTTGGATTTACACCGAGCATGATGGTGCATTAGACTACCCTTCATTAACAGAATGTTCTGTCAACATGCATCAATAATTTTGAAATAGTTTAACAAAAATATTTCTGTTGAATTAGCAAGAAAATGGGTGCAGCAGAGTTGGACATATCGTAATGGACCAGGCCATTTCTTGCAAGGTTTCTCTTGAGGTTGCAGAATTTGAGTTGTATAAAGACTATTGCAACGTGTTTCTTTCTTCCGTGGAAGAGCTTGACAATCTTTGCCGTGACGTGATTTGACAAATCTATGGACAGCTATATGAAAAGTTTTATTCAGTGTTTTATTTAGTTTCTTGATAGGAGGTGGGTGTGAAGTTTGTTGCAGTGGTGCTGGATTATGTGTCTGATGATAATGCAAAGTATCATTAGGACCTGCTTTATCGTAATGTGATCTGGTGTTTTTTTTTCTTATAACCAGAAGATTTAATTCAATGTTACAAGCTCCAAAGAAGCTTGTAACATTGTAACGGAATGAAGACAGGAGAATGGAATTGAGAGCGAAAGAGAGAACAGCCATGATTGAGTGGTGAAGTCAGCACGATGGGCTGAATAGCCTCATTCTGCTCTGCCACCCTTGATTCCAGAGCCTTGCCCGATTAACCATTTTGTCAGCCCAACAGAGGAGGTCAAGTAATAATAATTTAACAGTACACCTCTGACCCACTAATTATACCCCTCTCGTGTCTCTAAAGCACCACAAACCTCTAGAAACTTAAATAAAGAATCAACAATTAACAAAGAAGTAAACGATTAACTCTCTTATAACATGCTTTGTGGAACAAGGTGACATCGAAGAGCCTTATGAACTGGTTTAAATACATCCTTGCCTCCCATTGTTGAAACTGATTTGGCAAGAGAGGTTGGTCTGGTGGGAGGAGCGAGTGAGCAGCTATCTTTACATGTTATTTTGACACTAGTTCCATTCTGTGCTTTTTGTTTTTCTCCCTTGTGATAATTTAGTATCACTACTCTGAGAATCAAATCACCTTTTTGCACTGTGTCCTTCACCACATAAAGAAACGATTTCTGTGGCACAGGCCTGCCACAGAACATTTGTATTTGTAGCCAAAATTGCACTGCTAAATCTCTGACCCTTTAGTTTCACGTGATGGCTTTTAGTTATAAAATGCAGATTTTATAAACTGGTCTTCAATTTTTTTAAATGCCATCTTCTCCATGCAGAACCGGCTCTTGAATCGGATGAGACTGCAGATCTGAAGAAGATTTTTGCTAATAAAAAGCTACACTTCCTTGTGAAGAAGTTGCAAAGGAAGCCAAAACTTGATTAAGGAGGGCTTGTTCCCAGCGGCTGTTTCTTGGGGGCATTTTCATAAAAGAAGCTGAATCGGGATTATTTTACCTTTGGTGGAAAAAGCCAAGCTTTTTTTTGTACTTGCAGTCTGAGCGATTTAAAAACAATGGCCACTAGGAGGTGCAGTGGCTTTAATTGTTCCTAAAGTTCTCCCATCTTCATAAAGGCCTTTGAATGTATATGTTCTGCTGCAATTTGTATGGGTGGATCACCATAAGAAGATACCGTATAAACCACTCAGAAAGTGCATTGAAAGAAAAGCACATGAATTTAAAGGTGGGGGGAACAAAATCCATCTTCCAAATGGCCCACTGTTACAAAACATGTTTTATGTCCATTGGTTGTGGGTTTGGACAGAAAAAGATGAACAAAAGCAAAATGAGCCATTTTATCACACGGCGCAACATCGGAATGTTTTGCATGTCAAAATTTAAATGTCCTTGATAAAAAAAAAAGCTGCCAAGTCTGCAGTTTGAGGAAGGTGGGGGCTGGGCTAAATCCAGAAGAACTGTATAAATTTACAACAATAATGATCTGTTGGCTGTTTCTAGTCTTACCCATTTCTCTTTACTCAGCTTCACTACTCCAATCAGACACAAGTTGCCAATAGAGTTTATTGTGGAAAGCTCACTGTCAATATCTTTAGTAGCACATGCCCATAGTAACTGCAATTAAAATGCCACCGGTAGCCTGGAATTAAGAATCAAAATTTGATTGTTAATTGATTTTGGGTTCATTCTGACATTTGTCCTCGACAGTTTCAAGACATGGATGGCATTTGTCAAACAGTTAGTTGGAACCAAAGGCTGATGACTCGATCTGATATTCAATACCTTTCCAGAATTATAATGGATATTTTAGTTTTATTTTAAGCTTGTGTCATTGTCATTGTTGCTAATGTTTTTTGTGCTGCGGGAAAATTGTATATAAGAATATATCAAAATTAAGACTAAGACTATTAGTTTATAAGACTATATCAAAATTGCCCTTACCAACCTCTGATTCTTTGAACCTCGTGACCCAAACAAAAACGGCAAAAACACCTCATATTTCGCTCGGGCAGCTTACACCCCAGTGGTATGAATAGTGACTTCTCTAACTTCAAGTAACCCTTGCTTTCCCTCTCTCTCAATCCCTCCCCCTTTCCAGTTCTCTGACCAGTTTAACTGTCGCCCTGATTACATTTTATCTCTCTTTGCTTTGTTGTCAACTTCTCCGAGCTAACAGTGATCTATTCTACATTTTCCTTGATCCGCATCTCTTTTGATGTCTCGTACACTTACACTTTCTTATCTCTGTGTCTCCCTCTCCCCTGACTCTCAGTCTGAAGAAGGGTTTAGACCGGAAACATCACGCATTCCTTTTATCCAGAGGTGCTGCCCGTCCCTCTGAGTTACTCCAGCATTTTGTGTCTTTCTTCAGTGTAAACCAGCAACTGCAGTTCCTTCCTTTACAGTTTGTCTAACTGCAGGGTAAAGCTGCCTGAACCAGATTGTCTCTCTCTTCCTCGCACACTAGTTGGCTTATACTTCCCTATTCTAAAATGCCTCTGATCTGTGACTGCCCCTTGCATGCATGTAGAATACAGCCCAGTATTATACGCAAACAGTGCCTTGCTTTGCGATATTCTTTGTCGGTGTGTACGTTTTTATTTTAATTTGCAATGCTTTTGTGAGATTTTCATCAGAAGCTCTTTTCTGTCATCGAGCATTAATTTTTATTTGCACTGATTGCCAAAGGCTAAGATATTAGCTCTTTTTTAGTCATTCAAGCTAATCTGTACATGGAGTATGCTAACATTCACCTTTGAGTAAGTGAAATAAGCTTTAAACTCTGAGACAGATGGGAGATCTCTGCTGGAACCTGTTCTGCTGATAGATGTCATACATGGTCCAGTACAAACACTCTGTGCTATACAGGGCAGATGTAACATAATCTATAAGATCTGCATGCTCTCAGCGTGTTTCTGCTTGACCTAGTTATCTTCCTTTGTGTTACTGCCCATGGTAACACTTTCACTTTCAATCAATTAATGACAAGAAGTGGGGGAGTTTGATAAATTTTATTCTCGCTTGACTTCACATTGTTGATCTTAATAAAGTAATATTAATGGACAACTGTGTGTGCTGTTGATCAGGAACTAAGCACAGACGAGTTGTGATAATGTTGTCTTAGTGTTGACCTTGTGCCAATAGTTTTTGGAATAAGATGCAATTATCTTGCGTGTGTGTGTGTATATATATATATATATATATATATATATATATATATATATATATATATATATATAATATATTATATATATATATATATATATATATTATATATATATATAAAATAAAAATATATATAAAATGAAAATATATAATACATATAAAGATATAGGAGCATGAAAACTTTAACCTTCAGGTTCAGGAACAGCTTCTACAGCCATCAGGCTATTAAACATTACATCCTCCAAATAAGCTCTGAACTACATCGACTTGGGGGCATTGGTTTTGTCTTTTTGTACTATTATTGTTTGTTTGTTTTATGTGCCTGTGTGTATGTGTATATATACCAAACTTTTTGTTTATTGCATTGTTTACAGAGGACTATGCTTACATATTCTGTTGTGCTGCTGCAAGTAAGAATTGTTCTGTTTGGGACAAATGACTATAAAACACTCTTGACTCTTGATTCTTGATGTATGTGAAGGTGCCAGACTCTGCTACTGTCGAGGTACTAAGTTGTCCGTTGTAGCTTCAGTGCACCGCAGTGGGATGTTATTCATAGCTGCTGACAAGTGGGAAGGGTTGGTTGACACCTCATCATGTGGCTGACAACGTTTGCGACGATCCTCAATGGGGTTCAGAATTCCTCAACCAGAACATTTGTACTTTCAAGCACTGATGGTTCTCGGCTGCATCATTTATTGAGTGATTCATGTTCAGCTTTCCATTATAGCTGGCATACTAAATAATTGATGCAAATTAATGATAAGAGTTTGCAGTACAAATTGTTGGAGTGTTTTATGTTAGTGTTTATTATTGATACCATATGCTCATTTATCCAAACTCCTAATTAATAAGAAAGAATTGTTCATTGGCTTGCTGTGTATTGTCAACATTCCCTATTTTGGTGGGAGATTCGAACTTTGTGATGAGTGATTGGACTCATGTCAGTAGACAATCTGGTATTACATCTACCATCTGCTGAACCATTTATAGGTACGTTTTGAAGGTGGCTGGCAGCAGTGGTATAAGCTGTCTTATGATTGAATGACACAAACTTATTTCAGAAGATATAAAGTAGCGTGCATTGGTGGCTGATTTTATATAAAGTTGTGTTTTTTTTACATACAACATTAACAACTTGGAGACTGCAAAGGCTTGCCTTTTACTTTAGTTTAGAGATACAGCGCGGAAAAAGGCCCTTCGGCCAACCAAGTCCGTGCTAATCAGCAATCCCGATATACTAACACAATCCTACAGACCATGGACAATTTACAATTTTTACAAACCAATTAACCTACAAACCTATACATCTTTGGAGCGTGGGAGGAAACTGGAGCACCTGGAAAAGACCCACGCGGTCACGAGGAGAACCTACAAACTTCGTACAGACAGCACCTGTAGTCAGGATTGAACCTTAGTCCCTGGCATTGTAAGGTTAATGCTTGCTATTTACCATAGCATCATGAAAATAGCTTTTGGGAGGTGTCTTCATTTTCCTTTTCTTTTTCGGTTTGACCCTAAGGTCAAGAATGACTTGGTTCCACCCTAGTTCTGTTGATTTTGAGGTTGCTGAGGACGCAAATGTGATATTTGCACATTCAACCACAGGAGCAAGAATTGCCCGAGGTGAGAATATTTTGCTAGGCTTCCATATGCTCTCAATGAAGGGATTTGAGGTTCTTGGGTATCATCTCATATTTTGCTTCTCCATTTTGATAATCAAGGCACAGGGTATCAGATGGGCCTGTGGGGATGTTTTCAAGGTTTTGAGAAGCCTTTCCAGGCTTCAAGGTTCCTGGAATTGTTTTTCTGCTACTTTGTTAATCTCTTGCCATGATGAAGCTCAGGGCAAAGTATCTTGTTTAGGAGCTTGACTTCAATCAATTGGACCACATGGCTTCTTTATTGGAGTGGTTAGAGTATGATCACTCTACAGATTCCACTGCCTGGATTGGATATGTTGTCGTGAGGTCTTTTACTTGTCTCACTCATTTATCAAGGTATTAATGATAAGAGGACCATGTCCTCGGCGTTTTGCCTACCGGACTCTGTTGAAGATACCTTTCCACCTCTCTCCTTGCCAATCATGCCTTTCCAGAAATTTATTTTTTCCTATCCTGGTATGGAAATTGCCCAAGACAATCACTTGATTCCCTCGGGGATATGGGGAAGGGTCTGTCCTAAGTTGGTGTACGAGTCATTGTGGACCTGATCTGTTGCTTCAAAGATGGGGGCATTTGAATTGATAACAACATGTTGATCTGTGTTGGACGGCCATGAGATGTCCATGAATGCTGCAGGTGGAGTTGCTCGACCAGCTCACTTTTTGTTCAAAATCCACTATGTAAAAATGGTATTCCTTGTCTGATTTTCATTTCAGAAGGTATACTCATTACTTTGCTGTT
This sequence comes from Raja brachyura, assembly GCA_963514005.1. The sequence goes on along the minus strand of OY740797.1, from coordinate 33,000,421 downwards.
TGAGCTGGCTATCTATTGATGGCCATCTCGCTCAGGGTGGTAATGTGGTGGTAATCCTGGCCAGATTAGAGAGGATAGGACTCTAAAGTGGGGTAAAAGCTTCAGGGCTGCTGGGAGATTGGGTCAATTTGAAAGTACTCTCTGTGGAATTGGGACAAACCGCAGAGTGGTGCCAGTTTGTCTAGAGCCTAGATCCAAGCTGTAGGAAAAGAATAAGAACATCTGCAGACCCTGTCAATTAGGTGCAAAATGCAAAGAATGGATTGGATGACTGCAAACCAGACATACACCTTGTAAATAATTGTAAATAATGTTGCAGAGTTTCACTTTGCCGAATGTTGATTGGATGAGGTATTGATCCTTGTCTGGTTTTCTTGCAGATCAGGGTAAATGTTGCAATATTTGCTTCCCTGAGAAGCCCTGTTTGAATACAATGTATTAGCTACTGTATTATTGGGTTAGGGAAGTGTCTGTTATGTATGGGGTTAATCGATATCTGTAATTGGATTGTAAAGAGACCCATGTGGTTTGGCCCCTCAAGGTCCGCTGCCACGAGGTCCGGTGTCAATCTGCAATTGTGTTTTGTCAAAAAAAAAATAGTTGATCAAGTGCTTGATTCAGTGGTTTTTGACTGGAACTAGACTGGGGGGAAGCTTAGAACGAGCAATTTACAGTGACATTAGTGTCTGAACTTCTGAGATCCCAGGTTGTGATTGCAGAACGATGTTCAGGGTTGTTGCTTGCATGATAGCATGAACATTGATGAGTGGAAATTGAGTAGGGCATTGGCTATCCAGGGTTTTTTTCAGAGTAGCTGGTGCAGGATCTAGGGGTCATGAGCCCTGGAGCAGGGTCCATAAGCCCAAAGCATCCATGTCAACCAAGATCCCCCATGTAATTTGCCCCATTTTGCCAAGTTTGGCCATGTACCTCGCAACCTGGTGTGGGAAGGACCTGCAGATGCTGGTTTATACCGAAGATGATACAAAATGCTGGAGCAACTCAGCGGGTCAGGCAGCATCTGTTGAAACAACTCAGTGGGTCAGGCACTTTGTGTCTATCTTAGGTTGATGGTGCCTGACCCGCTGAGTTGCTCCAGCAATTTATGCCTCTCTCAACCATTCCTATTTATGTCCAAGTGTCTTTTAAATGCTGCCTCAATACCTGATCTGGTCACATTCCATATATCCATCACCCTCTGTGTGAATGTTGACATTGGCAGATACAGAAGTGGATTTTTGGAGGTGTACGAGTATCCTCATCTCTCTTCCTTCTTTCTACTGGGAACGTTTCCTCATGGTATTATGGCTAAAATCTGAGGATGCTGTGATGATGTACTGAAGTGCTCCTGCATTGGTTTCAATTTATCAAACAGCAATCCATATTACGTTTGAGAAATGTAGTTACCACCAATTAATACATGTCGGAAAATAGTTAGGAAAGAATATCAAAACAATAAGATAGAGGGGAATCAATGCGGCTTAGATTCTGACTCCGGGCGCTGTCTGTACAGAGTCTTTTTCTCCCCACTAGCGCCTTGTCTGATGTTGACCTCACCCTTGCTGCTGAACAGACCGAGCACCAGCACCGAGTGCTCACTCAGCCACCTCTCGCTTAAGTTTATTTTGACAGTGGGTCTCCACAGGGCCCACACGGCTGAAGCCTCCGAAGCCTCGCGCATGTGTGTGCGCATGCGTGCGCGGCCGCCAAGAAATTGTGTCTTCCCCCGGTCTCCCGGGCCCCCCCATGTTTTGATAGAGCTTTCCCTGCCTCCCTGTGACCACGTGGGTTTCCTCAGGTTTGTAGGTTAATTGGCTTCCGTAAAATGTCCCTAGGCTGTAGGATAGAACGAGTGTGTGTGTGATCATTGGTCGGTAAGGACGCAGTGGATCGAAACACCTGTTTCCACGCTTTATCTATAAACTGAACTAAACTAAGTAATGTCTTAAGCCATGAAACGGGGAAGGTCAGCAGAATTTATCGGAAGGACCTAAACTGTTGTGATGGTGACCATCTGCCTGACTTCCACATGTTCGGCATTTTTAGAAATAATTTTAAATTCTGAATTTGTCTTGGGATTTCAAGCGTTTGTTTCCGAATCATGCAATACCAACAGCTGCAAAAGGTTTGGGTTGTTCAGTCCTTGCGTTTGCAGGTAATAATGCTCGCATGAGCAACTTTATGGATGCAAAATGACAGCAGAATGACTTTCAAGTATGCTACTGATGGAAAATTTTGCCAAGAAGGAATTCATAAAAGTCCACAGTTCACTCAGTTTCAATATGGATTCATTGACATGCTCTCTCAAAATTATATTTAAACATGAGTGTATGGAGCAGGCAGAATTAAAGATAACTCTTTTATTAAGGTGGACATAAAATAGGTTAGTTGAAAACGAGATCTCTCGTTTCCCTTTCCCCTGACTCTGTCTGTCGACCTGAAACATCACCTATTCCTTTTGCTTCCTGACCTGCTGAGTTATTCCAGCTTTTTGTGTCTATCATCGGTGTAAACCGACATCTGCGGTTCCTTCCTACAAGTTGTGTAAAAACGTTTGTGGATTTTGTATTTGTGCGTGTGTGTGTGCGTGCGTTATTTGTGTTCATTGTGGTGAGGTGTCTTGCGTTGCCCAAAAAGTGAAGATACAATAAATCAAATTAATTTAAACATTACAACGTTTAAACAATGGAGAAATCATTCACTCTTCCTTGAATTAGAACGTGTGGATTTTAATTAGACTGCTACGATTCAAGGAAATGGTCAGCCTTGTGGTCCACTCACATTCTTTAGAAGCTATTACTTGACCCTCAGATCTTTCACAAAGGCTGTGCATGGCCATTAAAAGGCAGCTAGCGTGGGGAAGTGCGATATTCCTGTACTTATTAATATTTTATCAGCTGAGAGAGGTAATGACATTCTTCTGCAACACAAATAGGTAACTGAGCAGATGATGTGCCTTGGTTGTATGATCAGGCAAAATGACAGTGTGAGGGCTTTATCAGGAAAGAACCTTCATTCAGTATAAAACAATAAGGAAACCAAGTGAGTTTATTAAAGCTGTGGTCTCCACTACTTGTCAGCTCCCATGATATGAAAATAGCTAATGTACCTTCACTTTCTTTCCATAAGACCTGTTCGGCCATGCACTCAAATGTGTTAGGAAAAGCTGTCATCTCTCTCTCTCTCTCTCTGTCTCTGTCTCTCTCTGTCTCTGTCTCTCTCTGTCTCTGTCTCTGTCTCTCTCTGTCTCTGTCTCTCTCTGTCTCTGTCTCTCTCTCTGTCTGTTTCTCTCTCTGTCTCTGTTTCTCTCTCTGTCTCTGTTTTTCTCTGTCTCTCTCTCTGTCTGTGCCTCTCTCTGTCTGTCTCTGTCTCTCTCTCTCCGTCTCTGTCTGTCTCCATGTCTCTCTCCGTCTGTCTCTCTCCGTCTGTCTCTCTCCGTCTGTCTCTCTCTGTCTCTATCTCTCTGTCTCTCTCTCTGTCTCTCTCTGTCTCTGTCTTTCTCTCCCCCCCTCTCTCTCTCTCTCTCTCTCTCTCTCTCTGAATTATTGATGAGCACTACTGTATTGTGATCAAGGTGGAATGCCCTGATGATTTCTTCCTGAATTTGCTTACATCTGTCGTAACCTATTTGAGATTAAATGTGAGATAAGAGTTTTGCAGCAAGGATTATTTGGCATATCTGTCTGAAAAAGGAGAATTGTAGGTTGTTTACATGCACAAGGTGTGAATCTCTGATGCATACACTGCCTTTCTTGTGGTTCAGGTGATGGATAAATCGCCTGAATTAAAAATCTGCAGTTAATTAGACCATCATGCTATCTGCCACCTTGCACACTCGCACATGGCAAATGTTGATTTAAAACTGTCTACTGTAGTAACTGCATTGCCATGAGAATATCCGACAATGGATAAGGACAAAGTAGGACTGAAAACCAAGTCATTGTTATTTATCAAGAGTATAATGTTAATAATTAACCTGATGGCAGCACCTTCCACCCTCTTCCCTCTTTTTCCTTTTATTCCTCTCCCTCCTTCTCTCCTCCCCTCCTTCCCCTCTGCCCTCGCCACTTTTCTGTAATGAAATTGGACCAGTGTTCAGTGCTTAATTCAGTATGTGTAGCCATCAAGACAAAAATCCATAATGCAGTATGGCATAATAGAGTAGATATGAATCATTTTTAAATACCAAAGAAAATACATACAGAATCCTAATGAAAGATATTGAGATACTGAAAATATGAACATCTGACTTTATATACTCTGGGAATGAAAATCAGTGTATAAATTTAGAGGTCCGTGCATCACCTCATCTTCCAACAGTTTTGAGGTAATTCCTACATTCATTTGGTTCTTTGAGGATGGGATGTAAAGTCACATTGCTGTGGCACTGCAGGGAACCATGTGTGTCTATGTTTTTTGGAACGTTGAACAGTACAGCAAGGGAACAGGCCCTTTGGCCCACGATGTTTGTTCCGATTATGATGCCAAGATAAACTAATCTCATCTGCCTGCGCACAATACATATCCCTCCATTCCATGCATATCCATGTGCCTATCCAAAACTCTCTTAAATACTATTACTGTGTCTCCCTCCACCACCACCCCGACAGTGACTTTCAGGCACTCACCACCCTATGTGTGTGTAAAACAAAAAGTGGCCCGCACATCTCCTTTAAACTTTGCCCTTCTCACCTTAAAGCTATGCCCTTTAGTATTTGATATTTCCATCCTGGGACATATCATAGAGGTCATAGAATCATACAGCATGGAAACAGGCCATACGGCCCAGCTTGCCCATGGTGGTCAACATGTCCCATCTACACCAGTCCCACCTGCCTCCGTTTGGCACATATCCCTCTTAACCTATCCTATCCATGTACCTGCCTAAATGTTTCTTCAACGTTGCAATAGTACCTGAGATGTTCTCGAGATAATGCCTGACCCGCTGAGTTACTCGAGCACTTTGTATCCTTTATTGACCACCTAACCCATGTTTCAATATATATTGGTAGGCTAATTATTTCTGGTCCAATTACAAGAATAGTTCTTCACGATGGGAGCATTGAGACTTTATTGTAAATCAAAACAAAGTAAATTCATGGTATACACATGCCTGCAATGAGAGGAAAAAAAAAAGTTTATCTTACTCTTTGTGTCTCCATGTCCCACATGATCCTCTGAGTTTGAATTTCATCCAATATCAGCTTTCTACCAATGCAGTCTCTATCAGAAGTAGTATTAAGGGCAGGTATAAGCACAAAAAGCGAGAGTAACTCAGCGGGTTAGGCTGCATCTTTGGAGAAAGTGGATGTGACATTTCATCCTCCAGCAGCTTGTGGCTATCTTTGGTATAAACCAGCATATGCAGTTCATTTTTATTATGAAGAGCAGGTACTGGATAAATGACTTTTTTTTAATATGCTCTCTACTCTCTGGGAGATATAGCATGTTTGTTTGTTGCAGGAAGTCAATTTCAGAACAGAAAGCTAAATGAATCAGAGCAAGATGGAAGATGCTAACAAGCTAAGTAAGCATGTAATGGGGTAGTCATCATTATCATTTTGAATCCCTTAATTATTTTTCAGATTAACAGAAAGCAGCTGGTTTTCAAAATCAGAAAGTTGTGCGTTAAGGGAACAGTTGCTAGATATTTGGTCAGGTGAGCGTTCACAAAGTATTAAAAAAATACTTGCAATGGAGTCCTGGCTGTATCCCCAGCTATTGTTTGCGATTGTGGGTTTAAATGGGTAAATTGATGTGTAGTTGTTTATTGTAGAAACAAGGAACTGCAGATGCCTGTTTATACCAAAGATAGACACAAGGTGCTGGTAAAATTTGGTGGGTCGGGCAGAATCTGTGGAGAAAAAGGATGGGTGACATTTCGAGTCTGGACATTTAAACTTTGCTTCGATAAATTACCTGAAATGTTACTTATCCCTGTTGTCCAGAGATGCTGCCTGGCCTGCTGTGTTATTCAAGCACAGTCTTGTTTTTAACTAAAAGGATGTCTGGATTAGACGGCATTAATTCCAAGAGTTAGTTAGATTTTTATTTTTTCTGGAATGTCAAAGGGAGAAGTGTATAGAATTGTGAGAGCCATAGATAGGGAAGACAGTCAGAACCTTTTTTCCAAGGTGGAATGATCAAAAACTTGAGGGTGTAACTTTGAGAGAGAGAAGTGTGAGGCAAGTTTAAAGCAGGTGTGTGAGGCAAGTTTTTTACACACACAGTGGTGGGTGCCTGGAACATGCCACCAGGGGTGGTGTTGGAGATAATTGGCATTTAAAAGGCTTTTCAATTGGTACATGGATATGCAGGGAATAGAAGGATATGGATCATGTGCAGGCACAGGAGACTAGTTTAACTTGGCGTCATGTTTTGCACGGGCATTGTGGACCAAAGGGCCTGTTCCTCTGCTGTAATTTTCAATATGCTACGTTAAATCAAAATTTTATTTGCATTGCATTTATTATGTAGTCTGGATTTATTGTGGCATTTTATATTTTAACCCCTTCACCAGCATTACATCCTTTATTGCACAGTATTGGATTTTGAATAAATATTACCTCATGATCAACTGCAGTTATCACTCCAATTATAGCAATAATGATGTAGTTGTCATCAATTCTGCAATGAGGATGTGATCGCATGTCAAACTGCATCAGTTTACTTAGACATTTATGACTTTGACAGTTAACTGCTTAGAAAGATCTACAAATGGAGTCAAAGATCTCAGTTGACAACGATGAGTGCCATTTAAAACAATGCTGGTAGTATTCTGGCTGCAATCTTTCTTTGGGCTTTAAATGGTTAAAAGCAGATTGGATTTCTCATTGAGATTATGGGTATTGATAATTATTGGTATTGATAATTATTTCTGTCTTCACCCTTCCTGTACGTTAGAATGTTTGTATATAACATTTAGTCTAATCGATAGGTCTGATAAAGTTGATAATAAATTAATTGCATTTGTAGGTCCCAGCAGATCGTAATGATGAGGTTTCTTTGGAGATGCAGAAGTATTTTAATAAACACCTCCACAGAACCATATAAACATTGAATCAACTAGTGAAGTGTATTTAAATTAGAGACGGATAATGCTGTGTGATGACAACTTAAGGGCCTGTCCCACTTTCACAGCCTAATTCACGACCTCTGCCCAGTTTGCCCTTGGCTCATACTCGCAGCATGGTCGTCACGAGGTCGTTGGTAGGTCGTAGGTAGGTCGTGATGCTATTCGTAGGTACTCGTGGCATCAGGTAGGTCGGGGCGTTTTTCTAGCCTGATGAAAAATGTCCACGAGTAAAAAAAGGTTGTAAATTAGGTCGTGAAAGTTGGACAGGCCCTTTACTGGGTGTTTATGGAAAAGCTACATTCAATTTTAGAGATCTCCGTGCTGATGAGAAGGGCTGCATATTGTGTCCATACCAAATTGCCCTCAAGGAGGTGGTGATGAGTCGCCAACATGAAAAACTATAGATCTTCAGTTGAAGGGTCTTCCACAGTGCTGATGGGGAGGGATTCAAATCCAGTGTCGATGGTAATCCAGGAATGGTAAAATAGTTTCTACTGCATTGCAGATGAAATTGCAGAGCACTTCCAAAGGTTAACTTATAACTTTTGCACTCATTTTAATCCTTTCTCCTTTCTCCTTAAATCTCACCCCCCTGATTTTGGACTCCTCCACCCGAGTGAAGCGAGTGATCACCTTTTCTATGTCTCTCTTGATTTTATATACTCCCGTAAAGTTACTACTCAGCCATGTGCTCCAGGGAAAGAAGTCCAAGCCTCTCCTTACAGTTCAAGCCCTCGTGTCCTCATAGTATTTTAGTGGATCTTTTCTGTATCCTTGCCAGCTTCGCAATATCCTTCCAATGACATTGTGACCATAACTGCACACCAAATGTGTTCTCACCAACATCCTGTTGTATCATGACATTCCAACTCCTGTACTCACTACCCTTACCAATGAAGGCAAGCGTGCCAAACGCCCTCTTTAACAATGTGTCACCCTGCGTTGCCACATCTCTTCAGAGCTGCATTTTCTGCAGGCAGGTACTCCCATGATTGGGAATGGATGTTGTTGGAAAGTATGCATTGGGGAAGAAAGTAATTTTGAAAAGTAAATTTAGGTCAGTGGCCATTTTGCCTTTTTTATTCAATTGTTGCCTTATGCCAAGTCACAGCAAGTGCGCAGGAGATCACATTTTGGGTACTGCAAGTAAATGCTGTGGGGGGTTTTGGTTCCCTTTACTCCACTTCGAGCCCAATTGCCCGAGTTATTCTCTCCCTTGTCGGTGGGTCAATCGGCCACCGCTCCACTCGAGTGGTTCCCAAGAGAGAGAATACAACAAAAGAGATTCCCCTGGGTTCTAGACCTCGGAATTATGGTGGGATATGATAAAAGGTTGACTTGACCAGAGCGTGCTGATGAGAGAAAACAGAAACCAAGACGGACCCAAAGCAAGTCTAAAATTTACAGGCTTTATTAAACAATAAGAAATCGAATCTCACCAACACTACATAATACGTGACTAAACTTATGCTTTAAACTAAGACTATGGAAAGAAAACTATCGGGCATATCGTAAAAACTTACTTTACACAATTTTACTTACAGTACACCCCTTTCCCTTTCTTCCCTCAACCTCTATCCGATTTCAGGAACTTCACAAGGTCACTAGGGGTACTTACAGCTTAGATTTGATGCAGTGTCCGGAGCAGTCCAGCAGAGCAGAAAAGAGAGAGCGAGTCCTTGCTTGGCTCCTGCCTTTATACCCGAGTTTCTCCTTTGAAACCTCCCAGGTGGTCCTCTGGACAAAAGGGTGTTTCGATGCTTCCCAGTTTCGATCTGGCATGAACAATAGGCTTTCGATGATAATGTGGTTTGCTGATGTCATGATACCTCAGCCTGATCGTTATCCCATCGCCTAGATGGGCTCCCATTGTCCCGATGGATGGGACATCCACGATGGTGATTGGCATGCTGCTGGGCTGTTTACCACCATCTGCTGAGGCTCGGTACCTTCCTTTGCCTCTCCAAGATAATATTGTTATCTCCGTCCCGGCCTTTCCTGTCCATACCATTCGCATAGTCATGTAATGCCCAGGCCCACAGACAGGTTTTAAACTGGTTCTTCCTTTGTGGATTGGGGGTTATTCCTTTGCAGCCAGCAAGTCTGTTTTTTAAAATGTCTATGTCCTTGTCCCCGAGTTCTTCCATAATTTTGGAGGATTTGCCCCAATAACTTACAATGCATTTGTTTCCATAGTCCATAGTCCTTTAGGCTATTATTAGTACCAGGTTTGTCATTTTTTTCTTTTTACTCCCTTATAGAATTTTGTGTAATGTATGGATAATTTGTACATTTCTGGGCATTGTCTATGTGCTTATGATGCTGACACAAGCTATATTTTCAATAGACAATAGACAATAGTGAGGTGGGGGGATGGGGTGGAAGAAAGCCTGGGGGGGCTAATGATGATCAAGGTGAGGAGGGGCGTTTGATGGGAAGATGGCAGACAAAGGCCAAAGAAGAAAAGACAGAAGATGTGAGACAAAAGGATTGGCGAGTTGCCAATTGTGAAGCTCGAGGAAGGAATGTAGGGATAGGGGGTTGGACAGTTTTCTCTGGTAGGTAACTGTTACTTTTGGGCATGTATTCCTCAAGCAATTTTGCAGAACAGATACAAATCTGTGTAAATGAATGAAAAACTTTGAAGACAGATACCTGCTTGGAAGCAATGCAAGAAACAAGGCATCTTCCATGATTAACAAACAATGTTGCCACTGGCCTTGCCAAGGTACCATCAACTGTTTCTACAGCTTTTTGGTCAGTAAGCGATAGATGTAGTTTTTAGTGTAAGAGTTCTTGGCAGCACACTGGTGCAGCTGGTAGAGCTGCTGGATTCGATCCTGACCTCGTTAGCTATCGGTGAGGAGTTTGCACGTTCTCCCGTTGACCACGTGGGTTTCCTCCAGGTGCTCCGGTCTCCTCTCACATCCCAAATACGTGCAGGTTTACAGATTAATTGGCCTCTGTATATTGCCCCTAGTGTGCAGCGAATGGATGAGAAAGTGGGGTAATATAGAACTAGTGTGATCAATGGTCAAGGTGGACTTGGGGATCGAAGGGGCTGTTTCCATGCTGTATCTTTCAATCAATCAATGAAAACACACAGGATTAAGCATGAAATGAGAATAACGGTCAACTATTTTCTGAAACATTGCTGTATTTCCTTACAGGCATCCTGCAATGCCGATTTATAGGAATGTTGCTTTGGAACTTCATCAGGCGAACTTGCCTGTTGCCCAGCAGTGCATCTTTCACTGGATGCTGATTGGAGCATCGTTTGCATAGCAAATGCCTCAGCATGGAAGTGGGTCATGCACAGGCCAACCAGAGTGATGTACAGGTGTTTGTTCTCCATGTGACAAAGTAGATTTAAACACATTTAACCACCTATTTTGTTATCCATTTGAACCCATTTCTGGCATTTACCCATCCAATATAAAGGCAAATGTTTTTATGTCTGGAAGTGAATTCCACAGCCTTTCATCTCTCTCTTGAAGAATGTTCCTCCTTTTGTTCTTAGTCTCATGTTATATAATAGAGCATTACATTCCAGTACAGCTCAGGAACTAGGCCCTTTGCCCCACATAGTCTGTGCCAAAATGAAGCCAGGTTAAAATAATCTCCTCTGCACATGATCCATATCCCTCAATTCTCTGCATATCCTTGTGCCTATCTAACAGCCTCTGAAATGCCGCCATCGTATCTGCTTCCGCCTTCATCCCTGCCATTGAGTTCCAGGCACACACCACTCTCGGAGTAAAAAAAAAACTTGCCCCACAATCAATCCCCTTGCCCCACAGCCAAGGAACCCAAGGCCATCTACAGAAAATATTTTGATGCTTTTTAAAATATTTCCAGAATATTATTCCACTGAAATATAAAGAAAACAATGTTTTACTGTGCAGATTTTCTTTTCATCTATTTTTGGTTTGGTTGAATCTGGAGCATCAAACAATCTGATGGAGGAACTCGAGATAGATGTTGAGGTCTGGTTCAATTTGATCAGCTGATTTAGAACTATTTATTTATATATATATATATAATGACAGTCTGAGCCACATTTCACTGGAAGATAATTCCAAACAATTCTATGGTATGATCCAAATAACTTTTTTTTTTCATGGTTACTCCACTGCCTTGGTGAACAGGTAGGTTGTTTGAAAAACATCCGATTTTCAAGCTATAATGCCTGATCAAAGAACACAGAACTAACTGTACAGCACAGGAACAGGCCCTTCGGTGCACAATGTCTGTGCTGAGCATAAAGCCAAGATAAACGCATCTCCTCTGCCTGCCCGTGATCCAATTCCCATCATTCCCTGCATATCCATCTTCCTATCTAAGAAGCCTCTGAAACTATGGATCATTTGTAGACACAAGGAAGTGCGGATGCTGTAATCTGCAGCATCAAAAAATATGATGGAGGAACTCGAGATAGATGTTGGAAGTGTGAGGTTGCGGCACTGGAGGTGAGTCCTGATTCAGGGCTCCTTTCTGCCCTACAGATGCTGCTTGATCCACTGAGGTCCTCCCGCACATTGCTAGTTGCTGTGGAATATTTATATTTGTAAGGGAAAGAATATCAAAGGCAAATTATCTGAATATCAGATCTGTTTTCTAATCACTGAATACTACAGTTTTTTTTAAGAAGCTGCTTCATGGAAGAAACACATTTATCTTTATATAGCAAATTATTTTCTACACTTCAGGTGCAGATTGGTAGAAAATTAAATGTGAGAGATCTACAGTTTCTGAGACCTACATAAAGTTTTCTATTCTAAATTTGGAAAATAAATTTTGTATTCAGAATATTGTTTTGAATTTTTTATGTAACATTTCATCAGGAGAAATGCAAGCACAAGCAAATTGAAGACATTCTTTGTATAAAATCTCTGTTTTGATAGGTAGATTAATGTACTCTACAAAAGGCTCAAGATTTTAAGCACATCAGCTGCTATAGAACCTGCAAAATGCTGACGTTGTTCACAGAATTTTCATCTATGGCTCTGTTCTTAATTTCATAACAATTATTTTAGTGTTATATTGATTTTCATTGTCTTTAAGTTGAATTATATTTATCTCGCTGATGGCAAGAAAGTACACGTCTAACCATTAATATCTATTGGTGTAAAGGGGATACAGTATGTGTACTCGTTATAGTTTAGTGCAAAAACCAAACAGCTGGAAGAACTCAGCGAGTCAGGCAGCATCTGTGGAGGCAAAGAGATGGTTGAAATTTCATGTTGAAATCCTGCATCAGGTTATAGTTTGGTATTGGTTAGTACATTGCCATAAATGAAAATGTTTTTCGTTTAATATTGTTTCAAAAGTGCAATACTGTCACTTCCCATAACTACTTATCGGTATGCAATAGGTCATAAAGTAGGATGCTTTGTTTTGAAACTGGATCTCCCCCGCAGTAAAGGTCACTCTATGCAAGTACATGTGTGGTTCTGTTCACAAACACTTTGTTTTGCTTACTCCAAGTACAAGGTTGAGTCTGACTGACGTCAGGATGAATGATTTGATGAAAGTACTCTTGATGAGCTTCTCACAGTAACATTTAAAGAATTATTGTTCTTTCTATTGACTAACCAAACCAGTAATTTGGAAGTGGTAAAGTATCCTGTTATGACTATATTTCAATAACTTGAACATAAACGTAGGTGGATTGGTTAGTAAGTTTGCAAATGATACCAAGATTGTTTGGGTCACAGACGGTAAGGACGGCTGACAAGGTATACAAAGGGATATAGATGAACTACGGGAATGGGCAGATAAATGGCAGATGGAGTTTAATCCGAGCAAGTGTGAGGTGTTGCACTTTTGAGAGGGCAAGTATAAGGGGAAAACATTCAATTAATAACATGACCTTTAACAGCATTGATGTACAGAGCGATCTTGTGGTTAAAGTCCATACTCCCTGAAAGTGGCAACACAAGTAGATAGTGGAATTCATATGGTATGTTTCCATTCATAGATCAGGGCATTGAGTTTAAGAGTCGGGAAGTCATGATGCAGCTTTATAGGACTTTGGTTTGGTCGCATTTGGAGTATTGCATGCAATTCTGGTTGCCCCGTTACAAGAAAGATATGGAGGCTTAGGAAAGGGTGCAGAAGAGGTTTACTAGAATGATACCTGGATTATGGGGTAATAGCTACAGGGAAAGATTGGATAGACTTGGATTGTTTTCTCTGGAACGATGGAGGGTGCTGGGAGATCTGATAGAGACCTATAAAATTATAAAATGCATTGATCGGGTAGACATCTTTGTCCCTGGATGGTAAAATGAAATACTAGAGGGCATAGCTTTAAGGTGAGGGGAAAAATTTAAAGGAAATGTGTGACTTTTGGCTTAGTGTGGAAACAGGCCCTTTGGCCCACTCCAACCGGCGATCACCCCGTACACTATCATCAGCCTACACACACGGGATAATTTACAATTTACGGAAGCCAATTAACCTACAAACCTTTACGTCTTTGGATGCGAAAGAAAACCAGACCACCCGGAAAAAACCCATGTGGTCACAGGAAGATAGTCACAAAATGATGGAGTAACTCCGCGAGACAGGCAACATCTCTGGAAAGAAATGATACAAGCACAAATATAGTTTTGAAATGATACTTGAATTAACAATATTACTTGATGCACATGGTTATTCTCATATTATCTATTAATTTTCCTTAGAACTGCATTTTTTAATGATAAGCAAAGGCCATATTTGTCCCAAAGTCGGATCTAGTAACTATAGTAAACTTGGAAGTGTAATCTGAATTACTGCTCATTAATAATATGTGGAATGTTTTGTACCAAAGAGGCAACGTGTTCTTATAAACGCTGGCAGAATGCGTGTCACCTTGACTCCCAGATGATATCTGCATAGACATTCATGCACACAACTGGCTAAAGGATCGATGAGGAAGAGAACATATACATTAAAATCGGTGCACAATGTGACTGCACAGCAGAACTGTTTTATGTTGTACAACTGCAGAATTGGCTGCTGAATTCTGTCTTTTCTCTGTGTCTCGGGATATAATCCAGGCTAAGACCTTAGAATCATGAGACATAAAATATCTGTGGATAAAATGCTAAGCAGTTAAATCACGAGTGCTCGGTAGATCAGCACATAATTGGCAGCGGTTGATATGTATGTGCATATATGTTTGCACATATATATGTGTGTGTGTGTGTGTGTGTGTAAACACTGTTCTTCAAGTCCCTTTTAAATCTTTTACCTCTCCCCTTAAACCTATGTTCTCTAGTTCTGGACTCATCTGCCCAGGGAAAGTGACTCCCTGCGGCAATCCTCTGACAGCACCTCATTTTCGCTTGGGCTGCTTGCGTCTCAGAAGTAAAAATTTTGATTTCTCTAATATCAAGTAACCACTCATTCCCTCTCTCTCCACCCCACCCCCGCCCTAGCCAGTTCCACTGTTTATATCCATATATATCTGCGTTATCACCTCTTCCACAGCCAATAATGGACCATTGAGAGCACTATCTTTCCTTGCTCATCGGTGCCGGCTCTGTGTTTTGAACCTTTCATACCTCGACTTTCCTTCCCCCCTGACTCACAGTCTGAAGAACGGATTAGTCCCGAAACGTCACCTATTCCTTTTCTCTGGAGGCGTTACCTGACTCGCTGAGCTACCTCCACATTTTGTGTCTATCTTCAAAATAATGCTTCATGTATGTGCATGTTAATCATTGACTGTTTTTTCAAATTGCAGGGTTTTGTACCAAAAGCTAAGAAGTTGGGTAGTCTTGCACATGCAGTTCTAGGAAACCTCCAAGAATTTAAGGGTTAAATATTCCTGTCAGGTTGTCTTTGAGAGCCATTTACAACTGACATGGTGTCTCTGTTTGCAGAGCAAGGTAATCAAATTAGTATTGTATAAGAAAACATAATAAAATCCTGCTGCTTTGTGTGAAGGCAGTAGGAAGTATTTGAGGTACAATAAGCCAATCCGATGAGTGATTAGGTACTTCTATGTTGATTGCACCATTTGGGCATTTCTGCTTGATCTTTTAGAAAAAAGCCAGTCAGTTACTGAGGCTGTTAGCATTAAATTAATCATAAAGCGTATGCTGAAACACTCCACTCTTTGTACTTTGGAAAGAATAAATGGTATAAATCATTAGTAATCTGTTTAATGTATTGAATTAAACATTTAAATTGCTTCATAACAAGATTGTTTTTTGACAAGAAAGTTGAGTTGGATTTGGTTAACTATTAATTTTTTCGTGCACTAAAATGTTTTTTTTATTCAGATGATTCTTCTCCAGTATGAACCTGGGGGACACTATAACCTCTGTGGTAAGACAGACTGAGTTAGAAATCTGCATGTTAATAGGTTTAGTGTGAGTCATAAATGCATTCACATTTCATGTTTCAAATGTGCAGCTTATTTTAATATAAATTCCAGATCACATTCAAATTGATTGAATCCAGCTCGCAATGTTAATGTATTTGTTCAACTTACTTGCACTCTAAAGCTTTTAGTTAAGAACCAATGAAGACAAGCTTTTTTTCTATTCTCTGTAGTAATGTAATTTCTTTTTCCCCTTCCTAATCTCTTCATCAAGGCATTTCTGAAAGTCATGATACATAGTTCACTGGTATTCATACCCTTCATTAATCACCACATCTTGCTTCAGCATATCTACTTTTTATCCATCTTTTAAATCAGTCGCTCAATATTGGCAGAAATCTGGGAGCTTTCCAAATGTATGATTGAAATGACATTGTTTGGTGGGCAAGACTTTCTTAATCAATAGAGAGTCTTACCAAATTACAGTGTGCATGAATTATGAACTTTTACCAAGCCCAATCTAGCCCAGTAACTAAGGTTTATTGTTGGGGTGCTCAGAGGCACAACACAATAGACACAAAAAATGGGGTGGGGGGGTGGAGGGGAGTTATTGATACGATTAAAGTCAAAGTTACTGGATGCTGACAACACCTTTTAAATATTGTCTTTAACATTATAAGGCCCCAGGCACTTCATAGAAGCATCCATTTATAGGATTG
Organism: Raja brachyura; assembly: GCA_963514005.1. The sequence continues at coordinate 32,984,310 of OY740797.1, read as the reverse complement.
ACACAAAGGCACTTGAGATATTACAGTTGGGTTTTAATAACCATCTTACAGGAGAGGATGGTCAGTAGGCAGCACGGAGATTTAAGGGGGAAATTGTAGCATTTAGAGAGCTGGATAGTAATGGTGAGTATAGCAGAAAATAAATAATGGGAATTGAAAAAGCGCAGGAGACCAAAGATGGACGAAGACCATAACCCCAAAGTTTCAGGGAGGAAATATCAAAGTCTGGAGAGCATGGCTTTAAGGTGAGAGGGAGAAAGTTTAAAGGAGATGTGCAGGGTAGTATTTTATGCAGAGGGAATGTGATGACGGGTGATGTCGGAGGCAGATGCAATTGTGGCCTTTTAGAGGCTTTTGGACAGGCGCATAGAAATAAGTGAATGGAGAGATATGGATTACATTCAGGCAGATGCGATTAGTTTACCTTGACATGTTCAGCACAGATAATCTGGGCTGTTCTATGTACGTAGGGGTGGAGGGGTTTACAGAGATAGGGGGAATGAGACCATGCACATTCATGAAAAATTTAGTTAAGATACACCAAGTGGGACCCGTTGGGTTCCTGTCACACGGGAGGGCTGGTCCTCAAATGCAATATTCCACCACTCACCCATAGCCCTCAACTGCGCAGGATGTAACTGAGCCAGGAACTTAAAAATAGGTCAATTGGCACGTGGCTAAAAGTATGAGATAAGCTGATGTTTACATGGGCTGGAACATGGGGAAGTCATAGTGTGATAGTCGTGCAGCATGGTAACAGGCCCTTTGGCCCACGGCGACCAACATGCCCCATCTGCACTACTCCCACCTGTCTGCATTTTGGCCCAAATCCCTCTAAACCTATCCTACCCATGCACCAATCTAAATGGTTTTTAAACATTGCAATGGTACCTGCCTCAACTACTTTCTCCGGCAGCTCTTTCCATCCACCCACCACACTGTGTGTAAAATAGTTACCTATTAATCAGGTTTCTGTTAAATCTTTCCCCCCTCACCTTAAACCTATCTTCTCTGGTTCTCGATGTTCCTACACTGGCCAAAAGACTTGTCCCACCAGCATGCAACTCTATGCGATTAGCGCGACCTAACGATCGCTGGAGCCGTGCGGAATTGTGCGGAGTTCGTCCCGACACCGCGCGGCGCTCCGAAAAACTGACTATGTCCAAAAATTCCGCGCGGCATGGCTTGTCAGCTCGCAGTCACCTCGACGTTTACACACCGCCCCGACATCGTGCCTCCGTGAACCTATCTGTAGGTGCCTCTGTGACCCTCTATGTGTGTGGCTCCGTGGCCCTCAGTGTGTGTGTGCCTCTGTGCCCCTCTCTGTATGCCCCTCTCTGTCCTGGCGAACTTACCTTAGACTTCGCTCCAAGTTCGCCTCACTTTGCGCCGAGTTGCGCCACTCACCCGACCTCTGCGCGGCCCCTACTGCCGGTTTGTATGCGCTTGCCGCATGCAGGTGCATGCTGGTGGGAACGGCCCTGTACAGCGGATCACCTGACCTCCGCTCGGCCCCCGCTTCTAGTTTGATCGCGTTCATCGCATAGAGTTGCATACTGGTGGGACAGGCCCTTAATGTTTACCCGATCTATTGCTTTCATGATTTTATGCTCCTTTATAAGATCACCCCTCAACCTCCTGTGCTCCAAGGAATAAAGTCCCATCCTGCTTGACCCATCACTATAGTTCAGGCCCTTGAGTCTTGGTAACATGCTCGTAAATCCTCTCTGTGCCCTATTCAGCTTGACACCATCTTTCCTGTAACATGGTGATCAAAACTGAACACAATACTCTAAATGTGGCCTCACCAACGTCTTATATAACTGCAGCAGGACCTCCCAACTTCTATACTCAATGAGGTTGATGATAGTACAGAGGATGGAGCAGAAAATTATGAAATGGGCTCAGGCATGGATGAGTAATGTTATGATTATGAAACTAGGCAGTTTTTATAATTAAGTGGAAGTGAAATCAGATTCTCGTCACAAAGTCTAATAGGAGGCCCTGGGTGATGCAGATACCCATATGAACGAGTGCAGTTTATGTAATGATGAATAATTGTTAAGGGGCAATCACGATGTGTGGATGTGTGGATGACTTTGCCTCTTATCAATGAGATGGAGAGGACCTTTTTTGGGGAAGCTTAGGCATTGAGTGATTGAAAAGGTAGGTATTTACTTTATTCATATGTGGGATGTGGTGCACTGGCAATGCCAGCATTTATTAGTGCGGCACATGGCAAAGCTGGTAGAGCCTCTGCCTCACAACGCCAAAGACCTGTATTCGATCCTGACCTCTGGTCTCTGCGGAGTCTGCGCATTCTCCCTGTGGCTGCATGGTTTTCCTCGGGGTGCTCCGGTTTCCTCCCACATCCCAAAGACGTGCAGGATGGTAGGTTAATTGGCCTCTGTAAAAGTGCCCCCTAGTATGTGAGGAGTGGATGTGAAAGTGGGATGACATAGAACTGGTGTGAATGGGTGATCGATGGCTGGCACGGACTGGCACGGAGGGGGGGGAGGGAATTGTTGGTGAGCTGTGCACTTAAACCAGTGTGACCCGACAGTGAAATTGTCTTGGACGTTTTGGGAAGGGAGCTTAAGATTTAAACCTTGGATTGACAAAGCAATGGTATATTTCAAAGCTATGGAGGCGTGCGTCTTTGGTGGGGTTCCCATGCACCTGTCCTTGTCCTTCGAGGTGGTAGTGTTTATGCACTTGGGAAGCGCTGTCCAAGGAGTCTTGATGAGGAGTGACAGTTGACTTTGTAAGGAGTGTCAGAGGGAGTGGGATGCTTCTGAGAGAGTGAGGAGCCAATAACGTGGGTTTGTTTAGCTGACATGTGTAGAACATCTTGAAAGCATCATTGAACATCTTGAAAATGTTGTGTAAAACATCTTGAAAGTGTTATGCAGTTTACTATAGGTTGACTATTCCATCACATTCCCCGATATGTGCCTAATAGATGACAGAAAGTCAATGAAGAATCAGGTGTTAAGTCATTTGTTGTAGGTTACACATTCCAATTAAATTTCTTGTCAGCAATGGCCCTCCGGGATGTGAATAGAGTGGATGGCAGTGATGCTGAAGATTGACTCGGTTTCATAGCAAATATCTTGACCTGCTCTTGCATGGCTCAGATGTAACTTGTTGATTGAGTGGCATGGATGGCGCAGCGGAAGAGTTGCTGCCTCACAGAGCAAGGGATCCTGGTTTGATCCTGACCACGGGTGCTGTCTGTTTGGAGTTTGCAAATTCTCCTTGTGACTGTGTAGGTTTCCTCCGGGTGTTCTGGTTCCCTCTCACACTCCAAAGACGTGCAGGCATCTGCAGACATGCAGACAGAATAGCACTGCCAACCATCGGACATGGAACAGTACAGCACAGCAACAGGCCCTATAGCTCACAATGTCTGTGCATGTAAATACGCTCCTAAAGCTTACCACGCTAGTCTAGTTCAGAAAAAACACTGACTCAAGCACTGGATGAACTAATCTTTATTTTTAGAAGAACACAAATTCCCCTATACGATACCTAAACCACCTTGGGTTCGATCCTTGTCTGCCTGGCCAAGCCCTTCAGATTCGTGCAAGCAGACACTGCCCAAAAGGTCACACAGTCCCAAGCGCCTTTCCAGAAGATCGACACCGATCTAAATGGGGGTTTCCTTTTATAGGTCCACAAACCTTGAGGGGCCGAACTACATAGAGGTGGCTCCCCTTACGATCCAATTATACATATCAATTACATCAATACATTATTGATAGTTCCCCAACCCAATTACATGGAGTCTTAAACAATGCTTCTGGAAGGGTGTCAGGTTAACTGAATAATGCAACATTTACAAAACAATTCTTCCAGGGTTTAACACTTTGGCCAATCAACAAACAGCAGGGTAACTGTCTTACAGGGTCTGAAGAAGGGTCTCGACCCGAAACGTCGCCTATCTCCTTCGCTCCTTAGATGCTGCTGCACCCGCTGAGTTTCTCCAGCTTTTTGTGTAACCCTCGATTCTCCAGCATCTGCAGTTCCTTCTTTAACTAACTGTCTGACAAACTTATTTACAATCCCTTTGCAGTAATCCAATCAAACTCATGCATTTACAATACCTTGGAGTTCCTCTGCAAGATTCTCATACATACTAACAATTACAAAGGTACTTGGACCATCCTGATGTAATGTACTGATCTGGGACCGAGACTTCCAGCTGACAGCCTGTGGCTTCTTATACAGAAATGGCTAACAGGCCTTGTAAATGTATGAATGCTCTGCTTTATTTTGGCTCTATTTTAGCCAGGATTTACATGTGGAACATGATGCCAATTGCCATGTTTGCCATGTTTCTCATTTGGCATGTACATGGTCCATATCCCTCCATTCCTTGCATTTCCATGTGCCTGTCTAAGAGCCTCTTAAATAATGCTATTACATTTTCCTGCACCACGGTCAAAATTGCAACTAATTAGATGGCAAAAGGTGTAAATATTTTCAGGTGATTGGTAAAAGTACATCTATTGATGCTCCTGAACATATCATCAGTGATGTAACCTGGGGTAATGTGCTGTTCTGCCGACCCTTTTTTCTATTCAGCTTGCTTCTGCAGGTCTATTGGTCACGAGCTTGGCATTATTCCCAGGTTATAACCCTGGGAATAACGTTGAGCATAAAAAAAAACCAATGGAACTCCAATAGTCACTGGGTCTGGCCTAATCTGGGCCATTAATCATAGGACTGCTTTATTTACTGAGGTTCATTCATTGTTCCATTGAGGGTCAATTAGAGACTACACGCAAGATTTTTCAAAGACACAAGAGGGTCAATTAGACTTTCCATAATTCTTTTTTGTGCAAACGGGCGATCATGACTGCCGAGCAGTAGATACAGTAGAGTATGGAGTTAAAACATGTGGATATTCAATATTGTTGTTTACAGAGAGTAACATATGGTTTCCTGTCAGCGAAAGGTTGAGAGGCAGAATATTTTCATCATTGTGACTGGAATGGAGCAAAGTTGTTTTTGGGTCAGAGCTTATTGTGCAAATGTGGAATTTTGATGATGGAAAATTCTGCTCGCCTTACTGAGGGGCATCATCTATCTCAGGAAGTGGCCTCACAACTCCACACATGGCCCCATCTGTGTTCTTGTTGTCAGTTATTCCTTCCATGGGGCTGGGGATAAATTCCAGATTTTATATTCAAACTAAGCAACTCCAATTGCTATTTTTTTGTTGTCAAATACATTTTTCATCATTTCTTAAAAATCCACGTGCAATTTTTTGCAGTGACTCTGTGTATAATTGCACCTGTTTGAAATGGTCTATTGTACACCCTTTACACCACAAGAAAGTGAGATGCACTACAGGCTTGAACAAAGTGCATTCAGGATAATATTATCCCATATTAAGCCTGAGCTATTATTTTTATCCTTCTCGGATCAATAAAATGCCTCCAGAGTATTCCAGGAAGGGACAACATTGTGCTGGTATTCTAGTGCGGAAATGTCAATTACACCTTTTCAATCCCAAGCACAAGTTGAATATAGGAAGATGAAGTCCATTTGGATTAGATTAAACATGATTAATTTTGTCCATTTTATAAGTGTTTTGCAGAATTTTAAAACAGTATTAACTTTAGGATTGTGTTCACTGAATAACCTCACTTCAGTTGAATATAATTTTAAGTGCACATGGCTGCCTCCATTGCAGAAATTCCAGTTAGACAATACCAATTATTTGTGCAGATACACTGATAAACTTTGATGTAAGTCACTGCTAATAATCAGAACGAGTCTTAAATAACATCTAAGTTGTAAAATTAAGGATTAAACCATGCACAATCTTTCTTGGATGATTCTACAGATAACGGTTAGTTGTATGAACTCAGCACAGTGGCGGTGGAGCTGCTGCTTCACAAAGCCAGTCACCAGGGTTTGATCATGATCTTCGGCGAAATGTGTACATTCTCCCTGTGACCGTGTGGGTTTTCCCCAGGTGCTCTGGTTTCCTCCCACACTCCCAAAGACGAGTGGGTTTGTGGTTAATTGGCCTCTGCAAATTGCCCCTAATGTGTAGGGAGTGGATGAGAACTAGGGTGAATGGGTGATCGATGGTCGACGTGGTCCGAAGGGCATGTTTCCGTTCCGTATTTCTAAACTGGAATACACTTTACATGAGTGATGAAAAATTGAAGTCTTCGCACTCCACACCTGCAATCACAGTTGTGCCGAGCTGTGGTGAAACAATGGACCAAAAATAGAAATCAGATGCAAAATATCAGAGGGGAATGATTTGAGTGATCACACCCGAGAAGAATGATGAACCTGTTCATTTCACGTCCAGGCTGATTTGCCCACTATTGATTGATTGTTTAGCTAGTTTTAGTTTAGTTTATTGTAACGTGCACCGTGTTGAGTACTATCCAGTCAACGGAAAGTCTATGCATGATTACAATTGAGTCGTGCAGTGTACAGGTACAGGATAAAGGGAATAACACACGGTGCAAGATAAAGTCCAGTAACGTCCGATTAAAGATAGTCTGAAGGTTTCCAATGAGGTAGATGGTAGCTGAGGGCCACTCTCTAGTTGTTGATATGATTGTTCAGTTGCCTGATGATGGCTGGAAAGAAACTGTCCCTGAATCTGGAGGTTTGCGTTTTCACACATCTGCACCGCGTGCCTCACGGGAGAAGGCTGAAGAGGCAGGATGGATCAAGACTCATCCTTTATTATGCTGGTGACCTTGACGAGGCAGCATGATTATAGATTGAGTCAATGGAAGAGAGATTGGTTTGACTCGAAATATATGGCAAGGCCCTTCGGCCAGTTCCAAGCTGAGCATCGATCTCCCATTCCCACTCCTATGTTATACTGCTGTTGCACATGCTCTCTACATACTAGGGACAATTTACAGAGGCCAGTTAACCTACAGACTTGCACATTTTTGGGATGTGGGAAGAAACCGGACCACCCTGGCGAAACCCCCAGCGCCCACGGGGAGAATGTGCAAATTCCACACAGGCAGCACCTGAGGTCAGGATCGAACCGGGATCTCTGATGCTGTGAGGCAGCTGTTACACTGTGCCACCCAATGCCACTGCCGACCAGGAGTGAGTTTTGCACTACTCTCCCTCGTGGAGAGGGATTCCATTTCACACAAGGTGGGATGTGTGGATGTATGCATCCTTTTATTCCTGATTATTACTTCATGATCACAGAAGCCTTGAAATAGAGGAAGGATATCATCCAAACATACTGAAGTGACTTAAGCTTCAAATAGTATTGGTGAGCATCCGGAAGGAGTTATTAGCCAATAGACTGCCAATCCAATTAATGGAATTTCTAATCAAATATTTTAACTAACTGATTCCATGGTGTTCAGATTTGATCTGAATCAATAGATCAGATACTTACTGGGCATGTGATGAATTTATTTGGCTATGCTGATTTACACAAATGATTAGCACAACCTTATTTTTCATTTTAGGAGTTAAACATTATCCTGATGACTTCTGCATCCTTATTAGCCTTCTGGAGCACACAAACAGCTGTATTTATTTTTATGAATATGCTATTTCAAGTGCTAAATGGATTTATTTTTCTTCAAAGCTACACATAACTTTGCAATGAACCATAGGAAACAAAACAATATAAGTACATTCCTCACAAAATAAGTAATGATTTATTGTGAAGTTAGCTGCCATATTTGTGAGTGAAAAGCATTTAATTGCAAGGCAAATTACTGTACGATGTGAATTTGCCAAGAAAATTACTTCCTGCTTTGAGAGAATGCTCTCCCACACAGTGTGATTTTATGACTTCCAAATGTTAAAGGTCCCTGGAATTGTGTGTGCAACAAGTATTGGTCTCAGTTAACTGCCTTAGAAATTGCAAAAGGACTGCGCTAAAATAATAATTTGAATTATTGTTTCATTGTACATGATAGAAACATGGAAACATAGAAAATAGGTGTAGGAGGAGGCCATTCGGCCCTTTATTGTGATTATGGCTGATCGTCCCCTATCAATAACCCGTGCCTGCCTTCTCCCCATATCCCTTGACTCCACTAGCCCCGAGAGCTCTATCCAACTCGCTCTTAAATCCATCCAGTGACTTGACCTCCACTGCCCTCTGTGGCAGGGAATTCCATAAATTCACACTCTCTGGGTGAAAAAGGTTTTTCTCACCTCCGTCTTAAATGACATCCCCTTTATTCTAAGACTGTGGCCCCTGGTTCTGGACTTGCCCAACATTGGGAACATTTTTCCTGCATCTAGCTTGTCCAGTCATTTTATATTTTTATATGTTTCTATAAGATACCCCCTCATCCTTCTAAACTCCAGTGAATACAAGCCTAGTCTTTTCAATCTTTCCTCATATGACAGTCCCGCCATCCCAGGGATCAATCTCGTGAACCTACGCTGTACTGCCTCAATCACAAGTATGTCCTTCCTCAAATTAGGAGACCAAAACTGTACACAATACTCCAGATGTGGTCTCACCAGAGCCATATACAACTGCAGAAGATAGTTATGAAATTGGGAAGTTGTATGGAATACTGAAAAATAAGATATTTGAGAGATAGATTTCAAGGTTTTAATTGGCAATGTAATCTTAAATTATTTAAAAATGGAGCACATGACACATTTCTCTCATTGAGATTTTGGATATATCAATAGATATAAGGCCGAGATTACTCAATGCCATTCTATAACGTGCTTTATTTATTTTGCTTTTTTAAAAAGACCATTCTTCTCATTTATTGTAATTCCCTTGATAATGGTTTAGAAAATGGGTATCTTTGAGAATGATCAGAATGCATCCTTTATGTTGCTAAAGTAGCTCTTCTCTCCTCCAAAGTCTTTGGAATCTCATTGAAACTCACAGGACTGTTCCTTGAATGATTAACTGCCTGCACAGGAAGGTTAACACAAGTCCTTTGATGGGCCAAAGGAGCTTTTCAGTTGAAATACTTTAATGAAGAATGTGAAGCTGCAACGAGCTATGATGTCAAAATGTTTAGATGATGCAATTGATTCACTGGCAAAATGTATGTCCTTTTGGGCTGTTCTTTCCAGGAATCTTTTTTGGACAATATTTGCCGATCTATATGTTTATAGGATATTGTGCAAAAGCTCCTGTGCAGAAATATTTTCTTGTGTTTACTCTTTTTCCATCATCTTGCCTCTGGGTTTCACAGATTTGTTTGCTTCTGCCATCGGGAAGAAGATCTTGGAGCCTGAAACTGTAACATCCAAGCTCAGGAGCAGCTTTTTCCATACAACCAGCAAGTCTATTAGACACTACAACCTCCAAATAGGCTCTGAACTATATACAATTGGGGGCGTTATCTTTGACTTTGCACTACTATTGTCTATTTATTTATCTGTTTGTTTTTATATATACTGAACTTTTTTTGTTGTTTATTATGGTTTCACTGTATAATATGTTTACATATCTGTTGTGCTGCTGCAAGTAAAAAATTCATTGTTCCATTTCAGGGCATATGACAATAAAACACTCTTGATTGGGGTTGATCAGCCATTATCACATTGAATGGCGGTGCTGGCTCAAAGGGCCAAATAGCTTACTTCTGCACCTACTGTCTATTGTTTATTGATTCCTAGCATTTCTGATTTTATTTTATTTTAAATGATTAAATGGTGTTGACACATAGCTGTTAATGAGAAATTATTTGGCAGTTTGTAAGAGCAATATTTTGGTCAAATTGCAAAGACTTCTGCTGCAGGTGCCAGAACCCTTATACTGCCTCAGCCGAATCCATTATTCTTACACTCTTATACTTGGATATGATTGTGCTTACCTATGAACTGTATGCAAAAAACCCAAATGTGACTATCTAGGTGTATGTGACGATAAAGTACTTTAAAAAAGTAATGTAAGTTTTACTTTAAAAACTGAAAACACCCACTGCTTTTATTATGAGTTGTGCAAAATGTGTGTGTTCTCTCGCAAGCAAAGGCTTGTGTGCTCTATTCCCTTTCCGCCACCAAGGTTTTGCCCTGTGTACTCCTGAGCACTTTGACCTATACATATCCTACCTGGAACACTGACTAATGATACTCTATGTGCGAGCATGCTACAAATGGCCAAATGCACCTGAACATCTATCTTGTTGACCCCAAGTGTGCAATTGCCAAACTAGCACCACTACCTGCCACCATCTGGTTAATTACACTCCATCCTCTGAATTATTCTTACTAATTGTTCTTGCCCCTCCTGCGTGTCTTTTACAAATGTACATTCTCTGTTTTTATTCTTGAAGCTTTTTTTTTGTTGAGAAAGAATGGACATATTGCATGAGATGGAGGCATAACTATAGGGAGGATAAAGGTTTGTCATGAATTTGACAAGTTTTGTTGCAGTATTTGGTAAATGGAAAAGGAAGTGAAAAACTAGTTTGTAAAAATATAATTTATTAGTACAGCTTTAAAATTGGAATTGGGAATGCGAAGGTGAAATGGCTGCAAGCTCCTACAAAACATCTTTAGCACTGTTCTTAAACTTTGAATTGTCGCATTTCTGCTTGCATACTTCAGTACATTTATTTATGGACTTGGCATTTAGATATGTTATGTATCACAAAGTTCATGGTTGCATGTCCACAAAACCACCGCCGCATTAACATGGGAATACGGTTTCTTGCTTTGATATAGCAAAGGACCTGAACTCGTGATGTCTATAATTTAATGTGTTAAATTAAGGCTGCTATTCATTTTATAAGGAGTATCTAGTCAATTGTAACATACTGGTGCAACAGCAAGCAGTAGAAGATAGCAGATGGATATGTGTGCATGAAGTTTTCAGATTCATCCTGTGGTTTCAGATAATAGCTGACAACTTTGGCACACAAAAATGCAGATGTTTTTCCCTTTGTAGTACCAAAAGAGACCAGCTGCTTCCTAAGTACCAACTAATGGTAATTAAACTGATGCGCAGTTTCATAACAGCTAGAATAGCTTATTGTGCCACTGTCTTTATAAAGCAGATAGTTGCTTTAATACAAAGGTAATAGTTTAATTTCTGTTTGGGTTCAAGAAATTACTAAATTGATTCAGAACGTCAATGACTAGTTTGTCGATCCATATCTTTACCAAGGTCTGCATTGGGTCATGTTAGACAAAAATACATAATGTTAAAAATGCTTCGCATCAATTCACTTTGGCCTCGAATAATTAACTCTCTGAGCCAAGCTTTTTGAGTGAGACTACAATGTCTACAGCTGTATTAACACTTGGGGGGGGGGAGAGAGAACCTCAGTGGAAGGAATTGAACTGAATACATTTTAGGTACGGGGCCTTCTTCAGATGGATGGAGTAGAGGGATGATGGCTTGCAGAAAGAAATGATGGGAAGGGGTGGAGCAGAGCTGGGAAGGGAAAAGTGGACCAGGTTAAAAGGAGTTAATCAAGAGAGGTGAGTTGAAAAGGTTGGGCTTAATATCCGAGACTGGAGGTGATAAGTAGATAAGACAAAAGGGCACAGATGGTGGAATCTGATAAGAAAGGAAAGTGGGATTGAAATTCACTTGCCAACTCTTTGTTTTCGCAATTCAGGCTTCCAACCAGTAATTGGCATTGTGGTCGGTCTTTGGTGCTTGAATGATCTTGTTATTCCTGCACCCCCTAACCTTTTTAAGTTCCTTGTAACGTTTTCCATTTCTGGATCTACTTACAACTGGTTTTAATGTGATATCTGAATGCATCTCTGGTAGCTTTCTTCCGGTGTATTTTTCAGATGTGGGTGATTTAAAAACCTGTCGGGGCCAACCTGCAACACATACCATCATGGTCGGCAGAGGAGCGGCAGGTGAAGGAGTGAGTGCAGGGATTGTCTGAGGAATCGTGGATGCATTGGTCATCATTTTCCAATGTTCTATAGATTCAGGATCAGTTCCTGTGGATTGGAGGGTAGCTAATTTTATCTCACTTTTCAAGAAAGGAGCGAGAGAGAAAATGGGGAATTATATACCAGTAAGCCTGACATCCGTGGTGGGGAAGATGCTGGAGTCAATATTTAAAGAAGTAATAACGGCGCATTTGGATAGCAGTAAAAGGATTGGTCCAAGTCAGCATGGATTTATGATGGGGAAATCCTGCTTGACTACTCTACTGGAATATTTTGAGGATGTGACAAGTTAAATGGATGAAGGAGAGCCAGTGGATGTAGTGTATCTGGACTTTCAGAAAGCCTTTGATAAGGTCCCACAGGAGATTAGTGGACAATATTAGAGCACATGGTATTGGGGATAGGGTATTGACATGGATAGAGAATTGGTTGGCAGACAGGAAACAAAGAGTAGGAATAAACAGATCCCTGTCAGAATTGTAGGCAGTGGCGAGTGGAGTGCCGCATGGCTTGGTGCTGGGGCCGCAACAATTTAGAATATATATTAATGATTTAGATGATGGAATTAAAAGTAATACTGGCAAGTTTGCAGATGACACCAAGCTGGGTGGCAGTGTGAACTGCGAAGAGGATGCTAGGAGGTTGCTGGGTGACTTGGAAAGTTGAGTGAGTGGACAGATGCATTGCAGATGCAGTATAATGTAGATAAATGTGAGGTTGTCCACTTTGGTGGCAAGAAGAAGGAAGCAGATTATTATCTCAATGGTGTCAGATTAAGAAAAGGGAAGTGCAACGAGACCCGGGTGTCCTTGTACACCAGTCACTGAAAGTAAACATTCAGGTAGAGCAGGCAGTGAAGAAAGCAAATGGCACGTTGGCCTTCATAACGAAAGGATTTGAGTATAGGAGTAAACTGTCCTTCTGCAGTTGTACAGGGCCCTGGTGAGACTGCATCTGGACTATTGTGTGCAGTTTTTGGTCTCCTAATTTGAGGAAGGACATCCTTGCTATTGAGGCGGTGCAGCGTAGGTTCACGAGGTTAATCCCAGGGATGGTGGGACTGTGATATGAGGAAAGATTGGAAAGGCTGGGCTTGTATTCACTGGAATTTAGAAGGATAAGAGGGGATCTTATAGAACCTATAAAATAATAAAAGGACTGGACAAGCTAGATGCAGGAAAAATGTTGCCAACGTTGGGGGTATCCAGAACCAGAAGCCACAGTCTAAGAATAAAGGGGAGGCCATTTAATACTGAGATGATAAAAAACCTTTTCACCCAGAGAGTTGTGAATTTGTGGAATTTTCTGCCACAGAAGGCAGTAGAGGTCAATTCACTGGATGAATTTAAAATAGAGTTAGATAGAGCTCCAGGGGCTAGCGGAATCAAGGGATAAGGGGAGAAGGCAGACACGGGATACTGATTGTGGATGATCAGCCACGATCGCAATGAATGGAGGTGCTGGCTCGAAGGGTCAAATGGCCTCCTCCTGCACCTATTTTCTATGTTTTCTATGTATTGTTTACTGGGATCTATACTATATAAGCACTGGGTGCGGTTATTTAATTATTTCCGACTTCCAACCTTCACAGATTAAAACAAAATTCTATGATGTAAAACGGGTAATTTTCTTTCTCTTTGAAAATTGCACTTTTCCTGAAAGTGAAACTGGTGTGTGGCATGTGCCATGTGAAATGTGCAATGGAATGCCATTCTCACACTGTATCATACTGTTGCACTGTAGCAAATATGACTTTTTGTACAACGGCAGAAGTCGTTGGGTTTGGGGCCCTTTAGTCTGAAGAAGGGTCCCGACCCAAATATTCGTCTATCCATTCCCTCCACGGATGCTGCCTGACATGTGGACTTCCTCCATTGCTTTGTTCCTTTCTCACGATTCCAGCATTTGCAGTCTGTTGTGTTTCCATTGTGGCTTAGTCTGTTATTTTGGAGGTCCACATTTTATAGCTTTGTTGCAGACTATTTGGTTTTCGGGTATGTTTGTGTTGTGCTTTCTCCCACTCTGCCTGTTTTTTTTTCACCCCAAATTTATCTGCCTAAACTTCCCCTTATCATAAGCCTTACCTGGTTTTCATTTTATAGCATCTGTGGATTTTTATTTGTTAAGCTTTAGAGTAATCAAGGCTGATGTGTATAAGCTGTTGAAAAACTGATCACAACCCTACTTTATTTTCCTTGAATCTGTTAAATATAAAAGATTGCCGACCAATGTGTGCTTGATCGGCACTTGAAATGAAAAGGTGTACAAGGCAAAGTTCACAGCGAGAAATAAAGGAAATGTTCCAAGGAGAGGTCAGGGGCACCTTGTGTTGTAAAGTCCTATGTGGCTGCATCCTACAAATAATCCAACTACTGACCCTGGAAATGGCCATAAATAGCACAATAATGTGTTTAGTGCACAGCCTGTGAAAGTGTGGTAACTCAATCAATTTACCTCCTGGTAAATGGAAAGAGAAAAATCACAATCTGTTGTAATATCTTGAAAACATTAGAGGCATGCACTTTTTTCATGTCGTTGTTCAACACAGTAGAGCAATTGCACGATCATTAGCTTTTGACATAATTTAAACTAAATTTAATATTTGTTTATGTTCCAGTTGATCAAATCGACATTTAAGTAAACTTTGAACTATTTGTTGTTTGAAATAATGTCCTAGATTTTGATTGTTGAGAACAAAGCATTAACCAGTTATAATCTAATGGAAAAATTGTACCAACAAGATCACTAGATGTCTCCCAATCATCTTAGACAGCATACAGGATGGAAACAGGCCCTTCGGCCCAACGTATTCGGCCCAAGATGCCCCATCTATTCTCGTCCCACCTGCCTGCATTTGGCCCATATGCCTCCAAACCCCTCAATGAGGAGGTATGTCTTTAGCCAGAGGGTGGTGAATCTGTGGAATTCATGGTCACACACGGTTGAGGAGCACATTGTTGGGTATTTTTGAAGCTGAGATTGACAGGCTCTTGATGAGTTAGGGTGTCAAAGGGTATGGGAGAGAAGGGAGGGGAATGGGACTGAGAAGGAAACATAAATTGGCCATGATCGGATGGCAAAGTAGGTTTGAAGGGCCAAATGGCCTAACTGCTCCTTTTTCTAATGTTCTTATGATCAAACCTTTCCTATCAGTTATTTTTGTAATTTTAATATTTCTAAACATTTTGTCCAGCAAAAAGCCTAAATTGTGCAATTATAATTATGAGGAATACAATTTTCTGTGTAAACTTATGATGAAATGCACATGGAGTACAAAATGAAGTCATAATATTTCACCATTCATTTATATTGCTAAATTGAACAATAATTAAAATCAGCTTGAAAGTGATGGCATTTTTGAAGAAATGTCTTCAAAAGCACACTGACGTTTCTGCATGTGGATCATCATGTTCATTACCTGTCCCTGTGTGAAGATCTCTTCACTGTGTGATGGTATGTTGCTTGCTCCAAAGCATCCATTAATGTCTCCGAACCATCTACTTGAAGCCATGCAAGAACACACTGAATGACTTGGTCTGTTCGATCTCTTCTCATTCCCAGCCAACCTCAGATCCACTGCTCATGCTGATGCTGTGGTTAATACTGTAAAATGCTTCACGTCCAATGTTTGCCTCATGAAATGATGCTGTTTGTGCGACATCGGATGTCTCAAGCAGGAATGACGCGCAAAATTGTTCATCTGTTTTATGCTCAGAACAGTGGGTGATCTCCACAGCTCTTGTTTGAAGCATGTGCAATGACTTTAATGGTACCTTTTCAAATTTCTTATAGTTTCCCTAATATTGGGGTCAAACCATTAACTTTAAACCAATGGGATATGAGTGCTTCTGATAAGGTGCAAAAGGATAGAAGGTTAAAATAACAATACTGGAGTTTTTGGGACCATTAACTTGTGTTCTATTTGAGGGCCATTTATCAGATCAGCCTTCAATGGCATGTGATATATTCCGCACAATTCTAAAATATTTCTCCTATTTTGCTGGTATGACTATTATAACTCGTTGCATAACTTTGCTTAGCCATGGTAGCAATGTTACAAAATTTTGATATTTTAAAAATCAAGTCTGCAATTTATCCCATCAGATAAAGCATAAAAAGAAGTTTAATTTGACACCTAATTCACTTTAATATCTTCAGTATTAAAAACGTTATGGCCATTTTCATACTCGGAAATTCTCACCTTGTTCCCCATTGCCTTTCCATTGACTTAACTCAAAAGCTGTGATCTAGAACAGTCAAAAGCCCATAACTTTCTTAAAAATTAAGAAAACTCAATTAAATTTTCAGTTATTATAGATTGAAGCATTCTGAAACAAATATGAAACAATCTTACTTGGATGACCTGAAATTAAAGCATATAATTAGTTCATCTAATTGTAGCTAATTACAAAATCCAATTACTAGATCTAAACATCTATCCATTTCTTAAGAAAATATAAACTTTTTTTAATTGCCTAAGTGTCCAAATAACATTCACACAATAATCCACAATATAACATGATTTTTAAATCTCATTTTCAGGAATTTATAGGCCAAATGAAAGGAATTTAGTGTTTACTGCCTGTACATTAATGGCCATTTAAATCAACTAGCAAGTGGGTTTCATGAATGAAATGAAATGAATGAAATGTCGGAGCGATTTCTCTTTAGCGACGAAATCGCCCGACATGGATCGATTTGGACTGTCTAGGGAAAAACACGCCCCCCTCTGAAAGGCGGCAAAGTCATGCACACGAGGAGCGGCAGAACTGCAGTGCTGCTCAAGGTAGGTATTGTAACATACCTCTGCCATGATACATATATTTTTGCATCATAAAGCTCTCTTGAGCAGAAATATTTTTAAAATGTTGTTGTAGAATTATAAAGAAATACGGCACAGAAACAAGTCCTTCTCTCCATCTAGTCCACACGATCATCAATCAACCATTTTACACTAATCCTAAATTATTCCTTTTTTATTCTCCCCAATTTCTCTTGAACTCCCTTCATTGTCCACATCACCGAGGATTGGCCAATTAATCTACCAAATTCAACATTTTTGGGATTAGTGAGGAAATGGGAGCACCCAGAAGAAAGGCGTGCAATTACAAGGAGAAAGTGCAAACTCCACACAGACAGCACCCAAGGCTGGGATTGATCTTGGGTTTCAGATGTTGTGAAGCAGCGGCTCTACCAGCTACACCATTGTTCCTAATTACTTGTATATCTGAGAAATGGTCACAGTTCAGCCTGTGGATTGATGCCTATATAGTCCTTTGTACATGAGGATGTTTTTTTTTAAGGAAAGCTTTGGACTACATTCCAAGTCATTGACAGTACGTACTGCAGGTTTAATTGGAATGATTGGATAACCTGCCGTCTTGTTGGGAAGATGAAAGCAGTATACTAATTGTTAAATAGTTAATGTGATAAACTTGCTCCATTCTGCTATTGACCTTTTCTTCCCTCGCAAGTTTTGATTGACCCTTGCAGAAGTTCTTGTCCATTTATGGGTAACCACATTTCCAGGAGGCTGTCCTGGCAGCTTCTGATTGCTTTTGCTTCTGGCAATGACATCAAGCCATGATGTGCCATAAACCTGAAATGGATAATAAAACCAGATCTAGCTCTGTGAGCAATGCTGTGCAATAAAAAAATAAATAGATATAATAAAATTGTCTTAAGCACTGTGTTGCTTGCCTCTGCAGCGTTAAGGCTATCTACGGATAAAGCTAATGACATGAAGGCTGTCACACATGAGGGCTTGTTATTTTTCCAGCTATGTAAACAGATGGATAATCCAAGGGAGTGCTGCAATCTTTGTGATTTATAGGAACACAGGTACAATAAGATTAACAGGTACAATCAGTCTGAAGAAGTGTCTCGACCCGAAACGTCACCTATTCCTTTGCTCCATAGATGCTGCCTCACCCACTGAGTTTCTCCAGCATTTTTGTCTGCCTTCGATTTTTCCAGCATCTGCTGTTCTTTCTTAAACAATAAGATTGTCAGATTGTTTGTCAAGAGTTCATGTCTGATTACCACCAGAAATATCTCTGCATAGATATGACTGTCACCATCGTCACTCATAGGCAGGAGCCTCTATATTTGCTGTACAGCTTTTGCTAGGTTATGGGATTATAGGGTTATGAACCATATCTCTGCTATGGTTTTATCTCCGCCCTTTGTTCCAACCATCTGTCTATCAAACCCAGCCCGCACCTGTGTCCACCTATTGCCTGCCATGCTTTGTCCTGCCTCTACTCTCTTCCAGCTTTCTTCCCATACCCCTACGAACAATCTGAAGAAGGGTGCCGACCCGAAACGTCTCGTATTCATGTACTCCCGAGATGCTGCATGACCCGATGAGATACTCCAACACTTTGTTTCTTTTGTGCAAACCAGCATCTGCGGTTCCTCGTTTCTGCTATGATAATTGCATGGAATACTGTGCATAGTGGAGTATCCGGCATGATATGATGAAGATGATCTGGACAAAGATCTACCGCATTCAGCTGAACAAAACGTTAGAACGGAATCTGATTGATTCCCCATGCTCATACCCAATTTTTGTCCATGCAATTAGAAGATAAATAAGTTTATAGTGTATCACAAAAAGTATTCACTGGCTTCACTAGTTTGAGAGTAATCAAGCATTATTAAACAGCTGCTGGAGGATGGAATTTGGTTCAACATTCTTCTGCATTCTCTCCCCACTCCAGAACTCAATGGATGAATAAACCATTCCAAATCCGTTTAATAATTTGAAAACTTTTAGCTCTATCTACTTCCACATTATTTCAACCATGTACATCATGTTTCCATAATAGGTGAATAAAATAAATGTTATAAATGATGAGAAATTAACAAATATGTTTTGGTGAAGAATGTAAAATAAATGGGCTCTCCATTTAAGCGAAACACAGTGCTGGAGGAACTCAGCAGGTCAGCTATCATCTGTACAAGAATGGATAGGTGACGTTTCGGGTTGGGACCCTTCTTCAGATGGGACTGAAGCAGGGTTTTGACCCAAAACTTTTCCAATCCATTCCCTCCAGAGATGCTGCCTAATCCCCTGAGTTACACCAGCATGTTGTGTCTTGCTCAAGGTTCCAGCATATGCAGTTCCTTGTCTCACTATCTAACCAGTTAGTAGGGTTGTCAGTATAACATTGAGAGGGAAATGAAAGTGAGAAATGATTTTGATATCCAAACTCTCATTGTTCTCAATGCAAGCTAGCATTGAATGAAAGGAAGAGGATTATAAAGTTCCCTGAAGTAGTAGTCAGCCTTGGAATTGGGAACTCAGCAAAGACAGATTAAGATGAACAGTAAAGTTACCGAAAGGTGAGAGAGTTACCGAAAGGTGAGAGAGTGGTTAGTGTGATATTCAACTGGATTGAGCTATGTTGGTACAGATTTGTGAGGGCCAATATACAGGCGCTGTAGGCAATTAGAAGATCAAGTGATGTGATAGCCGATATAACAAGAGGATTTGATGACGGGCTAAGAAAATATTATTGCGTATTCATATAGGACCACAGTGAAACTACACATGGACTATTGCATACAGTTTTGATCTCCTTGTCACAGAACATCTAAAGATTCAGTGGACTATTTCCAGGGATGTTGATTGGCCATTTAAGATTGAGTCAACTCGGATTGTACTCTTCTGAATTTAGAAGAATGAGAAAGATACACCTTGGAAACATACAATATTCTTAAAGGGCTCAACAGCCAGGTTAGGGCCCAGATAAAGGGTTATTGCTGTTTTGGAGGCCAAGAGAAATGTCTTCAAATAATGGTAAATCTTTAGTCGTCCTTAATAGGTTTGTACAGGCTCAGTTATTGTGTTCATTCAGAACAGATCAATAGATTTCTGGTCATCAAAGACATTTGTGCCAGAGGATGTTGTTCAGGCAGGTGTAATAAAAACATTGAAAATACATTTGGACAGGTACATGGATAGAAATGTTTGGAGGGATATGGATCAAACACCGGCAAATGGGCCTCTTGGTTGGTAGGGAAGAGTTAGACCGAAGGGCCTATTTCTGTGCTGTATGACTCTGTGAAGAAAATCAACGGTTCTTTATTATCATTAGTACAGTGATTTTTTTCAAATACTTCTAGTTCAGTATACATGACTTTACTTCAGTATTGCCTATATTGTGCTTATATATAAGCATAATCCTCAATTAAGTACATAAATAGTCTACTGATGCCATATTAGAGATTGGCCAGGTTTGGCCCTATTTTCAAAGTCCAAGTTGCTTTAAGTGCAGCTGGCCATAAAGACCCGTTGTCCTGGTGATGTTGCAGGGCGGGTCTGGCCAAGCGAAGCTGTCGGTGTCCTCCTTTCAGAGGCTGTATGGATAGGGCTGCAAAATAGTGCTGAGGTAGATGATAAGTCATGATCAGGATGAATGACGAAGCAATCCCCAAGAGCCGGATGCCCAACTCCTGCTCCTATTTCTCATGTTCTATGCCCAACATAGAGCAGTGCATCAAGTGAAGATGGATTTTAGGATAAGACTGAGAAAACAAGAATGATAAAGATTTTGAACACACTGAAAAATTGCTCTTCTACTCCCTATATATTAGACTCAAGACCCAGAAGACGGATGGAATGTTTCATTGGAAGTGAAAAATATATATTGTGTATAAATGTTTCAACTTCCGTGAAGAATGCTGCATTCCTTGTGGATGTGGAAGGCAGTTCCATACATAATAGCATTAGTTAAACATTTCATCTTTTTTCATCTGTGATTTTTTTTGTTCAGATGGAGTATCATTTTAATAGTTTCCGTATGAATATATAGAAAAATTGTCATCAATGTTTTTCAAACAAAAATGTACTACCACAAGAAATCACAATTTAATTTAATTTTAAGATACACTGTAAACATCTTTTCAGCTTTAAAGTGACTTGGTGTCTTTTTATTTTTAGACCCAGCACAGCTTTTAAGTATCAAATTCCAATCTACTAAATCGCGTGGAAGATAACATTTTTGTCTTTTCTATAATTATGTTATGCATTGTCATTTATTTATGAGAATTTCCAGATGCCAAGGAAGTGTGAATCGTGTAAAATTGACTCCATAATAATCTTCTGACATTTATTCCTGATGTTGCAAATAGTGCTTCAACAAATTGTTGAAACTTGCTTTAATAACATCTGGATGCTCTCAAGAAATGGAGCAACATGGAGATTAACTAATATAGTGATCATTTTTCATTTTGAGCTTGAGTATCTAGTATTGTGCTGAATGATCCATTGTTTGTGTTTAGCAAACACATTGATGTGACAACCTTATCTGAAAAAGACTAGTGAAGTTTTAGGGTGGCTCTGTGGTAAAGTTGCTGTCTTATAGTACCAGAGGACCCGGGTTTGATCCTAACTACAGATGCTGTCTGAACAGAGTTTGTACATTCTCCCTGTGGGTTTTCTCTTAGTGCTCCGGTTTCCTCCCACAAGATGTATAGATTTGTAGGTTAATTGGCTTTGGTAAATTGTAATTTGGCCCTGGTGTGTAGTGTAGGATAGTGCTAGTGTACGGAGTGATCGCTGGTTGGCGTGGATTCGGTGGGCCGAAGGGCCTGTTTCCACGCTATCTCTAAAGTCTAAAGTATAGTCTAAAGTTTTACATGGTGTTGTGGCCAATATTTATCATTTAAGTAACATCATGAAGCAATGTCAAATTATCTGTTTATTTTTTTTCTTCTGTTTGCTGACCTGGTTCTTGCATTACAGTAGTGACCAGATTTTAAAAGTTTTTAAAAACTCTCTTCAGTTAGACACAGAAATTGCAGCTGTTCATTTGCGAAACAAGACACATAATACTGGAGTAATTCTGCAGGTCAGGCAACATCTCGGCGGGTCAAGCATCGGTCTGAAGAGGGGTCCCGATCCATAATGTCACCCAACAGTCTGAAGAAGGATCACAACCTGAAATGTCACTTATTGTTCTGAAGATGGGTCCGGGCCCAAAATGTCACCTATCTATTTTCTCCTGAGGTGCTGCCTGACCCGCTGAGTTACTCCAGCACTTTGTGTCTTTTTTCGAAAGACCAAAGTTGTTTCTTTCCAAAGGGAAAAAAGGTTTTTTTGCACACGATTGCAGGATTAATTTATGGGAACCGACTCAAAAGTCTTACATCCCTGCATCAAAATCCAAGGAAACAACTACACAAATAAAATCACAATAAAATAAGCCACATTGACAAGCGTCGAGGATCTGAAGTTCTGCTTGAATTCAGGATGTGGTTCAACCTGCAACAGCAAGAAATCAGTGGGAAAAATGTCTCCAAGTTTATTTTTGGTGAATGGAAACAGCAGGAAGTGTGAACCATGAGCACAAACGGTCTTTGTGCCTCCTTGGATCAACCCTCCAAAAGTACATGGATTTTCCTTTCATCTGGAGTGATTTGTGGGAAGTATTTCTTTTATTGCACATTCATTTTTAATGATGGAATTTTTAAATATCTGATTCATCCTGAAGGATTGTATTTATTTTTGCTGACAATACTTTGTTGAAAGGCATTTAAAAAAAAAGCTTTTCATTTATATTTTTGTTTTTTAATTAATCTTCAAACATTACATTAATGCCTCCTATTTTTTAGCATTCTCCTGCAGTGTGTGCAAACTGGAGAAGCAGGTGGCCTGTTGTATAATCAATTTCTGGTAACTTTACAAAAGCAACCAAGGATAAATCTTCTATCAGTTTGATTTATTCTTTCGCTCTCTGTGGGAAAAATGCCTGGCCTCTATTTTGTACTTCGCCCGGATAAGGATTTGATTGAGTCAAGGAGCTCAGTTACAAGATGAACTGTAGACTTGAATCAGTGGTCCATTAATTTGAACTAATATCTTCCAATTCAATAAACTGGATTGAAAAAAGTAACTAGATTATTTACCTAACAACATTTGGGGTGCAAATAAAGTAAAGCTCTCAACTCAAAAATATAAACTAAGTGTTCTCAGGTTTTACGTTTATATGCTGACTTAGATAAACACAGCATTTATTTAAGTCAGCAAATAAATAATTGCGGACTCATTTATTTAGTAATACATTTCCTTTTAGGATGTCATTCTTTTAATGCTGTGTATTTTATTCTGAGCCGTGATACAGCATGCAATACTTTAGACTTCATATTTACAGGAGAAAGCATGCCATCTCAAGGATGTACTTGTATTTCTATTGTGCATTATATTTCCAAACTTCAAACGACATTTGGGAAGGTACGTGGATAGGAAATATTTAGAAGAATATATGGGCCAAACTCAGGCAGGTGGAACTAGTGTAGATAGGGCTTCTTGGTTGCCATGGGCATGTTGACTGGAAGGGCCCGTATCCATGTTTTATAACTATGACTCGTAGATCTACAGAATTTGAAAATAATAGAGACAATAAGACCAAAGGAAGAAATATAGGATGAAGATTTCAGCTGTGGTTCCAGCGGATGACTAAATGAAGGGCGCAAACAGGACTGTTCCTTCATTAACTCCTTGAAACTCTTGCCAATTGAGTCGTGCATTAACGTGGAGCAATATTTTGAAAATATTGAATCAATAAAACAATATTTAGGGCAAATGCAGAGTGGTCTTTTAAAGAATCTTAATTTTAAAGATTGTAGTCAACAATTGTTTTTTGTTGGCTTTTTGATGGCATCAAGGCAGCAAGATGTTAATAAATTATACATTTCTTGTGGCAAAAGAGACTGCAGATGCATGCATCGGAAGCAAAACAAAATCTCTGAAGGAACTCAGCTGGTTGAGCAACATCTGTGGGGGAGGCGAGGAACTGTTGATGTTTCGGATCAAAACCCTGCATCAGGACTGAGAGTGGAGAGGGAAGATAGCCTTTATGAAGAGGAGAGTGGGGGGGTGAGACTGAAGCCAATATATAATCGGAGGATAGGTGAAGGATGATGAACAATTGGAGTTGGGTAAGGGAGGTGGTGGAGGGGGAGAAGCAGATGGGTGTTATGTGGAAGCAGACAAGGGGAACATTTGTGTTTTGTTCTTTACGCAGGCTTTTCAACCTGAAGAAGTGGAGAATTAATTCTTGCACTTCTGACGCTAAGCCTACCAAACTTTATTTTACTGAACCAAGATAGGAAAGCATTGGGAGGTTACAATTTGGAAAGCTTGAGAAAGGAGTCTTGTAAAGTATGAGTGATGGTATCTTTACGTTGAAAGATGATGATGCTTGTGCAAAATTAACATTGGGCATCTTTTAAAAACAAAACCGAAATCCAAGTGTTAAGTAGTTTTGATTGATTGAAAGACACAGCATGTACCACTGAGACCACGCCACCCACTCCTTCAATGATATCCCACTTTTCCCCTGTAAGGGTGCACCCACACTAAGGGCAATTTACAGAGGCCAATTAACCTTCAAACTCATCTTAGGACAAAAAAAGGAAATTGGAACACCTGAAGAAAACTGACGTGGCCACAGGGTGAATGTGCAAACCCCTCATAGACAACACCTGATGTCAGCTTCTCAGACATTACAGCTATTATAATGGTGTATGAATAACAGTATAAATGTTGAATTTTTAGAAATACAAAACCTGAAATTATATGAGAGTATGAGGAATTGTTGCTAATGATTGGCAATATTATAGATGGTTGAATTTAAGAAGAGGTCAAAATTAGGAAAGTGCACCCTAGTCTGGCAGTGCTATCTTTGACTTGTCCTACCGCTAAGCTGAACTGCCCCTTGGAGATTGACTTCAATGAATTTATCCATCTCTATCTTGTGTGACATTGGAGTATGACTCTTGCGGTTCATGATATCATATTTTTCGATATACATTGCAGCTTTGTACTACATGAAACTACCTTTCGTTCTATTTATATTCATCCTCTTTTATGTGACTCCAAAGGTATTTCATCGAAAATGTCTCTGATTTTTGTTTTGTTAAAAATATATATTTTAAAAAGAATCCAATAACAGAGCCTGGAGCTGTTAGTGTAGAAACTTTGAAAGGAGCAGAAAGGTTTAACAGACAAAGAGCATGAAGGTCAAGAATTTAAATTATATCTCTGAAACAACAATAACTTAGCCCAAGCTGAAGTGTATACTCCAATTCTGGCTACAATCATAAGGCTGTTTGTTAAAACTTTGGAGAGGTTACATCTGATATGTCTTTGAATAATTGTGGGATTGAAGGAATGTACTTTTAAAAACATAAGAATGTGGGAAATGGAAGCGGAAGTCAGCCAAAAAAGGAAGTCAAGACTGCTGCGCAGTTGAATAAAATCGTGGCTGATTTGATCTTAGCTTCAACACTATGCCCATCCTCCCCTAACCTTTAACTTGTTTCTAGTCTAAATATGTCTATCTTGGCTTGCGATTCAGCCTTCCCAGCTTTCTGGGCAGAGAATTCCAAAATAACCATAACCCTTTGAGAACAGCATAATGATGCAGGAGTTGCTGCGTTGTAGTGCCAGAGACCCAGGTTCGATCCTGACTATGCATGCCATCTGTACGGTGTTTGGTCTCCCTGTGACCGTGTGGGTTTTTTCCGGCTGCTCCAGTTTCGTCCCACATCCCAAAGACGTACAAGTTTGTAGGTTAATTGGCTTCTGTAAATTGTCCCCACAGTGCAGGATAGTGCTAGTGTATGAGGTGATCGCTGGTCGGCACATACTCAGTGCGCCGAAGGGCCTGTTTCCATGCTGTATCTCAAAACGAAAGAAAAACATTCTTCTTCTATCTCTTAAATACAAGGCAGAAATGATAGTCAATCTCTTAAATACGAGGCAGAAATGATAGTCAATAAAATCACAATTAGGTTCACTGTATGTCAGCCTTCCACTGTGTTCACAATCAACAGAATCAATAGCCAACGGTCGGGAAATTGGCCATGCTTTATTCTAAGACGTAGTCCCCAATTCTTTTTTTCTGCCTTTCTTTTCAATTCTTATTCTTTCCTATTGTCCAGGTGTTGCATTTCAGATACAAGTGCAGGCTGGTAGATTAATCGGCCACTGTAAATTTGACCTCTGTGCAAATGAGTGGTAGAATCTCTGTTGTTGATGAGAATGTGGGGAAAATAAAAATAAATGGAATTAATGTAGAAGGGTCTGTATCCAAGCTGTGTGCCTTTTTAACAATGGTCAGGTAGAACAAGTCCAACCCATATCCACATCCACAAGCCATGTCAAAGATCACATGTCTGTCCACAAATTGCCGCTATGTTTAAAGTACAATGTTGATAACTCAAGCTGCAGGGTAGTATTAGTTGTGCACAACATTCTGGGATAGAACTTGACTGCTTAATCTTCTAGCCAAAATGTTGTTGTGAAGTGTTTTGGTGATCAAAGCTTGCATAGAAGGAGAAGATGCTTGTGACGATACTTGAAATCCTCCAACATTAACAATCCAGCCTATTTACTATCAGAAATATGCACATCGAACCAAGAAAGATAATTCCCATTGAAGAATAGTTGAGTGGTTTAAATCTCAAAGACTATGGAAAGCGAAAGAAGGATGGTTGAAGATATTACACAGCCATTAATTAGTTCTCAAATCAATGCACTTCTATTCGAAATAAGATCGTTTGCTCACATTCATTTTAATTAAGAGCCACTAGCTGAATTTGAGTCTCTTTTGTGATGTGAAATACTAATGCCTACCCATTGCCTAACCAAATCTCTATAATGAATGTCAACTCTGGATGCTTTGAGTGGTTTGAAAAAAAAGCATAGTTTTGATTTCTTTTTAAGGTTAAAAATAGAAAAGAGATGAACTATTTGCGAACGATTCTGTGAAAAATCACAAATCATTTGCAGTAGAGTTTCCCTGCTGAGGATAATTGTGTTTTGGGAAAAAGCAGTTCCAACATACTTTCCTTAAAATTCAAAGCTGATCATTATCCAACACCAACAGTGAAAAGTTTCTGCAGATGACAGCCCACACAAGTAGCATAAAAAGCACAGCAGCCTGTATTTTTTGTTAGATTTGTTTCTTGGTTTGTCTTCAATGAACAATAAATGTTGTATTTAACATAATTATTTTGAAGGTGTCAGCATACAAACAAAATATATTTTTTTAGTGGTGACAAGTATCCTTTGCTTTTTCAAAAATTCCTTTTTTTCCCTTAACTTATTTTGCAAATATTTTATCATACCTTATCCAAGGTTGCTTATGTCATCAATGTTGGCACACCCTTAAAACATGAGGTGTTATTCAGACTTTAGAGATGCAGCATGGAAACAGGCCCTTTGGCCCACAGAGTCCTGCTCTGTCACTTTCTCATTAGCACTATCCTACACCCTAGGGGCAGTTTTACAATTTTACCAAAGTCATTTAACCAACAAACTTGTACGTCTTTGGAGTGTGGGAGGAAACCGGAGCACCCAGAGAAAACCAACGCGGTCACAGGGAGAATGTTCAAACTCCGTACAGACAGCACCCATTGTCAGGATTGAACTCGGGTCTCCGGCGCTGTAAAGCAGCAACTGTAATGTTGCACCACTGTGCTGCCCTATTTGCACCTAATTTTCCAGCAGGGAACATTGGATAGCAATCAAGGCATTGGATAGCAATCAAGGTACCACTGATTATTTTTGCTTAACCCATGAGTATTTAAGCCTTTTGTGGCACCATTAGCGTTTGCCAACTGAGATTGTATATATTTTCTCTGGAGCGTCAGAGGATGAAGGAAAACCTCCTAGTTTGTAAATGGTTTGCAAATAGTTAATCTCTTTCAAGGGAGAGGGAGAACGTAAGAACTCCGTACAGATAGCACCCTTGTTCTTGATTAGGCAGGGCATCAAAGACTATGGTGAGAAGGCAGGATAATGGGGCTGAGAGGGAAAGATAGACCAGCCATGATTGAATGGCAGAGTAGACCAAGCTGAATGGCCTAATGGCTCCTATGTCTTATGGTGCTGAACTACTTAACATTATTGTTGTTAACAACCTGTGGGCAGTAGTAAATGAGTTCACCAGACCTCCACATATACATCAGCGCAAAAATGTACTGGTCGAACAACTTGACAAACAATGACCTTTAATTAAATCGAGTCAATAGTTCAGGACAAATTGTTGGTAAGAAATCAATTTAATAGAAATCTGTGATCACATTTAAGTACTGTAAATTTAATTGTGCACTTTTATGTAAAGATTAGGAGAATTTATGTGCGCTAATTTATATGGAAATTGCAACTCACGCTGTCTTGGAGTGCACATGCCATTTGTTTTACTGCTGCACATGGCTTTGGAAATAACTCTGTCAATGCATGGACAAGAGAAGTAACCTTCTCTTGGCACAAACACAAACTTGTGACTTCACCCCTGTGATTGTATTTCATTGTCAAGAACTAGCAGTTACTAATTTGGCAGCTTTTAGCTAGCTACCCAGTGGTGACATGGGCAGTAATTGGGCTTTTTTTTTTGCACTAATAAAAGATTCAGCTGGAACAAAAAATGAGAATGAAAGCAAGAAGAGAGAAATTTCCAGACTGTTGGCTATTGATTCTGTTGATTGTGAACACAGGGGAAGGCTGACATACGGTGCACCTAATTGTGATTTTATTGACTATCATTTCTGCCTTGTTTATACTGCCACGAGTCGTAGCTCACCGTGACTGATGGCTCTCGTTCAGATGAAACGTTGGGATTCAATCCACGCATATCCCATCTATTCGGCTCTCTGCACACAGTGGTCATGCCTATGCAGGTCTCCCCTGTGAGCCAAGAGGAAAAGAGAGCTTAATAACCCTGGGGCATGACTGCCGGCAAGGAGGTTATCCTCTGCGCTCTTAGATCGAGTCTGTGCCTTGCAGATTAATGCAATCATTCCTGGAACGGGCAACTGCTACGATTGCAGAAAGAAAAGGGCTGTTCCGTGATTATGTACATTCCATGTTTTTATAAATAGACACTGATCTGCTTGGCTTCCCTTCCAAGCCCCTGCTTAATGAATAGACATGTGCAATACGTAGACAGGTTTTAAGAAATCATGCTTCATAAGAATGCCAATGAAAACTGCCAGGTTTTTCCAGTTATCTGTAGCTCTGATTTATGAATTATCTATGAAGTCATGGCATGTAACTGTGCCGCCTCTGTACCAAGCAATGACTGCATCCAAGAAGAAAGAGCAGACTATCTACTCTTGATGTTACAATGTCCAAGTTCCCCACTGTCAATGTCCTGGGAACCACCGTTGGTCAGAACCTCAAATGGAACTCAAACTTCTGAAGAAGGGCACAGACCCGAAACGTCACCTGTCCATCTTCTCCAGAGATGCTGTCTGATCTTCTGAGTTACTCCAGCAATTTGTGTCATTTTTTTGTAAACCAGCATCTGCAGTTCCTTGTTTCTTTTCAAATTGACCAGCCATATTAATGCTGCAACTTCCATTGCAGGTAAGAGATTAGATACCCTGCAGTAAACGACTTGCCTTCTGGCAATCCAAAGCATTAAAGCCATCAATAAGACACAAGGATGGTGCAGCAGTAGAGCTATAGATCTTACAGCGGCGGAGACCCGCTTTTGATCCTGACTACGAGTACTCTTTGTACAGAGTTTGTACGTTCTTCCTATGATCATGTGGGTTTTCTCCGGGTGCTCCGGCTTCCTCCCACATTCCAATGACGTACATGTTCGCAGGTTAATTGGCTTTTGTTATTTGTCTCCAGTGTGTAGGCTAGAACTAGAGTGTGGGGATGATCGCTGGTTGGCACTGACTCAGTGGGCCAAACGGCCTGTTTCTGTGGTGTATCTCTAAATTAAACTAAACTCAAGGATATACGCCATCCTAAATTAGAAAGTTTATCACAGCTTCCTCATCCTTGCCTGGTCCAAAACCTAGAACTTCCTTCCCAACAGTATTGGGAGAAGTATCTTTCCCAGAAGGACTGCAGTCGTTCAAAGTGGCAGCTCAATCGCACTATTGCAAAGAAAATTAGAGATGGCCAATAATTGCTTGTCTTCCCAGCGGTGCCACGTTTCTGTAAAAATTGTGGGCATTTTCCCCAAAAAATTAGTAAAATTTAAAAGACTTGTCTTTGGCTACTCGAGATATTTTATTTAAAAGCACTAAATTAGTCCTATTAAACTGTTTCAATTTTATTAATGACCTGTTCATTGTATTAGTTATTTCATGTTGGCTTCTGAATAAAACAATTAAGAAAACCATATCATGGTGGCTAATGTTAGGACATGAACCAAAATAATATGCTAAAATATTACCAAACAATAGTTTGACATCCAGCACCTGAATTTTTTTAGTTCATTGCAAGATGGAAAAATGAGGTGATAAGTTTTATGGAACAGCTTAGGGTTTGAGCAGTTAAATTATAGTATAGAAAAAATCCCCCAAAAGTGCAGAAGTAACTGAGCGGGTAATGACAGCATCTCTGGAGAACATGGATAGATGTCGTGTCGGGCCAGGACCCTCCTTGTCACTAAGTTATAGTTAGGTATGAGGAAGGCGTTAGAAATGAAGGAATGGAGAAATCTCGAAGGGCTGATGAGCTGGAAGAAATCGTAGAAATAAGATCAGAAGATAGGAGTTGGGGCTGTGAGGAGGGTGACTACTTTGGTAAAGAACGTAAACAAAGATGGGGGAAGGGGGGGGGGGGGTGGGTGGTCAGTGTGGGTTAAAATTCAGACATTAAAAAAAACCAGTGCAGGTTATCATGAAATAGTGAGCAAAAATAGCTTTATGGCAATTACAAGGGTTCTGGTTCAGATTTGCCAGGATGTGATTGGAAAAAAACTGGAAACTTGAAAGAAAATTATTTAGGCATGGCACACTGCATAAAGATATTAAAGCAGTACAAATCCATCCTTGGTCACTTGCACTAAACTGCAGGTATTCTTCTGAATTATTTTTTAAAACAAAAAGTACGGCACACATGCTATTAACGAGTTTTTTTACTTTAGACTTTAGAAATACAGCGTGGAACCAGACCCTTCGGCCCACAAAGCCTGCACCGACCAGCGATCACCCCATACACTAGCACTATCCTGCACACTAGCGACAATTTAGAGTTTTACCGAGGCCAATTAACCTACAAACTCTGTTCAAATTATTTACAATTATTCTGGGCCTTAAAATGAGAAATCCAGACATAAGATTAAATTGAAGGGATTTTAAAGAGAGCAGAATAAACCCATTTATATAGAGAATTGTGGAATGCACCACTGGAGTTAAGGATCGAAGCAGTGACGATATTGATATTTGCGAGAAGATTGGTTAGGTGTTTGAAGATAAAGTATGGGAACACGGAGGATTAAGAAGACATCTCTTGTGGAAGATCAATAGCAATACAACCTGGTTGGATTCAGGGGTAGGTTTCTGTATTGTAGCTGCTATGTAATTGTGTGAAAAAAGAAACATATCTAGTTTTGAGCAAAGTGGGCCAGGCAGCAAATGTGGAGGGAATGTATAGATGATATTTCGAGTCGAGACCCGTCTTCAGTCTGATTATACTGGGGGGTTGGAGAAAGCTGGAAAAGAGAGGTGGGGATGGAATAAACCTTGGCAAGTGATAGGTGGATACAGGTGAAGGGGTTTTGATTAGCCGACGAGTAGAGTAAGTGAATTTATATTTCACTCTCCTTATCTGACATCCTTTTGTCTTTTCATCTCTAGCCTTTGTCACTTACTCCATCTAGCTGTCCATCAAAATCAGGAGAACTGTTCTCCATTGACCATGGAATGGTACAGCACAGGAAGAGGCCTCTTAGGCCCACAATGTTTGTGCTGAACATGTAATGCATTACAGTTCCCACCACTCTCTGTGCAAAAAAAACTTGCCCCTCACATCTCCATTAAACTTTCTCCCTCTCACCTTGGAGCTATGCCCTCTAGTGTTGGACATTTCCACCCTTTGGAAAAGGTTCTGACTGTCTACCCCATCTCATTATTTTATATTCTTCTATCAAGTCTTCCTTCAACCTCTGACATTCCAGAGGAAACAATCCGAGTCTATCCAACCTCCCCCTGTAGCTGAAACTCACTAATCCAGGCGGCATTCTGGTAAACCTCTGCACCCTCTCCAAAGTCGCTATGGAGTCTCTACATCTTTCCTGCATTGGAACAACCAGAACTGCACACAATATGCAATACTTAATCTAGGGGAACCACAGTGAGTCTGTTTGGACATTATCACCAGCAATTTGTCCTGGACCAACTCCATTGAAGCAATGGCCAAGAAAACACACCAACGGCTCTACTTCCTTCGAAAGCTAAACATTTTCACCAACTTCTACAGATGTGCCTAGAAAGCATTTTATTGGGATACATCACAATATGGTTTGGGAACAGCTCCGTCCAAGATCACAAGAAATTGCAGAGAGTTGTGGACATAGCCCAGACCATCATGCAAACCAACCTCCCTTCCATTGACTCTATCTATACTTTGCGTTGCTTCGGTAAGACCACCAGCATAATCAATGATGAGTCTCACCCAGTTGCTCCCTCTTCTCCCCTCTCCCATCAGGCAAGAGATACAGAAATGTGAAAACGCATACCTCCAGATTCAGGGACAGTTTCTTCCCAGCTGTTATCAGGCAACTGGATAATCTTCTCACCAGCTAGAGCGGTCCTGACCTCCCCTCTGCCTCATATACCCTTTTTCCTGTATCTGTGTACTGCGGACTGCTTTATTGTAATCATGTATAGTCTTTTCACTGACTGGATAGCACACAGCCAGAAAGCTTTTCACTGTACCTCAGTACACGTGACAATAATAAACTAAACTAAACATAACAGTCTTGCTAGTGCACATTGAGAGCCAATCTACCGTGCATTTGAGTGGAGTATGGAATTATTTGGCTCTCTCTCTTGTATGAATTAATGGATTGAATCCCATAGAACAGTGGCACCAGAGATAATCTAAGCAGAAATTATGTTCTAGTTAACAGCAATATCTGCATTTTAATCCTGAAACAATATATTTGTGAGACGTACCCAAAGCATTTCAGGTGTCACACCTGCCTGTTCAAACGTGCCTGTTCAAAGACAAATATAAACAAGAGCAATCAGCTCCAATGTTTAGAGACATGTTTTACTTGCCTTTAGTTTAGAAAATACAGCATGGAAACAGGCTCTTCAGCCCACCAAGTCTACGTCACACTGTTTGATGTCATCCCACTTTCTCATCTACCCCCTACGCATTAGGGGCAATTTTACAGCAGCCAATTAACCTACAAACCTACACGTCTTTGGGAAGAGAGAGGAAAGTGGAGCACCCGAAGGAAACACATGTGCTCATAGAGATGGACAAACTCCGTACAGATAGCGCACGGGTCTCTGGCGCTGTGAGGCAACAGCTCTACCAGCTGTGCCACTGTAGCGCCCATATGGCTTGTAAGAAAATAAAAACCTCGAATTCTGCAAGAATTGGGAGTACAAGTTCTGAAAAGAATTGTAAATGCACTAAACAAGTTTCGCTTTATTAAATAAAGGCTACTTTCTGTGATCATTTTCTGTAAAATGCTCATTTATATAGACGGTGATTTACAGAGGTGATGGTTGGACTCCATTCCAGATACACACACACTGGCATGTTGGTAGTTCACTTAGAAAGCATAAATAAATAAAATGTCTTGATTTGCCACAATCAAAACCAGCGTTTATAAAGAGGTGGATGCCATAATCTCTTAAGCAGTGATACTGCTGAAGTATTTTGAAGAGCTCTTTTGTACGTGCATTGGTTGTTCTGCTCCTCCATGAAAAGATGTCACTGTGGGGTTACTGCTAAAACTGCACGCAAAGTACATCAAATGGCTGTGGTGTGTGCGGCTTTCTGTTTGAAACATTCTCTGTGTTTCCCAACTGGGTGCCTGGCTCAATGGAATGACAAAATAATGCAACAGCTGCTGCAATTCTTTACCTCTTTCATTTTCATGTTCAAATGTTATCACATGCCAACAATGTACAGGATGCTCAGTGTGATATGCCTTTTGGGAGAAGCTTTGTATTTTCCTTTTTAAGTAGGCCCTGTTTGACTTTTACTTGACTTTACTGATGGATTCAGAAAGAGTATGGAAAATCACTCACAAACATTTGGCTCAAATGTAATTGTCTTACTTAGAAAAAAGTGACAACTGTATCCTTGGTTAAGATACTATCAAAAATGCATGCACGTGTGTGTGTTAAGTCTGGTGCTGTACTGCCTATTTGCATGTTCTATATTTGCTGTTTCCCTTCATTCAGGTTTGCTAAGACCTACAAATGTGGCCAGTTTGCATTCAGTGTCTTGATGAAAAATAAGTGGAAGTTGGCATTTCTGTGTAAAATTACATTGAAATACTTATGGATGGACACAAAGTACTGGAGTAACTCACGGGTGAGACAGCATCTCTGGAGAAAAAGGATGGTGACTACGGGTTGGAACCTTTCTTCAGACTCAGTATATTTCAGATTCAGAATAAATACGCATTTATTTTTAAAGAGCAGAGGTTTGAATTGACTCAGCATTCAATACGTAGAATCAGCAATTAACAAGGTAGATGAAATGATAAAGTAGCAAGTCATGCGGTGGAGTTTGAGACAAATGCCTATACTTAAGTAGTTTACCTCACCTGGCATTTTGATGTCTGTTCTAGTCATAATAGAATGTGGGAAATCAATGTTGTGCCAAAGGACTAAGTGATAAGTTTACAGGACTCTGCTATGCGGAACAATTCTTCACAGACTTAAAGGATCGGTGGACCTATTCCTGTTCCTATTTTCTAGTGTTCTGATAATTTCCAAGCTTTGTCAGAGGTGATTAAAGCTGGAGGTCGACCGTGCATTGGGGTTACGGTTGGGGCTAGTTGTACATTTGTTGTGGAGTTTGCACATTCTCCCGGTGACCGTGTGGGTTTTCCACGGCTGTTCGGTTTACTCCCACTCCCCAAAGACATGCGGGTCTGTCGGTTAATTGGTCTCTGTAAGTTGCCGCAAGTGTGTAGGGAGTGGATGAGAAAGTGGGATATCATAGAACTAGTGTGAACGAGTGATTGTTTGTCAGCATGGACACATGGAAGGTCCTGTTTCCATGCTGCATCTCTGAATAAACTAAGTTAATTGATTTTAGGGTATGGGGAAACAGATTGTGAGAGGATGTTAAGGGGCCTTTCTCACCCAGAGAGAAGTTAGAATCTTAAGCTGTTCATTCATTAAAAGGGAAAGACTGAGAGGGGATCTTGTAATTAATGGAATGGTAATGATAAATCTGGAATATTACCTCAAATTTAATTCAAATTAAATTGGAGCAGTTGAATAAGAGAACAGTTCGAGCTGATATAGAATGTTTGGAAGTTCTTTGCATGGAATAGAAGTTTATAGGGACACCGCTACCAGCCTTGGAGGGCATCTACCACACACGGTGCCTCAGGAAGGCCGTCAGCATACATAAGGACTCCTCTCACCCTTGTAATGGACTGTTTGAACTACTTCCTTCCAGCAGACGTTACAAGGCCTTCTACGCCCGCACTGCCAGACTCAGGAACAGCTTCATTCCCAGAGCTATAGCGGCTCTGAACCGGCCCTGCTGAGTACCACCCCCCCCCCACCCCCATGGACTGTCTCCCCCGGCCTCGCACTTTAGTCTGTGTTGATGTTACTGGTCAAATGTCCGTTTTTACAAACCTTGTTCTCGAGGGTTGCTAACCGAAATCTCGAAGTTGCAATCCAAATCTCGTTGCACTTATGTGTAATGACAATAAAAGATATTATTATTATTATTATTATTATATTATTATTATAATAAAATTGTCATATAGTTTTGCGTTTGGTTAAAATAATATCTGGAATCATTAAAGAAGCATTTGAAGGCTGTCATCTTTATCTAAGATAAGCAGCCTTGGTTATCTGCAGTGTTCATTCTTCTTTGTTCATTTCTATATTCCAAGGCTGATAAAGTGCATTAGGCTCAATAAAATCCTGCAGCAATGCCCGATATCAAGAAAATAAAGCGACTGAGATGTTTAGTTTTGATAACTAGTCAAAAAGTTGAAAATCGAGCTTGGGATAAAACGTGTATTATGAGATTAATATAAAAGTGCAGGGTGACACTTAGAAGAAAGTATTAAAGCAAAGAGTGGTCATGAAATATCACTAGCTAGCAGGATAAGGGAAAACCCGAGAAGGCATCATAAGCATTTGGAGCAATCTGTGTGCAGAGATAAAAAATGGTGGTGTAGAGGTAGAGTTGATGTCTTACGGCGCCACAGACCCGGGTTCGATCCTGACTGCAGGTGCTCTCTGTACGGAGTTTGTACGTTCTCCCTTGACTACGTGGATATTCTTCGGGAGCTCTGGTTTCCTCCCACATTCAAAAGGCATGCAGGTTTGTCGGTTAATTGGCTTAGGTAAGAATTGTAAATTGTCCCTCCTGTGTAGGGTAGTGATAGTGTGTAGGGATCGCTGGTTAACACGGAAACGGCGTGCCAAAGAGCCTGTTTCTGCGCTGTATCTCTAAACTAAAATCAACTAATTTAGGACTGAGATGAGGAAAAACCTTTTCACCCCGAGAGTTGTGAATCTGTGGAATTCTCTGCCACAGAAGGCAGTGGAAGCCAATTCACTGGATGTATTCAAGATAGATTTGGATATCTCTCTTAGGACTAATGGAATCAAGGGATATGGGGAGAAGGCAGGAACAGGGTACTGATTCTGGATGATCATATTGAATGGCGGTGCTGGCTTGTGGGGCTGAATGGCCTCCTCCTGCACCTATTTTCTGTTTCTATGTTTCTAATAGAGGTGTAGTGAATGAGTGAATTAATAAAATAGTGAATGAGAGGATGAGAGGAGATTCACCAGGGTGTTACCTGGCTTGGAGAGTTTTAGGTACAAGGAGAAACTAGAGAGGCATGATCTGTTCTCCTGAAAGCAGGGGGGTTAAGAGGTAACATGACTGACACATTTAAAAATACGACGGGTATGGATAGTGTAGGCTGGTGTATATTTGGACTTCTCTGCCCCAGTGGGTCATAGGGGCTGGATCATGAGAAGTATTTAATAAAATACGAATAAATATTTACTAGATAGGGTAGACAGTCAGAACCTTTTTCCCAGGATGCAAATGTGAAAGGCATGGCTTTATGGTGAGAGGGCAAAGTTTAAAGGAGATGTGCGGGGCAAGTTTTTTACTCAGAGTGATGGATGCCTGGAACAAGCTGCCAGGAGTGGTTTAGTTTAGTTTAAAGATACAGTGCGGAAACAGGCCCTTTCGGCCCACCAGGTCTGCGCCGACCAGCGATCCCTGCACATTAACACGATCCTACACCCACTAGGGACAATTTGTACATTCACCAAGCCAAATAACCTACAAACCTGTACGTCTTTGGAGTGTGGGAGGAAACCGAAGATCTCGGAGAAAACCCACGCTGGTCACGTGGAGAACGTACAAACTCCATACAGACAGCACCCATTGTCGGGATCGAACCTGTGTCTCTGGCGCTGCATTTGCTGTAAGGCAGCAGCTCTACCGCTGTCCCACCGGGACCATGGAGGCAGATACAATAGTGGTGTTCAGGAGGCTTTTAGATGGGCTCATGGATTCTGCTGAGAGTGGAGGGATATGGATCATGTGCAGGCAGATGAAATTAATTTATTTTGGGATGTTCGGCATAGACATTTGTTGACTGAAGGGTCTATTCCTGTACTGTACTGTTCTGTTTTCTATAAATTCTGGGCGTCATCAAGTGAATGCAGGAAAGTACAAGTGTTAAAAGGTTCAAGAGTTGGCTGAGCGAGAACATCAGTGAAGAAAATGAAAGGAGGAAACAAAATGGAACTGCATTGAAGCACTTTTCTCAGTCACCCCAATTATAATGACTGCGACTGAAACAACTAATTAGTGAGTTATTATAGTTTCTAATTATCAGCAACGCTTTGTTGTGTACTCACCATTGGGTCGAAAGATTATAGGCTCGAAATTGCTTTGTTCACTTTTAATGACTTAAACGTTGTTTGTGAAAGTGCATAAAAGTTTAAATCTTCCATTGTGAAGTTGCCAGTTTCAGCACAGTATTAAAAGAAATACCGCAGATGCTAGAAAACTGAAATGAAAATGGAAATTTTGTTTAGTTTAGTTTAGAGATACAGTGCAGAAACAGGTCTTTCGGCCCACCGAGTCCGCACTGACCAGCAATTCGTGCACGTTAATTCGTGCACACTAGGGACAATTTTACATTTATACCAAGCAAATTAACCTGCAAACATGTACGTCTTTGGAGTATGGGAAGAAACCGGAGATCTCGGAGAAAACCCACGCTGGTCACGGGGAGAACGTTCAAACTCCGTACAGATAAGCTCCCATTGTCAAAATCGAACCCAGGTCTCTGGTGCTGTTATGCCCCTGTCCCACTTAGGAAATCTGAACGGAACCCCTGGAGACTTTGCGCTCCACCCAAGGTTTCCGTGCGGTTCCCAGAGGTTTTTGCCCTCCGGCAACCACCTTCAACTAGCATCACAACCGGCTTAGACTACAAAATTACCAATTTGTTAAACGGAAACCACTTTCGACCATTAGGGAGACTGACAAAAACCTCCGGGAACCGCACAGAAACCTTGGGTGGGGCTCAAAGTCCAGAGGTTTCCGTTCAGATTTCCTAAGTGGGACAGGGGCATTAGGCAGTAGCTCTACAGCTACGACACCATGCCACCCTACGGACATGTAGAAAGAGAAATCAAGTTCAAGTCACAGATCTATCGTGGAACTCACTCTCCCTTTCCACAGATGCTCCTTGACCTGCTGAACGATTCCAGCATTTTCCATTTTTGTTTTAATTTCAGTATGGCATTCATGGTGGATATGTTGCATTTTTTTGCAGCTTTTGGAACTGCACAGCAGGTTCAATCGCTCAAGCCAGCTGTTAAAGGATGTTAGGACAATGCACCTAATACTTGTATAACTGAAGGGATATCTGCCACTGATTGAATATGTGCTGAG
This sequence comes from Raja brachyura, assembly GCA_963514005.1. The sequence continues at coordinate 32,945,537 of OY740797.1, read as the reverse complement.
ATGGTCGAGTGGAGTAGTTCAGTTTAGAGGATTGGCATGGAAAGAGCCCCTTCAGCCCACCAAGTCCACAGTGGGCTCACTACACTAGTTCTATCCTATGCCCTAAGGACGATTGACCTATACCTGCGCACGTCTTTGGAATGTGTGAGGAAACGGGAACACCCAGAGTAAACCCTTGTGGTTACAGTGAGCATGTACAAACTTTGTACATTTACAATAAGTAGATCTTCAGCAACCAATTCATCAGCTCAAAATGTTTCCTCCATCTGATACTGCGATTATGCTGTGGTTAGTTATGCAATTTTAATATCTACAAAAGCAGCACAATGACACAAAGACCCACATTTGATTCTTCCATCGGGTGCTGTCTTTGTGGAGATTGCACATTCTCCCTTTGACCACATGAGTTTTCCTCAGGTGCTCCCATTTCCTCCCACATCGTAAAGACGTACTGTTTTATAGGTTAATTGGCTTCTGTAAATTGCCCCTCGTGTGTGGGTCAATGGATGCGAAAGTGGGATAACATAAAACTAGCGTGAACAGGTCGGTGTGGACTTGGTGGATGACTGTCCTGTTTCAATTCTGTATCTCCAAACTCTTCGATAAAATGATAGCGGTTTTCACCAATTTAACAACATCCGGATGAATGCAGATCTGTGTAAAATGCCTTGAAACATTTTTGAGAGATTTGATTTTGAGGAAGAATTAATGTATGCCTGTATCTTTTGATTGTTATGAGAAATTAATTGAACATTTCTTTCATTTATTAACATCCAGAGCTACAACTCAACTTTGGTAAAGGTGTGTAATGCCACAATTTGTGGACTAGAACCAGATGTTCTCAGTCACAGGTGCAAAAGAAATACACTGTGCATAACTTTACAATTATTAGACCTGAGTAATGAAAATCAATTGGAAGCTAAAATATTTGCCAGGATATTATTAATTTGGGAAGTATTTCAGAATGATTTTGTGTCCAAATAAATTAATTTTATTATTACGGATCTAATTCGATATAGAATAGTGCATTGTGAATTTTTGTAGTTCCACTAATGAGGTGGAATTAATATATATTAACATGTTAAATTTTTAAAAAATGATAACATGCAAGTCCTTAAATCAGATGCTGGAGCAAATCTGTAACATTTAGAGATGATCGTGTGAAAGTAAATTGCATTGCGGCAAATCTTAAGAGTGCAGAGATGGTTTACGAGCACGTTGCCGGGGCTTGTCTGAGCAAAAGACGGTGGTTGGGCATGCTCAGACTGTCTTATAGGTTTACTCCTTGGAGTGCAGGAGGATGAGGGGCTATGTTATAGAGGTGTATAAGACCGTGAGGGGAATAGATAGGGTAGCGCCTCTTTTCCAGAGAAGGGGAATCAAGGACATGGGACATGTGAGATGCAGCTTTTTCACCTGCCAGAGGAGGTAGTTGAAGCAGGTACTATCACAACCTTTAAAATACATTTTGACAGGTACATGCATCGGAAAGATTTGAGGCATATATGGACATAGGTGGGACTAGTGTGGAAGAGGTATCTTGGTCAGCATGGGCTAATTGGGTCATGCTCTATGAATCTGTGGCTCTTTTTGACAAGTTTTGAGTAAAATTTCAGAACTTCTTTAACTACAAAACCCCTGTAAGGGAGCACTGTAAGAAGATAAAACAATGTGAGCTTGTATTTTTACCATTGCACTTACTTTCACTGAGGGCTCTATCTACCAGCTAACCTGAGAAGTGGTCATGTTCACTGCAAGTGTAAGTGGAGTAGCTGCTTTGCACCAGAGCCAAAGCACTGGCAAAGACCTGGGTGTGAAGCAGAGATGCTGTGTCATTTGTTGATGGGTTCTACAATGTCATGCTGAGGTTGTACCTCTTTATCAATAAAAATTGAAATTAATGTGCAGGTCCACCACCGATTTTCTGGCAATTGGTTGTCCAGTCCCCACTGTAATCCAAACAAAATCCCCCCCACACCCCAAGAGTTCCCCCTGAAAATGTGGCAGCTGGGAGAGGCGGCTGATCTCAATCCCATCTGGGCTTCTGCGCCACTCGGCGTTAATAGGCAGTCGAATTTGCTGCCTGCAGCCGGGGCTCTGGAATTCCGACCTGGCCCGAGCTGGCAGATCCATTCGCATAGCTGACCTCTACAGCTGACTTTGCGGGCCGGTATCTCAGCCCCTCTGAGGCTGTGACCTGTTGGTCTGGCAAAACAGATCATAGAGAAAGGCTCTGGAACCAAGGGTGCCAGAAAATCGGTCGTGGACCTGCCGATACCTGCTTTGTTTTTTTCTGAATAACACATGAAAGGTTTGATATTGTTCATTACTTTAATTGTTTCATGTTGAAATTTACAAATATCTTGTTTGCGCAAGGTGAAGACTTGGCTATCTGTGGAAGAGGTGAGCTAGAAGTAGCCTTGCTGTAAATATTAAACCAGGCACACCCAGTTCTCCAAAAACCACTTATTCCAAGTGTCATAGACTAATTTGAGCTGATTGCCTCTCAGTAACGACTCCAAATTCCAAAAAGAAGATGGAAGACACCAGCTGTTTCAAGAACAAATTAGTTTCAAGTTCACCATCAGTTACTTTCATCGACTAGCTGCCGAATACCAATTTTTCACCTGCATGAAACTGGTTGTATTTAATTAGGCAATAATGGATGCTTCTGCTTAATCATTAGTTTGCTAAGATGTTGCAGTGATTGTAATACGACAAAAACACGCTGAATTTATAATGGATGCTGCAACAAAGTAAGATTTAGGTTGCTCCCATTGGATTGAAGTTGAGGCAGAAAAATCTGTGCACTAAATATTTTTTTTATTGAGGAAACTGATTAAAAATAAGAAAATATAACTGAAAGAAATGATGATTTTTAAATAGACCTTCAGATTTTCCACTTCAGTGTATACATCAAGTTACTAATGAGATGTTTTTGCAGAACAGATGATAATTGCACAGACTGCTGTTACTTTTGTATATTACGTTTCAGTTAAAAACAATACAAGACAAATTAAGCTGATAATAGGATAGTAAAACCAAGTTGTAAATGCTGTCATTGCGGTAAGACGGTTCAACTGATGAGGAAGATTTATTAGATAGATACATGGCACTCTTTCATTACGCTATAAAAACACAAGAGGTTCTGAAGGGTTATAAATGCAAAGGAATAAAAGTAGTGGAAGAGAACGACCCAATGTACCCCAACCTCGGGATTAACATTCCCGTCACGCACTGGATACAATTGTGGAGTGCTGCTGACAATTTTTTTCTTTCTATAATGTGGAATGAAATACCAGTCTGTTTCAAGAACAACTACACAAAGATAGGATGTCACTGGCTCCAGACTTAATCTTCTGTTTAATCCTGAAAAGATCAACTGCAGTGTAGTTGTAAAAGTTTCATCACATTAAATGCTCTGTAACATTGTGAATACACAAATAGAACAACATAGGCATTAGGTCACCCATGTTATTGATGCGAGAGTGAGCGAGAGATCTTTCTCGAGGTATTCTCCTGCTTTTAATAGGTCCGGTATTGTTCCTGTCTGTAAAGCCTTGGTTCAGTTTGTAGGAAAATGGGAATCTAAATCAATAGTCCACTTGTTGGGAACAAATGAATTATTCTTACATGAATGTAATGCAGCACTTCCACAGCCCACTGAACAGCTTTGTGAAGGAGATGAACTGTGCAAAATCATCTGCAGCTCTCAGTAATAACGCATTGTGCAAGTTAATTTTTATTTCATATACTGGGACAAGACTCTGTCCTTGTGTAAGAACAACTTATGAAAGGGAACAAAAAGTCATTGCAATGAAACATGATACATGAGAACATCTTAAGTGCGTTTGGGGGATAAAGCACCTCACAGTGTGTTTAACCCTCAGAAGTGTACCTTGCAATGGTACATTTTTCAGCAGATCTGCGTGATTGTGCGGATAGTGGGCTGCAAAGAATTGTGTGACTAAAGTGCTAATTGCTTTCAATGTATTGTGATGTGCAACCTCCCCAGGTGCACCAGACCCGTTCGAGTACTTTACATATGGGTACATTTTGTTCCGTGTGTAAAGTTCCATTTCTTTACCGAGACTAGCATGCTTAACGTAATACAAAAGTAAAACCCTTTTTATCAAATTAATCTAACGAAGATATTTGACTTGACCAATGATGGATGTACGAATACAGAATGACAGTGTTCTCCTTTTTGCTTCTTTGCCTCAAATTAGCTGTGAATCGTAGATTGAAGAGGGATTACAGCTAACAGTGGCACTTCAAGCAGTAGGGCAGGACAAAGCAAGGCAGGACAAAGCAAGGCCGGTAACTGGTGAACTTGGCAAGGGTTTTTTTTGATATGCCGATTGTTGGTCAAAGGCCAATGATGAAAAAAACACGTATGAGCCAAAAGGTTAAGAGTTGCAAATTGTGAAGCTCAAGGATAGAAAAGTTGCGAATTGTGAAGCTGGAGGAAGGAAAATGAAGATGGGAGAGGGGAATAACTGGTGCAAGGTCTCCCTGAGTTGATATGGAGGGGAGTGAGGAGGGAAAGAAAAGAGTTTGGAGGAGAAAGGGGAGGGGGGAAGGGGTTGTTTGTAGACATTAGTTAAAATTGGATAAATCAACTTTCATAGCATTGGGTTGTAAGCTATCCAAGCGGAATATGAGGTGCCGTTCCTATAATTTGTGTGTGGCCTCACTCTGGCAAATATCCTACATTTTATGTGACATCTTTCTAAAACCAAAATAATCTTTCCAGTTTTCCACAAAAAAAATATTTTAAAACATTGTATTTCTGCACATGTTCAATGTGTAAATCGATCTTGTTTGTCACCCATGTACCCTCTGTTATCAGACTTCTGAACAACTCTTTTATGAGCTAGGGTATAGTCCTGATCTTCCAACCTACCTCATTGTGGGCATTGAACTTTTTAATCTGAGAAGACTATATTCTGCACTTATATCTATACTGTGCTGGTACTTCTCTCTACGCTCTACCTGTGTATTTGATCATATTCCAGTATTATCTGATTTGATTGGATAACACAAAAGCAAAAGCTTTCCACTGTTTATCGGTACGTGGCAATAATAAATCAACACCAATATCAATAGCAATAAAAGCTTTGCAGCCAACCAGTGCAAAGAATAAGAATTTAAATCTGGCACTATCGTGGTCCTGTTATATGACGGTAAGGGATGTGGATCGTCACATACTGTCATGGGTTTTGCAATGCAAAGTTGCAGATATTTTACCGATATTATTTAAATGCAGAGTAGAGACGTGTATGCAAATGTGCATCTGTTTAAAAAAAAAATCTGTTGCATGCTTCACTTGCACAAATGACCTTTATTTAGTAAAAGGCATATATCTAAACACGTTGAATGTGTGATTGCGATCTGTATGCAGGAGTGCTTATTCAGCATAGCTCATTTCTGGAGTATGGCAAGGTCTTCTTTATTTCAAGGTGTCCTCTGTTCTTTCATTTGATTGCATTATCTTGCATTCACAATGTTTTTTTTATAAAAGGCAAAGAATCAGCTAAATCTCTGTGCACACGTGTACGTTAGAACAACAGTAGCTATATGCCCAATAGTAAAACATGCAACTCGGGAGACTCTGTCATGGATTTAGGGGAGACCCAGTAGAGCTTCAACATTTTCTGTTCATACATTCACCCTTGTGTCACAAATTCGGAAGTCATGAAAATGATGCAGAAGTGTGTCCACTGTTGTTTACACTGAAGGTGCCTTGTAATTGTGTATGTATACCTCTGATGTATACACTAAAACAGCCCTATAGTTGTGAATGTATATGAATGTTGTATGCACTTAAGGTGCCCTGTAGTTGTCTATGTATTTTATTGCTGTAACCAGTAAAGGTGCCCTGTAGTTCTGTACATATTCCACTGTAGTATGCACTAAAGTTGCCCAATAGTTGTGTATGTGTACTACTGTTGTATACACTAGAGCTGTCCTGCAGACACAATGAACTGCAAATGCTGGAATCTTGTGTAGGGCACAAAGTGCTATTAACTCAGCAGGTCAGGCCCTAAACAACATGAATAGTCAACGTTTCAAGTTGGGACTCTTCTTCAGACTATGAAGAGTCTAAAGGTGCCCTGGAGTTGCGTACGTATTGTACTAAAGGTGCCCCATGGGTATAGAGTCATACAGCACGGTAACAGTCTCTTCAGTCCAACTTGCCCATCGCGAACAAGATGCCCCAGCAACAATGCCACCTGCCCGCGTTTGGCCCATATCCCCCTAAACCTTCCTTCTCCATGAACTTCTCCAAATGTATTTTAAATGTTACTGTAGTACCTGCCTCCTCTGGCAGCTTGTTCCATTTACACTCTGTATGAAAAAGTTGTCCCTCAGGGGCAAATCCTATTAAATCATTCCCCTTGCCTTAAACCATGGTTCTCGATTACCCGACTCTGGGTAAAAGACTGTGCGTTCTATTCTCCACATGATCTTATGAGAAGAATAGAATGCACAGTCTTTTACCCGAAGTAGGGGAAAAGATTCTACTCTTTTCTGTCGATTCTCCTCATGATCTTACACATCTCTATAAGATCATGCCGCCTTCCCGCAAGCTCCAATTTTTTTTACTGCAGTTGCGTATTTATGTTGAACTCCTGATCTCAAATTTAATTTCACTGATTTCATCAGAAGCAGAGTTTGGCCAACATAACCTACCAATGTGCCCTCTAGCAGATACAACAGAGGGTAAATTACTAACCTCACGAGTTTGGAATGAAGTTATGCTCATGGTGTAAAATATAGAATTTTAATAATACCATTCAGTACTGAGGTCCCCCTGACAGATTTGAATAGATTCTCATGAAGCTTATTGGGCTTCCTATTCTGATGATAAATTGTTTCCTTTGTATGTTGTTTAGGATTTTTTTTGTTACAACATTAGTTATCAAAATCGTAGGGAAATAGTGTAGAGTTTCTGTAATACCAGCAGACAGTTGAGTGAATGACAGACCAGCAACAGACATTTCTCTCACTTTAGCTCTTAAGTAAAGTAATGCACTAACTATCTTCATTTGTATCATTCTTTTGTATCTCAGCAACATTCCTAAACTATCTCTAGGTATAGAATGAAAATATGTGTGGGGCTTTGAACTCGTGCAGAACTAAAGGCTGCTAGTTCTCCATGATAGCTTTACAGTCAATGCAATTTTGAAATTGTTTTGTAACATACTTTTCAACAAAAATCCTTTTGAAACGCAAAATTATTTGTTGCTCCTAATATTGTTTCAGCATTTAAAATTGTACTTGAGTGTAATTCAACAAATGACTGAGGGTATCATGTACTCTTGTGATTCCCAACTAACAGGAGAAAAATTTGGCGCTTCAAAGTTTTTGTTCAAGGATTACTGACATTTGAACCTTGAGATGTCCTCCAATGTAACTACCAAATGAGTTTGTTCAATTGCAGGCAGAAGACACTGCTGACTCCTGTGTGCTTTTTCAAACACAGTTAGGGTTTGATAATTTGTAGATTTTGCTCGATGGGAATGCGGGAATGAAAGAGTGACTGGGGTGGCAAACATCCTTGATTATGTTGGCTGCATTATGAAGGCATGGGGAAGTGGAGATGGAGTCATAGGTGGTGAATCTGGTCTGTGTGATGGACTGGGCTACATCCACAACTCTATGCAATTTCTTGCAGATTTGGGAAGAGCGGTTCCCAAACCAAGCTGTGATGCAATCCAACAGTATGGTTGCTGTGGTGCATCTGTAGAGGTTTGTTGTAGGCATTGAAGAAGTACTGTATTTCATCAGTCCCCTGAGGAAGTAGACACGATGATGTTCAATGTAGTTGATCCAGGATAGATCATTGGTTATATTTGCCAAGATACCTGAAGCTCTCAACCATTTAATTTCAACATCTCTTCCCACAAATTCTGCCCAATCAGCTAATCGCTAATTTTATGTAATTAATGCTCAATTAATCTCTGTTTTGCTTTTGCTCCTAGATGTTCCTTAATTTTAAAATACAGTATTTACCTTGCGAGGAATCAGTTGTGATACATTTGCTTAAGTGACTGAGGTAAATGTGGCCAATATACCTCAAATAATTCAAAGACGTCAGGTATCCATGATGGACTAACCAAGAATAAGAAGGAAAGATACAAAATTTAAAAAAGACAAATGAGATTAATGAGGGAGAATGGAATAGAAATGTGTAGAGAAGGAAAGATTAAAAGCTGTGTACTTATTTAATTGCAGTGAATGTGAAATTGAGTAATTGGGACTCCGAGTGGCGTCCCATTATACATTAGTTCTGCTCCAGCCTCTGAAAGATTAGATTGCCACAAACGCTTGCATTCCTTCTGTTAAGGCACCACCTCCAATGGATTGTTATTTGTGCTGCTGTTAGATGGTATTGTACAAAACGGCCCCATTGTAGAGGAAACCAGACGTATAACTGCAAACGGATTATCTGCACTGAATTATCTATTTCTCTCATGCCCATGATAAGAAGGCTCATTAACAGCACATGTTTCTCATAAACCTTGTGGCCATTCCATGTAAAGTTATCTTTACATGCAATGGCCAGCTGGACTTTATCATATCAAACTGCCACAGAATATCATTTAAAGCTCAGTTCCGCCAACGGGAATGATGAGCAATTGCCCTGTTTTGAAATCAATTGGATGTTGCTAAATTAAACTGATTATGGAGAGAGAAAAATACAGCATGGAGGTGGAATTTATATAAATGCACTTTTCATTTCTGGAGCTGTTCCCTTTCCACTGGCTAAGACATGAGCATTGCACTGGAGGAGATGATTGCCACAGATGCGGTCATGGTGTTGAAGGAGACGGCCGCAGGAGGCCTCACAGCAGCCGAGTAAGCATGCTCATTACTTGCAGCCTGCAGCAGCTGCAGGGTACAGTGGCAGGAGGAGTGCTCGGCATTGTGCTGGGGGCGGCCAACCCCCCCAATAGTTTATTGTCACGTGTACCAAGGTACAGTAAAAAGCTTTTTGTTGCGCGCTATCCAGTCAGCGGAAAGACTAAACCCGATTCTAATCAAGCCGTCCACAGTGTTCAGATACAAGATAAGGGAATAACGTTTAGCTCAAGATAAAGTTCTGTAAAGTCCAGTTAAAGAAAGTCTGAAGGGCTCTAATGAGGTAGATGGTAGCTCAGGTCTACTCTCTAGTTGTTGATAGCATGGCTTAGTTGCCTGATAACAAATGGGAAGAAACTGCCCCTGAATCTGGATGCACCAGCAATCCAGTACTACGAGGACACCGAGCCTTTAAGTGAGGATATACGAAATTGCCATATCCCCTATGGCCAAAATCAGATTTAGCGTAGTGCAGAGATACAGCATGAAAACAGGCCCTTCTGCCCACTGAATCCACGCTGACCAACAATCACCCGTACACTAGTTCTAATCCTACACACTAGGGACAATTTACAGACGCCAATTGGCCTACACATCTTTGGAACATGCGTGGAAACTGGAGCAGCTGCTGAAAAACCCATGCGGTCTCAGGGAGAACGTACAGACAGCACCCGTAGTCAGGATTGAACACAGGTATCAGGCACTGTAAGGCATTAACTATAGAGCTGTGCTACTGTGCCACCCTTCTCAGAGACTTGGAAGTTGCAAGATGGCGCCAGTACGTGGCAATTCTCTGCGTGCTGTTCCAGGAGAGGATCTATTGTCTGAAGAAGTCTGAAGAAAGATCCCGACTCAAAATCGTTACCAATGCATGTCTTCAAGAGATGTTGCCTGACCGGCTAGGTTACTCAAGCACGTATTGTCTTTTTCTTTCTATTGTATAAGCGAGTTCGGTATTCCGACTGTGCATGCCCAGGTAATAGGTCATTCGTGATAAACATTCTTGGCAGCTGTGCTTCTGCATGAATACAGACCTGTGTTTCATCCATAGTCAGGGTCGAACCCGGGTCTCTGGAGACCATATACTCAGAATAAAGGATGTACCTTTAGAATGGAGAAGAAATTCCTTTAGTCAGAGGGTGGTGAATCTGCGGAATTGTGTGCCACAGACTGCTGTGGAGGCCAAGTCATTGGGTATTTTTAAGGTGGAAAAATTGGTAGTTACTTAATTAGTAAGGGTGTCCAGGATTATGGGGAGAAGGCAGGAGAATGGAGAGGGAATTAGTCATGATTGAATGGTGCAGTAGGCTCGATGGGCTGAATGGCCTAATTCTGCTCCTATGATTTATGAACTGATTTGCTGGGCCAGATTTTTAAACAGAGAGCGGTAGGTGTCTCTGGAACATTCTACTGGAGAAGATGATGGAATCAGATATGATAGCAGCATTTAAGAAGCATTTAGACAGGCACATGAACAGGCAGGGAATGCAGGAATATAGATCATGAGTAGGCAGATGGAATTATTTCATTTTTGCAGAATAGTTAACACAGACAGTGTAAGCCGAAGGACCTGTCCTGTGTGGTATTATTTTATGGTATATCTTCTAATCTTATTATATCCTAAAGTACTCAAGTCCATGTAATTAAAAAAACTGCAAAAATTAAATACTCACACTGATGGTGAGTTTGTTTTTAATGCAGGATAAGAAATCAATGGTCAGGTTTGACATACGTCATATTTGAATTATCTATTCCGTGCAGTGGAGTAAGTTGTCGGACGTTAAATAACGCTTTTAAGAGGAAGCTAAAATGTACAGGTTAGGGGCCGAAGTGACTGGTATAATCCATGCGTTTGTAGAAAATGGGGTTGGTTAATATTGTTTTACATGATGAACACAGAAAGGCAACAGAGTTCTTTGCAGCTTCAGTATAGACCCATGCATGCATCATGTGCAAATAATCAAATGTGGCTCCTTCCACTATTTCTACCATTTCGTGCTGGGAAAACAGTGAACCGTTCACCCATTTTTCTCTCTGGTACTTTAAACTTACCATTATTTGTGTTGGCTCCAATGCTTTGGGGCATTTGATCAGGTAAAGGGCGTGTCCCACCAGCATGCGACTGCATGCGGCGAACGCGACCTAACGTAGTCGCTTGAGCCGTACAGCCGCGCGGGGCTGGTCCCACTTCGATCGCCGGAGCCGTATGGAGTTGTGCGGGGCTGGTCACGACATCGCTCGGGGCTCTGAAAAACTGACACTGTTCAAAAATCCCGCGCCGCAACGGCCTGTCGGCCTGCAGCCACATTGAGGACGTACGCAGCCCCTCGACGGGCGTACGCAGCGTCCTGACGCCATACGCAGCGTCTGGATGGCGTACGCAGCGTCTTGACGGAGTACGCCGAGCGCGTGGCATTGCGCGATGATGTCACCGCCCGGCGTGCCGTTGCGTGATGACATCACCGCCCGACCCTGTGCGACGTCCAAATTCAGTCGGCCCGCGTCCTGGCCAGCTGATTGGTGAGTATGATACGGGACCAGCTCCATACGGCTCCGCGGTTGGAAGTTGGACCGGCCCCGCGAGGCTGTGTGCCTCAAGCCACCATGTTTGGTCGCGCTCGCCGCATGCAGTCGCATGCTGGTGGGACAGGCCCTTAATACTATACATCAAATAGTTACGTCAAACCCAAGTACAATTGATAGAGTAAAGGAGAAGACACCAACTGCAGAATATAGTTCGCAGCATTCATGTGTACCAATTAATCGACTCTTAGTTTAGCAATACAGTGTGGAAACAGGCTTTTCGGCCTACCGGGTTCACGCTGACAAATGATCATCTGCACACTACACCTGAGGAACAATTTATAGAAGCCAATTAACCTACAAACCTGCACATGTTTGGAATGTGGGAGGAAACCAGAGCGCCTGGAGAAAACCCATGAGGTCATAGAGAGAGTGTACAAACTACTGACAGTTAGCACCCGTAGTCAGGATTGGACCCAGGTCTCAGCTGCTGGAAGACAGCAACTCTACCACTGCGACGCCCCCGAACATTTCGTAACATTTATTCATTAGAATGGAGCATTAAAATTCCTCATTGTGTCAACTTTCCTGTTTCGGTAATCGTAAAGAAAACCCTTTTTTTGTTAAATAAAGCTGAACCAAAAGGAGATTTGGCATTCTGCCGTCAATGCCTTGCTTAGATCACGCATTTGGAAGCTGTCTCTGAAGTGGCATGAAGGCCTAGATTAATCAGCATGTACTGGCAGAGGGCAAAAATAAGCAAGTGAAACTTGAGAAGAAGAATGGTAAGAGACGGAGGAGAAGAAAGAGAAACCTAAAAGGGAATGAAATTGAGCTGCTATATTCTAATGGGGATAATTAGAGTATTCCAACAACCTCTTTGCACTATGTCAAATTTCACACTTTGTAATGAAAAATTTATTGGAGCTGTTTAAATTCTTAAGAACAATAATTTTGCATGTAGAACATGATCTATAAAGAACCGCAATTCTTCCATTTCAAAGTGGACTGAAGTATTTAAGGAGAGGCAGCGAGTTTGCACTTGGCCAAGTTCAACGTTGTATCATCTTTAGAGACTTGTCTGTGATCACATTAAAGCTGTAAAGCATTTAAATTCATCTCTCAACAGGCAATAAGTTTAATAGCTTATGCATTTGCCTATTTTTGGCTGTTTCCCTATAAACAGAATAACGTAATAGGTTACTGATTTGTCTTTACTTGGCAGAACTTCAAAGTATCAGTCACTTCTAGTAGAGGAATGCCAAAGAGTGCCTTTATTTTGCACACAATCTTGTCTTTCAGGTTTGTGATGCAGTATTAATGTTACATGGCTATCATTTTCAATAATGTCTCCTGTGTTTAGATAAATTCATACAAAGCTGCAACTCTTATGCTGTGAGTTTTAACTCATTGAATGAGGAATTCCACCTGCAAGCAACTCTGAAACAATAGAAATGCATTTATTTTTGCTCTCCATGAGAATTCTAGTATTTCCAAACAGAATCAGTTTCATCATGATTCTTTTCTAACACCCTTGGTGTCAAAAACTGTGAAATCAATGAAACAACAAGATGCAATGTAGAAATGGCAAAGCAAAAATATGTCAAATGCCAGAGAGTGGTGGGTACTGCCCAATCTATTACTGGTACTGACCTTCCCACCATCCAAGGAATCTATAGGAGGTGCTGCCTCAACAAGGTAGTCACCATCATCAAAGATCCATACGACCCTGACCACATTCTCACTTCATTTGTAGCACAAGAAGAAGTTAAAGGAGTCTGAAAACTGTCGCCACCAAGTCTAAGAATAGCTTCTTCCCAACAAACACCAGTCTTTTGTACACTACACAAAACTGACTTCAGCTATGAACTATGGACTGTCTTTGGTTGCACTAACTTTGGTGATTTTTTTTGCACTAGTATCAGGGTTATTAATTTATTGAATTTTTGTCTTTAAATATTATTTGCGTATTATGTTCAGAGGCGTGATATGCTGCTGGAAATAAGAATTTCATTGGTCTGTTGTCGGTACATATGACAATTTAAAAAGTCTTGGCTCTTGTCTCTTGAATTGATCAGGCAAATTGATCAGGTGGCCTAAAAGAAACTGATGACGGTGCTCGCGTAAAGATTCATGAGATTGTTGATCCAAGTCCCACTCCAGAGATGAATACATAATGTAGTCCAACACTTCTATATTATACTGAGCAACTGCTGGGTAGTCTTAAGATGTATCTTTCAGTTGAAATGTTAAAACGGGAATCTGTGGCGCCAATGGATGCAAGGATCCAATGGTAATCAACCAATACTGTTGAAGCACATTATCTACTCAATTATCTTTTAGACTGTTTGGAGAGTTGCTGTTGTTTTTCAGGCAGTTCTATTGGCCTGAAAAAACAACACTGATAATCCTCCTTAAGTAATTTGTCAGCAGTGAAACCTCTTGGATTGTAAGCAAAATAAAGTAAAATTTGGTTTAAATTGGTGAGAATCTTTGCAACCAATAATTACAATGGATATAATTTAGACTTTAGAGATTTGTGTAAATAGGCCCTTTGGCCCACTGAATCTGCACCTACCAGCGATCACCCTGCACACTAGCACTATCCTGCACAGTTGGGACAATTTACAATTTTACAGAAGCCAATTATCCTACAAACTTGTACGTCTTTGGAGAGTGGGAGGCACCCGGAGAAAACCCACTTGATCACAGGGAGAATGTACAAACTCTGTGTTGACAGTACCTGTAGTCAGAATTAATAAGGAAAAAATGATCTTGGATTTTCCATCCATTATTTGTTTGAATAAAGTATAGATAGCTTATTTAAATAATTTTCATAACAAAATCATTAGTTCCACACAATCAATTGTTTCGCTGGTCGCTTTAAGTGAAAACAGGAAAGATTCAGCATGTCTGTCAGCATCTTGTGGAATGAGAAACAGTTAATGGTGTGAGTCCAAGATCTTATATTTGCAATGTTTTTCTACTTTCATTTATTATTGATCATTTTGCTTCTGATTTGCAATGATTTTAAAATTTGCATGAAAAAAAATTGTGGTGTTCTTAAGTTTAATTTTTTTAATTGTTTGCCCCAGCAGACATTTCTTGACGTTAGGTTTAAAATAGTTAAAGTAGTAGATTAACTGTCGCTGGATCAAACAGTCATTGGGAATTGACCGTATTAAGTTGCTCCTTTTTCCGCATTTAGATTACCTGATACTGCACCTGACTTTTCTGAATGACAATGTTAATTGTCATTGACTGTAATAGAATATGAACATTATAGGCACTTGACACCACTTTAATGGTTTTGACTTTTCATTCCTGCAGGAGGAATCATGATGTGTGTGTGGAAAGCAGTTCCTTGAGCTGGAGGGTGGTATCATTGCATTCTTTCTTGGTGTTATTAACTTTACATGAAATATTGCCATTAATTTTGTTTTATAACTGCAATAATGCCATTTGCATTATTCTGAAAAGCAAGCAGATATTTGGCGTGACATTTTTAAGCCCTACCTTGAATATTGTATACGTTGTTGTGGGTGCTACCAAGTGTGACTGCTATTGCATTTCAGCACCTTCTCTGAAGTCAACCAACATCTTTGTTTGGGTTTAGGGTTTTTTTTAACGTTTATTATTGCCATGTGTACCAAGGTACAGTGAAAAGCTTTGTTTTGCATGAGATCCAAACAGATCAGATACACTATACAAAAATATAATGAAGTCAAACTCAAGTACCATAGATAGCTACATAGAATGTTCAATCAAAGAGAAAATTCTCAGTACCTAACGCACTGACATTGCTTTTTGTATCTCTGCAGCAATTCAGTGATCCTAATCAAAGTATTTTTTGCTGACAAATTTGCATGCAAAAAACAGATGCCAATATTAACGGCAAGGTGAAAGAGCTTGAAATCCTTAAGTGATATTAAGTTAAGATTTAAAATACCTTTTCGACAGGCAATATTTTACATTTTCAGGTTAGCTATAAGAGAAAGTAAATTGTTTAAACTGGAGTGGAATTTATTGGTATTTATGTACTGCTGAAAGCTAATCTTGTAAAACATTCCAGTGTTAACAGTTGTGTAAGCGGAGAAGAAGGGGAGCGGTGGTTTTGCGGAAACTGAAAAACTAGCAGATGCATTTCAAATATTTTAAACACACATTCGGCCATAAGAAAAAATATCTATGCACTGTTAAAAACCTAATTGTTGGGAAATAATGTTAGACTCCTTGTTAATTTGAGTATTGGATTGAATTCAGAGGCTGTTTGCTTGCTGTTACTGAAAAATAAATTAATTTCAATGACCAAGCTGAATGGAGTGGGGTTTTGTCAGGTAATTAGTCATCAGCCTTTAGCTGCTCAGGGTCCATCACTCCATTAATCCATACATAAACCCCAGCCTTTTGCAGTCAGATATAATCTGAGAAGCATTTTAAACACTCATTTTTTTTCCTCTCTTACAAACCTGCCGAAGCCTTTCCGATGAAAAGTACATTAATTTATGTCTAGGTTTCTTGGACTGGTTGTCGAAGGTAGAATTAATGAAACTGATTTACATTTTCCTCCTTTGTTTGATGAAATCTGCTGTTGATTAAGTCTGGGCGAGTGCGTTGGGAGGGGGGGTGGTAGGATGTTTGGGGGGGGGGGGGGATTGGGGGGGAGAAGAGTATCCATTCCTTCGTCTCTCACTCTTTCTCTCCCAGTATTTCTCTCTTCCCTTTTTCATTGGTGATCTCTTGTTGGATAATACTACTGCCTCTGGTTTGCTTGCAACTGGAGTTCATAAACATTACGCAAACCTAAGACACATTTTCGATTAAATTATTACTCATGATTGCTGTGGCCTTGCTGTTCGTTTGTCCACCAATTTCTTTTTAACATTTTTAACATTTTGATTGAAACATTTTTGTAAAAACCTGACAGAAGTGACATGTCACCATGCAAACCTGCACATTCTTTATTAGGCTCCCTTTAGGAGTTGTCGCTGAAAAACATTTTAATAAAGGGGGAGTTCTATAATCATTCTTAGTTAATGACAGAGCTATAAAACTGTGCCTTATATCAGAGTTTTGTGTGTCAGGATAATGATGGAGATCTGCCTTGTGAAAGCCCTGTTGTAAGTACTGCACTGACACCAAATAGTATTTTATTAATGGATTTTTGGCTTTATTAATAACAACACTTGGGATAATATGACAGTTTCCTTAAAAATTATTCGTGGGAAATGGTAGAGAGTGATAATTGCAGGTTTACTGGATTATTCCAAAGTGCCCAGAGTGATGTTGAAGGAAGGTCACTTTGTACAGCTCAGTCATGCAATGATGTAGACTAGTATTTTAAATTGCTATGTGGTTCATAAAAAGTTTCAAGTATTATGAGACACTTTTTATACCACCCTGAAATGCATTGCACTTGTTTAATTAGGTTTTTTCTCTATGTTGGTTCAATGGTGAATTATGTTCAGTAGAGCAAAAAAAAACATAATTTTCTGCTTTTCCTGTTCTTAAAGTGGCGTGTGCTTATAATTTATACTTTAATCGAACATGCAACAAAAATCCATACACGCTACGATAAATTAAGGAAACATAAGGAACTGAATTTTTTTTAGGTTGAAGGGTGTGTTAGAAATGTGCAAATATATTAGGAATGTTCAGATATTGAGTGAGCTATAATATTGCCATAAATATAATGTGCATGCAAAATGCAGATTAAAAACGTGAATTAAAAAAAAATCTATACGACCAAGCACACTACTGAAAGGAATAAAACTCATTTGTCAGCAGGATCTCAACTTGTAATTATGATGACCTTCAGCCAAGAGAAAATGAGGAATGGGAGTCCTTATCAATATATGTAAGATACAGATTTACATTCATTTAAGAAAAACAGGTACTTTGCTCTTTGAAGCTACGATTTCAAAGGAGACATTTTTGCAATGAAACTTGATGTAATATTATCTTTAATTGTATTCCAATATAAAATTCAGATCAGTCATTTATTTCATGAACGGAAAAAAATCAGTCTTTTTTTTAATATAAAATATGAAATTCCTCACCTTTATTTCTCTCATTGATCCATCGTGTTTGTCTTGTAGAAAACGCTATTTTTAGCAGTGTGATAAATACAAACCTTTTTACTTTTGAGATCGACTATAACTACTCATTTTCTTTCCTCATTGATAGGTTCATTTGTCGTGATATTTTAAATAGAACTGTCTTCTTTATTTTTACATACATGGGGAAAAAAAATTGAAGGCCCATTTCTGTCTGAAGCAATTTCGACCAAACAAAGTGAATTTTTCCTTAACTTCGACCCACTGAAAACATAAGAATCCATTTTGAGTAGAAAGTTGTAATGTTAGAGCAGTGATCATTGGGTTAACTCCTAAAACCGCTATCATAATTAGGATTTGAATGAAACAATACTTTCTAGAACCATTTCTTGTTCAGCAGTGCCTCAATTCCTGCTTGGGCCACATTGTTTTCTGCAGTGATATCCTTATATGTTCTTATTTATAGCCTTTCCAACTGGAAGAGCCCAGACTGGCCAGTTTATTCAGTATAGTACATTGATTTCTTGTGTGACCGCATCTGCCTGATACAGAAAGGGATTGAGCAGTTATTTATCTGGATTTAGCCTTTCCTTATCAAACATTTATGATTTAGGGCGAAGAACAGTATCAGCCGTTTTAGTGAGTGAGATTCTTTTTAATGTATTGTACCTCAGCCTGACGGCAAGAGCCCTGGTTCAATACAATGAACTTGGGAAGGTTTTCTTAATGAAAGCCTTGACATTTTCTGTATTGGGGGTACATTTATCAGCTGTGTAAAGACTGCATAGACTTCATTATTGCAGCAAACTGCCACTATGTATTTTTAGGACCATCTATTCAGTATAAAAAGATAGAAAGCAGAGAGGTAAAGGTTAATGGCTGAAGCAGATGATGTCAGAATTATCCCTGAGGGCCAGATTTACTTAATTCTTGTGGTGATAATTAGATAATTGGGAGCCTATTGTTGCATGCACTACTTCATGCTGTCTGAATTCAATCAGAAAGAAATTAAGGACAAAACAATGAATCTTGAGTGACAGAAGAAAGTATATAAGCGCTATAAGGGATCTATCTGTTGGTTGTTTAAGATTTATTCTGTTCTCAGTCATAGATCATCACCCTTTTCTCTGATGGGATACTTTTGGATAGTGAGAAATGAAGGCAAAATAAAACTTGCGCTGTTTCATCAGCATTCAGGAGTGGGATTTATTTTTGTTTTCTTTGCCTTTTAAGAAATTCAGAGCAAAATTTCCTTTTAACAGGTTGCATGTCATTTTTGCTTGAGTTTCCAATGATAACAGCCATCGGACCTGATCTGAGTTCAATAGATATCACTAAAATAGAATCATTGCCTTTGATAGATAGAAAAAGTAAAGTAATACATCCTGATAACGCTATAGCTTTTCGACTGTGACCTTGTAAGATCTATAAGTTAGTTGCAGCCCTGGACACTGCTAAAATGCATCAACACTTTGAAATTTAAGTAGCAGTGAAATCCATCAATGGGGTGAAGGTGGAATGGCCTGAGAAACCAATGTATCATGCTTAGAGGGCTCAAAGGGAAACATGGAAAACTGAAGGTCAATATACAGACACGTCCTAAAGGAATGCACCGAAACTCATTCGCATTCAGCCTTCAAAGCACTGCTGCAGCATGATGAAAGATCAGTGGAAAAATAAAATAGGGACCTCAGAGTCTTTCCTTCACCCACTCTACCTACCTCTTCTCAGCAAAACTGTGAGAAGGTGCATTTTAAAAGCAAACTCCAGAGTGAGAAGCGGCTGATACAATTTACTAATGCACTGCCGCATCAAAAAAGGCAAACAACACCATGCAAAGGGATTTCATTTCTACCAGTGGGGGTGGAGGCATCAGGATACCTTATTGGACAGACATGTATCTTATAATACAGCCTTTTGGAATAAAGGGGTAGTGGAACTTGTTTTGAAGCATAATGGTAAAATATCGTTAAATTAATAATACGTTTTTGGGAATATAAGCTACTAAATATCATAAAATAATAAATGGTTGAAAAATTACCATTTGGTGCATAGAACAAATTAATGGATTTGTGTGAACATACAGCAACTTGCTAGTAAGGTTACCGAACCTGTTTCTTGACATTATGTAACCAAGGGAGTTGGCTCGAGTGTGATATTCATTGTGACTTGATGTAGTCTAATCAAAGAACAATTCTTAAAAAGGACGTGTTTAGGCATAGGTTTTATTACAGTCATGTATACCGAGGTACAGTGTAAAACCTAGTTTTGCATGCTATCTACTCAAATCAGATGCATGTAATACTAAACATGTGGTGCAGTGGTAGTGTTGCTGCCTTAAAGCAACAGAGACCCGGGTTCGATCCTGACGGTGGGTGCTGTGTGTATGGGGTTTGTACGTTCTCCCATGACCTCGTGAGTTATCTCTGGGTGCTGTGGTTTCCTCACACATCCCAAAGACGGACAGGTTTGTCGGTTAATTGGCTTCTGCAAATTGTCGCCAGTGTGTAGGACAAAACTAGTGTATGGGTGATTGTTGGTCGGCGCGGTCTCGGTGGGCTGAAGGCCCTGTTTTCACACTGTATCTATAAAACTAAAGCAGGAGTGTAGCCTCGGGATTCACTGCCTTAGTTGCAGCAGCTTCCTCTCTCTCTACTTGATGGGGCAAATCCTGGCAGCCAGGCTTCAAGGTCACAATACCATATGGGGCTGCAAATGTGGGGAAGGCCATGGTCAGATCCAAGATTGAGCCATGATCCAAATCTAGCACGATGAAGCCAATGCAATCACACTCAGGTGCTTGGAGTAAAATGAATAATAATAACCACTATTGGGCAGGATAATGTCACAGCCAATTTTAATTCAGCTGGTTAACTCTTCAGGGATAAATCAACGGCCAAAATCTGGGAGACTATTTAACCTTAACGAATTGCTGCATTCATAAACGGATGGATAATCGGATAGCAAACTACATATTTAAGTTTAGTTCAACAATTTAGTTCAAATTGGGATTGTATTTAACACCAACAATGTGGGCTGAAGGGCCTGATCCTGCGCTGTGCTGTTCTATGTCCTATATGTCAATGATACAATTATAAGCATAATAAACACTGGAGGGAGAAGTATTAAATTACAAGGATATTAATGAAGTGATTGGGAAAATATTGGCAAATAGATTTCTAAGTGCGGTAATAGAAAGCCCTTCCATTGGGAATGCTCTGAGCATGTTTAAACAGCACACCCTAAATTGGATATATTTGCCTTCAAATGATGAGAACATTCCATAATTAGGTTTCCTCAAATTGGGCTGGAATTCAGAAAGATAAAGGGTGAAATTATGAAAAATTTCAAGCAGAATAGCATATTATACTTTCTGACGATAGACATAAAAAGGTGGAATAACTCAGCGGGACAGGCAGCATCGCTGGAGAGAAGGAATGGGTCGAGATTTTGGGTCGAGACCCTTCTTCTCTCCAGAGATGCTGCCTGTCCCGCTGAGTTACCAGCATCTGCAGTTCCTTCATACACATTTCATACATATTATGTTTTCTTTCTGAAATATTACATTCCTTAAATACTTCCATTAATAATTCCTTAAATTGATTATTCTGTTCATCCGTAATTCTTATAGCACTGCTTGAGATAAATAAATTGAAAATCATAATTTCTTTCCTTTTTTATCATTTTGTTCTTTGAGTTAAATGCCTAATGTTTCATCCACGTAGTTTATGGTTAGTGTTAACATAGATGTACAGCAGAAAAGGGGGTGATCAAATATTTTTGCATCCAAATATTTTGTTCACAAGCCAATTTGCTATATCTTGTGCTTATTTTCTGTTTGGAAACATTTGTGTGCTCATGTCTAACTGGATTTACACTAAGCTGTAGCTTTTGTGGAAGATAAGACTTTAGTCTTGAAATAACTCCCTATCATTTATAATTATTCCATTTCTCTCACATGAACTCACTCGTATTCTCTCACACCCATGCTCACACACACCCTGTTTATGCTTCCTATCGTGTTAATCTCTGGTGTTCTTGCATGTGAAACAGACTGTGATATTTTATCTTTAATATGCCAGTGCCTTTAAGACGATTACTCTTAAAAGGAAATTGTTGCTTAATCATGGAGGTCATTGAGGGTCAGATGTAATAGCTTGTAAAATTCAGGCTACATATCAGGGTTTGGTTTGCTTGTTATCCTGGAACATTGTTATCCTCCGTAACAAAGTGAGTTTGGAACATAACATATATAATACGGTAGGAAGGTGCTGAATGCAAGAACTCTTACTGTTTTATAGAATATCTAAATAATACACATATATATCACTACGTTATCCAATTGATTACAATGTGTGAGCATGCATGACTGGATAAGGTAAGATGTATCTTTTTAAGATAATATATTTTTCAACTAGCCCAGATTACAAATTTCTTCATCACTTATTTCCATCATCGTGTTAAGATTCTTTCTTGATGTTCTCCATTTGAAGTATAAAAAGGCACGATTCATATCATGTCCCTATGTGCTCCCACAGTGGATTGTACATGCAAAATGCATACATTGAGCATATTTTATATTCACTTTGGGGAGATGTTAAATTGGTTAAGCCCTTTTGAGTAATGAATGTATATTACAGCATTTCAAATGCATGTGCATGCATCTAGTCCCAACTTTGAAAATTACACATGGTAAAATTATCATCATGTATTTTCTGATGATATAAAGTCCAGCATGCTCAGGACATTACCTTATTAATGGCATTCTGTCAACTCCAGTAAGCTTTGCATATTTGCATATTAAAGAGCTGGGTAAAGAAATACTTATTTTATTAGTCCAGCTCATAAATCAGTTTGCATTTCTCCATTAAACCTGTCTCAGCAAACTTGGGCAAAAATTGACTGGAATCAAAATGCATGCACAACCGGGCATATAAATCGATCAGTCATTTGTTTAAAAACAAATTCTTTGGGTTATTGATGGGTTATTATGTTGTGCCTTTGGAAGGAAATGAAAAATGTATTAAAATGGAGAAAGAGTAAATGAAATGTTATGTAAAAGTGATCCTATTCATCTGCAAATTCTTGTTCTGAATATAGTTCCCTTCGAAAAATATCTAAAATGTGTCACTTTGCTATTTTTCTTCCAAGCAATGTTTTTACAATCTTTCGTAATCCTCCAAACATGTTTCCTGAAAAGTATATTGTAACTTGAATTTTAGTGAGGACTCATAATGTTTGTCTCACTGTTGTTCCTGCTTCTTAATGCAGTGTGGTTAAATGACCTGTGATAAAATTCCATGGGTCTGCC
Organism: Raja brachyura; assembly: GCA_963514005.1. The sequence continues at coordinate 32,922,779 of OY740797.1, read as the reverse complement.
TCCTCCCTTTACTCATCCACATGTCTGCTATATTTACGTAATCCTGAGCAAGTCTGATTTGTTCGGTTGACCAACTGTTTTGGCATCACAACGGATGCATTAATCACAGCCATTTTTATTGCATGGATTGTAAAACCAATGAACTGCAGATGCTGGATTACAAAAAAAGGCAGGATTGACCTGGATTTTAATCTGAAACGTCACCCATCCATGTTCTCCATAGATGCTGCCTGACCCGCTGAGTTACTCCAGCACATTGTATCATCTTTTGATGTAAGGAATATTCTTCCAAGGTCATTAGGCAAGGATGAGAAGCAGGAGTAGTAATGAATTTTATACTCATCCATCTGGAGGCAGCTTAGCGTATTTTAGAACAGCACATGTTCTCATAGCACCCAAATCTCTTCCCATCCCCCTCTCCATCCCCTGGCCCTCAACCCCACAACACCCCCCACTCCTCACCCCCTGCTCCTAAAGCCCACACATTTTCCCACCATCTCCCACCTCCCCAGTCACTCTGCATCTTACCTCTCTCCATATGCTTTAAAAGAAATGCAATGTATCCAACGTAGCCCGCAAAGAATCTGGGCACCAAGAGAGTGCAGTGCTCCCTTAAAAACACATCCTTCTTTCAAAATGCACTTGGTTCCCACTTATTTGCTGGGCTGCCAGAGAAATGGGTTGGTCATTTGGCACTGGTTGCAAATGGATGCCAGATGGGATTACTGCAAGAATTACGGTTCAAGTATTTTCCTAGTGAGCTCTGTTCTTTCAGCATGGTTTCCGGACTTGCATGCTGCTGAAGTTTTGGATCACAAGATCGGTTTTGGTTTGATACTATGCCTCTATCGACTCTTCCCAAAAAGCTTGAATGTGTCCTCAAATAATTATGGGTTAATTATGGGTTACATTGGTGCTAGAATTCTCATTGTTGAAAACTTGGTGCAAAGCATAATAAAATAAAGACAATGGTTTGAACAGGAGGACATAGGTGTGCGGATGTTAGAGCCAAGTGCTTAGATTTGTTCAGCAGTCTTGCAAGAATTGTTTTTAGTTTAGGCTAGAGATCTAGAGGCTGAAAACAGGCCCTTCGGCCCACTGGGTCCATGCCAACCACAATTGCCTGTAGCACTAGTTCTATCCTACACTCTAGGCACAATTTACTGAAGCCAATTAACTTAAAAACTTGCACATCTTTGGAATGTGGGAGGAAACCAGAACATCCAGAGAAAACCCACGCGGTCACAGGAAGAAAATGCAAACTCCGTACAGACAGCACCTGCAGTCAGAATCGAACCTGGGTGTCTGGCGCTGTAAGGCAGCAACTATATGCTGCCCCACTGTGCCGCTCTAGTTGGCGTGAAAAAAAGACACAAAGTGCTGGAGTAACTCAGTAGGTCAGGCAGCATCTCGGGAGACCATGGATAGGCCACATTTTGGGTTGTGGTCAGAAGGTACTGAGGGAAGGTTCTGACAGGGACGTATCCATGTCATCCAGACGTGCTGCCTAACCTGCTGAGTAACTCCAGCACTTTGTGTCTTTTTTTGGTTAACCAGCATCTGCAATTCCTCCTGTATACTGTTTGCAAGTTATTATTCTGTTCTAGTTGGCACTTCCACAGTTCTGGTTTATGTTAAGCATGCAGCCTCATTTTTGGAAAGCAATTTTTTACATTTATCCGCCATGTTCATGCCTGCCTGAAATTGTGTATTCTGTAGCTGTAATATTAAGATGAATGACAAGCACTCCTCCAATTATAGTCTCTTGGGCATCCTAATCCCTGATTCTAATTGGTGCATCTTTGGTGGCATTGACTTCAACTGCCAAAACAGTCAGCCTTTGTATTCTCTTCCATAATCATTCCTGTATCCCTTTCCTCTTTTAGCATCAGCTTAAAACCTACCTGCATGCATGATCAGGAGCTCCAAAATTCCACAGTCAGATTTTGTCTGATAGTTTCTGTTGAAGAAGCCTGGGATAGTTCATATTTTGCTTGGGCAGCTTACAACCCAGCTGTGTGAACATTGATTTCTCTAACTTCAAGTAACCCTTGCATCCCCTCTCTCTACGTCCCTCTCCGAACCTAATCGTTGTACTAGTTTCACTGTCGTCCTGTTGAGTTTCACTGCTTGTATGACTCATTACGATCTTCCCAACAGCCAACAATGGACCATTGTGGACTCCACTTTTCCTTGATCGTCGTTGCTGGCTTTGGTCTGTCTTTTTGCATGAATTTCATTAATTTGTTCAATGTACCTTTTCATATATCTTGGTGCCCTCTCCCCTGACTCTCAGTCTGAAGAAGGATATCAACCCGAACGTCACCTATTCCTTATCTTCAGTGTAAACCTGCAACTGCGGTTCCTTCCTACACACATAGTTGATTACAATACAGGAGCTCCAGAAATGCAGCTAGTTGCTGTTTTGAAGTAGTGTGTAAGCTTGCTATGAAGTGTGGTAAAATCTACCCTTCGATATTGCTAACGTTCTGTCAACATGTAACATTTTAAGCAACAATTGAATAAACATGTAAAACTAAATCAATAACGCATAATAAGCCGTGGGCTTTTTCTGTGCTGAAAGAGGGATGAGGGCTTATTTCAAAAGAATACTGAAACTTATTCATTGGTTCTAAACCAAGTAATAAAGGAAAAAGATCCTGTTCCAAGCCTTGGTATCACATTAGGCAGAAGCAGGTCTTTATGTGGATTTATCTGTCCTCTGTGTATTGACTGTAAACCTACATAATATGCTAATGAAACCATTTTCTATTACATTAAGAATGCAACTCTCAAGACTTTCTCCAAGGTTCAGTTGCAATAATAAGCATCAAACCTATGGTTCAGTTGTAATAAAAAACATTAAACCACTGTACCTAAAAATCGTAAAGAAAATACAGTATTTCACAATAAGACGTGGTTAAGATTTATGGAGCAGCAAGACAGTCAACAAATAATCATCAGAACTCATTATGACATTCTATTACTGGTGTTGCAGCAAGATTAAGTGATGTGAAGCTGGACTGGTCATGCTTAGTGTGTGTGTTGTGTAGATTTCCTTAGCACCTCCAGCACTTCAGTTCAATGCATTTCCCTGATGTATTGAGAAAACTTCTGGTTGTGACTTGAAGTGCAACCCATTGCTGTACATAGAACATAGTACAGCACATGAACAGGCCATTCAGCCCACAGAGTCTATATTTATAACTAATTCAAACTAATTAATTAACAGAAAATGTTTTCCTGTCTCGTCCCATATCTGGGAATTTCACAAATTTCTCTTCTGGAGAGATAAGACTGCTTATCATTAGAGAGCAGCTCTTGAATTTTGTGCAGCCCTCCTCCCACCCCCCCCCCCCCCCCCCAAAATGGGCCAAATGCAGACTGCACTAGATGTGGCATCTTCGTTGGCATGTGTGGGTTGGGCCGAAGGATGCAGTATGACACAATGGCTGTATTTGATTAGTTCTAGCGCAAAGGTCAGTGCTGCACTGAATCTTGCTTTCAAGTGATGCATCTTTTTTGAATTTAACAATATTTTCCTGATTTAGAATTCCTGGATTACAGGGGAAATATTGACTTTTCAGAAAACCTGCTCTGCTCAGTGTTTCTCCCACCCTTTTGTCTCATTAGTCATTTAATCCATTCATCTGACAAACAGCCAGGCTTTATACCATCCCCACCTCCCTTTTCCAGCTTCCGTCCACCTACTATAATCAGTCTGAAGAAGGGTACTCTTGTCCCAAAATATCACCTATCCATTCCCTCTGCAAATGTTGTCTGACCTGTTGAGTTCCTCCAGCACTTTGAGTTTTGGTCAAGATTCCAGCATCTGCAATTCCTTGTGTCTCCATTTTAAAGACAAATTTGACATAGTGTAATCATTAATTTCCAATTTTACTTCAGAGTCACGTGAGTGACTACGTGAAGACCCCACCAGTACGCATGCGCGACATATCGTCGAACGCATTGCGGAAGCGACAGTCGGGAGGAGCGCCGCTCCTTCAGCGTAAGTTTAAAAACTTACTGAAGGTAAGTCTCACCAGTCTGGTGAGCGTGTGCGACTGGTGTATTTGTTTTTCAGAGGAAAAAGCACTATGGAGTCGTGCAAATCCAAGAGTGCAGCGGCAAAATCCGCTGCTATGGAAAGCAGCCAGCAGCGTGCCGTTACTCCAGAGCTGCAGGTGTTACCAGCAGCTCCCGACTTCTCGCCGATTAAGACCGCAGGTGCGCCGCGGTCGGGCGGCAAAACCACCCGGAAGACACCCTGACCCGAAGACACCCTGTTCGCAGATAGCGATGGCGGGCGTCTTTCCCGCATGGAGCGGTTGCTGGATGGGACAGCTATGGCAGTATAAAGCCTTACCCAACGGGTTGTCATCAGCACCCAGGCTGTTTACAAAATTATTAAAACCAGCTTTAGCTTATTTAAGGGAACACAACCATATCGTTATGGCTTACCTTGATGATATTCTCATTGTAGGTGAGAATTTGGAGATGGCTACTTTGGCAGTATCAGCCACAAAACATATTTTTCAAAAGCTGGGATTTATCATACATCCAGATAAATCAAAATTGGAACCCTCCACTACCATGGATTATTTGGGGTTCACTATTGACTCTGTTCAAATGTCTATCACCTTGCCACCTAACAAAGTGATGGACTTGATAGAAGCATGCAGAAGCCTCACTGGCATCAGGGAACCATCCATTTGGCAAGTAGCCAGAGTGATTGGGAAATTAGTGGCTGCGTTCCCAGCAGCACAATTTGGACCACTCCATTATCAAAACCTTCAAAGAGCAAACATTTTAGCTCTCAAAAATCATGCAGGCCATTTTGATAGGCCTATGAAACTACCAGGGAAAGCAAAATCAGAATTAAACTGGTGGATAGAAAATGCTCAGCTTTGTTCTAACCCCAATACTATCATGAATCCCTCGGTCACATTACAGACTGATGCCAGTGCTAAAGGTTGGGGAGCAACTAATACCACCACAAGTTGTGGTGGCAGATGGAGTGCAAAAGAATTAACCCTGTTTAAAGCACTAGGGATTAATTATCTAGAAATGCTGGGAGCATTTCATGGACTCAGGGCCTACTGTTCAGATATGCACCAGTTGCATGTAAGGTTACAAATTGACAATACCACAGTGGTGGCCTATATTAATCATATGGGTGGAATAAAGTCGATATCATGTGATGAATCGGCTAATAATATCTGGCACTGGTGTCTGGAAAGAGAGATTTGGATCTCAGTCACTTACCTTCCAGGTAAGCTAAATACAGTGGCAGACACCAGGTCACGTAAATTCAACGACAACATAGAATGGATGTTGGATCGGAAAGTGTTTACAGATATTGTAAAATGTTATGGGACACCAGACATCGACCTTTTTGCATCCAGACTAAATCACCAACTACCAACATATGTTGCTTGGGAACCAGACCCAGGGGCAGCAGCGATGGACGCTTTCTCGCTGCATTGGGGGGGATTTGTTTTGCTATGCATTTCCCCCCTTCTGCCTCATCAGTCGGGTCTTGCAGAAAATTAAACAAGACTCCGCAACGGGTATTTTGGTTGTTCCCGACTGGCCTACCCAACCATGGTTCCCAGCAGTACAAAAGATGGCCTCAGAACCCTGCATACGGATAAACAAACGGCCGAGTTTGTTGGTACATCCCGTTACAGGGGATAGTCATCCGTGCCATGACCGCATTAATTTGTTAATTTGCAGATTCTGAAAGGCCATTTCTGGGATACGGACTCTCCGACAGAACGATCAATGCCATCTCAGCGTCGTGCAGGGAGTCCACCAGAAGACAGTACCTGACATATGTCAGGAAATGGGAAGTGTTCTGCACCAGGACGAACACTACATATGACTCAGCCACCATCACTGAAGTGCTGGAGTTTCTGGCCACCCTTCATTTTGATGAAGGATTGAGTTACAGTGCCATTAATTGTGCAAGGAGTGCCCCATCTAATTATCTGGGCAGAGGGAGTGATCACCTGGCTATAGGATCACACCCACTAGTATCTAAACTAATGAGGGGTATACTTAACTCTAATCCCCCCAGGCCCAGATACACCCATACATGGGACATAAGCATAGTTTTAACTATGTTATGAGGATGGACACCCATAACGGGGCTCACCCTGGACAAACTTACATACAAGATGGTAATGACTATGGCACTTGTATCAGAACAACGGGTCCAGTCCTTACACAAATGAAGTATGGATGCCATGTATATCACAAATGGCAAGGTAACCTTTCTAATACAGGGGTTACTTAAAGAAGACCTATCCGGTTCATCTGGCCAAAAATTAGAATTTTTGGCCTATCCTGCAGATAGTCGACTCTGCATTGTGACACTTATTTTACAATATATAGAAGTCACTAAGACTCTTAGGGGCACGGAGAGAGCTTTACTCATAAGCCATAAACGCCCTGACCATAAAGTCACGGTGCAAACCATATCCAGATGGTTAAGGGTGGTATTAGGAGCAGCGGGGGTGGATACTAATGTTTTCAAATCTCACTCCACCAGGGCTGAATCTACATCGGCGGATAGGATGATGGAAGTTCCTATGGACCACATCCTGGCCACAGCGGGTTGGAGCAATGAACAGACTTTTCAACGCTTTTATAATAAACCCGTGGCTGCTCCTGACACGTTTGCAGGGAAAATATTGAGTTCTGTAAAATAAATTACCCAATGTGGGGATATATTATTTTGGTATGAATAAATACCTTCTTTGTTTTTCAGCACAGTGTCATGTCTGAAATACGTTCATCCTCCTTTACTAGCATGGCAGTGTGTGAGCATGGACTCGTTCCAGGGCATGAAATCACAGAGCTTTGAAATCTTCACGTAGTCACTCACATGACTCCGAAGTAAAGTAGTAAGATTAAATGAGAACTTACCAGTTTGAAGTTTGATCTTTATTTTATGAGGAGCTACGATGAGGGATTATGTGTCCTCATCTCCCAAAACCCTCTATTATAAAATTCAACTGGTATGAAAGTTCTCTCTTATCTTACTATATTAGTCTACTCTGGTATCTGTGATTTCACACCACTGCTTTGAAGAATGTCGCGCATGCGTGCTGGCGGGGTCTTCACGTAATCCCTCATCGTAACTCCTCATGAAATAAAGATCAAACTTCAAACTGGTAAGTTCTCATTTAATTTTACTATTAACATTATAAATACAGATGTTTTGCACTGATACTGTTTCAAATGGTCATAGAATAGCATAGAAACTGCCAACCTTTTTGCCTTTTCACTCTAATTCCATTTGCCTGCATTGGGACCATCTCTTTATTTGCCCAGCCTATTTAAGTACCTACAATTAATGCATTGTAGTGTTGTATTTGTATCCCACATGTTCTAATCTATATTAATGTTGCCTAAATTGAGATGGTCGAGAGTTTCAGAGTGTAAATTTCAGCAATAATTTGGCCTGGGCCAGCCACATCATAGTTACAGCTAAGAAACCGTTCATGCCATTCAGGTACTGATTTCTCCATTATTTTGGGCCCCCATGTATAACTTGTTAAAACATTTTTTTTTTAATGTTGGGGATTGTGAAATGGCCTCTGTTGTTCGTAATGAATGGATTCAAAGGGATTAACTAACTTCCTCTTGATACTAGTTTGATAAGTAATGGTGATGACGAAAGTGAAAGCGAGTTTTCACTTGGGCAGGTACACGCAAGGGCTTATGGAACAAACTGTCAGAGGAGGTAACTGAAGCATTTAAAAGACAACTTGGACAGATGCATGGATAGGAAAGGTTGAGAGTAATATGGGTCAAACATGGCAAATGGGACTAACTTAAATTGCCTGTTTCCGTGCTGCATGACTCTACGGTAAATATGGATTATGTTTTAGTGAATGAATTTTGAATCCAATATCCTCTGGACTCGAATCCCCACGTGGAAAACAATCATAATCAGCAATGGCTGTATTTAGTCTGTGAAAGTTGTACATTTATTGTGAAAATAAAGATTCCTAGCTTTAACTAGAAACACATTTGATGTCAAGTGAAAGTGGATGTGGAACGGAACTTCACAATAACTCTAATTCGGTGCCATGCTGCAGTGGGCTGGCAATATGCGCCAGCTCTGATAATATTAAAATTCAAAAACCGTGCAGGTGCTGTAATTTTGAGCTTTCTTGATAGAAATTTCATGCAAATAGCCTTCTTTTCAATATAGCTTTCACCTTTCAATTGTGAATGTACTTTTTGCTGAAATTAATATGTTACTACACATTGCGGCTTGGTGTAACTTAACCCAACTACATTGCCCATGTGTGAGTAAAGCTGTCAGAGCTGAAAGAGATTGTCTCTTAATGGTGAGATGACCGTAAATGGTCAGTCTTCTAAACAAATAAAATCATGACCACAGCATCTTCATAGTCTGACCCTGACTGCCTTGTGCAGCATGTTAAATAACATGCTAAGAAAATACTGTTCCCTTTTTGGTCTGAGAGCAAAACAAAGCTTTAGTTTGTGTCCTCTGCGAACATTATCCACGTGTCATTATGCTGGAATGGGTGCAGAGAAGATACATGGAAATGTTGCTGGGACTTGAGGCCCCGATCTACGGTGAGGGGTTGGGCAGGCTACGACTTTAGTCCTTGCAGCACAGGAGGCTGAGGGGTGATCTTAGAGAAATGTATCAAATCTTTAGTGGAATAGATAGGGTGAATGCACAGACTTTTACGGAGAGTTGAGGAATCACCAGCACGAGGATGCAAGGTTAAAGTGAGAGGGGAAAGATTTAATGGAAACCTGAGGGCAATCTTTTTACTCGGGGTGTGTGTGCATGGAATGAGCTGCCGGGGGAGGTAGTTAAGGCAGATACTATCACAACATTTAAAAGACACTTGGATGGATACATGGATAGAAAAGGTTTAGAGGGATTTGGGACAAGCTTGGGCAAATGAACTGGCGTAGATGGGGCATCTTGGCCAGCATGGATCGGTTGGGCCGAAGGGCCTGGTTACATGTTGAGCGACTATATGACTTGTTCTCTCTCATGATTGATGTGATGGGATGGCAAGCAAAACAAAGCTTTTCACTGTACCTCAGTACATGTAACAATCATAAACATTAACGTCTGAACCTTTATCTTTTGGATAAGATGTTATGAGCATGCATTCCCAATAAGTAGTGTTCCACCAAATTCCTAGAGGAATGGTACCTACTGCCATATTGGTTCATAAAGAATTATTATTGCAAAATAATTTTAGAGAAAATTATAAAACAGTGGTAAAACAGTGGAGCAGCTCATTGAGCACCTACTTCACAGCGCCAGGGACCCAGGTTCCATCCTGACCGTTTGGAGTTTGCACGTCTTCCCTATCACTGCGTGAGTTTCCTCCGGGTGCTCTGGATTTTTCCCACATCACAAAGACCTGCCAGTTTGCAGGTTAATTTGCCTCTGAAAATTCCCCCTGCTGTGTATAAAGGGGACGAGAAAGTGGGATAACATAGAATGGGTGAGCAGTGCTTGGGGGATAGGAGGGTAAACTAGGATAATGACTCTCCGCGCCTTCAAGGCAGCTGCAGGACGTGGCCCCGAAACACAACGATAGCAGGACGTGGAGATGGACGTTAGTTCACGAGCCAATCTGGTCAAAGGCGATGGAAGAAAGCTCACCTGGATTGGGAACTGCTCTTCAACTTGGGAAATGGCGTGAAAACATGGCGGCACCCGCATGTGTAAATATCTAATAAAGAATTTCACTGTGCAGTTGCACATCTGACAAGAAAAGCACCATCGAGTATTGAGATTACCGAGGCCTCGCAGAGCGAGCACACAGAAGTTCCAGTGGTAGAAATAGTCCATCACCTCACACTTTACTTACCCTCCTGCCCTTTTAGCCACCACGTGCCCCATCTTTAGAATCCGCTTTGTCTTCATTGGCCGTCCTCTGGTACACGCATGGCAGAAGTGAAGGCAGATCCTCCTCTAGTATAAGTAGTTGTTGCCAGTGGACCTGGATGCTTTCATAGTTTATAGATCTCTGAAGAAAATCCTTGGCTGCAGATCATTGGAAAACATGGCAACTTATAGACTTGCAGTCCCTCACCTATTAAAAGGAGATATCTTTTATGAAAAGTTTTCCAAAAAAATTATTGTTTTAATGACTGCATACGTTCAAAAAGAGGTTACGTTGTCCAATAAAAATTTTGAAATACAGCTACTGCATTGTGCATCTGTTCCACATCAGAAGCGCAAGCCAACATTCATGGTAATATATCGTGGCCACACACACAGCTGCAATTAGTTTAAATTATCCATCTTAATTTGTGCTGTAACAATAGCTAAGCGCCAGAGTATAATTCCAGCTGCTTTCTCTGCTGCAGAACATGGCTTACTGGAAATGTGTACAGAAAGCTGTTCATGTCTAATTCACTGTACACTATCAGTCAAACGTCGGCTGATATCCACACAGCATGTGACTAAAATCATCTCCTTTTTCTTTTATACTTCATTATCAAACATTTGGCTAAAATCATCTCCTTTTTCTTTTATACTTCATTATCAAACATTAAGTATGAATTGTGTTATTAGACAAGCATTTTGTTAAATGTTTAACTATTTAACAAATAGTTAGGGCAGCACGGTGCAGCAGAGGTAGAGTTGTTGCTTTATAGCACCAGAGACCCGGGTTTTAATCCTGACCACGGGTGCTGTCTGTACGGAGTTGGTACATTCTCCCTGTGACCTGTGTGGGTTTTCTCTAGGTGCTCTGGTTTCCTCCGACACTCCAAACACGTACAGGTTTGTAGGTTAATTGGTTTGGTAAAATTGTAAATTGTCCCGAGTGTGTGTCGGATAGTGTTAGTGTGCGGGATCGCTGGTCGGCGTGGACTCAATGGGTCAAGGGGCCTATTTCTGCGCTGTATATCTAAACTAAACTATTCAGGACCTCTGTTTCGTGGAGAATTCCTTGACTGGACTCCAGATCATATTTCTTTTTGCCAGAATATTTTTGTGTCCCGTCTTAACTTAATTTAGCCCTGTTTCTGACCCAGCTTTCCCCAAATGTACCTACCATGACTCTGTATGCTTTTACATTGTAGAAGTCAACTTTTTCATCAGTGTTTTCATGTGGTAGTTATTTTGTTTCTGAAATTATGGTTGCAAGCTAATGCCATACAAGTGCAACAATTCTCCTTGATAGTAGTATGAAATTTGGAATGTAAAGTGCATCCCACACATTAGAGCTTGCCCTTTTCAGTGTATCCAGTCCCCATTCCTCCCACCATCTAAACCTGTATTGAGAACTAATCATTAAAAAATCCATTCAATATATGTGGCAGATTTTTACTGACAAACAGATGTAGTTTGTACGGCATTATATTGTTGTGCAAACTTGCAATGAAAAGGTTACTGTCACTGGCAAATATATTTTGATGTGTTTGGGGCCAGAGTTAAAATAAATTCAAAATGATAGGAAAAATCGCATCATCATTACCAATTTTATATCTTGTAGGTTGAGAGAGTTTCTTAATGAAAATATAAATTTATACTTTATAACACGGTGGCAATCAGATGGATTTCAAATGTGGGATTCGTTCACAGATGGATTGACGTGTGTAATGATAATTGAATATGTTTTGATCAAACTAATCTAGTGATATTGAAGGTGCTAATAGAAGCACATTTGGATGCTCTTCTGGGATAGAGTTAATCTGTTTATTGTTTTTGAATCTTGCTTGGTTCCACCTCGGACTATTCTGAACTTGATTCTTCAATCCAACTGATGCTCTGCATTTGGATATGCTCTTTCTGTATTTTACAGATGTCTACATCTCATAATCTGATAGAACATTGAACAGTACAGGAACAGGCCCCTCAGCCCACAATTTCTATGCTGATTCAGGTGTTAAGATAAACTAATTTGAACTGTTTGCATATGATCCATATCCCTCCATTCCCTGCATATCCACGTGCCTATCTAAAAGCCTGTCAAAGCCATTATATCATTCATCCATCACCAAGCTTGGTCCGAAGAAGGGTTTCGGCCCGAAACGTTGCCTATTTCCTTTGCTCCATAGATGCTGCTGCACCCGCTTTTCCAGCATCTGCAGTCCCTTCTTAAAAACCACGCTTGGTAGTACGTTCTAGGTACCCACCACCACTGTAAATATAACTTGCCTTGCATATCCCCTTTAAACATTGCCCCTCACACCTTAACTGTTGAACGGTAAATAGACACAAAGTGTTGCAGTAACTCGGCTCATCAGGCAGCATCTTTAGAGAAAACAGATAGGTAACGTTTCGGGTAGGGACTCTCTTCAGTATAAATCAGCATCTGTAGTTCCTTTCTACACATATTGAACTGTAAGATCATTAGCATTTATTTTTAACCGGATCAAAATTTTGTGTTGCACGCGTAATGAGACATCTAGTGGTGCAGTTTGCAAGGCTTAGTTAAATTTTTTGCCACCAACTTTAAGTCTAACTGAGGCTGACGGAATTAAATTCCATTCTGATTCTAAGCCAAAGCCTAAAAATGCCAATAATTCTGGCACTCCTACTTAGTATGAAATATGAACTGGAGTGGAAAAAGTGAATGGTACTGTTGGTGATGGTTGTCCATCTGCGTTTGAGGTTAAGGGATTTTGATTGGAGAAGTACAGGAAAATATGTATCTTCCATGGAAACAAATGTTACATTTATCTGAAAAGGCAGAATATTGGTACTTTTAGTGCAACATTGATATAGAAATTAGCCTTTATTGTTTTATTTCTAAATGAGGTGAGTAATCTCCCTAGCATTGCTTGAAAATTTTGTTTTAAATAAAATCATTCAAGTTTGTTAGCACACATTCCAGTGCACTACCAGCAGGCTTGTGCAACATTTCAGAAATGGTGGCCACTGATGACCAAATCTCCCCTTTGTTAGTACCTCTCTGCTGAACCCAGGAAGTAGCCCTTACTGGGTCCATACACCGTGTTCACAAATATTTGGAGCAGAATTAGCCCATTCGGCCCATCGTCTCTACTCTGCCATTCAATCATGGCTGATCTCTGCCTCCCAATCCCATTTTCCTGCCTTCTCCCCATAACCCTTGATGCCCGTTCTAATCAAGAAATTGTTTATCTCTGCCTTATATATGTCCACTGACTTGGCCTCCGCAGCCCTCTATGGCAATTATTCCACAGATTAACTACCCTCTTACGAATGAAGTTCCTTCTCACCTTCCTAAAAGAGCACCCTTTAATTCTGAGGCTCTGACCTCTGATTCTAGACACCCCCACCATACGTCCGATCCACATCCACTCTATCTATGCCTTTCATTATTCTATAAGTTTCAATGAGGTCCCCCCTCAACCTTCTAAGAGGCCCAGTGCTGTCAAACGCTCATCAGATGCTGACCCACTCATTCCTGGAATGATCCTTGTAAACCTCCTCTGGGTCCTCTACAGAGCTAGCACATCCTTCTTCAGATATGGGGCCAAATTTGCTCACAGTATTCCAAATGCGGCCTAACGAGCACATTATGGAGCCTGTTTCACCACAATGCAGTTACCCTTTCAGCAAGCATGAATGCATGCAACTGTGATGGGAGGGGTATGGCAGTGTCCTCCCTTGTGCATTGAGTAAGCTGGAGAGGCTTCTGAAAAACCAGGTGCATTGGAAACAGTTTTCTTGTGCAAAGGACATTCTTCACAAGATCTTGCCAGAAGAAAGTTTGCAGAACATGGCTGGCTTCTTTAATCACTTGTTCATTTGGGTGTCCTGCATTGCAGCCAAATGCTCTTTCCAGTTGTGAGTGCACATTTGTTAAAAGTAATATCATACAATTGAAGAAATATTATCTTGGAAGGTTATGGAGGTGGTGCAGAAGGATGTGGAGACTTTGGAGAAGGTGCAGAGGAACACCACCAGAAAACTGCCTGGATTAGGTGGTATTATCTGCAAACAGAAGTCAGACAACCTGGAAGGGTCCGGACCCAAAATTTCACCTATCCATGTTTTCTAGAGATGCTGCCTGATTCGCTGATTTACTCCAGCACTTTGTGTCCTTTTGTGTAAATCACCATAATCATTTCAACATTTGGTCAAACGTGGATTGTTTTCTCTGGAATGCTGAAGGTTGAAGGGATACCTGAGAAACGTATGTAATATTAGAGAGGCATAGACAGGCCACACAATCAGAACCCTCTTCTCAGGTTGGACATTTCAAAGACTAAAGGGCATAGTGTTAAAGTGAGAGGAAAGAGTGAAAGATGTGTGGGGATGAACATAGATAGAGCATCTTGGTCGGCATGGGCAAGTTGGGCCAAAGGGCCTGTTTCCATGCTGTATGACTCGAAAAGAAGGCTTGAATGATTCTTCATCCTACTCTCGAGAATGCTCTTTCAGAATCGTTCCAAATAGAATCCACCGATTAATTGCTGACATCTAAAATAGGACCTATTCTAAATGTCTGGTGGCCAAGTGTTTTCACATCTCTTTCCAGTAGAGTAAACCCTCGTTTTAATGGACCGCTTTGCAATGGATTTTGGTTACAGCAAACAGATCTGCCAATGCCACCACATGGCCCACACCGCATCTCCAGCCGCTCACAGCCCCGACAGCTCCCATGCCACCGCCTGCTTGCACCATCTCCCCTGCCGCTTAGCGCCCCGGTTGCCCACACCACCCGCGGCCCATGCTGCATCTCCAGCCGCATCTCCAACAGCTCACAGCCCCGGCAGCTCTCACGCCACCGCCAGATTGTACCGGAGGTAGAGTTCGGGGATAGGGCCAGTGTACGCCTGGAACAGGGATTGTTCGACGTACCCTATAAAGAGGCAGGCATAGCTAGGGCACATGTGAGTGCCCATAGCTACGCCTTGGATCTGGAGGAAGTGGGAGGAGTCGGAGGAGAAGTTGTTGAGGGTAAAAACCAGCTCTGCTAGGCGGAGGAGAATATTGATCGACGGAAATTGGCTGGTTCTGAGGAAGAAACGGAGGGCTTTAAGGCACTCCTGGTGGGGGATGGAGGTGTAGAGTGACTGGACATCCATTGTAAAAATGAGGGAGTGTGGGCCTGGAAAACTGGTCATTGAAGAGACGAAGAGCATGTGTGGTGTTTTGGAGGAAGGGGGGGATTGGACCAGGGGGGCTAGGATGGAGTTGAGATATGTGGAAATTAATTCGGTGGGGCATGAACAAGCAAAAACAATGGGTCTGCCAGGACAGTTCTGTTTGTGAATTTTGGGGAGAAGATAAAAGCGGTCCATGCGGGGCTGGGGAACGATAAGGTTGGAGGCTTTAGGGGGACAGAGAGCCGGAAGAGATGAAGTCAGTAATGATGCTTGATGTTGGATCACATTGCCACATCAGCCATGATCACATTGAATGGCGGTGCAGGCTCGAAGGGCCGAATGGCCTACTCCTGCACCTATTTTCTATGTTTCTATGTTATCTGTTGCTGGCCCTGATTTGTCATGCTCTGTTCTTGATTCCAGTCACCCCACCGCTACCATCAGCATTACCTTCCATGTTTTGTCCTGACCCTCCTAATTTCTAGCTTTCTTTTCCTTCTTGCACCCCCCCCCCCTCCCCCCACCACCCTACAGTGAGTCTGGAGAAGGGTCCTGACCAGAAACATCACGTATCCATTTTCTCCAGAGATGTGTAGGAAGGAACCGCAGATGCTAGTTTACAACAAAGATGACACAAAAATGCTGAAGTAACTCTGCTGGACAGGCAGCATCTGTGGGTGGGTAGAAGGAATTCTCCAGAGATGCTGCCTGACCCGCTGGTTTGCTCCAGCATTTTGCGTCTATCTTTGAACGAACTGAGAATTGCTTTTGAAGCATGTCAGCAAATGTTGACTCTGACTTTCGAACATCTAGTGACCTTTGTCCTGTGGTTATCCGGAACTTCTATCACGTCATTTGAAAAATTATGTCAAAGTTTATTATCTACTATTAATAAGGTTCACGATGTAGCACTGACTCCTGTGTGTTTTCAGGATGTGTTAACGAGACTGACAAGGGACTGACTAATTTCTAGGAACTAACATCACCTATCATGGTCGGCATCTTTATAGCATCAGCAATTATTTTCAGTGCCAAGTAAAGCTGTAATCCTTTGATTGTCATGAAATAACAACCATGTCAGACAGCATCAAGTCCTCACGGTATGTTGGTGAAGGACAGAGACTGAGGGCACTCAAGTGAAAGAGTAGATACAAAGATCCGCAGATGCTGGTTTAGTCAACAGGACACAGACTGATGTAGTAACTTGTAAGGCCAGGCAGCATCTCTTGAGAACATGGATAGGTGACGTTATGGGCCGGATAGGTGAAGAAAGTTTCCAACCCGTAACATCACCTATCCATGTTCTCCTGAGACACTGCCTGGCCCACTGAGTCACTCCAGCATGTTGTGCCCTTTTAACGCTCACATGAAGGCTGACTGATTTATTTGTATTTGTCCGTACACCCTAATGAGTTGCTGATCACGGGCTCCAGAATGTTAAATGGTAAATTGGTCGTCTAAAGAGTTTTTACCAGTAATTCCAGCTGAATTACAGTTAGTGTCAATGATATTAACAGATTCTGGAAGGATTTTATAACCTTTATAAAATATGCAGATTGAAGCCGTTAAATAATTCAGGTGATCCAAAAATATGATCCCCGCCTCTACAGCAAAAGTAATAAAGAATGTCTTTTATTAACGAGGATAGGGAGCTTATAAAATGCCTTTATTTTAGAAACCTGCGTATGATAGGACTAATTGTTTGGGAGTAATCCTCTATCTACCAACTAGATTATTAATTTTTTTTAACTAACATTTATCTGTTGAGCTCGTTGAAGTGAGGAAAACAAATATTATTTCTAGAAGAAACAAGGAACTGCAGATGGATTTTTACAAAAAAAGACACAAAGTGCTGGAGTACCTCAGAAGATCAGGGAGCATCCTTGAGGAACATGAATAGGTGATATTTTGGGTGGGGCCCCTTTTTTCAGACTTTAATAATATTTCCACTTTATTTTCCCAGCTTTTGCCTTCAGTCACTGCATGTTGATGTAAAGCTCCTGCTACTTTATCCATTTATTGCAGCCCATTTCCATTTTCTGAGGGCGGCACGGTGGCAGTAGATACTGAACAGAAACAACGGCAAAAAGCCAAATAACTGAATGGACACGACGCCGAAAAGCTAAATAACTGAATGGACACGACACCTAAAAGCCAAATAACTGAAAGGGCACGACACCGAAAGGATACGAACCCGAACGGACTCCACGCCGAAAGGACAATAACCAGAACGGACATGACGCCGAAATGCCGCTAAATGGACATGACATCTCCGGGGACAGGATTTGTCCGAGACTTTTTCAGCGATTGGTCCAGACCCCCGCGTCCATCACATCACTGGCCGGGGGAGACGGGAGGGTGGGGGGGATTTTTAATTTTCCTTCGCCACTTTTGGACTTCCTGAATATAAAATAAAACCCCGTGCGATTGGAACATTCAGTTGATTTAACAAAATGATAATCCAAATGGTTCCATAAATATTTACACCAACAGTAATGCTGTAACAATTATATTTTGACTACCACAATACATACACTACTGTACATCTTGAAGGCCAGTGGTCCTTTGGGTGTGAATCGAGAAACCAGACAAAAAATAGTTTTTTCATCTGGTTCAACTGTTTTTTTAAAGAATATCTTAGCTCCCTGAGTCAGTTCAGTGATGTGACAATACTGGTTGTTTTGCATTCGGCGATTTCCTTCGGGTTAGAAAAGTGGGTCAGTTGTAGAGAAAGCCTTTATCAAATGCATTGAGCGAAATTAAACAAATTTCGGAACCAGCTTTCATCTGATCTAACCGACCGCATCAACTATATTCTGCTTTCCAATAGGAAATACACCCAGGGTGATAGGGGAAATTGTAAAAAAATATGCAGTATCAACAATGTTAACTATTTCACGGGTTTGTAAACTGAAGGTGCAGATTATAAAGGCAAGGAGGTTGTGTTGAACTTTGTTAAAACATTGGTTTCATTAAGGTTGCGATATTGGGCACTGCACTGTACAGCGCGAATGCACGGCAGAGAGCGCAGACAAAATTTACTAGAACAGTGTCGGAAGGAACTGCAAATGCTGGTTTACACCGAAGGTAGACTTAAATTGCTGGAGTAACTCAACGGGATAGGCAGCATCTCTGGAGAGAAGGAATGGGTGATAAAGTCTTTCTCTACAACTGACCACTCTTCAAACCCGACGGAAATCGCCGAGCGCAAAACGACCAGTGCTGTCATATCACAGATCTAGATGTTGGTGTAAAATATCTATGGAACCAATTTGGATTATCATTTTGTTAAATCAACTGAAAGTTCCAATCACACGGGGTTTTAATTTATATTCAGGAAAGTCCAAAAGCGGCGAAGGAAAATTAAAAATCCTCCCCACCCTCCCGTCTCTCCCGGCCAGTGATGTGATGGACGCGGGGGTCTGGACCAATCGCTGACAAGGTCTTGGACAAATCCCGTCCCCGGAGACATCATGTCTGTTCGGCGGCTTTTTGACGTCATGTCCATTCTGGGTATTGTCCTTTCGGCGTGGAGTCCGTTCGGGTTCGTATCCTTTCGGTATTGTGCCCTTTCGGTGATTTGGCAATTAGGCGTCGTGTCCTTTCGGTTATTTGGCTTTTCGGCATCGTTTCCGTTTGGTATCTTAGCTTCCATTTTTTTGGCTAGACTTCTCGTCCTTCGACGTCCCGTCCGCACACGGCTCCAGCGTCTCTCGCCTTGTTCAGTGGCTGTCGGCGGGGATGCACACGGGGTGCTGCGGTGGCTCGGCGGGTCAGGCAACATCTCTGGAGAAGGGTCTTGACCCGAAACATCACCCATTCCATTTCTCCGTGGACGCTGCCTGTCCCGCTGAGTTGCTGCAGCATTTTGTGTGTGTCCTCGTTGATGGCTGGTGCTCGGCTTTCGCCGGCGCCGGGTGGGGCGTGGGGTGCGGCTGGTGCTCCCCGGCCCGTTGGGAGTTGGAACGGGGTTGGGCTGGAGTTGGTACTTCTTCTCCGCGCTGGCTGTGGGCCGGTGGGGATGGGACACTAGGGGGGGACGGAGGGCATGACGGATGGATGATCCAGTTCCAGATCGGCAGAGCTCGCGGCACTGGAGACCAGGGTTCAATCCTGGCTACGGATGAGGCGCGGGTCTGTGTGCGTACAACTGCCGAGAATGTCTCTCCGCCAGTCCAGTCCCTCCCACCCCCCCCCCCCCCACCGTCTCCCACTCGCATGTGACCCCTCTATCTCGCTGTTACACCCCACTCTCCTGCTACCAAGTGCTCCCGATCCTTAGATGAAATATATTTTTACACATAAATCATGAATAAAGAAAGTAATTTATAGACAGTTTATAGTCAGCGCTTTGTTCGCTTTTTCTTTAAGCGAGTGACCTTTGACCAATCCCATGATTCAGTGCGTTTTTCAGAATACCAAACTCTCTTATTGTCCCTAGTGTGTGTAGGATTGTGTTAGCATGCAGGGATCGCTGACCGGCACGAACCTGGTGGGCCGAAGGGCCCGTTTCCGCGCTGTATCTCTAAACAAAACTCAATCTATGTTGCATTAATGTGCGATTCTTAATCTCCCACTTAGCCACTATTGTCTCTGAGGTAGGGTGCCAATTAGTGCTGATTTTTGGGTAGATTCCTGCCGGGGAGATAAGTACATTCAGAATTGGGTTGGATCTCTTGACACTTAGTTCAAGTAGAACAATATTAAAAATCATGATATTATAAAAATAATTCATCTGCACTGTCGTACTTGGATTAAATCGAAATGCTTGAGGTGAGAGGTTCTAAGCATTAAAACTAGAGAGGTACAACGTTCATTTGTAAGAATAAAAACAAGGGACTTTTTTTCTTGATGGTGCTGGTTCATGTGAATGCAAATTCTGTGGCACATCACGAGTTCTTGTAATTCTATGAACTCAAAATTTTTAACATTCGAAAATTAGAGGCATGATAATTATACACCTCTGCATTAATAATAGTCAGTCCGATCGTGCTTCAATCATTCACTTTTTGCATCTATTGGAATATTGTGAGCTGTTTAGGGCTCCATATATGAGGATGTGCTGGTTTTGGAGTGTGTCCAGAAGAGGTTTACGGGAATGATCCCAGGGATGATGATTGGATTAAGATATGAGGAGTGTTTGAAGGCTCTGGGCCTGTACTCACTGGAGTTTAGAAGGATGAGGACTTGCATTGAAACCTAGCGAATAATGAACGGACTAGATAGAGTGGACGTGGAAAGGATATAAAACTGACCCAATGTGAAAAGTTCAAGGAACTAAACTTTCAAGGAACTGTGGTTCAAGTTGTGAAACACAATGTGCTACACTTTGCACTTTTACCTTAACGCACAATAACTATGTATGGAAACTAGTTACTATTCCATCAATAGTCATGATTGGAACTACATTCATCAGAGTTTTATCACATTTCTCCGATCCCCCCCACCTCATGCTCCCATCTCCTGCATTTTCAAGTATAAGAATCTCAGCTTCTCGAGTCTATCTGCATTGTGGGCGGCACAGTTGCTTCCTTACAGGCTCGATCCTGACTACAGATGGTGTCCTCTCGCATCCCATAGACTTGCAGGTTTGTAGATTAATTGGCTTCTGTAAATTGTCCTTAATGTGTAAATGAAACGAGTCAACGTGGTCTCGGTGGGCCGAACGGCCTGGTGCAGCCTCTATCTCTAAACTAAACTTAAACTGATGTCTGAAGATGGGTCTCGACCCGAAACGTCGCCCATTCCTTCTTGCCTCACCCACTTAGTTAATCCAGCATTTTGTGTCTACCATAAATTTAAACTAAGCTCTCCCCTCTCTGAGACAGTTTTTGCTGTGTTCATAGCCTTTCTACAGTTTCTTTCAGCTTCTTTATTAAACTCCAAGAATCAATAATTAGGTGACTAGATTTGCTGACAGATAAGGCTGGGGTGGAGTTTGACTAAATCTTATGAGAGAACAATAGAACCTTGTTTGATTTAATGTGTCTTCCCTAAATAATATACCATAGTGTTATCTGCTCTGGCTGAGTGGTTTGGTAGTGTTTCATGGGTTTATCTAGTAACAAAAAAGCATGTCGATCTAACATAAAGGCAGAAGATAGACACATAAAGCTGGAGTAACTCCAGGTCAGACAGCATCTCTGGAGAAAAGAAATAGGTGATGTTTTGGGTCGAGACCTTTTTTCAGGCATATTCTTCAAAAGGACATATTTTTTCCCTTCTCTCTCCCTACAATCAGTCTGAAGAAGGGTTCTGACTTGAAACGTCACCTATCCATGTTCTCCTGAGGTGCTGCCTCCAGCTGGGTTACTGTCTTTTTTTAATAAACCAGCATGTGCAGATCTTTGTTTCAACATTTCGGCATGCTATCCTCCTATGCTCAGTTTTTAATATTACTCTGCAATTTAATCATTTTCTCCCATGTCTGTTGAGAGGGTTTCAGATGGTCAGAAGGTAAGAAAGGCCAGTAAAGAGATGAATAGGTTGGCTGGTTCAAAATGGGATGTGAAGGAAAGAAAGGGAAAAGGAATCAGAAGAATGGATGAGTGGAACAAATTGTAAGCGAATAATATGGGGTGGTAGATGTGCTATTATATTCCAACTCTCAAATGCAGATTGTGGCAGGACCACTGTCAAATTCTACAAGATCTTTGTGCTAAACTATCTCTTGTAATTGAAGATTTTCAAACATGAAAAGGTTCAGAGGATGTGGGTTTAGTGCAGAGACTGCACTAAAGCCGTGGTAGAATCCGACGGGTCCCGACCCGAAGCGTAACCTGTCCATGTTCTCCAGGGATGCTACCCGACCCACTGAGTTACTCCAGCATTTTGTGTCTGTCCTTGGTGAACCAATATCTGCAGTTCATTGTTTCTACATTCATTGCAGGAAAGTCTTGCTGAGGTTAAAGATCAGCCATGAATGAAAGAGAAGGCATGATAGGTTAAATGGGCGCTTTCTGTTTATATATCTGAAGCCAATGTGTAAAATAAGTGAAGAGAGCGAATGAAAATAGAATACAGGAAATAGAATCCAGAATCTGCTGGTTACTCATTCCTGAAAACCGGCTGCTAAACTCGTAAAGAACAGGCCAGACTATACATCAACATCGAGTTTTCTTTTGAAAAGTCAGCTTATCATGCCCTAATCTGAGATGACAAACATTTCCCACTCCCCAAATTCAGGAGAATGGACATTTCCTCCTTGTATATTTTCAAAAGCCACTGTCTTTTGCAGTAATCAGTTTTATCTTGAAATCGCTCAGGTTCACACACAGGTTTTTCGAATCAAAATAAAAGTAAGAATGGGGAGAGGGGCCAAGGCATGGATGGTAATTCAAACAGTTTTACAACCAACTGTGCAATAGCTCTTTGAGAGGTGTCTTTGAAAGTAGTTAGTGAGAGAGCTGACCCAGAATAGTACTCAGTGACCAGACAGATCCACAGTGCCCAAGTATAGGTCAGTGGGTGGTTCTCAGGCACAACATCATGTAGGGACTTTGAAAATTGTGCTTAAACTTGGCGCCTCTTGAATACAGTCTTAGTGGACTACTTCTGTGCACTTTGCTAATACTTTACTGAACGGTGTGCAAACACCGAATTTCACCCTCCATTTGCACATATTCAATGGTGGTTTTATTGTCACATGTGCGAAGTGCAAATGCACAGTGAAATTATTTTCTTACGATCAGTCCAGTAGAGTATTGGTTTACCCAAGCACCTTCCCGATTAGCAAGTGTACAGAAATAGTCCACTGATTCCGCATGGCGCCATTTTCAAAGTCCAGTCTGCACTCCAGTTCTTTTGCGACACTAAAGAACCATTGATTGACCTGAGACATGCCTGGCATTGCGTCTTCCCAAGGAACTGGGCCTGCCATAACTTCAATCTCAAGGATGCTGGCCTGGGGATAACTGTGTCCAAGGGACTATGGCTATGTTGGAGACGTGGGAGGAAGTGGGTGAGTCTCCATTCAAAACTCCCACAGCTTTTCTTCTTCCTATCAGGATAAACGGAGCACTCTTGTCACAGGTTGCACCTCTAAAGGAGTTGCAGCTGGGGGTCCCATCCCACTGGGCCTGTGCTGCATTTATGGGACAATTGCTATCCTGCAAAACACCGTCATTGGGAGTGGACAACGTTCAAATCCAGAAATGCCTGCACAATATTGGATTGTTGGCAAGCCCACTGAGTAGGGAGCATGACTATTTGTGATTGGAGGAGAGTAAGGTTCCTGGCAATCTCCAAGCCATCTTTACGTAAACACATCTTGTTGATAAAAAAATTTAAACGATGGATGCCAGTGGTAGATTAGTGAACGAGGTATTCTGTTGCAGAGAAATTCCATTCATATTTAGTGTACAAAACGTGTTTAGAACTAATGCCAAATCAGATTGTCATTAAAAAGAATGTAGAATTGGCCAATCTCCAATGTGAAATCGTTTTCAGCTGGTTTACACACAGTTATAAGCCCTTAAACTAGGCTTGTAGAATTCTCTGTGGGAGCAAATTCAGTCTAGTGCAGTTTCCAACTCTTCTGAGCAGCCTTGAGGGAAGCATATCGTTTTTTGAAGACTAGAAATAAACTGCTGGAGGGAGTCAGTAGGTCAGGCAACATCTGTGGAGAGAAATAGACAGACAAGGTTTTTGACCCATCCTCAAGACCAGAGTGATCAAGGGTCCTGACCCAAAACATCGTCTGTCAATTTCCCTCCACAACTTGATTGCTTGATTGAAAGATACAGCGTGGAAACAGGCCCTTCGGCCCACCGAATCCATGCTGACCATCGATCACCCATTCACATAATTTTTATTTTAACCCACATTCGCAATCACTCACCACACACTCAGGGCCATTTACAAACGGCAATTAACCTACAAACCACTGTCTTTGGGGTCAAGGAGATAAACTGGAACACCTGGAGGAAACCCACAGTCACAAGAGAGCATAAAAACTCCACACGGACAGAACCCGAGGTGAATCTCTAGCACTGAAACAGTAGCTCTACCCGCAACATCACTGTGCCACTGCGACCCACTGAGTTCCTCCAGCTGTTTGCTTCTTGCTCAAGATTCTAGATCCACAGTCTCTTGAGTCTCCAGTTATTCAAGCCACTCTATCACAGCCATACAGTATCGAAGTGGGAGAGAGAAGCTGCCAAAGAGGGGGAAGCAGCCTCTTAATTTCTCTTATAGGAACTTGTAAGTCTCGATCATGGAGTCTTACAGCACAGAAACAGGCTCTTCGGCCCAACTTGCCCACACAATCTCCACTAGTCCCACTAACCCGCATTTGGCCCAGATCATCCTAAAACTT
Organism: Raja brachyura; assembly: GCA_963514005.1. The sequence continues at coordinate 32,898,400 of OY740797.1, read as the reverse complement.
TCGTATCCATATATAATTACAATGTCTTTTAAATGTTGTGACTCTGAGCACCTGCCCCAACTACATCCTCTGGCAACCCATTCCATATACCCACCAACCCGGTTTCGATCCTGACCACGGGTGCTATCTGTACGGAGTTTGTACGCTCTCCCTGTGACCGTGTGAGTGTTCTCTGGGTGCTTCAGTTTCCTCCCACATTCTAAGGATGCACAGGTTGGTAGGTTTATCGGCTTCTGTAAATTGCCCCTAGTATGTAGGAAGTGGACGAGAAAGTGGGTTAATACAAAACTGGTGTGATCCAGTGGTCAATGTCACTAAATTGTCCCTGGTGTGTAGGATAGAACTTATGTTTGGGGGTATTTGGTCAGTGTGGACTCAATGGGCCAAAAGGCCTGTTTCCATGCTGTGTCTCTCAACTAAAAATGGAGTTAATGTGATAAAAAGCTGGGAGCAAGGTTCTCTTCAACCAAGGTGTGGACACCTACTGGACCAACCTGCAGAAGAGTTCCAGGAGGAAGATTCCCCACAGGGTGGAGCAATGCAGAAATACATTTCATGTCCTCATTTGTCACGAGAATCCGTGATCCATTTTTGGTTAAGCCTAGAGAGTGGAGAATTTTACAGGAAATATATTTTATGGAGTTTGAGTTATTTAAATAAGGTGCCATTCATCAGGAAATACAGATATGCTGCAGCAAATACTTTTGAATAATTGAAGCAGGGATTCCTTTGTTCATGTCATAATCAGTGCAACTGGACCAACAGAACAGGATGTGAGGGATTATAATGTGTCATCAGGACTGCCCTGCCAGATTATTGATGCATTTTGTTCTGGATTGCATTGGGATTTATGATTTAAGAGAAGCATCTCTCTATCAGGAATGTCTTGAGCCCATCTCAACAAAGCTACTCTTTCATCTGGGAAATGAGTCCACGGTTGCTGAACAAGGACACGTTCTGTTTGCCACTGCCTTCCCCCTACTCTGTTTACTCCTGCTGCACCTCATGCTCCATTTTGTATCCCACAAGCTTCAGTCTCCATTAGGCTCTTCCTCTGGTATTGAGTGATATCTTTGTTTTTTGCTGTAAGATGGTTGAAGAATGGTCCTGAACCGAAACGTCACCTACCCGTGTCTTCTAGAGATGTTGCCTGATCCACTGAATAGTTTAATTGCTTAAGATTGCAACATGCAACAGGACGGCACAGTGGTGTGGTGGTAGAATTGCTCCCATACAGTGCCAGAGATGCTGACTACAGGTGCTGCCTGTATGGAGTTTTACATTCTCTCTGTGGGTTTTCTCCAGGTGCTCCGGTTTTCTCCCACATTCCAAAGACGTAAGGGCCTGTTGCTGCTATAAATTGTCCCTTATCTGTAGGATAGAAGTAGTGTATGGGTGGTTGTGGTCGGCGCAAACTCGGTGGGCCGAAGGGCCTGTTTCCACGCTGTATCTTTGAATATAAAAATTAAACTAAAAATGTGCAATTCCTTGTGTCCAAGTCTTCACATCAATGGTACTTTACATCGCAACAGTGGAGCACTGTACTTAGGTACAGTGAAATTCCTTTCTTGCACACAGTTCAGTAAAAATTATAGTATACATAGGCACAATTATACTTAAGTACAAGAGTAGATTTCACTGAGGTAGGAAAACGAGTTGCCACATTTTTAGCGTGGCCTTGTAACATCCTTGTTCAAAGTTTTTAAAGATGTAGTCTTAACTTGGACGTAATGGCTTAGAGTTTACTGTAGGATGCTCCCAGACTGATACATGCATCAAAATCTCATCTTGAAGAGACCAGCAATGTCTTTCATCATTTATCTTGTGCTTGTGTGGCTCTTGTGGCTTTGCTCAGCTGAATATATTGGAGAATGAGATCCAAGCAAATGATGGGGAGTCATTGTCTCCACGATACATCCTTCCTGGTATCAATGCCTGTTGAATATGTTCAGCAGTGTGGCCGCTCTCTGAATGAAGGAGTTGTGTCCTTCCTATAAACATGCCAACCACTTTCATGAAATTAAGCCCCTGTCCCACTTGGGCGACCTCCAACGCGAGTTCTGGCGACCTTGCCCACAACCTATAGTCCTGGCAAGGTCGCCACGAGGTCGTAGGAGGTATTTGTCACTCTCCTTCATGGTCGACAGTGGTCTCCGCCTAGTCGAGGCTTCAGCTAGGTCGCTGTGTATTTTTCAAAATGTTAAAAATTGACCGCGACTAAAAAAAACGATACTTCTTTAGTCATAGGTCTAGTCGAAGTTGGTCGTAGTAGGTCGTGATGCTAGTCGTAGGTACTCGAAGATAGTCTAAGGTAATAGCTCCGGGATAAAAAAAAGGTCAGTAGACAAAAAAGGTTATTTAAACAGCAGCACATGACCTCTGTCACTCCAGGGCATGTTCATTCAGCGCTGGAGAGTTTTTTGGAGAGGAGACTTGTGTTTTAGAGATGGCACCAAAAGGGCAGCAGTGCAGGGAGAGGCACAACCCTCAAAAAAACCTGCCATGCAGGTGTTGCCACCCAAGAGTAGGAGTGGCAGGAGGTGATACCACAGGAGGTGATAGTGCAGGAGGAGGTAGCACTGCATGAGAGACCCCTGGAGGAGGAGACCAGGGTGGTAGTATATGTCCCCACTGCCTCCCAATCCTTCACTGCCTCATTTTAATGCAGCAAAGCAGCCCTTTCTCCTGTGTCTGACAGCATCAGAGGCAGATACTCCATTGGTGGTGAGGGAGGGCTGGAGGAAGGTTATGCCCTACACATTCACTAGGCAGCAGGAGGTAGACCTTGAGGAATGGTTCCAGCAGAATGCCATCCTGTACGATAAGGAAAATGAGGGGTACAGGGACAGGGACACGAATGGCATGCTTGCCATCCACTGTCCCACATGTGTGCTTAAAGTTCCATCTTTTGCCCAGCGCCACTCTCTTCCAGTCATCTGGTGTCCTGGGACTGTCCACCACATCATCTCCATCCACCCATTGAGATCCTTTCTTGTGCTTCCTCTTCACCCTTGCTCTTCCCCTCCTGCCTTTCCTAAAAGGCTGCTGAAGCAAAAGGGCTACTGCAAATAGCAGTACTTGTATTTTTACTAACATCCTCCAAACTAGTTCCTTCCTTGCTTGCATGGTTCAGAATGATCTAAAAAAACCTGGGAGGCATTTTTTAGTGAGAAAAAAATGCAGACATGACATAATTTTATCAGGTGATCATTTGAGCTATAGATACTCGCCACTGGTCGTTGTTGATTTTCGGTGTGGCCCTCTGAGGTCGAAGGGGGTCGTGCTCATTCGTGGACCAATTTTCCAGAGACCATCCTCGAGTAAAACGTACAGGGTCGAAGCCAGTCTTCAACATAGTCGAAGGAGGTTGAAGAAGGTCTTCTTCAACATACTCGTAGGAGGTCGTACACATTGTCGAGGAAGGTCGTAGGAGGTCGTAGGTCACCGGGACCTTGATTTTTTTTTTAGTCGCTTAAGGTTGCCAGAACTCGCGGTGGAGGTCTCCCAAGTGGGACAGGCCCTTTACTTTCAAAATGCATACCACACAAGTCGTTGAGAAAGGTGGAAGTTGCCTTATTGATGAAATGGTCTCTGTTCTCATTTAGATCTCTTGCAGTTATAAAAGGACAAACATGGCTGACTGAAAGCTTTTGGAAGTCAGCAGTGTTGGCAGTTCCCAGTGCCCAAGCCGATCCTTGTTTCTTAATGGAAACTAAGTAAGTACAATAATTTCTTCACAAATACACTGCTGGGGTTTCCTCCCAAACCAACAATGAACAGCAACTTGAGAAGAGGCATACATTTACTGCAGCTGCTTGGAAGGATCCTGTGGCAAGGAAGTAACGAGTCAATGTGACCTTGATCTCCACAGAGAAAGGATTCCAGGCACAAGAGCTTGGCTGAAGATTTACGTGAGCACTGTCAACTAAATCTAAGTGTTGACAGCTTTGGAAAAACCTAACCTTGCCAATACATTGTTCATGGAGTCATAAGGCATGAATACAGGCTGTTTGGCCCAACTTGTCGATGCCGACCAAGTAGCCCATCTTTACTAGTTCTCTTTGCCAACATTTGACGCTTATCACTCAAAACCTTTTCTATCCATTTGCCAAATGTCTATAAAATTGTTTATGGTAGTCATGTAGCAGAATGTGGTGTCTCTGAAGACTCATTGGTAGGCCTTTACCCTAGTCTTCATCCTAAATGTAGGCGATAAAGGGAAAAAATACCAGAGGTGCAATTGCCTGTTATCTTCTAATTGACACCCTATGCCTAAAGGGCCTGTCCCACCAGCACGCAACTCTAGGCGATGAACGCGATCAAACCGGCAGCGGGGGCCGCGCGGAGGTCGGGTGATCCCCTGTACAGGGCCGGTCCCACCAGCATGCGCCTGCATGCGGCAAGCGCAACTAAACCGGCAGTAGGGGCCGCGCGGAGGTTGGGTGAGTGGCGCAACGCGGCGCAAAGCGAGGCGAACTTGAAGCAAGTCCAAGGTAAGTTCGCCAGGACTTAGAGGGGCACACAGAGAGGGGCACCGAGACACACACACATACAGGGCCACGGAGCCATACACATAGAGGGTCACGGAGGCACTTACAAATAGTTTCACGGAGGCACGATGTCCGGGCGGTGTGTAAATGTCGCGGCGACTGCGAGCCGACAAACCGTTGCCGCGCGGGATTTTTGGACATTGTCGGTTTTTCGGAGCCCCGCGCGGCGTCGGGACGAACTCGGGACGAACTCCGCACAATTCCGCACGGCTCCGGCGATCGAAGTGGGACCGGCCCCGCGACGCCGGACGGCTCAAGCGACCACGTTAGGTCGCGCTAATCGCATCGAGTTGCATGCTGGTGGGACAGGCCCTTAACAGTGAGGTTGCTCACCCACTCTGATTGTTCAGCCATGGCCATAACGATGCTTCCAGTGTAAATTGCTATCAATAATGTCAACAAAATGCCAATAATGTCCAAATGCCAAGACGGACATCCAAATGACGGACATCAAGTGCCGCTGGAAGACCATCCACTCGGTGAAAGACTCACTGTGGTCTGCCTGAAACATGTTCGTCTCACAGCACAGTGAGATGTCCACGAGGGAATGTCGCCGACTATAAAATTACGTGCTGAGGGACGCACTAAAGCCGGGTGCAGCCAATGGCTAGACTGTTTGGATGAGGACCAGAGTCTCAGGTCCTTCCGACTGCTGGACATTAAACAGCAGAGTCCAGTGGGGACACCCCTGAAACATGTGATGGGATATCACATCAGCGGATGAGTGTTAAGGATGTTTTGTATAAAGATAAGTGCGAACACTGCCAACTACGACTCTATTGAATGCATATTGAGAATGGCATAGTGGTGTAGCCGCAGAGCAGCTTCCTTACAGTGTCAGAGACCCAGGTTCGTTCCCGCCAACGGGTGATGTCTGTAAAGTGTTTGTACATTCTTCCTGTGACTGGGTGGGTTTTCTCCGGATGTTCCCATTTCCTCCCACACTCCATACAGGTTTCTAGGTTAATTGGCTTCGATAAAAATTGTAAATTGTCCCTGGTGTGTTGGATAGTGCCAGTGCACGGGATGATCGCTGGTGGGTTGGTGGCAGATTTGGTGGGTTGAAGGGTCAGTTTCCGCACTGTATCTCTAAAGTCTACAATAGAGCTGCTGGGAATCTATGAAGAGTTTTATGTACAGATTTTGTTTTGTATTTATTTATTCTGAATAAAGTTTATTTTTAAAACTAGAAAGAAAAACGTTGAAGGAACATTCCTTGTTAATCAGTGGACTTTGTGAGGTGTTTAAGCAGTGTGTGCAGTGTGTTCTGAAGCTGGTCAGCTGAGCCTCTTTTGCCATTGTGACCCTTTAAATACTGAGAAATGCCACAATCCAGTAACATGTGCTCCTTATTCTCTCAAAACTGCTCCATGACAATCTTAGTATGAAGCTTTCAGCAGTTATTCAAATAATTATACCATTTGTTGCTGCCCGATGCAGAGGAAAGAGTTGAGTGCACTAACATAGATTACGAAGGGAAGTTTCTGATTCAATTTTGCAATTGGCACAAGTCCTCATCCAAATAATCACTGGCTCGATTTACTTAGAGTAAAGCTTGACATTTGCATGATTAACACTTGAAAAATGGGTGCTTTGCGATCCAGTTTCTCAGCATGCATGTTTAACAATAAACATTAAATTCTAAACGTTGAATCAAAATCAGGCACTCAACCTCATGGATGTATTAACGTTGAAACGTTATTTTGCAACATGGTATAATGAATAGAATTTCTGACTCTGCAAATGCAATTTTTGCAGGCACTGCACATTCTATTTTTGTATTCTTTGTGCTCAAAGTGAATCAAAACGTGCAGGTATAGTATTTGGTACAGATTGCATATTGTATGCACACAAAGTACAAGCCAATGTGATTAATGTTAAAACAACCTCCTAATGTTTGAAGTTGCACTTTATAATAGAAAGAAACCCCTCTGTTTTATATAATACTGTTCCAGAATAATTTCGACCCAGCTTTGGAGGTCAGAATCTGTTAAATTCAGATCTCATGGAGACAAAGAGCAGGTGAATTGGGTTTTCCTCCGTTTTAAGCTGCAGCCCCTGTACAGGGTGAGAGATCATTAATTCAAGCTGTTTCACACTTTCATTTAATAATACCTGGCACCTTGAGATTGTGATAGCGCAGGATCCATGAGAACGGTCACAGTTATTAAGAGGTGACTTATGCTGAATTAAATACTGCATTTCACTCTGTGGGATGAAGGGACATGAAGGGACCATTGGATTAATATTTTTTCTTTTTGGTCAAACTATTCATTCGTCGCAAAAACTTACATTGGCATCCACAACCTTGAGATTCTTACCATGACGACTTTAAAAAAAAAATAGACAGGTTGCTTTGTTAATTGTAGCTCTGGATGCACTTTGGAATATTGAGGAACAAACAGCTCAATTTATTTTTATAACTGAGTATCGACAAGTTGCACTGAAGCAAGGCCGAAGCTTTGTATGCATTGTGTAGGAAACAGCTGGTTGTTGTGGGGGTGGCGGAGCGGGATGGAACGTATATCTTAATATCACTGACACTCTACCAGTTAATCTGCATGTTATCTGCTGCCATCTCAAAAGACAAATTACTCGGGCGAGGAAACTGTTGCTCATCCATTGCGGCAACAGACCAGTTCACAGGGTTATCTGACCACAGGATCTCTCGTTGAAAGATCCGCTCCCACGAACACAATATCTTTGTACATAATCGCAGCCTGCAGGAGACAAAATAATTCAGCTGTAAAACAAGATTAACTCGCTTAAGCAAGGCACTGATCACTGAGCAAAAGCCCTGCCATCGTTATCTGTGTAAATGAACAACAGATTTAGGGGCACTGTGGTTCAGGAAAGGTCTGTGCAGCAAGCAGCATTTTAGAAGATAGTAATGGAACTGGATAAGTACATGGCTGTTGTGAGATACAGGTATTAGAAAGAAACTGTATTTATTTCTGCCAAAACAATGTCCCTGCTATCTTGTGAAGAATGATGGCATAATATTCTTTCCACTGATAACCTTGCTTTTTTTGTTGTGGTCTAATTCAATTTCCTGGAATACGTCTCTGTAAAAAAAAACACCTGCATAACATGATTAACTATTGGGTGTTGCAGGGGTGAGGAGGAGGTTGGGAATGCAATGTTCTTGTTATCACGAGAGTAGCAAAGGTAGTTTTGTTTGATTTCCCCACGTTAAAAAGGGAATCCACCTGTGTCGTTGTATTATCAGCCGTTCTGTGCTGTAGTTATTAAAGTAATCTACACAGGAACAACCTATCACACCTCCGCATCGCAAATCACACGCCCCTGCTTTCAAGCCTATGGTAAAAGTTTAAGGTTTAGCGTTGAAAAGAAACAGTGGGTTGCTTTATGTCGAGTGACTAATCTGATAAAACAAGAAATGAGAAATATTGTACCTACTTAATAGGGTTTGAGATGTGGTTAACTCTTAGATCACTTTCCATGTTGGTTGAGGTGCATTAGGGTAAGTAAAATTACTGGGTTGTTAAAGTAAGGAAGATAATTCATTACATTGATATTGAACCAATTCTTGAGGCACAGACAGGTGCCGTATGATTAATTATGCCCCTTTCGACACATCTGAAAGAACTAACATTCTACCTCTTACTGACCATATTTAATTTTTTGTTCAAATCTTTATCCATTTACTTTATTAAAATTATTACAGATTCTATTCCATCTGTTTCTGGTTTGGTAGCATATAAGTAACCCTCCATTAAAAACATTCTTCTGACCTCTCCCCTAGTTCTTTGGATGACTTTTAAATTTATGTTTTCCAGTTACCAATTCAACAACTTCAGCTTGTGTTAAAAATCACACCATTTCACAGACTTAAATTCATCTTTGAAAAGTTTAATAACACAATGTTTCTGAAAAACAATTTAGGATTTGGGAAAACCCATGACCTCCAGGTTCAGGAACAGCTTCTTCCCATCAACCATCAGGCTCTTGACCACCACAAACCCAACAATACAATGAAGTGTGGAATGTCTTGGTTGCACTAAAGACTTTGTTTTTTAAAATAATAATATTAGGTTTATTAATGTATTGAATTTTCTTTTTGTTTATTATATGTTTTAGGCTTAGTTTTAGAGGCACAGCACAGAAACAAGCCCTTCGGCCTACCGAGTCCATGCTGACCAGCAATCGCCACATATTAATACGATTCTACAAAGACTAGGGTCAATTTTTACATTTACCAAGCTGTACGTCTTTGGAGTGTGGGAGGAAACCAAAAATCTTGGAGAAAACCCACGCGTTCACGGGGAGAACGTACAAACTCCGTACAGACAGCAACCGTAGTCAGGATCGAACCCAATTCTCCAGCGCTGCAAGCACTGTGAAGCAGCAACTCTACCGCTGCGCCATCGTGCTGCCCGATGAGTTTTCTATGAGTATTGTGTTTACAGGCCTGTTTTGCTGCTGCATGTAAAGAGCCTGTCCCACTTACGTGTCCTTGGCACACAAATTATGCAACCTCGTGATCGCATTGAGGCGCACGGGCATCGTATGGCCGCGCGGGGCTGGTTCCACTGAGAAGCGCGGAGGGGGATGTAGTTGTGCGCCACATCGCGCGGGGCTCTGAAATGTTTGTAGTGAACTAAATCTTTGCGCGCCAATGGCCTGTCGCGTAACTGACGGCCAAAATGGGACAGGCCCAAGACCCTGGCGCAAAGCAACGTCTCACCTCCAACAGCAGCAGAAGCAGGCAAACGATTGCCGAACGCAGCCTGGGGCTCACGGCCGTTGCGGTCCAGATTCACCCCCACTTCCACTCCCAGAGCGGGGCCAAGAAAATTGAAGATAGACACAAAATGCTGGAGTAACTCAGCGGTACCGGCAGCATCTCTGGAGAGAAGCAATGGGTGACGTTTCGGGTCGAGACCCTTCTTTCAGACTGAAGAAGAGTCTCAACACGAAACATCATCCATTCCTTCTCTCCAGAGATGCTGCCGGTCCCGCTGAGTTACTCCTGCATTTTGCGTCCATCTTCAAATGACGTCACGGGCTCCAGACGGCTGTGCGGGCGCATGAAATCGCGTGTGACCTTCGTGGGACCGTCGCACCTCAACGCGACCACGAGGTCACATAATTAGCATGCCAAGGACACGTAAGTGGGACAGGGGCTTAAGGATTTCATTGTTCTGTTGTCAGTACATACAACAATTAAGCACTCTTGACTCTTGTGGTTAAATTTCCTCTCTTTCTCGCATTATAGTTCATGTGTGCCTCAGCCTGTAACGGTAGATGCAATTACCCCCTTCATTTATTCCATTTTTGTGCTATATATTGGAACAAAGTTGAGTAACTCACCATAGTCCAGAGTTATAACTTTATACCTCTTCCAACACTGGAAGCAGCAGCTTCATTACTATAATGATAAATAGGTTCCTGGCAAGGTTACGAAGAGCATCACAAGGGTTCAGACAATCAAGCAACACGAAAGGATGAAGCTGCAGCAGTTAATAACTTCCCTGAAATGAGACTATTGTTTCAAAATCACTCATAGACTCTATTACATTATCTGGGCTGTCACTTCAGCTTTGTACTACTGCCATTTCCAGAGGTATCATCTTTTGGACGATTTCTCAAACCCTAAAGATCATCTTGTGCTCATTGAAAAAGAACAAGGAGCTTTTTCTGAGTTTCCTGGCAATGTTTGTTGATCAAGCCTCTGAGCTTCAATGCTTCCCAGGATGAATGTTTACTAAAAAATATCACTGTGCAGAACAAGGAAAGCTGTTTTCCCGCAGAGGCTGCTGTTTAGTCTGATCCTGCAAACCACATTGCTCTTCCCAGTTGGATCATGGCAAACTGGCAGAACTTTAAAGATTCTTATCAAGAGGCTGCACGGTGAAAGAGAACCGAGACCGACTAGGTGAGAGAATACATTTGGTGACTCCTCAAATTAAAAGTATTCTGCTTTTGAGCAGTGTCGCTATCTTGCATTCAGATTCCTGAATGTTACCTTTAACCATTTATTAATTTAACTACATTACCTTTTTTTTTAAATGTGGTACTTCAAAAGAAATATTTATAATGTAATAGTTAGGCCAAGCTTATCGATCACCTGTTTTAAAAAAAACTTGCTTTTAGTCACATTGCAACAAGAGCTTTTCGGCCTGTTCCCTAATTCAGTGCAATCTCTGTTGATTAACCTAACTCCATGTACTGCAGCACTGTCTCGTATTCCTAAATACTTTTGTTTAAGTAAAATTCTAAAAATCCCAAATTAAAAGTTTAACCATCAGTTATTTGCATAAGAGTTCTAAATGTATGTAAAGTGCTTCCTAATATAACACCAGAAAACCATGCCCTGCTGTGCTATGAGTTGGCATATGCTTCTTGCATGTTGGCACCAAGGTGCAATCTGGTCAGACCACCCACTTGAAGCTCTGAGTTGTGGGAGCTGTTCAAATATCACATTCACTTTGTCCTTAATGAATGCCTATTGCCAATGGATTTGCTACAGCAGTGCCAAATCAACTGTACTCGCTGTTCCGACTTTATATAGCTAGCAGCAAAACGTATTCCAGTTATATAACAACATTATAAATGACAGAGAGCTTTCTGTTCCTAGTTTAATGGGAGAATTGTGCTGTCATTCTCCAGTATAGTGGCTAACGCTGGACTCGGAATCACGAAAGAAAACCAAGGGGAACGTTTTTTCCAGCAAAAGGGAGACAAGAGTCAATTGGCATATGTACCGAAACGGAGCAATAAAATTCTTACTGGCACAACAGATTGTGTAAACACAGTACTCAATAGATAACATGACAAACAACAAAAAAAGCTCAATAAATAAAAAAAAGTACAAGTATAGTACAAACCAAAGGCCTGAAGTCTGAAAAGAATGGATTGAAATGTTGGCGTCATCATGACTGCTCATTAAATAGCAAAAATATAATTGCTTCTTGCCATCTTAAAAGAAAATATGAAGAAGCAATTAATTATGTGCATCAAACCCCCACACAATCAATTATTATATATATATATATACATATAATGTGTGTGTGCGCGCATGCATGTGTATATACGTATATGTCTGAAATAGGGTCCCGACCCAATATGTCACCTATCCATTCCCTCCACAGATGCTGCATAAACCCACTGAATTCCTCCAGCACTTTGTGTTTTGCTCAAGATTTCAACATCTGTAATTTCTTGTGTCTCCACGTAGAGAAGATTGCTCAGGGAACACATAAAAAAATGCTGGAATTATCTCCAGAGGGCCAGGCAGCATGTATGGAGAGAAAAACCAAATTAATGTTAATTGTTGACCCACCTCAAGTTTAAATTCCATTTGGAATATTTTGGAGGACCAAGAAACCAAGAAACCAAGAACCAAGAACCCTGTCATAGAGTTATAGAGCATAGTTATAGTTACAGTTACAGTGTGGAAACAGGCCCTTTGGCCCAACTTGCCCATGCCAACCAACACGCCCCGTTTACAATAGTACCACCTGCCTGCATTTGGCCTATATTCCTCAAAACCTACCCTATCCATGTATCTGCCTAAATATTTCTTAAACGATAGTACCTGCCTGAACTACCTCCTCTGGCAACTTGTTCCATACATCCACCACCCTTTGGTAAAGAAGTGTACCAGAGAAACTGTGGAAAGTTGTGTCATTATTATTGCTCGGAGAAGTTTAAGAAGATGTCGATAGAGGCAATTTCTGAAATGCCAGGACAAAGTAAAAAAGAGAAGCTTTGTCCTTAGAATGATGACTTAAGAACCTGCAAAAGTAGACTGGAGAGCCAAAGGCAGCAAGTAAAAACAGAATTGTCACACATTGCATGATTATGATTTGGAATGTGATGCCTGAAGGGATTTTGATTCAATTGTGGTTTTCAAAAAGGAATCAGGGAATTATGTGAAGGAAAAAAAAATTCCAGTGCAATGGGTAAAGCGCTGAGAAATGGCAACGGCTGGACTACATTTGAAATGCCAAATGGACACCTCTGTGCTGCTCTGATTCTATGATTCCTGTGGTAGGTACTACCTATGAAAATAACTAGTTATGTGTTGCCAGTTTTGGAATCTATCCATTATCCATATTTTCTGTGTCCTGCAGTTCAGTCAGTTTCCTAATTTACCTTCCATTTCATGAGTTTTACCTTTAAATCGGTAATCTCTTGTAAAGGATCCAATCACTTAATTAAGTGACATAAATAGTGTGTAAGAAGGAACTGTAGATGCTGGATAGACTCTTATTCACTAAGAGCATTGGAAGTAGGAGCAGGAGTTAGCTATTTGGCCCCTCATGCCTGTCATGCTATTCGATAATGGCTGAACTCCTTTCTCCTTGCTACTTATGAGGGTGGCAGAGTGGTGCAGATGATGGAGCTGCTTCTCATAACTCCATCAGATAGGGTTCAATCCTGACCTTTGCTGCTGTTTGTGTCCGGTTTGCATATTCTTCTGGGTCATTAATCTATGGAATTTTGTTTATCTTCAAAAACAATTAGTCACCAACTAAACCGTATTCTTTATTAATCCAAATTAATCATCTACGTCTACGATCTATTTTTTTTATAGTTTCCAGTCACTCCAACATGAATTAAAGTTTCCAACAAAGAATGTTAGGATAAACAATCTTTATAATTCCCTCATTTCCCTGCCTCATCTTAAATGGTGTCTATTTTTCCAAAAGTTCCATCATGAAATATAACTACTCAGGTGGCATGGAGGTGCAGTGGGAGAGTTGCTGTCTTACAGCGTCAGAGACCCAGGTTCAATCCTGACTACGGGGGCGGTCTGTACGGAGTTTGTATAATCTTCCTGTGATCGCATGGGTTTTATTTGGCAGATCCAGTTCCCTCCCACACTGTGAAGACGTACAGATATGTAGGTTAATTGGCTTTGATAAAAATTATAAATTGTCCCTAGTGTGTAGCATAGTGTTGGTGTACGGGGATCACTGGTCGGTGTGGACTCGATGGGCCGAATGGCCAGTTTCCGCGATGTATCTCTGTATCTCTAAACTAAACTAAATTAGATGATGGTAGAGATTTACTTCCTGTTGTCCGAATCTGTAATAATTATCTTTATGTGTATTTTTTTAACTTTAAGGCTATATTGTTCCTTACTTTTCAAGTTGTTCATGTTTATGTTATCCCGTAGAGCCCTTGGATATTTACTAATTGTGTGACCTTTTTTACCAAATGCCATCCACTGGTCTTGAGTAATTTTATCCACTATCAGTTTTGCCCAGTTGAACGTGGGCAGCCTGTGTCTCATTGCTTCGATGTCAGCCCTTTCTAAATCTAGAAATTTAATAACTGTTTCATACTTCTTTTTGAACACTACATTGAACTCGATCACATTATGATTGCTATTAGATAAATTTCACATACCGTTGGGCCGCTAACTAAATCTGGTTCATTAATCATTACCAAATCAAATGAATTAGGTCCCATGTCTTTAAAGACTGGAGCAATGCCTTAGTTTCTAGTTCCTATATTATAACCATGATGATATTTCTACAGTAGTTGATCGACTGCAGAGTACTTTAGAAGGTCATTAGGTTGTGAAAGGCTCAACATAAAAACAAGCCTTTTATTTTTTAATGAAATCCTTACATGCAGCAGCAAAACAGGCCTGTAAACACAATAGTATATGTTGTGATACTTTCAGTGACCTTTTACAGATCTCCTTGATTTCAGAGACAATCTAAAAATGGCAAGTAAATATTCAAAAGCATGTAGTATAGTTTTAGTTTTGAGATACTGCTTAGAATGAAACCCTTCGGCCCACCAAGTCCATCGATCACCCATTCACACTAGTTCTACGTTATCCCACTTTCGCAGCCACTCCTCGAGCTGGATCGACCGTCAACGTTGAAACCGCGAGTTGGATCGACCGACCGCACACACACACACACACACACAAACACATCGCAAAGGCGGGGGCCAGGGAAAGCGGGGGAGCGCTGTCTGAAATTCAGACCCGCGATAAAGAGGAAGGTAAAGACGGCTGCACAGTGTACGGTAAGTCCTTTAAAGAGCGGGAAGAGAAGGGTGGGGAAGAGAAGGGTGGGGAAGAGACGGGGGGGAAAGAGACGGGGGGGAGAGACGGGGGGGAAGAGACGGGGGGGAAGAGACGGGGGGGAAGAGACGGGGGGGAGAGAAGGGGGGAGAAGAGGGGGGGGGGCAGAAGTGGGGGGGAGAGACACTTTTAAGAAGTATAATGAAGTTTAGTGGGCATTTTACTTACCGGTCGGTTTTCCTTGGTCCTGAAAACTCCAATGAGCCAATCAAAATGTCAGCTAAGGAGATTGCTTACGGCTGCCCTCGACTGCTTGTAACTAAATAGCAACCCCACTCCACTGCACTATGAGTTAAAAAGAACCATGCCGACCAAATTTTATTCGTGGAAAATTCTTCAACATGCTGAGGCCGCGAGTATTCGGGAACTGCCTTTGAGCATGAAGGAGAGTTTCAGTGATCTCATAGGACCTCCTGGGACCACGTGTCGGCCATGCTGCAAGTTTTAGTCGAGGGCAAACTCGTCTAAACCCGCAGATTAGGTCACTGCAGTGGGACAGCCCTTTTACACTCTGGGGGCAATTTACAAAGGCAAATTAGCCCACAAACGTAAAAATTTGTACATAAGTGTCATGCACTATATTTGTTCTAACACCTATTACAAGGTATCATGCGTGGTCATATTAATTGAAACACCTTTTCCAGCTAAGAATATTAGGTAAGTAAAAACAGAACTTTTTTGGACTTAAAAATGATACAAAAATCTTATAGATACTTTGCTTCATTAAATATAATCTGTTGCATAGTGAGATAAGCAAGTGAAGTGCATCCACCATATAAATAGTGGCTTATCTGTATGTGTAGGTTTATCAGGGCCCTTTTGCACGTCTCCTATTTATGGAGACCTGGGAGGAGTTTGCCTACCTGTGTGTAACACGTTATCTGGAATAAACCTTTAAAAAAAGTCATTCTTTGATTAAAATGAATGTGGCAAGGGAAGATGAAGGATTCAAACCTGGTTCATCAGTTTAAAAGAAAATCCCTGAACATTTCTTGCATGTTGAAGGTAAATTATGTAAATTCTAATGTATCTCTTCTGCACCTACAACCTGCCGAAATAATCCTTGATTTAAAATGCCTGCCACAAGAATGACAAAACAGATTGCGTATTTGGTTAACATGCTCACGAAGCAAATGTTGAACTGGTCAAATCCGAGAATGTTGTGATGGATTAATGACTAAAGTTAAACCTCTCATGCAGGTTTCTGGTAAACCAAGTGAACTTTATTGGTAACTATATTTTGCAGTCTGTAGCTTCCCCTTTCCCCTATCTACTGTATTTCAGTTTGACTTGATTATATCTATGTGAAGTATATCTGACCTGTTTGGATAGCATGCAAAACAGAACTTTTTACTGTACCTCCATACATGTGACAATAATAAACCTGAACCTAAACGTAACTGCATACCTCCAGATTCAGGGACAGTTGATTTCCAGGTGTTATCAGGCAACTGAACCAAATAGAGACTGGTCCTCACCTCCCATTTACCTTATTGGAGACTTTCCAATTATCTTTAATCGGATTTTATCTTGCGCTAAACGTTATATCCTTTATCTTGTTTCTGTACCCTCTGGAAAGCTGGTTGTAATCATGTGGAGTTTTGCTGACTGAATAGCACGCAACAAAACACTTTTCACAACATCTCATTGCAATTATAATAATCTAAACTAAACTAAACTAAACTAAATAAGTACAGTTCTTGAACCAAACATAAAGAAGCATAAAACGGAGACACAAAGAGACTGCAAATGGAAACAATATGCTAGAGGAACTTGGGGAAAGGAATTTTCAAAACCAGAAAGACTGATGCAAGTTTTCGGAAGAAAATGTCAAAAATCCTTCCTCCCCCACGGATGCTGCTCGACCTGTTGACATTGTCCAGCAGGTTATTTGTTGCAACAGGAAGCATAAGTTGTCCTCTTTCCTTCTGAAGAACAACATGACCTTTCATTATTTTGTAGTCACAAGGAAGTGCAGATGCTGGTTTGCAAAACAAGACACCGTTTTGGAGTAAAGGGCCTGACCTACCAGCATCCGACTCCATGCGATGAACGCGATCAAACTAGAAGCGGAGGCCGCGCGGAGGTCGGGTGATCCCCTGTACAGGGCCGTTCCCACCAGCATGCGCCTGCATGCGGCAAGCGCGACCAAACCGGCAGCGAGGGCCGCGCGGAGGTTGGGTGAGTGGCGCAACGCGGCGCGAAGTGAGGCGAACTTGGAGCGAAGTCTTAAAGGTAAGCTCGCCAGGACAGAGAGGGACACACAGAGAGGATGCACAGAGGCACACACACAGAGGGCCACAGAGCCACACACATAGAGGGTCACGGAGGCACCTACAGAGAGGGTCACGGAGGCACGACGTCGAGGCGGTGTGTAATGCGTCGAGGCGACTGCGAGCCGACAAGCCGTTGCCGCGCGGAATTTTTGAACATAGTCAGTTTTTCGGAGTCCCGCGCGATGTCGGGACGAACTCCGCACAATTCCGCACGGCTCCGGCGATCGAAGAGGGACCGGCCCCGCGACGCCGGACGGCTCAAGTGACCACGTTAGGTCGCACTCATTGCATAGAGTTGTATGCTTGTGGCACAGGCCCTTAAGTCAGCGGGTCAGGCAGCATCTCTGGAAATCATGGATAGGTGATGTTTTGGGTTGGGATTCTTGTCCAGATCATTGTCTGGAGAAAAGGTGGCCAACCAGAGATGCCACCTGACCTGCTGAGTTACTCCAGCACTTTGTGTCTTTAATTATTTTTTGGTTAGTTTTCAGCAGCTTCTGCTTCTGTTCTGGTTTTCATTTGCCCTGCGTGATAATGAAAAGATGATTAATGCTAGAGCTTCTTGGTCTGTTAGAAAGTGTCACAGCTAACGTCCTCCCACAAGATTTTTACAGTGTGTTGTGTTGGGACTGACTACATGACCAAGATTGAGGACTTTTTGTTGGATTCATGCTTTCATTTCTGTATCTAATTTTGCCTGATATAGTGCAATGAATTGCTATTGGCTCCTCTGGGCCAACACATGTCAGACTCTTAACTGCATGTTGATGTATGTAGCATTTCCTGCATGCTTTATATTTTGAGATTTAATGCTGTGACAATCATTCTTTACTTGCATGAGCCCTTCGTATAATTAATTCTTGTCGAAGTTGCTCAAGGAAAATGATCTCCAGCAATACTCGAATTGCAGTAAAGATTTAGCAATATGCAACCAATTAGAATTAGATTAATGAACAATTTGTTTTTAGTTTTACAAAAATATTGGTTCATATTTGAGCACTAGGCACAGTCTGATGACGTCGCCTATTCTTGTTCTGCAGGGATGCTGACTTTCCCCCTGAGTTACTCCAGCGTTTTGTGTCTTTCCTTGGTAAACCAGCATCTGCAGTTCCTTGTTTCTACATAAACTTTAAGGTAGTTATTTAATTCACTATTAAAAAACATTTTTTTTTCTTTTTTCTGACTTGCTAAAGCCCAGGCACCTAGAAGAGGGCATAATTAAGATGATGGGAATCTTTAATGATTGATGTCACCTTCTTGAGGCAGCACCACATGTAGATGCTTTTGATAGTGGAGAGGGCTGTGCCCGTGATGGACCAGATGAGTCCACTCAGATTACTTGAAGTTTGTCGCAGGCTGCTTCCTTCAATTTTATGACGACGATGCCTGAGACATGTGGTCTGGTCTCTAAACTGCACTGCAGTAAAACCTGTACTTTTACACATCAGAAGCAACTTCAACTATGCAACTGATATAATGCAAACTTTTAATGTGTGAAGAGCTAATGTCACACAGAATTATACTACAAAATATTCAAATATTAATGCAGCCCAAACCATCACACAAGCCCCAGTATAATCAAGGATGAGTCTCACATCCTTCTTCTCCCCTCTCATCAGGGAAGAGGTACACCTCTGGAATCAGGGACATTTTCTTCCCAGCTGTTAGCAGGCAATTGAACCATTCTATCAACAATTTGAGAGGGATCTTGAGCTTGCTATCTACCTCATTGGAGATCCTTGGACTATCTTCAATTGCACTTTACTAGACTTTATCTTGCACTAAACATTATTTCCTTTATTATGTATCTGTACACTGTGGATGCTAGACTCTAATCATATATAGTCTTTCCACTGACTGGTTAGCATACCAGAAAAACTATTCACTGTACCTTGGTACATGTGACATTAAACAAAGGTAAATCAAAAACTGTGATCATTCTTTCCCAAATTCAGCACAATTCCAGGAATTGTCAAGAGAAATTGCCTCAGAATGGACTCGATGGGCCGAAGGGCTAGTTTCCATGCTGTATCTCGAAAACTAAAACTAAAGCAGGCTCGAGGATATACTGCATTCTATATGCAAGGGGATGAATACCATTCACAAAGCACTGCGAAAATATTGACATAAAAGTTATTCACAACCCTTGGTTTAGTTTAGTTCAGTTTGGAGATACAGCGCAAAACCTAAAACGTAAAACATAAACCTAAACTATTGTTAGCAATTCAAAGTTCTTAATGAAAATTTAAATGGTACAAAATTTAAATAAAAGTTCAAGTACTACAGAACTGAACTTCTTAAAAAAATGTCAACAATTTACATAAATGCAATGATATAAAGCAAACTAAAAGTACTGAAACGTAACTTCAGTCCCTTCATTCTGTTCCAATGGAAATAATATTGTGCGCCTTAATTGTGTGAGATATCTCCATCTTTATTGGTGTTAAAAGGCATGGAAATCCTGTGAACTCTCCCTTTAAAAGAGGGATTTGATGGGTGTTCTGTGAGTAACTGCAGATATTTTTCAACAAAGTCTGACCATTATTTGTACCTTGTACCTTGTACCTTCCGAAGAGTCCACCAGGGACTACACTGGAGGTTGGACTATTTTGTACTGGGCAAATTTTACATTTTTACATTTATTGAATAAATGTGATAAATGTGATAAATCAAGCCAATTAACCTACAATCCTGTAAGGAAACCGTAGATCTCAGGGAAAACCCACGCAGGTCACGGGGAGAATGTACAAACTCCGTACAGACAGCGCCCGTGGTCGGGATCGTATTTTAACACCATATTTTGTAGTATAATTCTGTGTGACATTAGCTCTTCACACATTTAAAAATTGAATTGTTGGAATGAACATGGCAAATGAGATTGACAGGAACATAAGCGATATGTGCTGTGGGTAACACGGATGTGCATTGATACAGATTTTGGAAAACAAATTTGGATGTTTCCATGCTAAAATGTGAAAAATCTCCTGACATTCTGTTTGTAGATTATGGTTCAGTTTTGAAATAAGGCCATAAATTGAGGTAAACATATAAATTATACAGGCAAATAGAATACATTTTGTGTCATTAGGGGTGGTACAATGGTGCAGCTGGTAGAGCTGCTGCCTCACAGCGCTAGAGACTCGGCGTTCGATCCTGACCTTGGCGCTGTCTGTGTGGAGTTTGTGCGTTCTTCCTGTGACTGCCTGAGTTTTCTCTCTCTGTGTGCTCCATTTTCCTCCCACATCCCAAAGACGTGTGGGATTGTGGGTTAATTGGCCTTTGTGGAATTGCCCCTAATGTGCAGGGAATGGGATTACATAGAACCAGTGTTTACAGGCGATCAAAGTTCAGTGTGGATTTGGTGGACCAAACGGCCTGTTTCCATGCTGTATCTCTAAACTAAACATGGACGAAGGTTTAATTGCAATGTAAAATGTGTGATCTTCTTTGCATAATGTATATGGAGATTACATGCTGAGGGCCTGGAGAATGGCTTTGTGCCTTAAACCCTCGCCCTTTCCGGGCTTGGGGAATCAAAGGTTATGAAGATAAATCAGGCAAGTGCAGTTGTGGCTAATAATCTGATCAGGGTTGAGGAGCTGTGTGGTCTACTCCAATTTCTTAAGTTGTTAACTCAGATATTTATGAAGTGCATTTAATTACTGTGTACTTGGACCAAATTGAATTTCATTCAAGATGAGCGATATTGTGTGTACTTGTTCAGAAAAATCAATTTCAGTTGGCATGTGGCCTACATGCATGTTAAGAATTACTTGCATTTCCAGTGGTGACTAGAGCTTAGATCTATGGGTGCAGTGTATGTGCAAGTCAGTGTGGTCTGTTAAAGACACAAAGTGCTGGAGTTATTCAGCGGGCCAGGCAGCATCTCTGGATGACATGGATAGTTGACGTTTCTTCAGACTGATTGTGGGAAAGGGCAATAAGGGGAAAGAAGGCTGGACGAGAGGAGAGGCAGGACAAAGCCTGGCAAGCCTAACAATGTGGAGTGGAATTTTTGTGTACAAAATTACGGAGCGGTGTGTATTGGGTATATATTAAGATACATTGTGCAGGAAAAGTAGAAACAGTTCACAGACACAAAATGCTTGAGTAATTTAGCAGGTTAGGCATCATCTCTGGTTAAAAGGAAGAGGTGACGTTTTGGGTCGAGACCCTTCTTTAGACTGAGAGTCAGGGGAGAGGGAAATTAACTGAGGCTGACTCTCAGTCTGAAGAAGGGTCTCGACCCGAAACATCACCTATTCCTTTTCTCCAGAGATGCTGACTGACCCGCTGAGTTACTCCATCATTAAGTGGCATCATTGTATGGTCAGAAATCTGAAATATTTGTGTGGGTATGTGTTGCAGCTGAACCTTAACACATAGCCAAATATCTTGACCCTTGCAGCCTTGTGTTTTCGGGGATTTAAGAGGTGGCATTTCTTTGACGGAAATAAAGGAGTGTTCAGCATTTGTTTTATACAGTAAAGGTCAATCAGAAGAAGGATGCAGTAGTAATTGACATTTGGTTGTCTTAAGATTTAAATACGCTTGATGTTCATGGTGTGGACACAGTACATTAAATAGTTCATGCATTGTTCTAAATGAAACTTTAAAGAAGCTAAGGTTTTAATAAAAAGGTTAAACTGTTTCTGTCAGCTTTGCACAGCCAGATAGCAAGGGTAAAACAGATAATTCTAAATCGTTGCTCCTCTGGTTTTGAGCAAGTCATTGTTAGATTTGTGGAGGCAGATTCTAAACTCCCCTGTGAATGCTTTGGATTGTAATATGCAGACATGCTAATAACCACTGGTGGGATTGCTTCTGTGAGTTTGCATGCTTGCAAGTGAGTTATTTATAGCCGTATAGGTAATTGGTTTGACAGGAGTTTTAAGGAATCATTTCAGTATGTATGGTAAAGTTTAATTTTTCTGCCTTGTGTTGTTGCTCATCATGATCCCATTGCCTGTGCGCGCGCAGAGAACAAAATGTCATCTGAGCAGCTCGCTGCATGATGAAATGAGCTCCAAATTAATGTGATGTTTTGAATTAGTGAAGTTGCCGTTATCAGAATGCATGCAATGTCATCAGCAACCTCTTTAGCAGTTAAACAAAAGTAGCCTGTGACTGCCCCGACTTCTCTCATGCCTCAACCGATTAGTGACATAGAGACAATGGCACATATCGATGCCTCTTAATAATATGTGTTCATTCCACCTGCAACCATACCACAGGAGTCTATTAGATTACATGAATCTAAACTTCGGAAGCAGCTTACAGACTGGGGTGCTGATGCTGATGAAAGCAGCATTTCACACTCTTGTGCCTGTAATAATCTGTTTAAGAGTTAAATTGGCTTCCTTGGCCTTTAATTTTCTAATGGTGATGTGTGTTTTGCAGAGTTTGGCAATCCCTTGCTCTCCTCTCAGGCGATTATTACTGCTCCCTCCTGTCATCAAGGATCGTTTTTGTTGGCTGTGTTTGTGGACTGAACGCTGCCTGCCTCAATGCACCTAGGAGCCTTGACAATTTCATTGTGGCTTTGTTGGACACGGCGGAGTCTTGTAACCTCAGATTTCTGAGGAGCCAGCTTTGTGTAGGGAATTTATTTGACTGGGATCAAGTCCTGTTTATTCTGGTTACTTACAAATACACTCACTGTATTTTTGTAAGTTTTGCCACATCTGCATTTGTCAGTTCAAAAACTATTTACTTAAGGAGCAAAAAAATCCTGACATTATGGCTTTCTGAAAGGTTCACCTACCTTTGCTTTATATGTTCACAAACTTGCTGAATATTCTTAATATTTTTTTTATTTGTGTTCCATACTGGATTTTATTATTTTAATCGTGAAAAGTGATTATTGTGGTTCCCACCGAATGTTTATTTAAAGTGATTATTTTCCCTACAATTTTATTAAATTTTTGATTAAATGTACTTCCTCTGAGCTCATTTGGAATGTACCTGATGCATTGTAGCCCTCTTCCAAGTGTACGATGATATGTCTGTATCTTTCCGTGGTCTATTGAGGAATGTTGTGTTGCATCACAGTTTGGTTTGGGCACATCTCTGCCCAAGACCGCAATGAATTGCAGAGTGCCCAGTCCTTCATACAGAGCAAACTCCTCACCAATTATTCCTTCGTGCTGCCTCAAAAAAGTAGCTAACATTCCCCACCCCCGTGCCCTCCCATCCGTTAGGCAGAAGATGTAGAGACTTGAAATCAAGCACCACCAGACTCAGGAAGAGCTTCTTCCCCTCTGTTCTGCTGCTGACTGGTCTTGCAATAAGCTAGCATACCTCGACCCCATTAAGGAACTTAGACTTTGTCCATACAACTGACGTGCTGCAATATTTAGAATTATATTCTGCTGGGGCTTTAAGGCACAGGTCAGACCGCATTTGGAGTATTCTGAGCAGTTATCGGTGGAAGGGGGAGGTTTACGGGAATGATTTGTTGATTCACCCCAATCATTTATAGCTTAAAAAATAAATGTATTTTTGGGAGGTGTGTCATCCACCATATCTACCATCAGACTGCCATTAGCACCTTCGGATATTTTAACTTTTGATGTTCTGTTTGGGTGACTTGGGTTCCCACATCCTCCTACAGTCCTCCAGATCTCCGAACAGTGTTCCCACATCAGGCAAAAGGAGGAGGAGTCATGGTTACACATCGTCTTCTAAAGCTTCAGCTCCCATGTGTGTGTTTTGACAATGATGACCAAAGTGGCTATTGGAAGTGTGACAGAGCGTGAATAGTAATGCTTTGTTTTCTATGATGTTGAGCAGGGTAGCTGTGGGATGAAGAAACTGGCTGCTGTTATGTTTGACCTGATTCAGCCTACTACATCCTTTGTGTCCGGTGCCAGAATCATAAAGTCACCATTGCTGGCAAATGAATCATTGTACTAACTCCAAGTTTCCAGTACCAATAAAACCATAATTTTCACGGTTTAAAAAATAAGTCAAAAACTTGATCCTGTGTAAATTGACAAGCATTACATTTTGGTTTTTGCTTGATCCAATTCAATCAACCAAAGTTTGGATTAGCTTCTATATCTGACTTCAACCTACATCCACAGTTGGACCCAACTATTTGACAAAATAATCATCTTATTTCATTGACTCAAGAAGTCACTTTTTATTCAGTTGGCTTTGCACCATCTGTTATTGGTATCTTCAAGTTTTCAAGGAAGAATAATCGGCAATACAGTGGTGCAGCTGGTAGAGGCGCTGCCTCACAGAGCCAGAGACCAGGGTTCGATCCTGACCTTCGATGCTGCCTGTGTGAAGTTTGCACGCTCTCCCTGTTACAATTTTTACCGAAGCCAATTAGCCTACAAACCTGTACCTCTTTGGATTGTGGGAGGAAACCAGAGGTCCCGGAGAAAACCCATGCAGGTCATGGAGAGAACATACAAACTTCGTACAGATAGCACCCGTAGTGAGAATCTAACCGGGGTCACTGGCGCTGTTCGGCAGCAGTTCTACTGCTATGCCACCGTGCTACCCTTGGGTTTCCTTGATTGTCTGTC
The DNA here is from genome assembly GCA_963514005.1 of Raja brachyura. The sequence continues at coordinate 32,873,964 of OY740797.1, read as the reverse complement.
AGTTCCACATTATCCCCTAGAAAACCGACTATAACTGCAATCAATAGAAGCTTTAGTGAATGAGTAAATAATAACTATTTCATGGCCATGTCCCTAATCTAATCTCAGCATTCATATGGCTGTTATAGAAAGCTGGATTGTGCTCTTGTATTTTACAATGTAATATTAATCTTTTAATTAGGTTACTAGTATGCAATCCTTCTTGGATATTTATCATCGTGTATCAAATATATAGTACTGAAAATTTACTGGAACATATTTTAGCAGCTCTTCTAGGGCAGAAAATGTACAGTGTCTCAATTCATGTTCAAAAACAGATTTTCAGAAATAAAAGTTTGAATAGTGCCAACTTTCCACTTACACTGTTGACCTTGATTCAGCAGGGCCTTTTGCTGGAGTGAACTTGCATGAAGTTAAGTCCAAATATTCTGAACAAAACCTGTTTCTTGCATCTTCTCATAACTTTTTCCAGTCGATCAAAAGATGATAAAATCTGCAACACTGTCTGCTCATTCCTCCAGCTCTTTGCTGCAAAAACCTGCAGTCTTGTAGCTCCATAGACCCTGGTTAGATTTTGACTACGGGTGCTGTCTGTATGGAGGTTGTACGTTCTCCTGTGACCCCGTGGGTTTTCCCCGGGTGCTCCGGTTTCCTCTCACACTCCAAAGGCGTACAGGTTTGTAGGTTAATTGGCTTCGGTAAAGGTTGTAAATTGTCCCTAGTGTGTAGGATAGTGCTAGTGAACAGGGTTCGCTGGTCGGTGATGACATGGTGGGCCAAACGTCCTGTTTCCGCGCGGTATCTCTAATCTTAAGGCTAAACTAAACTAAAATGCTCCTGCAAATATCACTGGAGGTAGTTGACAGTGGCCTGTGAAACTTGACCTTCTGATATTTGCTTGCTTCCTTTCTGTGAAGCTGCAACGGTTTCTTCTGATGTGCTAACAACTCCGTGTTCAACATTGTTTGTAATTTCCACGCAAGGTACCAAGAGGCTGATTTAAAAGGAGTACAGAAACAAAAACTATTTGTCTTTCAGACAGCAGAAAATTTGTGTCAGGGTGACACAGCACCTCAACCTGTGAGGCTGTTACTTCACAGCTCCAGTAACCTGTTTTCAATCCTGACCTTAGAGGCTCTCTTTGTGTCTGTGTTGAGTTTCCCTGCCGAGGATTTCCACTGGGGCCTTCAGTTCTCCCGCATGTCACAAAAATGTGTTGACTGATAGGCTAAGCAAAGCAAGTAGTGCTAGAGAAATTCAACGGGTCAGTTGTTATCTGTGGAGGGCATGGACAGATGACGTTAAGGGTTGGTACCCTTCCTTCAGTCTGAAGATGGGTCCCGACCTAAAACATCGCCTGCCCATTCCCTCCAGAGATGCTGTCTGATCCACTGGGTTACTCTGCTGTTTTGCTCAAGATTCCAGCATCTGCAGTTCCTTGTAGCTTGGTTGGTAGCTTAATTGGCCAATGTAAATTGTCCCTAATGCGTAAAGGGCCTGTCCCACTTGCATGCGATTGCGTGAGTTTGGCGCAACGAAACGGAAGCGGCGTTCATACGAAGTTTGCGCTAAGTACGCGCGTGACATATCAGCTGGGCTGGAGGCCGCCAACTGAATTTGGGCAACGCCACGCGGGATGGTGATGTCATCGCGCAACGCCACACGCTAGGCGTACGCCATCAAGACGCTGCGTACGCTGTCAAGACGCTGCCTGCGACATCAAGACGCTGCGTACAACTGCAATGCGCCTGCGTGCCGACAGGCCATCAGCGTGCAAAGCTTTTGGCCACTGCCAGAATTTTGGAGCCCCGCGCGATGTCGGGACCAGTCACGCACAACTCCGCGCTTCTAAGTGGGACCGGCCCCGCGCGGCGATACGTTGCCTGTACGCCTCAAGCAACCACGAGGTCGCATAATTTGCGAGCTAAGGTCGCGTAAGTGGGACAGGCCCTTAAGTGTGCGACTGAATTTAGAGGATGGGGGTGGGTTGAATTCCTGGGAAAATTGAGAGAAAAATGGGAACAGTGTATGATTTAGTATTATAGTGCTTGGTGGTCGGTGCCTTCTGTGGCAAAGAATTCCACAGATATAAACAGGTTCAATGGAACTGGAAGCTTGTGCCCTGCTTTTCTCTGACAATTAAATCAACCGTGTTTCCCTATCCATGGGGAGCTTACCCATGAGTTACTCTGAGAATCATTTGATGCAAATCTCAGACCAGACCTAAACTTAGATGCTTCCTGGTCTATAAGTTGATGAAAAAAGCTTGCTGAGCAAACGAGGTAAGGAGAGGAAAATTGCCGTGATAAAAGTCAGCCTTTGTACATGGCCTTCATAGACCTGACAAAGGCTTTTGACTCGGTAGACCGCCAGGCTCTTTGGAGCATACTACCAAGGTGTGGTTGTCACGTCAAGTACATCAGAATACTGAGGCTTCTACATGATGGCATGTTGGTCACAGTGCTCAGCAACTAAGGCTCTGAGTCCGAACCCTTCACTGTGGAGATGGGGGACAAACAGGGATGCATCATCGCACCCACCCTGTTTGTCATCTTCATTGCCGCCATACTTCACCTCATTGGTGAAGAACTGCCACAGGGGATCCCAATCCTCTACAGAACTGACAGTGGGCTCTTCAACCATAATAGGTTGAAGGCCAAGAGCAAAGTCAGTAACACCGCCATCATGGAGCTTCAGTATGTGGACGACTGCGCTATTGCAGCACACTCTGCAGAAGACCTCCAGGGCATCCTGATTGCCTTTGCCAAGGCATACAGAGCCATGGGCCTAGCCATAAATATCAATAAGACCCAGGTCCTACATCAACCTCCACCCAACAGCCGTCTAGCCAGCCACCTATAAAAGTAGATGACAACACTCTTGAAAACGTTGACCATTCCCCAACCTTGGCAGCATTCTTTCCTCAAAAGCTGACATCGACTTTGGGGTCAACCATCGCCTGAGTTGTGCCAGCGGAGCCTATGCCAGACTCAGGAAAAGAATCTTTGAAGACCTAGACCTAAAGGCTCAAACAAAACTGCTGGTCTACAGAGCTGTTGTCCTCTCCACCCTGTTGTATGGAGCCGAGTCATGGACCACCTACAGCAAGCACCTGAGAGCCCTGGAACAATACCATCAATGATCCTAACGAAAGATTCTAAGGATCAGCTGGGAGGACAAGTGCACCAAGATCAGCATTTTGGAGGAAGCCAACATGACCAGCATCACCACCACAATAATGCAGCACCAACTTCGATGGATTGGCTATGCCATCCGCATGTCCAACACACGTCTCCCTAAACAAATCCTGTACTCTCAATTGAAGGAAGGTTGGCGAGCCCCCGGCGGGCCAAAGAAACGCTTCAAGGACAACATCAAGAACAGTCTGAAGAAATTCCACATCACATCGAGCAACTGGGACCACATTGCACTGGACAGGCGTTCCTGGAGGAAATCCGTGCAGGACGGAGCTGCACGTCATAAAATGGAACTACGCTGTGTTGAAGAGTCAAAGCGACAGCACCGTAAGGAGAGAGAGGAGGCTCGACGACTACCGACCACCACCAGTCTCCACTGCCCCGTTGCACCAAGGTGTGTGGATCGGCTTCTACAGACATCTGCAAACCCACAAGTAGATGACCGACCCTATGGAGAGGAGATGACAGCCATACTCGTTTCGAGTAACCACCGATGATGATGAAGGAGAGGAACACATCTACTGTAGATGGATTGCTCCCAAGTGACTGACACAAGCACTGAATTCATGGTAGAAATAGTGGTAGCAAACAATTGTAACTTGCACTGGGCCATTTATCTGTATTTGATTTTAAATAGAATTATAAGACTCAAAGTGCCATAATTGTTGTTGGATGGGAGTCATGATTCTTGATGAAGAATATTAGGTATGATCAATCCATTATGAAACTTGATCATATACCAATTCACATTGGAATTAATATTATTTTGGAGATACGGCAAAGAAACAGTCACTTTGGCTGACTGAGTCCACATCAACCAACCACCTGTTCACACTAGTTCCCATTTTCCCATCTCTCCCTACATATTCAGGGCATTTTGCAGAGGTCAATTAACCTACGAACCGGCATGTGTTTGGGATATGGGAATAAACTGGGGAAGCAGGAAGAAATCCACGTGGTTACAGGAAAAACGTGCAAACTCCACATAGATAGCACCCAAGGTCATGATTGAGCTCGGGTTTCTGGTGCTGTGAGACCATATGAAATGGCCTAAAACATATCTCAACTCAACAAAATGGTGCTAAATTTGGTAATGTGTCAATCTGTTAAGTATTCTATCGTCTTGTGGAATTTCTGAGTCCGGCTGAAAATTCCTCAATCCCATGGTCAAGGGATGAAAGCACAGTGGAAACCTCTGTCCATGTTGTAGTACACATTTCTACCACAAGATGCTGCTGGTAATCTTCTAAAGCTCAGTCATACCATCTGCTGGCATGGATTGTGCAATAACATCAGAGAATAGGATTGTGGATCTGAATATTCATCATCACAGAGGTTTGGGAGCCTCTATGCTTGCCTCTCTTGGTCCCTTCCAGCCCTCTGCATCATCCATTGAACTGGGCTTTGGCAATCAATTAATTGGAAGTCAGCAGAACTTACAGCAATCAGACCACTTTAAGCAAGCAAGTCAATCGCCCAACAAACAGCAAACAGAATCTAGTTAAATGTTGCACTAAAACTTGTCTAATATGTACACATCAGCCAACAACCGGCACAGTCTATCTAATACGTGTTTTTAGATTAAAAAATAACTCAAGATCAAAACCGTACAAATGTCCCCTGATGAAGGAGGGCTGGTCTTTCCAGTGGAATGCAGTGAGTGAGGATAGTTACAAATGGTGTGTGCAACATCCATTCTATTGCATTACTTCAATGTTTCTAATAGGAGAACTGTCTTTCTAACCAGAAAATAAATTAAGTGTCTTCTTTCAGTAACTAATTGTTTTTAATGGTTTTAAATGACTGCAGATTGTGTGAACAAAACAGTTCAGAAAGGTCTGCTGTTCTATTTCCAGTGTTTGCAGAGTTAGCTGATCATAGCCAGGCTTTTAGTTGCAGTTGACTGGGTTAGAGAGGAAACAGATTGCCTGTTTCCATCTTTACAAGGATTATGAAGAGATTCCTCCATGGAGTGGATGTTAAATAACAGGATTGAGCTTGCTTTTTGTTCATTTCTTCTGTCGCCATTAACCTCAGTCTTCAATATTGCTATTTTCGTAAAAATATTCATCTAAAAGTTAATGTTTTTGGAATGAAACTTCATGAAGGAGAAAAATGACATCCCAATCATAGTTTCACAATATACCAATACAATGTTACAATATTCAAAAGGGCAGCACAGTGACACAGCGATAGAGTTGATACCTTACAGTGACAAAGACCCCAAGTTCAACCCTGACTACAGGTGCTGTCTGTATGGACTTTGCATGTTTTCCCTGTGACCACATACTGTATGTTTTCTCTGGGTGCTCTGGTTTCCTTCCACATTCCAAAGAGATGCAGGTTTGTAAGTTAATTGGCTTCTGTAAATTGTACCTAGTCCGTAGGTACGGTGTACGTAGGTGGGTGTACGTAGGTAGGTGGTGTACGGTGTGATCATTGGTCGACATGGACACGGTAGCTTGAAGGACCTGTATCTCTAAACTAAATTAAAACTACACCTCAGTGTTTCAGTTTATTCAAGAACATTTCAATAATTTTACAACCAGGTACATGGATCGGAAAGTTTCAGAGGGATATGGGCCAAACGAGGGCAGATGGGACTTGTGTAGATGGGCAAGTTGGACCAAAGGGCCTGTTTCCTTGCTGTATGACTATGATACAAATAATACATCATAGCAATCTCTACATCCAGAATCACATAGTTTATGACCTGGAAAATTTATCTTCCTGGAAGTGGTGCCTGAAATGCTTGAAGCTCTGTAGCAGTATCAGGCAGGTATTTCCATTCAAAGTGACAATGAAAGTGTCAGTTTATGTCACTGGATAACTCTTAACTGTGGACAACAGACTTTTCTGCAGGCATTGTGTACACTGTGAACACAGCTTCTCAATATATTTTTTCTCGCTTACTGAAGATGTGAAAACATGTCAGTAAATAAAATGAGCAAGTGAAATAGTCTGGAAGAGGCTGTCATGTATCTAAGGTGGTTCAGGCAATGTCTGAAGTCACAAGGACAAAGCATAAATAATTTGCAATATTCTAACTCTCTTGTACACATTTAAACCTAGTAAAAACCCCAGACCAGTGCTTTCAGTTGCTGCATTTTGAGGGTTTAATTTCCCCTTAGTTAGCTGTTACTTTTGTTAGAACTTGTTTTTTAGTCTCTTATTTGACATTTTTTCTGGTTTCTGTGACATAGGACTATCGCTTGGACTTTATTCCTTTGAGCGCAGGAGGATGAGGAGTGATCTTCTTGAGGTATACAAAATTATGATAGGAATAGATCGGGTACTATCACAGAGTCTTTCGCGCAGAGTAGAGGAATTGTGAACCAGAGGACATAGGTTTCGGTGAGGAGGTAAACATTTAATAGGAAATCGAAGGGTACATTTTTCACACAAAGAGTGGTGGGTGTATGGAATGAGCTGCCAGAAGATGTAGTTGAGGCAGGTACTATCTCAACATTTAAGAAATATTTAGTCGTATTTAGACAAACGCAGGCAGGTGGAACTAGTGTGGAACTAGTGTGGATGGAGCATGTTGGTCGATGTGATCAGGGCATGTTTCCACATTGTATGACTATACAGTTTACTTTGCAAAAAATTGCACCTTGATGTACAGTTATCTCATTGGTCACAAATACAAGTTTAGCATGTAAACAAATCACATGTATCTCATTAGATAATAGGTAACTGCCAGTTACAAGAAACCAATCTAGTGTTTTCTCTTTGATATGACTTGAAAAATCTAACGCTAAGGTGTCCAGTCTGTCATTCTAGTCAATAACCTCTTAAGATCTCAAGTGGAGAAATTAGGTTTCCTTTATAACATGTTTTAATAGGTAAGTTGATGCAATCCGTTCCATAATTTGGGAACTCATTACCACAATTGAACTTTGGGCCATGTTTTATTTTTCATCTTGTGGAGCAGGTGACCATAATTTCTATGGCCTGTGTGGAAATTCAGTGCAGGTACGTGGTCTAGTGACGACTTAGACACATAGAGGAGAGAGATTTATAAATTTGAACGTGAGGGTGTGGCAAGACAGGCATATTGTGTGATCTAGAAGGCTGATTGCATGCTGGTCTACAACGATTGGGGCATTGAATATAAAAGTTAAGATGTTGTGAAGCAAATTTACTAAACCGAACATGGATTATTGTGTGCAGTTCTGTTCACCATACTTTTGAAAGAATATGGCTGTACTAGAAGAATGCAGAGGAGATTCACCAGGATGTTGCGTGGATTGGAGGGCTAGTTATAGAGGTGGTTCAGATTAGGTTTGTTGTCCCTTTGAGCAAAGGAGGCAAAGGGGTGACCTGTTAGGTGTGTATAAATTGATGTGAGGCCTAGACAGAGTAGAAGGAATGAACGACAAGTGGGTATAAGTTTAAGCTGAAATGAAGGGGCTTTAAAATGAATCTGTGTTCCGTATAGAGTGCATGATATTTGGCACTGGCTGCCAGAGGAGATTGTGGAAGTAGATGCAATGCTACATTTAGTTAAAAAGGCACAGAAGGAATACTGCATTAGATTCAAGGTATTGATTTATGTTTAACTGTAAAGCTCCAATCTATTTCTATATTTTGAAAGTTGAATTGTATACTTCCCAGCTAACTTCAAGCATTCCTTTTTTAAAGATCCATTTACATTTATCTTCAATTTTGCCAACATCAAAGCTGGAAGTTCAACAGACCTGAATGTGTGTTCCATTAGCACAAAGTTGGAATTGCAACAGAAAATATTTCCACCTTTCGAACTAAATTGGAGAAAATGTGGGTAAATGCGATTTGGGCAGCTGAGCAAAAAGGACGTGCTGGATTGTAGGGCCTATTTGTAGAACCATGTGACTTCTGAAAAAGAGTACAGGACATGAAATATTGCATGCAATGCACAGTTACAGATTTGATATACATGTGCAACTTGCTTAGGTTTCCTTGCCACTTCATGTTGACAATCCAAGCAACTGATAAGCCAGAAAAGATTGATGAGAAGTTAATAAGGATAACACTCTCAGTTTTGTTGTCACTATGGTTCAAAAGACCTCAGTTTCATTGCTTGACTTTTTCCTTGCTAACAACAGTCAGAAAATAAACTGCTCACTTGCTTTTATTGCCAAAGTTAAACCATGTGGTAGCAAATCCATTTAGCCTTCAAAACTAATTAAGTAGAGTACATAACTGCTGCATGTGTGATTATTTTTTCTTTGTGCAGACATTTGCCAGAGAAGTTTGCAGTTCTGTTCATTCAAGATCATCACCCGACGTTCTTAATAAAACGAGTTTGAATAATATCAGTTTATACTTTTAAAATCTTTTGGTGCTGATTTGGTGCAGTTTAATTAGTCAACTTCATCAACTGTGACATTGAAAAGATTACCTTAAAACAGGAGCCATCTCTCCAGGTTTGTTATCAATGTTCATTATGATGCTTGTCAGTGTGTTTGACCAATATTGCTATTGATTGCAGTGATGTCCTAAGAAAACCAATCTTCTTAAAGGTGTCCCTAATGAAATAATTATTTTGCACAGTGGGCTTGTCAGCATCTGAAAAGGAATACTATATTAGATTTAAGGCACATATCAATGTTTCCCAGTAAACTTCCAATCTATTTCCATCTTTTGAAAATTGAATTGTATACTTTTCAGCTAACTTTGAGCATTCCATTTTATTTAAATCCTTTTACATTTAGCTTCAATTTTGCCAACAATAAAGTTGAAAGTCCAACAGAACTGAATGTGTGTTTTGCGTGAAATTGGAAGTTCAATGGAAAATAGAGCCCACCCTTTAAATTGAATTGGAGAAACAAAAATTGCAGATGCTGGAATCCTTGAGCGAAATACAAAGTACTGGAGGAACTCAACAGGTCAGGCAGCATCCGTGGCAGGAATTGACAAATGACATTTTGGGTCAGAGCCTTTCTGCAGTTCTGACCCAAAATGCTATCTGTCCATTCCCACCACAGATGTTGCCTGACCCACCAAGTTCCTCAACCATTTTTTTCCCTTTGAATTGAATTGATGGTTTCACTGACAGTTCATTTGAATACTTTCGCAGTAACTAACTCAGCAGGTCGGTCAGCATCTGGAACCCTTCTTCAGACTGAGGTTTCCAGCCTTTTTCTGCAGAGATGCTGGCTGACCCGCTGAGTTACTCCAGCACTTTATGTCTTTCTTCACTAAAAGCAGCACCCTTCCTTCCTACACACTACATGCAGCAAATACCAGCGGTAAAATGAACGGTTAATTTACATTACAATTTCAAGCAAAATTGGACCATTTGTGTGATTAGCTTCTGACAATGTCTACAGTGGCTCAGCTGGTAGAGCTTTTGCCTCACAGCACCAGATACTAAGGTTTGATCCTGACCTTGGGTGCTGTCTGTGTGTGGAGTTGTACATTCTCCTGCGTAACCGCGTGGGTTTTCTCCGGGTGTTCCAGTTTCCTCCCACATCTCAAAGATGGCATCTAGAACTGAAGTTTGGGTAGATAATGAGGTTAATTGTCCTCTGTAAAATTGCCCGTAGTGTCAGGAGTGGGTGAGAAAGTGGGTAACATAGTGAGCGACTAGGTGATCGATGGTCAGTGTGGACTCGGTAGGTAAAAGGTTCTGTTTCCATGATGCACCTTTAAACTAATTGTGTTGGCTCCACAGCTAGTAATGCAGAGGGATTCTCAAAGGCAGCAAAGCAGTAGCTAAGATGCATATTTTTATAGTAATGCCTCTGAGGGCATATATATTTAGTGTTAATAAATATATATATTACACATAGTACAAATGTATATGCATCCACACAGTGTGTGTGTGTGAATATATATATATATATACACGCACACATATATACACACATTTGTATATGCACACACACACATATATATACATATGCATACACATATGCAAAAACATATGTACACACAGCATACCGTGCCCTCCATAATGTTTAGGACAAAATCCCGTCATTTATTTATTTGCCTCTGTATTCAACAATTTGAGATTTGTAATAGAAAAAAACCCATGTGGTTAAAGTGGACATTGTCAGATTTTAATAAAGGCCATTTTTATACATTTTGGTTTCACCATGTAGAAATTACATCAGTGTTTATACATAGTCCCCCCATTTCAGATCGGGTGATTGACTTGGCCACTCAAGAATTGACAATTTATTAGCTTTGAAAATCTCCTTTGTTGCTTTAGCAGTATGTTTGGAATCATCATTGTCTTGCTGTAGAATGAACTGCCGGCCAATGAGTTATGAGGCATTTGTTTGAACTTGAGCAGATAGGGTGTGCTTATACACATAGTATAAAATGTATAAAAATGGCTTTTAATAAAATTTGACAGTGCTCTTTAACCACATGTGATTTTTTTTCTATTACAAATCTCAAATTGTGGAGTACAGAGGCAAATAAATAAAGGATGGGTCTTTGTCCCAAACATTATGGATGGCACTATATATATACATACTGTGTATAGTGTGTGTGACCTATCTATATATGTACATATTTATATATATTTGTGTGCGCATATGTTTGTGAGTGAATCTATGTATAAACCATCTAGTACCTCTATTCCTATATATTCCCCCAAATCCTTCCCTTCACTAGCTCACAAAAGGCAGTTTGCAGTGGTCAATTAATGTTCCAACCTGCATTGGAATGCAGGAGGAAACCAGAGCTTTGGGGAGAAAAACTCTGGGATCACAGATAGAACATGCAAGCTCCACACAGCACCAGAGGTCCAGAGGTCCAGGTGAATCCAGGTGGCTGGAGCTGAGAGGCGGCAGCTTTACCAGCTGTGTCACTCTTTCTCCATTATGCTCAAAATCTATCCTGAAACATTCTTCTGAGGGAATTAGATTCCAGATAGGAATTAGATTCCAGATACATAAAAATCTGATTTTGGGAGTGAAAAGGAGTAATTCTGTCTCAGTGCATCTTGAGAACTCACTCACTTTTCTTGAAACAAAGCATAACATTTTAGTTGTGTTTTATGATGGGAATCATTCATATTCTCGTCAGATCATTGGATTCTGATATCATTCTGTTGAAGGCTGTATAACAGTGCACCTTTACAGAAAATCAATGGCAGCAACTTTGGATAACCAGACACTAAATTGAGCACATCCACACCACCTTGGAAAACCTTGCATAGAAAAGCTTAACAAAACTAAAGCATTGTTTTGTGCCTTTTTGGAAAAGAACAATGTCCAGACTAATGCAACAAAATGGAAGACCAATATAGCAGGGAACAGTACGGTACAGGAATAGGCCCTTCAGCCCACAATGTCTGTGCTGAACATGGTGCCACGGCCAACTCTTAGCTGCCTGCACATAATCCATATCCCTCCATTTCCTGCGTATCCATATACCTATCTAAGAGTCATTTAAATGCCACTGTTGAAACTGCTTCCACCACCACTCCACACGGCACGTTCCAGACATCACCATCTTCGGTGCAAAAAAAAACTTGTTCCGCACAACTCCTTTAAACATTGCTCCTTTTACATTAGTTATGCCCTCTAGTATTTGATATTTCTGTCCTGGGAAACATTTTCTACCCAATCTTCAGTTCTATTTGCCAAAGCGCAAGAGAAAGCTGCAGAGAAAATGTTTACACCCAGGGTCAAAAGTCCAAATTCCAAAGCTGTAGGGAAGATCAATCCCATGCTTGGTTTTAAACTCTAACTTGACTGCAGTACAATGGATATAAACTGGTAAAAAATCTTCAAATACTGTAGCCACTTCTTGCAAACTATGAACAATATCTGTAATAATCTCAGTAACAGAGCAATTCAGTTCTGTAATTATATGAAACGAATGAATGAATGGATAAGTTTATTGGCCAAGTATGTACACATACAAAGAATGTGCCTTGGTGCTCCGCTCGCAAGTAACAACACGACATACAGAAAACAATTAAGAATAAAACATAAGACATTAAAACATTAAGGATAAAACAACAAGGTTTAAACATGTGAATTAAATGAAATACCAGAGCAAAAGAAGGCTACAGACTTTTGGTTATTGAGTAGAACTACTGCTTGTGGGAAAAAAAGCTGTTTGTATGTCTGGCTGTGGTGGCTTTGACAGTCCGGAGTCACCTTCCAGAGGGAAGTGCTTCAAATACTTTGTGTCCAGAGATGATCTTACCTGCTCGCTTCCTGGCCCTTGCAGTGTACAGTTCGTCAATGGGGGAAGGTTGCAGCCAACAACCTTCTCAGCTGATCGAACGATTCGCTGCAGCCTCCGGATGTTATGCTTGGTGGCTGAGTCAAACCAGACCATGATGGAGAAGGTGAGGACAGACGATTCTGTACGATGGCCGTATAGAATTGGACCATCATTGCTTGTGGCAAATTGTTTCCTCAACTGCCATGGGAAGTACATCCTCTGTTTGGCCTTTTTGACTGTGGAGTCGATGGTGGCCTCCCATTTAAGGTCCTTGGAGATGATGGTTCCAAGGAATTTAATAGACTCCACAGATGTGACTGTGGTGTTGTTGATGGTGAGTGGGGGGAGGGGAGTGGGAGCTCTCCCAAAGTCTACTATCAGTTCCACTGTCTTAAGCGCACGGAGCTCCAGGTTGTTATGAAGGCACCAAGACGCCAGCTGTGTCAATTCCTGTCTGTAGGCTGATTCCTCCCCATCCTAGATCTGTCCAATCAGGGTTGTGTCATCTGCAAACTTGAGAAGCTTGACAGAGGATTCTGTGGAGGTGCAGTCGTTGTTGTAGAGAGAGTAAAGGAGAGGGGAGAGTATGCAGCCTTGCGATGCTCCTATGCTGAGGGCCTGCGGGCCCGAGATGTGCTTTCCCAGCCTCACACTCTGCTTCCTGTCGTCAGGAAGTTGGTGATCCACTGACAGAGGGGTTCAGGCAGAGTCAACTGGGACAGTTTGGAGTGTAGTAGATTTGGCACAATGGTGTTGAATGCAGAGCTAAAATCCACAAACAAAATCCTTGCATAGGTTCCCTGGCGGTCTAGGTGCTGGAGGATGAAGTGCAGGCCAAGGCTAACTCCGTCATCCACTGATCTATTGGCCTGGAATGCAACCTGCAGAGGGTCCAGCAGGGGGTGTGTGATATTTTTCAGCTGGGCCAGCATGCCTGTCAAGGGTCTTCATGATTACAGAGGTTAGTGCGACAGGCCTGTAGTCATTAAGACCAGTATTCCTTGTAGTTTAGGGTACAGGGACAATAGTGGCTTTGAAGCCGGCAGGGACAGTGCAGGTTTGTAGGGACTGGTTGAAAATGTCGGTGCCTGCTGTTCGGCACAGAGCTTGAGTGCAGAGGGGCAAACATTGTCTGGTCCTGAAGATTTACGGCTTTTCTGTATTCTGAATAGCCTCTCCACCTCAATTTGTATTGTTAGTGATGGAGATGTGGCCAGACTGATGTTGGGCAGCAAGGAGGGGGTGGGTAGTGGACGAGGGCCCAGTCTTTGCTGACTGGAGGAAGGCTGTAACCAGGGCTTGTCGTTGTTGAACCAGATCTGGGTCCTAGTGGGAATGCAACTGTCCTCACAAAAGGTGACATATTATATCACAGTGTCTGTATATTAATCGAGGATTGTGGTTGCTTCCCTGAACACATTCCAATCAGTGCTGTCAAAGCAGGGCTGTAGGTTCTCAATGTCCTCGCTTGTCCACCTTTTCATTGTTTTGACCACAGGCATAGCAGATTTTTGTTTTTGCCTATATGTCGGAATAAGGTGAACTAAACAATGATCAGAGAGATGCAGAGCCGCCCGGGGAACAGAGCGACATGCGTTCTTGATTGAAGTGTAACAGTGATCGAGTGTTCTCTCCCCTCTGGTGGGGCAGGTAACAAGAAGTCTGTACTTTGGAAGCTCTCGGCTGAGGTTATCCTTGTTAAAGTCCCCCAAAACAATGAGTCCGGGAAGTCACTCTCAACTCTGTTTTAAGGGTCTCGACCCGAAACGTCGCCTATCTCCTTTGCTCCTTAGATGCTGCTGCACCCGCTGAGTTTCTCCAGCTTTTTGTGTAACCCTCACTCTCAACTCTCATTACCTGGTCAGGGAGTTGCGCTTGCGTCTCACGTACACAGGCTTGGTGGGGTGGGGGGGATGTAAACTCCAGCGAGAATAAAATAAGTCAATTCCCTCGGAGAATAAAAGGGTTTTCAATTTATTAAGAAGGATTCTAGATTTGGAGAACAGATTACACAGTACCGTGATGTTGCTGCACCAGTCCTGGTTAGTATAGAAACATATTCCACCGCCTCTTGATTTTCCTGCCGTCTCTGCCAATTGCAGCGCATGGTCTGGGGTCGACTAACACAGCTAGGTCTCGGTAAAGCACAGGGCAGCGGCTCGAAATAAGTCCTTGAAAGGGAATTACAAGCTGGATTATAAGAGACTTATTGTTATTGAACGAGAATTATTTCCATCATAAGATCACCTAAATGGTTTTCCCCATTTAAATCATCACGGTGTGTGTTTTTCTTAATTGTTCTTGTGAATGAAGAAATCATAATCATACAAGTTTTTTATTGTTTGCAAAACATAGAACTGGACATCACAGGAACAGGCCCTTCGGCCCACATTGTCCATGATGCCAAGTTAAAATTCTCTGCCTGTATGTGACCCTTATTCCTCCATTCCCCACATATCCATGCGCCAATTCAAATGCCTCTTAAGAGTCACTGTCATACCTGCCTCCACCACCACCCCTGGTAGTGCGTTCCAGGCACCCAGCACTTTCTAACTAAAAAATAACATGCCCGCGCATCTCCTTTAAACCTTGTCCCTCTCACTATAAAACTACGCCCTCTGGTCCTGGACATTTCCACGTTGGGGAAAAAAGTTCTGTCTACCACAGCTATTTCAAGGATCTGTGCCTAGGATTTGTCTTTGAATATGTCAGCCTTTTGTAAATATGTTTTCTTTACCAAAAAAAAAATTCTAATACAACTTTTGGAGAAACTGTTCCTGATTATGGAAATTCATTCCCATTTACTTACTTAGCCTGCTGAGGCAGAGGATCAACTCACAGCACCAGATGGCCTACTCCTGATTCTCATGATCTTATATTCTGACTGGTCATAGCTTGTGTGGGTTGCATATTTGGGTGTGATGCATTGTATATGTGGTTTTCATCTAGATCCCTGCCAATAGTCTTGGTTTAGTTTTAAACAAAATGTTCGTAATTTGCAAAGGATGGAATTGCTCAGAAGGAGTTGCGAGCAATATTGGTTAAGCTGACGGTAAATATGATGTTAGTGTTTCAAATTTCAGTGTCCACTGGTTTTTTTTCTCAGTGTGATAGGCCAGGCAGTAATTGAGGCAGAAAGTGTTGAGAAAGATCTTCTGCAGCCTTAGCCTTTCTAGTGCCAGGAATCTATTCTTTCAAAAGTAAACATCATTGGTTTATGTTACAGAACTGTCAGTATATTTGCGAGACTTCGTTTTTATTTGCTTTCGACCATACCCAATGTCAGTTGAAAGTTGTGTCCGTGTTCACAAACTGAATCAAGAGATCTGAAACAAAGATACACAATAAACATGTTGTGCTTCTGACACTTAGCTTCTCGTAGAGAGACCATCTGCTCCCTGATGATTTTGATGTCTCCATCATCTCTTAAGGTGTTTTATTTCATATTGTGCATTTTCTTTTTTTTTTGCAAACTAAATAGGTATTAATTAGATTTTTAAATTTGCTTAGAGTTTTGTTTTTAGAACGGCAGCTAATGTAACGCCACTTGTTAATAAAGGAGGGTGAGAGAAAATGGGGAATTATTAAGTTTTCACGAGGGAGTTAGATTAGGGCTAAAGGAATCAAGGGATATGGGGGGAAATAGCAGGAACGGGATACTGATTTTAGATGATCAGCCATGATCATATTGAATGGCAGTGCTAGCTCAAAGGGCCGAATGGCCTACTTCTGCACCTATTTTTCCATGTTTCTAGAGACACAGCATGACAACAGGCCCTTTGGCTCACTGAGTTTCACTGACCATTGATCACCTGTGCACTAGTTCTATGTCCTACATACTAGGGGCAACTTATAGAAGCCAACTAACCTACCAAACTGTACGTCTTTGGAATGTGGGAGGAAACCGGAGCACTCGGGAGAAACCCACGCGGTCACAGGAAGAACGTACAAACTCTGTACAGACAGCACCCTGCTTCACCCGTTTTTCAATATCCAATGTAAAACTCTCCATACTCCAGCTATCATTACATCTGGAGAATCGAGAACTAGAGGACAGAGGGTGCGGGGGAAAGAATGAATAGGAACCCAAGTGGTAATTTTTCCACACACAGGGTGATGGCTGCAGGGAACAAGCTGCCAGACGAGGCAGTTGAAGCAGGTACTATCGCAATGTTTTAGAAACACTTAGACAGGTTTAGAGGGATATGGGCCAAATGCAGGCAGGTGGAACTAGTATATCTGGGACACGTTAGTCGGTGTGGGCAGGTTGGGCCGAAGGACCTGTTTCCACTCTGTATGACTGACTCCATCTGATTCACAGTTGAAATGAACCCAATTCATTAGAGAAGTATGGAGTTGTTATCCTTCTGCGTTCTTTTTTAAAATAAGTTGGAAAAAACATAACATAAAGTGCTGGAGTAACTCGGTGGGTCAGAAGCATCTGTGGAAGGAAGGGACAGGCAACGTTTCAAGAAACAGATGAAATGTAGTATTTATCTTTGAAATTTGCAGACTGTTTTAAGAACAGATTGGATTGTGACCCTTAACATTTGTCCATAAATTCTGGCTCGAATTTCTTGATCTGGCACATTTCCACGACAGTGAGCTAGCTAAAAATAAAAGTGGACCTTCTGTTGACTTTTAGCAGTTCTAACACTATCATCAATTTGGCAGTAAAGCTTCTTCAGCTAAACCACCTTCAGAGCAACATTAAGGAATATTAAGATCTGAATTTTACATCTAATGGTCGATGGCCCCCGACTGCAGGCGAACAAAGAAGGGTAGAGATTTAACTCTTTTTTTGCCTTCCATCACAGTGAGGAATGTGGAGGAGTCACTGTGGTGGATGTTTATGTTTAAATGTATTTTGTGTGTTTTGTTGCATTTTATTCCTCGGATGTTGCAAAACATACTTGGCTAATAAAGTATGATTATGATTAAGATCAATAACATTTCATTTCCCAGGGACGCTAAATAAACTTCACATCAAAATCATGATCCACTTTTTGTAGTTACTTCATCACCCCTGGCACTGGTCAGATTTCCCTGCCCGCCTCTCTCCTCCCCCCCCTTCTTCTAGATCTTGGCCTTTATCAAAAGAAGACCAGATCAATAAGATGGAGATATTGCACATAATATCCATAAAATATTTTACGGTATTGCAAATAATGTTAGATTCCAAGAACTTCAGAGTTGTAGATTTCAGAAGGAAATACATTGGAGATCTTGGAGCTATCTTTAATCGACCCTCAATGTCATATCCTGCACTATCTTGTACCCTTTATCTGTGCACTGTGCACAGCTTGATTATATTCAGACCGTGTGGGTTTTGTCTGAGATCTTCGGTTTGCTCCTACACTCCAAAGACGTACAGGTATGTAGGTTAATTGGCTTGGTGTAATTGTAAATCGTCCCTAGTGTGTGTAGGATAGTGTTAATGTGCAAGGATCGCTGGTCGGTGCGGACTCAGTGGGCCGAAGGGTCTTTTTCCGCGCTGTATCTCTGAACGAAACTGAAAATGTATAGTTTATTTGACCGGATAGCATGCAAACAAATGCTTTTTCACTGTACCTGGGTACACGTGAAGATAATAAACTAAACTAAACTAGATGCCTCTGAGCATAGACCTTATAAAAACATACTTGTAATTGGCAGCTCCTGCAATGGGTGACATTCGACCACTATGTCTTTTCACTCCTATATTTTACAGATAGAAACATGGTTGTTGAGTTAGCAGTTGAGTTTGCGCGGTGGATGTGATAGCAAAACCTGGATGTTCAAACCAACCAGAGAAACAAAAGATTGGCACAAAATGCCCGAGTGTCTCAGCGGGTCAGGCAGCATCTCTGGAGATAAGGGATAGGTGACCTTTTGGGTCGAGATCCTGTTCAAACCGTTATTGAGAATTGCATACATTTGAACGATTTAGGGAATGGAGAAAAGTGGAAAGTAGCATTGTCATTTTTTTTTCCTTTAAAAACATTGCTATCTTGAGCTGTTTTGTGAAAAGTGGTCTTAATTCTACATCGGTGGTTTTCCTTTGGGTTGTCCCTTATATCAGGTTAGTTTCACTGTGCCACTACCTCACCTTGTAACTCAAAGTGCTTTCTGAAGCCCGATCTAGGTTTGGAAGAGGAAACCAACATCTGCAGTACAAGGTATCTTCCCATCGTCCAAATCAACATAGCAGACACATGTCTTGCTATGTCTTGCGAGATAATGCTTATAACACAGCTGCATGAATATTTAACATGCTTTTTATTATATTTTGCTAAAAATGCTATGACAACTGAAACAGAATTAGCCACCACTGATCTTTGTCATGTTTTGCTCATTTTTAATGTATGTCAAGTGATGTCGAGCTTTTTGTTTGAACTCTAAACCAATGAGCATGTCCAAGAGCATTTGGTTTGTGCTTCAACTTTCTTAAAGCAGCCTTCAAATATTATTGAAATTGTTGTAATATTATAGCAAAGCAAATGCTCTTGGACACGTAAGAGTCTGAAGAAGGGTCCCAGCCCAAGACATCACCTGTCTCCAGAGATGCTGCCTGACCAGCTGAGTTACTCCAGCAATATGTGTATTTTTTTTGTAAACCAGCATCTGCAGGCCCTTGTTTCTTCAAATATTATTCATATTTTTGGAGCTCTTTAATATGCTCTTCATCACATATGGAAGGACAAGGCATAAAAACAATTACACTTTAAGATGAAAAGGAAAGATGTAATAGGAACCCGAGGGACAATTTTTTCACACAGAGGGTGGTGGGTATTTGGAATGAGATAGTGAGGCAGAAATTATATCAGCATTTAAAACGCATTTGGACAGATACATGGAAAGGAAAGGTTTAAGGGGCTCTCCCGCTTGGGCGACCAAATTGGCGAGTTTAAGAGAGTTTAGGAGAGTTTGAAAAAAATGTCATGTTGAAGACCTCCTTCGACTATGTGGAAGACTAGCTTCGACTAGCTACAACTAACTTCGGGAGAATTGGACACCGAGTAGTGGAGAGTGAAGACCACCTCCTTCGATCTCCTTCGACCTCCCTTCCCTTCGACTATGATGAAGACTATCTACGACTACCTTCGATTACCTACGACTAACATGCCGACCTACTACGACCTACTACGACTAAACCTACGAGTAAAAAAAGTATCGATTTTTTCCATGGTGACCTTTTTTTACTCGCAGGCATTTTTCAACATGTTGAAAAATACGCCGCGACCTAGCTGAGGCCTCGAGTACGCGGGAGCTACTCTTGAGCATGAAGGAGAGTTACAAAGACCTTCTAGGACCTTGTGTCGACCATGCTGGGAGTATGTCGAGGGCAAACTCGCCAGAACTTGCGGATTAGGTCGCCCAAGTGGGACAGCCCCTTTAGAGGGATATGGGCCAAACGCGGGCAGGTGGGGCGAGTGTAGACGGGGCATCCTGAATTGAATGGGCAAGTTAGGCCTAAGGGCCTGCTTCCATTCTGCGTGCCTCTATGACACTAAAATGGAGGAGCAAATGGACCAGTGAGCAATGCTGTTCTTTGGTAACAATTTCCTTTGAATCCGAGAAAAAGTAAGCGATGTACTGACAGAAAATGGACTTTAAGGTTTGAAGAACATGGGCACCAGTCAGTTCAAGATGCACCTATTCAATTGCTCAGGAGTGTTATATAACTCTCTCATTGCAGCTTTGAGACTGAACATCAGAAAACCTCGTACAATATCTGCTTGGCAAAAATATCACTTCATACTTATTTAGATGGGTCAAGAGAATTTATCGCGTCTGTCCTTTTATGTTTTCAAGGCATTTTCGTATTCATAATCCTTTTTCTGAAGAGAAATTCCACTTCCAAAAGAACATTGGGATTTAAAAAATGACAGGAAGCAGTGACAAAGTGAAAAGGTTCCTTTGCAATTTAGAGGGAATTAAGACAAAAGTGAAAATGATAACGGAGAAGTTTCTATAAATGGCAAAGGAGTAAAAAGTAGAATTTTAGTTTCCCAACAACTAAGTGATGATCTGAATGAGGCTAAGAGTGTGTCGGCCAATGAGAGTTCAATGTGAAAGGCGGTTCAAATGGCAAAACGGAATGATAAATTCACTGGCGTGCAGCTGTTAAATGTAACAGTCTAGCCATTTACAGTGGGTTCACGGGTGAATTTATGATGGCATATGTAGATGTCAGCTGGCTTGATCCGAGGAAAAAGGGCTGTAAAAAGTTGTTTAAAAGCACTAACCCCACCACTGAAATACCCATTGTATCAATTAACAAGTCTTAGTTTTGCTGTGTTTCTCTTGGTTCATGCTTTAGTTTAAAATCAGTTTTTACAATTCAGATTTTCTTTTACATTTTTCTTTCATCGAGAGCTATTGGCGATTGTAAATGTGCGATGAATTCTTTAGAGCTCCCAAACTGAGAAAATGCCATTCGGGTGATGAATGAACCCAGTCTCTTTTCTCTCATCAACCCCACCATGAACATTTAAAAAAATATTTCATTGAACGTAGACACTTTTGACAAGGCCAGCATTTACTGCCTGTCCCTAATTGCTGTTGTACTGAATAGCTTATTAAGCCTTTTTTGAATAGAGTTAAAAGTCAATCACTTTGCTGTGGGCCCGACTGGGTGAGGCTAACGTGCATTAGTGAACCGGATGGGATTTTATGACAAGCTGGTAGTTTTATGATCACCATTACTGATGCTAACTTTTGATTCCAGATTTATTTAATTAACTCTATTTAAATTCCCCAGCTGCTGTGGTGGGTTTTAATGCTTATCTCCGGAACATTATACCAGGACTCCGGATTATCAGCCCAATAACATAAGCACTGTACTGTCACTAACTTGTAGAGGCAAGAGAATTGCCACCAGTTTAAGATTTTTCTCATTAAAATATGAAATTATGAGGCAGGAATACCCAAGCCTAAATGTTATTTTTCAGAGTAAGTTGTTTTAAAATTCAAATGTTGTTTCTTTTGATTTTTGCACTATTCCTATTATTTGCCTTGTTCACAGGAGCAAAAGAGGAGAATCTTACTTCTATCCTCACAAACCTTGTTCATCTAAATAAAATTGTAGGCTTGAAAACATGCACTCAGTGCTATCTGTGCACTGATAAACTGTTCAGCATAGTTAGGATTCTGGCATCTATTCAACACATTGGAAAATTATTCAGAGATGTTATTATAATTATGGGGATAGAGCATGGAAACAGGCCCATCGGCCCACCGGGTCTACACTGACCATCGATTACCCATTCGCAATGGTTCTATGTTATTCCACTTTTGTGTCCATTCTGTACTCACTAGGGCCAATTTACAGAGGCCAATTAATCTACAATCCCCCATGTCTTAGGGCTGTGGGAAGTAAACAGAACATCCAGAGCAAACCACACGGTCAGTTCAGTTTCGTTTATTGTCAACGTGCACCAACGTACTGTGAAAAGCTTTTTGGTGCATGCAATCCAGTCAGCAGAAAGAAAATGCATGATTACAATCGAGCCATTTACTGTGTATCGATACTTGATAAGTGAATAACGTTTAGTGCAAGGTAAAGCCAGCAAGGTCCAAGCAAGGATAGTCCAAGGGTCTTCAATGAGGAATATAGTCAAAGGAGAACATGCAAACTTTGCACAGTCAGCACCCAAAGTCAGGATCGGACCCGGTTATCTAGTGCTGTGAGGCAGCAGTTTCCCATCACCTGCACCAATGTGCTGGTTCTCATTTTCTGTCCATGAGAAAATAACAACTTCAATCAGGTTGTTTACTGCTCAATAAATCTACTCACAATTATCAGCAGTGTAAGGAAAGGTGTTTTTGACAGTCCTCTGAAATAGCTCTCAATTCACAGATAACCTTTATTTTGTTCATTTTCTTCTTTCAGCAAGTTCACTTCATACCAGACCTAGTGACAGAGACTGCCCTTAATATGACAGTGACATTTGGCCAAATGGAGTCATAGAAGCAAGCCTTTACAGCTCAATCCATCCAAGGCAACCATGATACCTATCTACACTAGTCTCAATTGCTCATGTTTAACCCATAAACCTCTGAACTTTTCCTATCCTTGTAACCTGCCCAAATATCCCTTAATGTTGTTATTGTACCTGCCTCAACTACTTCAACTGGCAGCTCTTTTCATTGACGTATCACCCTGGCATCAGGGAGCCCTGGTAAAACTGAAGTCTAGGAATAGGGAAACCCACATGCTGGATTCATACATCACCCAAAAAAGATAGTTGTTGGAGGTTAATGATCTCAGCCACAGGTCAAAGTTCTTCAAGACAGTGGCCCATTGCAACCATCTTAATTTGATTCAGTAAAGAACTTCCTTCTATCGCAATGTCAGTATTTCACAGATAATGTTCAATTCCACATACAACTTCTTAGAAAAATCAAACATGCCATATCAAACTGCGTACATGATAAATTAGTCAGGTTTTAGAAATGGTCAAGTTAGAAGCCAGTAAGCTTCATGTTAAGTGAGTACCAGGCAAGAACTGTTAACAACTGGATAGAGTCCAACTACCAATCCCTGATTTTCAACAGCATTGTTCTTGTTATGTCACCCAACTATCTATATCCTGAGGATCATTATTTACTGGAATGTATTTTATTTGTCTGTTTATTGTTTGTCTGTTCATATTACTCAAAGAAGCACTTGCAACCACTTTGTCTCGTTTGCATTACTTCTCAACTTTGTAAAAGTCATTGTTTATTGCTGGAGTGAAAGTACAGAATGGTCAGATTTATTGGTGTTTTAACAAAATTGTAAACCAAAGCATTATCATGGATTTGGACTGAGTTTTGATAGAAGAGAGATAGAAAATAATAAGTTACTTGGTGAGACGAACTAGTGCACATACAAGATTGTTGTATGCAACGTTTTGTGTGGTTGTGGGCATAGCGGAAACAGTGACAAATTTATATAAGTGAATAAAACCTAATACTGCAGGACATGGTGCAAAGGCAGTGAGTCAGGTCATTGGATATGGGTTAAAGTGAGCTATAAGGCAAAATCTCCACAAACGTTAACTAGGTGGGACAACTTGCGAAAAGGTTGAAAATAAACTGCTTTAACACAAAATTTTAAAAATTAACAAATTAACACAGAATTTTCTCCAAATCGACATCTTTTTTTACAATATACTTGAATTGATTGCAAAACAAAGAAAAATGTTCTATGTTCAATTTCCCTACATTGGACCACATCTGCCAACATCTTGCCTACTCACTAACTTTTCGATACACAATCACAATTTGATAATATCTTGTTGTATCATCAGCAAATTTGGCAACAATGCACTGTCCCTTCATCCAAGTCATTAACATCGATGGTAAATTAATCTGCCCTTTCGTATTCAATAGCTGTATATTATAGTGGTAGATGTGGTATAATGGAGAACTAGTGTGAATGGGTGATTGATGGTTGGCATGAACTCAGTGGGCTGACGGGCCTATTTCCATGCTGTTTCTCAAAAGTGGGAGATGACTGAATAGAAATGTTTAAGTTCATTTATCAATAAGATGCAACTTTATAAGACTTTACTTCAGCCGCAGTTGGAATAGTGTTTGGAATTCTGGTCACCCCATTAAGGGAAGGATGTGAAGGTTTTGGGGAGGGTGCAGAAGAGGTTTACCAGAATGCTGTCTGGATTAAGGTATATTAGCTACAAGGAGAGGCTGGATGAACTTCGATTATTTTCTCAGGAATGCCAGATTTTGAGAGGAGACGTAATAGAAGTATATAAAACAATGAGCGACGAAGATAGGGTAGTCAGTCTGAATCTTTTACCCAGGTTGGAAATATCAAAAACTAGAGAGGATAGCTTTAAGGTGAGGGGTGCAAACTGCTAAAGAAGATGTGCAAGGCAATTTTTTTTACACAGTGGGTGGTAAGTGCCTGGGACACACTGCCAGGGGTGGTGGTGGAAGCAGATACAACAAGAGGATTTTAGGTAGCACATGGATATGCAGGGAATGGAGGGATATGAATTATGTTCAGGCAGATGAAATTAGTATTTCTTGGCATGATATTCAGCACGGATATTGTGGGGTGTAGGCCCTGTTCCTGTGCTGTACTGTCCTGTGTTCTATTTGAGATATAGCAAAGAATTATCAACTTTTTAGTTTGGAGATACAGTGCAGAAACAGGCCTTCGCTCCACCGAGTCTGCGCCGACCGGCGATCCTCGTGCATTAGCACTGTTCTACAGTCGAGGGACAATTTACAATTTGTCCTGAAGCCAAATTAATCTGCAAACCTGTTCATCTTTGGAGTGTGGAAGGAAACCGGAGCACCCGGGGAATACACACTGGGAGAATGCACACACTCCGTAAAGACAGCGCCCGTAGTCAGGATTGAACCCAAGTCTCTGGCGCTGCAGGCACGGAAATCACTATCAAAACATGGGGGGGGGGGACACAATTTCTTGGCGGCCGCACGCGCATGGGCCAACACACACGAGGCTTCGGCCGTGGGCCCTGTGGATGGTGACATCGGAAGCTGAGCTGTTTGGTGACCGACTCCGAACTCCAGCAACAGCAGTTTCGTCTGCCCCAAATCGTGGGGCTTGAATCGGCCCGTTCGCGGGGCCTTTCATTGGCCGGCGGGGGCTTCAACATTGGGAGGCTCGGTTGCCTCGATGCAGCAGTTTGATTTTAAGCCGCGCTGAAAGGCCTCGCGAACTGGGGGACCTGTCTCCCCCGTCCCCCACAGGATTTCCGCCCATCTGGCGCTGTGCCACTTACCACTGTGCCACTGTACCGACCCTACTGTTCCAATGGCTGCAGGATCAATGCTAGAGTTCACTATTGTTATGAGGTGATTGTTAGAAGATCCAGTGGTGACTTTAAGCAATATTTTTAATGGTGTTGAAACGGTATAACCTTATATATCATCTGTAACCCCATCAATAATGATGCTGTCATCACTTGTAATTTTTGGCAGAGAGAATCAAACTGTCCCAAATGCTTCTGTTCCACTCCACCATACTCCTTAATGCTTGCAGTTAGTCTACAGGGGTAGACAATGGAGTTATAGAGTGATACAGTGTGGAAACACACACTTTGGCCCAACTTGCCCACACCGGCCAACATGTCCCAACTACACTTACAGGCATAGTCTGCTGATGTTGTACACCATCCAGGAATGTTTGTTATCAACACTATTGAAAACACTAGCTTTTCAACGGTGCCAACAGTGACGCAGCGGTAGAGTTGCTGCTTTATAGCACGAGACTCGAGTTTGATCCCGACAACGGATGCTGCTTATGTGGAGCTTGTACATTCTCCCTGTGACCTCGTGGGTTTTCTCCGGGTGCTGAGGTTTCCTCCCACATTCTAAAGATGTGTAGGTTTGTAGGTTAGTTTGCTTCTGTAAATTGTCCCCATTGTGTAGGATAGAACTAGTGTATGGGATTGCTGGTCAGTGCAGACTTGTTGGGCCGAAGGGCCTGTTTCCACGCTGTATCTCTAAACTAAACTGAACTACAAAAAAGGACTGGAGTAACTCAGCGGGTCAAGCAGCATCTCTGGAGAAGATGCCTGACCCGCTGAATTATTCCAGCACCTTGTGACTTGTTTTGTAAACCAGCACCTGCAGTTCATTGTAACTCAACCTCTGACTACACTCGAGTTAGCATAAAATAAAATAACCCTGGCATCTGAAGCCTGAAGTGCAGAACATAATTCTTGTAATATTATGATTGGTGTTAACAAATACTTTGAGGAGAAAGTTACTTCACTCACTTAGTGAAACAGAGAGTGGGATATACAGTGCCCTAAACTCATATTCAGCAACGTTAGCCAAAGCATTCATACATCGCAGATAAGCTTATTGTAAATATAGATTCTAATAATGACCTATGCAAGAAGCAATGTCTCAATTTTTTAATCCTCTTTGCAATGTCTTCCATTCCCAGCATTACAGCTGCCTTGCATAGAAGCACGAGCTCTCTGACTGATTGTGCTTCCAAAATACTTATCTGTCAGTCACCAATTCATAAATGGAAACTAAATATTTTTAGCAATGAACTGCAAAATCTGCCTCCATATCAAGTTTCATTTTAAAATACTCAGACAAAACTTTGTTTTTTACATGCCAGCAGATGGTATCTGTCGCAAACCTGAAACAACAGTTGATGGTCTATTTACTCTGAGCACTTTGGGGAAAAACAGCTTCCAAATGATCCTTGACAAGTAAAATGAAAAATCGAAACCTTGATAATCTGTCTCAGTGTACAGTGCCAGCTACTTTCAACTGCACAAAGCAGATGGGGACAGAGTTACTGCGTAGTTATCATGTATATCTATCCCAGTCATTTAAACCTGTTGAGGACTGATCAGCTTTCTGCAATCAAATAATTGGCTACAAACTAGGGTTTCCTATAAAGATGGTGTTGTGTAGTTGATGCTGATTGCCACTGGCTGATATATATTTTGTCCAAGGAGAATTTGGCACTCTTTGCATGCCACTCATTCACCTTGCTCTACTTGTGTGAAAGGCAAAATCTAAATAAGCTGAATCAGAGTGTAATATTTGAAAGGTTTCCAGCCAGTGTTTACTGATCGTTCATTTTGGAATAAGTATAATAAAACTGAGAGTTGTTATCATTACGGACAGTTTATATTTTAGTGGCAGAAATAGTTTGCAGAACCAACAACTGTATAGCACGATGGATGGCACAGCTGGTAGAGCTGCTGCATCACAGCGTCAGAGATCTAGGTTTGGTCCTGACCTCGGGTGCTGTCTGTGTGGAGTTTGCACGACCTCCCAGTGACCGCATGGGTTTCCTTCCCACATCCCAAAGATGTGCATGTTTTTAGGTCAGTTGACCTCTGTAAAATTGCTCCGAGTATGTAGGGAGTGGTGAGAAAGTGGGAACTAATGTGACCAAGTAATTGATGGTCAGTGTGGACTCGGTGGGCAGAAGGGCCTTTTTGCATACTGTATCTCTAAACTAAAAACTAAACTAAACATTCATGGCCTTGAAGTGCACGGCTTGTTAGAACCAGCTTACCCTTGTTTATTTTCACTTTCACAACTCTAAGAGTTTAGCTTTGTACATTATCAGCCTTATCTGCAATTTCACCAATTGGTGTCAGGACAAAGCCAAGCAAGGGATAGGTGGAGAAGACTGCACATTTGATAGATTTCATGGGGATTCAAGGACCATATTTCTTTCTCATTGTAAACATTTATTTTGTGTCTAGTGGCACTGGAGTTTTTTAAATAATTATTTTGCCCCACCGGAATTTAACAGTTTCTGGTTGAATAATATAAATAAGTACATGCTTATCAGTAAGCAACAATGTACTAACAGAGCTCCTTTCTGTAGTATGGTTTCAGCTTATATTTAGTTTTAGTGCATTAACCAGGACATGATTTTTGGGGCAATGTGAAGAATTGTAATCATACTTATCAACATAATTTGTCAAGAATGAGGAATAGTCTTCATCCTTTATTGTTTCTCCTGTTGTTCTTTGCTAGAGAATCAAAGGCGTAAGATAATTAAAGAAGGGCACAAAATGTTTTATTACATTGGAGAGCACACGTCCATGGAGAATGAGCAGGCAGAAAAATTACCAGAGAATGCTTCAACGAGGTAGTACATAAATTTAAAGTCACGACTTGATCGAGGTGTTTTGTCAAGATTTGTTTGTTTATCTATAAATTACAATTTTCATTGGGGGCTAAATATTCATGCCATTTTGAAACTTTCTTTTCAGCTTTCTCTTCGGAATTTAATCTGTAATAGAAATATTTTCTTTTGACAATCTAACAAAAGTGTATTGAAGAGAGCTCAGGATGTGAACGGCCCCGTGAGAGTGAATGGCAAAGCAGGCAAATGTAAGGAAGCTTGGCTGATGAGGGAAATTGAGACGTTACTGGAGCACTAGTACGGGTGTTGTGGGCTGAAGGGACTGGTTTCCAGAGAGCTAGTATGGACATTGTGCGCCGAATGGATTCTTCGGCTGGCTGCTCAGTCACTCAAGCCTGTTGTGCTGGCAGCTCACTCATGGCTGGTGGGCTGGTAGTTGACTCACGGCTATTCCTTGAAATTCCATTTCAAGCCAGCTGCAATGCCACCAAATTCAAGTGCAGTTTCTTACCACTTCAAGCAGGGTGCAAGGCCACCAAATTCAAGTGCAGTTTCATACCATTTCAAGCAAGGTGCAAGGCCACTATAGACAGCGAGTCTTGACCTCTCCCTTCTCCATCTTGCAGAGACTGAGCCACGTCCACACTTCTGGGTTTTATAGTCCCTCCCCCTCCCACCAGAAGGGGCGTGGCCTTCATGGCATGATTGACAGGAGAGAGAATCTCAACATTTTTTAAACACGAATAACTCTTTTATTTTTCATCGATGGGAAAACTCCTCGGCACCTGATGAGTGGAGGGGGACTCTTGGTTCTTCTTGGTTCTTGGTTACTTAGTCCTCCAAAATATTCCAACTGGAATTTAAACTGGAGGTGGTGAAGGGAGGGGTTAAGCCAGAGAGGGTTATTGGGAAGAAAGTGCCACTTTAAATTTAGTTGCATCTGGCTAGGCAACCGTGGCTTGAAACCACCATACAGCCAGACAGTAAAAAATAAAGAACACAACATGGAGTAGAAATTCAACATAAAACATAAAACATCCCCTCACAGCAGGATCAAAGTTTCCCGCTGTGAGGGAAGGCACAAAAGTCAGTCTCTTCCCCTGATGTTCCCCACTGTTCACCCGTGGTCGGGGCCTCCCCGAGCCCTTCGCAGTCGCCGCTATGGGTGGCCCGATGTTCAGGCCAGCTCGGCGGGGTGATGCAAGTCCGACGTCGGGGCTGGGGGACATCCTCAGCGGCCTGGACCTCGAGTCAGCCACCTCATACCGGAGTCCGCGGGTCCCAAAGTCCGCAGGCCACGCTGGGTGGAGACACAACGCTGGAGGCCCTCGGCAAAGGGCCCCAGGACTCCATGGAGTTCAGCGCCACCCGCGTTGGAAGCTCTCCCAATCAGAGCTCCACGATGTTGGAGCAGCGGCCCAAAGCTCCGGAGCTCCAACGGCGACCTTGGTAGGTATCGCCCGCTCCGCGGTGACTCCAGCGCCGCCGCTGTTGCAGCTCTGGTCCGGTTCCCGGTCCCCGGCAGAAAGGTCGCTCGGATCCCGAAGGTAGGCCGCGAGGTGGGGGGTGAGGTGGGGGCGAGGATGCGACTTGGAGAAATAGTCGCGTCCCCGCCAGGAAGCGACTGGGAGTTAGTTTCCCCCTTACCCTGCCCCCCTCCCCCACATATAAAAGTTAAAGTTTCCCCCCAAGACAGACTTTTAACGGACTAAAAATAAAAAAAAGATGTAAAAACAAATGGGCTGCAGGCAGAGGCTGCTGTCAGTGCAGCGCCCCCTAGATCTTCTCCGAGTAAGCCAAAAATCACAGCCGTACGTGGTAGCATTTTTTTCTAAAATCAATATAAAGCGCAAACAGGAAGTGCTCAAGATTAGACTTCTAATTATATAGAAGGCAAGGCAACTTTAATTAGGCAAGGGAACTTTAATTAGGCTAGGCAACTTTAATTAGGCAACACAGCTTTAGCATTTCCAAACCAAAGGCAACACAGCTTTCGCATTTCCAAACCAAAGGCAACACAGCTTTCGCATTTCCAAACCAAAGGCAACACAGCTTTAGCATTTCCAAACTAAAGGCAACACAGCTTTAGCATTTCCAAACCAAAGGCAACACAGCTTTAGCATTTCCAAACTATATTTTCAAACCACATTAAGGGCACTGACAGGTCAGTAAAACCACTCACAGTTTAGTAGACGTGTGTTCAGTGTTATTCACAGTTATGTCTGAGAGATGTGACCCTCTCGATCCCCCATCTTGCAGAGACTGACTGAGGCACTCAACACTTCCGGGTTTTATAGTCCCTCCGAAAGGGGCGTGGCCTTCAGCAGAGAGAATCTCGACATTTTTTAAACACTAATAACTCTTTTATTTTCAATCGATGGGAAAAATACTCTTGTCCTGCGCAGCGGAGGGAGACTCTGAGTAAGATGGCCAAAAATCACAGCTTTAAGTGGCAGCAATTTTTTCTAAAATCAATACCCAGAACAACAGGAAGTGGTCAAGGTCAGACTTTTAGAAATATAGATGAGGGTGAAAAGGATAACCGGAGAGAGAGTGGAACATCTCAGGAATAAAAGTGGTCACGTCTGTGTGGAGCCACAGAAGATGGGCAAGGTCCTCAATGAGTATTTCTCCTCTGTATTTACCGACAGTAGGATGGAGGAAATAGAGCAGTCACTGGAAGTGTCATGAGAACAGTCATGGTTACCATCGAGGAAGTACTGAAGGTATGTCATGTTTGAAGGTGGACAAATCTCCGGGGCCTGATCAGATATATCGGAGGTCATTGCGGGAAACTAGAGAGGAAATTGCGGGAGCCCTGATTAAAATTTATGAGTCGTCCTTAAATACAGGAGAGGTGCCAGAGGATTGGAGGGTGGCAAATGTTGTGCCTCTTTTCCAAAAGGGCTGCAGGAAAAATGCTGGGAATTATAGGCCGGTGAGCTTAACATCTGTAGTTGGTTATTTTTATTTTATTTTTTTAATTTTATTTATTAGAGGTCAATACATCAATATACACATATATACTGTTACAATCATTGTACCCCATAATTTTATGGCTTTTATAGAAAAAGAATAGAGAGAAAGAGAGTGAAATGTGAAAAGAGTTGTGATAGTGAAAGAGCGTGCCAAAGGGGAGAAGAAACCCTTGGTTAAAGAATTAGAAAAGGGGGTTAAAAGATAGACCCTAAAAAAAGAAAAGGAAAAAGAAAGAAACAAAAAGAAAAAAAGCCAGTTATTATGTTATATATATCACGTAAAAGGAATCCACCAACTCGATAGTTTTTTCATCCCCCCCCTACCAAGGCCCGAGGTACTCCTGCACCCTATCTTTGTAGTAATTCTATAAATGCAGACTACGTCTGATAGAAGCGTTCTCAGAACGCTTCTGTAGTTGGTTAGTTACTGGAGTATTCTGAGGGATGTGATATACTGGCATTTGGATGGGCAAGGGCTGATTTTGACAGTCAGCATGGTTTTGTATGTGCGAAATCGTGTCTCACAAATCTGATTGATTTTTTTGAAGACGTGCGCAGGAAGGTTAGATCTCATGGGATCCAAGGAGAGATAGCTGAATGGATAGCAAATTTACTCCATGGAAGGAAGCAGAGGGTGATAGTGGAAGGTTGCTTGTCGATGTTTCTCATCTACATCAATGATTCGAATGAGAACATACAGGGCAAGATTAGCAAGTTTGCTGATGATACAAAAGTTAGTGGTTTTGCTGATAGTGAAGAAGATTGTGAACGGTTGCAGTAGGGTCTGGATCGATTGGCCAGGTGGGCGGAGGAATGGTTGATGGAATTTAATACACAGAAGTGTGAGGTGTTGCATTTTGGGACGTCGAACAAGGGCAGGACCTACACAGTAAATGGTAGGCCTCTGGCGAGTGTTGTAGAGCAGAATGCTCTAGGAGTACAAGTGCATGGTTCCTTAAAGGTTAAGTCGCAGGAGATAAGGTGGTCAAAAAGGCTTTTGGCACTTTGGCCTTCATCAGTCAGAGTATTGAGTATAGAAGTTGGGAGGTCATGTTGCAGTTGTATAAGACATTGGTGAGACCGCATTTAGAATATTGTGTTCAGTTCTGGGCACCATGTTATAGGAATGATATTGTCAAGCTTGAAAGGGTTCAGAAAAGATTTATGAGAATGTTGCCAGGACTAGAGGGTGTGAGCTTTAGGGAGAGGTTAAGTACGCTGGGTCTCTATTCCGTGGAGTGTAGGAGGATGAGAGGTTATCTTATAGACGTATATAAAATCATGAGAGGATTTGATCGGGTAGATGCACAGAGTCTTTTACCCAGAGTAGGGCAATTGAGGACCAGATAATATAGGTTTAAGGTGAAGGGGAAAATATTTAATAGGAATCCGAAGGGCAACATTTTCACAGAGGATGGTGGGTGTATGGAACAATCTGCCAGAGGAGGTAGTTGAGGCTGGGACTATCCCATCGTTTAAGAAACAGTTGGATAGATACATGGATAGGACAGATTTGGAGGGTTATGGACCAAGTGCAGGCAAATGGGACTAGGAAAGCTGGGGCATTGTTGGCCGGTGTGGGCGAGTTGGGCCGAAGGGCCTGTTTCCACACTGTATCACTCTATGACTGTATGACTAATCCGTGCCTATGCTGTGTGTAATGGAGCTCAATATATATATTTGATTATATTTGAATCATATTCATTGTCCTCCAATCTACTATGTAATCTAGATACTTGAACCTATCCAAAGGATATTAGTATGGATGCAGTCCATGATGCCAGTCCTTTCTTCGTGCTTTTGAAAAAGGATTTAAAATAAATCTGTCTGCTCCTTTTTTCACACTGCCAGTGCTGAGCTTTACTGTAAAAACAAGTAATGGTGGGTCTATCCTTCAAAGCATCCAACATTTCATGAAGACCATCATGAATGCAACATACCGGAGTAATTCAGCAGGTCAGGCAGCATCTCTGGAGAACATGGATAGGTGATGTTTCAGGTCGAGACCCTTCTTCAGACTGATTGTTGGGGGGTGGGGGGAGAAAGCTGGGAAAGGGAAGAGGCAGGACAAAGTAGAGCCAGGTAATAGATCGACACGGGCAGGGGTTTTGATGGGCAGATGGTTGGAACAAAGGCCAGAGAAAAGAACAATAGGAATGAGACAGTTTTGAAGTGTTGCGGATTGTGAAGCCAGGGGGGAGGAAAATAGAGGTGGAGGAGGGTGGGGAATTATAGAGGGGAGAAATTGGTAGAAGGTCCAGGTGGTTCACAGGGAGGGAAGGGGGGGGGGGGGGGGATGATTTATTCAGTTTCCCCATCTTCGCCCTTTTCACATTGTTCAACTTTCTGCACTTTTCGTAACCCTGAAGAGATTGTATTGGGTCTCGGGTTAACTATAACATAGCTGTGATCTTAGTCCTCTGCTATATTTTTGCTCGCTCTCTGCCCCTCCTCCTATCTGTCTTTGCTCAGACCTGCCAAGTGTCACTCAGTGGGAGTGACAGTGATTCATTTGGATTTAAAAATCTGACCTAATTTAATGCGTGTCACTCTTTAAAATGGACACAGCTCCATATGTTTGAAAAGGTTTGCAATCTGTCTCTGCTGCTGATCATATATCTCACTCCTGACCTTTTTCCGATGTTGACAGCTGCCTGTCCCGTTCCCTCCACATGTAATATCCTCTTCCATCTCCCACCCGATCCTGGTTCTATCACAATGTCACAGCAGCATTGGCTCCCACTGTGGCTGAACTTTTACTTTGCGCTGAAGTATTTTAAGTTCCCGATACAAGCAAGTTGCAAGCCGCAAGTTCTTGAAACGGTTACGGATACCAGAAATGAGCACTCAAGAGCAATCTAACTGAGCATGGACACAAAGCTGGAGTAACTCAGCGGGACAGGCAGCATCTCTGGAGAGGAGGAATGGGTGACGTTTCGGGTCGAGACCCTTTAATCTAACTGAGCATTTTGTTTCTTTTAAAGCAAGAAAACAAAAGGAATACATTTACTAGGATGAACATAGCACCAACTTATATTGGTTCTGACACCAGATTTAAAATTTAATTCTGGCATAGCTACCCTGATAGCATTAAAACTCACGTGACCTTAGACAAATTGTCTGGCTCTGCTAAATAAAGCTCTATTGCAATATTGAATTTCTGCCACTAGAGACTCTCATTGAATGATGGAAATTGCAGCTTTTTGTTTGATGACAGAAAACTGGTTACCCCAACACGACAGCTTATTACTAATTTTTCACTGGTCCAACGAATATACTGATTGAATTTTCTCTCGCTATTCCCAGAACTCCAATCTTTGCATTTCCTTCTAATATATTTTCTTTTTATTCACCTGTCCTGTTTTTGAGAACTTGGGATGATATGACCTGATCTAAGGTTTTCTCTGCTCCTCCTTGACAACAAGCCTTGCCGAATCCCAAATGACTACCTTATCGTCCACTGTGACATTCTGCTTTTATATACTTAGTCTCACTCAAAGAAGGGCAGGAATAGCTATCAGGGTAATGACAATCCTGGCCTGATTTGTGTTGATAGGATTTTTCTCTGCAAAGGACTCAAAGTCATTTCAGGCAGCTGGCCCAAGGATAAAACTTTCAACTTTCCCATCCTTCCTTCCACATTCTCAAATTGATAGGATTATTTGCCCACCTGCTGCTCGCCTAGTTTCTCACCCATAGTCGGAGGGTTATTTGAATTGAATCATTGAATTGAATCATTGCATCTGATATTTCTTGGTTATTGAACAGATTCTGGCAATGCAAACGGCCATTCATCCCACTGCAAGGTAGAAGGTTACGGAAGGTCACAGAGAGGGTAGACAGTCTGAACTTTTTTTTTTCTTAAGGTTTGAAATGTCAAAGATTTTAAGGGAAAGTTTAAAGTCGTTGTGCAGGGAATTTTTATTTTTACACAGTGATGGGTGACTGGAGCGTGCTGCTGGAGGTGGTGGTGGAGGCAGATATGTTAGTGGCTTTTAAGTGGCTTTTAGATTGGCAAGTGATATGCAGGGAAGGGAGGGATATGGATCATGTGCAGACAAAGGAGATTAGTTGAACTTGGCTGTACATTCAGTATGGACATGGACTGAAGGGCCTGTTCCTTTGCTGTTCTGCTCTATGTTCTCTCTGTAATGGTCTGATGATTTTTCATAAGCTCCTAAAAAACAAAATGGCTTATGCAGTCCTGAACCGTAGGCTCTACAACAATCTTCATATCAGAAGCTGGGTCACTTGTAGCATTTAAGAAGTGGTCAGATGCGCATTCGAGCCACTTCTGCTTCGAGGGCTAGGACCTCATGCTTGGCGATGAGATTATTGCGATGGAAAGGTGTCCACTGGTCATCATGCAGGACTAGGGCTGAATGGCCTGTTTCCATGCCGCACATAATTCTATGATATAGCAGAAAAATACATCAAAAAGAACATACCTGTTAAGCAAAGCTTAACTAATCTTATCTGCGTGCATGTGATCCATGCCCCTCCATTCCCTGCATAAACGTGTGCCCAACTAAAAGCCTCCTGAACATCAATATCGTATCTGCCTCCACACCATCCCTGGCTGTGCCTTCCAGGCACCCACCACTCTCTATGCAAAATAAACATGCCCTGCACATCTCCTTTGAAACTGTATCCCTTTCACCTTAAAGCTATGCCCAGGTGGGGAAGCGAAAATTCCAAGAAATGAGTCATTTGTAAACTAATTTATTTCTTGGCATGTCCCAGTGTGCAAAAAATAAATGCACATTTGGAACTAGATGAGCAGGATAACATTTAGAGATCGTACTGGGGTGAGTAGGAGAAGGCTTATGCCTCCCTGCTTAATTTACACCATTGGGATTCATCTTGGCCCATTCAAAAATCCTGTCAGATTCGTGTAATGAAAATAGAATAGGAACGTATGTTTGTTTTCATTTCATTTCACTTCTGAACTCAGCAGGGACCTGTAAGTGTTGCATCTGTTCCCTCTCTTTGTTGTCAGTCTCAACAACACACAACATGCAGTTATGTTGAAAATCCTCATCCCACACTTGCTGCCAGCTGTAATATTCGAACGGCACTGTACCACACCAAAAAACATCATTGCTCTTTATTTTCTCTTGGGTTAGCCAAAGGCATTAGAAGTGTCTCGGAATGCCAGTGGCAGCTGAAGGTTTTCTCGTGGCTTTGCTCGTTTCTTCTGATTGATTAAATTGTCTTTCTTTCTCTCTTTCACCTCTTTCTCACTGCCACCACAGTGCTCCTTCCATTTCTTCTTTTTCTCGAGACACTGTATCATTCCTAACCGTGTTAATATAGCCATCAGATGCTCTTCAACCTCTTTCCCATGAGCCTGGTCTACTCTTGTGATCCTAAAGTGTATGTGTTGAAGGAGGATATTTGACTACAGAGTGCACGACATCCAGGTCACGTCCAATTCTTGGTTGATGGCTGACGTCTACTCATTCATAGGATTTGGGCAGTGCGGGGCAACAATTAAGAGGCTTGCTGCACCCTTTTGAAGGGCACCGAAATATTAATCATATTGCTTGGAGTAACATATAAACCAGCCTGCCAAATAATAGAGGAGTTTCTTCCCTGAAGGACCACGGCCAACTGTGTTACTGAAACTAGCTTTTCATTCCAGATGTATTTAGGTTAGTTGAGAGATAAGGCATGGAAACAGATCCTTCGACCAACCAAGTCCATACCGCCCATTAATCATCCACTCACAGAAGTGAGAGGAAACTCCACACGACAGCGCCAAGGTCAGGATCGAACCCGGATTACTGACGTTGTGAGGCCGGCTCTTCGGCCCACATAGTCCGTGCCGACCAGCGATCACCCCATACGCTGGCATTATCCTACACACTACGGGCAATTTACAATTAACCTCCAAACCTGGATGTCTTTGGGCTGCAGAAGGAAACTGGAGCACCCATAAAAACCCCACACAGTCACAGGGAGAACATACAAACTCCGTACAGACAGCACCCATGGTTAGGATCGCATCCGGGTCTCTGGTGCTGTGAGGCAGCAACTCCACTGCTGTGCCACTGAACTGCACCACTGAATAACTGAATTTAAATTGCCCCGCTGCCATTATAGAATTTTTGAACCCATATCTCTGGATCATTAGCGCAGGCTTCAAGTTTACATACTATTATCAATCTAACTGCTTTCCCATAATATCCGTTCCATTCTGCGATTAGCAGCCAGGGATAGGATCCAGGTTTGCACTTTTTTTCCCCTCTCGAGCAAATTGAGATAAATTATTGTACTCCCGTCACTCTCCTGATTGAGATTAGTCACAGCACAAGCTAAAATGTAACTTGGGATCTTCGCAGCCCGAGTTACACAACAAGCAATCTTTGCTTCACTACGTTACTGGGGAGAGACATTTTCTTTCTTCTCAAGTAAAATCTTGCCCAGTGTATTTTGAAATAAATTCTTATTCCCTTCATATGCTCTGATAAACTTCATGTATATTTTACTACCGCTATCTATGCCTTCACACAGATTACTTGTTTTAGTGTACATCTTTGTAACACATTCTCAAGGGTCTCTTGTGCTATATTGATCGCAGACATTGTGTATGCAGGAAGATCTAGACCAAGCATTCTGCCACAATGATAAACCTACTGTATTGATTTGGGGCAGGGGTGGTGGGTGGGGATATGGTTGTGATCACCATTTTGGAGGTGATCTCTTATATTTTTGATGGATTTGAAAAATGAACTAACCTGTTCGAACCTGGTTAAAAAGAAAATACTGGGCATAAACCGCTTTTTGGAAATTGAGCATCTTGGTTTATTAATTTTGATCCTGGGTGTTTTTAATTAAAACATAATCGGCATTTGTTCAAAACGTGTGCTGCAAATGGAGTATTTTGTATTTGTATTGTTTATTGAAATGCAAAATATGATTAAAAAACATTGGGTTCTTAAATTAAATGGTGAATAAAAGATTTTAAACAATATTCAGGTTTTATTCCAAAGAATGCAGGACAAAGATCATTGCTGATGTCCTTCAAGATTAAATACCTACAGACGCTTGTGTATCAAACATAACTACTTTGGGGAAATATATATAGGCTATTGGTACCAAGGCACAGGCAGGAGTCATTCCTTTTAAAAAGTGGGAGAGAGAGAATATTAGGGAGGTAAAATTGAACAGATATTTGCAAGGTTATTAATAATCTAAAGTAATAAAGTAAAATTGTCCTCTTGATGTGCATGTTTTGTAAAGCCATCAGGCAGATTAATAATTTTAATAAAATATTATATCATATTGAGTAATGACCAGAGTGAGTTGAACACTTGGGATCTGGAAAATAAGGCATGTTGTGAATTCATTCTCTTTATATGCATAAATGCAGCAAAGTATATCCTTGTGAAAAGCTGCCAAAAGCTCAATAATCAAAACATGATGCAAGAGTAGGAGAACAAAGTAAAAAATAAACAAGATAAAAATGGGATATTGCCATCTCACAAGAAACAGTGTGTCAGGCAAGGAGAACACTGTAAGAAATCTGAATGTCCCCTATTCCAAAGGCCTTCTAAATTGTATGTATTATCTGCCTGAAGTACAAGCAACTATGAAACATGCACATCAATATTAGTTTGACATCTTAAAAACATTGACATTCTAATAGCCTTAAAACAGATTTTAATGTGGTGCTTAAATATGATATGTTGTGTTACCTATACAGTGGCTCTATTTAGAAAATGTGTTATGGTCTAGATTTTACAATGGGCTACTTTGGGTGTGAACTCTGGTGGCATAGAGAAGGGAATGACATGAATCCAGCCATTGTGAGTGGGCCAAACTTTAACTGAAATGCAAATTTCATTTTCTGAGCCCCTAAAGAAGTGTGTTTTTCAGCTATTAATATTTATTGTTTAATGGCAAAATTATTATTTTTTCTTAATACTACATTTTGCAAGCAGTTTATTTCCTGATTGATATGTTTCCAGTTGTAGCTAATTCTTCTGTCTTAGAAGATATGTTGATCATCTTTATTCAATTCCAATGCTATTCAATTGTTATGAAGTCGTCTTTAGTTATCTTTGCCTTATTTTTTGGATGTCATGTCATTTCATTCTCTCCCTCTTTCTCTGCCTATTAGAGCCTTCTCTAGATCCATTCTTTAATGATCCACCAGATCTCCCCCTCCTTTGCCTGCTGTTTGTTTCCTCGTCTTTTTAGATCTGTGTAATGTTTTGAGGACCTTTTGTTGTGTATTGAAGTTGCAAAGTGGATTCATTACCAGTTGCAAATTCAGGTTAAAGCAAAAAAAATGTTTTGACAAAGTCTCCTAAAATTAGAATCACACATATTTTGTAAACTGCAGCAAATTAGTGAGTGAGAGACTCAAATAAAAATTTGTGTTTATCAACCTCACTTAATTTGAATTCAGATGAAACCTAGATTGTGGCATAGAATTGGTAGCAAGATAGGTAATATTTGGTTATACATTTATATAAAAAATGAGGTAGAGAGTTTCAATAAACTCTCTTGAATCTTGAATCTTAATCAAATGAAATCCAAAAGACCCTTGACTAAAGGTCCTACCATAACAATTAAATAGCACTAGAACTGAATAAAGGTGGTCGAATTTTAGCAATGTACAAATGCAACTTAAATGATAAATATTTCATTATATTTCATCATTTAACAATGTATCGCACTGTACAGTTGTTGTCCAATTTAACCTGGATAAAAACAATAATAAATGTCACATCAGTTTTAAATATGCTTGCCCCTGAAAGTGATTAAGATCGCTGAAAAATTAGGTACCAGGAACTTTTAGTGCGGTGCGAAGAATAAACTTTTATCTCTCAACCAGGATTTGTTCTGTGTGGTAGAAATGAACAGAATGCGAGTCAAACTCTATGTTTGGACCTAATTCAGGACTATGCAGAGTTGGTAGCGACAGGATTACTTGGACAGTTGCAGACTGCGTCACTGCTAGAAATATAGCTGTGCCTTAAATATATAGATGTTGCTTTGACTAATAGGTGTGCAGTTTCTGCTGTTTTAAATGTGCCAGAGCTTATATCTTCACCTGATTTTCTGATGCCCCCCCCTCCCCCGCCCCTCTAGGTTATGGGAAGCCACACTTGCTGCGTGATTAGGCAGCTGGCAAATTGCTCAGATCTCGTGCAGGTAAACTTTGAGTGCAGTTTCATGGCGATTTTTTGCTGCAACAGACATAAATCCAGGATGAAACTTGCACGTCAAAGCTATTACATCCGGGTGGAATCTGCATAAACAGAGAAAAGGGTTGAACAC
This sequence comes from Raja brachyura, assembly GCA_963514005.1. The sequence goes on along the minus strand of OY740797.1, from coordinate 32,833,732 downwards.
CTAAATCATGAGCAGCTTTCAAACTGAGGACCATGGAATAACTGACTGCTACGACTGATTTAAAACTCTCAGCAGTGAGACTTACCCTTGCATTCCAGTTCTCTCCAGATCAGTTCCTCTGGCCAGTCATCTTGTACCTCATGTTGGAGCGGCAACATTACTTAAAATGCAGCATCAGTGAGGACAATGCTGCTGAGGAGACAAATGCAGTCGTGTATACCTGCAAATGCAGCCAAGTTAATATCCAGTGTTATTTAATCTTCAGTCTATTCCCTTCGTTCTTTAGCTGGCAACCAGCCTGGCTTATGAACAGAATGAATTTCAGGACTGGCATTGTATTTTCAGGATGACGTGATTTTGATCGGAGAGACAGCGAGGATTTTACAGCGGTGAGAATAATTTATTCTCTGGATGCTGGATACATTGTCAGGTCTGAATTTTCAAAGTGCAAGGGACAGTAGGACAACTCACAACTGCAATTAAAACAGAGGAATAAATGGTGAAAATCTGAAATGAAACAAAAATGTATTGGTAGTTCCACAACTACCAAATGCTTCCAACGCCTTCAAGGTTGGCTGCAGGAGGCGCACCCCGGTACACAGAGGCGGTCGGGCAACGAGAGAGATGTTGGTTCGTGGGTCGAGGGCAACAGAGGAGGCCCTGCAGCAGCCTGAGGCTTACCTGGATCGTGGACACTCTAGTACATTCAGCATGTGGACTTTGGACTTTTTCTTTTTCTTTTGTAATTGGCGCCAAAATATGTCGAGGGGTGCAAGGATTCCAGTGTGCAGTGCAGACGTGACAATAAAGAATCATTCAACCATTGAGCATCTGCCAGATAAACCCCGGTACATTGACTTGCTCTCTTTCAGGCTATTAATGAGCTGTACAATATCGCAAGAATGAACTCTCGAGTTGTCATTTATTTTTAAACCAAAAGCATTGCTAGGTTTGTGTTAGCTCTCATGTAAGTGCCCAAAGGGAAAATGCAATAAATACTGGAGAAAGAGGTAACATTTAAAGTATTCACTTTTTGACTTGCCCTCCTGAGCTAACGATATGATTAATTGTCTCTGACCGGCATTTCAGTCGTTAAGACAAATATATAAAACGAATGACTCATTTAATGCGGGTACGCGATAAATTAAGAAGTGTTCTGCAGTTTCATTGATTGTTTAATTATTTGCAGTGAAATATACACGTAAGGAGAATAGATATTCTGTTTGCGCATTAAAGCTGTGGGCATGCTAAATCCGAAAGGGTTTCAGCACTTAGAAGAGGTGTTTTTTGTGTTTCCTCATTCACCAGGGGTTGATGGTAAGATTAATTTTTTTTAAACAGTAAAGGGAGTTGCTTTCTCTTTTAGTTCTTACAGTCAAATCACTTTGGTCTAGATAACCTTTTTCTGTTAGCAAGTTGAAAACATTTTCATCAAATGGGTAATTCTGAAAGACACCTGACATTACTATAGCCGGAAAATAAAATAACAAATGATTAACCTTCCGAGCTCACTTGTTCTAAACCTGAGGCTGGCCCATTTCCTGTTACAACAGGAATGTGGCTGTCTGGTTGAAGGTAGGCAAATGAGTAAATGGGAGCACAACTTTTCACCAAAGACAAGTCAAAAGACTTTTTTATCTGATCAGCACAGATAACTGTTGAAAACTGGCTCGTGCTCATCTGCTTTCTTACGTCATTTGACCACGTCCTGATTTACGCTGAATTTCGGGTTAGGATAAAAGACTTCAAATCTGGCATGACTGAGTTTGAAGCTGTAGCTTTTGTAAACCAGGGTGCTTTGAAATCTGTGCTATCAAAAAGGGTTTTTTAGTTTAGTTCAGAGATACAGCATGGAAACAGGCCCTTCAGCCCACCGAGTCTGTGCCAACCAGCAATCACCTGTATACTGATTCTATCCTATACTCTAGGGACAATTCACAGAAGTCAATTAACCTACGAAACCTATACGTCTTTGGAATGTGGGAGATAAGCCGGAGCAGCCGGAGAAAACCCACACGGAGAGAGCTTGCAAATTCCATACGGATAGCACGCCAGATAGTCAGGATCAAACCCGGGTCTCTGGTGCTGTAATGCAGCAACTCTACTGCTGCACCACTGTTTTTCTTTATTTCCGTACTGGATTTAAAAAGGGGGATGGAGCTGGAACTAATTTGAGTCATGCACTGCCTTTAAGGTAAATATTAAGCCCAATTTACATTGTCATACAAAGAAAGAAGATTTTACTTTGGTTCAGTTTGATGGTATGTTTTAAAGCAGAAGAGGATAGCTATTTCTCCTTTAGGAATAAAAATTAAAATAACTGAGTCAGCTAGAAGCAGGGTTTTGAGATATGCAACTTTGAACCCTAATTTTGACACAGAATGCACCATGGTGCCTATATGTATTTATAAACAGAATTGGAAGTGACCATTTTACAGCGATTGTTTTATAAAATCCTGCTATCCATCATTTACTACTATATTGTTTGTGGTGTATAGCAACATTCAATAATGGTACGTCTAAATACCTAATAATGGTATGTATAAGTAGCATATATATTTGAAGAAACATAATGGGCCTGTTCCACTTTAGCGACTTTGTAGGCGACTGCAGTCGACTATGCAGTCATCACATGGTCACCACATCTTCGCGGGTGGTTGCCGGGGAGTCGCCTTCATGGTCGTGAGGAGTTCCCTCATTATGGTCGCTGCAAATTTTTCAACATGTTGAAAAATTAACAATGACTAGAATTAAGCCGTCATGGAGAGTAGCGAGAATTCTCGTGCCGTAGGTAGGTCGCCAGGAGGTCCTCGTGGGTTGCCAGGAGGTCGATGGTTCTCGTAGGTTGTAACCCATGCTGACCATTGAATTTCATTGGCTCATTGGGAAAAAAAACGTAAGCAGTAGTTTTCAGAACCAAGGGTAATGTTAAATGTCCGCCAAGCTTCACAGCCGTGTATCTCTGGCTTCTTAAAGGTTGTCTCCACTCCTTCTCCCTCCTTCACCCTCCCCTCTCCCCCCCTCTTTTAAAGGACTTACCGTACACTGTGCTAGCTGTCTTAATTACAGCGCCAACCTTCCTGTTCATCGCGGTGTGTGTCTGTATCACCTTGGCTTTGCACCATGTGAATTTCACTCAGTCAGTGCTCCCCATGCTTGCCCTGTCCCCCGTCTGCATTACGGGCTGGTGAAGGAAGCGATGTGTCTGACAGTCGCCGTTCCAGTTGCCGGTTTTTCAGGCGACTGCCGGCCACTTGACAGTCGCCGGCAGTCGCTTGAAAAATCGCCTTAGTGGGACATGCCCATAATGAAGATTCTGCCATTGAGTGTTTTGATGCAAATTCACATGTGATTCAGTGGAATGTGAGCATGTAAATTGTCACAAGGACATTTTTAATGGGAGGATATTCCCACAGATTTTTTTCCTTATTGCACAGCACATCAACTCCTAATAGCTTACTTAATTTTTGTCTTACTGTCCCAAACCCTTGCAGTAATTCTTAATTGGGCACGAGATCTATCATTGTCAGTGATAGGGAGTAAATTTGGAGATAAATAGCTCGTGATGATCAAGGGTATTGAAATATTGTGAGAGTACATTTCTGGATGATGTGTGCCCTTTTGTTCTTTGAAAGAAAGTCCAATGCAGCTACATAATTGTCCAATGTTTGCGAAGTACACATAGTGAATGTTCTTGCTGAAACATCGCAGTCAGAGTTCTATCACAACATTCACCAATCTGTGCTGCAATGTTCCTTTTTGTGTTTTGTGCTTGTGGCAGATTGAGAATTTATTTAAATTTCTATACAAATCAATAATGCAAACCTCGGCACTATCACTAGACAAACGGGTACGAGATGAATTGATCGATTGAAAGATGCAGCATGGAGGCATGCTTTTTGGCCCACCAAGTCCACAGTGAACAGCAATCACCCGTACACACTAGTTTTCTGTCATCCCACTTTTGCATCCACTCCCGACACAGGACGGACAATTTGCACCGGCCTATTAACCTACAAATACACACGTCTTTGGAATATGGGTGGAAACCACAGCACCCAGAGGAAACCCACGCAGACACAGGGAGAACATGCAAACTCTACACAGACAGCACCCGAGGTCAGGTTCGCACCTGGATCTCTGGAGTTGCAACACTGAAATTTGTGCTTCATTTTTTTTAAACAAGAAATGAGCATTTCTCATGTTGGAATCTCCTTTGAGTCACTGAAGCTGGATCATTACTATCTGCAACATTTCCAACGCAATGCAGAAATAACACGGAAAAGCCCGTTCCAGTGCATGAAACAGCTTGCGTTCTGTGGTTGGCTCATATACGTGGCTTTCAATTGTCCCTCAAATATAGCTCTCTAAGTTGGCATTTCTCATCTCTGAGTCAGAAGGTCTTGGATTTGGTTCTGGTCCAGAGATTCAATCATAAAAATCAAGCTGTCATTCCAGTATTGTTCTAATGGAATGCTGCATTTTATGGAGGTGCTGCTTTCAGATGCAATGTTAAACCACCATCCATGCTCTCAGGCAACTTTAAATGGTCAATAGCATTATTGAGAGTAAACTTGTGAAGATATCCTTGGCTATTTTGCATCTATAAAGCTACAACTTCATCCCCACTTGTTTGATGCACGCATATTGTTACCGATGAAAATACAAATCAAAACAAAGATGCTGGACATCTCAAACAAAAGGCCATTTGACTTGTACATTGTACATGTATCTGTACACTACCGATGGCTCATTTGTAAGTCTTTTCGCTGAGTTAGCATGCAACATAAGCTCTTCACCGCACCTTGGTCCACATGACAATAAACTAAACTAAACTTGAAACATTAACTCTGTTAATGTTACGAGATTGATCCCTGGGATGGCGGGACTGTCATCAGAGGAAAGATTGAAAAGACTATGCTTGTATTCACTGGAGTTTAGAAGGATGAGGGGGGATCTTATAGAAACATATAAAATTATAAAAGGACTGGACAAGCTAGATGCAGGAAAAATGTTCCCAATGTCGGGCGAGTCCAGAACCAGGGGGCTACAGTCTCAGAATAAAGGGGAGGTCATTTAAGACTGAAGTGAGAAAAAACGTTTTCACCCAGAGAGTTGTGCATTTATGGAATTCCCTGCCACAGAGGGCAGTGGAGGCCAAATCACTGGATGGATTTAAGAGAGAGTTGGATAGAGCTCTATGGGCTAGTGGAGTCAAGGGATATGGGGAGAAGGCAGGCACGGGTTATGGATAGGAGACGATCAGCCATGATCACAATGAATGGCGGTGCTGGCTCGAAGGGCCGAATGGCCTCCTCCTGCACCTATTTTCTATGGTTCTGTTTGCCACCGGATTTGCTGATTATTTCAAGCATTTTTCATACTCATTTAAGGAAATGTTAACAGATAGAAACAGTGTGTTGTATTTAGTTTCTAAAATGTTGGTGTCATTAACATTTAAAAAGCAGAGTTTTCCATGTTTATGAAATTGAACATTTAGCAGGTAAGTCAGAGTATGAATTTGTTCCCCATTGTGTTTAGTTTAGAGACACAGCGTGGAAACAGGCCTTTTGTTCTACTGAGTCCACGCTGACCATCGATCACTCTTTCACACTTGTTCTATGTTTTACCACATTCTCATCAACACAAGGGGGCATTTTACAGAGGCCAATTAACCTATAAAGCCACACGGTTTTGGGATGTGGGAGGAAACCCCACAAATTCACAAGGAGAACATGCAAACTCCACACAGAGAGCACCATAGATCAGGGTCAGATCTTGGTCTCTGATGCTGTGAGGCAGCAGCTCTGCCAGCTGCAACACAGTGTTACAGATTAAATTTCATGATAATGAAATTATTGAAGGTGGCACTATGGTAGAGTTGCTGCCTTGCAGTGTCAGAGACCCGGCTTCGATCCTGACTGAGATTGCTGTCTGCATTATGTTTGTACATTCTCCCATGGGTTTCCTCTGGATGCTCCGGTTCATTCACGCACACCAAAGACGTTTGTAGGTTAATTCCGAACGGGCCTGTTTCCATCTAAAACTAAACTAAAACTAAGATGATTTTATAGGGAGAGACGTGAAAGAATGAGATAGTTCTTTCTTCAACCTTAGGATAGCCCAAGCCATTTGCAGAGAGTGAAGTACCTTTGGAAGTGTAGTCACTGTGGTAATGTATTAAAATGGTAATATGTTGTCAAATAAATCTGTGATTTTTTTTTTCTTCTTCAGTATGACTGCTGCCATTTTCAGGATGTGTGTGTGTGTGTGTGTGTGTGTGTGTGTGTGTGTGTGTGTGTGTGTGTGTGTGTGTGTGTTTGAATTCTCAAAACCACAAAATTGTGCAGTGATTGCAGACTGTGCTGAAGGTAAGAGTGGAAAATGTGGAGGAAGATGATGAGACTAACCATACTTGCTTCTAAATCGAGCTCCAATTTGTGCTTTCATCACATTATCTATTTTAAACTGGTGATCCAAAACAATGTAGTTGTGGTAAAACATTGCGTCCTTTGTTCTGAGGAAATATATCCACCTGTACTGAACTCTTCTACTCTTTTAAATCTCTGGTTAGTTCAATCTCAAGAAATAACATTTCGATCACAAAGACAAAGCACTTTGGTTTTCAGGGCATACGGCAGTATTCGGTTTTGACTATTTTGTTTCAATGTGTGAAATGTTTAATTTAAGAACTGTGGTGAGGAGTGGGGGGGGAAGCTTCCGGATAGTTCTACAGATTTATGGTATTAATTTCCCAAAATACTAACATTTTCTTTTGTAAGTTGGAATCATAATGAATAGAATTGTACAATTCTGCTTTTTGTAAAATAGTGTATAGAGTTATACAGCACAGAAACAGGCCCTTCAGCCCAAATCGTCCATGCGGATCAAGATGCCCCATCAAAGCTGGTCTCATTTGCCTATGGGGGGTTACACAAAAAGCTGGAGAAACTCAGCGGGTGCAGCAGCATCTAAGGAGTTTGCCTATGTTTAGCTCATATTCCTCTAAACCTTTCTTGTAAATGCACTTGTCCAGGTGTTTTTTAAATGCTGTTATAGTATCTGTCTCAACTACCTCCTCTGGCAGCTTGTTTCATATATCTGCCACCCTCAGTGTGGAAAACGTTGTCCTTTAGATTGGTATTAAATCTTGCCTTTCTCACCTTAAACCTGTGCCCTCTGGCTCTTGGTTCCCTTGCCCTGGGCAGAAAACTGTGCATTTACCCTGCCTATTCCCCCCATCAAAATATTATTAAGCTTTTCGGTGACCAATTATGATCTTTTTGTAATTTTATATAAAACAGCACGTGGGAAAAATAAGATAAATTGCAATTATGCAGAAGAACCTGGCAGGAACATCTTCTGTCTACATTCCAACCAGAGAGAGCGAATCTGTTGTAAATACATCCACATTTCAAAAACACTGATGTCTCACTAATTAATGGTAATTAATTGTAAGTAAATTGATTTAAATTAACTTAGGAGAAAAGAAAGCTTTCCCAATGACAAATTATGCTGTATGTAATTGTTTTTTTATTAACATCAAATAATGTAAACTGGAGGACACCAGCCTACTCGAAGAGTTAGTACCTAATGTCCCATATCAGATCCTTACAATGTCATAACTGAATACAGATTAGGCAGTGTCCTTTTATGTAGGTTGAACTGGAGAGAGCAAACTACTGCTGCTTGCCAACAATATTATCTTGGTGAAGCCCATTGCTTCCTCTCCTGGTTTACAAAGGCATTGCCCAAAAGCATGCGGAGCTGTGAATTAAAAGGGTCAGGGCATTTGGGATGCGTGGTGCACTTGCTTTTTATTGTGTTGTAGAAAATGAACTACACTGACTGACCGCGTAGCAACGGAGGATGTGCAGAAAATACAACCGCTGCTCTGAAAAGTTCCTCTTCAACAATAGGAAAGGGACATTTGCGTTGCCTGGAGAAAATGTTTCATGGTCTTAGGTTGCATTCAATGCGTCTTAATTGCCTGTGTCGGCAGGGTTTGTGTTTTGTCTTGCCCGTTCATGTTATAAGCAAGTGATTTATCTGCTGCCGCGTGTGTGTGCATGTGCGTGAATGTGTGTGTGTGCGTGTCTTTGTGTCTGTGTTTATTTGCGTCTCCACCCACCTGCAATTCTCTTCCAGTCGAAACACTAAGCAACCCAGTGATAAATCTGTGAGGTTGTCAGTGCCTTACCCTGGTGCTACCTTGCCCTCAATTGCAGTTAGACAGGTCACCGCAAGCTTATTACGTACTGGTTATTCTGTGACATTGACTTGTGTCCTGCTGAATGTAGAAAAGAAGCTAAGGAGAGTAAATAACACCTGGCCAAAGCCATCTGGGGGAGAGAGCTGGGGGGAAAATAATAGTTTTCATTATTTACTATCTTTAAATGAAACTGATGACACTCTAAACCTGTTGGAAGAAAATGATGAAGAGGATACACTCCGAGGGTACTGTAATTAGCTGGCTTTGGTGTATGGGACCATAATACGAGGCGAAGGCAGGAGAATGGGGTTGCAAGGGAAAAATAGGTCAGCCGTGATCAAGTGGCGGAGCATACTCAATGGGCTGAATGGCCTAAATCTGCCCTTATGTCTTACCTACATCTTGCTGTTTTTCATTAAAAATTCAACCTATTCAGTCACATTAGATGGTTTTTCATTTTCAAATTGTAGAAAATAATTTAAAGTTATTGAGGCTTTTCAAGAAGTACATAGATATGCAGGGAATTGGATCATATGCAGGTAGATGAGATTAGGTTATTTTGGCATCATGTTCAGGACAGACATAGTGGACTGAAGGGAATGTTCCTGTGCTGTACTTTTCTATGTTCTATTATTCTATGTTCTATGAAAAATGACTGATTCCACATTGATGCAATGCAAATATAATTCTGAAGAAGGGGCTTGACCCAAAACGTCACCCATTCCTTCTCTCCAGAGATGCTGCCTGTCCCCCTGAGTTACTCCAGTATTTTGTGTCTATCTTTGGTTTAAACCAGCATCTGCAGTTCCTTCCTACACATAAGTGATGTAAGTGTTTTTGGCAGTGGGTGGTTTTGAACAAAATTACATGTTGGGCATTTTTAATAACTTTTAAAAAATCACTAATTGTGCATTAATTTTTGATTTGTGTAAAGCCCAGCTAAATAAAAACTGGCAATGATGTCAATCGCAGAGCAGTTCAGACACTAGCTGAATTATTTCTCCCTCAAATCTTTATTTTCTTCGCCATCCCACATCTGGCCTCACTATGATTCATCCAGGCATTTTCTTCACCACTGTTACACCAGTGACAAGCTCATCCCTAATACAAAAAGGGATTCTTCAGTTGTCTAAATGCACATTTTGATAGGCATGCTCAATGTATGCAAACCAAAATAAAGAAATGAAAATGAAAATTCTGCAGGGTCAATATTTATTGTTGCCATACTTTTTAGTCATGAGATATTTATGCACCCACCATCACCATGGCTTGGTTTCTGAGTTTTAATGGATTCATTTCGTACAGTGGTTAACTACTCATCTCCTTGCACCCAGGCCATCTTTGTAAAAGAGCGATGCTATTAGATTCTCTGTACTTTTGTTTATTCTGCAATCCTTCAGTTATTGCAAAGGGGAAGTACAACGGGATCTGGGCAGGGGCCGCGGAATGTTTTTGAAAGTGGGAGGGATGGGCGCTCACTGATCACCGGCCTCGGGGGTACCTGGAGAGGGAGTGGAGCGACCGAGCGGGGGGGAGGGTGTGGAAGGGTGGCACAATTATTATTTTTTATTGTTGCTTGACCTCCAAAAACTGGGGGATAATACAGGCCATTCCCCAACTCAAAAGGTGGAGGGATATATCCGCCATCCCCCATCCCCCCCCCCCCCCCCCCTTTCCCGGGGTCGTCTCTCTCTCTGGGTCCTCCTTTCTGCTCGGCGGCTAAGCACAGCGCTTCGTTCACTGCCCCATATCTCGACTGTGAACCGCACTGTGATTGGCCATTGAGCGGAGGGGAGGGAGGGTTTTGGGGGGGCTGTCAGTTTCCGGCAAGGCTGGTCGTTGTTTTGCCGCGCTCACTGTGCGTTTGTTCTGAGATTCTGGATGTCGGAAGGAGAGAAAAACACGCCTGCGGGCCGGATAATTTCAGGTTATGAAGCATGTCTCGCCAAACACGTGGACTGGCTGCAGCCCCCCAATCCCCCCCCCCACCCCAGTTCCGCGGCCCATGCTGGGGTTCCTTGTTCTTCAGTCACTGAAAGTAAGCATGCAGATACAGCGGGCAGTGAAGAAAGCGAATGGCATGTTGGCCTTCATAACAAGCGGAGTTGAATATAGGAGCAAAGAGGTCCTTCTGCAGTTGTACAGAGCCCTACTGAGACCACACCTGGAGTATTGTGTGCAGTTTTTGGTCTCCAAATTTGAGGAAGGACATTCTTGCTATTGAGGAAATGCCGCGTAGGTTCACCAGGTAAAATCCCGGAATGGCAGAACTGTCATATGTTGATAGAATGGAGCAGCTGGGCTTGTATACTCTGGAATTTAGAAGGATGAGAGGATATCTTATTGAAACATGTAAGATTATTAAGGGTTTGGACACGCTAGAGGCAGGAAACATGTTCCCGATGTTGGGGGAGTCCAGAACCAGGGGCCACAGTTTAAGAATAAGGGGTAAGCCATTTAGAACGGAGATGAGGAAAACTTTTTCACACAGAGAGTTGTGAGTCTGTGGAATTCTCTGTCTCAGAGGGCGGTGGAGGCCGGTTCTCTGGATGCTTTCAAGAGAGAGTTAGATAGAGCTCTTAAAGATAGCGGAGTCAGGGGATATGGGTACTGATTGTGGATGATCAGCCATGATCACATTGAATGGCGGTGCTGGCTCGAAGGGCCGAATGGACTACTCGTGCATCTATTGTCCATTATCTATTTGAAAAAAATATATAGTATCAGTTCTCCTTTGTGAAGTTTAGTTTAGTTTAGAGATAGAGCGTGGAAACAGGCCCCTTCGCAGACTTGCTGCTTGAAGCCATTTCTGCTCTTCTTTTCCCTGGGCCTTTAGCATTTCCTCTACTCTGCTTTAACTGGTTTCTTATCGCACAAGTTTCTACTGAGTCTGAAACATAGTCCCAATGTGAAATGTCGCCAGTCCATGTTCTCCAGAGATGCTGCCTGACCTGCCTTGTTACTTCATCACTTTGTATCTTATTTAGTATACCAGCATTTGCAATACATTTTACTAATCTCTCTTTCAGGGGGGAAAAAATCTTTCCGCCTTATCTGAATCAAAACTCCCAATTTTATCAACTGATGAATTAATTAATGTTCTTTTATCTGTGCTAAAGATTAATTAAAGTTGAGTGAGAAACCGAATTGATGATCTCCCTTCTTAGAATCCTTGTTTTTACTCACCAAATCTTATTGTTTTAAATTCATTTTAGTTTTAAGTATTAACACGCGAGTCAATGCATTTCCTTAGCTAGACTTGGTTACATATTCAAATTCCAATTATTTATCATTGATTTTGTTACACAGTTACCTCTGGGTCAGAACTTGTGATTTCAAGTTCCACAGTAGACCGTTATACAAATAGTCAGGGTTTCGTAATGTGGAAGTACTGTCACAAATATTGAAGATAGGCACAAAGTGTTGGAGTAACTCAGCGGGTCAGGCAGCATCTCTGGAGAACATGGATGGGTGATGTTTCAGGTGATGTTTCTCCAGAGATGCTGCCTGACCCACTGAGTTACTCCAACATTTTGTGTCTATCTTCGGTATGAACCAGCATCTGCTTTCAGAAATATTGTTGCCCTTCAGATGAAATGTTAAAACATGTCTGTCTGCTGCAGATGCATAATATTCTTCAAAATATGTGTTGTTCTTGCAGTGTTCTGGCCAATATCCTTCCTTCAAAAGAAAGATTATTTATTGCTGCGCTGATGATAAGACTTCACTGGAATGTATATGAAAGATATTTGCTTTGAAATTTCAGTACACAATGCATATCTTTCATGTGCAGAGTTTGGACATTGTCGTGTCACATAAGAATTCAGTCACATTGGAGGACTGTACTCAGAGTGGTTCTCTCACGGTGTACTCCCATGGGAGATGGGGTGCTCTCTGAATGACTGAAGTTCTGTACTCATTTATGGGTCTCAAAGTCCTGTCAGCTTCCCAGTGAAGACGCAGGGGTTGGTGGAATAGCGGAGATGGTGTGGATTTCGGAGGATTAGATAGCGTTTGTGGTTTGTGTAGGAATTAAGGGACAGGACAACATTTGAGGCTGACAGAGGAAAGAAAGGATGGATTGGAAACGCACTGCACTTTGGAGGTGGGTGGCTGTGAATCCTCTGCACATCAATAAGGAGAACATATTGAGATGGATTCAACCTATTCAAAGGGATAGTGGTGTCCAAGGATTTAACTACATACATTATCTACCTGCTGATATCCATCCTGGTACAAAAGGACAAAGATCTTATTGTCAACAAAGTGCCCTGCATTGGATTGCCCCAGATGAGAAGGTTCAACTTCCCCTGTGAAGTTTCAGCGGAGAATTTGGTTGCAGCGGTGATGGGAAAATTACATTGGAATTAGAAAGGTGTCTCACACCAGCAAGTGAAGGCAGAATTTCACAATTGGCATGGTTTGACCCAGAAGTGGTTACAAGTACAATGTGCTCTCGGCCGTTACAATTTTCAGTAAAGCTGATTAAAATAAAACCATCACTATTCCATCCAATTTCTGCCCATGATTTCTGCCCATGCATCATATGAATAAAAGTTATGAAGGCTCTTTCTTTGTGCTACGGTGCCTCTTAACTGACAGACATTTCACAGCAGGGAGCAAGCCGAAGCCAGAGGAAAAAATTGGAACAAGAAGTTAGATCCATAGTTATTTCTGCCTGTCTAGTTGGATGAATTTCTGGGTGCCGCAGAGAGACCTATAATTACTCTAGATGCCTGGCTTTCTACTCACTAAGCAGTGAGTGACCTTGAGTGTTGGAGTGGCAGGTAAATAGGATCTCAGTAGTTTCTTTCATCAGTGGTGAGTAATTCATTTATAAGCGTGCAGAAGGAATTTTATTATTAATAACAGTTGCCCCTCAAATTATTGATCTTTAGACTTTAGAGATACAGCTCCGAAACAGGCCCTTTGGCCCACCGGGTCCCCGCCGACCATCGATCACCCCGTTTGTTAGCACTATCTCACACTCTCGGGGACGACTTACAATTTTCCCAAAGCCAATTAACCTTCAAAACTGTACGTCTTTGGGATGTGTGAGGAGACGGGAGCATCCAGAGAAAACCTACATGCTAGCATGGAGAATGTACAAACTCCATACGAACGGCGCCCATGGTCGGGATCAAACCCGGGTCTCTGGCACTGTAAGGCAGCATGTCTACTGCTGCGCCACTGTGCCGCCCTTGGCCTTGTACCACTATAATTCAAAAGGAAAGTAAAAATGGAGAAAGTGAAAATGGGAGGGTAAGAAGTTTTATTTTTTATGAAGAGTAACACCAGCATAAATTTTATATCAACAAAAATCAAAATTAATTAGAAAATGATCTTCACCAGCTCCCTTTTATTTTTCAGTATGTTTTTAAACAACAGTATAAAGCAATTGCTGCCAGCATCATGAGTGAGAACAGCTCGCTTGCTACTGAGGCACAGAGTGTAAGAGAGCTGCATTAATATAAATAGAGCTACAATCATTAAGTGGGGGTGCTTCAGTGATTGTGTCACACCAACTAAACATGTTAATTCCGTTCCTTCGCACCGTTGGGCTCAGTAACTCCTCCAAGTCAATTCCCCTGATGTCATCTGTACTCCCTGTTTAAACCCACATATACAAAATGTTCAACTGACTGTATCAGGCGTAAGGACACATAAAAGATAAAATATAATTAACGTTAATGAGAATTCTTTGTAAGTGATTTCCTAAGCTGGGTATTACTCACTACCTGATAGGATGCTGGAGCCGCAAGTCATCATCACACATATATAAGTGGTCATAGTTATACAGCACGGAAACAGGCCCTTCGCCCCATCCTGTCCATGCTGACCAAGATGCTCCATCTAAGCTGGTCCCATTTGCCCACACTTGGTCCACATCCCACCAAATCTTTCCTATCCATGTACCTGTCCAAATTATAGTGTCTATTTTCCAAATATTTACACTCTTATTTCACTCAGAAGGTAAAAGAGCCTGAAAATTTTAAAGTCTAGATTTAGGAATAGTTTCTTCCCAACAACCATCAGGCCATTGAACACTACGAACTGCAACTAAACTCCCACTGCCTCAATGTAATAAAAATAAACTGAAGATACTGGTTTACACCAAAGAGAGACAAAATATGCTGGAGTAACACAACTGGTCAGGCAGCATCACTTATGAAAATGGATAAGTGACATTTTAGGTCAGGATTGAAGAAGGGTCACAACATGAAATGTCACCTATTCATTTTCTGCAGGTATGCTTGCTGCCTGACCTGCTGAGTTACTCCCAGCATTTTGTGTCTATCTGCCACTGCCTGAGTTACATTAAGGACTTTGGGCTTGTTGCATTTTTTGTACTATATTGTTTTTTTATTGAACTTTTTGATTGTTTATTCTTTTATTTATTGGGTACTGTGTTTACAAACCTGTTTTGCTTCTGCAAGTAAGAATTTAATTGTTACATTTTCAGTACATATATTATTAAAACACTCTTGACTCTTTGGATGTACATCTGAAGAATCATAATTCTTGGGCTGCTGACCCACTGCTTGAAGGCTCGGTAATTTGTTTCTACCAATATGGCAAAATAGCCTCATTTGTAAATATTCTATGACAGTGCTTTTGTTTTTACTTATCTCAGCTTAGCATGGCATCATTTATAGGGCTGCTGTTTAAATGTGTAATGTCACTTTCTAGCCTGCACAGTGTGTACAAGCCTACACATTCAAGGCCCACTGTGCATAGGTAACAAAACTAGACTAATTGGGCATGGTTACATGAAGCTGTTCAGCTCATGTACATTTATGGCAATTGTTGATCAATTCTTCCTCAATGTACAGGGCCATTCACCAAACCATTCACTTGATGATGAAGCTTTTGAAATGTTAATTTCATGAACTAAGCAAAAAATTAACAGAATTGTGGATGCTCAAAATCTCTTCATCTGTCTCTGTAGTTCTTTTGGAATTATTTTTTAGTTGGGGAATTTTTACCTTTTTTGACTGTGAATCATATTACTTCATACAATTATAATTTATCCCAGTTATCCCACACTGCATTAGCGTTGATTCACAAACTGCAGTATGAGCGGCACAGTGGCGCAGCGGTAGAGTTGCTGCTTCACAGCGCCAGAGACCCAGGAACGGTCCTGACTACGGGTGCCGTCTGTATAGAGTTTGTACCTTCTCCCTGTGACCGTGTGGGTTTCCTCCAGAAACTCCGGGTTCATTCCACACTCCAAAGACATACAGATTTGCAGGCTAATTGGCTTGGTAAAATTATAAATTGTCTCTCGTGTGTGTAGGATAGTGTTAGTGTGCAGGGATCGCTCGTCGGCGTGGAATTGGCGGGCCGAAGGGTATCTGTATCTCTAAACTGGGCCGAAGGGTAGTATATCTCTAAACTAAACTAAACTAAAATATAGTTTATAACCTAATGAAATTTGGTGGATTTATAACTGCGTCCAACGTTATTTTATCTCATTGATTACTAAGCAATGGGTAGCACCGTGTGATGTGATAGATCTTGGCCCAGGAATGCTTAGGTTGTATGCAAGATGCTGCAACCATCCTTTTAAATTTTGCTGTTGAAATGATCCATTCTTTTTTTTTGGAATGTCACCAAGACCTAATCATTTAGGTTTTCTCTGAAGTGAAGTATTCTTAGTAACATATGCAGAGCCTAGGCACTTTGGCACTCAAAATAAAATCTATTGGCCTGGAAAATGCCTCCCAGCAAAAATAAAAGCTGTGTTCTGTACAACAATGCAGCTTAATAGTTGCAAAAATTTTGCATTGGAGCTATTTGTTTTTGTCTTTTGTGACAGTTCATTGAGAAAAGATGTCTTAGTGGACAATTTGACTGCAGCAAAATATGCCAAAGTAATGAAGCATAGATAATTTTGACCCCACTGTTGTGTAATGGTCAATGATCATTTGGGCTTTGATTGAAGTCACTCCTGTAGTAATATATATTTAGGAGAAATACCAAAGTGTTGAGAGTTCAGTAACATTGACAAGTCCGTAGATTATTCCTGCATATTTTGACACGAATTCGACAGTGTTAATGTCAGAATGCCTCACCAACCCCACAGTAAATGCTTTGAACAGAGGAATGGGGGAGAAACATACTGTGTTTAAAAAAGAAGTGTATCAATGGGTGACCAAAGTGGTGATTTTCTTGTGAGTGTTAGGGAGGGATGGCACAGGGGCAGCATGGTGGCACAGCAGTAAAGTTGCTGCTTTACAGTGCCACAGACCCGAGTTTGATTCTTACTATGGATATGCACGTTTGACCTGTGACCACGTAGGATTTCTCCGGGTGCTCCGGTTTCCTCCCGCTCTCCAAAGACGTACAGGTTTGTGGGTTAATTGGCTTTGGTAAAAATTGTAAATTGTCCCTAGTTTTAGCAATGTTACAAATTTTTGAGATTTAAAAAATCAAGTCTGCAATTTATCCCATCAGATAAAGCATAAAAAGAAGTTTAATTTGACACCTAATTCATTTTCATATCTTTCAGTATTAAAAACGTTATGGCCATTTTCATACTCGGAAATTAGCATCTTGTTCCCCATTTCCTTTCCATTGACTTAACTCAAAAGCTGTGATCTAGAACAGTCAAAAGCCCATAACTTTCTTAAAAATTAAGAGAACAATGAAATTTTCAGTTATTATAGATAGAAACATAGAAACATAGAAAATAGGTGCAGGAGTAGGCCATTCGGCCCTTCGAGCCTGCACCGCCATTCAATGTGATCATGGCTGATCATCCAACTCAGTATCCCGTACCTGCCTTCTCTCCATACCCCCTGATCCCTTTAGCCACAAGTGCCACATCTAACGCCCTCTTAAATATAGCCAATGAACTGGCCTCAACTACCTTCTGTGGCAGAGAATTCCAGAGACTCACCACTCTCTGTGTTAAGAATGTTTTCCTCATTTTGGTCCTAAAGGAATTCCCCCTTATCCTTAGACTGTGACCCCTTGTTCTGGACTCCCCCAACATCGGGAACAATCTTCCAGCATCTAGCTTGTCCAACCCCTTAAGAATTTTGTAGGTTTCTATAAGATCCCCCCTCAATCTTCTAAATTCCATCGAGTACAAACCGAGTCTATCCAATCTTTCCTCATATGAAAGTCCTGACATCCCAGGAATCAGTCTGGTACATCCCAGGAATCAGTCTGGTAGCATTCACGAGATGGAAGCATTCTGAAACAAATATGAAACAATCTTACTTGGATGACCTAAAATTAAAGCATATAATTAGTTACTTACCTAATTGTAGCTAATTACAAAATTAAATCACGAGATCTAAACATCTATCCATTTCTTAAGAAAAGATAAACATTTTTAAATTGCCTAAGTGTCCAAATAACATTAACACAATAATTCACAATATAACATGATTTTTAAATCTCATTTTCATGAATTTATAGGCCAAATGGAAGGAATTTAGTGTTTAATTCCTGTAAATTAATAGCCATTTAAATCAACTTGCGAGTAGGTTTTAGTGGAATGCGGTGGATTGGAACGTTGCGGTTTGCGGTGAATTTAACCCACAGTCGGCAAGAAAAACACTGCCGGTTCGTATATATTTTTTGTCCCCTTTTCGCAACATGAAAATTTGATTAAAGGCTTCCTAAGAAGCACGGTTTTATGTAAAAATAAACTGTGTACCTTATTTTATCCCCTACATAAAATCCTTCCCGTTGTCGGTGCTCACGGCTTTAGAAGATGATTTTTAAATTACTCTAGCTAATAAATGATCTAGCGTAGTTTAAAAATACTTTCATAAAACAAATGTCGGAGCGATTTCTCTTCAGCAACGAAATCCCCTGAGATGGATCGACTTGAACTGTCTGGAGAAAAACGGCATTTTAAACCCGCCCCCCTCCGAAAGGCGCCAAGGTTGCGCACGCGGGGAGTGGCAGAACTGCAGCGCCGCTCAAGGTAAGTTTTGTAACATACCTACTAGTTTGTAGGATAGTGCTCGTGTACAGGGTGATTGCTGGTTGGCACGGACTCGGTGAGCAGAAGGGCCTGTATCTGCGCTGTATCCCTATAATCTAATGAGAAGGAAAAGCTGAAGTGGAAGGGCTTCCAACGACAACAATAAAAACAGCAGCAGATTTGATTGGCATAACACCTTTAATATAGTGAAGCATCCCATGGGTACTTGAAACAGTCAAGAGTGTTTAATTGTTTAATTGTTCCAGCAACGCAATAATGAAATTCTTACTTGCTGCAACTTAGCTGGCCCATTAATACAAACATATGTAATAATCAATAATGCAATATATTAATAATTGTTATACTAAGTAACCATAATGGTTCCAAACTCTAGTCCGTAATGCAACCTTAAACACAGTCCTTTGAACATCATAGTTGCTGAGTTAGGGTTTGTGCTGTGCGATCCTGCTGCTTTCCTGCTCAGCGGCAAATTCATAATTGCCATTTATCCAATCCTTTTGTATCGCACCTTTTTTTTCATCTCTGCCTTCTTACAACCATCTGCCTATCAACCCCCCCCCCCCCCCCCCACCCCTTGCCCGGATTCACTTATTACTGGCCATGCTTTGTCCTGCCCCTCCTCTCTTCCATCCTCCCTACAATAGTCTGAAGAATGATCCGAACACGAAACATCACCTCTCCATGTTCTCCAGGGATGCTGCCTGACCCTCTGAATTACTCCAGCACTTTATGGGTGTTTAAAAAACTAGCATCTGCAGTTCTTTGTTTCTACACTAGTGCCGTGCAGTTTTCAAGTGCTGAGTAACTCAGCGGGTCAGGCAGCATTACTGGAGAAAAACAATGGGTGACGTTTTGGGTCGGGATCCTTCTTCAGACAGAAGAAGGGTCCCGACCCAAAACGTCACCCATCTGCAGTTCCTTCCTACACATATCATGAAGAAACTGCGATGGAACCTCAACAAAATATTGGCACTTGCTCTGTGTTAAGGGCCTGTCCCACTTAGGCGATTTTTTTGGCGACTGTCACATTCGTAGCAGGTTGCCGAAAAGGCGGCGACTGGACCCCCCCCACGACAATGACTGTGACAACCTACCACCTAGTCGACGTCAAGCTACGGCAAGCAACTGGCAACCGGCGACCCAATTGTTGCAACTTAGGACGTCCACCTACGACCACACCTATGACAACCTACGACCACACAGGCAACAACCTACGACCACACAGGCGACAACCTACGACAACCAAAGTCAACCTACGTCCACCCACGACAAGCTAGGACCAGCAACGACCCTGTCGGCAACAACTGAAGACAACTGGAGACAATTCAGTCGCCGGTACCTGTCGCCGGTTGACATAGGTAGTCGCCAATTGAATTCACCGGTCAACAACCAGCGACAACCTGCGTCATCCTGGCGACAACCTATGATGGACCTACGACAGGAGAAGACGATCTACGTCAAGCCAACAGTCGCAGAAAATTTTGAATATTTCAAAATCCAGCAGTGACCAGAAAAACGTTACGACGCTTTAGGCGACTTGAGGACACTACTCACGACCATACAGGCATCATCCAGCGACCATGTGAAAATAGCCTAGTTGCCGAAAAAATCGCAGAAGTGGGACAGGCCCTTTAGCTCAGCTTAACTCTCTATCTTAAACTGAGCTGCTATGGAAAGCAACACTTGCACCTATATGCTTTCTAGTGCCTCGCGATATCCCAAAACGTTTTATGATAGTCATGTTTTTATAGATATTATCCATGAATTTGGACAGTCAATATATGCACAATTTAATCCCACAAACCCCAGTGAAATAATGACCGGATAACCCAATAATCCATGATATTGATTGTAGGTTAGCTCTCGCCCTTGGTAGCAGAGTAAACTTTTCTGCTGCTTAATTCTTAAAAAGCAGCCTTTGATTTCATACGATGGAAGCTCCATGAATACAGAAACACTTGATAATTCAGTCAATCACCTTCGCATCAAACTTGCAGCATTCAGTAAATCAGTTGTGCAGATGACATTTGATTGAGACTCCATTTTGAAAGTCATTAGGCCAATTCCACTTTCAAAAGGTTTAAAGTCTTCAATCAAATAGTGCTCAAAGATCTAACCGCTGTGATAAGTAGATTCCCCACACTGCTTTCTGAATAAACATTAACTTTCCATCAGATAAAACTGAAAAAAAATGTTTGACATGCCACCACAAATATTATAAATAGAATTTAAGAAATGTACAGCTATTGTAATCAAGGATCCCGAACAGCAGCCTTATTTTGCAATCCTTTGTTCATTTAGCAGATGTAGACCATTTGGCCCATCAAGTCTACTGCATCATTCAATCATGGCTGATCTATCTTTCCCTCGCAACCCCATTCTCCTGCCTTCTCCCCATTACTCTTGATACCCATACTAATCCTGTTAATCTCCGCTTCAAAAATACCCAATCACTTGGCCCCCACTGCTGTCTGTGGCAATGAATCCCACAGTTTCACCACATTCTGGTTAAATAAATTTCTCCTCATCTCCTTTCTAAAGTTATGTCAAAAGGTAAGCCAAAAAGTTAATATGCAAGTTGAATCGGTAGCAAGGAAGGCAAACGCAATGCTAGCATTTATTTCAAGAGGGCGAGAATACAAAAACAGGGATGTAATGCTGAGGCTCTATAAGGCGCTTGTCAGGCTGCATTTGGAGTATTGTGAGCAATTTTTGTTTCTGAGGAAGGATGAGCTGGCTCTGAAGAGGGTCCAGAGGAGGTTTACAAGAATGATCCCAGGAAAGAGTGGGTAAACATATGATGAGCGTTTGACAGCACTGGGCCTGTACTCGCTGGAGTTTAGAAGGATGGGGGAGGGGGGGGGGGGGGTCATTAGTAAATAGTGAAAGGCTTGGATAGAGTGGATATGGAGATATTGTTTCCACTAGTGGGAGAGTCTAGGACCAGAGGTCATAGCCTCAGAATTAAAGGATGTACCTTTTCGAAGGAGATGAGGAGGAATGTCTTAAGTCAGAGGGCTATCTGTGGAATTCTTTGCCACAGAGGTCTGTGTAGGCCAATTGATATTTTTAAGATAGACAGATAGATTTGTGATTAGTACGGGTGTCAGGGGTTATGGGGAGAATGGGGTTAGGAGGGAGAGATAGATCAACCGTGATTGAATGGCGAAGCAGACGTGATGGGCCTAATGGCCTAATTCTGCTCCGATCACATGACCTTGTATCCTTTTATTCTGAGGCTGTGCCCTCCGGTCCTGCACTCTCCCACTGCGGGATACATCCTCTCCACATCCACTCAATGTAGGAAGTTCAAGGTTACCCCTTGTATACTGAAAGTGTTTACCCAATTTGCGTGTGGTTTCTCCAATATGGACACGACATTGTGAGCACCAAGTGAAAACGTGGCCAATGAATTGCTGCTTCGACTGCAAGGACTGTTTGATTCCCAGGGCACTGCAAAGAGAAAAGGTAAAAGACCAAGTGTTGAATGTTGAGTGGGAGCATGCTGTGAGAAGAAGACTGGTCGATGGAGATGAAAGAACAAACCTCAAAGGGAACAGTGCCTTTGGGGTATTAAAAGGTTAAGAGTTAGATCGGGCATGTTACAGTGAGAGCAGGATAGAAATCAGCGGTAAAGGTAATGAAATTTAATGGCGTATGTGTGTGCATCTTTTCAGAAGGTCAGATCGGTGTGTCTCACGTGTTTAATTTAGTCATTAGGTACAATGTCAATTAGCCTTAGAAAATCTCCAGTTTCAGAATTGTTTCTCATTAAGTCATACAGCGTGGAAACCAGCCCTTTGGCCAATCTCACCCACGCCAACCAACATGTCACATCTACACTAGTCCCACCTGCCTGTGTTTGGCACATATCCTTCTAAACCTATTATATCCTACCCTTTGTGGTTTCAGCAGTTATGGGAAGAAGGGAGGAGAATGGGGTTGAGAGGGAAAGATAGATCAGTCATGATTGAATGGCGGGCTAGACTTGATGGGCCGTTTGGCCTAATCTTGATGCTAAAACTTACAAACTTATGAACCTTTGGCAGTTGTGCTGCATACCTGAATCCAAGGCTATTGTTACTTAATTGTTTAGTTAAAAACTTGTGTGTATGTCACTACACCATTTGTGTAGCACAAAGAGGTACATGACGTGGGGATCTTTTGTTCATGAGTTACTATATTGTTACTTACCCAATTGTGCTCTCTGGTGCCCCTCCTCTTGTATATGTTTAATGTTTCTTACATATCGATGTGTATAAGATATTATCTTCCACTCCTCCTCCAGCATCGCACCTCCAAGGTCATGATGGCCTCATCCTCATCACCTTTCAAAATTGGTGACAGGTTCTCCTTTCTGTTGCCTGTATTTAGAACTCAAAATGGAAGGAACACCCTCGCCACCGCTGTAATTAGCAGGATCTCGATATGTTGCGTGACAGTAGGATAAATGAATAGATTGTTCTAAACCTACAGTAATTATACTAAAAGTTATAGTCGTCACTAAATTCAGTGATCTATTTTTATGTTATCAGATGTGACATTTCATGAAGAATTAATTTGAGGTCTTCATCCAATAACTCACTCTAACAAGGTTTTTTTTTATTTGCTTTTCTAAATGAAACATTTCATGCTGCATCAGTATGGGAATAGATGGCAGTGTATGTGGAAATCAAATGGCTGTAGATTCCCACCAACAAACGCAATGTCCTTGCAGCTTGAGGATAGCTGAAATAAAAAAGATGGTCAAGAGTGAGGTTGTGGTGTGGAGCAGAGAGTAACTTGAGGTACATCACACAAATTCAGAAAAATATGACAAGCATAAATACCTACTATGGTCAGTATGGGCCTGATGGGCCGAAGAGCCAGTTTCTGTGCCGCATGAGTGTCTACGACCATCTACAGCTTGTAAAGAAGAGGATGTGCATTGAGGGTGGAGGTGGAATGTAACGAGAAGAAGGAGGTGGTTGAATATAAGAAGAGAATTCCATTCACAATGGTTTCTGCTCTCAAGCTATGACCAACTCAGCAACCAATGTTCCAACAATGGCCAGGCCTGACTTTAGGCTGCAAAGAAACAGCACAGAAACAGGCCCTTCAGCCCAATGAGTCAGTTGCAAGCAGCAATCACCCTGCACCCCAGCACTATCCTACACACTAGGGACAATGTACAATTTTACCAAAGTCAATTAACCTACAAACCTGTACGTCTTTGGGGCGTGTGAGGAAACTGGAGCACCCGGAGAAAACCCACGCGGTCACAGGGAGAACATACAAACTCCGTACAGACAGCACCTGAGGTCAGAATCGACCTTGAGTCACTGGCACTGTAAGGCAGCAACGTTACCGCTTCTTCACCACACCAGGAGGATGTGCTGGTGCACTTATATGTTTGGTTAGTTCAGCATCTGTAATGTGCAACCTTATTTCTGCAAGAAATCAGGAAGAGTGTCAGCGAGTGCCATGAGTCTGCATGTGTGATGTGGTGTTCTGGTCTAATAACTGTGTGCATGCTGTGGAACGTGGGTATGAGACTGCAGCAATGTGTCAGGGCAGGCAGTGGAGCATTGAGCAGTGCTCAGACTAAAGAAGCATCTCGTCCAGGAATGTCACCTATCCACGTTCTTCAGAGATGTTGCTTGACTCACTGAGTTAGTCCAGCACTTTTGTAAGCCAGCATCTGCAGTTCCTTGCCTCCCCTTCAGTTTGGTTTGGTTTATTTCTGTTTAGTTTAGTTGAGAGATACAGCATGGAAACAGGCCCTTCGTCCCACCGAGTCTAAGCCAATAATCGATCACCCGTTTACACTAATTCAATATTATCCCATTTTCCCACTAGGGGCAATCGATATAGGCCAATTAACCTTCAAACGTGCATGTCTTTTGGATATCCCAGTCGAAACCCACGCGGGTTTCAGGGAAAACAGGGTTACAGGGAAAACATGCAAACTCCACACAGACAGCACCCGAGGTCAGGATTGAACCCGGGTCTCTTGTGCTGAGAGGCAGCAGCTGCGCCACTGTGCCACCAACCAGTGCAAACTCGTTTTCGTTGATCATAAACCGACACAATGCTTAGCCTGTTAGAGAAGTATCCAACCATAGACTGGCACAAAACTTCAACGTTATCCAATATTATCATTGACAGGCTTACTATTGACATCCCCACACCTTTAAGGAGAGCAGTGGATTGTTGTTCCCATGTTCTGATAATTCGTTTGTTGATAATTGTAGGATGTTGTGAGGTGTTGATTGATTTAAGGGCCTGTCCTACTCATGTGTCCCTGGCACGCAAATTACGCAACCTCGTCGTCGTGTTGAGGCGCACGGGCATCGTATAGGCCGCGCGGGGCCGGTCCCACTAAGAAGCGCGTAGAGGTATGTAGTTGTGCGCGATATTGCACGGGGCTCCGAACTTTTTGTAGCGAACTAAATTTTTGCGCTGCAAAGTGGGTCAGGCCCAAGACCCTAGCGCGATGCAATGTCTCACCTCCAATAGCAGCAGAAGCAAGCAAACGATCGTCGAACTCGGCCTGGGGCTCACAGCCGTTGCGGTCCGGATCCGCCACCACTTCTACTCCCAGAGCGGGGCCAAGATGAATGAAGATAGACACAAAATGCTAGAGTAACTCAGCGGGACCGACAGCGTCTCTGGAGAGAAACAATGGGTGACGTTTCTGGTCAAGACCCTTCTTTCAGACTGAAGAAGAGTCTCGACCCGAAACGTCACCCATTCCTTCTCTCCAGAGATGTTGCCGGTCCAGCTGAGTTACTCCTGCATTTTGTGTCCATCTACACATGACGTCACGCGCTCCAGACGGCTGTGCAGGCGCTTGAAATCACGTGCGACCTTCGCGGGGCCCCCGCACCTCAACGCGACCACGAGGTCGCGTAATTAGCGTGCCAAGAACACGTAAGTGGGACAGGAGCTTTAGTGTTAGTCAGGGAGTCACACAGCAGAGTAACTGGCCATTCGGCACAACTCGTCCATGCCAACCAAGCTGCCTCATCTAAGTTCGTCCCATTTGGCCCATGGCCCTCTAAATCTTTCCTATTCATGTCCCTGTCCAAACATCTTTTGAATCTTTTAAATTGGTGACTATGTTTGTGACATTATGACAGCAGCGGCATTCAAGAACCATTCTATGGTTGTCAAGTGCTTTGACACCTAATGTGGGTGTGAATGGCATTTATTTTCCTTGTTTGGTCTCAGATAATCCTCTGAGATCTGAACTGGGTTGCTGGGACCCCTGAAAGATCGGCCTGGTACCGATTGTTAATCATGCCACATTGTGCACTTCGGCCAGATGCATTTCGGTTAATTTTGGTGAGTTTATCGGTGCCAAACGGTGGCGACCATTGTGTACTGTCTTGGTGAGGTCTACCATATGATTTTACCAGGTTGTGTGCAAAATAAAGCATTTCACTGTATTGAGGTACATGTGACAAAAAAGTATAATTGAATTGTTTAACGACATTTAAAAGGCACTTGGACAGATACATAGATAAATACATGGATTTAAAAGGTTTCCTGGGATATGGGCCAAATGCAGGCAAATGGGAATAGCTTAGATGGGGCATCTTGGTCGATATTGACAAGTCAGGCCAAAGGGCCACCTCTGTATGACTCTATGTCCTGCCAGCATCATGACGACTGCAATTAATATTCTAGTGCATGACAACCATTATGTTCTAAGCTGTGAAAAATAAAATATTATTTCTGTTTAATATAGCTTTGTTGTTGAGAGGTAATTTTGTTTCCTGTGTTATAGTTTTCTTAATGTCCTCTAAAGTGCTTGGGTTAAGCTGCACCAGTTCGATATAGTGACACAGCACTAAAGCTGCTGCCTCACAGCGCCCGAGACCCGGGTTCGATCCCGACCTCGTGTGGAGTTTGTGCGTTCTCCCTTTGACCGCGTGGGTTTTTTCTGGGGTCTCCAGCATCCTCCCACATCCCAAAGACGTTTGTGTTTGTTGGTTTATCGGCCTCTGTAAATTGCTCTTCGTGTGGATGCGGAGTGGGATAGCATAGAACTAGTGTGAAAGGCAGATCAATGGTCGGCATGGATTCGATGTACTGAAGGGCCTGTTTCCATGCTGTAGTTCTAAACTTATACTGGAATACAATCTTGCAGTGTGGAATGTGTTCCCTTTAGTGCATTTGACTTGGCAGTTTCCCCAGTTATTTCACTCCAATCCTTTTGAAAATCCAGTCCATTGCAGCAGAAAATATTGACTGTGAAAAATGCCTTTTCCCCCTCATTGAATCTTGATACGGTCCTGATTCCCAATGAAAGCATGAAACCATTTAGAAATCTAGCCACCACTGACTAGCTGCAGCACAGATAAAAATAGCTGCTGTAAATTTCATTCAACAGGTCCTGTTACAGGAAGCATCTGCAATGCACTTCAAAATGCCCCCCAAAATAGAACATCATGGCACTGTCTGTGCTTTATGAAGATGGGATTAATCATAGCCTGGAGAAAATTCCCGAGAGCTTAGCAGCGTCATTCTGATCCTTTGTACTTACGAAAACTGCTATTTTTTCACATTGCCAAAGTACCGAATTTTCTAAGAACAGGAAGTCACTATTCTTTGCCGCCTCACAGCATCCCACAATTTCTTCTCCCTGCAGAACGGTTTTTATTTTTTTGCATTATGCATTTATATTGACTTCCCTGAGCCTCTCCTGCAAACTTTACAATCCTCCAGCTTCCATCTGAAAATACTTGTTTCTTATTTTTATTTTTCATTTTTAACTTCTGTTAATGGAAACATTTGGCATAGTAAATTATGTTTTCTCTATAAACTATCTTTGTTGTCAAAGTTGGAAGAAAAATATGATTAACAAATACACTTGAAAGAGTGCGAGGCATAACTCATGTGAAATGTGCCAGTCACATAGTCTGACATGCAGTGAGACACCAAGTGTATTTAAGAGCCTTTGGCATATGCATTGGATATGAACCTGAGCAAAGATCCCATTGCTCTAAAATGAGAGCCTGTACCCCATTTGATAAATATTTGATGGGATTACAGCCATGACACTGTTCTCTGCTATATAAACACAGAAACATAGAAAATATGTGCAGAAGTGGGCCATTCGGCCCTATGAACCAGCACCGCCATTCAATATGATCATGGCTGATCATCCAGAATCAGTACCCTGTTCCAGCTTTTCCCCCATATCCCTTGATTCACTTAGCCCCAAGAGCTATATCCAACTCTCACTTGTATACATTTAGTTTAGTTTAGTTGAGATTAGTTTAGTTTAGAGATACAGCATGGAAACAGGCCCTTTGGCCCACTGTGTCCCCGCCAACCAATAATCACCATCTGAACCATCTCAAGAAGAGGCAACTGGAATGGAGGGAGGGGATAGTGATTGAAAGAGAGATGGTGGGAAGGAGGGAGGGAGTAAAAGAGTCATAGAGTGATACAGCGTGGAAATAGACCCTTCGGCTTTACCTGCGCACACTGGCCAACATGTCCCAGCAACACTAGTCCCACCTGCCCGTGTTTGGCTAAACTTGTCCTATCCATGTACCTGTCTAACTGTTTCTTAAACATTGGGATAGTCCAGCCTCATCTACCTCCTCTGGCAGCTAGCTCCACACACACAACACCCTTTGTGTGAAAAAGTTACCCTTCAAATTCCTATTAAATCTTTTCCTCTTCACCTAGGTGGCACAGTTGCGCAGCGGTAGAGCTGCTGCCTTACAGCGCCAGAGACCTGCTTTCGATCCTTGTACGTTCTCCCCATGACCGCGTGGGATTTCTCCGAGATCTGTGATTTCCTCACACATTCCAAAGACATACAGATTTGTAGGGCAATTAGCTTGGTGTAAATGTATATTGTCCCTAGTGTGTGCAGGATCGTGTTAGTGTGCGGGGATGGCTGGTCGGCGCATACTCGGTGGGCCGAAGGGCCTGTTTCCGTGCTGTATCTCTACACTAAACTAAACTTAAAACAATGTCCTCTGGTCCTCGGTTTACCTACTCTGGACAAGAAGGGATGCAGGGAGGGATGGGGAGAGATAGAAGGAGAGAAGGACAGAAGGAGAGAATGAGGGAGGGCATGGATGGAGGGTAGATGGATGGGACTAAGGAAGGAATGGAGGGAGATGGAGGGATGGGAGCAGAAATGGAGAGAGCTAGTGGGAATGGGAGGGATGGAGAGAAAAGGTGGTAGGAATGGAGGGAGAGAGGGGGAGGCAGAAACCTGGAGGCTATTGAGGGAAGGGCAGAAGGAGGAAGGGGAGAGAGGGCGCTGAGAGACAAAGAGGGGAAAGGTTGGGTGGTTCAATGGGAAAGAGAGGGAATGAAGGAATGGAGGTCTCAAGGTATGGAAGTAAAGTGGTAGCTGCCTGAAATGAGGCCCCAATCTAAAACCCATTCAATATAACACTCTGCAAATAATGCTTGGTTTATTTCTCATCCTAAAATGGAGAACGATTATATGATAATGGAGTTCTCGTACTCCACCAGAATAATATCAAAGTGGTGACAATGTAAACCTGCCCTACATTTATTGGACCCTCTGGAGGCTCCAAGCTTGTGCTGGCATTTTTTTGGCGGGGGAGATTCTCCACACAGAACAGGTTAGAAACATAGAAAATACGTGCAGGAGTAGGCCATTTGGCCCTTCGAGCCAGCACCAGCTATTCAATATTATCATGGCTGATCGTCCAAAATCAGTACACCGTTCCTGCTTTCTCCCTATATTCCTTGATTCCATTAGCCCAAAGAGCTATATCTAACTCCCTCTTGAAAACATCCAGTGAATTGGCCTCAACTAACTTCTGTGGCAGAGAATTCCACAGATCACTGAGTGAAAAGGTTTTTCCTCATCTCAGTCCTAAATAGCCTACCCCTTATTCTTAAACAGCGACTCCTGGTTCTGGACCACCCCCCCCCCCCCCTATTGCTTATGGTATGCATTGTTTAATTTGCAAGCAGGAGTTAATTTAGTTATGTTGCATTTTATGTCGGCAGCTCTCAATGCAAACTACAGTGTGGGGGGTGGAGGCATTCAGTCAGGGGCATTAACAGAGTTGACAAGCAGTAGTAGTGTGTTTGCCGTGAATAATATAAAGTTGTTATCCCGGGAAATTCCGTGTTCACTCCCATTATTCTGTAGCTCCTGTATGGGCTGCTTTGTGAAACACTGCACGTAGACATGGGTCAGCTGACCTGCCTGTGGCCTCAACAATGTGAAAGGTTAACGAGTGTTTAATGCTGTGACCGTGGCGCCTAAACAATGGATAGATCTCCAGACCACACTGGGAATATGTTTATATTGAAGATCAAGACATAAATTAACTTATGAGATGTTAAGACAGATTGAAGTTGGAGCCTATCAACACCTGTACACTGCGTGCACACATCGGTGAACTCCAGTCCACCACTTTATCCTTGCATCCCCACTTTTCCTCCGTGGATCCTCTCTGTCCTTTCAGTAACTTATAGCCCTCAGACCTCTGCCTCCAGTCTATCGGTCCAGCATTCTCCAGTCCTCATTCCCCTTACCTCGTCTCTGTGGCCTGACACTTCCTTCACTTCCTGCACAGAACACTCTTCCCCCTTACTTCCTTTCCACTACCCTTTACCTCCCTTCCCCTTCCCCCCTCCTACCTTCCCCCTACCTTCCTTCCCCGCTACCATCTTTCTACCCTCTCCCCTTCCCCCTCCCTCCTTTCCCTCTCCTCCCTTCCCCATCCCCCCCTATCTCCCCTTCATCTCCCTCCTTTCACCCTCTTCCTTTCCCTACCCCCCCCCTTCCTCCACCTCCCTTCCCCTTTCCCCTTCCCCCCCTGCCCTCTTCCCCGCTTCCACCCTTCCACACATCCTCCCCCTCTTTCATGTTCCCTTCACATTGATTCATATGAATTCCTGGGCTTTGTTTGTTCAAAATGATGAAGGAGCGTTTGAGGTTGCATTAAGAAACATTTCTCAGGAACATGCACAGATCCAGCATGGCCAAAGGACGGCCCTCATGTCCGCTGTGTCAGGCACCTTCAGCCCTACCTAGAGCATAGAACAATGCAGGAAGAGACCCTTCGGCCCACAATGTCTGTGCTGAACATGATGCCGAGATCCCTCAGTTCTCGGCATATCCATGTAAATCCTTTCCATACCTGTTACAAAGTCTCTGGTCTCTTTCGCACAACTGACAGAACCAGATGGGATTCAATTATCCTCAATCCTGAGGGACTGTGTATGAGGGAGAAGCGAGAATTTATAAGACTATCGTAGCCCATCAAACAAATTACATTGCAAGCTCTGACTGGCTTCAGCAGAGCAGTCTTTTGGATTTAGTGATTGAGCAGGGCTTTAGAAAGGACAACCCATTGAATTCCACATGTTACTTTTCTTTTCCAATTGCGGCTCCATCCTCCCACGTAGCTTCTAATGCCATTCATGCTGATCTAAGTAACCCTTTGATTACTTACAACCACTTTCCAGCCGCAAATGTTCCATTCAATGTAGAATATAGAAGAGTGCGGCACAGGAACAGGTCATTTGACCCACAATGTCCATGCCGAACATGATGCTAAATTAAACTAATCTTCTTTGCCTGCACGTAATCTATAATCCTAATATTTCCTACATATCAATATTGCCTTTACTTTAAACTTTGGATTTTAGAAATGCGGCGTGGAAACAGGCCCTTTGGCCCACCAAGTCCTCACCGACCAGCGATCACTCGGTGCAGTAGCACTATCCTACACACTAGGGACAATTTACAATTTGACCAAAGGCAATTAAAGTACAAACCTGTATGTCTTTGGAGTATGAGAGGAAACCAGGCAAAAGATATGCGGTCACACGGAGAACGTGCAAACTCCGTACAGCAACCACAGTCAGGATCGAACCTGGGTCACTGGCTCTGCAAGGCAGTAACTCTACCGCTGCACCACTGTGCCTGTCTTAAAGCCTCTTAAATGTTACTATCATATCTGCCTTCACCATCATTCCTGGAATTCAAATTAATTATTATTGTGATTTTCCAACGCAAATTCCAAAAATATATTAGTCAAGTTGACAGGTTTCTCAAAAAAAAACACATCAGAATTCTATAATTTGTTATATAGGAGTGGTTAGCAAAATATGTATTAAATGTTTTATTCACCATCGCAGTCTAACTGCAAACAGGTTGGGGGTAGGGGGTGCAGGGAATGGTGCTGTGTGAATGTTGCTGGCAAAGCCAAGATTTATTGTCCATCTCTAATTGCTTCCGAACCGAGGAAGCAGTTAAGAATCAACAACATTGATGGATTTAGATTCAAATAAAGGCACAACTATATTTTCTTCCCTCTGGGATATCAGTGGGCCAGAGTGGCTTTTACAACAGTCCTGTACTTTCAAGATCAGCATTACTAACACTAACTAAGGAAAGACACAAGGAACGGCAGATGCTCGAAACTTCAGCCAACACACAAAGTGCTGGACAACACAATTGGTCAGGGAGCAACTGTGAAGGCAATGAATAGTTGATGTTTTGGATTGTGACTCTTCTTTAAATTAATTCACGTTTCAGGTAGAGAGGGATTCAGTGTGAAGAAGAGTCCCTATCCATTCCCTCCACAGATATTGCCTGACCTGCTGAGTTACTGCAGCAGTTTGTATTTTGCTCAGTCCTCCTCATACTGTTGCTTTCCTCCATTTGTGGCTTGTCTCACATCCCAGGGCTTCATTGTTATAGAGTTACATAAGCATTGAAATGGGCCCTTCAGCCCACTATGTCCATGCCCAGATACTTAAGTCTTAATGAAGAAACAAATAATTGCTTTCCAACTCAGCGGGTCAGGCAGCATCTTTGGAGAAAGACGATAGCTTGGGTAGCTTACAACCTAGTGGTATGAACATTGAATTTTCTAATTTTAAGTAACTTCATCTCATACTCCCCAGCCCCCCCCCCCCCCCCCCCCCCCCCGTCCTTGCTCCCTTCCTTCTCCTTAGTCATTATACCAGTTTTGCAGTTCTCCACGCTTCTAATGGGATCAGGCACAGAACTCGCTATTAAAAACATGGAGGGGACCGGGGGACAGGGGGGACATAATTTTTTGGCAGCCGCGCACACATACACACACGCACACACACATGCACGAGGCTTCGGAGGCTCAATCCAGCACTAAATGCAGCTCAACTCTGCCTGTCTCGCCGTGTTAACCTACAGCCCTGACTGGACTGACGGGACACCATCGCTGCTTCTCCACACTGGCCATATTTCTCGCAAGCCCAGGCAGGTTCACCTGGCGGGACAGGCAAAGTGAACAGGGTTGAGCGCTGCTTCTCTGCGCTGGCTGCGGGCCTGGGGGCGCCGCACCGTCTGACTCCCAACCTCTCTGGCCACCCATGGGGGGTGGGGGGGTGGCACTTGGGTGGGGATGGGACAGCGCCGGGATCCGGCCGGGATCGATCCTGGCTGTGGATGAGGCGCAGGTGTGTGCCACGTCTCCCTCCTCCAATCACCGCACTATATCCTGAGTCCCACCCCCCCACTCCTCCTTCCTCCAATCATCGCGCTGAATCATCATGTCCCGCCCCCATTGCCTACTGACCGACATCTCTCTCGTCCAATCGGCGCCCACGATCAGCAGTCCCACCTCCACTGTCTCGCGGAAAGCGTAGATTTTAAAATCCGGATGACAAAAACTTGGGGGGGGGGGGATGTCCCCCACCTCTCAAAACATGGGGGGGGATGTGTCCCCTCTGCCCCATCCGGGTTTTCCGCCCCTGCATGAGATCACCTCTTGCCGAGCCAATAATGGACCGAGCATGCATTGACCTGCCTGAGGTCATTTGTGACTGGCTCTGATTGGTCCTGGTCATTTCTCACCTCCAGCTCGTCACACCCAAAACATCAACCATCCTTTTTCTTAAGTCTTAAACCTTCACTCTTTCCTTTCTCGATAGGCTCTTGCACGATACTTTCAGTTGTTTTTGCTTTGTTATGAGTGCCACATATAGACAAGTTGCTGTTGTTGTACAGATGCATTGGAATTCCATTGACCCTTTCAGTCTTGAAAATAAACCTGGAATAGTCATAGAGTCACACAGCATGAAAACAGGCCCTTCGGTCCAACTTGCCCATGCTAACCAGGATGCGCCATCTAAACTAATTCCACCTGCCTGCATTTGGTCAATATCCCTCTAAACCTTTCTGTAGAAAGGAACTGCACATGTTGGTTTGTGCCAAAGATAGACATAAATTACTAGAGTAACTCAACGGGCCAGACATCATCACTGGCGAAAAGGGTGGTTGATGTTTCGGCTCGGGACCTTTCTTCAGCCTAAAGAAGGTTCCTGACCCGAAATGTCACCTATTCCTTTTCTCCAGAGATGCTGTCTCCAGAGTTACTCCAGAACTTTGTGTCTTTCTCCCTCCAAACCTTACCTATCCGTGTACCTTGCCAACTGTCTTTTCAATGTTGTTTTAAAGCTGATCAGTTGATAGAACCTGAATACGTTTCACTGATGCCAACAACATATGAGTGGAAATTGTCTGTCCCTTGGATTCTTCAGCAGTGACCTTGAACTTGGTTTGTAGATTTTCTCACGTGAAAATTATTTTCCCGAATTGTTTTATCATGATGCCTTATCAATCCAAAAACAGACCTTTAGTTACCTGTTGACTTCCTCAGTTACAATCCTAATGTCCTGCAGTCCTAATCCTACAGTTGAAGTTTAGAGATTGAAATATGTAATTACAATGATACAGGGCTCTGGTTAAACAACTGGTAAAACTGTATATAGTTTTGGGCCCCTTATTTAAGAAAAAACCTTAGAAGAGGTGAAGAAGTGAGATACTTGGCTAATGCCTGGGATGAGAGGGTTTTCCTATCACTAGTGAAATCATGTTTATTTATCTTGGAGTTTAGAAGAATAAGGGGTGAACTGAGTGAAACTGAACATCATGAGGGGAGGTGATAGGGGAAATGTTGAGATGTTTCGACGTGGAAGAATCTCAAATGAGGAAATGGTGTTACGATATTTGAGGAGGTCATTTAAAGCTGAAGTGCGTGGAAACTTATTGCTATGGTTTGGAATTCTCTACCACAGAGTTTTATGGAGGTTAGATTGTTGGATGTAAAGAAGAAGTGGAGAACTATTTGAAAAATCAAGGAATTAAGCGTTTTGGAGAGTTGACAGCAGGAGTATTAGTCATACAGCGTGGAAACACGCCTTTTGGCCCAACTTGCCCATGTCGACCAAAATGCCCCATCTACACTAGTCCCACCTGCCTGTGTTTGGTTCATATCCCTCTAAACCTGTCCTGTCCATGTACCTGTCTAAATGTTGCTTAAACCTTTTGATAGTACCTGCCTCAACTCCATCCTCCAGCAGCTCATTCTATACACCTACCATGCTTTGTGTAAAAAAAGTTGCTCCTCTGGTTTCTATTAAATCTTTCCCCCTTAACCTTAAACTGATTCCTGATAACCCTTCTCCAGGTAAAAGTCTCAGTGCATTTACCCAATCTATTCTTCTCATGATCTTAGACCCTTGTACGAGATTACCCCTCAACCTCATGCGCTCCAAGGAATAAAGTTCTAGCCTGCTCTCGCTCAGGCCCTCAAGTCCTGGCAACATCCTCCTAAAACCTCACTGCACCCTTTCCAGCTTAATTAAATGATAGTGGATAGTTTCACTTTCCATAAATGCAGTCTGACTGCTGAGTATTTCCAGCATTCTCTGTTTTTTGTCTAGTTTAGAAATACAGCGTGGCAACAGGTTCTTCGGCCCACCAAGTCCGGGCCCACCAAACCCGCGGCAACCAGCGATCCCCATACACAAGCACTATCCTATACTCTTGGGATAATTTACAAATTTACCGGTCAATTAATATACAAACCATGTCTTTGGAGTGTGGGAGGAAACCTGAGATCCCGGAGAAAACCCGCACGATCACGGGCAGAAGGTATAAACTCCGTACGGTCAGCACCCATTGTCAGAATCGAACTTGGGCTTCTGGCACTGTGAGGCAGCAACTTTACAGCTGCGCCACTGTAATTCGCCTTTTATTTAGATTTCCAGTATCTGCAGGTTATTTATCATCCCTATGATGCCTCACTATACCTCTTTGATACTCTTGGATACCCCTTAGATACCTTGCCTCATTCAATTCTCGACTCCTCATTCACAGACCACAGTCTGTTCGTATTGGTGGAAATGTGTCAGACTCGATAACAATCAGCACGGGAGCACCTCAAGGCTGCGTGCTCAGCCCCCTGCTGTGCTCACTCTATACTCATGACTGCGTAGCCGGTCATAGTGCGAACTCCATCATCAAGTTCGCTGTCGACACCACTTTTGTGGGACGTATCACTGATGGGGATGAGTCAGAATATGGAAGAGAGATCGAGCAACTGTCCATATGGTGCCAGCACAATTACCTGGCCCTCAACACCAGCAAAACCAAGGAACTGATTGTGGACTTTGGAAGGAGTAGGATGGGGACCCACAGTCCCTTTTATATCAACGGGTCGATGGTTGAAAGGGTCAAGAGCTTTAAATTCCTGGGCGTGCACATCTCTGAAGATTTTTCCAGGTCCGAGAACACTGATGCAATTATCAAGAAAGCACATCAGCGCCTCTACTTCCTGAGAAGATTACGGAGAGTCGGTTTGTCAAGGAGGACTCTCTCTAACTTCTACAGATGCACAGTAGAGAGCATGCTGACCGGTTGCATCATAGCTTGATTCGGCAACTTGAGCGCCCTGGAGAGGAAAAGACTACAAAAAGTAGTAAACACTGCCTAGCCCATCATCGGCTCTGACCTTCGTTCCATCGAGGGGATTTATTGCAGTCGCTGCCTCAAAAAGGCTGGCAGTATCATCAAAGACCCACACCATCCTGGCCACACACTCATCTCCCTGCTACCTTCAGGTAGAAGGTACAGGAGCCTGAAGACTGCAACGACCAGGTTCAGGAATAGCTACTTCCCCACAGCCATCAGGCTATTAAACCTGGCTCGGACAAAACTTTGAACATTAATAACCCATTATCTGTTATTTGCACTTCATCAGTTTATTTATTCATGTGTGTATATATTTATATAATGGTATATGGACTCGCTGATCTATTTTGTAGTCAATGCCTACTATGTTCTGTTGTGCTGAAGCAAAGCAGGAATTTCATTGACCTATCAATTGCTATATTAAAGAGGGAGTTAGATGTGGCCTTTGTGGCTAAGGGGATCAGAGGGTATGGAGAGAAGGCAGGTACGGGATACTGAGTTGGATGATCAGCCATGATCATATTGAATGGTGGTGCAGGCTCGAAGGGCCGAATGGTCTACTCCTGCACCTAATTTCTATGTTTCTATGTTTCTATGTATCAGGGACACATGACCATAAACGAACTTGAACTTGAACTTGAATTCTAAGATCATGATAAATGTAACAGGCAGCATCTCTGTAGAAAAGGAGCAGGCGATGTTTCGAGTCGGAGTGAAGGTTTCTGACCCGAAACATCACCTACACCTTGCTGCCTGACCCATTGAATTACTCCAACATTTTGTATCTATCTTTGGTGCAAACCAGCATCTGCAGTTCCTTCCTGTAGATAAATGCAACATGTTGTTGTAATGACTGTTATTTTCCCCTCTGGTAATGATGTGCATATTATGGCTTGCAACAATTTGTTCAAGGGTCATTAATTCTTCAGTGAATAAGCCATTATGCACCAATTGCATGGGCACTTCCAACCTTCAATGTGTCTCCTAGCAAAAATAATGTGTAAATGAATGAGCTTTGGCCTTGGAAATCCAAGTGAATACATTATTAAAAGTATTGTATGCACAAAAAAGTTGTAATCTCATCCCTGAATTCAGGCTACGATTATCAATGCTATCATCTCAACTCCTTGGGCAGATTGTTCTGTTTATCACTCCCAGAAATCCATTGTTCCCTTTTGTAAAGCCTTGGAACTAAGGTGTGCCATGGGATTGCTTCCTTGAAAATACACAATAAAAGCTGAGCTTTCTCTTTGTGTTTAATTACTTGAAAAGTCATTAGTCAACATTAACAAAGCAGGTGTGTGTTTATCCTTGGTTTGAATGGCCTGTTTGTGTTTTGGGACAATGCACCACAAGATGTTAATCGTGCGCTTTTGCTTGTAACCTGCTCTTTTTTTTGTTCTGTTTTCTTCAAGTGCCGCACATCGGTCTGTTACAGCCTGTGGGAAATATATGGATGGCAAAGTGCGGGAATAAATCAGCGGATCAGGCAGCATCTCTGGAGAAAAAGATGGCTGACATTTTCACTCATGTAGAAAAAGGATGGGTGACGTTCATCCATCCTTTTTCTCCAGAGATGCTGCCTGATCTGCTGAGTTCCTCCAGCACTTTGTGGCTATCTTTGGTGTAAACCAGCATCTGCAGTTCTTTGTTTATACATATATATGGATCACTTGCGCTTCGAAGCTCAAACTACTTTATTCTGCTCTTTGTTGGCTTCTGTTCATTGTGTGCAATGATTTGCAAATGAATGGCAATGCAAATCACAGAGTCAAACAGCAGGAGAAATAGGCTGTTTGGCCCAACTTGCCATGCCGACCATGATTCCCCATCGACACTAGTCTTATCTGGCTGCATTTGGCTCATATCCCTCTAAACCTGTTTTATCCATGTACCTGTCCAGATGACATTTAAATGTTGTGAAAGCACCTGCCTTATCTACCTCCTTTGTCAGCTAGTTTTCCATACCCATCACCTTTGATCTTATTCACTGCCTCCTACTCCAATTAGTATGAAGAAGGGTACCAACCCAACACATTGCCTATTCATTCCTGCCACAGATGCTGCCTGACATTGTGTTACACCTTGTATTTTGCTTAAGATACCAGTATCTGTGGTGTCCTGTGTCTCCACGGACTTATTAGTGGGGCTGGCTGAAATGACGGCCTCCTGCTATTATGTATTAAGTTCTATGAACCAACCTCCAAGTGCTTTACACCTCTTTGCAAAGACGAAACAAACCTTTTGTTGCTCTCAGGAATTTATTATCATACAAATCCCCACTGCAAACAATGTTTTCATGGGCTCTAGGGCCTTTTATAAATGCTATGTTGCAACCAAATGCACAACACTTAAAAAAATCACTTGGCTTCTTTATATATTCTAGCAAGCAAGGGGATAGTGGGAACATATTCAGGAGGAATCTTCACAAGAGAATAGACTAAATACTGGTGAATGCAGGTGGAGAACATAGGCAGTAAATAGCTATACAGCAGATCAAAGTTCTGCCATCAACTCGATGGGTCAGATGGCTGCTGCACTATGAATATGCAGAGAATGGAGGGATTTTGGTCACATGCGGACAGGAGATTAGTTTAATTTAGGGTCATATTCGACACAGACATTGTGGACCTTTCCTGTGCCGTGTCCTGCTATAGAAACATAGAAACATAGAAAATAGGTGCAGGAGTAGGCCATTCGGCCCTTCGAGCCTGCACCGCCATTCAATGTGATCATGGCTGATCATCCAACTCAGTATCCCGTACCTGCCTTCTCTCCATACCCCCTGATCCCTTTTGCCACAAGTGCCACATCTAACGCCCTCTTAAATATAGCCAATGAACTGGCCTCAACTACCTTCTGTGGCAGAGAATTCCAGAGACTCACCACTCTCTGTGTAAAGAATGTTTTCCTCATTTCGGTCCTAAAGGAATTCCCCCTTATCCTTAGACTGTGACCCCTTGTTCTGGACTGCCCCAACATCGGGAACAATCTTCCAGCATCTAGCTTGTCCAACCCCTTAAGAATTTTGTAGGTTTCTATAAGATCCCCCCTCAATCTTCTAAATTCCATCGAGTACAAACCGAGTCTATCCAATCTTTCCTCATATGAAAGTCCTGACATCCCAGGAATCAGTCTGGTGAATCTTCTCTGTACCCCCTCTATGGCAAGGATGTCTTTCCTCAGATTTGGAGACCAAAACTGTACGCAGTACTCCAGGTGTGGCCTCACCAAAACCCTGTACAACTGCAACTACAACTGTACAACTATGTTCTATCTAATGAAACCAATTTTTTTGTTCAATTATTTTGTGTCAGGAAGTCATGTTGCAGCTTCATAGGTCTTGGGTTGGACTGCATATGGAGTTTTATGTGCTGTTCTGGCCGTTCCGTTACATGAAGGATGTGGAGGCTTTGGAGAGAGTGTAGAAGAGCTTTACCAGGATGTTGCTTTGATTAAATAGCATTAGTTATAAGGAGAGGTTAGACAGACTTAGATTGTTTTTTTCTCAAACGCCAGAGGTTGAGGGGAGACCTGATAGAAATATATAAAATTATAGGAGGCATATATAGGGTAGGCGGTCAGAACATTTTCCCCAGGGTGGAAATTCAATGACTAGAGGGCTTAGCTTTAAGGTGAGAGAGGTAAAATTTAAAGGAAATGTGTGGGTCAAGTTTTTTTGCAGAGAGAGTGGTGGGTGCCTAAAATGCACTACAATGAGTGGTGTTGGGGGCAGATATGATGGTTGCATTTAAGAAGGATTTAGATTGGGAATGGAGGGACATGGATCAAATGCAGGCAGAGGACGTTAGTTTAACTTGGCATCATGTTCGGCACAAAAATTGTGGGCTGAAGTGTCTGTTCCCATGTTGTACTGTTCTATGTTTTATGAGAAGTGTGGCTCAATGGTGCAGCGGTTATGTTGCTGCCTTACAGCGACAGATTTAATCCTGACTACGGGTGCTGTCTGTATGGAGTTTGTCCATTCTCCCTGTGACCGCATGGGTTTCCTCCTGCATCCCAAAGATGTACAGGTTTACAGGTTAATTGGCCTCTGTAATTTGCCCTTAGTGTGTTGGACACAAAACTGGGATAACATGAGTATACAGGTGATAATTGGTCGGCATGGACTCAGTGGGCCGAAGGGCCTGT
The DNA here is from genome assembly GCA_963514005.1 of Raja brachyura. The sequence continues at coordinate 32,793,661 of OY740797.1, read as the reverse complement.
TTCCACACTGAATCTCTAAACTAAGCTCAATGTACATCAAGCCTAAGTGAAGTGTGCACTTTGAACAAGCTCTCACTTGGGTTCTAACATTCTGAACCTTTAGTTGCCTAGCTGCCTAATGTTTTCTCTTCATTGGCACCCAAGTCCCTGACATCTACCACCTGCAATAATACATACACCACGGCTTTTTCTAACTTATTGGTGAACTTTCCAATCTGCCTAACATCTGACATGTAGTGCAGTGCTGATCATTTTACAGATGAGTACGTTTATTTTTACTGCTATTTTTCTTCATGGAATATATCCAACGGCCCCGCTTTAGATCAGATGAATCTTTCTGAATATTGTTTAAATAAATGCAATTTACTTATTAAAACAACATTTCTTGCATGACCCCTGTCAGTGTAACTGTGTAACAGGTTCGCCCCATATGGAACTCTGGTTTATACAGAGCTTTCCGATGGTAAACCGCTGTTAAGTCCCACTATGCTGCTCCATGTGGATCTTGGCTCATTTTTGAAGTCTCCCCTTTGTATTCCTCAATCTCTGCTAATCAGAACCTAGCTGTAGGTCTTTTCGAAGAAAGAGCAGGAACATTTTTAAGTTATACCCCTTGACATGGGACGTGCTAAACGTGCTCTTGCAGGTTTCTGGACTTGATTTCATGTTGGCACCAGTACCAGCGACAGAAGTGGGTGCTTGATGTTTTTGTATTATATTTCTGGTGTATTTCTGCAGCTGGTTAATATATTTAATGTACAGTTTTTGGAAAGGTTGATGAACCTGGAATTCTGAAAAGGCCTCTGTGATGAAACTTAGTCCAACACTGGAAAAAGAAAGTTTACTTTTTTGTTCACAGATACTGCATGGAAACACCGAGTCCACGTTGACCATCGATCGCTCGTTCACACTAGTTCTATGTTCTCCCCGCTTTCTCACCCACTTTCTATACATTAGGGACAACTTTACAGGGGCCAATTAATCTACAAACATGCATGTCTTTGGGACCTGATAGGAAACGGGAGCATCCGGAGAAAACCCACCCGGGCCACAGGGAGGACATGCAACTGCATGCAGACAGCACCCGAGGTCAGGATCAAACCTGCATCTCTGGCGCAGTGAGACAGGAGCCCTACCAACTGCACCACTGTGCCGCCCTCAAATTGAGTCCACAAATTGTGAAACCACGCACTTCCAGCTGGAAAATAAAACACATTTTATAGATCAGTTTTCCTCTTTGACTAATAATAAATCTAATAATTATATCTGATGCTATTAAATATAACGACACAACACAATAGCCATCCTTAAGGAGTTTTTCTCAATAGCTGATGTATCATATCGACTATATCCATGCATCATAAATGAGCATTTTATTTTTGGCCTTGTTTCCTCTTCAGTGGTACAACCACAGACTTTCATTTGTGTTACTAATGGGGGAGTTAAGTTGCATTGTTCAATGCAGCTCGTGCTGGGTGCAATAAGATTAAGGCAGGAAAAGAGATAAACTCAGCTGGCTCATTTCCTCCTCCACAAGTTGGGCTTTTTTTGGAACACGCTACTTAAATTGGATCCACATCCTGGTCAAATACCTTTCATATCAAGTCATTAGAGTTTGTAGTACAATCAATGATGAATCAGCTAATGGGGGATGGTCAGTAGACGCAAGGAACTGCAGATGATGGAATCTCACTTAGAACACAAAATGTGGAGTAAGTCAGCAGGTCAGGCAGCATCGCTGGAGGACGTGGAGATGCAATGGTTCAGTGCGGGTTCCTTCTTCGGAGTAGCTCAGCAGGTCAGGCAGCATCTCTGGAGGACACGGATAGGTGACATTTCAGATCAGGACCCTTCTTCAGTATGAAGGGGCGCTGAGTTACTCCAGCACGTCAATTTCTGACTCAATGTGAAATGTGTTGTTTTAAGCTAGTGAATTAAGGGCATGTCCCACTTACGCGACCTTTTAGGCAACTGCAGGCACACGTCATAGTTCGCAGAAAATTTGCAACATGTTGAAAATTCAGCGGCGACCAGAAAGACGCTACGACTCTTTGGGTGACTAGGAGACCTCTCACAACCATACAGGTGACCCCGGCGACCTCTCATGACCATGCAGGCGACCCCCTGGCGACATGCCCCCTGGTGACACCCCGCGACACCCGCGACATGTCGCCAGGGGTCGCCTGTATGGTCGTGAGAGGTGTCCTAGTCACCCAAAGAGTCGTGGTGCCTTTCTGGTCACCGCTGAATTTTCAACATGTTGAAAATCTTCAGCGACCTATGCGTAAGTGGGACAGGCCCTTCAGACCAACTTGAGCCAACTTCAACATTTGGATGAATTATTCACAAACAAAATACTTTATTCTTAAATAGTAAGTGAAGTTTAATGTGTGATATTCGTTCTACACCATCCACCAAACCATCTGTAATATTAATAAACACCACCCATCCCCTACTCATTGCACCTTTACCCAAAGCTTATATAAAAGGGATGAACAATCTGTAATCTAAGACTTGCCAAATATAACCCTGTTATACTTCCCTACTTCTGCATTTTGCATGAATCTGCAAACTATTGTGTGTTTGTTTGCGCATCTCTCTGTGCCTTGTGCCATGATGAGAGGCTGAGAAGGTCGAACCAACAAACAGAAAGCATGCAGGAATGGTTCCTGCAGAGCCAAAATCTGAGAATAAATTCTGTTGCGTTTTTGGACGTGTATTCATCATATGTAACATATAAAGCAAAAATACCAAAATACTTTTACAGGATTGGGCGGCACAGTGGAGCACAGTAGAGTTGCTACCTTACACCACCAGAGAGCCAGGTTCATTCCTGGCGACATACGCTGTCTGTATGGAGTTTATACATCGTCTCTGTGATCCCATGGGTTTTCTTTGGGTGCTCTGATTTCCTCACACACTCCAAAGATGTGCACGTTTGTAGGTTAATTGACATCTGTAAATTGGTCCTAGTGTGTAGGATAGAACTAGTGTATGGGTGATCGGTGGTCGGCACGGACCAGGTGGGCCAAAGGGCCAGCTTGCATGCTGTATCTCCAAACTAAACTAACTGGATTGGGGTGTTTCGAGCATCAACCAATTTGCATCATCTGATTGATACGAGCGCATTTCTTTTGATAAATTATATTGTCTATTTTCCCCATGGTCCATCTGAAAGCAGCTTGGAGATTGAGGACAATGAGGGGTCAGCACTGCTGACCTTATTGACCAGGCTGCTCAGCTGCAGAAGCCCTTACGTGTGGTGAGGCCGCGTCTGTTGTAACAAGCCCGGTGCACTTGGCCTGCGATACATTCCCTGCAGTAGTTCGTCTTCGACTCGCTTCCTGAGTCCCGTTCCTCCTGCTGACAAGAGCCCAGCGGAGGCTTGGAGTAGCAGCTGGGCTCAGCAGCTGCCTGGCTCCAGAACGCTCGATTAGAGGCTGTGCTAACCTTGCAACAACCTGGTGACTTCATCATTTTTCACCTCTTTTTCTCTCTCCTTTTCTGAATGCCGACGTTTCTCTGTGGGCACACTTCCACTGTCACTGTGGGGTTTGGAAAGGTGCACGCTCCATAGACCAGCCTGGATGATGGATGCTGAACACAGTCACATCTTTTTAACCTATCACAACAATGCCGTTTTGGTCACTTTTTCAAACTAGAGCAAAATGACAAATGCAACATCAGTATCACGGACATTTTTTAAACACTGTGAGGCCGGATTATGCTAACTACCTGTCATAGGGTCTCCATTATCCGAAACATGAATGTTCCTCTTTCTCTGCCGTGTGGGGATACTGAAATATGTTAGCAGTAACTATTTTTAATGCACGTGTGTGTGTGTGTGTGTGGTATTGGACATATTTATCTATGAAAATAACCTGATTTGTATTACCATTGCCGCAATACTAATTGGGCATGAATGCAAGCATTATGCTTTATAATGCATTGCCGTTTAGGGGGGGTTTTCAGTCAATATGAAGTTCATGAATACAGTCCTATTACATCGCAAAACAATTGCACACCGGAAGGCTATTCTTTTTATTTTCCCATCAGCTTCTCCCACTCTCGCTTCCTTCAGTGTTATATTTAGTAGGTTACTTATTCTTCAAGATTCTGTTTTGGAGTCGTTTGAACCCATCTGATTTTGCCTGCAAAGGGAGGAATGATTTTAAAGTACATTAACATATAAAGTACATTGAATAAAGACTGCAGCAGTTTCCATCAACACGTAGATATCACAACAAATACCTTAAAATCCAAATTTATTTCATCAAAATCAAATATGTTCAATTTGAGTTAAGTTACACACAATTGGGATTTAAATTTGTTCCAAAATTGTACCCATCTAATTGCTCAGGAGCGGAAACTGTCAAGTCCTTTTATTGGTTGATTCTAATTATTTCTCACTTGGAAAGATACTAATCACTAATTATATTTATTCCTACATATTTCTCTTGAACATTAAAACTTCGTTTTGGTGTAGATCCATTAACATGGGGAGCTTCCCTTGTATCTCACACAAGTAGCCAGCAAATTAAGGATCAAGAACATATGAACAAATGCAAGTCATTCAACATCTTGTCCATTTTTCCATCAAGAACATATGAACAAATGCAGGTCATTCAACATCTTGTCCATTTTTCCATTCACTAAGACCAGAATGACTTATATCCCAACTTCCTCCATTGACCTTGGCTCCGTATCCATTGATGCTTTAATCTTGCAAAATGTACTAATGTCAGACTTAAAATCATTAATTTAGTCAGCTTGTTGAAATGGAAAAGGACACAAAAGTGCTCAAGTAACTCAGCAAGTCAGGCAACATCTCTGGGGAACATGGATGGGTGACATTTCAGGTTGGGACCCTTCTTCAGTCTGACCTGCCGCTGAGTTACTCCAGCAGTGTGTGTCCTTTTGTGCATTAAACAGCATCTGCAATTCTATGTTTCTACTGCTGTAATGGAAAACAGTCCTATATTTCTGACACATTTTGCTAATTGAAGTTTTGAGCAAATTAATGACCTGGCTCTAATCTACAGGTATGTGTTTATCTAATCTCTGGCCTAATCTAATCAAATCTATGACCAGGCTTTAATCTATAGTGGCACGGTGGCACAGCGGTAGAGTTGCTGCCTTACAGTACCAGACATCTGGGTTCGATCCTGACTTTGGGTGCTATCTGTACGGAGTTTGTACGTTCTCCCCATGACCTGCACGGAGTTTCTCCAGGATCTCCGGTTTCTTCCCAGGCTTCAAAGATGTTTTGGTTTGTAGGCTAATTGGCTTGTTATAATTGTAAATTGTCGCTAGTGTGTGTCGGATAGTGTTAGTGTGAGGGGATCGCTGGTCAGCACAGGCCAAATGTCTTGTTTCTGCACCTTATCTCTAAACATAGAACATAGAAACATAGAAAATAGGTGCAGGAGGGGGCCATTCGGCCCTTCGAGCCAGCACCGCCATTCATTGTGATCATGGCTGATCGTCCCCAATCAATAACCCATGCCTGCCTGCTCCCCATATCCCTTGATTCCACTAGCCCCAAAAGCTCTATCTAACTCTCTCTTAAATCCATCCCGTGATTTGGCCTCCACTGCCCTCTGTGGCAGGGAATTTCCCCAAATTTACAACTCTCTGGGTGAAAAGGTTTTTTCTCACCTCAGTCTTAAATGGCCTCCATTTTATTCTAAGACTGTGACCCCTGGTTTTGGACTCGCCCAACATTGGGAACATTTTTCCTGCATTTAGCTTATCCAGTCCTTTTATAATTTTATATCTTTCTATGAGATCCTCTCTTATCCTTCTAAACTCCAGTAAATACAAGCTTAGTCTTTTCAATCTTTCCTCATATGACAGTCCCGCCATCCTAGGGATCAATCTCGTGAATCTATGCTGCACTGCCTCAATCACAAGGATATCCTTCCTCAAATTAGGAGACCAAAACTGTACACAATACTCCAGATGTGGTCTTACCAGAGCCCTATACAGCTGCAGAAGAACCTCTTTACACCTATACTGAAATCCTCTTGTTATGAAGGCCAACATTCCATTAGCTTTCTTCACTGCCTGCTGTACCTGCATGCCAACTTTCAGTGACTGGTGTACAAGGACACCCAGGTCTCACAGTACCTCCCCCTTATCTAACCTAACCTTATTGAGATAATAATCTCAACCCCCTTGTTTTTTGCCACCAAAGTGCATATCCTCACATTTATCTATATTATACTGCATCTGCCGCGCATCTGCCCACTCACTCAACCTGTCCAGGTCACTCTGCAACCTCCTAACATCCTCTTCACATTTCACACTGCCACCCAGCTTTGTGTCATCCGCAAACTTGCTAGTGTTGCTCCTAATTCCCTCTTCCAAATCATTAATATATATGATAAACAGTTGCAGCTCCAACACCGAGCCTTGCGGCACTCCACTCGCCACTGCCTGCCATTCTGAAAAGGACCTGTTCACTTCTACTCTTTGCTTCCTGTCTGCCAACCAATTTTCTATCCATGTCAACACCCTTCCCCCAATACCATGTGCTCTAATTTTAGTCACCAGTCTCCCGTGCGGGACCTTATCAAAGGCTTTCTGAAAATCTAGATACACTACATCCACTGGCTCCCCTTCATCCATTTTTTACTTGTCACATCCTCAAAAAATTCCAGAAGATAAGTCAAGCATGATTTCCCTTTCATAAATCCATGTTGACTTGGACTAAACCTAAACTAAAATAAATGCCTTCTCCTAGACCCATTCTTCAATTTCTCATGTCCACATCATTTCAATTTGATGATAATCCATTATCTGAGATAAAGTTTGACTGTAATATGCTACTCTTAATCCATTTGGCTGGGCAAGTGTCACCTTTGGTTACATTGGTTATTTCTTTATGCCAAAGAATTGATCAGACTTTAGCTTTATTATACATTGCATTGTGAATCGAGCTGATACTGGTACATTAATGTGCCAAAAAATGAGTTGGGTGATTGCTAATTCAATTTGGATTGGCATCACTTTTGGAACATCGGGTTTTATGGCTAATTTTCCCCAGATGCCCCATCAGAATATACTCTTTATATTTTCATCATGGAACTGGTTTGCTATAACTATGTTATTGGCACAAGAATCCTTGGACTTAAGCATTGCGTCTTTAACAGATAGTTTATTGAACATCAGTTCACACCCAAAACCTAACTGCAAGCGTTACGTGAAGTTAGAGAAATCAATATTCATATCGCTGGGTTGTAAACTGCCCAATAAAAATATGAGGTTCTCTTCCTCCAATTTGCATTTGGCCTCACTCTGACAATGGAGGAGGCCCTTTGCCTCACTTGCTGAGTGTTTCCAGCATTTTCCATTTTTATATAACATTTTTTAATGTAACATACATGGATAGGACAGGTTTGGAGGGATATGGACCAAATGCTGGCAGGTGGGAATAGTGTAGCTGGGACATGTTGGCTGTCATGGGCAAGTTGGGCCGAAGTGCCTGTTCCCATACTGTATCGCTCTATGACTCTATGGCTCTATTTCCAGCTTCTGCAGCTTTTTGCTTCAACTGACTAAACAGTTGCTGTGTTAAAAATGTACATTAGTTACCCTTGATGGAGAGGACTATATTTGGCCAAGTGTTGAAATTTGAAGGCAGCCACTCAATCTTCTAAAGGACACAAAGTTCTGGAGTAACTCAGTGTGTTAGGCAGTATCTCTGTAAATCATGGATGGGTAACATTTCGGGTCAGAATCCTTCTTCAGACTGAAGAAGGGGCTTGACCTGAAATGCCCCCTATCCATGTTTTCCAGAGATGCTGCGTGACCTGCTGAGTTACTCCAGCACTTTGTGTCCTTTTTGTGTAAACCAGCATCTGCAGTTCTTTGTTTCTGCACCCAGTCTGCATTTGGTTTCACCAATTTGGTTTCTTCTACAGATGCTGCACAATCTATTGAATATTTCCAGCCTTTTTCTTATTTTGGATTTACAGCAAGTGCAGAAATTTGCTTTTAAAATATTTTGGTCATTCTCTTTTATATCATCAGGGTGTTGTAACATCAGTTCACATGGCAGATATTTTTTCTTTAAAACACATGGCATAATTAAGCCTTCCTTGAAACGTGTGATGATACAAGGATTTGTAAGCGCACACGAAATGTTCAGATTCACCAATGTTTTGAGAATCCCACTGTGGCATTAATAACCCGCTGCGGAGGAACAGAGGTGCTCGTGCTCCTAGGTAGAAACTAAGTCTTTGATGAGGCTCTGAAGGGAATGTTGTCCCTTGGTGCTTGTAATTGACCTTTAGCCACAGGATGTGGCTTTAGTGTAACGACCCTAGGCTCCTTCAACAATTGTGGTGCTGTGTTGCACGCAAATTAGATGCAGATGAGGCAGGAAGAAACTACACCTGAAGACATGTCCCAAATTGGATTTCTCTGGAGAAACCACTTAAATGCAGTTCTTAAGGTTTTTGAAAAAATTCTGGCAGTGCAAATGTAGATTGAATTAATATAACCCCCAGTGAAACTCGGTGGAGTATCCTGTTTATTTATTGCAAGTTATAAAGATTTTTCTAATGGTGGAATGAAAAGGTGCTTGTTGATTTTGCACCATTTCATCTCTATTTTTAAAACACATTTGATAGTGGAAAAAAACCCCACAAAGTGCTGGAGTAACTCAGCGGGCCAGGCAGCATCTCCGAGGACATGGAATGGTGGTGTTTTGGGTTGGGACCCTTCAGACTAATTTTAGGAGGGGGGAGAAAGCTGGTAAAGAGAGTTAGGAAATGGGGGCAGGACAAGACTTGACAAATGATAGGTGGATACAGATGAGGGGGGTATTAATTGGCAGACGGGTTGACAAAGGCTAGAGGTTAAAAGGAGACAAAAGGGAGTCATAAGGAGAGAATGGGAGATGTGAAGCCAGAGGAAGGGATATAGGTGTGTGGGGAGGGGAGATGAAAGGGGGACCTGATAGTGTGAGAAATGGGTGCACACCCAAGTTGTGCACAGTGAAGAAAGGGGGTAAAAAGGGGACGGTGTTACCTAAAACTGGGGAATTCAGTTTTCATACTGTTGGATTGTAAGGAGGCGCTGTTTCTCCGATTTGCTTGTGGCCTCACTTCAGCAGTGGAGGAGGCCCAGTACAGTATGGGAATGGGAAATTGAGTTAAAATGGTTCATAACCAGGAGACATGTTAATATAAGATTATGATTGAAGTTACTGCCATTTTCAAGGCATGCAATGAAACATGTAGCTCTCAGTGGCTTACAAAGAGAAGATTTCACAGCACTGACATTAGAACCCAGCATTTGCTTATTTTAAGCATTGTGTGAGAATGAGTGTCTTCCTTCAGTGACTGAAGGGAAAACAGAGAATGCAGAACGACTCAACAGGTCTGGCAGCATCTGAGTGGAGAGAAACATTGGTAACATTCTAGTTGACTAGAAATCAGGTTCTTGACCTGAACCTTTGACCATTCGAATGGGTCCAACATTTTCTGTTTTTACTCCAGGCTTTCAACATCCACAGTATGGATGCAGTATGAGTGGCACTGTGGTGCAATGGTAGAGTCTTACAGCGCCAGAGACCCGGGTTTGACCCTGACTGCGGGTGTTGTCTGTACGGAGTTTGTATGTTCTCCCTGTGACCGCATAAGTTATCCTCCCACCGCATGCTCCGGATTCCTCCCACCGCATGCTCCGGATTCCTTCCACCGCATGCTCCGAATTCCTCCCACCGCATGCTCCGGATTCCTCCCACCGCATGCTCCGGATTCCTCCCACCGCATGTTCCGGATTCCTCCCACCGCATGCTCCGGATTCCTCCCACATGCTAAAGACACACAGGTTTGTAGGTTAATTGGCTTCTGTAAGTTGTCCCAAGTGTGTAGGATAGAACCAGTGTTCGGGAGATCACTGGTCGGTGTGGACTCGAAGGGCCGAGTGGCCTACTCCTGCACCTATTTTCTATGTTTCTCTATCCATTAAAAATAGTTTGGTCAATTAGATCAGGAAATTGTGGTAGTGCAATTGAAAACGTGTCTCCCAGCATAACAGTACTGCAGGACCCAATATGGTGGCTTTCAAATAAATTAATAACACAAGTTCAAAAAGTTTAAAACATTTAACCGCTTGTAATCTGAGGACTGTGGGCTTGAATGTTATTGCATTACAAACTGAAATTAAGTCTGTGAGCTCTTTTGTTGTCAAATTATTATACTTGTGTTTCTATAACAGCCTCGTGGTATGGGTAAGTGTATGTGTTTGCAAACATGGAAGGCAAAAGTGATATTTTGATATTTTGTTTCTTAAATGTTGAATCTCCTTCGTAGCTGAAAGAAAATAAAGTGGCTTCACAGGTAGTGTAGTGTGTGGCAGAATTAGTTTCTATTCTCAGGCATATTAGGACTGCTTTGCACCAGTTTTATTACTGACCAGAATCAAACACTCCTCAAATCATGAGGAAACCGTCTGAAGACGTCTTGACCCGAAACGTCGCATATCTCCTTCGCTCCTTAGATGCTGCTGCACCCGCTGAGTTTCTCCAGCTTTTTGTGTACCCTCGATTCTCCAGCATCTGCAGTTCCTTCTTTAACACTCCTCAAATCATCTATAGTTCCCCATAAGCATCAGGTTCCTAGCACCAGCTCTTTGTCTTCCTTGTGTAATCCAGGTGCTGATCCTTCTGATTATTGAGTAAAATGCTGGCTTTGTATTGATTCAAAACACTTTCAACACTGTACCCAAATTAAGCAGCTTTAAACTTTTAACCTGCAAATCCCCTTCACTTGTGGCAGCAATGAGTAATGGACTAAGACTCCCTGTTCATTCATTCCCTCGCTTGACCCAGCACGTTATTTAAAAAAACATATTCTGTGCTTTGATTTCATGCAGCTTATAGGGAATAACTAAAGCTGAAATTCTTTTTGACCATAAACCAGATGCACAGAAATAACTTATTCTTATTGAACTTAAAATAAAACAAAAAAATGTATTGAAATACTCAGCAGGAAGGGCAGCGTGTACGGATAGAGGAACAGATTAAACATTTCAAGTCTGATGAAAGATCATCGACTTGCAAAGTTAACTCTTTCACTGTTTCCAAAGATGCTGCAATTTTCTGTTGAGAAAATTCTCTGCTTGAGTATTTTATGTTTAAGTTTTACATTTCCAACATCTGCAGTTTTGTGCTTTTGTTGTTAATTATATCGAAAGATATACAATGGAAACAGGCACTTCAGCACACTGAGTCCATGCTAACCGGTTCTATGGTCAGACTATTCTTTCATCCACTCCCTGCACACACAGGTAGATCTTAGCATGGTAGACCTTAGTAGCCATTGTTAAGGGGCTGTCCCACTGCGGCGACCTAATCCGCGAGTTAAGAAGAGTGTCTTCGACATTCAAACTCGAGGGCACTTGCCTGGAAAACCTCAAGCTGGATCGATCATCCACATTGAAACCGCGAGCTGGATCGACCAACCGCACACACACAAACACATCGCAAAGGCGGGGGGACAGGGAAAGCGGGGGGGCGCTGTCTGGAATTCACACCCGCGATGAAAAGGAAGGTAAAACGGCTGCAAAGTGTATGGTAAGTCCTTTAGAGAGCGCGGGGGGTGGGGGTGGGGGGGAGAGAAGGAGAGAGAAGGGGAGAGAAAGGGGAGAGACACTTTTAAGAAGTAAATAAAGCTTAGCGGGCATTTAACCTACCGGTCGGTTTTCCTTAGTCCTGAAAACTCCAATGAGCCAATCAAAATGCCCGGTCAGCGAAGGAGATTGCCTACGGCTGCCCTCGACTGCCTGTAACTAAAGCGACCCCACTCCACTGCACTATGAGTTAAAAAGAACCATGCCGACCAAATTTTATTTACGGAAAACATTTCAACATGCTGAACATTTTTCCGCGACCTAGCTGAGGCCGCGAGTATTCGGGAACTTCCCTTGAGCATGAAGGAGAGATCCAGCCACCTCATAGGACCTTCTATGACCACATGTCAACTATGCTGCGAGTTTGAGTCGAGGGCAAACTCTTCTAAACTCGTAGATTAGGTCGCCGCTGTGGGACAGCCCCTTTAGTGTTGTGCAGGGTTGTTAGAAGAACCTGTTCTTGAACATGAAGTTCACAGTTCTCAGGTTCCTCTACTTTCTTCCTGATGGTGGTCGTGAGATGAGAGCACAAACAAGATGGTGTGGGTCTTTGTTATTCGTGGGATTTTTGGGGCAGCGTCTTCTATAGGTCCCTTCGATGCTGGAGAGATCAATACCTACGATGAACCAGGCAATGTCTTACTGACCTCCTTCACTCCTGTGCATTTGAGGCAACCGGTCAATATGCTCACTACCATACACCTATAGAAGTTCTATAGAGTATTCAGTGGCACACCAAATCTCAATCTTCTAAGAGAGCAGAGGCATTGATGAGCTTTCTTTGTGATTTGAGGAAGGACATTCTTGGTATTGAGGGAGTGCAGCGTAGGTTTACAAGGTTAATTCCCAGGATGGCGGGACTGTCATATGCTGTGAGAATGGAGCAGCTGGGCTTGTACACTCTGGTGTTTAGACGGATGAGAGAGCAGAGTCGGGATATGGGGAGAAGGCAGGAATGGGGTACTGATTGGGGATGATCAGCCATGATCACAGTGAATGGTGGTGCTGGCTCAAAGGGCCGAATGGCCTACTCTGCACCTATTGCCTATTGTTTATTGTCTATTGTGATCATCTCATTTCTTTGTGAGACATCACTTTGCTGCGCTCCTTACTCCTTTTCATTGTCCAACTGTTTTCTCTTAATTTTTAAAAAAATTGCCACTAAATCTCCTCGTCATTTATTTAGGTGATACAGTTCAAATTATAACCAACCATAATTTTGCTAAACTCCCAAATTGAGTTTTTGGCAATTATTTTAAATCAGTGACCTCTGTCCACCAGTTCTTCTGCGGCAGAAAGCTTGTACCTTTTGTTTTCCTTGTCAGCACCTTGATAAAATCTTTGTTATCCTTCTCTGCAGTAATAAAACTAATATCATCTTCAAACTGAAATCGTTTTAATGTGAAGCCGTGATAATAAATCTCTTCCTTATTCACGATGCATCTTTGTCTCCATCACTAGTTGGGTTTCCCTATTCAATGTTCTTAATATAATTAAATATCAGCTTCTCTCTTTTCATTGTGTGCGAGAAATTCTCTGCAACCTCGTCAATGCGTCAACTCATTGTTCTGATTATTGTCAACATATACACAGCCTTTAGCTACCTCAATCCAGCTCAATCAAATGAGCTCTCTCAGGTCATAGCCCAAGTTTACTGAGGTGTGATTTGTATCTACTGCTGGGAATCTCTCCACTTTCCACAGGGGGAGGTCCAGATTTTCCTCAAACCCACCAATGCCCTTCACTGAAATCCCGATGAAGCAGCAGGAAACATCCCCGCGCAAGGACAGTGAGCTTGTAGCCTCATCACGATGAGACGCCACACTTTATTGCAAAGCCTTCCACAGCCCACTGAGACCAAGCAAATGCAAGGTTATGCCTCAAGTTCACTTTCACTCGCTGTTTGGTTGTCGAATTACGACGATTGCTTTTAATTGAACAATTTTGTTTTTTTGTAGTTCTGTGCAGCATAGGGTGGAAAGTTCTCTTCATTTTTTTTGGTGAAGGAACAAATAGATCCGGACCTGGGCTATTACGTATGGCTGTTCAGTGTTCAGGACATTTGGAAAGAAAAGCAGTGAAAATCCAACTCTGTTCTAACTGCTGCCTCAGCACCAAATACAATTCAATTCCACAGTGACTCTAGGGCTATGAGGAATTTTTAGCTCCAAGACTACATTTTATAAAAATAATCTTGCACTAACATTTACCTTTGGGTTGCTTCAATGCCAGCATTTTCATGTTTCAGTTATGCATAAGGGCGGCACAGTGGCGCAGCTGTTGGAGTTGCTGCCTCACAGCGCCAGACCTGGGTTCAATCCTGACCTCTATCAGTGTGGAGTTTGCACGCTCTCCCTGTGACCATGTGAGTTGCCTACAGTGCTCCAGTTTCCTCCCACATCCCAAAGAAGTGCAGGCTTGTAGGTTAATGTGCCTCTGAATATTGCCCTTAGTGTGTAGGGAGTGGAAGCTGGAAGCGATGTGAATGGGTGATTAATGGTCCACATGGGCTTGGTGAGCCGAAGGGCTTGTTTCCATGCTGTATCTCTAAACTGAACAAATGTTCTTTTTACTTGATAAAGCTCAACTTAAGTTGTCCACACGCATGTCATGTCATTATTATTGAAATATTCCATTCAATTTCTTTATTGCAAATGGAAGTGAAAATATTTATACGAGATTGATTATTGGTTCCAAGGCAGCCTTCTAGCAGTTAGCCTCGCCAAAGCTTACAATAAACATTAACATCCTTTTTGTTTTCTCGATTTGTTCCTATTTTGTTAACTAAATAAACACTTAAATGGTGGGAACTAATGAGGAACAGAACTGGGATAGAACTTTATGGGACAGATGATATATCAAAGGATAATTAAGAAACGTTATATGCATTAAAAGGACAATTCTGAAGTGTTTTAGTTTTTCTCTGTGAATGCTAATTAGGCTGGTTGTGCGGCTCGGATCAATAACTCTTCCCTTTATCGTCAAAGGCACTCAAAGTCTGAAGGGGAAGGAAAACATGGGATGTTGGTATTTGCACTTATGTTGACTGTTTTAGAATATAGACCAGCACAGCACGGGAGCAGGCCCTTCGGCCCTCAGTGTCCATGCCGAACATGATGCCAGCTTAAACTAATCTTCTCTTCCTGCACATGATCCATATCTCTCCAATCCCTGCATGTCGATGTATTTTGATCAATGCAATGCCACATTCGTACCTGCCTTCACCACCACCTCTGGCAGCATATTCCTGGCACCCACCACTCTCTGTGTAAAGAACTTGCCCTGCTCCCTTCCTTTAAACTTTTCCCCCTCTCACCTTAAAGCTATGCCCTCTCGTCTTTGTCATTTCCACACTGGGAAAAAAGATTCTGACTCTCTATCCTATTTATGCCTCTCATAATTTTATACATTTCTGTCAGATTGTAAGAACGTATTTCCTTCTTCCTACTGTGATATGAAGGGTGCAGTGAGTAAAAATAAAAACGGAATGCAAAATCGCGGGAATGATAATTCAATCTTTTAAGGTGCAAAGTAATTTTGTGAAGTGTGGATTATGAGGTTTTCTGATGGAAACAGTTAACCAAAAAATGTGAAAAGAAGCAAGAAATTACATTTTTTGCATTGAAAATAATTGTGGGTTTAATCAGACGTTCGAAGGTTCTGTAAGGAAAATTATTCCGTGTTTAGCTACATTCTCATTCAATAATGTCAGTAATAAGTGTGTAATTATTTTGTTATTTATTTCTTTTCCCTTCCCATTTGATTTGTTTGCCTTTAATAGCAGTTATTTTAAATGTTGTTATGTGCCCTAATCATAAACTAAAGACATTTCTACTGTGTATTTATAGCACTCAAATTATTGAATGTGCTCTTTATGGATATTACTGGTAAGCCAGAGAATTTCTAAAAATGTTCCACATACATAAAAAAATAAAAAATCTGGGTAGTCAGATTGCAGTATTGATTGTTGAAAAATGACCCTGCATAATTCTTCAGAGGCAAAATAGCCCAATGTGGCTTTATCACATTAATCTTTTCAAAAGAAAAATTGCCTTTGGTTCTACAGTTTTTTTCACCATACATGCAACCTAAAGCCAATTAAATTTGCATAACATATTTGGTTGTATTTGTTAACCACATTTATCTAGTTAGTAAGAAATACTATTATTCAGAGGGAAGAAAGCTTGCAAAAATATGTTCTCAGTTATTCCTAATATTGTTACATTTTTCATTTATTTAGTTTCAGGAGCTGTATGGCAGTGAGCTTTGTGCATTGGCATATTGTATTTATTTCTTGGGCAATTTAAGGTGTTGTATCTTCTTAAGTAACATTGGGGAAGCTTGGAAGGAGCGTATTATATCCACTCTGCAAGAGTCAAGTGTTTTATTGTCATATGTCCCGGACAGAACAATGAAATTCTTACTTGCAGCAGCACAACAGACATAGTACTCTGTAAGCAATATGTGATAAGCATTAAATTAGAAAAAAGTATTGTGTGTATGTGTATATATATATACATAAATATGTGTGTTGTACATATATATATATGTATATATATTTATATATACATGTGTGTGTGTGTGTGTATATATATATTTATACACACACACACACACACACACACACACACACACACACACACACACACACACACACACACACACACACACACACACACACACATATATATATATATATATGTATACACTCTTTTTTAGCCAAAAATAATTTAGCATAATTGGAAGGAAAATGTCCCTAATCTGAATAGCTTGATTATTTTCTGATCTTTATCACATTTTCTTTATCAGATTATTTTCTAATCTTTACAAGCTTGTAGAGTCTTTATGAAAGAAGAGTTCTTGAATTCAAATTCATAGAAATTTATTTTCACTATGGGAGCATCATCTCCTCCTACATGATCTCCTTACATGCAGAGACTTATTTCTGGATGTGATGAACTATTTTGTCTGATACACTCGCAGATCAGTAATTAGACCAGGATCAGCTCTAATTGTGATGTTGACAAAAAGATTTAATAAAGACAATCAGGGTTGCTTTTATTAATTCTTTCAGATTTTATTTTTACCAAAAATGCATGAGAAGTAATTTAGCTTATCATGCAAGAGGTTGACGATTGATTTTATAGAGGTGAATAAAGTCATGAGGGGAATGAACAGGGTGAATTTACCCAGAGTATGAGAATCAAGAATCAGAGGACATAGGTATAAGGTGAGAGTGGAAACATTTAATCGGAACCAGTGAATGAGCTGCCAGAGGAAGTAGTTGAAGCAATTACTATAAAAACATTTAAAAGGCATTTGGGCAGGTACATGCTTAGGAAACGTTTAGAGAGATATGGGCAGATGGAACGAGCTTAGATGAGGCAGGATGTGTAGGAAAGAACTGCAGATGCTGGGTTAAATTGAAGGTAGACACAAAATGCTGCAGTGACTGAGCGGGACTTGCTGCAACTTGGGAGACGAGGAATGGGTGACGTTTCGAGTCAGAAGAAGTGTCTCAACCAGAAACGTCACCCATTCCTTCTCTCCAGAGATGCTGCCTGTCCCGCTGAGTTACTCCAGCATTTTGTGTCTACCTTAGATGGGGCATCTTGGTTGGCATGTGCAAGTTGGGCCAAAGGGCTGTTTCCGTGCTGTTTGACTCTAAGCATCCTTGCCGATCCTTTGAAGAATTTTCTTTAGTTAACCCATAATAACCCCTAATTTGGACAGTCGGTAACATAGTAGTTTGCAGCTGTCAGTTGGCTGGCAAGATTTGATTGAATGGTCACTAACAGCTCTCCGGAAGTTTGCTTTATTTACATGGAACTTTTCTTTGTCAACAGAAGTTGAGTTTTTTAGTTTAGTTTAGAGATACAGCATGGAATCAGGCCCTTCAGCCCACTGAGCCTGTACCGATCCCCATTACACTAGCACACACTACACACTAAGGACAATTTACAATTTTTACCAAAACTAATTAACCTACAAACCTGCACGTTTTTGGAGTGTAGAAGGAAACCGGAGCACCCGGTTCCTGACTTGGTTTCATATAAAATACTTGAAGCATCTCAATTAACTTTTGTGCAGTGAATCCTGGATTTAATTCCCCCTATTAACCGTTTTAAGTGTCACGTTCCTTCTCTTTCCTTGGTGCTTTTTAAACAGTTTTCACTGTTTCATTTGGATACTGTTCATAAAAAAAATATTTTGGTAAATAGCTGCCATAATGCTGACTCCAGAGGCTTTATCATCCATTTTTATCATGTAAAGGTGAAAAAAAACATAGCTGTGAAAGAACAGAATCTTTAACAGCTTGAGGAGATATCCCTGTGAACGGTGTAAACAGCTGTGATTGTTAATGTGCTGGGAAAAAACAAAAGCTCAGACTCACTGCACCCATGCTCCTGGTGCAGATAATGAGATTTTGCTGTTGTAAAGCCACAGCGAGCCAAGCTACAGAACTTGTCTGATGCTCAAAACTCATGCTGGGTTAATAAATTCCACCTTCCTGATGTCTGTTTAATATCGAGCAAAGACTTAGCGTTGCCATAAATAAATGATGTTGATACAGGTGCATATTCATTTATTACTGCTTGTTGTCACGATGCCGAAATTGTGAAATATATCTTAAAAGAGTCTCGTGTTGGTATTTCTTTAATTAATCAGATAAAAGGCTTTTTTTATAATTTATTTTCCCTGGAGTTGTTACGCACTTCTTTTCAAGTTTTGCTTTCTGCTTTTCTTTCCTGCTACTGACCATATTTTAGGTTCAGGTTTATTGTTGTTGACGTGTGGCACGGTGGCACAGCGGTAGAGTTGTTGCCTAACAGCGCTGGCGACCTGGATTCGATCCTGACTACAGGTGCTGCCTGTACGGAGTTTGTACATTCTCCCAGTTAATTTTTTTTTTTTGCGTGCTCCAGTTTCTTCCCACACTCCAAAGCCGTACAGGTTTAGCTTCTGTGAATTGTAAAATTGTCCCTAGTGTGTAGGATAGTGCTGATGTACGGGGTGATCGGTGGGCCGAACGACCTTTTTTCCACACTGTATTTCTAAAGAGTATATTGAGGTAAAGTAAAAAGCTTTGTTCGCATGCTATCCAGTCAGATCAAAAAGTTCTGTACAATCAAATACAATCAAATCAAACTCAAATACGTGCAGCTTATTGCGTGTAGTTCTCGTCGCCCCATTATAAGAAGGATGTGACCGGTTTGGAGTGGGTGCAGAGGAGGTTTACCAGAATGCTGCCTAGATTAAAGAGAGTCAGCTACATTGAGAGGTTTGATAAACTTGGATTGCTTTCACTGGAATGTCGGAGGTTGAGGGGAGACTTGATAGAAATACATAAAATGATGAGAGGCAGAGATAGGGTAGACAGTCAGAACCATTTTCCCAGGGTGGAAATTTTGAACATTAGAGGGCATAACTATAAGGTGAGAGGAGGGAAGTTCAATGGAGTACAAGTTATTTTACGCAGAGAGTGGTGGGGGCCTGGAGCCCATTGCCAGGGGTGGTGGTGGAGGCAGATACAATAGTGGCATTTAAGAGGCTATTAGGTACATAGAAGTGCAAGGTACGGAGGGATATGGATCATCAGGCAGATGAGATCAGTTTGTTACAGAAGGAATTGCAGGTGCTGGAAAATCGAGGCTACACAAAATGCTGGAGAAACTCAGCGGGTGCAGCAGCATCTATGGAGCGAAGGAGATAGGCAACGTTTCTGGGCCAAAACCCTTCTTCAGACCATGTTTGGCACAAACATTATGGGCCAAAGGGCCTGTTCCTGTGTTGTACTGTTCTATGTTCCATGTACAATAGATTGAGGTAAAGGGAAGATACAGAATGCTGAATAGTTCTCAGCTATAGTTCCATTGACAAAGTTCCATCGGTTCCATAGATAAAGTCCAATATCAGCAATCTGTATCCTGGTCTTGCAGCTACTAGTTGAAGAAGGTTGGGTCAAGTTAACCTCCCCATTGCCATCCTGGGGAATAAATCTGATCCTAAAGGGCCTGTCCCACTTGGGTGTCATTTGCTCATCATTTACGCGTCACGTTGTGACGAGCGTATGGCGTGCATAACGTGCGCGTGGTGAGGCCTGGTGGCGTAGGCAGTGATGTGCAAATGACGCCCAAGTGGGACAGGCCCTTAAGTGTTAGATCTGGAGTGCCAATTGAGAATTGGACATCCAGAAGCCAGCCCACTAGACATTGGTGAGCACTTTAAAACATCAGCCCCTAATGTGAAAAACAATTAACACATAGTTTTTGACATTTAGAAATGCTTAGTGAGAACAGCACTGCATGTGAAAATGAATTAATACTCACCTCTATAGAGCTGGAGACTTTGGCAGAGCAGGTAATTAGTGCAGATTATTAATGAATAAGTATATTTTATTTACAGAGTGCTATGTTTTCATATCTGTTGTGCCGCTGCAAGTGAATGAAAGTGAGTGTTTCATTGCAGACAATGAAACACTCTGACTCTTGACTGTTTTGGGTTATTTTCAGCAGATTGGTCAAAATGAGTTAGTCTTTTCCATTATTTACATCCATCCTCATTTGCCCAAATGATCCAGATCAACATGTGGAGAATAAACAACTGGTAATCCTGTGTTGCTCTTCATCTCATCTCCCATTTTTTTTCTTGTTCTGGCTATTCTTGTCACCTTCTCCTCCATTCATCCATTAAAATATTTTTTTTCCCAGTAAAAAAAACACCTTCACAAACACCATCCACGCCACTGTTTCTTTTTCCTGAGAAGCAATGCATTGGACCCTTTGTATCACACACGTCAAGCCACTCACAGAGAGTAACTCAATGCGTTACAATAAAGATGATGCACGACTTGATGATGCACGACTGATGACTCTGTGAATGGGGTGCAGTTTGCAATATATTGCGTCTTCTGTAGATTTTGCAAAGTTAGCAGAAGTTCTTCAAATTGAAAGCAAACATTCTTGAATTCAGCTGATTTGTTACTTCAAAATACATCACTTACCGTCCAGTGGATGGGTTTTAAGAAAGAATATGACCAAATATATCTAATGCTTGAAAGTAGTTTCAGATGAAGCAATAACAATCTAGATCTTGTAAAATCAGTACAGTTAATATTGCCCTTCATCGGATGTTGTTTCCTGCCAACAGCAGCAAGGTTACTTTTAAGTATGGTATATTGATGAAAGTATTCAACCTGGACACTTGACTCGAATTAGAGCACTCATTTGCTGACAACTGATACATTTTCAGGTACTATATTTTGTCTGTTATTCAACTAACCTTTTGTTATCCACCAAAGAGCGCAAAGTGCTGGAGTAACTCGGCAGGTCAGGCAGCATCGCTAGAGAACGTGGACAGGTGACATTTCAGGTCGAGACCTTTCTTCAGACTGATTGTGTGAGACAAGTTTGAACAACTGTGGATTGTAAAGCCATAAGGAGGAGGGTGGTGGGGGATGGGGGTGGGGTGGGCTGAGTGGAGGGAGAAATAGGTGGAGGTCCAGGTGGAGCATAGAGGAGGGAAGGAGAGGGGAGGGGGGAGGGTGTATCTATATCTTGAAACTTGCATTCTCAGCACAATGGTATTGACGAGATTTGTGCTGGAGTCTCGTATTGTATTTTTCATCTTCTGTATGTCTTGACGGCTTATAGCAATTGTCTTTTGCCGCTTATTTAAGTGATAATTCTTTATCATCAGTTGGTTGGTTTTGTTTCATCCAGTGGTAGAAAATGTCATTGTTTTCTTTCCTTTATATATATATATATATATCCTTTAACATGGGGAAAAAAGGGCCAAAATATTTTATGACAAAATATAAATGCAACCAACCAGGATTAATATTAATAATCCTTGATATATTTTTAAGTGTTCCAGCAGTCTGGCCTCTGATCTCTTGACAGGGAAAGATAATCCTATGATTCATGTGAAAATTCTAATGTCACGTCTTGATTTGATCATATGATGTTGAGTTTAGAAATACGCATGGAAACATGTTTTTCAGCCCACTGAGTCCATGCTGATCATCCATCGCCCATTCACATTAGTTCCATGTTATCCCACTTTCGCATACACTCCCTATACACTAGGGGCAATTTGTAGAGGCCAATTCAGCTGCGGACCTGCACATCTTTGGGCTAAGGATAGAAACCAGGACACCCAGGGCAAACCCACGTGGTCTAAGGGAGACTGTGCATACTCCATGCAGACAGTACCCAAGGAGCAGCTCTACCCATTGCACCACTGTGCTGCCATAAAGTTTTGATTTTTACATTAATAACTGGAATGATGGAATTTAAACTATTCAGTTGTTCTGGTGCATTTTACAAGCAAAGCCAGCCATCATCATAGCAAAGCATCTCTCACTCCTCACTTGCTAATTTGTTGATGGATCTTTCAATGTCATGATAACTGAAAGTGCTCCAAGGTCTGGAGCAGTTTTATTCTGAGAAATCAAGAATATTATTCCATCAGATCAGTAATGCTAATATTGTGCTAACCAGATGCATCAAAATACCAGTGACAGCAAAGTTGCATTCACATTGAAAATAATTTTGGAAGTAAATATGAACATTGACTTCTCCAATTTCAGGTAATCCTTGCTGTCTCCCTCCTTCCCCTCCCCTTCCCAGCTCTCCCACAGCCTACTGTCTCCACCCCTTCCTTTCTTCCCCCCCCCCCCCCACATCAGTCTGAAGAAGGACCCGAAACGTCACTTATTCCTTCGTTCCATAGATGCTGCCTCACCCGCTGAGTTTCTCCAGCATTTTTGTCTACCTTCGATTTTTCCAGCATCTGCAGTTCTTTCTTAAACAAAGGAAGTAAATATTGGAGTGTTAGGTGCAATCTTCTGCCTTCCAGGAGTGTAAATCAATTCCTCTATCTTCATTGAATATTGAATTCTCCAATTTTAGTTAACCCCTAACAACACCGCCAATCCCCCTACCCTTTCTCCCCCACACCCTCCTATCTCCCCCTCCCTCCCCTGTGCCCCACCCAGACTTGCACACATTTCACCCCTCTCCCTCCACCTACATTCCTTCCTTTGGCAACACAATTTGTCGCCACTCAATCCTTCTGTGACTATGTGGGTTTCCTCCGAGTGCTCCAGATTTTAAACTTGAGATACAGCACGGAAATAGGCTCGTCGGCCCACCGAGTCCCCGCCGACCAGCAATTACCCCGTACACTACTCAATGCACACTAGGCGCAATTTTACAACTTACCAAAGCCAATTAACCTACAAACACATACGTCTTTGGAGCATGAGAGGAAACCCACGCGGTCACAGGGAGAAAGTATGAACTCTGTACAGACAGCACCCGTAGTCAGGATCAAACCTGGATCTCTGGCGCTGCAAGGCAGCAACTCTACCATTGCGCAACTGTTCCGTCCACTGTTTCCTCCCACATCCCAAAGGATTTGTAGGTTAATTGGCCTCTGCAAATTGCCCCTAGGATATGGGGATGAGAAAGTGAGATAACATAAAACAGCGTGAACGAGTGATCGATGGTCGTCGTGGACACGGTGGGCTGACGGGCCTGTTTACTTGCTGTATCTCTAAACTAAACTAAACTCGACTAAACTGAACATCTTTTGTTTGAGGATCACAGTCAAGAAAAAATATTGGAAGGAAACATCATCCGAGCATTAGGTCTATCCCTTGGGCAGAATTCCTCACAATAAATGAAATTATCCACAGAACTATCCTGCTCACATTTATCATCCCATCAGATCTACAATTTTTGATTGCAAGCTATCGATTAACTGGAAAATACTGCTTAATTTCACACTCCTTATATGTGGAATCAGAAATCATAGCAGATAATTTTTGCCTATTAAGGTTGTAATTATACTGTCAGTCCCCTGAGGGTAGAGATGACATTAGCATATGGTCTTGTGTGCAACCAAGTGTGTTATATGTCTCTTTCATAGGTCACTATCTTTTATGGAATTCTGTCACAACCATAAACAATGGATTTGACTTTGCTTGTGATCGGTTCATCACTTTGTATTTTTACTTCCAACATGCGGAGTCACAGGCTTTCATATCAGGACTTTAGACTTTAGAGATGCAGCATGGAAACAGGCCCGTCGGCCCACCGAGTCCCCGCTAATCAGTGATCACCGCATACACTAGCGCTAACCTACACACGAGGGACAATTTACAATTTACAGAAGCCAATTAACTTGCGCATCATTGGAATGTGGGAGGAAATCAGAGCACCGGGAGAATGTATGTGGTCACAGCAAGAATGTACAAACTCCGTACAGGCAGCACCTATAGTCAGGATTGAACCTGGGTCTCTGGTGCTGCAAGGCAGCAACTCTACCGGTATGCCCTGAGTTCATGCTTGTGTGTGTTAATGCACCCTGACACTATAGTAGGGTATCAACCTTGCAGTAAAAGGCTGACATTACTGAAAAACTAAATTCTTTAATGCAATCCAAGCCAGATGTTTATGGAATACTAATGTGTGGCTCAATGGCACAGTTGGTAGAGCTGCTGATTCACAACACCAGAGACCCGGGCTTGATCCTGACCTTGGATGCTATCTGTGTGGAGTTTGCACGTTTTCATGTGACATCCAGATCCAAAATACGAGCGAGTTTATGTTAATTGGCCTCTGTAAAATTGGACCTTGTGTCTAGTGGATGTATAATGGAGTGGATGAGAAAATGTGCTACTATAGAAGTAGTATGATTGCGTGATCGGGGCCGGCATCGACTTGGTGGGCTGAAGGGCATGTTTCCATGCTGTATGTTTAAACTAATTGAAATTAAGAGGACAGCAGTGTTTCAAGAAGGCAGCTCATTGTACCTTCTCAAGACCTTCATCCGAAGTAGGGTCCCGAACCTGAAACAACACCTATCCATGTTCGCCAGAGATGTTGCCTGACCTGCTGAGTTGTTCCAGCACTTTGGGACATAGAATATGTTAAAAATACATTTACAAAGCCTTTCAAAATCTTTCAGCTATATGGTCTATATTTTACAAACACTTTTATATTTTCTGTTCAGCCACCTTCACTTTGATCAACCATCTGTCTGAATTATTTATCTTTGGGTGTATTTAATCTTGACCATGCATCCTCTTGTTCCATTTCCAATTTACTAAATAGCATACAATTTTAAAGAACTTTTCTTGTTCCACTTTTACTTTTGGGTGAGAGAAGATCGGAATGAATCAGTTTCTTTGTAGCTCTGCCCTGGGAATAGTGGTGCTCACTTCTACCATCTCCTGAATGTTCTCAGTGTCATGACTGCTTCTGATGTAGAAGAACTAGCCCAAGGTTTGGACAGGGGCTATCTGTAAATCTCTGAAATAAGGCTTGAGCCTACGACCACAACCTAGTGAATCAATGATGCTCCCTAACACTTGAGCAAGTGGTTCAGTGGGGGAATGTCCACGTTCAGGAACAAATAGTTTCCACAATGCAGTTTTAAACTTGGCTTATTTGATTGAATATCACATCATGATATGCACTTGACATTGGACACTTTAATTATTGATCCATTGATCTAATTAACCCACTGAGCAATATATGCTCCTTCCTCTTAATTCCATGGATGATTTATCATTATCCTCATTTTCATCCCAAGATCGCCACCTGCTCTTCACCATGTTAGGGAATAATTTTGTCTCTGAATTAGGCTATTCTCCGACTGAAATTGAGGCAGGTACAATAACAACATTGCAAAGGCTCTTGGACAGGTGCATGGATAGGAACGGTTTACAGGGATATGGAACAAATGTGGCCAAATAGAACTAACGTAGATGATGCATTTTGGACGGCATGCATGTATGGAGCTGAAAGACCCTTTTCCATGTTGTACGACTCTAACCACTTGCTCAAGTGTTAGAGAGCATAACATTTATTCACAAGGTTATGGTTGTAGACTCAACAAGGTTATGGTGCAAGGACCACACTGCGGTAGGTTGGGAGATCAGGATCATGAAAGACGCCCTTTGGTCTGCCCGAGCGTTGTTCACCACCCAGCAGAGCGAGATGTCCGTCGGGGAATGTTGCCGACTGGCCCATTGCAGACTGCAGGAGTACGTGCTGAGGGACGCACTGAAGCTCGGTGCAGCCAATGCTAAGGCTCGGTGGGGGAGGGCCACAGTCTAAGGTCCTTCCACTGCTGGACA
Organism: Raja brachyura; assembly: GCA_963514005.1. The sequence continues at coordinate 32,767,869 of OY740797.1, read as the reverse complement.
TGGGGGGGCACGATTTGGTGGAGACGCCCCTCAAACTAAGGGAAGGTATCCCATGCCGGGGGGGCCACATGAGTGGCAGGGGTGGGGGATCGATTTGCGAAATTTGAGAAATGTGTATAGACTGTATGGAACAATTTGTATAGCCTCCGAAAATGTCGGATGGATTTTTCGCACAGTTGATGTATTGTATATATTTATTACTTGAATAAAGTCTATTTTGAAATATAAAAATTGGGAGATCAGGAATACATCCTTAGTTTATGAGAGCTCTGTTCAATAGTCTGTTAACAGCGGAAAATAAGCTGTTCTTGAATGTGCTTTCAAACTTTTATCTCTTCTACAATAGCAGGGGATTTTTCTCAAGTGTTCACACTAACAGTTATCCCTAAATCAAAGCATCCTAAAATCTAGACGCAAAATCCTGGGGTGACTCAGCGCGTCAGGCATCCACTATTGTGGAAAAGTTATAGGTGACGTTTCAGGTCAGGGCCTGTCTTCAGACTGAAGAAGTCATACTAAAATATGTTATTTGATTATCAGCACATTGCTGTTTGTGGGAGTTTGTACAATGAACGTCGTCGTTTACTACTTTAGTGACCACACTTTATTGTAAAAGTTCTTAATAACTGACTTGATTCCGAGAATACTATAATTCCATCATGGTATGGAAAGTTTTCAGGAGACATCTTTCCCAGTTCGTTTCAGGTGCGATATAAACACGTATTTTTCTCATCCCCTCTCGATGTGGTCAGCTAGTGGACAACTGTCCCTTTCACTGTCACACAACACGCCCGGAAGCCATTGAACACCCAAACCTGTGCCTCTAGTGCTCAGTTACCAAGAAAATAAATTTTAAATGATACACAGGCATATTTTCAAAATTGTGCAGATCAGGCATGTTAGTTAACTGCTTCACCGTTATTTGTAAGAAATATCCTTTTCATGCAAGCCTTTAACAAAGTACAAGTATTCTGACTTTAATATTAATGTTCAGTGTGGAATGTTAATAATTGATAGCTGCTTTCATAAAAACGGCTTTGACCCTTAAAATCTACCGGTATTTTAATGATTAAAAACCAAAGTACTAAATATTACATTATAGGAATTTATAACAATCATCTTCTAGAAATTTGCTCAGTGATTTTTTTTTCTGTATCTTAGATCTGTGTGGATATCTGGTGCAGAGTTTGCTGACTAAAATAATATATAGCAAGGGTAGATCAGAACAAGTGTTCTGTTGAGAGATAAGCCTCTATTCATTTCTCCATTGTTAAGTCATTTGTACTATGGGATGAGTGGAGTTTGCCTGCTTGATGCAGTAAACTATACAAAATCTATTAGATTACAGTCACAGTGCAGGATTTAGAAATGAGATTTTGCAGGCTTTGTAATTTTGTAAATGTGTCTTTATTCCTTTAGCCACTGATGTGATAAAATTGAAAAATAACTATTGAAAACACAATGGCATGCTGAGTTCCTTCCCTATACTCAGGGAAGGACTGCAAAGTAAATCAGTCAGTAATAGATGGAGGCTTGAATCCCATGCTGTGGTAAGATGTATAAAATATGTTGCATATTGAAATTAATGTAATCAGTAATGGGCTATTTTCATTTACTTTAGAAACTTTGCTGTGGCCAACAGTTACTAAATAAAATTTTGGTTACATGACATCCCATATTGTATTTGACAAAGGGGACAGGTGCATTAGAATAAAATTCTGTGGTGATCCTTCACTTTGTCAGCCATGAATATTTTATTGCCTAATGAATCATCTTTTTTAAAATGAAGGTTCTTGTTGTAGTGTCACTGATGTTTAAAACAAAAAAAATCTGCTCTCTTTGAAATCAGAACTCTGGAACCTGCTGACTCATACAAAATTAGTTAAAAGGTGGTAACACTGGATTGATGTGCCATCGGGTATGCTTTACTGGTGTGAGTCACTGGAATTTAATCAATACCAATATGATTATACCCATGCGGCAATTATAAATTATTTAAAGCAGTATCCATAGGTTACTGACTTGTTGCCTTTAAATTAAATTCTATGTCAATAATTGATGCAAAGAATTAATCTGGGAACACCTTCCGATGCTGGAACTTTTTGTTTGTGGCATGGTGTATTGAATTACTGTCTGTCACAAGTCACTGCCTTCATCTCCCTGTCTCTTCTCCACACACTTTAGTTTTTGGCAAAATAGTCTCGATGCCTTCACAAAAAGAACGGATGCATTGTTATTGTGGAGATGTCAGAACCAGCAAAAAGGAATCTTGTGTCCGGGGGTTTCCTTGCAGACTGTCTCCTTTCACCAGATGCCTGATAAATCATGATCAGTAGATTGGTACACATTCTGCAAAATAAATTGGGATTGCTCCCTTCATCTTCAGGAAGATGTGTTATGTTTTTGGATTTCACATGGGATATATGGATGGATACGGGATTTTTGGTCCAATCACTATATGCCACCGTCAATGGTCTTAATGAGCTGTTTCTCATCTTTCCTCATCTAGATGTATCAAAGTAATCTCTTTCCAACTTCCTCATGTAAGGGTGACAGAGTGGCTTAGCTGGTAGAGCTGCTGCCTCGCTGTGCTAGAAGTCCATGTTCGATTGTGACTATCGGTGGGCTTTCATGTTCTCCCTGTGGCTGCGTGGGCTCTCTCAGGATGCTCTGGTTTTTTTCCATGATCCAAAGGCATGTGTTTGTTTGTTAATTGGCCTCTGTAGGGAGTGGATGTGTAAGTGTGACAATATAGACAGTGGGCCGAAGGGACTGTTTCCATGCTGTATCTTTCAATCAATCAGCAAACCTTGCCCAATCATTCATTAAAGGTATTCTTTCCTTGTGTTCCACATTCTCACCACTATTTGATTGAAGAAGTTTTGTGTTCTATACTCCCTACTGGGTTTCTTAGTGACTATCTTACATCGATGATAGTGGAGGTGATATCTTCACTGGGTACGACACAGTGGTGCAGTGGGAGAGTTGCTCCCTTAGAGTACCAGAGACCCGGGTTTGATCCTGACTACGGATGCTGTCTGGATAGAGTTTGTATGTTCTCCTTGTGTCCGCGTGGGTAAGGCAGCATCTCTACCGCTATGCCACTGTGCTGCCCCTTGTACAACGGACTATAAGCAAATTGACTCCAAAATTTTACACATGGCAGTAACCTCTGGTTATCGAACTCTTTTTTGTTGGATGCCCTGTTGTTGAATGGCTCTCGGTGATGGCACATCTGCTGGTGGAATGTAGAAACAAAGAACTGTAGATACTGGTTCACAAAAAGATATACAAAGTTTTGGAGTAAATCAGTGGGTCAGGCAGCAAGTCTGGAGAACATGGATAGGCAACATTTTGGATCGTGACCCTTCAACCCTCCACTAAGAGTGCAATGGTCCTGACCTGAAACATCACCTATCTGTGTTCTCCAGAGATGTTGTTTGACCTGCTGATTTATTCCGGCACTGTGTGTCAGATTTTGAAAATTTAAAGGTCAGTTTGTTCTTTTGGTTCTTCATCTTCATTCTATCTTCTTTCTTGCTTGCTTTCTTCGTTCTTTATACACACTTTTTTTCCTTCTCGTTGCCTTCTCTCTACCTCTCAAATTTTTTTCTCTTTTCCTTTATTTTCACAAATGTGAACTATAAGCCATTGGAGAAATATAGGGAGGAAGAATATCATAGCCTCACAGGGATTAGTTTTTAATTTAATAAGCTTCTGTTTTAAATCGTGAACGGCATGTTTGCAACCCAAATTACAGCTGATGGGAATTGCTCCCCTCTGGTGTAATTCAATCGCTTCTTTAAATACTCTGTAAATCAGTTGATATATTTTCAAAACCCTCCATTAAAATATATGAGATGATGCTTATTTTAATGAAAACTACAAAAACTTCAAACCTTTCTGACATCAATTCAGTGGTACGGTAGCTTAATGATGAAGATATTAGATTCATATTTGAAGAGCTAGAATGCTCAATGGGTCAATGATGCTTTTATTGTCCCATGTGTGAAGCGTAAACACACAGTGAAATTACTTTCTCACAATCAGTCCACTGGAATATTTCCATACCTAAGCACATCCTCAATGAGCGAAGTGTACATAAATACAGGTTTAACACACAATTTTCCGGCAATTGATGGTCCTCCCTCCCCAAAAGCCGGGAAAATAAATTACGTGAACGACCTTACATAGTGTTGTGGGGGGGGGGGGGGGGGGGGGTGGGGGCTGGAGGCTGGAGGGGGATAGGCGAGGAGGTACGTAACCCGAAGAAAGCGTGGTTTTCACGTGGGTTTTCTCCGGGTGTTCCGATTTCCTCCTACATCCCAAAGACACGCACGTTTGTAGGTCCAATTGTAGGCCTCTGTAAATTGTCCCTAGTGTGTAGGGAGTAGATGAGAAAATGTTCTGACATAGTACTAGTGCGAACGGGTGGTCGGTGTGGATTCGGCGGGCCGAAGGACCGGTTTTCATGCTGATTCTCTAAACACTTATGTATGATTGTGTCTATGTATAGTAATTATTTACAGAACTGTAAACAAAAATGTCATTTCACTATGCCTAGGTACGTGAAAAAGTACCATTAACAGTAGCAGCCTGTGAACATTTGTGCTCCAGTTTGATGCATCCAGTTCTTGTCTGTTTTGCACTGCTCATAAGTGAATAACATTCTGCAGCAAATAGGATATTCACTTAAAAGGATCCCATTGAAGTTGAAGTAAAATATGATACTATAAAAGAAAAACAATTTCCTTAAGATCAGTCAGTGTAGGACGTAATATTGCCCCATAATTTTGGAGTCTAGCTTCTCAAACTTACTGTAAAATCAATTGCTATTACTGGCAATTACTCATTTTACTGTCTTTGTGCAGTTGTGCTTGGGATGTTTTCACTTGGTTGCCAGCAGAAACATTGTATATCATGAAAATGCCATAAAAAAGACCTTTAAATGATGAGACATTGTAAACTTGCTGTTTTCAAATAGATTGAGCCATCCTGAATAAAGATCTTGAGCAGATAAACTGCTGTGTGACACTAAAGGTTTGAAACAAGTATGAGTGGATGTGTGCCTGGGCTCAGCGGGGAATTGAGTATATGTAGGATGAGATCACAGGTCACATCCCTTCCATCAGCCACCCTATCCTCCCAGAGGCACAGCACAAGTGGAGACCATTGCTAATGGACAGTTCCTATCTGCTTGGGCCACTATGTTGTTTCCTCCGAACTTTCAATGGCACAGTAGCACAGTGGTAGAGTTGTTGCCGTAAAGCGCCAGAGACCCGGGTTCAATACTGACCTCGGGTGCTGTCTGTGCGGAGTTTGTACGTTCCCTCTGTGACCACCTGAGTTTTCTCTGGGTGCTTCCCGTTTCCCCCCACATCTCAAAGATTTGCGGGCTTGGAGATTAATTGCCCTTAGTGTGTCGGATACGAAAGTGGAATAAAATGAAACTGGTGTATGGGTGATCGCTGGTCGGCGTGAACTCAGTAGGCCGAAGGGATCGTTTCATTGCTGTATCTCAGAACTAAATTAAACTAAACTTTTTTTAAATTTGAGAAAAGTTATTGCTCAGACTCCAGCTCTTTTAGCACTGACAGTTCTGGTCTTTATTACAAAAAGAGGCATGGGAAAGGTGCAAAGAAGATGATTTATAGCGAGTAATGCCAGAACTGAGAAGCTGCTGCTCTCAGAACAGTTTGAGCAGATGGCAGCTCTTTAGAAATAGTCATAGTCATACAGAATGGGAACAGACGTTATGGCCCAACCCGCTCACACCAATCAAGATGCCTCATCTAAGCTGGTCCCATATCCCTCTAAACTTTTCCTATCCATGTATTCGTCCAAGTGTCTTTTAAATATTTTTTCTAATACCTGCCTCCACGACCACCTTTAGCAGATCGTTCTAGGTACCCACTGCCCCGTGAGCAAAAAAGTTGCCCCTCAGTATCCTAAAAAACCTTGCCCTTCTCACCTAAATCCAATGTTCTCTGGTTCTTGATTCTCCTACCCTGGGTAAAAGACTCTGTGCTCTCCTTCTTTCTATGTCCTTCATGATTTTAAATGAGAAGGCAGGCTGCTAATCTGAAGGAAGTCATTAAGAGTTGATCAGGTGGCAATGGAGATGTTTCAAATTTAATCATTTGAGGGGATATACATTTAAATTATACACCTCAGGCAGAAATTCTTACCCCATGAGTAGTAAAAATGCAGACTTCCTATCATAATGAATAGAAGTAAATAGAACACACATATTAAAAGTCGATTCAATAGGGAGAAATGAACAAGTAGGTGTTTTGATTGAGTGGATTAGCACCAACACAGAATACGTTTTGAATTGGAATTATTTAAAAATAAATGTTAAGTACTAATATGTACAAATAGGACAATGATAATACCAATGGCGCCCATCCCTTTACTTTTGATAGTCTCGCAAGCCTACCAGTAGCAGGGCCTGAAACTTAAGACTGTGCTTGTGTACATCTTCTCCTGAAAATTCCATCAAATTCTGATCTAGAACGCATACTGCAGGATTGCATCAAGTTTAGTTTGGGAACAGCTCTGTCCGAGATTGCAAGAAATTGCAAAAAGTTGTGGATAACATTCACAATCACAATCACAATAATACTTTATTAGCCAAGTATGTTTTGCAACATATGAGGAATTTCATTTGCTTAGTCAGTCTTACAAATAAAAAGCAACAGAGCACACAAAACACATTTTAACATAAACATCCACCACAGAGACTCCACATTCCTCACTGTGATGGAAGGCGACAAAAAGTTCAATCTCTTCCCTTAGTTCTCCTGTGGCCGGGGGCCTCGAGCCCTCCGTTGATGGGACCATCTTCACTCCCATAGCTGCCGTTATTTGGGTCCTCCGAAATTTGGACGATCCAGTTCCTGAATCAGGGGGATGTCAGCTCCCCTGCGCCAGGCGATCGAACCCAATGTTGGGGCTAGTCGAGCCTCTGCGTTTGTCGGAGCTCTCGACTAGATTCCCCGAGACTGCGAGCTCTTGATGGTGAGTCCACAGGCCGCAGTTGAAGCGATCCCAGGCAAGGGACGGCTCTGATATTAAGTCCGCGCCCCACGGCGGGGCCCAAGGTCAGTCCGAGGAGGCCTCCAGCTTCATCGGTGACAGGCCGCAAACTGACCGGAGACGCAACCCAGAAACATTGCGTCTCCTTCAAGGTAAGAAACTGAAAAAAAGTTTCCCCCTCCCCCCACATAAAACAAACTGGAGAACATTTACGTAACTTATAAAAACGTGCTAAAAATAAAAGAAAAGACGAAAAAACAAACAAACTGTTGGCGGGGCTGCCTATCGTTCGGCGCCCCTGGTGGTCAATTGATGTAGCCCAGTCCATCATATAGACTGGCCTTCCCCTTCATTGACTCCATTTATGCCTCATGCTACCACAGGAAAGCAGCCAAAATAATCAAAGACCTTTCCCACTCCGGTCATTCCTTCTCCTTGCTCCTGTTTGGCAGGTGGTGTAGCAGTTTGAGAGTGCTCATCACCAGACTCAGGAACAGCTTCTTCTCCTCTGTTATCAGACTTGTGAACTGTCCTTCCACAACAAGGGTACAGTCCTGATTATCCTCTACCCCATTGTAGTCATTGGACATTTCCACTGGTACTTTTGCCCTACAATGCTGAGAACTGGATTCTACCGCCTGCCTCTTTCCCTTCGCTCTACCTATCGTACTTGAGTTTGGCTTGATAGGATTCATATATAGTATTATCTGATGATTGGATGGAAACAACGTTTTCACTGTACCTTGGAGCATGTGACAAAAATAAAGCTACACCTAATATAGTATACTATACTAGTGTTGGATGAAACGTGATGAAACGTGTTGGTCGGTGTGGGCAAGTTGGGCCGACGGATCTATTTCCACGCTGTATGACTATGACTACACGGCGGCTGGATATCTTCCAATTCCTCACACGAGTGACTGCTTTTATACTTGAGTCCAGGTGTGCAATCTGGGCAACCTTTCCATATTGGATGCGAACCAAAGCCAAAACAAACCACTCCCTTACTGCTCAACTACATCCATGCTCATACACGTTCCAACACCTGTGGCTTAATTTTTTACTTATTCACTCACTTGATGTGGATTTTGCTGACATGGCCATCATTTCTTACCTATATTTCCCCTATATTGAATAGCTAATCTTAATCACAACAAAATCCAGCAGATTGGATATCAGTTTGGTTTAGTTTGAAGTCACAGCATGGAAACAGGCTCTTTGTCCCACCATGTCCACACCGACCATGAATCACTCATTCACACTCGTTTACATTACCCCACTTTCTCATCCATCCCATACACACACGGGGCAAATTGCAGGGGTGGCACACAGGGTACTGCCATACAACACCAGTGACCCAGGTTTAACCCTGACAATGGGTGCTATCTGTAGAGAGGTTGAATGTTTTCCCTTTGACCGCATAGGTTTTCTCTGGGTGCTCCAATTTCCTCCCACATTCGAAAGATGTGCAAGTTTGTAGGTTAATTGGCTTCTGTGCTTCTGGAAATTGTCCCAAGTGTGTAGGGTAGAACTAGTGTATGGGTGATTGTTGGTCGGCAAGGACTGGGTATATTTCCACGCTAAATCCCAAAATCCAAAACAAAACTACAAAAGGCCAGTTAACCTACAAACCCACCAGTCTTTGGGATGTGAGAGGAAACATAAAACTAGTATGAATGGGCGATCGATGGTGGGTCTGCACACTGTAGGCCGAAGGGTCTGCTTCTGTGCTGTATCTTTCAAATATCTCTAATATTGGTTTGTTATTTGACGTGTGAGCTATCATTGTACAGGTGATGAATTGTGCATTGAACATGCCTATAATTTCAGAATAGGTGTTAATTATTTAATAAAGATTACAACCACCACCAGGTCATGCATATATTACATTATATCACATGCACATGTGACTAATATATATAAACATTTCACACAGAGATGTTATGGGGTTTAGGAAAAAGCTAGTCAATGGAAATAGGCCACAGATCATTCATAATTTGATTGAACGATAGAGCAGATCTTTGAGGCTGAATGATCATGCTGTATATGCCCTTTCATTAGAGCAGTAGTTTCCTTATATACCAACTTTAACATAGCAAAAATATCTCAAAATAATCTACAGTAGTATTATAAAGTAAAAACCTGCAGTGACTCAACGGGTCAGGTACCATCTCTGGAGAACATGGATAGATGACGTTTCGGGTCGGGACCCTTATTCAGACTGGATGCTGCCTGACCCGCTGAGTTACTTCAGCACTTTGTGGGTTTTTTTGTAAAGCAGCATCTGCAATTCCCTGTTTCTACATTATAAGAATGTAGGGCAGTCACGGTGATGCAGCGATATAGTTGCTGCCTTACAGCGAATGCAGCGCTAGAGACCCGGGTTCAATCCCGACTACAGGTGCTGTCTGTAAGGAGTTTGTATGTTCTCTCCGTGACCTGCGTGGGTTATCTCCGAGATCTTCAGTTTCCTCCCACGTTCCAAAGACGTACAGATTTGTAGATTAATTGGCTTGATAAATGTAAAAAGTGTTCCTAGTGGGTGTAGGATAGTGTTAATGTGCAGGGATCGCTGGTCGGCGTGGACCCAGTGGGTCAAAGGGCCTGTTCCCGCTAAAACTAAAACTAAAAACTAAATGGATCCTGTTAAAGAGGAAATAGAGGTAAAGAGGTAAGGAAGTACCTTGGCACCTGCAAAATTGTGGAGTGATTAAAATCATCAGAGATGAACAACGGACAAAATGAGAGGCACAAGGAATTGCAGATGCTAGAATCTTGAGCAAAACACTAAGTGCTGGAGTAACGCAGTGGGTCAAGTAATATTGATGGAGGAAATAAATAAGCGTGTCAGGTCAGGACCCTTCAGACGTGGGTCTCTGGCGCAGTAAGACAGGAACTCTACCATTGTGTCACCTCCGTTTTCTTAACTTTGTCTCCAGTCTCTCTATATAACTGAAGTCCTTCATTCCTGGTACTAACAATTAATCTCCTCCATGCTCTGCAAAGATACCCTCCCTCTCGGAGAGTGGGGCCTGGTCAGGACAAGTTAGAGCTTAATTTCCTTGGTTTGATCTGTCTGTAAGTCAGTGTTTGGATGCTCTGCTTTGGACACTTCACCTATTATTAGTTGCACACAAAGTTAAAGTGCAGAAAGCTATTTTATGAAAATGTAAACCTGATTTAAAAGCATGAGCGTAGCCTGTTTTATTTAGCTTTGATTTCCAACTTGAATAAAAACAATGTATAAGCGTTGACAAAACTAAACATAAATATTCACACGTAATATTTTTGCCATAGGTTCTCCTCTCACTATTTGATTGAAGATGTACTTTGTTTCAAAAGAATGATTTATAAGCTATGATTTGCATTTCGAGTGCGCGTTCTTTCAGTTTGTCACGCATTTATTCTCCAGGTGTCGTAGTAACTTCTTGCAATGCTTTCTCTTTTGCACGTGGTTGTAAAGCAGCATGTTCTGGGACTTCCCATAACAATGTAATGAATGCTTAAATAAAATGTGAAGGCAGCAAACTATGAGCATTCATACTAATTTCACTCATTTAGAGTGCATCCCTTCGGTCGCCATACAGCGGTAGTATAAGTGCAAACAGTGCAATTAACAACGGCAAAACATCATCGTGTCTTTTAATAGATATCTTAGTTCCGATGCAGGTGCAATAGCTTACAATATCCTTGCTCTTTAGCAGAATATACTGAAACAGAGGTTAGGGGTATCAAGTGAGGAATATAGAAAGGTGTAGGATTACACTTAAAAGGGAAATCAAGAGAGCAAATGGGGGACACATGAAGATAAAAGAGAAGACAAAGAGATTCTTCTGCCATTAATACACAAGGTAGGGGCAGAGGATACAAGATAGCACTGGAAACGTGGCGACTCTTGAATGCTGCCTCAGTGTAAACTATCTTACACTCTGGTACTTAAGTATGATTGTGTCTAATGTGTGGTAAGATTTACTGAACTGTATGCAAACAAAGAATTTCACTGTACCTTGGTACATGTGACAATAAAGTACCATTGAACCATTAAAAAATAATGTAGCAATACTATGAATCATGTGTACTGAACAAACCTGTGTGAATAGATTTTCTTTGTTGGAATTTGTATTTGTACTACACTTTTATTTCTGAGTGTAGAAACAAGGAACTGCAAATGCTGGTTTACCAAGGAAAGACACAAAATGCTGCTCTAACTGAGCAGGTCAAGCAGCATCCCTGGAGAACATGGATAGATGACATTTCAGTTAAGCCACTTCTTCAGGGATGCTGCCTGACATCTTGAGTTACTCCAACATTTGTATCTTTCTTTGTTACTGAGTCTTCATAATGAGTCTTCTGCTGCGGGGGCCTACTGAGTGCAGCGGTCTTTGGAGGTTCTAGCCGCGGGCGCGGTGCGGACTTACCATCGCGGAGCCTGGGATCCCTTGCTGGGGATCACCAGAAGAAGTGCTCCGACCGCTGGCCCGTGGTCTTTAACATCGTGAAGCCGCGGTCTCCTGTAAGAAGCGGCCGATTCGAGAACTCCAAGCCGTGAAGTGTGTTCTGATCCATCCCGACGTCGGAGTTTTGATCATCCCGACGAGAGGGCTTGCACATCGGGCCGTCCGTAGCGGTGACTGCGGAGGGTTCAAGGCCCCAATCATGGGTGAACAAAAGGAGGAAGATTGACTGAATTTTATACACTTCAAGCCATTCCGAGCTGGTTTAAAATAAGCAATGTGGGATCAGACTGTGAACAAGGCTTCCTGAGATCTGGTTCTGACAATGCAAGAGAAGGAAAATGAGAGATTGCTTTTGTGTGTTAATAACAGCAAAAAAAAATAGATCTGCCATTTTCCCGTCACAATAATGTATTGTGTATAATTCATGCTGTATAAAAGCTGACACTGATGTGCTTATCTATGCTGGAAGCTGAATGTTGTTTATACAGGAGTCTTGCACCATTTACATGGTTACTAGACCTCAGTGAAATGATGGGCAGACAAATACCAGTCCCAATGTAGTAGGTTGTGATGTACTCAAACATTGAATCCTCTTCGAAGCCAGGACACTATTTATTTCCAATTACAGCATACAAATCTCCAGATACTAACATCTAGAGGTACCAATTTAATGCCGGCAGACCCTGTGCCCAATTCCTGGTCATTTGCTGTTTAATTACTATTTAAATCATTCAACAATGCTCCTTCCTGTCTCAACTACCTCCTGACCCTTACCCTTCTACAGAATTGTCGACCTTCCCCAATTCCCACGACCAATACCCCCAAAAATCGATTAGGAAATTTTAAAGGTTCGAAGGAAATGCAGATGCTGGTTTACACCGAAGATAGAGACAAAATGCTGGAGTAACTCAGTGGGTCAGGCGCATCTCTGCAGAAAAGGAATAGGTGATGTTTCGGGTCGAGACCCTTGCCAGGCTGTGTCCTGCCCCCACCTCTCTTCCAACGTTCTCCCCACAGTACAATCAGTCTGAAGAAGGGTCCCGACCCAGAATTTTGCCCACCCATGTCCTCCAGAGATGCTCTCTGACCTGAGTTACTCCAGCACTCTTTGCGTCTTATTTTGTAAACCAGCATCTACAGCTCCTTGCATCAGCATTTTTTTTATCACTAGTTATATTCTGGTTTTTTTTATCCTCCACTGTGAAATGGTAAATATAGATTGAAATCACTGTAGGATACATACACCTTTTTTACTTAGAGATTTGCACTGAGAGATTAGTTCCGCAGCAGGGGATAAATATCTTCAAATCTCCAGGGCTTTAGCTGGCTTGGTTGCTTACAGTATCACAGGCAGAAATATGACTGGAGTCAAGAACAACCCGTCTTTCTTTAATGTCAGACCCTTAGTGGGATTTTGTGAGATTCGCAGAACGGGACACATTGAAAGAGTCAGTCCATTGCCTGGTAGCCCACAGGATGAAAGCAAGTTACTGATGCACCTGGCAGGTATCCCAGTCCAGCAATGTGGTGAGAAAAACAGGTTTTGAACCACGAGTCGTGGGGGTGTCCTGGAACAACGTGGCCCAACTGCATTGCTCCAAAAGTTGCATTGCACAGAGAATTTGACTATTGGCGAATGATGCGGAAAAAAATGGATTTGTAGGGATGGGGGGGGAGAAAACCCATGTCACAGGGAGAATGTCACAGGGAGAATGTACAAACTCCGTACAGACATCACCCTCATTCAGCATCAAACTCGGGTTACTGGCACCATAAAGCAGCAACTCGACATTGCGCCACTTTGGGTGAAATAAAAAGTCGTATTTTCGTACTCTCTAAATGTTTACATTCAAACCGACACCTTCTGGTTATAGAGTCTGCTAACTGGTGGTTCCTCACAATCTCCCCTATCTAAGCCCTGAGCTATTCATGGCATTTCATTGCGTACACTATTACGTACAGAATATATTAATCTCATACTTTTTCATCTTGCATGAGGGTGTGTGCCATTCATCTTTCTTTGGATGACTGAGAGACGCGGTGCATCTTCCTTAATGGGTGAAACCATAAAACTGGCTGTGTGGATCTTCAAGGTACTCCCAAGAAGAAAGGTCACATTTTCTGATTCATTACTTGCTCGTGTAACTCAACCGTCCTCAGTGCGAGGTAAAAAAAAAGAATGCATTTATTGCAGTACCACAGTAACCTAATTAAACTGACCTGTTAGGTTTGAAGTGTCTGAAGGTCACTTGCATCCTGTGTCATAACTTAAGTAGACAGATAGTGACAAAAGATGACTAAATTCATGCAAGAACTTGTCTTAATGTTCTCAGAAACTAGTGTTCTATTAATCTGATCAACCAAAGATTTCCATCGTGTTTAACTGATGAGTCTTATTTTTACTTTCTTTAATGTCACATTGCCACAATGTCACACACGTTTTCAATCCCACGCTACTCTCGTAGGTCCTTATCAACATCTCTGTCATAACATTATATTCACCTTTCTCCCACATCGAAAATGCATGTCGAGAATGTTATTTTGAAACAATTTGTAAGATATTGTGTTTATCGTTTTTTAAAAATGTCCCAGTAAAAAAATTGGACTTAACAAACTAAAATTAATTTCCAATCACGATGTCCGGGTATTGAGGTGCCTGCCACTAGATTATCGTATTGTTGCTAAATTTGATTATATTGTACCTTTAACCAGAACCTGGTTTCTAATGAAGGAAGTTTCCATTTGTGATCTGTGGTTTTTTTTTTCTGCTGCGCTTGAATCTATTAATAGACGGTTATGTGTCAACATCCCATAAATAATGATGGGAGTGTTGAAATCTAATAGTTTCTGGGTAGAAACTTTTCCACGTAAGCACCTCCTATCTATCTTCAATAGCTTTTCAGCAAGAAGCTGGGCTCCAGACTTCCATTACCACAATAATTAGGAAAAAAAAGTTACTGAATTACCACTTTTTAAAAATGCAATGACATTTCTTTGTTCATTCTTAGCAATACTGCAAAGACGATGGCGTAATATTTAGAGTTACTGTATTTGATAAATTTAAAAAGCAAATGCATCCACAGTTTCACGAATAAGTGAAAAGGCGATATAATCCCGCTATATTTATGATAATGGATAACCACAAAGAAAAATGTTCTTGTAAGTGACAATGTTCTTCTGACTCAGTGGGCAGCACTCCCAGCTCCGAATCAAAAAGCCATAGGTTAATTTCTTACTCTAGAGACTTAAGCAGGAGATCCAAGTTGACACTTTAGGGCTGCACTGTTGGAGATGCTATTCTTTATGAAATGTTACTCTGAAATCTTGCCCACTAAGACAGACCTAAAGATGTTCCATTGTGTCTTCTTTATAGAGGACCAGGAGACATGGATTCAACCAGCATCAGTGTTGAACCAAACTACAGGCCATCTACCCATTTTCTGTGGGACACAAGCAACTTCAGATGCTGTTTTTTAAAAAAAGGCACAGTTATACCATGCTATACTCCAGTAATACAGACACAACCCAATTATTTAAAATAGACCATCAAATGGGGCTCAATTTTGGCTAAATTAATGTATGCAATACTTTCACTTTCCTGCAACATAAAAGGAAGTAATTTGCTTCATCAAATCCACACCAGAATAATCTCATCAATTCCAGTCTCCTGCTTTTCACTGTACCTATATGTACCACCGCATAGAGTTGTAACGTATAATCTCTCATTTGCCCATCCACTCTACCCTGTTTTGCCTTTCACCCACCTACATAAGTGATTATTCAGAATAACCAATTAACCTACCAAGCAGTAACATGTAGATTCAAGGCACTGCAGATGTTGTTTATTTTTAAAAAGTGCTGGAGTAACTCAGCGGGTCAGGCAGCATCTCTGAAGAACATGAATAGGCATTGTTTCAGGTGACTGACAAGAAGTCAGAAAGGGCTTGAGTCTGAAGAAGTCTCCCGACCTGAAATGTCGCCGATCTAAGTTCTCCAACCATTGCTCTCTGACCCGCTGAGTTACTCCAGCAATTTGTGTTTTTCGTTATCTGTGTGATCTTGCCACACTGTTCCTCATTTGCAACAGTGAGCACATCTTGATGGCACTCCATGGGCTGCACTTGAACTTGAGATATCATGATGTGAAAAGCACCGTGCAAAATGGAAGCCGTTTCCTTCTCATCCTCATGTGCTCAGAAGTTTCTGAGACTGCTTCTGGCTCTCGCTACTCCCGCGTGCCTGGTGGAACGGGGGTGGATGGTGAGAGTGGAGGCAGTGTCCAACTAGCGTGTGACACAGATAAATGAAACTGGTTCAATACTGCTGTGTTCTGCAGTCCCCTTTCCAGAAGCTGGCATTAATATAAATACTGTACATCGTATTAACACTTGTTCTCCTCTGTCAGGATATAAATTAAGTCTGCAGGTGTTCAGAAAAGCTTACCCTTGGTACTAATTAAGCCATGATAATTAGGTTTGTTAATTTTATCCCTGTAAGCTTGTATCCCAGAAACACAGATTGCCTGCGTGGAAGAGGTTTTAAAGAATGCTCAAAGATTACTCAATCGTTTATGCCACATGCAGAGCCTTAGTCAAAAAATCTGTAATGGGATCTACTAAAGGGAAATAATGAGCATCTTAAAATATAAGTCAGTAAGCAATGTATATGGGGAACTAAAAAAGAGGGTTCAAGTCCGATTGCAACAAGGCACAGTAACAATGTGGAGTGAGGTGACAAAGAGGAAAGGCTGATTAATTACTTCAAGGGTTGGGAGTTGGTGAGCCTCAGTCATAATGAAGCCTTTCTGTGTTGCCCATCACCACAGGAGGCTACAGTGTGAGTGAAGAATGGATTAAAGAGGGGGGAAAGTGTACAAAAGAGAGGGGTTATTGCATACTGCAGTGTCATTTAGCCCATTGTAGAGTTGTTCATCATTCCATCCCTGGTGGCCATTGGCAAGGTCTAGGCTCAAGCTGTAAAGGGAGCAGGAAACCTGACACAGGCCTCCAAATTTCTCCAGAGCTTGCTGAGGCTGCAACCCATATGCCACCATTAACCATCAAACTGGAGTCCATGGGGGCCGTGACGACAATAAGGCTCAGTGTTGCTCTCTTGACTGCAAATGCCCACACCTTCTGCTTGCAAATATATGTGCTGTTAACAGTGGGTGTTTTGTGGTAAATATAAACCGATCTTTACCGTTAAATGCAATGAATAAATTACATGTACAGTTATTATAGTTTTTATTCCAGGACTATTATTTAAGTTGCGTATATGAAGAAAAAAGTAAGCATCTTCACCTATAAAACCAGTGGACAGCATGTACGTAAAAATAAAGGTTCAATATTGATCAGCACTAATTTAATTCTAAGAATTTTTCTTAATTTGAACACGGATCTCTTGATGTAACATTAATACTTCATTAATTTTCTTGAAATCAATTTTCAAATAACTTGCTATAAAGAATATTTCATGTGCATATTATCACTTTTATTCTGCACTGGGGTGAAATAATCATTTCATAGCAGGAAAGCTCATTGATCACAGCCAAAGAACAAATCTTATTAATTGTAAAGCAGTAAATTGAAATAGCAGAAAAAAAATGTGGGTTTCTGACATTTCTGCAAATGTGCATCTACACGTCTGTTATGTGCTGACTCCATCTTTCTCTTTTGCCTTGTTTCCCTTGCTCTATTTTTGTTGTTAGATATCATATCCTCAATACTTCCCCCCCACCCCCCCCCCCCCACCCCCACACATGCAAGCATGCATTTTATTTTCTCTCCTGAAAGTATTAACTTATTGCTGAACCACACTAGCACAAACACATATAAGCTCTCCAAATGCCCATTGGTAGCCTCTCCAGCAGATTACCCAAGTCAGAGAGTAGCCCAATCTACCCTCAGGGTTGCAATCAGGAGAATAAGGAAAAGTCCTGCATAAGACATTTCTCCGCTTAGTACTTTGTTACCTGATCGCACTGAAGCCAGTTAGACCATTATAAGCATACTGGATGAATTCAGTTTCAGGGCTCTGCTGAGTAAGTTGAACTTGACATCTTCCTTGCACATGAGTTATCGTCCCACCAATTAAGTTGCTGAGTCCATGTCCCTTTGTTCTCTTTCTGTTTGTTTTCATTTTCTCTTTCTCTTTTGCTTTCACATTCTCCCTTTTGATTTTCTCTCTCCCTTGCTTTCCATTTTACCTTTTCCACTCTTTTCTTCACGTTCTGGTCCCTACAGCCCCCTCCCCCCCCCCCCCTCCCTCAAGAACACACACCCTTCTTTTCACCTTTTCCTCCCCTGTATCCTTGTCTCTGTTATGCTTTTCCTTGAATTCACACACTGCAAGTTATTGTTGTACAATGCCCACTACCTGTCATGCCCACGGAATTAACTGTATTTTCTATTTATTAGCTTAGTGTGGCGATACTGCATGGAAACAAGTCCTTCAGCCCATCGATCACCTGTTCACATGAGTTCTATGTTATCCCACTTTCTCATCCACCACCTACACACTCGGGGGCAATTTTGCAGAAGCCAAATAATCTACAAATCACACAACTTTGGGATGTGAGAGGAAGCACCCAGAGGAAACCCACACGGTCATGGCAAGAATGTGCAAACCCGCACACAGACAGCACCTGAAGTTGGAATCCAGGTTTATTGATCTAGGTTTATGGGATTTTCAAGTGGGCCAAAAGTGCATAAAGTTGATTTTGGCAACAGAACTCACACCAAAGTGTACAGCAACGTCCTGCCTAATTCTTTTGAAATAAGGCAGGGTTGCAGTATTGGACTGTACCTTGAATATCTGGCTATTATATTCAATCCCTAACTTCCAAAAATATTTCTTGGAAGTCTTGGGTATTTCACTGTTTTCCACCACGGTAGTGTCACCAGTTGTAAAGTGGTAACCAAGTTGTGTTCTTAGTGTGAAGGAGATGAAGAAAAGCTGAGATTCCTTAGGCTGGAAAGAAAATGATTCTATATTGTATGTAGCAATGGGTCCAAGGGTCTCCAACGAGGTACATTGTAGATCATCACTGCTCTCTAGTTGTTGTTACGATGGTTCATTTGCCTGATAACAGCAGGGTTAAATCTGTCTCTGAATCTGGAGGTATTTAAAGAATTATTTCTTTGTTTTTAAAGTTGGGAGGTCAGGACATGTGATGGACTGGGCAGTGTCTACTACACTTTGGATCGACTGGGCTTATATCCACGGGAATTTAGAAGGATGAGAGGGGATCTTGTAGAAACATATAAAATTAGTAAGGGATTGGACTGGCTAGATGCAGGAAAAATGTTCCTGATGTTGGGGGAGTCCAGAACCAGGGGTCACAGTTTAAGAATAAGAGGTTGGCCATTTAGGACTGAGATGTGGAAAACTTTTTTCACCCAGTGAGTTGTGAATCTGTGGAATTCTTTGCCACAGAAGGCAATGGAGGCCAATTCACTGGATGTATTCAAGAGAGAGTTGGATATAGCTCTTAGGGCTAATGGAAGCAAGGGATATGGGGAGAAAGCAGGAACGGAGTACTGATTCTGGATGATCAGCCATGATCATATTGAATGGCAGTTCTGGCTCGAAGGACCAAAGGGCCTACTCCTGCACCTTTTTTATATGTTTCTATGTTATCTTTCATTCTTGTGCAATTGAGTTGCCAAACCAGGCCGTGATGGAACCAATCAACGTGCTCTCTATCGTACATCTGCAGAAGTGCTGTGCTGTCACTTGTTGTAACCTAATAGGACACAGAACACCCTGAGATGGGTCAAATTAGTCTTATACAACATGCTAGAATCTAACCAAATGCTGTACTGCAGTACCACATTGGATTCTACAAATCAGACCCAATACTTTGGTGTTCCAACCTTTTACTGTGAATCATCACCCCTGATCACTCCCTCTTCTCCCCTCACCCATCAGGCAAGAGGTGAGGAAGTGTGAAAACACACACCTCCAGATGCAGGGACAGTTTCTTCACAGCTGTTATCGGGCTACGGAACAATCCTATCAACAACGAGAGGGCAGTCCTGAGCTACCATCTGCCTCATTGGAGACCCTCAGACTATCTTTAATCGGACTTTACTGGACTTATCTTGCACCAAACGTCATTCCCTTTATCATGTATCTGTAGACAGTTGACGGGCTCGATTGTAATCATATATAATCTTTCTACTGACTGGTTAGTACGCCACAAAAAGCTTTTCACTGTACCTCAGTACACGTGACAATAAACCAAACTAAATTAATCTTTCGGAAGCGCTGCCTCTATAAAGGCAGCCAGTAGCATCAAAAACACACACCACCCTGGTTACACTCTCATTTCACTCCTGCCATCAGAAAGAAGGTATAAACGTCTGAAAACCATGACCACCAGGTTCACAAATAGCTCCTTTACAATAACCGTCAGGCTGTTGAACACTGTTCAACTTTCAACTGAGATCTATAAACCGTCTTTGCTTGCACTGAGAATTTATTTAGCACTAGAAACATAGAAATTAGGTGCAGGAGTAGGCCATTCGGCCCTTCGAGCCTGCACCGCCATTTAATATGTTCATGGCTGATCATCCAACTCAGTGTCCCGTACCTGCCTTCTCTCCATACCCTCTGATCCCATTAGCCACAAGGGCCACATCTAACTCCCTCTTAAATATAGCCAATGAACTGGCCTCAACTACCCTCTGTGGCAGAGAGTTCCAGAGACCCACCACTCTCTGTGTGAAAACTAGTATTGGAACTATTAATTTATTGAATTTATATTTTATTTAGTACTGTCTATGTGTATCACTTTTGCAGTCCTGTTGTGCTGCCGAATGCAAGAGTTTCATTGTTCTGTTTGTCTTTATAATTAAACACTGGACTCTTATGGCTGATGCTCCTCAGCTTGTAATTTCATTTCTGGATTTGTTGCTCTTATTTTCCTCTTGTTAGCTAGACTTTCTTCAGGTGGTCTTTGAAGCTTAAGATGTGGTCTGTCATTCTAAGATTGGCCAGAGTACGGCCACAGACATTTACCACAGAAAGTTACCAAGATTACATTTCACGGCTGATGTTATGAAGGGGGTTTTGCCTGAGGTTCCATTTCATGAAATATTTCTTCACTGTGTTTAGGTCTAGACTCTGGGGAGATTTGGTATCAGTGAAAGTGGCTTCTTGTGCCTCTGCAAATGTATACAACTCTGTTGATGTGTATCCACTACAAAGTGGTATCACAAGTACCAGTCTGGATAGCAATATACTATGGGGAAACATTGCAATATGATGATAATTTAACAGTTTCCTTTTATTTATTAAAAATGAACCAAATCTTCTGTGCACTAGGGGGCAAAGGGAAGTTAGAGGTTTCTATAGCTCTATTGTCTGCACTTTAATTTTGCGGTGAGTAACTTCCAAGTAATGTCCAACCCTAGCCCTAACCATAGCACGCAAAAAAAAAGGTTTTTCATTGTACCTTGGTACAAGTGGCAATAAAGTCAACTAAACGTAACTACAGGAAACCCTGCAAATTTGGTTTAAAAAAAAGGCATCTCTCCACATGCCAGGACCTCAGCAATAATGGAGGTGCCTGTTTCATTTGGGTACAATTCTGACTCTCTGTGATTCCCTGTAACTTCAGTGCGGCAATTTTTTAACAATGTGGAGTGGTGAATTTGGGTGTACAACTTTGTGGAGTGATGTGTTTTGGGGATATACGAAAGTATATTGTGCAGGAAAAATAGAAACTGTACATAGACACAAAAGGCTGGAGTAACTCAGCGGGTCAGGCAGCACCTCTGGGGAAAAGGAATAGGTGACAATTTGGGTCAAGACCCTTCAGACTGTCTGGAGACTGGTCTCAACCCAAAACGTCACCTATTCCTTTTCTCCAGAGATGCTGCCTGACCTGCTGAGTTACTCCAGCATTTTGTGTCTATCTTCTATATAAACTGGCATCTGCAGTTCCTTCCTGTACAGAAACAGTTCATACTTTGTAAAACAAAAAGTGAGCTTTCCTGAAAATCCTTGCTGAGACCTCTGCCTAATTTAGTTTACAGCAAAATGTTAAACCGGCTGTGCGATTATGAACCTTTTTTGGGGGAGAAGAAGAAATCTTTTGATGTCTATTTTTCCGTTGCTGCTGCAGTTTCCAATCTGTCGGGGTTAGCATAAGGGTGAAAGCTGTATATAGTCTGCGGTGAGATTGCTGCTCTCCCCTGTTATTATGAACGTTATGATTACAAGAGAGGAGCTAAGCTTCTAATGAGCCACAAAATCTATGTGCCTACAAAGCAGCTCACGGTCTATATGTGGACCTCTGCCAGACTGATAACCTCTGCCCAATCCTGATAAAACCGTGCAAGAACATGAACAAAAATGAAAGAAACACGCTCTTATCCTTTGCAATAGGGAAGTAACGGAGGAACAAACACAGTTCTGTGCTCAGGAAGTTTTAATCACATTAACTTAATTATAACTGATAGCCATTTTTATCTTGGCAGATAAGAAATTGCAGAGTTTTAAAGTTTCTTGATTACTTTTAAAAGGAACAAGTGTTTTTCTTTACGAAGAAAAGACCATTGTTTGAAACGCTTAGAAACAGAAGGCATGTGTTGCATGTTAATTAAGCAGGATTTAGAAATAATTGCCTCTATCCTGCAAGAGCATAGAAAGCAACTTGCATTTTTATGGCTTCTCAATTTCAGTGAAATGCATTAAATTCTCATTGTGTGTGATAGGGGACTGCTAAGAGACTTATTTTACCAAATAAATGTTTTTTTTTTAAAGATAGCAAGTGCTGGAGTAAGTCAGTGGGTCAGGAAGCATCTCTGGAGAACATGGATAGGCGACAAAATGTGTAGGGAAGAACTGCAGATGCTGGTTTAAATCAAAGGTAGACGCAAAATGCTGGAGTAACTCAGCGGGCAGGCAGCATCTCTGGAGAGAATAATTGGGTGACGTTTTGGGTCGAGACCCTTGTTCAGACGATGTTTCGGATCGGTACCCTTCTTCAGTCTCAACCAGCACCTGCAGTTCCTTGTATCCCTCTAAAGGGTTTAGATCTTTGGCCAAAGCCTTGGAACCATAGCGTGGAATATTAGCATGGACACTGGGAGAAATATCCTCACAGGGCTATTCATGTTTGTATCAGTGAAATGGATTTCAGTGAATGTCTGGATACTAAGAAAATTAAGGTGTTTGAGATAGGCCGGTAAAGTGAAATTGATATGCAGGTTTTCCCATAATATTGTGCAAGTCCTTTCCTGTTTCCATTTCTAAATAAGCATACCAGTAATAACTTTTAAAAATATAATTTATCATGAAAAATGTTCTTCTATTTAAATCAAAAGGAAATTGTCACAGCCCACTAATTGTGAGACTGACCCCGATAGATGTAATTACGTGTCGCTTAATTTTGCAAGCTCAAATCCTACCACAGCAAATTCTGAAATGACTATAAAAGCTGTTAGATTCCAGGGACTGTGTCTTTTACTCATTTCTGTCTGGTCAGTACTGTAGTTGACTTTTGATGTGCTTTGAAGTTGTTTCACCAAACCCTTAAATGTTATGACGCAAAAAGGTGAGATCTGTCAACGTGATTGCCCACAAAGTGAGGTAGTCAACTGCCATGTCTGAATGTGGGCACGATGCTTGCAAGAGTGTAACATATTACAGTGGATCAGATCAAATATTTGAGCCCATATAATACCCTTCAGGACCACAGGACAATCCAAAACAGTTTAAAGGCACTGCAGTACATTTGAAGTATAGCCACCTGTTCAAATGTATCAAATATAACAGTCTGCTATGCATGGCATAATTATGCATGGGAAGATCCCAAAAACATAGTATGTTGGTATTGGTTTATTACCGTTGCATATACCAAGAAACACTAAATCTTTGCATGCTGTTCAGTCAATCATACTATATGATTAGTGGTGTGCAGTCAAACCACATACAAAATAACACTGACAACAAAAATTAAATGTTGGTTCAGGGATAACTATTAACCTGGAGTCTGGAGACAGGGTAGACAATCAGAACCTTCTCTCTCAGGATGGAAATATCAAATAATAGAGGCCATAGCTTTAAGGTGGGAGGGGCAATGTTTAACGGAGATGTGCGGTGCAAGTTTTTACACAGAAGGTAGTGAGTGCCAGGAGTTGTGGTGGAGGCAAATGGGATAGTGGCAATTAAGAGACGTTTGGATAGACACTGGATACACAGGGAAATAAGGGATATGGTTTATGTGTAAGCAGATAAGCATTGGTCTTGGTATCATGTTTAGCACTGACATTATGGGCCGAAGGGCCTATTCCTGTGCTGTGTTGTTCTGTGTTATATCTCTTGCACTCAAAGGAGTGTATTTAGATTTATTCTAACATAATCTGCGAGGGCAGGGCCTCAGTTTAGTTTTTCAACTGAAACATGACTTTGTGTCAGTGCAATACACATTCAATGCTCAGTCTCTAAGAGTTGATCATCAAACAACGCCTTTTGAGTTTGAGGGGCAGGATGCTGTATCTGATTGCTACAGTGGATCATTGGAACCATTCAATTTACAGGATTATCTGTGTTGTTTAGTAGAGTTATATTGTGCTTAGCGAAGTCATAAGGAACTGCAAATGTTGGAGTCTTGAGTAAAACACAAAGTGTTGGAGTAGCTCAGCAGATCAGGCAGCATCTCTGGAGGACATGGATGGGCGACATATAAGTTCGGAAGAAAGGTCTTGACCTGAAACGTCACCTATCCTTGTTCTTCAGAAATACTGCCTGACCTGCTGAGTTACTCCAACACTTTGTGCCTTTTTTTGTGAACTAGCATTTGCAGTTCGTTGTGTCTACATTTCTTCAGACTGCCAGACTCTGTTTGATGTGCTGGTCGGAGTTGATATTCCAATCCTTTGATTACAATTAAGAAAAAAAGTAGAACATTTCTGTTTCTCAATGATGTTTACAGCATTATTTTCAGTTAATGTTTTCAAGCTGGATTTAAAAGCTGGTATTACAGCATTGACCATTACATATGTTATATCTTTGAAGTTATTTTGATCGATAATAGTACTGTGGGTGGAAGGTGGGTGTCGTCAAGAACCAGTGAAACTAATGATGATGCAATAATGATTAGAATACTGGTAGGTGGCGAATTGAGGGCATTCAACTCAACAAATTCTCAAAGGGAATTCACCAAAGCCTCTAACTCTACATATTCACAAAACTTATGATAAGTACCTACAACCAGTTGCCACGGCTGATAAATTTAAACAGCTTATAATCAATAGGAACATATTTCTCACACTGTTTATGTCTCAATATCATGTAATTTTCATTTTAACTTTGACTGGGCTTCAGTGATATATTTATTCCACCAGTTTGCTTCACACCCGTATTGTGTTTGCATTGGTGACTTTTGGACCTAACCCCTCTGGTTCAAGTTCTTCCTTGCAAAGCTTTAGATGATGGGCTGGCATTTTAAGCTTTACTTGCCTTGTGGATAGAAATATTGAGAAGTCTTCATCTGTCAACATCAGATCAAGGGATGAACTCCAGTTTGTTGATGCATTTTAGAAACTCTAGTAAGTGACTAGGTTTAATGCTTGTGCTCCTGTAACCTTCCAGATCCATATTCTGCTTCGGTAGCTTACATCCCGTGGATTGGAAGATAGCTTATGTTATCCCACTTTTCAAGAAAGGAGCGAGAGAGAAAGCGGGGAATTACAGACCAGTTAGCCTGACTTCGGTGGTGGGAAAGATGCTGGAGTCAATTATTAAAGAGGTAATAATGGGGCATTTGGATAGCATTAAAAGGCTTAGTCCAAGTCAGCATGGATTTATGAAAGGAAAATCATGCTTGACTAATCTTCTGGAATTTTTTGAGGATGTGACATGTAAAATGGATGAAGGGGAGCCAGTGGATGTAGTGTATCTAGACTTTCAGAAATCCTTTGATAAGGTCCCGCACGGGAGAATAGTGACTAAAATTAGAGCACATGGTATTGGGTGTAGGGTGTTGATGTGGATAGAAAATTGGTTGGCAGACAGAAAGCAAAGAGTGAACCGGTCCTTTTCAGAATGGCAGGCAGTGGCGAGTTGAGTGTTGCAAGGCTCGGTGTTGGGGCCGCAACTGTTTAACATATCTATTAATGATTTGGAAGAGGGAATTAGGAGCCACACTACCAAGTTTGCGGATGACACAAAGCTGGGTGGCAGTGTGAACTGTGAAGAGGATGTTAAGACTTTGCAGGGTGACCTGGACAGGTTGAGTAAGTGGGCAGATGCGTGGCATATGCAATATAATATAGATAAATGTGAGGTTATCCACTTTGGTGGCAAAAACAAGGGGGCAGATCATTATCTCAATGACGTTAGGTTAGGTAAGGGGGAGGTACAGCGAGACCTGGGTGTCCATCTGGAGTATTGCGTAGTTTTGGTCTAATTTGAGGAAGGACATCCTTGTGATTGAGGCAGTGCAGCGTAGGTTCACGAGATTGTTCCCTGGGATGGCGGGACTGTCATATGAGGAAAGATTGAAAAGACTAGGCTTGTATTCACTGGAGTTTAGAAGGCTGAGGGGGGATCTTATAGAAACATATAAAATTATAAAAGACTGGACAAGCTAGATGCAGGAAAAATGTTCCCAATGTTGGGCGAGTCCAGAACCAGGGGCCACAGTCTTAGAATAAAGGGGAGGCCATTTAAGACTGAGGTGAAAAAAAACGTTTTTACCCAGAGAGTTGTGAATTTGTGGAATTCCCTGCCACAGAGGGCAATGGAGGCCAAATCACTGGATGGATTTAAGAGAGAGTTAGATAGAGCTCTAGGGGATAGTGGAATCAAGGGATATGTGGAGAAGGCAGGCATGGGTTATTGATTGGGGATGATCAGCCATGATCACAATGAATGGCGGTGCTGGCTCGAAGGGCCGAATGGCCTCCTCCAGCACCTATTTTATATGTTTCTATGTAACCCAATGGCATAGACATTAATAGACACAATATGTCGGAGTAACTCAGCGGGTCAAGCAGCATCTCTGATATACACATAGAACTCTCCAAATTTGGGTAAATACAAAACCCTTCCCCCCCTTCTCCCCCCCCTTCTCCCCCCCCCCCCCCCCCCCACTGCTTTACGGCACCAGAGACCCTGGTTCGATCCTGCCTGTTGGTGCTGTCTGTACGGAGTTTGGGTATGGGTGCTGTCTGTCCGCTTGCCCTGAGACCTGCATTGGTTTTCTCCGGGATCTCCGGTTTTCTCCTACACTCCGCAGATGCACAGGTTTGTAGGCTGATTGGCTTGGTTAAATTGTCTGTAGTGTATGTAGGATAGTGTTAGTGTGCGGGGATCGCTGGTCGGCGCAGACTTGGTGGGCCGAAGGGCCTGTTTTCACGCTGTATCTTTAAACCGAACTAAACTAAATTAAAGTTCCTCTAGCTTCATAATTTGCAACTCTTACTACAACTGTACAACACGTAGACCAGGCAGTTCCCAGAGTATTACATGCAGTTTTTGTATCTTTATTTGGAACAAGGACATGGCAGACCAATTGAATAACTACTTTGGTTCTGTCCATTGGATATGCAATGGAAGGCATTTAAAGATTGCGTGGATGAACTACAACAATTGTTCATCCCCGTTTGGCAAAATAATAAAACAGGGAAGGTAGTGCATCCGTGGATAACGAGGAAAATCAGGGATAGTATCAAAACAAAAGATGCAGCATACAAATTAGCTAGAAAAAGCAGCCTACCAGAGGACTGGGATGAATTCAGAGTCCAGCAGAGGAGGACAAAGGGCTTAATTAGGAAAGGGAAAATAGATTATGAAAGAAAACTGGCAGGGAACATAAAAACTGACTGCAAAAGCTTTTATAGATTTGTGAAGAGAAAAAGATTAGTTAAAACAAATGTAGGTCCCTTGCAGTCAGAAACAGGTAAATTGATCATGGGGAACAAGGACATGGCAGACCAATTGAATAACTACTTTGGTTCTGTCTTCACTAAGGAAGACATAAATAATCGGCCGGAAATAGCAGGGGACCGGGGGTCAAAAGAGATGGAGGAACTGAGTGAAATCCAGGTTAGTCGGGAAGTGGTGTTAGGTAAATTGATTGGATTAAAGGCCGATAAATCCCCAGGGCCAGATAGGCTGCATCCCAGAGTACTTAAGGAGTAGCCCCAGAAATAATGGATGCATTAGTGATAATTTTTCAAAACTCTTTAGATTCTGGAGTAGTTCCTGAGGATTGGAGGGCAGCTAATGTAAACCCACTTTTTAACAAGGGAGGGAGAGAGAAAACGGGCAATTACAGACCAGTTAGTCTAACATCGGTAGTGGGGAAAACGCTAGAGTCAGTTATTAAAGATGGGATAGCAGCACATTTGGAAAGTGGTGAAATCATTGGACAAAGTCAGCATGGATTTATGAAAGGTAAATCATGTCTGTCGAATCTTATAGAATTTTTCAAGGATGTAACTAGTAGAGTGGATAAGGGAGAACTAGTGGATGTGTTATATCTGGACTTTCAGAAGGCTTTCGACAAGGTCCCACATAAGAGATTAGTATGCAAACTTAAAGCACACGGTATTGGGGGTTCAGTATTGATGTGGATAGAGAACTGGCTGGCAGACAGGAAGCAAAGAGTAGGAGTAAACGTGTCCTTTTCAGAATGGCAGGCAGTGACTAGTGGGGTACCGCAAGGCTCAGTGCTGGGACCCCAGCTATTTACAATATTATATATTAATGATTTGGACGAGGGAATTGAATGCGCCATCTCGGGGTTCGCAGATGGGGGGCAGTGTTAGCTGTGAGTAGGATGCTAGGAGGCTGCAAGAGTGGGCAGATGCATGGCAGATGCAGTATAATGTGGATAAATGTGTGGTTATCCACTTTGGTGGCAAAAACAGGAAAGTAGACTATTATTTGAATGGTGGCCGATTAGGAAACGGGGAGATGCAACAAGACCTGGGTGTCATGATACACCAGTCATTGAAAGTAGGCATGCAGGTGCAGCAGGCAGTGAAGAAAGCGAATGATATGTTAGCATTCATAGCAAAATAATCTGAGTATAGGAGCAGGGAGGTTCTACTGCAGTCGTACAGGGCCTTGGTGAGACCACATCTGGAGTATTGTGTACAGTTTTGGTCTCCTAATCTGAGGAAAGACATTCTTGCCATAGAGAGTGAGTACAGAGAAGGTTCACCAGACTGATTCCTGGGTTGGCAGGACTTTCATATGAAGAAAGACTGGATAGACCTGGCTTGTACGCGCTATAATTTAGAAGATTGAAGGGGAGACCTTATAGAAACTTACAAAATTCTTAAGGGGTTGGACAGGCTAGATGCAGGAAGATTGTTCCCGATGTTGGGGAAGTCCAGAACAAGGGGTCACAGTTTAAGGATAAGGGGTAAGTCTTTTAGGACCGAGATGAGAAAAACATTTTTCACACAGAGAGTGGTGAATCTGTGGAATTCTCTGCCACAGAAGTTAGTTGAGGCTAGGGTTACACAAAAAGCTGGAGAAACTCAGCGGGTGCAGCAGCATCTAAGGAGCGAAGGAGATAGGCGACGTTTCGGGTCGAGACCCTTCTTCAGAAGGGTCTGAAGAAGGGTCTCGACCCGAAACGTCGCCTATCTTCTTCGCTCCTTAGATGCTGCTGCACCCGCTGAGTTTCTCCAGCTTTTTGTGTAACCCTCGATTCTCCAGCATCTGCAGTTCCTTCTTTAACAGTTAGTTGAGGCTAGTTCATTGGCTATATTTAAGGGGGAGTTAGATGTGGCCCTTGTGGCTAAAGGGATCAGGGGGTATGGAGAGAAGGCAGGTACAGGATACTGAGTTGGATGATCAGCCATGATCATATTGAATGGTGGTGCAGGCTCGAAGGGCCGAATGTCCTACTCCTGCACTTACTGTCTATGTTTCTATGTTTCTATTTAAAGAGAGATATTTTTTTCCAGACCAAAGACCTGCCTTAAGATGGTAGTTCAGAGTGGAATCAACAGATGGGATAGGATGAAGGAATTGTCATATGAGAGAGGTTTGAGCAGGCTGGGTCTATGTCTGCATAGAACAGCAAACAAATAGGCCCTTCGGCATACAATGTCCATGCTTATTAGACTTAAGAATGAGAAATACTCTTGTTGAAGCACATAAGATTCGGAGAGGAGATACGAGGAACTACAGATGCTAGAATCATGAGTAAAATACAAAATGCTGGAGTAACGCAGTGGGTCAGGCGACATCTGTGGCTGGAATAGACAGGTTGTGGCGTCAGCCACTTAAGCTCGAACCCTCGTCAGGAGAGGGCGGGCACACGACGTCATGGGCAGAGGGAGTGTCCTGGTACATAAGCTCTCTCACCACGAGATCCACCAGGAGTTTCTACCGGTAGCTGAGCCCGAGGGCACAACCTCGCTCAGCTACAACAACTCTACATATGTTTTGGTTCAGGACCCTTCTTTCGACTGATTGTACCAGTGGGGAGAAGTCAAGAAAATATTATTTTCTAGATTGCGAGGGCTTGCCAAGGTAGATGTTCAAAGATGTTTCTCTTCCTGTTTCAGAATACATGTTTTGCTACTTAAGACATGGAAGGGATTTCGTCTTGCAGATGGCTTCAAATCTTTGTCATTTTTTACCAAAGAGTTGTAGAGGTAGAATGATTAAAAATATTCAAGGACACAATTTACATTTTTTTAGTGTACATAGAACAAAGGTTATGTAGAATATGTAGGAAAGGGAGCAACTAGAAAACTTTTTGATAAGGTTTGCCCAGACTTTTACAGTTATAACAAATTATCTCAAAGTTCGTAGATAGACCCAAAATGTTGGAATAACTCAGCGGGTTAGGCAGCATCTCTGGAGAAAAAGAATAGGTGACGTTTTGTATCGGTACCCTTCTTTGGACTGAAATATTTTCATCCTTCATTTCAAAGAGAACATTCCAAAGTTATTTTTAATTAATGGCAGTTGAATGAAACATAACTACTCACCAATGGATGTGACAAAATTGGACTCTTTGAGAAGATTTGCACTAACTTTTCATTGCAACGAAATAAACATTTGCAAGTGATTCAGAAGCATGAATTGCATGAAATAAATTTATTTACAATAAGTTGTCTGATCAGCCATGACCTTATTGAACGTAGGAGGGGAATCAAGTGGCCATTTGATTCATGCTTTCATAAGTTCTTAGGTGGAAAGTAATTACTTTTTATGGGTATTTCTAGCTTCTTAATTTTGCTTGCAATATAATTTCTTAAAATAGGTTGAAAAAAAGGCTCATCCTTTGTATTAGGG
Source organism: Raja brachyura (assembly GCA_963514005.1). The sequence continues at coordinate 32,737,096 of OY740797.1, read as the reverse complement.
GACGGAAATCTATGATCAGTAGACCAAAGATTTTGAGATCATTCCCTGATCTTATTACACCTGCACATGTTGCTCCTTTCTCTGGCTCTAAAGTTGACAGGCTTTAGAGTAATTATTTTGCATTTAGTGCAACATCATGTGTTTGGGATCCAGATCAGCCTGTCCATACATTCCGGTTTCTACTACTGTTTTTAGGTTGAAGATAGACACAAAGTGCTGGAGTAACTCAAGTGTTCCTCCCCCCCCCCCCCCCCCCCCCCCCCTACTTTCAGTCTGAAAAAGTGTTCTAACCCGGAATGTCGCCCATCCGATTTCTCCCGAGATGCTGCCTGACCCGCTGAGTTACTCCAGCACTTTGTGTCTATCTTCGGTATAAACCAGCATCTGCAGTTCCTTCCTACACTGTTTTTAGGTTGTTCATTTTATGTTGCTTGGCTTGCACTGCCTCGCTGAAAAGTTTTACTCACCAGAGGTGAGGGATGCCTCGGTACAGTAAATGATTCAAACTACTTACAGGAACTTAACTTTCCTGTGACATTAACCCCCATGTTTTTGTGGTATCGACTCCAGAGGTGGGTGAGGGGGAGTTGGCTTCAGTAGGTATCAGTTCAACCATATCATACACCATGTTCCTCCCACGAGCACTAAGCATTGCTGGTTTCACTGTTGATTGTTCGTTTTCATGAGTAGGAACCAAAATAGAAGTGGTTTGAGGCCTAACTTAAAGTAGTGGAAGAGGAACACAATAAGCTAATTGATTATTTATTGTTGCTCATTCACATGCCCAATCCATTCCCACAATCTGAAGTAGATATTCAGCAATTCCTACATCCAGTAATTTTCCAGACCATTATATTTTAATTTACTTTAGTTTAGAGGTACAACATGGATACATTATGTTTGGCCCGCCAGGTGCACACTGACTATCAAACACCCATTCACACTATTTCTATGTTATCCTCTTTTTCATCCATTTCCCACACACTAGGTGCAATTTTGCACAGGCCAATTACCCTACAAACCTGCTCGTCTTTTGGATGTGGGAGGACTTTGGAGACATAGTGCGGAAACAGGCCCTTTGGCCCACCATGCACGCCGATCAGCGATCACCCCACACACTAGCACTATTCTACGCACTAAGGACAATTTTTTACAACTTACCGAAGCCAATTAACCTACAAATCTGTACATTTTCGGACTCTCGAAGGAAGCCGGAGCCCACTGAGAAAACCCACGTGGTCACAGAGAGAACATTTGTGCAGGTAGATGGGACTAGGGGAAAATAAATGGTCGGCACAGACTGGAAGGGCCGAGAGGGCCTGTTTCCGTGCTGTAATTGTTATATGTTATATGGTTAACGTGCAAATGCCACATTGACTGCACCCAATCTCAGGTTCAAATCCAGGTCTCCGACTATTGGAGTTACTCAACCGGTCAGGCAGCATATCAGGAGGACATAGATAGCTGACCCAAAACATCACCGATCCATGTACTCCTGTGATGTTTCCTGACCCACTGAATTTCTCCAGCACTCTGAATTTTATTTACAGTACAAAAGTGAACTACTTTCTCTCAAAATCAATGGGAGGGTCAAAGTAAATAGGTCCCGGTTTATTTAGGCCTATCACACTTTTCCATTTCATTCCAACCTGCCCTTTTCCAGAAGAACATACTGTATCATCTATTCTGTTCAAATACTTTTCCTTACACAAGACTACTCTGATTTTGATAGTGTAACATCTGATTTTCCTTTTCAATAAATCTCACTCCTGAAACTTGAACGTAAACATCTCTGCTGACTCGAGTGTAGTCTTGAGGGAGTGCTGCACTGGCAAAAGTGCCAAGTTGGGGTTGAGACTTCAAACAAATAGCGGTGGGTGTAAAAGATCTCAAGGAACTATTCAACAAATAACCCAGGTGTTACCCCATAGTGTCACGAGCAACATTTATCTTTCGATTAATATCACAAAATCAGTTACTGTTGTTGGAATTGCCCTGGCAGATATATGCTGCTGATTTTCAGAAATGTTTCATTCACTGAGAAGTGTTTTGGATGACCCGAGGAAGTGAAAGGCTATATATATATATACGTATATTTGTCCTTGTGTCTTATTGTCTAAGTATTGATCAATTACTTGGAAGAAATCTATGTCAAAAGATAGGGTGGCACAGTGGAGCAGCGGTAGAGTTGGTGCCTTATGGTGCCAGAGACCCGGGTTTGATCCTGACTACAGGTGCCAACTGTACGAAGTTTGTGCATTCTCCCCATGACCTACGTGGGTTTTCTCCCAGAGCTCCAGTTTTCTCCCACACTCCAAAGACTTCCAGGTTTGTAATGTTTATTGGCTTAGTAAAATTGTAAATTGTCCCTCGTGTGTGTCGGATAGTGTTAAGAGTGCAGGGATTGCTGGTCGGTACATACTTGTTGGGCCGAAGGGTCTGTTACTGCGCTGTACTTCTAGACTAAAACTAATCTAAATTAAAACATGCATTAACGCAACACCTCATCACATATCTGAAAACAGTTCATGCTCTGACTTACTTTTGATCTGCCTTATCTTCCCTTTGAGAAACAGCTAGATTAAGTTTCCCGTTGTGGGGCAGTCTTACTTTAAAAGGGTAGTTTCATGAATTTGGCTTTGATTTAGTGCTGAGGTATTCAGGTCTGCTTCTGGTATTTGTTTGGCCCGATGAAGTGTTAATGTGCCTTACTGTTTGTCTTAAACAGGTAATAAAGCTAGTCGCTGGTTAAAATACGCTGCCTATAAATTCAGCACCGCTATCCCACCCATGATAATTCTCACACAACACTCAATCGAGACACTGCTTGGAGCTTTGCCTTTTGTACAACGCTCCTTGGACCATAATCTTATAAATGCTGTTCCAAACTTCAGACAGATTTTTAAAAACTTTATTTTCTTTGAATTAGAACTTGAATCGAATAGAATGGGCAAAGTCACCCATTTTTGCACTTTTCAAGGTGAATGTTGTTTAATAATTCCCTTTTTAATTCACATCTGTAACCCCCGCAGGAGCCCCTGCACCATCATTATAATTTAAAAATTAGCAAGATTATCAAAACCTTCCTGTCTTGAGGTGTAAGTGAAAGATTGTGCTTCTCATGCTTTGAACTTTCTAATGGGCTTAAAATAAATGAAATTAGATTTAATGAAGCAAAGTGACCATCAAAACGCTACCTGACACTTGAATTGGCTATAATCGTGATAATGTCATTAGTACTGGAACTAATTGTAATCATGCTGCCAGGCTCAAACTGAACACTGAAGAAAGAACATGGTCAAAGTGTGTGAAGGATTACGTGCTTGGATTACAGCATTGCTCTGTAAATAGGCTGATTCAAAGCTCCTAGGTATGTTTTTTCTAATCAAAGTACAGTTGAATGGGACACGGGACTGAGAGTCGACAAGTCAGAGTTAGGAAGACATGTTGCAGCTTTCTAGGATGTTGGCTGTGCCGCATTTGGAGCATTGTGCGCAGTTAGTCATAGAGTCGTACATCATGTATGTCAAGGGTAGGTGGATCAATGCATGCCTGCTAGAGGTGGTCATTGCATGGCACTGGAAAGGCTTGACCAGAGGCACTGCTAGTTAAGAGTTATATATAGCATGGAAACAGATCCTTTGGTCCAACATGCCCATTCCAGCCAAGATATCCCATCTGCACGTCCCACCTTGCCGCACTTGGCCCATATCCCTCTAAACCTTTCCTATTCATGAAGCTGTCCAAACATCTTTTAAATGTTGTTATTGTACGTGCCTCGACTACCTCTTCTTGCAGCTTGTTCCATATACCTACCACCCACTGTGTGAAACTCCTTTTGTGGTCGCCCAATTACAGAAAGGATGTGGAGGCTGTGGAGAGGGCACAGAAGAGGTTTACAGAATGCTGCCTAGATTTGAGAGTATTTGTTATAAGGAGAGGTTGGACAAATTTGGATTGTTTTCTTTGGAGTGCCAGAGGTTGGTGGAGACCTGATAAAAGTATATTAAAATTTTGAGTGGCGTAGATAGGGTACATTCTGAACCTTTTTCCCCAGGAGACCATGACCTACAATGTACCTCATTGGAGACCTTCGAATTATCTTTAATCTGGAATTTACTGGAGTTTATCTTGCATTAAACATTATTCCCTTTATCCTGTATCTGTACACTGCGGATGGCTTGATTGTAATTATGTACTGTCTTTTCTCTGACTATATAGCATGCAACAAAAAAATATTTTCACTGTACCTTGGTACGCATGTCAATAATAAACTAAACTAAACTGAATAAAACAAATATGAGAGAGGAGTTGGTAATTTAAACGTCTGATGCTCTTCACTTTTTTCCTGCCAGCTCTTTGCAAAAGGGATAAGTGAGCCTCCTTTCCCACCACCCCACACGACAACCTCCGACAACGTAAAGCAAAATGGGTTGGAGTTCTAGTGAAATGGGTTCCATTCCCAGCCTCCTCCTCCGGCTTCTTAATAACATCTCTAATGTTCGCCTGGAGGGCTGAAGAAATTTGGGAGCGTTGCCTCTTTAAATAAATTTGGACCCTTTCCAGGGATTGCATAAAAATAACTTGTGAAACTTTGCTCCTTTGTCAAGTGAAATACTTTTCCCTTCCCACCTCTCAGATAGTGGTTGATTTATAAGGAAAGATTGCAAAGGAAGGGAATTTTTTTTCAGTCATTGGTTCATTTCAGTTTAACCATCTGAGGGCTGCAGCAGCTTTTTCCTTTCATTGCATCAGCACAGTTCTGTGCTTTTATCCAAATGGATAAATTGCCATGGGATTAGAAAATAAATTCTGCTGTAAAATTCCTGCTTGTGCGTATTTAGGTTTTGGTATTTCTCTCCATCCTCTTGCCTCTGCTCCTATGCATAGCTTCTATTTCGAGGCTCATTTTCCCATCTGCAGTGATACTAATTTATCAAGAATGGAGACACAGAGAGGCAAGTAAGTGTAGATGTCAACCCTATCCCCCACCGCCCCTCGCCCCTCCCTACCCTACCCCAATATCATGAAGAGTTTTGACTGTGCTTCCAACAGTTCAACCAATAACATTAGAGACACAAAGTGCTGGAGTAACTTGGAGTGTCTAAACGACATGGATAGGCGATGATTTGGGTCGGGAGCCTTCTTCAGATTAATAACATTAGGGACGTATGTGTTCACCTGTTCAATAGCTGACAAAGTTTAAACTCTCCTAAGGCATTTGGATTCTAAGAATTAGTCCTACGACATCTGACTGAAAATGAAATGCAAAGAATGTTCCTCATTCCCTTCAGCACACATCTAGGCTTATTATATGAAGAACGGTGGGGGAATTGGAAGCAGTGGACAATCCATCCATTGACTCACGATGGGCTAAAGAGTGCTCTTGTATGTTGGACTGGGCCACAAAGATTTATCTTTCACCTGAAGAGAGTTCCCAACCCGAAACATCAGAGCGTTTGACAGCACTGGGTCTGTACTCGCTGGGGTTTAGAAGGATGAGGGGGAACCTCATTGAAACTTACCCAATAATGAAAGGCATGGATAGAGTGGATGCAGAGAGGATGTTTCCATTGGTGGGAGAGTCCAGGACCGGAGACTATAGTCGCGGAATAAAAGGACATACCTTTAGGGAGGAGATGAGGAATTTCTTTAGTCAGAGAGTGGTGAACCTGTGGAGTTCATTGCCACAGAATGCTATGGAGGCCAAGTCAATGGATATTTTTAAGGCAGTGATATGATATATTTTTGATTAGTACGGGTGTCGGGGGTTATGGGGAGAAGGCAGGAGAATGGGGTTGAGAGGGAAAGATAGGTCAGCCATGATTGAATGGCGAAGTAGACTTGATGGGCCAAATAGCCTAATTCTCCTATTACTTATGAAATCATGAACATTGCCTTTCTATGTTCTCTAGAGAAGCTGCCTGACCCGCTGAGCTACTCCAGCACTTGGTGTCTTTTTTGGTAGACCGGCAACTGCAGTTCCTTTTGTCTATGTCTTCATATTTCACCCACAGTTTGAACGGAATTATCCAATCACGCAGGAAGATCACAACTGAAATTTTGCGGTGGGTCGGGGATCTGATTGTAACTTTGTGCTCAACTTTGATCTTTGAACAACTTACTGATAATCATTCTTCCAGCATGTATTTCGTAAAGGTTTCAGAGGAGGAAGGCCATTTTTTTGGACATTTGTACTGTACACTTTGTTTGGCTGGTCCTTTTGTCTTACTCAGCTATCCATGAAACCATGAAAAAAAGAATGTTCTTCGGAAATGCACTTCATTTCACTTCAGTGGCCTTTATTCATTACTATCAACGAGAGAATCAGGTAAAGCATTGCGTGCTAAATAACTGTTAAGTTGATGTTTGTCTAAAGACGCAGCACAAACACAGCAGTGATGTTGGGAGGGGAGCAGGAGCTTCAATGCGGCAAGACCTCCTACCTTTGTTCAAATGTTTTTTTTGGCAGGTGGATTGGGAACATTTTGTTCAAAGTAAAATTTTCTTGGATGTGACCTATGCCTGTTCAAACTTAAAATCTCTTAACAATGCACCAAATGATTTTCCATGGATCTGCTCCTGGTGATTGCCACCAAACAGTTTGTGGGAACATTTGCGAAAACAAATAAAAACTTTGGTTACAACTGCTTCGTATCCTCATTCCTTGGGGCTCAGAGATACGTCATGGAAACAGGCCCTTCAATCCACTGAGTCCACAATGACCATTGATCACCCATACACTTGATCTATGTCCTACACACTAGGGGAAATTTACAGAAACCAATTAAAGGACAAACCTGCCCATCTTTGGAATTTGGGAGGAAACCAGAGCACCTGGAGAAAACCCACGTGATCACAGAAAGAGCGTGTAAACTCCACACAGACAGCATCCATAGTCAGGATCAAACCCGGGTCTCTGGCACTGTGAAGCAGCAGCTCTATCCCTGCACTGCTGTGCTGCCCAGTTCATCTATGAATACACCATCTTCTTTGAACGTGTTGCCTCTGCAACTGGATTGGTTGGCAACATTTGAACATGGAACATAAAACATAGAGTAGTACAGCACAGGATCAGGGCCTTTGGCTGAACATGATGCCGAGTTAAACTAATGGCCTCTGCCTGCTCGTGATCCATATTCCTCCATTTCACTGTTTAGAACAATGCGGAAAAGCACGGAATTCATTCCAACAATTAGAAATATCCTTTAGCCACCAAGTAAACTTGTGAAGAGTGTGGATTCATTGCATGAATTTGACCATGTTGTGTTATTCTGGAGGAAGTGCCCAATACATATGGTCATTACAAATGGTAGTTTTAGGATAAATTCCAAGCATCAAAAATGAACCCCAATGCTGAATAGAAGAGTGATTTGTTGGCCATTTCTGTTATTTATTCTCCATTTACCAATAAGCTAGGTGCATATTTCAAGCCATGTGATCTTCCTCAAGCCTGCTGAACCCCAGACTGAGTTTACCAGAACAAACCTATTGTGCACAATGGAGCAGTTGCTTAGCTTTATCCTGCTTTCTCTGCCGAGCATAATCAGTCTAGCAAAGGGTCTCAATCGGAAGCGTCATGTTTTCTCACTGATGTTGCCTGACCTACTGAGTTACTCCAGCAATTTGTCCTTTAGAGTTTAGAAATAGAATGCGAAAACAGGCCCTTCGGCCCACCGAGTCCACGCCCCTCCAGCAATGACCCCATACACTGGCACTATCCCACACAATTTTAGTAAGCCAATTACCCTATAAACCTTTACGTCTTTGGAGTGCTGCTGAAGTCCCCTTTTGAGTAAACATTACCTCGCTCACATAACTTGACATTGCTTGAGGCAGAATTGTTGTCGTCATTATTCTTGTACCGAGCATCAGTGGGCTTATCTAAAGGACCTCATTTTAAAAGGGAAAAACTGCCAAGGCTCCACCCAAAGCAAAATTAAAACAAAGCTTAAATGTAATGTGAGTAACAAAACGATGAGGAAAAAATATCCTCACAGCACCAGGTTCCCGGGATCAATCCTGACCTTGGTGCTGTCGGTGTGGAGTTTGCATGTTCTCCCTGCGACCACGTGTGTTTTCTCTTTGTGCTCCGGTTTTCACCCGCATCCAAAAGATGTGCGGGTTTGTGGGTTAATTGCCGCCATTGTATATGCAGTGGATGAGAAAGTGGGATAACCAAGAACTACTGTGAACAGGTCAGTGTGGACTGAAGGGCCTGTTTCCATACTGTACTAAAATAAAAGACGAGGAAGAAGAATTGATGTTTAGAACCATTGTAATAGAAAAATATTTTTTCCCCCAACAGATTTTTCCACTGAGGTTTTAAAAGTGGAATAAAATCTTTTCCAAATGTTTATACCTTTTCAGCCATATTTAGCCTCACCAGCACCTATGTAACTGAAGATCCTTTCATATCTGTATAATGTTTGTAGTGAAAGTCCTATACCTTTCATTTTAGTTTATTCTCTCATATCCATTCTATTCGTCAGAGCTTAGATCTCCTGTTGTTTTGGTAACCTGAGCTGACTGCATTTGGGAGTCTCCAAAGCAGCTCCATTTTATTGGATAGTATGTATACGATGAGCTTAATGGACTCTCTCTCTCTCTCTCTCTCTCTCTGCTGCGAATGTCTTTGATCTGCGATATGAGTTGCCTGTATTGTGGAGTGATTTATACCAACTGTGGAGTTGCTGAACAATGTGCTGTTCACTCCCATTCATTGTTTGCACAGAATCATTTCATGTGGCTCTCGATGTAAATCTAGCAGCTGTATTAAATCCAGTTACACAATGTTTACCCACTGCTAAAACTATCTTTACATTATTACCCGCCTTTAAGACTCACCACAGTCGTGAGGTCTGATTCATTCTCTTGTGGAATGATCTATTTATTTCTGTTAATTAATGTTTTACAGTTTGATGGCTGGTGACATCATTAAAGGGAGTAACTGAACCCAGGAACATGGGGAGGATGCAGAAGTCACATCTGCAGATAAAGACATTAACCCAAGAGATTTCATAAATCATCTTGTTTCAGCTGCGATTATGCTTTCATTTCCCTCCTCACTGCTGTATTCAGTATTCCACAAAGCTGGATGCTCCCATTTACATTGTCAGCAGTTGTTGGTACATGGGTCAGCTTTCTTTCACGCTCTCAATATATTGGGCAAAAGTTTGTTGACTGAAGTTGGGAGAAGTGGACTCGAATATTTTTGGGGAGCAGAATATTCGAAGCTGGATCTTGTCAATCTTCTTCACTGCAGACTTTTAAACGATCTTCAATCAAACTTTATCTGGCACTAAATGTTGTACCCTTTATCCTTACCCTGTACATTGTGGACGGCTTGATTGCAATCATCTATAGTCTTTTCTTTGACTGGATAGCATGCAAATAAAAGATTTTCAATGTACTTTGGTACCCGTGACAATAATAAACTGAACTAAACTAATTTGAAACTGGGAAACTCATTCAAATCAACCTACAACCACCTCCCAGTCTTGCCTTAGATTAGTTTAGTTTAGTTTATTATTGTCACATGTGAGAAGTAAAGTGGATTCAAAGAAAATATATTTACAATCAAACTGTTCATAATATACAGACGAAGGGTACAACATTTAGTGCAAGATAAAGTCCAATTCAAAAGTTTTCAGTGAGGAAGAAGGACAAGAGTCAGTTGGAAAATGAGATGAAAGGCCAGGGAGTTGCGATCGGGTGCAATGGAGTGATTGTGTGGTGGGGCAAGAGAACAAGGTAAGGGCCAGTCCCACATATGCGATTTTTTTGGCGACTTGCCGGCACCCATCATAGTCGCAGCAGGTCGCTGAAAAATGTCAAAATGTTGAAAATCCAGCGATGACCAGAAAAAGGTACGACTCTTTCAGCCATTACTCATGACCAAACAGGCGTCACCCCGCGACCTGTCGCTGAAATAAATTGCGTAAGTGGGACAGACCCTGTAGTCAGAAGATGTTTGCAGATTTCCCTTCTGTATATATGTGTTTCATGCTTAACACTGTGCATTTACTTTACTTTAGAGATACAGGGCTGCCGAGTCCCTACCGACCAGCGATCACCCTGAACATTAACACCATCCTTCATACTAGGGATAATTTACTTTTTTTTTAACCAAAGCCAATTAGCCTACATACCTGTATGTCAATGGAATGTGGGAGGGAACCGGAGAAAACCCACGCGATCCCAGGGAGAAAGTGCAAACTCCGTACAGACAAAACCCGTAGTCAGGATCGAACCCGGGTATCTGACGCTGTAAGACAGCAGCTCTACCGCTGCGACACTGTACTGCCCTAACCATTTTGAATATTAGCCGAGACAAAACAATAAAAACTGAGAAGGAAAATGAAGTTCATCCTAATTGTGTGAGCCAATTTTTCACCAGGGCACGATCTATGTGATTCTTTCTTCAGTTCTGAGTTGATATAAATGTTAAGCCACACATTTAAATAATTAACGCAGCACTGACTTTAATGCATGTCATATGCAAATTGATGTCAGAAAATTGATAGTACAGGATGGTAAATGTTTGTAAGAATGAACATGTAGCCAGGAGTAACTATGTTGCCATACAGATTAAAAGAAAACTTGAGAATACCTGAAATCACGAAGAAAAATAGGAAATTGCAAAAATGTATGTGTATTTGAAGGGCAAGTTAAGGTTTCTGGTCAGGATCATTTGTTTGAGTACAATTATTCCCAGCTACTTTGTTAATTTGCCTTTGAATCAATGCCGATCAATCTGCGGTGTGTTGCTAGGTTGTTCTATTTGTTTTAGTTGCACAAGTGCATTAGCTTCTCTTTCTTTAAAATAAACTTGTGAGGGAGCGTGAACATGTTAACATCTCTGGTAAAATGTTGGATCAATGCATAGTTTTCCAAATGATTGAAGCAGAAACAGATTTAAATGGGTAACATAAGTGGTGAAATTTTTGTTACATGAGCATGAAAGAAGTTTGAGATCTTTATGACCAGTTCCTTAGTTATTAGGAGCAAAATTAGGCCTTTTGGCCCATCAAGCCATTCAATCACAGCTGATCTATCTTTACCTCTCAACCCCATTCTCCTGGCTTCTCCCCATAATGCTTCATACATTTTAACAGTTAAATGCTGTATGCATGTGCCTAGAAATTCATTCGTAGCTGGTGGTGGTCGGTAGTAGTATCAGTATGTTGAACTCTGTAAAATTAATTCCGTCAAAGTACACTATGTTGTAATTTAAAGGACAAAAAGTGGTGGAGTAACTCAGTGGGTCACACAGCATCTCTGGAGAATAAGGATAGATGACGTTTCGGGTCAGGATATGAAACGTCACCTATCCATGTTCTCCAGATGCTGCCTGACCCACTGAGTTACTCCAGCACTTTGTGCCCATTGTCTGCAGTTCCTTGTTTTTACAGTGTTGTCATTACTGCACTGTATATTTAATACTAGCACTTAGGAATGAATTTTAGGCAACACTCTTTGAGTCAGTAGCATTTTTATTATACTTGAATACATTTATTTTCCTTCTATAAGTGACTGCTTATATTTGCCCTTGACTTTTATGCACTAAGATTGTTAGGAACAGCTAACACTGACCCCTCTCTTTTGAAAAAAAAACGATAAAACATACATTTTCGAATACTTTAAAAATAGATCACAGAAACATTGACAAAATTAATTAAAAGATCAGTGGCATTAGTGCATTTGATAAGACTGACCTTTACGGTGGTCTCATATTATACATCATCTTTGATTTATGCATTCCTGCAGTGAGTGCGAAACTAATTGTATAGTTTGTGTTGAACCAGTTTTGTGAATTTTCATCCAAATTTAATGGGGTTACCTTCAATGGAAAGCAATGCACAACAGAAATTGACCTTGAAATTGGTTTATTCAAACACAAGTCAAAATATGGAAATGCAGAGGGAAAGAATGATAGCAGGAGCTATGAAATTGCAGACTGTGTCATATTTCAGCAAAGTGGTTGCAGGAATGTGAAGTTAACCTATATTATTAATGTGTGTAGCTTTCGAGGATAGTGGGGAAGTGCTCCATGTTGATTATTTCTTCATTTTGTTGATACAAGTTCCCACAGCTTCTGCCCAAAGCCCCTGAGACGTACTTGAGCAGTAGCTCTTCAGTAACGGCATCATTAGTGGGCACACAAAAAAAGACGCAGGTCCTGTTGTTTTCATGTCAATAGCAGATGAAAACGTTATTCGATTCAAGAGCACAAAGAGTCGTGTATTCTTTGGGGACATGCAGATAGATTTATGAAATGAACCATTTCAAATGCCATTATCTTCCCATGGTGAGATACACCTTTCATAAATCACAGCAACTGTGGAAAATAAAACAATTCAGTCTACCATTTCTCGTCTCTGCTTGCTGCAAACTGTAGCCTTAAATATTGCTCGGATGAAAGAGTGGTCTACAACTTACAGGTTTTGACGGTTGGTGTCTTGGAGGTAGATTCTTGTTCATTTAACCTTCAGCCCCTTGAATCCAACTACTTTAAGGTATTGTGGATGCTAGTTATATAGGACACTGAGGACAAATTTTCATGTAATGCCTGAGCGGCGGGTAGTTCAAGATTGAACCCTCGTCCTGCTCAGTACAATAATTAGGTTGCACCCTTGTGCGATTCAGTGAAAGTTTGTATGATGACTGCAAATAAGCTAAATACTCCAGGTGTAAGAGATCTGAATGTGCTGATGAAGTCAAAAACGGTCAACAGTTTAAAACACAAAGCGCTGGAGTAACTCAGCAAGTTAGGCAACACCTGTGGAGGGAATGGATAGGTGACGATTTGGGTTGGGACTCTTCTTCAGACCAACCAGACCCGAAACGTTGTTTGTCCATTCCCTCCACAGATGCTGCCTGACCTGCTGAGTTACTCCAGCACTTTGTGTTTTGCTCAAGGTTCCAGCACCTGCAGTTCCTTGTGTCAACATTTCATGTAGATGTGTCATGGAGTCACACAATGTGGAGACAGGCCCAAGTTGCCCCTGCCGACCAACATGCCCCATCTACACTAGTCCCATCTGCCTGCATTTGGCCCATATCCCTCTAAACCTATCCTATCCATGTACCTGTGCAAATGTGACAGGTTCGATTTCTATCATTTATGTTATACTGACATTCAGTTAGAGAAAAGCACAAAGTTACCTGTGGTACTGTTTCACTTGAGCAGTAGTCACTTCTTACAGAGGTGGTGAGAGGTTTTTACGAAAAGCTGATGTGGCACATAAGGCAGGGGTGACCAACCCACCCTGATTCCGTCAGGCAAGCTTTCAGTCAGTCACAAAGTACTGGAATAATTCAGAGGGTCAGGCAGCATCTCTGGATGGACACACAAGGAACTGGATTATGCCTGTCCCGCTGAGTTACCCCAGCACTTTGTGTCTGACCGGAGGTTTGCCTGATCTGAACTGCATGGTTCTGCACAACATATTCAGTCTGGTGCCTACTTGATTAAAGTAGATTTTTCTGCAATTTATCACGTACTTTTGTCCCCCATTCCTTTCATCGAGCATGCAGAACCTGACATGGGCCTCGGCTGTGTGTTATATATTCTGCCTACTTTCTTCTAAATTCAAATTCCAAATGCTAAATACTGAGTTCCAAATTCAAATTGTATGTGATTACAGGGTAAAACAACACAGAAGGAAAGTATTTAGCCATCGGTTTTGTGTTGACAGTTTTGAAAAATTATCATGATTAATGCAGATCGGATCTGAGTCAGGAGAGGCCCCAAAACTAATTCTTGAAGCATTATAGTCAAAACATCGTGCTTAGTTGATATCGCTTCACAAGGACTAACCTATAGCGGGAGTAAGTTCTGTTTCTCAGCACATTTAATTTTTAGACGGGATATATCCAAAGTTCCGAACTTGAATTGGATTGAAGTAGGGTCCCAACCTGAAATGCCGCCTGTCCATTCCCTCCCCAGGCGCTACCTGACCCACTGACTTCCTCCCAACCCTTTTTGTTTTTCGTTTTCTAAACTTGTATGGCAGCCTTTCATTTGGAAGTGTACCAAAAGTTGTGTCAAAACATATCTGTGAAGTAATTTATACGATTTGCAACTTTATTGCAGATTTTTAATCTTTCAATCCATTTCTTTAATCTGGGGATATGGTGCCTGATAAAAAAAAAATGGCGTGCCAGCACCTCCACTTAGACGTTTAAGGAGATAAGGCATGTTACTGAATACTTTAAGCAGCTTCAGCAGATGCACTGTAGAATCTAGAAACAAAGAACTGCAGATGATGGTTTACACCAAAGATAGACACAAAGTGCTGAAGAAACTGAGCAGATGAGGCAGCATGGGTACACAAAAGGCTGGAGAAACTCAGCGGGTGCAGCAGCATCTAAGGAGCGAAGGAGATAGGCGACGTTTCGGGTCGAGACCCTTCTTCACACTGGAGAAAAAGAATGGGTGAAGAAGATTCCTGACCTGAAACGTCACCCATCCTTTTTCTCCACTGCAGAAGCTTCCCTGACTGGTTGCATCGTGGTCTGGTACGGCAATACCGACGCACATGAACGCAGGAGGCTGCAGAGAGTAGTGGACACAGCGTGGTCCATCATGGGTACAGCCCTCCACAAAAATGAAAGTATCTACATGAGGCATTGCCTCAAGAAGAGATCATCTATCATTAAGGATCCCCACAATGACCACTTTTCTCCTGCTACTGTCAGGCAGGCGGTACAGGAGCCTGATGATTCCACACCACCAGATTCAGGAACAGCTTTCCAACAACCATCATTTTCACTCTGTTATACAATTTTTATATAATTCTTGTATAATTTATGTTCTGTGTGTTGTTTGAATCTATGTGCCTGTGATGCTGCTTCAAGCAAGCTTTTCATTGTACCTGTACCTCATAGTACTTGCGCACATGACAATAAACTCAATTGGACTTGAACTTGCATTCCATGTTCATCGCTGTGCCCTTAAATTAGGTCTTCTTAAGTACCTGCTCTCTCCAGATGATTTGTTTAAACTATCCTTTATTGTCTTGAAGTTGACCCTTTTAAAGTTGTAGTGCATTGTAATGTTATTTAATTCCAAATTATGTCACATTGAATTATATTAATGTCATTTTCACCCTGAGATGCAATAACTTATGCTCCCAATGTACTGACAGGTTCACTTACCAATAGATCAAAATGGGAGACTCCAGCACACTGCGTATTATATATATTGCCACTTTATTTAAAGATAACAAAAATTCTCCGTCTACAACAACGAAACAGGAGCTTCGGCCCTATTCATTAATGCCGACGAAGATGCCCCATCTAAGCTAGTCTCGTTTGCCCATGGGCTCACAAAAGGCTGGAGAAACTCAGCGGGTGCAGCAGCATCTAAGGAGCGAAGGAGATAGGCGACGTTTCGGGTCGAGACCCTTCTTCAGCATCTGCAGTTCCTTCTTTAACTCTCGTTTGCCCATGTTTGGCCCATATCCCTATAAACCTCTCTTATCCACGTATCTGTCCGTGTCTTTTAATGCTGTTATAGTACCTGCCTCAACTACCTCCTCTAACAGCTCTCTCCATATACCAACCACCCTCTGAGTGTCAAAGTTGTCCTTCAGGTTCCTATTAAATCTAGCCCTCACCTTTTACTTATGCCCTCTGGTTCATGATTCTCCTTACTTACTTACTTACTTACTGCCTATTATGCCTCCTGGCATGTAGGGCAGCAACGAAGGTCCTCCACTCCAGTCTGTTCTGGGCTAGCTTCTGGACACTACCCCAAGTCAGGTCCATTGTTTTCATTTCCTCCTCTACAGTTCGACGCCAGGTGGTTTTGGGTCTCCCTCTTTTCCTTTTCCCCTCCGGTGTCCAGTGCAGGGCTATTCTTGGGATGCTGTCTGGTTCTCTTACATTCATCCTAGCTTCTGTCGATAGCCCTGGAAGTCCATCACGCCCAGTAGTGTTGATTCCTTCAGTTGCTGTTTCCGTAACTTATTTGTTTTACGAGACAGGGTTGTTAACCCTGTGCTCAACCTCCAACCTGGAGGACCAGTGGGTCGCCCTTCGTCTCACCTCTACCCTCCGACCTGTCCAGCATGGGAGACCCTAACAGGAGACGAATCTCCCGCTGGCATAGCTCTAGGGGTCACTGAGACACACAAGCTCCCTGACCACGCCAAGGTTGCAATCCAACGGGGAGTCATGATTCTCTTACCCTGGGTAAAAGACTCTGTGCATTCACAATGGAGGTATTTGTCAAGGAGGGAGTCGGAAGTAGAATGGTGCCTCATCTAAAGAACATCCTTCTGGCACCATCCATCATTGACAAAATTGATGGTGCCAGCTGGACGTTCTTTAGATGAGACACTGTTCTGTCTCCTACTCCCTCTTCAACAACTATCACCTCTTTCTCTTCATCCCTGAGTGATTTGCTATTATATTAGCAACCATAAAAAGAATGTGCAGGGCAACTTTTTTACACAGAGGGTGTTGAGTGCCTGGAACGTGCTGCCAGGGTTGTTGATTGAGGCAGATACGATAGTGACATTTAAGAGGTTTTTGGATAGGCACATGGATGTGCAAGGAATGGAGGGATATGAATTATGCGCTGGTAGATAAGAGAAGGTCTCGGCATCGTGATCGGCATAGACATTGTGGGCCAAAGGGCCTTTTCCTGTGCTGCATTGTTCTATGTTCTATAACAACTTCTGGTTGCCCTCCCTTTCAGGAAGAATTTCTACCTGCTCCATGACGTTCCTTACCCTGACACTGGGAGGCAACACATTTGGGACTCCCCGTCAAGATCCTCCTCCTAATAATGAAATTCTCCCACTGCTATCACTGGGTCTCTTCTGTGCACAGTCCCACTTTGTCCCCTGTGTAATCCCTTGCTCCACAGTGTCACGGTACTGCTAGTGATTACCCAGTTGGTCCTTCCAGTTTACACAGCATAACAAATAGAGTCAGAGTCTCGTGGTTGAAACAAGCTGATGCTGCAGTAAAACAAAGAAACTGAAGGCTACTTCATTATCAGGCTGCACATTCAATGAGGGGCCAAGTAACAGGCAGGAGATTTTTTTTTATTGATTTAATATTTGGGGCGGGTAGAAATCCCATTTAATATAAAAGGTAGCTTATGAAAATTAAACAGATTGAATTGTTGTGAAAAAGCAGTGGACTCCAGGAGTACAAATATCCATTGCTCGGAACCAAAGACACCCGCAGAACAAACACATCAAATAACGGGGAAGATTACCTTTGCTGTTAACCAACAGAGTAATTGCTTGATAATTACATCGGCAAGGTCAGCCTCTTATGGTTGATTTAAAGCGAGACAGAAACGTAAACATTTTTAAACTGTATTCAGTAGGAGAAACAATTTAAGAAGCCTTGTCTCCCTGTAAATTCCCAAATTCTGTCTCAATGAATGTCAAAGGTCATCCTTTATCCCCTTATCAAGACCATACTAAAAGGTGGCTATCAATTTGGACACAAATTGCTGGAGTAACTCGGGCAACATCTCTGGAGAACATGGACAGGTGACGTTTCGGGTCAGAACCCTTCTGCAGATTTCTTCAGGCTATTAATAGTTTGTTGACACCCCCTCTCCTCCCCACAATGCCAAATTACAAAAGAAAGTGATAAAATAATTTTTAGCTGATCTGAACCAATACACCTTAACAAATCCATATAATTCTGATCAAATGTCTCTATTCACTAATTTAATCGAGGAAGATTTTTTCTCATTAGACTTTACAAGTTTCATCATTTAACCAGAATAGAATATATAAATGTATACAAGAACATATAGCAGGTTATTTTCAGAAGCTGCTTGTTTGCAATCTTTAAATAGAGTTATCATGCTATATTTAGAAGAAGCCTATTAGGCTTTGTAAGTCTATATAGCTGCTTCTATCCTCTGAGGATTACTAATTATAAGTAATATCAATTCAGAAACAACAACAACTTCTAGCATATTCCGCATAGTAAAATGTTTAAAGCAGCACCCTAAACTTGCTCACTGCTGGTTGCATTTATCTACCCATTGCCAATCTGATGTTAGTGTTCATTTCTTTGAGAATATGACAAATTTATATTTAGTTTAGTTTATTATATTATTGCCATTTGCACTGAGGTACACAGTGAAAAGCTTTTGTGTGCTTTCCAGTAAAAGAAAAGATTATACGTGATTACAATCAAGCCACCCATAACGCACAAATAAAGGGCACAATATTTAGTGCGTTAAGGCCGATGAAAGATAGTTCAAAAGCCTCAAATTAGGTAAATGGCAGGTCAGGTCCACAGTCTAGCGGATGAGAGGACCATTCAGTTGCCTAATAAAAGCTGGGAAGAAAGTCCCTAAATCTGGAGGTGGGTGTTTTCAAATAGCTGTACCTCTTGCCTGATAGGAGAGGGGAGAAGAGGGAGTGACTAGGTGAGACTGGTCCTTGATTATGCTGCTGGCCTTGCTGAGGAAGCGTGAAGAGTAGATGAAAGCCAGTTGACTCTCTAAAAGTAAATGGACAGAAATGGTTCTTTGTGCAAATCTTGGCCTAACAGATAAGAGGCAGGAATTTCATGATTACATCTGAAAACAAAAAGATAATAATCACATATTTAAGTAAACAAGGAATCACTCTCTAGTCAATTTTACCCGTGGTTAATCGAGTCACCCAATATCCAAGTGGAAGATGCTGGGTGGCCTGAAGGTAGATACAGATGTGAAATTCAGGGCAATCCAACATTCTTACACAGAGTGCTGCAGAAGTTCAGAGAGAATGACCAGAAATTGTAGAATGCCCCTCACAATTCAGAATAACACTTCCAAATGCAATATCCACATGAAAATAAATGACAGTAAAATGTCATATAACTTTATAACCATATAACAATTACAGCACGGAAACAGGCCATCTCGGCCCTTCAAGTCCGTGCCGAACACCTTTTTTTCCCTTAGTCCCACCTGCCTGCACTCATATCATAACTCTCCATACCCTTCTCATCCATACGCCTATCCAATTTATTTTTAAATGATACCAACGAACCTGTCGCCACCACTTCCACTGGAAGCTCATTCCACACCGCTACCACTCTCTGAGTAAAGAAGTTCCCCCTCATGTTACCCCTAAACCTCTGTCCCTTAATTCTAAAGTCATGTCCTCTTGTCTGAATCTTCCCTATTCTCAAAGGGAAAAGCTTGTCCACATTAACTCTGTCTATCCCTCTCATCATTTTAAAGACCTCTATCAAGTCCCCCCTTAACCTTCTGCGCTCCAAAGAATAAAGACCTTATTCAACCTATCTCTGTAACTTAGCTGTTGAAACCCAGGCAACATTCTAGTAAATCTCCTCTGTACCCTCTCTATTTTGTTGACATCCTTCCTATAATTGGGCGACCAAAATTGTACACCATACTCCAGATTTGGTCTCACCAACGCCTTGTACAATTTTAACATTACATCCCAGCTTCTATACTCAATGCTCTGATTTATAAAGGCTAGCATACCAAAAGCTTTCTTTACCACCCTATCTATATGAGATTCCACCTTCAAGGAACTATGCACGGTTATTCCCAGATCCCTCTGTTCAACTGTATTCTTCAATTCCCTACCGTTTACCATGTACGTCCTATTTTGATTTGTCCTGCCAAGGTGTAGCACCTCACATTTATCAGCATTAAACTCCATCTGCCATCTTTCAGCCCATTTTTCCAACTGGCCTAAATCACTCTGTAGACTTTGGAAATCCTCTTCATTATCCACAACACCCCCTATCTTGGTATCATCTGCATACTTACTAATCCAATTTACAACCCCTTCATCCAGATCATTGATGTACATGACAAACAACAAAGGAGCCAACACAGATCCCTGAGGCACCCCACTAGTCACCTGCCTCCAACCCAACAAACAGCCATCCACCATTACCCTCTGGCTTCTCCCATTCAGCCACTGTTGAATCCATCTTGCTATTCCTGCATTTATACCCAACAGTTGAACCTTCTTAACCAACCTTCCATGAGGAACCTTGTCAAAGGCCTTACTGAAGTCCATATAGACAACATCCACTGCTTTACCCTCATCAATTTCCCTAGTAACCTCTTCAAAAAATTCAAGAAGATTAGTCAAACATGACCTTCCAGGCATAAATCCATGTTGACTGTTCCTAATTAGACCCTCTTTATCCAGATACTTATATATATTATCTCTAAGTATCTTTTCCATTAATTTGCCCACCACTGAAGTCAAACTAACCGGTCTATAATTGCTAGGTTTACTTTTAGAACCCTTTTTAAACAATGGAACAACATGCGCAGTACGCCAATCCTCGGGGACTATTCCCGTTTCTAATGACATTTGAAATATTTCTGTCATAGCCCCGGCTATTTCTACACTAACTTCCCTCAATGTCATAGGGAATATCCTGTCAGGACCTGGAGACTTATCCACTTTCATATTTTTCAAAAGTGCCAGTACTTCTTTTACTTTGAAACTCATAGTATCCATAGCTACTCTACTTTTTTCCCTTACCTCACATAATTCAATATCCTTCTCCTTGGTGAATACCGAAGAAAAGAAATTGTTCAATATCTCCCCCATCTCTTTTGGCTCTGCAGATAGCTGTCCACTCGGTCTCTCCAATGGACCAATTTTATCCCTTGTTATCCTTTTGCTATTAATATAGCTGTAGAAACCCTTTGGATTTACCTTCACCTTACTTGCCAAAGCAACCTCATATCTTCTTTTAGCTTTTCTAATTTCTTTCTTAAGATTCTTTTTACATTCCTTATACTCCTCAAGCACCTCATTTACTTCATGCTGCCTATAATTATTGTAGATCTCCCTCTTTTTCCGAACAAGATGTCCAATTTCCCTTGAAAACCAGGGCTCTTTCCAATTTTTACTGGTTCCTTTCAACCGAACAGGAACATAAAGATTTTGTACTCTTAAAATTTCCCCTTTAAATGTCCTCCATTTCTCCTCTACATCTTTCCCATAAAACAAAATGTCCCAGTTCACTCCTTTTAAATCATCTCGCATCTCGTTAAAGTTAGCCTTTCTCCAATCAAAAATCTCAACCCTAGGCCCAGTTCTGTCCTTCTCCATAATTATATTGAAACTAATGGTATTGTGATCACTGGACCCGAAGTGCTCCCCTACGCATACCTCCGCCACCTGTCCCGTCTCATTTCCTAACAGGAGGTCCAGCACTGCCCCTCCTCTAGTAGGCACCTCTATGTATTGCTGCAAAAAACTATCCTGCACACATTTTACAAACTCCAAACCATCCATCCCATTTACAGAATGTGTTTCCCAGTCTATGTGTGGAAAGTTGAAATCTCCCACAATCACTTTACTACTAATATCTGCTATCTCTTTACATATTTGCTCTTCCAATTCTCGTTCCCCATTTGGCGGTCTATAATATACCCCTATAAGTGTTGCTACACCTTTCCCACTTCTAAGTTCCACCCAAATAGCCTCCCTAGATGAGCCCTCCAATCTATCCTGCCAAAGCACTGCTGTAATATCTTCCCTGACTAGCAATGCAACACCTCCACCTCTTGCCCCTCCAATTCTATCACACCCGAAGCAACAAAATCCTGGAATATTTAGTTTCCAATCACAGCCCTCCTGCAACCATGTTTCACTGATCGCCACAACATCATACTTCCAGGTGTCTATCCAGACTCTAAGCTCATCCACCTTTCTTACAATGCTCCTAGCATTAAAATATGCACATTTAAGAAACCCCCCATCTCTTATTCTCTGTTTATTTCCTTTTTTTTCTTTCTCCTCTTGTGTCCGAGTGCTTCCCTTTTCTGCTTCCTGCCTCCCATTCTGTCTACTAGCTTTTGCTATTCGCATCCCTCGCCCCAACCATTCTAGTTTAAAGTCTCCCCAGTGGCCTTTGCAAATTTCCCCGCCAGGATATTGGTCCCCCTCGGGTTCAAGTGCAACCCATCCTTTCTGTACAGGTCCCACCTACCCCAAAAGAAGTCCCAATGATCCAGAAACTTGAATGCCTGCCCTCTGCACCAGTCTTTCAGCCAAGCATTTATCCTCCACCTTGCTCCATTTCTACTCTCACTGTCACGTGGCACAGGCAGTAATCCTGAGATTGATACCTTTTTGGTCCTTTTCCTCAACTCTCCTCCCAAGTCCTTAAATCCTCCCTTCAGGACCTCTTCCCTTTTTTTCGTGAATTGTCGTGAAGTGTTTCACATGAACATTTTACCTAAGCGCATATGGAGACATTATGGCAGATTGATTAAAGAGACAGTTTTTAGGGAGTGTCGCACAGATAGTTTTGTAGAAACATAGATTGTCAATAGTTTTTAGGGAGTAAAATTGTTTTACGTCGACTCCATTTCACCAGCCAGAAACATTCCTGATCTCCCAGCAAGGATAATTCACCATTTGTAACGACTTTCCGTGCAAGACTGTGAGGAAATATGTATTAACAGTCACCAATTCCCCGCTCACTGGGAAAATCACATTTAAATGGAAACATCTGCCTGATTTTAGTTTTAACTTCAGATATACAGCATTGAAACTGGCCCTTCAGCCCATTGAGTCCACGCTGACCATCGATCACTCATTCACACTCGTTCACGGTGCAGGCTCAAAGGGCCAAATGGCCAAATTGCTCCTACACCTATTTTCTATGTTTATATGTTATTCATTCCCTGCACACTAGGGGCAATTTACAGAGGCCATTTAACCTATAAACCCACAAGTTTTGGGGACGTGGGAGGAAACTGAAGCACCCGGAGGGAAACCACGTGGTTTCAGTGAAGACATGCAAACTCCGCACAGAGAGCGCCTAAGGTCACGGTGTCTGGTGCTGTGTGGCAACATCTCTAACCCACTGTGCCACACTGATTTAACCATCTCTTGGCACTTGCTCCTAATGGCAGACCTGGAGTTTGTAGCCAAACTCCATCCAGCCATGCACATTTAATTGCCTTTATAGAGTTGTTGATTCATACAGTGTGGAAACAGACTCCTCGGCCCAATGTGCTTACACCGACCAATATGTCCCATCTACACTAGTCCCACCTGCCTGCTTTGGCCCATATCCCTCTTAACGGATGACAGAAATGCATTTACCTTCTCTGTGAATGTTCTTCGCCACAGGGGGAAATAAAAACGTTTCTCTTCTGCTGCATTTCCTTGGCTGAATCACAATTTATTTTTTCCCTCTCGGATGCTGGTTCCTATTTGCATTTAATTAGTTAATTGTACTTTCAATTAATGTGTGGTCAGAATGTGGCAAGTTTCATGGGAGCACTGAAGCTTTAATTTCAGAAAAAGTAATACCCTGTGCATTTGTGGATTACACAGTTTTATAATACAAATGTCACCCACCCTCAGGATAAAGGGTCTCTTAATAAAAAATAAATTGGTCGCAATGCCCGAACATTTTCACCGCGACAAATAATACTGCAAACACAAGA
Organism: Raja brachyura; assembly: GCA_963514005.1. The sequence continues at coordinate 32,713,656 of OY740797.1, read as the reverse complement.
AACTGCAGATGCGGGTTTACCAAGAAAAGACATAATGTGCTAAACGGCGCCAGAGACTAGGGGTGCTGTCGGCACAGAGTTTGTGCATTCTTCCTGTGGATTTCATCCCGGTGCTCTAGTTTCCTCCACATCCCAAAGATGTGCAGGTTTGTAGGTTAATTGGCTTCTGTGAGTTGTCCCTAGTGTATAGGATAGAACTAGTGTATCGGTGTTCGCTGGACGGTGCTGACTCGGCAGGCCGAAGGGCCTGTTTCCACACTTTATTTCTAAACAAAACTAATATGGTTATAATAATGGTGTATTTTAGCTTTCCAAATATTGACTGGCATTGCACCAGTACTATGGACTTGAAGGGGATGGAATAAGAAAATAGGATAGTGTTGGTGTACAAGATTGTCACTGGTTGGCGTGGACTCGGTGGGCTGAAGAGCCTGTGTCCACTCTGCATCTCCAAAGTGTAAGGTCACAGGAAGCTTAGGTGAACGCATATGCTCTGCCGAGCGATCACCCAATCTTAATTTGGTTTCTCCACTTAGGAGGCCACATTGTGAACACTGAATGCAGCACACCAGAGTGGAAGAAATACTAGCAAATCATTGCTAAACCTGGTAGGATGAATGCTTAAGTGCTTTCTTGAGGTAATATAGGGAATATGGCAGCCAGTTCATGCACGGCAAGATCCCACAAATAACAACATGAATATGGCCAGATGAACTCTCTCAATGATGTTGATTGAGAGATGGATGCTTTTCAAGGTTTCCAGAAGAACTACAGTAGAACCAAGAAACTGCAGATGCTGCCTTACACAAAAAAACACCAAGCAGGGTCTCCACCTGCAACATCACCTATGCATGTTCTCCAGAGATGCTGCCTGACCTGCTGAGTTACTCTAGCACTTTGTGTCTTTTCTGGAAGAACTCCCTTGCTCCATAGCTTAATTTCTACGTTCCCTTGAAAAGATAATGCCTCAGGGTAATATCTTATCCAAATGATAGCACCTCTGATAGTGAGTTTTCCCTTCACTCCTGTACTAAAATGATCAAAAGACAAACTGCTGGAGGAAGTGAGCAGGTCAGGCAGCATCTGTGGATGGAATGGACAGACGACGTTTTGGGTCAGGATCCTTCTTCAGACTAAAATAGTCAGCTTGGATTGGGGGCTCCAGACCTTGGAGCATGGCTTAACACATAAACCCGATAGGAAAATACACAGTTTAATTTAGTTTATTCAGCCAGCAGAAAGACATGATTACATTCGAGCCATCCATAGTTTACAGATATATGATGAAGGAAATAATGTTTAGTGCAAGGTAAAGTCCAATTAAAATAGTACAGGTGTCTAAAATTAGGCAGATAGTAGCTCAATACCGCTCTATAGTTGTTGTTAGGATGGTTCAGTTGCTTGCGAGCTATCCAATCAAAGAAAATATGATACATGATTATAATCAAGCCATTCATAGTGCACAGATAAAGGGTGCAACATTTCTTGTAAGATAAAGTCCGATTAAAGATAGGTCAAACATATCTGATGAGGTATAAGGGAGATCAGGACTACACTCTGGCTGATGAGATTACCATTCAGTTGCCTGATAACAGTTGGAAGGAACTCCCTAAATCTGGAGGTATATGTTTTCATACTTTTGTACCTGATGGGAGAGGGGAGGGAGATGTCCTTGATTATGCTGGTGGCCTTGCCAAGGCAACATGAAGTGTGAATTGAGTCCATGGAAGGTAGGTTGGTTTGCGTGATGGTCTGGGCTGCGTCAACAATTCTCTACAATTTCTTGCGGTCTTTGATAGGACTGTTGCTAAACCATTCTGTGATACATCCCGATAAAACTTCTAAGGACAAGCATCGAAATACGTCAACATTTACAAAGACAAGCATTGGAAGACAGGTTAGCAAGGCTTGGTCATATATACATTTCACCAAGGCTGTCGGCATTAAGGGTTAGATTTAAAGTAAGATTTACCATTGCAATTAATGAGATAAATTGCTTACATATTTAAATGATAGCGACTGGATTAATAGATTCTCCACTTTCGTCTTGAGAATTCCAGGGGGAGGGAGAAGGCGGAGTGGGCACAAATATAAAGGACTGAGTAAAGGCATTTCAAAAGATGTTAATTTTGTAGAAAGTATGATGTCTATTGATGTGCAGTCAGCTCTGAGGCAATAGTTGAAATCTGGTTCCTTCTCTGTTTTGATGTAGTCTTTAGCATCTCTATTGCTAAAGGCCATGCTTTAATCATTATGAAAGCACTACACTAAAAGAGTTTAAAGACTGATTCGCACCATCAAAAATCCACTTTTAAAAATCAAACCATTACAAAGAATTAGCGTTAATCTTAGTTTTTTTTTATTCTGACTAATGGTTTCTTTTTGAAATATTTTTCATTCCATAATAAGAATTGCACTGAGGAATTCAGTCAGGGAATGAATCAAGAGGGTTCTGTGAGAAATCTGAAATAACATTAACAGTAATTCTGCTGTTAATCCCATGCATAAATGCATATAAATTGTGCAGTTGTAAATGTTAATTTGATTCCTTCAAATCAAAGGCAAAGCCAGCAATTTAAGATGACCTAAATAAAATGAATTTCATTGTCATGGCTTGGAACTTATGGAATATTTGCCATTGTTTTACATTTGAAATCTGTGCTCTGTATATTTTCCATAAAATTTTCAAATCACTAACCTTGATCAGAGCCCATATCCCTGAGATTACACCAATGAGTTGAGTTTAGTTTAGTTCAGTGTACCGAGGTACAGTGAAAAGCATTGGTTGTATGCTAACCAGTCAGCTGAAAGATTGTACATAGAAACATAGAAAATAGGTGCAGGAGTAGGCCATTCGGCCCTTCGAGCCTGCACCGTCATTCAATATGATCATGGCTGATCATCCAACTCAGTATCCCGTACCTGCCTTCTCTCCATACCCCCTGATCACTTTAGCCATAAGGGCCACATCTAACTCCCTCTTAAATATAGCCAATAAACTGGCCTCAACTACCTTCTGTGGAAGAGAATTCCACAGATTCACCACTCTTGTGAAAAATGTTTTCTAAAAGATTTCCCCCTTATCCTTAAACTGTGACCCCTTGTCCTGAACTTCCCCAACATCGGGAACAATCTTCCTGCATCTAGCCTGTCCAACCCATTAAGAATTTTGTAAGTTTCTATAAGATCCCCCCTCAATCTTCTAAATTCTAGCGAGTACAAGCCGAGTCTATCCAGTCTTTCTTCATATGAAAGTCCTGCCATCCCAGGAATCAGTCTGGTGAACCTTCTCTGTACTCCCTCTACGGCAAGAATGTCTTTCATCAGATTTGGAGACCAAAACTGTACGCAATACTCCAGGTGTGGTCTCACCAAGACCCTATACAACTGCAGTAGAAACTCCCAGCTCCTATACTCCAATCTGGAGGTGTGCGTTTTCACACTTCTGTACCTCTTGCCTGATGGGAGAGGGGAGATGAGGGAGTGACCAGGGTGAGACTCGTTCTTGATTATGCTGGCGGCAATGAATTCAAAGTCTTAAATTAATGTCTTGCAGGGAAGGAAATGTTCAGTTTACTGGGTGTGGCATCTTATGGGACTCCACATCCACTAATGTGATTCCTCGGTTCAAGGCTATTAAGGATAGACGATCCCAGGTGTCTACATCCCATGAACAAAGGAAGTTTTAAGTTGTTAATGTCGACATGTGAGTGGGCCTGAAATTATACATGGGCTAAATCTGATTAGAATGGAGGACATAATGAACCAGCATTCTCTGACCACAGGGTATCACAGTGAACTTCACATCCAGTGAGGGTCTGAAGAAGGGTCTCGACCCGAAACGTCGCCTATCTCCTTCGCTCCTTAGATGCTGCTGCACCCGCTGAGTTTCTCCAGCTTTTTGTGTAACCCTCGATTCTCCAGCATCTGCAGTTCCTTCTTTAACACTTCACATCCAGTGAGGCTGCCTTTGAAGTGTCTTCACCATTACCATGTTAAGACATTTGTATCTACAAACAGAAATGGCATAATACAACATCGGGTTTAATAATGTTAAGTGAGTGATGATTATTAGATAACTCTTCAGCTCTTCGTAGAAATAGTGCTGTGAAATTTTGTATTGAACGATTCTCAATGTTCTTGTGGAAGATATGTGCAAATTGACAGTCACATTTACTGCATTACAAAAGTAAACACAATGCAAAAGTACTTCATTGCCTGGATAGGCGCTTCGGGATGTTGTGAGGCTTTGAAAGGCGTTACATATATGCTATTAATTCTTGCTTTATAAGTCCACAGACAGCCATTTCTCAAGCATGAGATTGGACATCCACTGTTTGTGTGCTGCTTTATAGCTTTGCTGTTAAAAGTCAAGTCTTGGTACAGAGCCACGTTCAATTCTACTTTACCCTCTATGGAGATGCATCAGCTTGCTTTTTCTCAGCACTGTATCGCATATGGTAAAACATCCCTCACACACACTCACGCACACACCCTCATGAGGGGGACTGCCATGAATCCAGTTTGGAGCCAGGAATCCTGGATAACTTGGTCTTGCCCTCTGAGGAGAACGGACAGTTGTAGAATTCATGTTGCTATTCTGGAAAAATACTTAATATTATGGCAGCATGATTTTATTAGTTCCTTTTTTCCCTTTTTTAATTTCAAAATATACTTTGAGAAATAAATATATCCAATTCATGATCCTTACAAGACTCCTTCCAACATTCTCGGAGGCTATACATACATTCAATACTGTTTACACAAATTTATCCACCACCCTTGCCACTCATGTGGCCCACTGGCGTGGAATCCCTTGCTTTATTTTGAGGGGCATCTCCACCACACCCTGCCCCCCATGTCCAGCAGCGGGAGGGCCCTAGACTGTGGTCCTTCCCTGCCGAGCCTTGGCGTTGGCTGCACCAAGCTTCAGTACGTCCCTCAGCACGTACTTCTGCAGTCTGGAGCAGGCCAGTCGGCAACATTCCCCAACAGACATCTCGCTCCACTGGGAGGTCAACAAAGCTCGGGCAGACCAAAGAGCGTCTTTCACTGAGTTAATTCCACACAGAGAAGCATCTGAATCCTTCACTGCTCATAAGACTTTCTTTTCCCTGGGTCTGTACTTCCTACTGCCTTCAAGCCACCCTTGGTCCAGGCCTGCTGTGGCCATAGGAATAAAATTTTACTGCACCAATAAAATGTACACTGGTTCTCAGCTGCGTATTCAACCTGTTGTGCATTTATTTATTTTGCCTCATTGTGAATAACAGGAGCCGGTATGACATTGGGGGACTGGACTACAAGGGAAAACTGTGCAGCTGGTTTGTTTAAATAAGAATTAAGCATTTTGTTGCATTTTCATGTGTTTATATTAACATACATATTTTATGAAGCTATGTACAATCTGCTTACATTGTTGACGGGGGAGGAGTGTGATGCTTGTGTTAGTTCCCTTAGCATAGCTGGGCTGGCATTGGGAGCCATGCAGTTTTAACGGTTTGAAGCATTTCATTTGTTCTTGGTCTCCGGAGCTCAGTCAGGTCAGGGGATAAGGGAGTCCTCCTGCCTCCACGTAGTCTTGTCGGCAAGAATCACCAACTCCCTTGTCTGCGGCCAGGTTGATAAAAATACATCAGCCGCAAGAAGAATGAATTTTCAGGAGTGGAGGGGTTGGTGGGAGGAACTAATGATCTGTGTGCCATTTTCCAGAAATAGCTACTTAATTTCTCAGTTCAGTAGATTATAATCATATTTCTATTTATTTCTTTGTATTTTAAACAAATTCTGCTTTCATTTATAATGTTGTCTCGAAGGAGGCTGGTACTGTCTCTGTATACAGTATTTTGGCCTTGTCCAATTTGCTCCAATTTTGCTGGCTGTTTCTGCAGCTTTGTAATTGCTTCCACAAATCTCTTTATCTCTTCTATCTTCACCTTTAAACGTGATCCGTAAAACCTACCAGGGGTTCATAGTTTCTCCCAACATGGATTGGTGTCAAATTATGTTTGAGAGCACTTAAATGAAGTGATTTAGTATGTGTAGGAAGGAACTGCAGATGCTGGTTTATACTGAAGATAGACACAATGTGCTAGAGTAACTCGGCAGATCAGGCAAAAAAAAAGGAGAGAAAGGATGGGTGACGTTTTGGGTCAGAACCTTTCTTTAGACAGAAAGTTGAGGGGTGGGGGAAAAGTGCAGGTAGAAAAACGGCAGAACAAATCAGGGCTGGCAACAGATGACGAAGAAAGGGTGGAGCCCGCGATGGCCCATTATTGGTTGGGGATAATGAGAGGGATACGGGGAAGTGAACAGTGTAACTGGTGGAACGACTGTCGGGGGGGGGGGGGGGGGGAGGGTAGGGTGGATAGGGTACGGGGGGAAGGGGGAATGCATGAGTTACTTGAAATTTGAGATACCAATTTTCATATTGCTGAGTTGTAAGCTGCCCAAGCAGAATATTCCTCCAATTTGCGCTGAGTCTTACCAATATAAGAGCTCACACCGAGTACACCATAGATTGTATATGTTTTACCACATTAATGACGCTCCATGAAAGCAAATTGCTGGATCCTCTGTGGATAAATTAGAATTGTCCTTGATTCAACGATAATTGGACGTTAGCAAAAACCAAGGAACTAAACTTTGACTTCAGAAAGAGGAACTCTGGAGACCATATTTCAGTTTTCATGGTGGTGGAAAGAGTCAGCAGATTCTCAAACTAACCTGCACAACCCTAATCCTACCACAACCAGAGCACTAGATAGAACACTATGGACCATTTCTTGCACCATGATGGATTTGCTTTATAATTTCTTTTGCACAAATATCTCGTCATTTTTCCACATTTTCTCTTTTCACCTGTCTTGTATAATTTATGCATAATTTATGTTTTACTGTTGATTGAGTCCACGTATCGGTGATGCTGCTGCAAGCAAGATTTTGATTGTACCTGCACTTCACCGTAATTGTTCATATGGCAATAAACTTGCCTTGACTTTTGAATCTGGACCAGCAGCTAACTTTTAATAGCAGTGCCAGATATTGATTGCAATGCATTTTAAAATGTTTAATAAGTTCTGTTTAATCTAAATTTACAACTTTCGAAAATTGCAAACAATTCCCAGTCAAGAGGCATCCATGAAATGCAGATCACAGTGGACTAGTTTATTACAATTTAGGATGTAATCAAAGTGATTGATGTGGTATATCTTGACTTTCAGAAAGCATTTGCTAAGGTTACTCCCTAGAATGTTATGGTCAGAGAAAAGGAGTCCAAGCCATGATGTTGTTGTAAATTAGTTTATTGATTAGTTGGATAATAGGAAACAAGAGTACTTAACAACGATAATAGGTCAAGTTAGTCAACTGTGAACATTGAAATTACAAGGAGTCCTGGTATCTTAGGCACATCCTCAAACTCTTTCAATAAACATACTGGGCTTAATTTTCTTACTTAATGGCTGTTTCTATTCATTTAATGACGCTAACAAAGTTGTTTGTGGTGTGTAAAAGTTTGAGATTGAACCACTGCTCTGTGGAAAATGTTGTACTCAAAAGAGATGTCTTTGTTGAACGAGATCTACTGCAATTCATCGCATGACTACTAATAGCTATAATGTACCAATATAAGAATAGAAATAAAACAATAGTTTTGGAGAAACAAGGAATTGCAGATGCTCGTTAATACCCAAAATGACGGAGAAACTCAGCAGGTCAGGCAGCGTCTCTGGAGAACATGATGGCTCGGGTCGAGATCCATCTTCAGACGTACACAAGGTATGTTACCATGCTGAGTCTGAAGAACAACCGAAAACGTCACCTATCCATGTTCTCCAGAGAAGCAGCTCCACCTGCTGAGTTACTCCTGCACTTTGCGTTCTGCAAAAGTTTGGGATAAAGGAGTGGATAGGCTTACTTTAGTGGACCTTCATTCACAACACATCAACTGTACTTTGTAACAGAAGAAAATTAGATGTTGCAGTGGGTTGGACTACAGTCGATCAGGTCTGCTGCCACCACCTGCAAACACACTTACCCTTTGTGGCCTTGTGGAATGAGTTGCCTGGATGTTGTGGCCTTCTACCAAGTTTAGTTTAGATACAGCACGGAAACAGGCCCTTCGGCCCACTGAGTCTACACCGACCAGCAAGCCCTGCACACTAACATTATCCTACACACACTGGGGACAATTTTTACTTTTTTATACCAAGCCAATTAACCTACAAACCTTACATCTTTGGAGTGTGGGAGGAAAGTTATCAGAGAAAACACATGCAGGTCACAGAGAATGTACAAACTCCATGCAGACAACATCCATAACCAGGATCAAACAGGTCTCTGGCGCTGTTAGCGCTGTTAGGCAGCAACTCTACCGCTGTGCCACGGTGCTACCCAAGATGTTGAGGGTAAACATGGTGACTAGGCTCTTGGTGGTGGATGCTGAGGCTCTGCTTCTGGAGCATCCTGATAGCCTTGCAATAGCTTATTGACAATCAATCAAAAGGTCCTTGAAAAAAATCTATTTTCATCAAATACATTAAATCATAAGAAATCAACTAAAATATAAAGACTGAGTAATAGAAATAAATTAAATAAACTAACTGCAATTATCTTTGTTAAACTAAGCGATTACCTTCAAATTAGTGGGGCCTGGGTTCCTTATGTTGCCATCCTTGGCCTAAGGCTGAGAAGCTGGATACCTTGGATGGACACAAAATGCTCGAGTAATTCAGCTGGTCAGGCAGCATCTCTGAAGAAAAATAATAGCTGACGTTTCGAGTTGGAACCCACCTCAGACTGAAAGAATCATTGCCAGGGGTAGTGGTGGAGGCAGTGGCATTTAAGAGGCTTTTCAACATGGAAGTGCAGGGAATAGAGGGACACAGATTTTGTGCAGGCAGATAAGATCAGCTCAGCTCGGCATCATGTTCAACGCAAACATTGTGGGCTGAAGGGCCCATTCCTGTTTTATGTTTGTCTCAGAGCGTTAAAGTTGTTCTTGGTGGATAAAAGAAGGTTAGAGTGAGGACATCATCCTTGTTTCTTTCAATGTTGAAGTAAATTGATGCCATGGATTTGAGAGTTATGTACATGAAATTCAGAAATATTATTAACTGCAAAAAAACATATTTGAAACTAATAAAATGTAAGGGATAACTCCAGAAAATTTGAATTGGAAATGCTGTAACCTGTCACAATGAACATGGATTCTGTGGAAGTGTTTAAAAAATAACAAAGGGTGGTTATTTCTCTCACAAGGATAAAATAAAATTAACCATTGAGAATCCCTTGTTCAATGATAATAAATAATTGGTCGAGCAATTTGGGGAAGTATATATTCAGTTCCCGTAATCACCTCCAATCCGGCAACTCTATGAGGTTGTGTTCTCTAATTCTGGGTACTCTCAAGTAATGTTGGCTACTTGGCGCGGCACAATGGCACAGTGGTTGAGTTGCGGCCTTACAGCGCCAGAGACCTGGGTGCAGATCTGACTACAGGTGCAGTCTGTATGGAGTTTGTAGGTTCTCCCTGTGACTGCGTAGCGTTTTTCTCCAGGTGCTCCAGTTTCCTCCCACACTCCAAGGACATATAGGTCTGTCGGATATTTGGTTTTAGTAAAAAATATAAAATAGTCCCTGGTGTGTAGGATAGTGTTAGTGTATGGAGTGATCACTGGTTGGCGGGGCGAAGAGCCTGTTTCCGTGCCGTATTCTAAAGTCTAAAGCCCTGTGTCTTTCTTTTCCTCTAGAGTCTAGAATTCCACCCTAAATCTCTCAGTTTCTCTCTTTTTAAACACGCTCTTTAAAACTAACCAATGTCACCTTTGTTAATATTTATGTGACTCAGAGCCAAGTGGTATCTGATCACCCTTCTCATGCATTTAACTACATTGACGGTCCCACATAAATGCAAGTTGTTGTATTACTTGAGTTAGCCAAAGATTTATAAACTGCCTGTAGTTCTGTATAGGGAAATTTACTTTTCCTGAAATATTACCAATTATTTCCAGCCGTGTCTCTGGTTTTCATTAACTGCGGTAATAATTAATAGAAGCGTTATTGCTGAAGTATTAATGGCTCTATTCTAAGGAATGTTTTACAGTGGACACTTAAAATTTACACAGCTGAGGTTATTCTTAACAAGACTGTGTTAAAGTGAATGTGTAGTCACTGCTGTTATTCCTTGACTGGCAAGCTGATTAGTGGACAGGGTAATGTTACACAGCAGCATTCAGAGAACCATTCAATTAAAATGCCAAAGTTTCATCTCATGTCCCAAATATTTTTAAACTATCAATTTTGCATTGTGGCTTCCAAAGATGAGCAGTGAGTAGAAATTTCTATCAGACATTCTCAGGACATTATAGAGCATCTTTGATTCTTTAATTTTAGGTAACTTTCATAAACACTCCCCTCATCCCTTTCCTTTGTTAAAAGTTGGTTAACCAGTTCCATAGTTCGTAATGATGTATCCCTCTTGGGATCTCACCTGCCTGATGTCATCTATTGACGGCCCTGATTTGTCCTGGTCTTTTCTGGCTTCCAGTTCCTCCCACCCTGCAATCAGTCTGAAGAAGGGTCCCGACCCAAAATGTAATCTGTCCATTTTCTCCAGAGATGCTGCCTGACCCGCTGAGCACTCTGTGTCCATCCACAAAACATCTCTAATTGGGGCACAGAAGTTAGCACTGCTCACAGCTCCAATAACTTGGATTCGATCATGACCTCTACACAGAGTTTGTATGTTCTCCCTGTGACGGCAGGCGTTTCTCCTGGGTGGTCCAGATCCCAAATCCCACAGATCTTTTGGCAGGTTTACCGGGCCACTGATGTAGATATACATCAAAAGATTCAGAGGGGAGATGATTGTCACGTGAGAGAGGATAAATCAGGGTTGTCAGGAAATAAGAAAATGGGGAACTTGACCAGAAAAAGGGGCTTGCTTTGCTGGGAGCTGACATCGAAGACTGGATTATGGAATATGCAAGCAAAAACTAAAATGGTATTTTGGAATTGCAGTTTAGGTTTTGAAATGAAAAAAAGGCAAAAGTAAAGTTTTATTTTTTCCTTCCATTGTGCCTAATAATTTGAGCACAGCTGCAAAGGCTTGGAAGAGTTAATTATATTTATAGAGTCATAGTTAAAAGTAGAGATTTGGTGGGCCAAAGGGCCTGTTTCTGTGTGTACAATCGTATGAATTCTATACAGACACAAGGAACTGCACTTGCTGGAACATTGCACCAAACACAAATTGCTGAAGTAACTTGTTGAGTCCGATAGCACATCTGGAGGACATGGATGGGTGACGTTTCTGGTTGGGACCTTTCTTCAGTCTACAGAGGTGCTGTCTGACCCACTGAATTACTTCAGCAATTTGTGTTCTGCACAGTTCTCCAGCAAATGCAGTTCCTTGTGTCTGTATAGAGTTATACGATTGTACAGCACAAAAACAGGCCCTTTGGCCCACCGCATCTCTACCATCTCTACCAAGCATTATGCATATCTAGATTCATCTCACCCGCATTAAGTCCACATCTCTCTGTGCCTTGCCTGTTTTCTCCATTCCTGTTCTTAATTCTTCTGAAAGGTCTTCAACCTTTGGAGATAGAGATACTGCATGGAAACAGGGCCTTCACCCCACCAAGTCCACACCAACTATCGGTCACCCATTCACATTAATTCTATGTTATCCTGCTTTCTCATCCACTCCTTAAACACTGAGGCCAATTTACAGAGGCCAAATGACCGACAAACCCGCATATCTGGGAGGAAACAGGAGAATCTGGAGGAAACCCACGCAGCCACGTGAAGAACGTGCAAACTCCACCCGAGGTCAGGGTCGAACCTGGGTCACTGATGCTGTAAGGCAGCAACTCTACCTGTGGCACCACTGTACCGTCCTCAAACATTGACTCAGTCCCAGAAACTTAGAAAGGAGGGTTTCCTGCTATCTCCAGAATTAGTTTCAGGTTTCTTCATCTGCAGTTTTTAAAAGATTTCCATTTGATGTGCAAATAACATGTGTAATGTGATATAAATACTCGGTAGGTCAGGCAATATCACCAGAGTGAGAAAGAGAATTCATATTTCAGGTCAATCAGAATACTTTTATAGATTTAGTTTAGGGCGAGAGTTTCAGAGATTTGTCCATGGAAATGAAGGCAAGATGAGATGGAGGATATGGGAGATAAAAGAAGACAGACGCAAAATGCTGGAGCAACTCAGCAGGTCAGGCAGCATCTCTGGAATAAAGGAATAAGTGACTTTTTGGGTCGAGACCCTTCTTCAGACAGTTCTTCGGACTTCTGACTTTCAGACAAAAGAGGACCATAGGAGTTTGTTCCACTCACAATATGGCATTTGTGTTTGGAAACCCACTGTTTTTTCTTCCCGCAAAAATAAAATTAAATTGCATTCCACAAAGAATCCTATTAGAACTGCAGGGAAAGACTTGGCAGGGTTAAGTTTTTGTGACTGCGAGTCCCAGCTGTTGTTTCCTATGAGTTTCAGCAGCTGCCAGCGTTGTTAATGGCTGTAAATTTATGCATAAATTTCCCACTGCCACAGCGCAATGCTGCCTCGGAATAGTCTGCATTCGCCACCAGAGAGGAGATGTGAACCTGCGAGTGACGTGGCGCTTATTACCAAACCTCAGAGCAAGGAGGCCGTTGATGGAATCTCTTAATGAGTAATTAAGCAACTTTGCAGAAGCTGACGTCGTCACATTTATGTTTAGGGATTTGTGCCTCTTCGCAACTCCCCCACCCCTCATCTCCAGGTGAATTTATCTGAAGCCAAAAAATGTAACATTTAATCAAAGTGCAGGTAGAAGAGGTTGCTTTAACAGATCGGGCAATGCGCTGATCTTAAATTAATTCCGATCATGCCAATAGTCTTCAATGTAACTAATCACCATTTACTTAGTTCCACTCAGTCTGAAAAATTCCTCATTCATGAGTGGTATTGAAGTAATTTGAGTTCATTCACTTTCCCAATTTGTGCTTTGCACTGCATAGTACTTTGAACGTTGCCAGACATGTTCCAGTAAACTTCTGACTTAAAAAAATTGAGTTTAATTATCTTTTAAATCTCCCCTCTAAATCTCCCTCTTTCATAATAATTGTGTTCATTATTACAAGGACAGGGCCTTCATGCTGGTTGCTTTTAATTTTTAAAAAATGTGCCTATTACATTTTAACTTATTTTCCAAAATTCCACTGCATTAGAGAATTAATTATTCAACAGACTAGGAAATATTGAGTTTTAGGATGTAATGTGCCCCATAAGACAAGCGTAATAAAGAATTATGATTCACTTTGACATTTTGTTTGTTTTATTCCAAGACTTTGACTTCAGGCCCACCGGTCGCAGCTGCCTGGCAGGGAGAGGTCTCCGCATCCTGGCTTGCAGTGGTTTTAACATAATGCAGTCAAAGCAGCAAGCTTACTAAAGATGCCTGGCTTAATGACTTGAGCTGCAAATGAGCGATGCTAAGTCAACTTCATCATACTATAACTCTATGACTCATCCAAATATTTTTTCCAATGATATAATTAGTTTTCCCTGTTCAAAACTATTTGTTTTTTTAAGCAACTAGATTTTCTTGGATTTTATCTTTTCTGAACAATACTGCACTATTTGACAATTAAGTGTCTTCAAAGATTAAAATGGATTCCACTGCCATAAGCTGCAGAGTTCCACATACGTATAAAAAAGGGGAAATCCACTTCCCACTGAGAGTAATTACAATTATGTTATAAAAATAAGCATTATGTATGTTTCTTGTAAGACGGGGAGTTCACTGCCAACTAACGGAGTCCATCCTGAATAAAGTGGCTGCTATCATGGTGACTGGTGGTGTACTAACATTATATGGCAAGTGACTAATTCATTGACAATTTCAATGATCAAATCACACAAAAGTTGAGGTTCTTTGCAAAAAGCTGACTTAGTGGATTGCTCAGCTAGTTTATGATAATTTTCAGTTATTCGAAAGAGGATTTCTGCAGCAATCGTGATGTTCCGTATCGTTAAATATTAACCTTTACAAAGATATCAGACTGGATCACAATTCTATTATTCTATAACCATGGGTTGTAGCATTGCAGTAATAAGCACAACATATGGGCAGTGTTCTCAATGTAGCACAGTTTATCCCGGGGAATCAGCAGCAGGAGATTTGGTATGAACAGAAGAAATATGAGCATAGGAAACTGAGGGAAATGAAAGAAAAATCTGATGGTCATCTTTTGGCAAATTAGTTGATTCAGTGGCTGTGAATTGGTCGGTCTGCTATTTGTTGATGACGGTTAGCTAACTGAGTATTGATTAGTTAACAGGATTAGGAGAAAATTGATCAGCTAAGTTACATGTTGTTTGGTGAGCAGGCTCAGTGGGTAGAGATAGTTATATGAACAAACAAATGGGCAAATTCGTGCTAGGTCACAGGGTACTTGAAGCCTGCTCTGACATTTAGTATGATTGTGGCTCATCTGATTATAACCTCTGCATTCCCTTATACTCGCGTAACATTCCACCCGCTTGCTTGTCAAGTATGCCAAGGGCAGCACTGTGCTGCAGCGGTAGATCTGCTGCCTCACTGCAATAGAGACCCGGGTTCAATCCTGACTTTGTGGGCTGTCTGTATGAAGTTCCCCCTGTGACCATGTGGGTTTTCTCTGTGTGCTCCAGTTTACTCCCACATTCCAAAGATAATTTGCATAATTATCTTCAGTAAATTGTCCCAAGTGTGTAGGATGCAAAAGTAGAATAACAGAACTAGTGGACGGGTGATCATTGGTCGGCATGGACTCGGTGGGCCGAAGGACCTATGTCCATGCTATATCTCTAAAACAAAAAGTATCCTTCATTTAGAAACAAAAAAACACTTACATCGCCCTTTCAGGAAAATAAATGTTCTGTGCACTTACATCTTCTGACAAGAAAACCTTTTTCCTAATCTCCAAATTAAATAGTGACCACCTATTTGTAACTAGCGTCCTTTGAGTTTAGATTCTCCAGCAGGAGGAATCATTCTCTCCACATCTACTCTGTAAGCCCCTTAGAATCTGATGTATTCAGTCACATCATCTCTCACTCATCTAAGCACCAGCAGATAGAGATGTTGAGCTGACCAAAATGGAAACAGGCTCTTCAGTACGACTTGTCAAAGCCAACCAAGTAGTCCCACTCCGCCTTAAAAATATCCATTGACGGCCTCCATGGTCGCCTGTGGCAATTAATTCCACAGATTCACCACGCTCTGACTAAAAAAAGTTCCTCCTCATCTTCTTTCTCAAGGTTCGCCCTTTTATTCTGTGGTTATATGGTCTCTGGTCCTAGACTCTCCCGTTAGTGGAAACATCCTCTCCACATTCCTCAATCCAGAAAACAGTTCAACTTAGAGGAATGCTACCTCATTATAAATGGGATTTGCAATAAGTCAAGCTGTGAATAGAATGAGACTATTTCAGCTCTTTTTTCAATTCCTCTCGCTGTCCTCTTCCCCTCTAATCAGTCATCAGCACTGATCATTGGGTCGAGAAAGTGAGTTGATAGTTCACACAGTCAATTAACTTTAACAAACAATTCAATGGAGTTACTAAAAGGAGCAGCAAATTAGATCGTGTGGGGGTGTGGGAGTGAGACGGAGCAATTGGAAATCTCCACTGGAGATGATGAGATAGGATATGACAGGGGAAATTAGCAGTGGATTGAAATATTATCCTTTCACCTCTGGAACCACAGTTTGAATTGAGAGCGATGTTATGAAAATCTCTCTCTGTTTCCTTCCCAGGCCTGGCTTAGGTTATTAATCACGCAAATTCTAATTGTTTCAAACCATTTCTCTGCAGAATTGACTCCTCTGCATGAAAGAGTCCCAAATTTGGTATTGATTGTGCAGTTTTTGCTCAGATATCCCATTTACACAGGAGATTACATTCAGTTCAGATCAGATTGATCCAAATTAAATTAGACCTTCCCAGTTTTTGCAATACACAGGGTGCACGGTGGCACAGCTGGCAGAACTTCCACCTCACAACGCCAGAGACCCAGGTTCAATCCTGACCTCGGTTGCTGTCTGTGTGGAGTTGCTACGTTCTGCCTGTGACCAAGTGGGTTTCCTCCGGGCGCTCCGGTTTCTTCCACATCCCAAGGCGGGGTTGGAAGTTAATAGGCTGTCTATAAATTGCCCCTAGTGTGCAGGGAGTGGATGCAAACGTGGAATAACATAGAATTAGCATGAAGATGTGATTGATGATCGGTTCGGACCCGATGGGATGAAGGGTCTGTTTCGATTCAGTATCTCTAAAACCAATAACATAATAAAAAATACACCTTTCCTTGCTGAATAATTGGAATGATATTCACTGGGAAACGATGTGTTCCTTTTAACAGAGGAGACAATCACACGATGACCAATAACTATTTGGGGTTTAGAAACAGGATCAGAAATCAGTAACAAAATGCCATAAAATGGTTTTAGTTACTATGTTGGTCTTTGCGCACCAAGTTGTAGACTTAGCAGTTAACATAGAATGTAGGAGAGTACAGCACCGGACTAGGTCCTTTGGCCCACACTGTCTGTGATGAACATGCTGCCTAGACCAACTCTTATCTGCCTGCACATAATCCATATCCCTCCATTCCCTGTATGTCCACGTAAATGTGCCTATCCAAAAGTCTCTTAAATGCTATTGTAAGAAATGGAGCCAGCAGAAGTAGATGTTCCCGTTGTTCACTTAATGGCCAAACAATTTCAAGCTGCTCTTTAAGAACATAGAACAGTTCAGTGCGGAATCGGGCCCTGCAGCTCACCATGTCTGTGCCAAACATGATGCCAAGATAAATTAATCTCATCTGTCTGCACGTGATCCGTATCCCTCCATTTGCACGTACCGTGTGACCTGTTACAATATCACGTTATAATCTTGCAAGAGAAAGGACCAAAAGTAGACCATTTGGCCCCTCAAGTTCAATCTACCATTTGATGTCAATGGCTCATCTTATTGATGTTAATCTATCTCAGATAGAAAAAAAGATTCAAAGGCTAGGTAAGGGAAAGAGGAGAGAAGGTAAATGCAAGCTGAATGTAAAAATTGTTAAACATGGTCTGGAAATGGAAGCTTAAATTGCACGACTTAATGTGCGTGCACTCACATCACAGAGCATCATAATAGCAAATGGAAATCCAGGATAAATGTGCTCTTGTGGAAATAACATAGGAGTTGTCCTTTGGAGGACATGGAAAGGTTAAGCTGCTTTCTCCTGAGATTGGAGTTGACACAGATTAACTTTGGCCAGACAACGACGTGTCCATGTAATTTGTTCCATTCACAACATTATTGTGCAACTGGCTTGTTTCAGTAGGTCAAAGGTTAGTGAATGTCAGTTGGGATGGTGGCCCAAAGTGAAGATTCAGCACACAAATGTAATCAACAGATTTCTTTTGAAATCCATCTCAGACATTGTGACAAACAGGCTGATGTTGAGATTCTTGTTTTGTGTTTTTTTTAATCTTTAGTTTCCTCCACCGCACCCATGGAAAAAATAAATGTGTAATATCGGCATAAGAGGGGGGAAAAACAGCTAACATCAGTAATTATTTTGATATGAAAACGTTCAAGGCAATTATGTCGGGTACATTTTTCTTCCTTCTACTTGAAGGACTGATGAATACTTTATGAATATAATTACTTATTAAATACACAAGTGGAAAGTTAGCTCTCCTTTGAACAGTGTCCTGCATAAGGCTGGACAAGGGTTGTGGCCAGTGTTATAATGGTTAGGATGCTTGGGATGACGGAGAATCCATTATATGTTGACATTTTACAACCAAAATCAAGTTTGATATAACCTAGTAGTGTGTTTTACTTTTGGGAAAAGGATTGGTCACAGTGCTGAATGACACGGTGGTGCATCAGTTGAGTTGCTGCCTTACAGTGACAGAGACCCGGGTTTGATCCTGCCTACGGGCACTGTCTATACGGAGTTTGTACGTTCTCCCCCCTGACCGCTTGGGTTTTCCCCGGGTGCTCCGGTTTCCTCCCACATTCCAAAAATATACTGGTTTGTAGGTTGACACAAAAAACTGGAATAACTCAGCGGGTCAGAGAGCATCTCTGGAGAAAATGAATAGGTGATGTTTCGGGTTGAGACCCTTCTTCTTCTGAAGGTTGGTTGAAACCAGCATCTACAGTTCTTTCCCACACAGGATTGTAGGTTAATTGTCCCTAGTGTGTAGGATAGTGCTAGTGTACAAGGATCGCTGGGCAGAAAGGCCTGTTTCTGCACTCTATCTCAAAATGAAATTAAACCGTGCCATTTGGGGACTGAGAACCAAACTTGACAAGGCCATTTTAGTTTAGTTTAGAGATACAGCATGGAAACAGGCCCTTCAGCCCACCGAATCCATGTTAACCATTGGTCATCCGTCCACTAGTTCTATGTTATTCCACTTTCACATCCTACACACCAGGAACAATTTACAAAAGCCAATTAACCTACAAACCACGTATTTGGAAAGTGGGAGGAAACCGGAGCAAACCCATGTGGTCACAGGGAGAACACGCACACACCGCACCGACAGCACCCATTGTCAGGGTCAAAACGGGGGCTCCGATGCTGTAAAGCAGCAACTCTATCCGCTGCGCCACTGTGCTGCCCTGGATCTTCATCCCATGACATTGTGGGCCATCACTGTAGATGCTTGACCATCTTCATCCCATTCACATTGCGTCCCGTTGTAGATGTGGGATGATCATTCATTTACCCACAACCATTAGTAGGCAGGCAATATCTCTTAAAAATAGCTTTGAAATGTCAAGTTGTATGATTTGATTTACATGGCAAAATGCCCTAGAACAGGCTTCAAATATATATAAATCCTCGATATATAAATCCTCGATTTCTAGTCAATCAGAACAACATCTCTACATATCAATTTCTGCTTTTATGAATGTTCCTCAATGGTTTTCAAGAACTCACATTTGACAAGAACTCACACATTAAGAGAACGATGGAGGCCAAATGGTTGATGGAATGTTTAATTAAATGCTAAATTAATTTAGTTTTCCAATTAACCATTAGGAAGGCTAAGCAACGCATAGGATTGGTGATCCAGGCCTTTGTCCCAGTGATGAGGGAATGCAGTAAGATCACAAGGATTTGGAACAGGAAAAGACTCCTCCAGTCAGAGATCATTAAACTGTGCAGCACATAAACAGTCCATAGTGTTTGGGCAACACAGTGGTGCAGCAGTAGAGTTGCTGCCTAAAAACCAGACACCCGGGTTCGATCCTGACTATGGGTGCTGTCAGTATGACGTTTATACGTTTTTTTGGAACAACAAGCAGAGAATCATCACGTTCAATGGTTCTTTATTGTCACGTATGCACAGCACAGTGAAATTATTTTACACAACCACAAATGCACATTTGCCATATTTTGGTGCCCTCTACAAAAAAAGAATAACAGTCCGAACTATAAAGACCGGTCCAGATGTTGGAAGTACTGACGCCCCGCCAGTCCAGTGCCATCTTGCAACTTCCAAGCATCTGACGTCCGATCCCGGCCCAAGCAGATATGCAGTTTCTTATATTCTCATTTTAAGGTCTGATGTCCTGGTGCCACTGGATCGATGAAAAATAGGCTTATTCCTAGAGATCTAAAGGCTTAGAGAGTATATTTGAACATTTGGCTTCAACACTTTTCTGGGAAAGAAGACATTTTCAAAGACTTGCAACTCTGAATTAAAAATGTCTTCTACATCTCAGTCTTAAATGGTTGTCCCCTAATTCTGATTCTGTGCTAACTCATCCTCAGTTCTTCCAGGAGAGAAAACAAACTCCCAGTATTTAACCTGCCAAACCCTTTAGGAATCTTAACATCAAACATAAAAAAATACAGCACAGGTACAGGCCCTTTGGCCCTCAATGTCTGAGATGAGCACGATACCAAGATAAACTGATCTCCTCTGCCTGTACATGATCCATTTCCCTGCATATGCCTGTGCCTATCTAAAAGCCTCTTAAACGATTGAATCACATTATTTTCAGACCCAACCTGTTAAGCCTTTCCTCATCAGACAATCCCGCCCTACACAAGTCATCGTCCTTACATTTGCCCTTACACATCCTGTGAGCTTTTGCAATTGCACTAGTAATTAGAGACCTGTTTCACCCTGGCATCCTCTGCAGGATATCTAGTGCCCCTGGAGACTGAGGCAAATAACAGTTTGTCTCCTTGTAAAATCAGGCTGAAGAATTGCTAATGTGCAGCGCTGAGTCTAAACCAGTGAATGTAAATTGGAATATTTATTTCAATGTGAAACCATCTTCAAAAGAAAGGAAGAAAAGTTGGGGTTAAGAGAGCACGATGTACAAAAAGAACAACAACAAATATTCTCCCATTATAATTAAAATGTAGAGGGGTAATAATCTTCATATATAAAAGTACATTTTCCATGCCAGAGAGGTTGCTTCACAGTAATTTACTTAGCTTTCTCTTGCAAATGGAAAGATTTGAATACATTTTTTTTTTCCTGCTGTATATAGAGGGTTTGGAGAATAGTGAATTAATAGATTATTTTTGCGTTGTCGAGTCAGAGTTGGTGGAGGAGAGCAGTCCGTGCCAGGATCTCAACCATTTACAATCTTTATCAATTGCTTAGATAAGGAAGCAGAGTGCAATGCATCAAAGCCTGCTGATGCCACAGATTGAAATGGGAATGCAAGTCCTGAGGAGGACATGCAAAGGGATATAGATAGATTGAAAAAAAAACAGGTATCAATTGGATTATAACGTGGACAAAAGTGAAATTATCCAATTTGATAGAAAAACATTGAATATTTTTTTAGTGTGGGAGAGCCTGGTATTCAGACCTCGTACATGAATCAAGGAAAGTTAAGGCCCAGGTACTGCAAGCAATGGAGAAAGGATTTGTCTATAGGCGTTTATTCATACATTACAATTACATTAGTTGTGAAGAAATATGACTTCAAGTCATAAGACAGCATAGTGGTGCAGCTAGTTGAGCTGCTGCCTCACAGCTCCAATGACCGGTTTCAATCTGACTTCCAGTGCTGTCCATGTGAAGTTTGCACATTTTCCCTGTGACCATGTGGATATCCTCTGAGTTTACCCCCATATCCTGAAAATCTGCAGTTAGTAGATAAATTGGCCACAGTAAATTGTCTTGCTGTGTAGGGCAATTGTATAGTCAGAAGGGGCAGAGAAGGCGTATAGGAGTCGAATTGATGGGAAACTGGAGATAATGGGTTAGGGTCAGATTAATGTCAAAAGGGGTGCTAGATGATCAGCGTTGATTAGATGGGCCAAAGAGCCTGTTCCGTTTCATATCTTCCCATGACTCTATGTGATACACTGCATACATTTAGGGAATCCTTCACTGAAAAAAGTAGTTGTCTTTGAGGGAGTGCAGCTGAGGATCACCAGGATGATTCTGAGAAGGAACATTCACTCTTGTGAAGAGATTCCATAAAATGGGTCTATTTTCCAATTAAATTGGAAGAATGAGGGATGATAGCCTTGAAACATAAACATGTTAACAGAGTAGATATTTCCCATTCTGCCAAATGTTGTATAGTTTCATAGAACTGTAAAGCATGAAAACAGGTCCTTCGGCCCACCTTATCCATGCCGACTATGTCGGAGTACTGAGCGAGACCCATGTACCTGCATTTGGCCCAAAGCCCTCCAAACCCTTCCTATCAATATATATATATCCATTTATTATTGTAGAATGTAAGGTATCAATCATTTAGGACTGAATCATAGTCATTGAGTCATATAACACAGAAGCAGGGCGGTTGACGCAAATGTCATCCATGCAGATCCAGTTGCCCCATCTAAGCTAGTCCCAGTTGCTACATTTGGCCCATATCTCACTAAACCTTTCCTATCCAAGTACCAGTCCAAGTGTCTTTTAAATGCTGTTATAATAGCAATGTACAAATGTTTGAGATTTTAAAAATCAAGTCTGCAATTTATCCCATCAGATAAAGCATAAAAAGAAGTTTAATTTGACACCTAATTCACATTCATATCTTCAGTATTAAAACAGTTATGGCCATTTTCATACTCGGAAAATAGCATCCTGTTCCCTATTGCTTTTCCATTGACTTAACACAAAAGTTGTGATCGAGGAAAGTCAAAAGCCCATAACTTTCTTAAAAATTAAGAGAACTGAAATAAATAATCAGTTATTATAGATTGAAGCATTCTGAAACAAATATGAAACAATCTTACTTGGATGACCTGAAATTAAAGCATATAATTAGTTAGTTACCCAATTGTAGCTAATTACAAAATTCAATACTAGATCTAAACATCTATCCATTTCTTAAGAAAATATTAACATTTTTTAAAAAGCCTAAGTGTCCAAATAACATTCACACAAGAATTCACAATATAACATGATTTTTAAAACTCATTGTCATGAATTTATGGGCCAAATTTAAGGAATTTAGTGTTTAATGCCCATAAATTATGGAACGCGATGGAATGGAACGTTGCGGTTGTAGTGAATTTAAACCCCATATCGGCAGGAAAAATACTGCCGGTTCGTATGGGGAATAAATCACCGTTTCGCAACATGAAATTTTGATTATGGTCATCTAAACAAGCAAGTTTATATGAAACAATAACAGCTTTCCTTTCCCCCTACGTAAAATCCGTCCCCGTTGTCGGCGTTCATGGCATTAGAAGCTAATTTTTATTTTACTCCAGCACTGAAATAGTCGGGCGATTTAATTTTTTTTTTCACATACCGGCAGTTGGAACGAATCTCCAGCAAAAGCTCGCACTCCGAAAAAATATAATTCCGGAAGGCAAGGGAAAACCGCATTTTAACCCCCCCCCCCTCCCCCCCCCCCCCTTAAAGGCGCCAAAGTCGCGCACACGGCCAGTGACAGAACTGCAGTGCCGCTGAAGATAAGTTTTGTAACATACCTAGTTATAGTACCTGCCTCAACAACCTCCTCTGGCAGCTCATTCCATGTACCCAACACCCTATGTGTGATTAAGTCGCCCATCAACTTTCTTTATGCAATCTTTGGATTTGCCTGCTATTAAACATAGAAACATAGAAAAATAGGTGCAAGAGTAAGCCATTCGGCCCTTCGAGCCTGCACCGCCATTCAATGTGATCATGGCTGATCACCCAACCCAATGTCCCGTACCTGCCTTCTCTCCATACCCCCTGATCCCTTTAGCCACAAGTGCCACATCTAACGCCCTCTTAAATATAGCCAATGAACTGGCCTCAACTACCTTCTGTGGCAGAGAATAGTAAGATTGAACGAGAACTTACCAAGTTTGAAGGTTGATCTTTATTTCATGAGGAGTTGCGGTGAGGGATTTCGTGAAGAGCCCGCCGGCACGCATGCGCGACATTCTTCAAAGCAGCGGTGTGGAATCACAGAAACAACAACAGAAATGACTTGGCATAGTAAGATTTAAAGAGACTCTGATTACCAGCTGAAGATGATCGAGGGTTGGGAGCGGAGGGCACAAAATCCCTCACCGCAACTCCTCATGAAATAAAGATCAACCTTCAAACTTGGTAAGTTCTCGTTCAATCTTACTATTTCATTTCGGAGTCACGTGAGTGACTTCGTGAAGACTTCAAAGCTTCTGTGATTACACGCCCTGGACAACGTCCATGCGGACACACCACTAGTAAGGATGGATTGGAGTAAACAAGTTGATGAAACGAGGTTATACTGAAACAAAAAGAAAATTTGTTAATAGCACAACAAATAACACCCTTTTAATCAGGGACATCCCCACGTTCACACCCGGCGTTCAGCACGGCCTCTGCGAACTGAAGGGGAGCAGCAACAGGCTTATTATAGAATCGCTGGAACACAGCTTCATTCGCCCATCCTGCTGTGGCGAGGATATGGTCCATGGGTACCTCCATGACTCTCGCCGCCGACGTAGATGCAGCCCTGGTGGAGTGGGATGTAAACACATTAGTGTCAATACCTGCCTTATTCAGGACGATCCGGAGCCACCTGGATATCGTCTGGACTGTCACTCGATGGTGAGGTCTTTTGTGAGTGACAAGCAGGTACAACTCCATTCCTCTGATGCTCCTCGTCACGTTGATGTAGTAACGGATGTGAGTGGCTTAACATAGCCGAGCAGCTGCAGGGTATGCCGGGAACTTCAGCTGCAGCCCTGTGCACCCAGGTCTATGCTGCTTAAGTAGCTCATCGATGAAAAAGACTACTTCTCCAGGGGTCGACGTCATCCTGTCAATACGTAGTTTGTGGAGCGTCTGAACCCGCTGTGCTGAAGTCAGCGCTAGTAACATCACCAATTTCATAGTGAGTTGGTCCAGCTGTAACCCTTCCATGGGTGACCACGACCTGAGCAGGGTAAGTACATCCCTGACATCCCAGGTGATGTTGTAGCGTGGTGTAGGCGGATTCAGATTGAATATTCCCCGCATAAGCCTGGACACTAGCCTGTTCGATCCTACCTCGATGTTGAGGTAGAATGATAGCGCACTCCTGGCGCTGTTGATGGCACTATAACTCAAGTGCTCATCATGGTGCAACCCCGCGAGGAATTCCAGGACGTCGGCTATGGAGACATCATCATAGGTGATGTGAGAGCGACTGCAGTAGGCTTCCCACTTGGTGATGTGGGAGAGATATCTCCGCCTGGTTGACTCTCGACATGATGCTCCAATGGTGTTCATGGTCCGGGTGGTAAGGCCATACTGAATCCATGCCCTGGTCAGAACCTGCAAGCCAGTAATTTTAGATAGGCATGGCAGGGGTGTAACTCCCCTGAGACAGGGTGAGAAACCAAATGTGGGCAACCCTCTAGAGGGACCCAAGGTTGACTAATCATGTCAGAGACCACCGGATACCAAGGCTGTGTAGGCCAGTCGGGTATGACAAGAATGCCTCTGGCTGAATCCATCCTGATTTTTTGTAATACCCGACTGATGAGGCAAAACGGGGGGAATGCATAGAAAAACCACTTCCCCCAGTCTAGCGAGAATGCATCAATCGCTAATGCCCCAGGGTCTGGTTCCCATGAAACATATGTCGGTACCTGATGGTTCAACCGGGACGCAAAAAGGTCGATATCCGGTTGGCCAAATTTGGCTGTAATTTGGGCAAATATTTGAGGATGCAGCATCCACTCAAAACTATCATTGAATTTGCGTGACCTGGTGTCTGCCACAGTATTAAGCCTACCTGGCAAATAGGTGGCTGAAATCCAAATATCTCGATCAATACACCAGCACCAAATAGGATTAGCCAATTTGTCACAAGAGACTGACCTGGTACCGCCCATATGGTTAAAATATGCCACCGCTGTGGTGTTGTCTATTTGGAGACGGACATGAGTACCACTAAGATTAGCACAATATGCCCGCAGTCCGTGAAATGCTGCAAGCAGCTCCAAATAGTTAATCCCTTGTATTGGCAACATGCTAGCTTCAAGGGGATCCCACCTGCCTCCACAACTAGAAGAGCTGTCCGCAGCTCCCCAGCCTAGAGAGCTTGCGTCAGTTTGCAAATATACCACCGGATTGGGCACAACAATGGGTTTGAATGCCTTGCCAATATTGGACACCCACCATTGTAGCTCAACCTTAGCATCGGAAGGCAGCCCCATAGGTCTGTCAAAATGACCAGCGTTCTTTTTTAACGCAGCAATCTTGGCCCTTTGCAGATTTTGATAATGCAAAGGTCCAAACCGGGCTGCCGGAAATAAAGCTACGATTTTCCCAATCATCTTAGCTGTATGCCGAATAGATGGTATACTGGCGGATGCGAGATCGTGACATGCAAGGGAGACATCCTCCACCTTGTGAAATGGAATGGTGGCCCTCATTTGAATAGAGTCCACCGTGAAACCCAAATAATCCATAACCTGGCATGGGTGAAACTTCGATTTTTCTGGATGGACTATAAACCCCAGCTGCTGAAATATAGTAACAGTTGCTGAAACAGCGCTTTCAGCTGCTTCCAGAGTGTTGCCAATAATCAGAATATCATCTAAATAAGCCATTACAATATGATGTTGTATACATAATTTGACCATAATAGGTTTGAGTAATTTAGTAAAGAGCCTAGGGCGGTAGTAAGCCCATTTGGTAAGGCTCGATATTGCCAGAGCTGATCCATCCAGACAAATTTCAAAAATTTCCGGTGATGTTTCCGGATGGACACTGAATAGCATGCATCTTTCAAATCAATACATGCCATAAAGCAACCATGCGAAAGCAGTGATTTGGCTGTCTCAAAAGGTGTCCATTTTGAAATGTGTATATGTTACAAAGGTATTCAACTGGTCAAGTCAATAATCACCCGACAACCTCCATCCTTTTTTGGCCTAGTAAAAATATTGGAGACGAATTCAATGGGCTCGTGAATAGTTTTCTCTATCACGCCTTTTTGTTCCAAACGAAAAATTTCAGCCGTGCCTGCTGCCTGCTCAACGGCAGACAGCGTAAACTTCCGTTGAGGCATATGCTGGGATGGAGGAATGTTCCCGTGAATAAATTCAATAGAATGACCCCGAATATCCTTCCCTCTTGGAGAAGTCTTCCCCGAAATTTTTTGATTCTGCTGCAGGAGGGGCTCCAATATCCGCTCCATCCTGGCCAATACGCCCCTTGAGCTAAAAACTCGGGCGGCCGAAGTCCTCATGTTCTGCTGAACTGCTGGGGCTTCGTCCATCGGCCCGCACCTCATCGAGGTGAACCTGGTGCCGGAAAGTTGTCGCCGGTAGCCGCTGCAGCGAAGCTGAGCGATTCCCACGCGGGAGGTACACTCAAACGCCTCCTCAGCGGAGCTTGGTCTCGCTGCCTCGGAGGGCAAATGCGATGGGAAATCGGCACCTGACTTAGCATGGAGATCCGACGCCCGCGCGGGCTTGCCGGCTGCCCATATCATGGACCTAGCCGACGCATAGTCTCGTCCTCCCATCCATGGGGGACTCGGCGACCGTGGCGCATGGGCTCGTTGAAGGGACGAGCCCATGCCTACTTAACCTCCCTGTGCCTACTGGAGCTGGATGGCTCCTCTCCAGTAGCCGCGTCATGCGGCCATACGCCCTTCACCCTGAACACTGGGGTGGTCGGAGACCTCCGGCTCAGAAAGATTGCCGGGGCTCCTTTCATCGGCCCGCACCTCTGAGAAGTGATCTCGGTGCCGGCAGTTGTCACTATCGGCCGCCGCAGCGAAACCGCGCGATTTCCCGCGCGGGAAGGTGTTCAACCGTCTCCCTTTAACGGGAGCGGAAACCGTTGCCACAAAGGGCCCTGACGGCTTGGGGTCGACTCCAGCAGAAGCATGGAGCGACGCCCGCGCGGGCTTGCCGGCTGTCCACATCGTGGACCTTGCCGACGCACGGTCTCGTCCCCCCCATCGACAGGGGACTCGGCGACCGAGGCGGGACCGTACCCAAGCCCCCCGTCCCAGCGGCGGGGTTTGGGAGTTGGGTAGCAGACCTCACAGACCCAGGTCCCGCCGTTGCACCAGACCGCACCATGGCGGCTGGTGGAGCCTTGGCCCGAACCGGGTTTAGGCTTACGGGCTCCTCCCCTGCCCTTCAACGAAGGGCTAGCGGAGGGGGGTCGGGCCTCAGCACGACCCCTTCCCCGTGGTCGCCAATTGCGAACTTGTGGCAGGGTCCACCCTTTCGAGAGGCACCCCGTTCTCGGCTCCTGGAATCAGCATTGGAGCTGCTGCTCCTCGAATCAGCACAGGAGCTCCTGCTCCTTGAATCAGCACTGGAGCTCCTGCTCCTGGAACCAGCACTGGAGCTCCTGCTCCTTGAATCAGCACTGGAGCTCCTGCTCCTCGAATCAGCACTGGAGCTCCTGCTCCTTAAATCAGCACTGGAGCTCCTGCTCCTTAAATCAGCACTGGAGCTCCTGCTCCTTGAATCAGCACTGGAGCTCCTGCTCCTCGAATCAGCACTGGAGCTCCTGCTCCTTAATCCAGCACTGGAGCTCCTGCTCCTTGAACCTGCACTGGAGCTCCTGCTCCTCAAATCAACACTGGAGCACCTGCTCCTTGAATCGGCACTGGAGCTCCCGCATAGCGGCGGGTCGGGCCCGGTAACAACAGGGCTCCCCGACATCCACGCCTATTTCCCCACGTACCTGCAGGGAGAGAACATAACATACACCCGCCACAACAAGACACCAACTCACACTGGAGCTCCGGTGTATCGGCGGGTCGGGCCCTGTACCAACAGGGCTCCCCGACTACCACGCCTGTTTCCCGGCCCGACTCGCAGGTGAGCCGCTGAGAAAGGCTCCGGGATAAGTGGCCGGCGACTCCAAATCCACGTTCCTGTAGGGAGAGAACACACTGCTCCCCCCCCCCCCCAACAGGAAACACCAACTCTAGGGGGCTTAGCCTTACCTGAGTCGGCCCTCTGAAGGGCTGGTCAGGAGCCGCGCTCCCGACCAGCCGTCGGCAGCAATGCGATGCGACGATATGCCGCGCATGCGTGCCGGCGGGCTCTTCACGAAGTCACTCACGTGACTCCGAAATGAAATTCCAGAGACTCACCACTCTCTGTGTAAAGGATGTTTTCCTCATCTCGGTCCTAAAGGAATTCCCCCTTATCCTTAGACTGTGACCCCTTGTTCTGGACTCCGCCAACATCGGGAACAATCTTCCAGCATCTAGCTTCAACCCCTTAAGAATTTTGTAAGTTTCTATAAGATCCCCCCTCACTCTTCTAAATTCCAGCGAGTACAAGCTGAGTCTATCCAATCTTTCCTCATATGAAAGTCCTGACATCCCAGGAATCAGTCTGGTGGTCTTCAGTATTAAGGACTGAATGCTCCACTGGGTATATTCAAGACCAAAATAACTGCATTTTTGAATCCCAAGACAATTGTGAGGATAACATGAGATAATGGCGGAGGATAGCAGATCATCTCATTAACTGGTGCAGCAAACGAATGGCCCACTGCTGTTCCTGTGCCACGATGAGACTAGCGGTTGGATACTTGCAAATTCTACTTTAGTAGTTTCAAGGTACAGCATGGAAACAGGCCCTTCGGCCCACCAAGTCCACTCTGACCATCGATCACCCATTCACATTCTATGTTATCCGTCTTTCGCCTCCACTCCCAACACACCAGGGGCAATTTACAGAGGTCAGTCAACCTGCAAACCTGCACGTCTTTGGGATGTGGGAGGCAACGGGAGCACCCAAATAAAACCCACGCGGTCACAGGGAGAACGTGTAAACTCCAAGCAGACAGGCACCTGAGGTCAGGATTGAACCCGGGTCTCTGGTGCCGCAAGGCATTGTTGCTGTTCTAATGAAGCCTCTCAGGCAGAGCAGAGAAACTGGGACATCAACTTCCCGATCTTCCTACTTAACTGCACAGGTGCAAACTCCGGAAGATGCTGTTGAATTTATTCCTTTATATTAGCACTGATGGTATCTTCATTATTCTAACCACAAAATCTGGCTCACGGTATTTATATTAGAATGTGGACATGAGTCATCCATTTTGGAAGTGGATAGAAAACAGCTGGAGCTCTTAACTGCACTGCTCTGTTGTAAATTTGTCTCCTGTACCCATACAAGGCATCACTGTTAAATTGAGAGCTTGGAGCGGGTAACCCCATTTGACCCGTGAATGAAGTTCTTACTTCACATCTGTTGTTTATAAAAGTGCGGTACATCCACATTCTGCTAAATTCCCAACCCCTCACACCATACAGAATGGCCATGAGGGGAACTGGCTGGTGCAGTGGTTAGACTGCCTTTCATGTACAGGTATTGTTTATTCATTGGGTCTGGGTTTGAATCTTTCCCATGCTAGTGGGGTGAAGATCTGCATTGCTTTCTGTCCAAAAACCTACTGGGAATGTTATCTGCCGGCCCAAGGCTTTCATGCTGTGTAGAAGTTTCAAAACGGAGCATCCAGCTCTGATAAACTGTTCAATGGAAATACTATGTCTGTGTGAATAGCTTGGATATGGAGGCTGCTTGCTCCTGGAGTTAGATCAATCAGCCTTCCCCCCCCCCCCCCCCCCCCCCCCCCCTGGTTTATACCGAAGATAGATACAAAGTAACTCAGCTGGCCAGGGAGCATCTCTGGAGAAAAAGGATGGGTGACTTTTCGGGTCGGAACCCTTCCTCAGAATGGAAAAAATAATTGTCTTATACACTTCGTTGGTAAAATATTCCGTGAGTCAGGCAGGAACTGCAGAAAGAGAAACAGAGTCAATTTTTCAGTACAATAATTTTTTATTGCGATTACCTTGCATCACATCTTGGTATTATAATCTAATGCCTAAGACAGAAAAAAAATCACTAGGTCTTAGTTCCTTCCTTTTTGAATAAGAATGATGAAAAGGATATTGCGTAGAATGCACCATTCCTTGTTCATTCATGTGCAGAATTCTTATTCAGTTCTTGTATATGGAATTCCCATTTATGGAACTTGAGACTTATTCATTGAGATTCGTTTAGAGTTACAGCATGGAAGCAGGTCCTTTGGCCCACCAAGTTCATGCCACCCACTGATCACCCATCCACACTAGTTCTCTATTATCCTGCTTTATTTGACACAATATTTGGAATTGGTGAACTGAGGGATTGGTAATTGGTAAATCGAGTTCCCATTAATGGATGGGTCAAGGACCAGGGAACACACATTTAAAGTGTTGTCAATAGAAACAAAGCGGATTTAAAGAGGCACAAGAAACTGTAGATTAGAGGAGAACCTTACTAACATGGGCAGTAGGAATAATGCTGGAAGACACAAAATGCTGGAATAACTCAGGCGGCATCCCTGGAGAACACAGATAGGTGGCGTTTTGGGTCAGGACCTTTCTTCACACTGATTATTGTAGTGGGGGACAAAGCTGGAAAAGAGGTGGGGGTGGGTCCTGACCCAAAATATCGCCTATTCATGTTCTCCAGGGATGCTGCCCAATCTGAGTTACTCCATCATTTTGTGAATTTCCTTGGTAAACCAGCATCTGCAGTTTCATGTTCCCAACATGAACAGTAGTCATGATGTGGTATTCGCTGTCTGAAATAATCCACTGAACTTTTAAAAATGAATTGTATAAGCACTTGAGAAAGTTTAATTTGTAGAACCATTAGAAAAGATCAGGGGTATGTGGCTGATAGGATTGCTTTAGTCGGCACTAGCTTGATAGACCAAATAGCCTCCTCTTGAGCCATTTATGATATCAGCATAGAATTATTTCAATTAAAATGAAAAAGCACATTGTCATTTAGTTTTTTTTTGCTTTTTCTTAAATCAAACTATTTCCTGGTGGTTTTGTTGAGACTGAACAAAAATCAAAACTTCACACAGATCGAATTTACTGAATGAATGATTAAATGGGCTGTGGTACAAAGGTTTGCAAATTGGCTATTTTTGCCTGCAGTGATCCAAGAATAATCCTGATCCAAGCATAACATTTCCAGCCAAACTAGTTATACATTTATCAGGATTCAGCCTGTACCTATTAACTTTTCTTTATAAAAAAAAATCAAATCCAGCATTCTGTGTTAGAAACGTAAAGGAAGAGATTGGTTTTGGATTTTAAGCCCTCTGGTTGAGCTCAGTGTTGTAATCTCAGACCTTTTCTGATACTCATTAAATTACAGACTTTAATCTACACCACAATGGGAGGAGGAACTAGGATGAGGTTATTTTCGACAGAAAAGACTGCCACTCCTACAGAAATCTTCCCTTTTAAAAAATCTTTTTTTTTGTCGCCAGGCTTTCTTTTAATACCAATAGAAGAGCAAAATAAAAATGTGTTTTTTTGCCTCCAGCGTAGGAGTGATTGAAGTGTGGGAGCCTGCGTGTACAAACAATGCTGGTGTGTCAGAGGTGATGGCCAGGTATACAATGTAACTTATTACACACACCAATAAGCAAGTTGGAGTGTCACACACACTGCAAAGCATTTAAAGCCCCCCAACTAACAAGTGTAAGATGACTCCTCAAGAGCAGAAGCTTCCAGCACCTCACATTTTGGGAACAAGACGAACAACGTTCCCATTGTTTGCGATGGGCTCAAACAGCTAGAAAAACATGGGCTGTGCGTGTGTGTTTTTTTTTCAAAAGAAATAGACTGAAACAGCACTGTAATGTATGTGGACTTGGTCGCCTTTATTTAACATGTCCTACAGATCATTATCTGAATAAATCACGACATAATGGGCTCTGTCGCTGGATATTTGCAATAAAATAAAAACCCTCGCATGTGCAATGCAGAGTCTTGGGGTGGATCTGCCTCCACTTTGGCTGTTTGCTGCTTGCCTTGGAGTTGACAAGCAGGTAGGATAACACAAGAGTAATTATAGTTCAGCAGGGCTGCCAGGTGTGATAAATGAGCAATCAGCACGCAGAAACCTGGGTTCTCAAAGGAGGACTATTACCAGCTTATCAGCTGCAGGCTTCACGACTGCTGCCTAGAACAGAGAGCATGGACAGCCCCCATTTGCTACAGTCTCCTGCCTATTTAACAAAACATGTGTATTCATAAAACCAGCCAAGGTCCAGGTGTCTGGTGTTTGTCAATTGTGTAGTACAGATTGTACCAATATAGACTTAAATTATTGATTGCCTGTATAATAAGAGCATTTTGAGTGCACTCTGCATTAAAGGGAGGTGGGGATGAGGGTTTTTTTTTTCTTTCCCCAGAAAAAAAACCTTCTGTTTGTTCCTGGATTAATCTATTTTGTGCTGATGCACAATAACAGCAAGAATTATTTGCTTAAAATATTCTCTGTGAAAACACTAATACAAGGTGTCCACATGTGCAAAGCAAGGAAAAAAGTCATGGGAAGATTTCTCAATTTTATGCCCTCCACATTTCCCTTGGGAAGGTGCAAATGAAAGCACTAATGTTTATAATCTTAAAATTCCGAGTGTGTTAGTAGAAGGCTTTACCCACATTCCTGAACAGAATTATATGATTTTAAGTATTATTTTTCCATAAAATAATTCTGATAGGAATAGTTCAATTGCTCAATATCTCTTTTTAGCTGCAAAGCATGTTTGGACACCCCAAGACCCAGATAGGCACTGGATTGGAGGGTAGCTAATGTTACTCCACTTTTTAAGAAAGGAGGGAGAGAGAAAGCAGAGAATTATAGACCAGTTAGCCTGATATTGGTGGTGGGGAAAATGCTGGAGTCAATTATTAAAGATGTAATAGCGGCGCATTTGGATAGCAGTAACAGGATCGGTCCAAAGCAGCATGGATTTACGAAGGGGAAATCTTGCTTGACTAATCTTCTGGAATTTTTTGAGGATGTAACAAGTAAAATGGATAAGGTAGAGCAAGTGGATGTAGTGTACCTGGACTTTCAGAAAGCCTTTGATAAGATCCCACACAGGAGATTAGTGGGCAAAATTAGAGCACATGGTATTGGGGGTAGGGTATTGACATGGATAGAAAATTGGTTGACAGACAGGAAACAGAATAGGAATTAACGGGTACCTTTCAGAATGGCAGGTAATGACTAGTGGGATGCTGCAAGGCTTGGTGCTGGGCCTGCTACTATTTACAATATCTATTAATAATTTAGATGAGGAATTAAAAGTAACATTAGCAAATTTACAGATGACACAAAGCCAGGTGGCAGTGTGAACTGTGAAGAGGATGCTATGAGGATGCAAGGTGACTTGGATAGGTTGGGCGAGTGGGCAGATGCATGGCAGATGCAGTATAATGTGGATAAATGTGAGGTTATCCACTTTGGTACCAAGAACAAGAAGGCAGATTATTATCTGAATGGTGTCAGATTAGAAAAAGGGGATGTGCGTTGAGACCTGGGTGTCCTTGTACATCAGTCACTGAAAGTAAGCATGCAGGTACAGCAGGGAGTGAAGAAGCAAGTTGGCCTTCATAATGAGAGGATTTGAGTATAGGAGCAGAGAGGCCCTCCTGCAGTTGTACATGTCCTGGTGAGACCTCACCTGGATTATTGTGTACAGTTTTGGTCTCCTAATTTGAGGAAGACATTCGTGCTATTGAGGGAGTGCAGCATAGTTTCACGAGGTTAATTCCCGGGATATATGATGAAAGAATGAAACGACTGGGCTTGTATTCACTGGAATTTAGAAGGATGAGGGGTTATCTTATAGAAACATATAAAATTATTAAGCGATTGGACACGCTAGATGTAGGAAACATGTTTCGGATGTTGGGGGAGTTCAGAACCAGGGACTACTGTTTATGAATAAGGGGTAGACCATTTAGAACTGAGATGAGGAAAAACGTTTTAACCCAGAGAGTTGAGAATTTGTGAAATTCTCTGCCTCAGAAGGCAGTGGAGGCCGATTCGCTGGATGCATTCATAAAAAGAGTTAGATAGAGCTCTTAGGGCTAGCGGAATCAAGGGATGTGGGGAGAAGGCAAGAACGGGGTACTGATTGTGGATGATCAGCTGTGATCACATTAGATGGCGGTGCTGGCCCAAAGGACGTAATGGCGTCCTCCTGCACTTATTTTCTATGTATCTATGTATTTATAAAAGTAAGCCTTTTCCTTGAAATTGTTAGAAAGCAAATCCTTGCATTTCTATAAGACCTGTCACACCCTCAGGGCATCTCAAAGACAATAAAGGTTTTTAAAGTTTTGTCGCAGTTGTAATGGGGAAATGGAGTTCCTGGTTTGAGTACTGCAGCCTCCCACGAACTGCAAGCAATTGGCTTTGGTGCTGTTGGTTTAGTTTACTTTAGAGATTACAGGCCCTTCGGCCTACTGGGTCCACGTCGACCATTGATCACCCGCATACTAGTTCTATGTTAAACCACAGTCTGAAAAAGGCTCCCGACCTGAAACGTCACCCATCTTTTTTTCCCCAGAGATGCTGCTTGACGCGCTGAGTTACTGTAGCACTTTGTGTCTATCTTCGCATTCTAGACACTAGGGACAACTAACCTACAAGCCGCACGTCTTTGGAATGTGGGAGGGAACCAGAGCACCCAGAGAAAACGCATGTGGTCACAGGGAGAGTGGAAGAACTCTGCACAGAACATCACCCATAGTCAGGATCGAACCTGTGCCTCCGTGCCTCTGGTGGTTAAAGAGTAAAGTTTCAGCCAGGACACCTCTTTCCTAAATACTGTCATATATATTTTCTACATCTTTTGTGAAGGAAGATTGGGTCTCGGTTTACTGGTGCATCTAAAGATGCACCATTTTAGGACTTGCTCAGGTCTGCACAGAATAAGGATGAAAGGGGAGCCTAAATGAAACTTTCCGAATAGTGAAATATCTGGATGGAGTGTATGTGGGGAGGATGTTTCAACTGGTGGGAGAATCTAGGACAAGAGGCCATAGCCTCTGAATAAACGGATGTACCTTTAGAAAGGAGATGAGGAGGAATTTCTTTAGTCAGAATGTGGTGAATCTGTGGAGTTCATTGCCACAGACGGTTGTGGAGGCCAAGTCAATAGATATATTTTAGATGGAGATTGACAGATTCTTGATTAGTAAGGCTGTCAGGCATTATGGGGAGAAGGCAGGAGAACATGGTTGAGAGGGAAAGATGGATCAGCCATGATTAAATGGCAGAATAAAATTGATGGGCCAAATGGCCTAATTCTGCTCCTATAATTTATGCACATGAATTTATGAATAGCCAGTCAAGATTTTGTGCACTGACTTTTTCCTCGATGTGGTGTGATTGTATTGTAGAACATAGAACTGTACAACACAGCCACAGGCCTTTCGGCCTGCAAGGTCTGTGACAAACATGATGCACCATTTGTTCAATTTATAGTCATGTGCTAACGAGACTTTAACATTGCTTTCCAGGCGCATGTCTTGCATTGCCTTAGATGGCCATGAATGCCAGTATTACAGGAAAACTACTGCCCACACATTTTCTTCCAAGTTACACACCATCCAGACTTAAATACATATCAATGTTTCTTCGATGTTTGCTGGATCTATGTACTGGAACGTCTAACACAGTAACATTGTGGGAGTAGCTTCACCCAGCAGACTGCAGCATTTCAAAGAATACAGCTTAACACAACCTACTCAAGGGCAGTTAGGGGTGAACAATAAATTCTGGCCTTTCTCATTTCCTTTAAATTAACAAAAAAAATTGGGCTTCATCATAACCTCCTGACTATGGGGCTGGAGTGCTAATATAAGAACATAACAAAATTGGAGGAGGAGACCATACTGCTGCTCAGCCCTGATCCACCATTCACTAAGATTATGGCTGATCTGATCTCTGGCCCCAACTCCACTTTCGTGCCTGATCCCCATAACCCTTGATCTCCCTACTGTCCAAAAATTGATCTATCTCCGCCTTGAATAAACCTAATGACTCAGTTGCTGCAGAGAATTCCAGTGATACATGACCCCGTGAGAGAAGATATTCTTCCTCATCTTAGTCTTTAAATGGCCAAGCGCTTAACCTGAGATGAAACTCAAAGAACATTGAGGACGGAGGGGCAATATTCACCTTCACTGCCTGGGTGAAGAGCGAATTACCTTCCTGTCGGAGGACCAGCCTGATGTTATCCAAGATGCGCTGGTAATAATTACTCGACTATATTTACCCACAGCTGTCTTTCAAGCTATATAACTTTTTTTTTGCAAG
Organism: Raja brachyura; assembly: GCA_963514005.1. The sequence continues at coordinate 32,677,029 of OY740797.1, read as the reverse complement.
ACAGTTAAAGACAGCCAGGATTCCAAAGATATAAAGGTCGGTTTCATTTTATTTCCTGGTAAGTGCACGTGTTTGAGATGTAAATGTCTTCCGAAGGTTTTGTGCAGAAATTATTCATTCTCTTAACGGATTTTCCTCCATCCACACATCTACAAACACATACAGTGATTAGCAAAAGGGAAAAAAAACTGGTCTGTGACACAGCTGTTCTCCTGTGAACTGATACTACAAGAACAATCCCTCAAACCTGCCCAAGCTAACAGTATCTTTCCTACCGACTAAACAAAATATTTGAAGTACCCACCTTTAAAATCGAAGCCTTTGCAAGCATCCCTTGCAGTTACCTTTTTAAATATCTCAGTAATGCATCCTGTGCTAGTTTTGCATTGTAGGCACATCTAATTATGTTTCTTAAGCATATGGGGATAGGCAATATATTTGCATGTAGATGGTTAACAAGCTAAATACATTAATCTTCGCGCTTCTCTTTAAATGGCAAGTATGTTCTTGGACTTCTTGATAAGATCGAGTTTAAATATGAATGTAAGGGCTGTTTTATGCTGTGAGGCAAGATAACCTTGCATGATGGAGCTCCACAAGTCCTGAAGGCTTATAAAAATTGGCACTATGAAACGATGATCAGGTCAATGGATCAGACAGATGGGGGTAGAGGAGGGGAAAACTAATTTTGCTGCAGTTAATGGTGAGGAAACAAAGGCAGCGAAGGACTCCTTACTGCAGCAAAGCGCCAAAGCATCCTGCAGTCACGCATCATTTAGTGTTACGCTAACACTCCTCAAGAGCTGTGAAACCATTACAGTAATGCGAAAACTGGCATGTTTAAACTCCCTCTTGGTCACGGGAAGGGCAAACAAGGTGTGATTTTATCCTGGTTTTCTGTCATGCCGTACATGCTGGGTGTTTGCAGCTCCTGCTAAATCTGCTGGGAATTGGTCTCAAAGATTTGCATGCCCTTAACAACAGAACTTCACTGGACTGCTTATACTGTGACATTGCATTCAAAGAAGACAGTTTTTTTTTTAATGAAAAGAGAGCTTCATTCTGTTCAACAGTTCCTTTGAGTATTTCAGCTGGTGATTTTTGTTTAGATTAAGTACAGGCTTTTAAAGGTTATTTTAAATTGGCAGTTTCCTCTGGCAATTTAAATTCAAGAAAAATGCTTGCAAATCCACCACATTTTTCCCCTCTCCTTCTCTCCCCTAATATACTGACTCCTGCCAGTTCATTGTCAAAGAGTCATAGAATCATACAGCATGGAAACTGCCTCCACCACCCTTTTAGCTAATGTATTCCTTATTGGCCACTAATCTTGGATAACAAAATCATTGTCTACCAACCCACCAACAACTCTTTCTTAATACCTCACTACAGGATTTGTCATAGTCATAGTGCCATACTGCATGGATACAGGCCCTTCGGCCCTCCTTGTCCATGTCCTCTGCTTCGTGATTTCCCTACTCTGGGTAAAACACTTTGTGCATTCGCCCTATCTCTTCCCCTCATGATCTTCTACACCCCCATAAGATTACCTCTCAGCCTCCTGCGCTCCAAGGAATAAAGTCCTAACCTCTTCCTATCGCACATCCCCTCAAGTCCATTGAGCTCAAGAAGCAATCTTCATTTGTGAGAGGAGACGGCAAGAGTTTAATAAAATATAGTGAGTGTAGGAGGGGAAGTCGGTAATGTTGGAGCTAACACCAATCTTATCATCATCTAATATCATTCTCTGCAACCAGTGACTAAGGCAAGCCTCACAATAAGATTCCCCCAAGTGAAGTACATTGCATATCAATTTCTCCTGGAGTTTGGGAAATGAACTGTTAAATTATATATTCAGAGTTGCATAAAAGTAGGTACAGGCAGTACATAATAATGTCAGTTAGTGACAAAAAGCCTGGACCTATAGATGGATTTAAAGGAAGAAAAAATATGTCTGGAACCCAAGCTGTAGCTGAGGACGCATTTGAGACCAGAGTCAGAGTTCAGGAGAGATAGATCTGGGTGAGGTTGTGGTTACAAGAGCTGGAGGGTGGCAAAGATAAGAAGGTGCATGGTCATAAAAGGATTTAGTTATAATGGTGAATATGTTGACGGAGGTAGCAGGTCTGGATCCTAATGAGATTATCATTAGAAAAAATAAGAACCTGAGGGAATTGATACAGCAATGAAGACAAAGTAACAGCGGGTCAGGCAGCATCTCTGGGGAACATAGATAGATGACGCTTTGGGACAGGACCATTTTTCAATCTGCAGAAGGGCCCCAACCCGAAGGGTTCCCACAGAGATGCTGCCTGACCTCCCGATGTACTCCAGTACTTTGTCTTTTCTGGAAAATAATATAGCCGTGTACTAGTGAGTAATTATGGGTCAGACTCAGTCTGAAGAAGGGTCTCGATCCGAAACGTCACCCATTCCTTCTATTCAGATGTAGCGGCACCTGCTGGTACCAGCAAGTAATCGAACTTTGCGGTCAGGTGCTTTGGTCGCGTGACTATCGGGAGCGGTTAGTGTTCGTGCGCTTTCTGGGCGATGCCCCTTCAGTCGTTCTCGACCACCGTTGTGGTTTGACCTTTGTATTGGCTGTGTTGTGTTACTCCATTGATTTCTTTATTTTGTTAATATAACTGATTTTGGAAATCGACTCTCGTCTCAACCCGCCAAATTGGTGACACCAACGCGCCCAATCGATAATTGGACGCCAGCATGCAGGGTAACTACGCTCCCGCCGCCGCTGCCGACGCCCATCAGAACACCGTCAGCCTCAAACTGCCTGTGTTTTGGCACGATCAGCCGCAAGTGTGGTTCCCACACGCTGAGGCACGGTTTCATTTGCACCACATCGTCGCGGATGAAACAAAATACTTCCATGTGGTGGGAGCCGCATGGCTGATGTGACAACACAATGTATGGCAAGTTCAGATCAGGGGAAGGGATAGGAGACAGTTAGTGGGATATGCATCAAATAGGGACAGGTGGGACTAGCATAGATGGGGCATCTAGTCAGCATGGACAAGTTGGGCGGAAGGGCCTGTTTTGTGCTGTTTGACTCAATGAATCCTTGGCACCATTTTCTCAAGTGAATCACAGCAGTAGCCTCAGTGTTCAGTGGCCTACACACACACACCACACCACACATAGATTCCCCACCCACATTGCTGTCAAACATTGGGGTTAATGCAATCCATTTTTTTGCAAGTCACTCACTCAAGTGGTCCTTCAATAGGTAGAATAGGGTTATGATATATTCTTTCAAAACAAGCTGCCATATCAACAGAAAATAATTATTGAAAATCAAAATGTTCAGTGGAGCTCTAAATCCGTTAATATAAAGATCATGCTAAGAATATTTAGAACAATTCTAGGCATATCAATTGCTGTTCTAGTGTAGATTACAGATAAGCTCAAGTTGGTTTATGTCCAGTCAGTTCAAATCAAAAGAGAAACAACTTACTTACATCTGAAGCTCATTCCCTTCTCATTTAATGTTTCCTGTAATATAATTATGATGTCTTTCTTCATTAAAAATAATTGATGTTGGTTTGGAAGATGAACACGTCAAATGCTGTAAAAGTGATTAAGCAGACAGGGCCTATACTCTCTAGACTTGAAATAAATTGAATTGAATTAAAACGGACCCTTCAGCCGTTCGAGTCCACGCCGACCATCGATCACCTGTTGACACCAGTTCTATGTCACCCACATTCGTGTCCACTCCCTACACACAAAGGGGCAATTTACAGAGGACAATTAACCTACAAACCCGCACTTGTTTGGGATGTGGGAGGAAATCGGAGCACCCAGAGGAAACCCACACAGTGGTAGAGAGAAACTGCAAACTTCCCAAAGACCGCACCCACGTTCAGGATTGAATCCGGGTGAGGTAGCAGATCAACCAGCTGCCCCACTGTGCCGCATTAAGAAGAATAAAAGGTGATCTCATGGAAACACATAATGTCTTAGAAGTCTTGAAGATAAATACAAAATGCGAGAGTAACTTAGCGGGATAAGCAGCATCTCTGTTTGGCGGGTTGAGACGAGAGTCGATTTCCAAAATCAGTTTTATTAACAAAATAACGAAATCAATGGAGTAACACAACACAGCCAATACAAAGGTCACACCACAACGGTGGTTGAGAACGACTGAAGGGGCATCGCCCAGAAAGCGCGCAAACACCAACCCCTCCCCATAGTCACGCGACCGAAGCACCTGACCGCAGGGTTCTATTACTTGTGGGCACCAGCAGGTGCCGCTACAGGGCCCCCCTGGAACCCGAGGTACGGAACCGAGCAGGGACCCGGATGAGACGACCGGAACGCATGGTTCGCGAAAATGGGGTGGATGTAACAGGAGGGGCCAGCAAAACAAGGCCGGGAGGACGCGAGGACCACGAAAGTGAAACAGGCGTAACATGGGGGGCCGGTGAAACAAAACCAGAAGCAGGTGAAAACGCAACAGGCACCGTGAGGGGTGGAAAAGGCGTACCCAGTACGGGCGAAACGGCCGGTGGACGACCTCTATGTCGTGCTGCAGCAACGACCACCGGGCAGTCCACACCTACGTGGGCGGGTTTAAGACGGACGCTGGAGACAAACTCCATGGTGATGCCGGCTTGCAGCACCCGGAAAGGCCATTCATAGAGCGGTGAGCATCCCTGCGGGTGAAAACATAGGCACGCTTTTGTAACACTGCGGCCACATGCACCGCAGCCAAACCATGCCTGTAAGTGGGGGCCAACGTGCGCACCCGCTCACGAAGGCCGGCCAGCAATTTCGGGGCTGATGTGACTTAGCAAATGACATGGCCCACACATGATAAATGGAGTGAGTGTACGGAATGAGCTACCAGAGGAGGTAGTTTAGGAAGATAATATAACGGCAACATTTAAAAGACACTTGGATAGATACATGGCTAGGAAACGTTTAGCGATATGGGCCAAGCAAGGGGAATGGGACAGTGTTAGATGGGGAATCTTGGTCTACATGAACGAGTTGGTCTGAAGAGCCTGTTTCTATCTTGTATGACTCTATGACTATGACAAAATCTGTAGTGAGATATTAAGAAAGAGTGTTGGTGGGTTGATAGTTGAGGATTTTGTCATCCTAGGGTAGTGGACAGTACAGAATACATTACCTGAAAGCGTGGTGGAAGCAGCTATCTTTATTATATTTAAAAATATGTATTTGAGCATTTGTATGACCTGTGCCTATAGACTATTGTCTCAAGACCAGTAACAAGGCACTAGATATGCATATGCTGCATAAAACTGCACATGCTGGAATTGTGAGCAAAACACATAATGCTTGGGGAACTCAGCGGATCAGGTAACATCGCTGGAGAAATGGGCAGATGACATTTCATGTTAGGGGTCTTCTCTAGAGAGAAGAGTCCTGATCTGAGATGTTGCCTATCCATTCTTTCCACTGATGCTGCCTGACCCACTGAGTTACTCCAACACTAGGTGCTTAGCTAAATAGTTCAGCATCTGTAGTTCCTGTGTGTCCATAACACAGTTACCCTCTTCTCCATCCCTACACAATCAGGGAGCACTCACCATGGCTAATAGGGTCATAGAAAGATGCAGCAGGAATCGCAGAGGGAGAGAGGGTCTCACAGAAGAACCATCAGAGAGAGGAGGTGAACTTCTTCAAAGTCTCCTGTACATTCTCCTGTGTGTGGCACGGTGGCGCAGCAATAGAGCTGCTGGCTTGCAGCGCCAGAGACTCGGGTTCGATCCTGACTACAGGTGCTGTCTGTACAGACTTTGCACGTTCTCCCTGTGACCATGTGTATTTCCTACGGGTGCTCCACTTTCCTCCCATATTCAAAAAAATGTGTAGGTTAATTGGCTTATGTAAATTGTCCCAAGAGTGTAGGATGGAACTAGTGTACGGGGTGATTGTTGGTCAGCATGGGCCGATGGACCTGTTTTCACACTGTGCCTCTAAATTAACCATCCCTCCATAGATACTGCCTGGCCTGCTGAATCCCTCCAGCACTTTGTGTTTTGAAGGAGGTGGGATCTATCTGATTAGAATTTCGAACTTGACAGGCCGAAATTTCACTGCTGTAGACTTGTATGAATCCATGATTCCCGAAGGTGAGGATAGGAATTTTAGCACTTTGGTGCCTATGCTGTTGAAGGCACGAATATTGTGTGTGGGAGGCATTGGAATAGATTCCAATATATTAACCACAAAATTCCTCCCAACGGAAACAAAAGAATTGCTACTACTTTTTTAGAAATATTACATCTTGGATGGATGACTTTCCAGGAGAATGCTCACCAGCAAGCATACTGCTGGTAGTGTTAAATTCTGTCAATATTTTTACAAGTGCATGAGAGGTAGAAAAGCAAATACATTTCTGTGCTGTTTTTGGTGGTGAAATTCCGTTTTCCAAGCCACATTAAACATTTTTGTCAGCACCGAACAGCAAAAGAAAAAAAGGCCAGATTAACCGGTCATTTCATTGCGGGATCATGCGTATTTCTGTTTATCCACAGTCACCACACTGATGACTAGTTTAGTGTGAATTTAATGTAAGAGATTCTGAAGTGATTAAGCAACTATAAGGAAGTTCAATGACACTGCGCAGCAAGAGAAGGCAGCAATGCTGATTTGAGAAGTTGTTCACCTTTAGGGTGTTGGGGGGTTGGGAATCTTTAGCTGTTCCTTTAGTCATGGAGTGATAAAGCATGGAGCACGCCCTCCAGCCCACCAACTCAATGCTGACCATCAAGAACACATTTCCGACGCTAATCCATTTAATTCTTCCTACATTTACATCAACATTCCCCCAGGATCTGATACTCATCTACATAATAAGTGCAATTAACATTGTTCTGTTAACCTTACATCTTGGAGACACAGGATGGAAGGTCTGAAGATTCCTAGCAGGCCCTCGTTCAGTATTTTTCCTGCAGCTCTCGGCCTCACTCACCCAGGCCTGCAATAGACCTTAACTTTATTTTCCGTCAGATCCACAAAGAATCAGTGTCAAGAAGAGTTCCGACTCGAAATATCAACTATTCATGTTCTCTGGAAATATTACTCGATCTGCCGAGTTCCTCCAGCACTTTGTGATTTGCTCAATTCCAACATCTGCAGTTCCTCATGTCTCCTCATTGCTCTGGGTATGGAGTCACTTGCATGCCAGACCAAAATGGACAGCAGACTTTCTACCTTGAAGGATATTAGTGAATCGGATGGATTTTTATGAAAGTCCAGAAGTTTCATGGTTACAATTACCAATGCTAATATTTCTACTTCAAATATATGTAATCAACTAATTGTAATTCTCCAACTGCTGGCAAAAGATTTGAACCCACATGTTGAAATGATCAGACTTACACATAGAAACATAGAAACATAGAAAATAGGTGCAGGAGTAGGCCATTCGGCCCTTCGAGCCTGCACCGCCATTCAATGTGATCATGGCTGATCATCCAACTCAGTATCCCGTACCTGCCTTCTCTCCATACCCCCTGATCCCTTTAGCCACAAGTGCCACATCTAACGCCCTCTTAAATATAGCCAATGAACTGGCCTCAACTACCTTCTGTGGCAGAGAATTCCAGAGACTCACCACTCTCTGTGTAAAGAATGTTTTCCTCATTTCGGTCCTAAAGGAATTCCCCCTTATCCTTAGACTGTGACCCCTTGTTCTGGACTCCCCCAACATCGGGAACAATCTTCCAGCATCTAGCTTGTCCAACCCCTTAAGAATTTTGTAGGTTTCTATAAGATCCCCCCTCAATCTTCTAAATTCCATCGAGTACAAACCGAGTCTATCCAATCTTTCCTCATATGAAAGTCCTGACATCCCAGGAATCAGTCTGGTGAATCTTCTCTGTACCCCCTCTATGGCAAGGATGTCTTTCCTCAGATTTGGAGACCAAAACTGTACGCAGTACTCCAGGTGTGGCCTCACCAAAACCCTGTACAACTGCAGTAGAACCTCCCTGCTCCTATACTCAAATCCTTTCGCTATGAATGCTAACATACCATTTGCTTTCTTCACTGCCTGCTGCACCTGCATGCCTACTTTCAATGACTGGTGTACCATGACACCCAGGTCTCGTTGCATCTCCCCCTTACCTAATCTGCCACCATTCAGATAATAGTCTACCCTCATGTTTTTGCCACCAAAGTGGATAACCTCACATTTATCCACATTGTACTGCATCTGCCATGCATCTGCCCATTCACTCAGCCTATCCAAATCACCCTGCAGCCTCCAAGCATCCTCCTCACACCTAACTATACCCCCCAGCTTGGTATCATCTGCAAATTTGGAGATGTTGCATTGAATTCCCTCGTCCAAATCATTAATATATATTGTAAATAGCTGGGGTCCCAGCACTGAGCCTTGCGGCACCCCACTAGTCACTGCCTGCCATTCTGAAAAGGACCCGTTTACTCCTACCCTTTGCCTCCTGTCTGCTAGCCAGTTCTCTATCCACATCAATACTGAACCCCCAATACCGTGTGCTTTAAGTTTGTATGCTAATCTCTTATGCGGGACCTTGTCGAAAGCCTTCTGAAAGTCTAGATATAACACATCCACTGGTTCTCCCTTATCCACTCTACTAGTTACATCCTCGAAAAATTCTATCAGATTTGTCAGACATGATTTACCTTTCGTAAATCCATGCTGACTTTGTCCAATGATTTCACCACTTTCCAAATGCGCTGCTATCCCATCTTTAATAACTGACTCTAGCAGTTTCCCCACTACCGATGTTAGACTAACTGGTCTGTAATTCCCCGCTTTCTCTCTCCCTCCTTTTTTAAAAAGTGGGGTTACATTAGCTACCCTCCAATCCTCAGGAACTACTCCAGAATCTAAGGAATTTTGAAAAATTATCACTAATGCATCCACTATTTCTGTGGCTACCTCCTTGAGTACTCTGGGATGCAGACTATCTGGCCCTGGGGATTTATCGGCCTTCAATCCGTTCAATTTACCCAACACCACCTCCCGGCTAACCTGGATTTCACTCAGTTCCTCCATCTTATTTGACCCCCGTTCCACTGCTATTTCCGGCAGATTATTTATGTCTTCCTTAGTGAAGACAGAACCAAAGTAGTTATTCAATTGGTCTGCCATGTCCTTGTTCCCCATGATCAATTCACCTGTTTCTGACTGCAAGGGACCAACATTTGTTTTAACTAGTCTCTTTCTCTTTACATATCTATAAAAACTTTTGCAGTCAGTTTTTATGTTCCCTGCCAGTTTCCTTTCATAATCTATTTTCCCTTTCCTAATTAAGCCCTTTGTCCTCCTCTGCTGGATTCTGAATTTCTCCCAGTCCTCCGGTAGGCTGCTTTTTCTGGCAAATTTGTATGCCTCATCTTTTGTTTTTATACTATCCCTGATTTCCCTTGTTATCCATGGATGCACCACCTTCCCCGATTTATTCTTTTGCCAAACTGGTATGAACAACTTTTGTACTTCATCCATGCAGTCTTTAAATACCTTCCATTGCACATCCACTGTCAACCCTTTAAGAATCACCTGCCAGTCTATCTTGGCCAATTCACATCTCATACCTTCAAAGTTACCTTTGTTCAAGTTCAGAACCCTTGTTTCTGACTTAATTTTGTCACTCTCCATCCTAATGAAGAACTCAACCATATTATGGTCACTCTTGCCCAAGGGGCCACGCACAACAAGACTGCTAACTAACCCTTCCTCATTACTCAATACCCAGTCTAGAATAGCCTGCTCTCTCGTTGGTTCCTCCACATGTTGGTTGAGAAAACTATCCCGCATACATTCCAGGAAATCCTCTTCCTCAGCACCCCTGCCAATTTGATTCACCCAATCTACATGCAGATTGAAGTCACCCATTATAACCGTGTTACCCTTGTTGCACGCATTTCTAATTTCCTGTTTGATGCCATCCCCAACTCCAATACTACTGTTAGGTGGCCTGTACACAGTTCCCACTAGCGTTTTCTGCCCCTTAGAGTTTCGCAGCTCTACCCATATCGATTCCACATCCTCCACGCTAATGTCCTTCCTTTCTATTGCATTAATCTCCTCTCTCACCAGCAACGCTACCCCACCTCCTTTTCCATTTCGTCTATCCCTCCTGAATATTAAATATCCCTGGATGTTCAGCTCCCAGCCTTGGTCATCCTGGAGCCAAGTCTCCGTGATTCCAACTATAGCATAGTCATTAATCGCTATCTGCACCTTCAACTCATCCACCTTATTACGAATGCTCCTCGCATTGAGACACAAAGCCTTCAGGCTTGTTTTTACAACACTCTTACTCCTTATACAATTATGTTGACAAGTGGCCCCTTTCACATCGATCCCTATTACACTTGGCCATACTCTCCTATCCCTTTGTGAGCTTTCTTCCCCGTTAATTCTGGGGTCATTAACCATCGCTTTACTCTCTTTCCCTCTAACTCCGTCCTCGACTATCCCATTTGATACCCCACCCCCCTTATTCAGTTTAAAACCATCCGTGTAGCAGTGGCAAACCTGCCGGCCAGAATGCTGGTCCCCCACCTGTTAAGATGCAATCCGTCCCTTTTGTACAGTTCCCCCTTACTATAAAAAAAATCCCAGTGATCTAAGAATCTAAATCCCTGCCCCCTGCACCAGTTCCTCAGCCACACATTCAGGTCCCATATCTCCCTGTTCCTGCTCTCGCCAGCACGAGGAACTGGAAGCAAACCGGAGATAACAACCCTGGAAGTCCTGCTTTTCAGCATTTTTCCGAGCTCTCTGAAGTCCCGCTGCAAAAAATTCATCTCCTTCTTTCCAACATCATTTGTGCCAACATGCACGACCACTTCCGGCTGGTCACCTTCGCCCTTGAGGATTGTCTGCACTCTGTCCGTAACATCCTGGATCCTGGCACCAGGAAGGCAGCACACCATCCTGGAATTCCGTCTGTTGCCGCAAAAACCCCTGTCCGTACCTCTCACAATGGAGTCTCCAACTACAATGGCGTTGCCCGACTTTGGCCTCTGTGGGTTTGGCTCATCAGCCCTTTTTGTTTGGCAAGCCAGTCCGCCGCTCAGTGGGATACCGTCTTCTGTCCCGGCAGCTTCCACGTGGGTGAACCTGTTCACAAGAGGTACAACACCCGGGGACCTTTGCATCCCATGTTTTCCTCCCTTTCTCACCGTCACCCACCTTCTCTCTTCTAGTGCCTTGGGTGTAACAATCTCACTGAAGGACTTGTCGAGAAACGACTCAGTTTCTCGAATGAACCTGAGGTCATCCACTTGTTTCTCCAGTTCCCCAACACGGTCCTTCAGGAGCTGTACCTGGATGCACTTCTCACATTTGTAGCATCCAGAGGCACCAGCAGTGTCCTTGACCTCCCACATACTGCAAGCATCACACTGCATCAGCTTGCTTGACATCTTCTTTTGCCTCGGTCTCGCCCTATCCAGTATTTTGCGCAGCCTCCTCGCCGAAGACTCTCGAGCCAAACACTCACACTTTACTCACAGGGCACTTCCCTCACAAGGCCGCTCCCCAAGAGCTGCCTTGCTTATATTGACTGTTCAATTGCCTAATTTACAAACCAAATTCCTCAGTTTTGAGGAACTGCTTTCCCCCTCTGACTCACTGAGAACTCTCCTCCCACTTGGGCTAGAGCCAATCAGTGCTTTCTCCTGCTTCTCTTTGTTGCTGTTGCTTCAAAATCCACGGGAAGACTGAGTGAAGTCTGCCTGTGCTTTGCCTCTCCTTTTTAACTGCTCTCCCCCTCTGACTCACTGAGAACTCTCCTCCCACTTGGGCTAGAGCCAATCAGTGCTTTCTCCTGCTTCTCTTTGTTGCTGTTGCTTCAAAATCCACGGGAAGACATAGTGATTAGAAACCATAGTATTTTATGAGCAACTCTATGGAGGAAACACTAAGTGCTTCCATCTCCATGCATTCAGCTAGTCTAACTAGAGAGAGAGGGAGAGAGAACTTACTATCAAGCCTGTGGGCGGATCAGCAGTATGAGTGACATAAGGAATGTGCAGCATGCATAACCTGTGTGGTAACACACACACACACACACACATATATATATATATATATATACATATATATATATATATATATAAAAAGAATAAAATGCAAATGTAAAACTACTGATTATACAGAGCTATGTGTGAGTCTGATTTCAACACCACGTTTCTGGATCGTTAGGAAAACACAAAGTGCTGGAGTAACTCAGCGGGTTGGACAACATCTGTCGAAGGAATAGATAGTCGACGTTTCGGTTTGGGAGAATTCTTCAGACTGACCCAAAACTCTATCTGTCCATTCCCTCCACGGATCCCACCTGGCCCTCTCTGAGTTACTCCAGCACTGTGTGCTTCGCTCAAGATTCCAGCGTCTGCAGTTCCTTGCATCTCTGGGCCATTGTATCTCTGGTCCAGCCCACTGGATTATTCCCACACTTGCCACATACCTCCAGAATGACCTTTGTCCAAATCAAATCTTTTATTCGAAATTGGAACAATAGCTCAACGATTATGCAATAACTGTCATACTGAAAAGAAAACAAAATCCACCCCTCTGTCGCATGCACTGCTGAGGCTGTTCGTTCGTGCTTAATAGGTCAAGGAAGTGGTTAAAATATTGTTAAAGAGCAACAACACTCCAACATCAGTCTTCCTTTTTAACCGGATGGCTTATTTTCTCCTTCATTTAGTAGCTGAATGTTTCCGATGTTTGATATTTCTTCTGCTACAGTATTCCTTGCCCCCAGGGTGGTGTCACATCATTTTCTTATTACAGAGTACGAGTAAATCATATAATCAGATATTTAATTCCTGCTTAAAATTCACTCTCTGCTGTGCCCAGTTCCCAACCCTTATTTGCTCACAGTTAAGTGAGAGTGAAGTCCTAACTAAATGTACGGATTGGCCCGATACTTATTTGACAGACAAAACCACTGTTGCACTTCCTGATTACTTAAATAAATTGGTAGACAACTGTCACATCTATTACATATTAGTAAAGACCAAGGCTCTGTGGGCGAGGATCACAGTCTAGGGTCCTTCTGTGGCAGGATATTGGGGGGCAGGGTCTGGTGGAGATGCCCCTCAGACAAGTGAAGGGATATCACCCCATGGGGACCACATGAGTGGCAAAGATGCTTTGTATAAGGATTGTTTGTAAACACTCCCGAATATGACACTAATGAATGAGGAATGTACGTATAGGTGCTGAGAATGTCAGAAGAAGTTCTGTACTTTAGTTTTAGTTAGGAGTTTAGAGATACAGCACGGAAACAGGCCATTCGGCCCACGGAGTCCGCACCGGCCAGCGATCCCTGCACACTTACACTATCCTACACACACTAGGGACAAGTTACAATCATACCCACCCAATTAGTCTACAAACCTGTACGTCTTTGAAGTGTGGGAGGAAACTGGAGATCCCAAAGAAAACCCACGCAGGTCATGGGAAGAATATACAAACTCCATAAAGACAAGCACCTGTAGTCAAAATCCAACTCGGGTCTCTGCCGCTGTAAGGCTTTGTATATATTTTTTTATTATTCTGAAATAATGTTTATTTTTAGAAAAACAAATCTGGAAGCTTTGGTCCCTCAGCAAATTACAATCTGCGGCTTGGATGTAAAGAAAAGCAAAATAAAGCAATTCTTTATTTGTGACTTATCTATAACTTATTAGTAAAATCACTGGACTGTTCCACAACTGACAAAAGAAGTACTCCAGATTGCCATGATAAACTGTACGAAGGTTAAAAAGTATCAATGCTTTTCAGCAATCATTATTATATCAGGAGCAATGACTGAATATAACATCAGTCATAAAGCAATTCAATAAACAGCCACTGTCATAGCCTGGACGTGAAGAATAGGTGTCTGAATGACTTGTCAATGGGTAACCTTCTTCGTCTTAAGCAGTCCCTACTGACAAGAATGACTTGTTTCCACTCCATCTCTGTTGAAGTTTAGGTTTATTATTGTCACATGTACTGACGCTACTGTGAAAAGCTGTGTTTTATATGCTATCCAGTCAGATCAGATTGGGGTGGCACAGCGGTAGAGTTGCTGCCTTTTGGGGCTGTCCCACTTGGGCGACCTAATCTGCGAGTTCAGAAGAGTGTCTTTGACCTTCAAGCTTGAGGTCATTCGCCTGGAAAACCTCGAGCTGGAACGACCGTCCGCGTTGAAACCGCGAACTGGATCGACTGAGCGCACACACACAAACACATCGCAAAGGCGGGGGCCAGGGAAAGCGGGGGAGCGCTGTCTGAAATTCACACCCGCGATGAAGAGGAAGGTATAATGGCTGCACATTAAGTCGATTAGAGAGCACGGAGGGGTGGGCGGGAGGAAAGAAGGGGAGAGAAGGGGGGGGGGAGAAGGAGTGGAGGGATTTCGTGAAGACCCCGCCAGCACGCATGCACAACATTCGTCAAAGCAGTGGTGTGAAATCACAGATAGCAGAGCTGACTGGAGATAGATAGATTAAGAGAAACCATATACCAGTTGACCTTATGATAGAGGGTTGGGATCGGAGGGCACAAAATCCCTCATCGTAACTGATGGAGGAAGTGTGTTAACGTATTTCAGACTTGTAACCGAGCTGAAAAATAATAATGTATTAATTAATACAAACAAAAAACCCCTGAGTTCGGGAACCGTTCAGGGAACAGAACTTAAAACAGTATCTGCAAACGTTGCAGGAGTTGCCAAAGGATTGTTATAAATATGCCAACACTGTGGTATTGTCTATCTGTAGACGGACACGTTTCTGTCCTTTCTTAGGTTGCTGTGGTGCTGGGGTGTGGGGTTGACGCATTTTTCAGGCTGGTCGCTGTGGGCCTTGGCTTAAACAGGCCTCTGATGATAAGGCGCGACCTTTGGGTTTGCTCCCGTCACTCTATCGGGTTGAACCCGGGCCTGTTAGATGTTGCATATGGATGCTGCCGACGATACACTGGAGGTCTGCCAGAGGAAGGCGGTTTTATCAAACCTACCGCTTTAACTTCCTCGTCTAGGTCTTTCACCTGTTTGGGCAGGTCATCACCAAACAACTGTCTTGGTGGTGGCGTAGCGGTGGCCTTACACAAACCCGCAATTTTTGGGGTCGAGTGTAGGACGGATAGAGCTTTTCTGAAGCAATTGAACTCTTATTGCGTATTGCAGAGCATACGCTTCATGGATGCATCCTGCTGTTCTTTCGTCATGTCCATACCGTCGACTGACCTGGCAAACGCAGTGATGCCTGAGGTCAGTAGTTTCAGGATTTTTTAAATTTTTCCCTGTGCCCTTATCCCAGGGCTGATGTTTCCCCATATGGGTGTGTTCACGGTATGGACGTTCAGCGACACGCAATTTTCCAGGCCATGTATTTGCTTGTCGTCTCCGAAATTACCTGTTCCTGTAATTGGTGCGTTGTCAGGTAGTTTATGCTTACCACTAGCCTTGGCTGAAGAGGTTGCCCTTTCTGGGATGGTTGAGCGAACCTAGACACCATTCCCAGAAGTTCCTCTTCTTGCATCCCTTGCAACTGTAGGTCTTCAGCCAACCACTCTTCAAAGTCAGCTAGTGCCTGACTTCTGGCGCTCCCTACTGAGGAGGGAGAGATGTTGGACAGCCCTGTCATGGGCCCTGCCGTGGATCTTTGGGATCCTAGGGACGCACGCTCCTGATGGAGTAGGTCCCTTTCGAGTAGCTGCTCGACCCATGCGCTCCATTCGAGCTATGCGACCGCCGCCGCTATCAGCAGACGGCAAGTCGTCTTCCCCAAGTTCTGATGAACAAATGGGGCCTCTACCGACAGTCTGCACCTCGTCGAGGTGATGTCTATGGGACTGAGGTAGGTAGTCGGTGCCAGCCGCTCCTAAGGGGCTACACGACTCCCGCGCGGATTTGCCGCTTGTCCGCGGTCTTCCGGACTGAAGCGGTGGAGAGCTGGTGCCAGCCGCTCCTGCGGGGCTGCATAACCTCCTGTAGGTTTTTCCGCCTGTCTATTGTGACTGCGACGGTGAGGAGTCGGTGCCAGCCACTCCAGCGGGGCTACACGACATCCGCGCGGGCTTGCCGCCAGTCCCGTGTCTTCGGGACTGATGCGATGCAAAGTCGGTGCCTGCCGCTCCTGCGGGACTACTCGACTTGTGTTTAGTTTTGCCACCGCTCCGCAATCTAGCGGACTGAAGCGGTGGAGAGTCGGTGCCAGCCGCTCCAACGGGGCTACACGACTTAGTGTGGTTTTGCCACCGGTCCGTAATCTATCGGACTGAAACGGTGGAGAGTCGGTGCCAGTCGCTCCAACGGGGGCTACATGACTTTTTTGCGGTTTTGCCACTGGTCCGCCCTCTTGCGAACTGATGTGCTGGTGAGTCGGGGTGTCCCTTAACCGGGCCCCGTCTTCCACACTTTTTTGCTGCTGGTCTGTTTTTGTACAGACTGAAGTGGTGGGGAGTCGGGGTCTTAGCTACCCTGATCCCGCGCAGTCCTACCGCCACTATGCAGCTCCCTGGACTGCTGCAATGGAGAATCGGGCCCCGACTGAGCGAGGCTCCCCGACTTCTGCGCTGTCTTCCCGGCCCGAGGTATGGGTGCTGCAGGAAATCAACGGTCAGCTCCGGGAATGTTGGCCGCCGACCTCGCTCCGAAGTCCCTCGGTCTTCAATGGCATTCTTGAAGCTGCCTTCTTTTTGCTCCTTTTCTGCATTATGAAGTTTCTGTAAGGGATTTAAACAATTCAGAAACCCAACCAACTCAAGGTTAGTACAACTTACCTGTTGGTCATATTCCTGCGGTCCGCAGTCAGTCACTTGAGGCGGCCCGTTGGTGGGGTACTCTGTCCCACAGAGTCCCTGAAAGAAAAAACCTTACCTGCAGGTCCGTTCCGGTGGAGGAGGGATCCTCCTCCCTGCCTGTTGCTTCGCATGCGGTCGAAGATATGTCGTGCAGCGTGCTGGCGGGGTCTTCATGAAGTCACTCACGTGACTCCGAAGTAAAATATAGTAATGTTATACATAAATACAAGCATGCCACTCTCAAACACAATAGATAAAGCAAGAGGGAGGCTACAGAGCAGAATATTATTTTCAGCATTGTAGTGCATGAGTTCCAGCGATAAAGTTCAATATCCGCAATGGGGTAGAGGGGAATCGGACAGTACCCTCACTTATGGAAGGACCATCCAGACATCTTAGAGAGCAAGAAGCTGTTCCTGCGTCTGGTTATACGCGCTTTCAAGCTTCTGTATCTTCTACCCTACAGGATTGGGGAGAAGAAAGAATGACTGTTGGCCGGTGTGGGCAGGTTGGGCCGAAGGGCTGGTTTCCACACTGTATCACTCTATGACTCCATTTCTCTATGACTGGGGTGGGACAAATCTTTGATCGTGTTGCCTGCTTTTCTGAGGCAGCTTGAAGTATAGATGGAGTCACTGGTGGGGATTCTGGTCTGCGTGATGGACTGGGCTAAGCCCACAACTCTGCAATTTCTTGCAGTCTTGGGCAGAGCTGTTCCCAAACCAAGCTGTGATACTACCTGACAGTGTACTTTCTGCGGTGTATCTGTAGAAGTTTGTCAAAGAGTCATTGGGGACATGCCGAATTTGCTCAGTGTCCTGAGGAAGTAGAGGCGTTGGTGTGCCTTCAATGTGGTTGGTTCACCACAGATCGTTGGTGATATTTGCACCAAGGAACTTGAAGCTCTCAGCCATTTCCACCGAGGCACATTGATGCTGATTGGGACCTGTGATCCGCTATGCTCCCTGAAGTTGAAAACTAGCTCGGAGCAGGCCAGGCTATTGTGGGGTTTTGCGTACATTGACAATGACGTTCACATTTTTAAGGTGAAGGGGAAAAGATTTAATAGGAACCTGAAGGGTAACTTTTTCACACAAAGGGTGGTGGGTGTATGAAAAAAGCTGCCCGAGGAGGTAGTTGAGGTTGGGAGTATCCCAACGTTTAAGAAACAGTTAGACAGGTACATGGATAGGACAGGTTTGGAGGGATATGGACCAAACGCAGGCAGATGGGACTAGTGTAGTTGGGACATGTTGGCCTGTGTTGGCAAGTTGGGATGAAGGGCCTGTTTCCACACTCCATCACTCTATGACACTCCATGACACAGTTGGGGCAGTTTGACCGAGCAGTTGGACTGATCCTTGTCAGAATTTTCTCATGTCAGTTTATGTTTGAATGGAAAGTGGAGAGAATTAAACCCTGTGGCAGTAATTCACCCTTCCACAACAAGTTTAGGTCTGAAGAATGGTCCCAACCAGAAACATCACTCGGTCCATGTTCTCCAGAGATGTCGCCTGATCCGCTGAGTTACTCCAGCACTTTTTTTAATATATTGCAACTCGCTCAAAGTTGAGATAATGGCAGAGTTTAGGTTGAACTTTGTTGGAGCGGAGCAGGAGGTGAAGTCAGTGAGACAGGGTGGGAATGGAAAGGAAAATTATAGTGACAGGCAGTTAGAATTCAGATTCACACTTTTTGTCTAGAGTGGGGGAACCGAGAACCAGAGGACATAGGTTTGTGAAGTAGGAAAAGATATTATAGGAATCTGAGGGGTAACTTTTTCACGCAATGGGCGGTGGGTATATGGAGCGAGCTGCTGGAGGAGGTATTTGAGGCATTGACTATTGCAACATTTTAGAAGAAATCATGTACATGGATAGAATAGGTTTAGAGGGATATAAGCAAGTGGGACGAGTGTAGATGGGACATATTGGTCGGTGTGTGGGCAAGTTGAGCTGAAGAGCCTGTTTCTACACTGTATGATTCTATGACTATGAGTTGCTGATTGCATGGATTTGTTCTACAAAACAGTCACCAAAAACTGTGTTTAGTTTTCCTGATGTTTTCTCCCGCTTTATCTCACTTTAAAATCTGAAAATCATAGAACACTCCTGTGGATCAGACATTAAGTGTTAATTTAGTCTATGGTGTGAATTATTATTCTTGTGTTTTACATCAATTACTGATTCATAACCAGAAAACGGGTGGCATCAGTAGTGCCATGATTCCTGAATGAAATGGCTGGCGAGAAAGATAGCGATCGCTGATGCTTTCGTAAATAGAAGGTAGACACAAAATGCTGGAATAACTCAGCAGGACAGACAACATCTCTGGAGTGAAGGAATGGGTGTCATTTCGGGTCGAGACCCTTCTTCAGAGACCCCATTTCCTAACTAGGTCGGACTTAAAAGACATCCACTCTTCCAGCTGTTTTGTTTGCTTTGTTTTACATGCATAGAAATAGTAAGATTAAATGAGAACTTACCAGTTTGAAGTTTGATCTTTATTTTATGAGGAGTCGAGTTGAGGGACTACGTGAAGGACCCCGTAGAGGCGTTCGTGCATCAATCTTCAAAGCAACGGTGTGAAATCACAGCTAATAGTGACTGAAGTATAATGGTAAGATAACAAAGACTAGAACTACCAGATGAAATCTATGAAGGCTGGGAGCAGAGGGTACATAGTCCCTCAACTCGACTCCTCATAAAATAAAGATCAAACTTCAAACTGGTAAGCTCTCGTTTAATCTTACTATTTTACTTCGGAGTCACTTGAGTGACTATGTGAAGACTTCAAAGCTCCGTGATTTCATGCTATGTGAAATGAGTATACACAACCACAGCTGCTTCATTGACAAATGAAGGGAAAACATTCATAATGCATGCAGTCATAACATAGATGTAAAACATGCTGATGCTGTTTAAATGAAACAATAATATTTCCATCGCTCACCCAGGTGGAAAATATAACCATAACATAAATAGAATTAACAAATACTCCTGGTTCAGCAATGGGTTATTACAGATGTTTGGAGATTCGTTCGATGGACCATGCTCCAGCCGTAACAATGCGACCCAGCGGAACATAAATACCCTTGCTGCTGATGTTGTAGCAGCCCTGGTGGAATGAGATCTGGAAACAGAATCCATTAGTACATAACATAACTCCGTTTTTCTCATCTGGAATGGCCTGAACAATAAGTTCTCCCAAATTCTTTGTGACTAACAACATTGCTAGTCCAGAACTCCAAGGCTCTTGATGATCTTGACATATTGTTGTATATATGTGTGCTTACCTTATCAAAGGTCCCCTGGTATGCCTGTGACTATTTTGAGACCTGACCCCCTTCTGGTCTGCTCAAGTATTTATAACATAATATTATATATTATAATTTACAGACGTTATCATCCTGTACCATCACAATTATGTAGTGACTGAACCTGCTGCACTAAACCAGTGCCAGAAGGATAACTACCTAATAAACTCCAGCCAAATTTAAGGATACAGCTGCAGCCTCCTGGTGAAATAGTGTTCACAAATGTCAACATCGCATATGGCATTATACTGGTCCTGGGACCTATGTTGAAGATATCCTACCCCTTGATGACCGGTGTGGACCTGACAGAGCGAGTCTTGTTTGCTACAGCCAACTCAATGAGGAAGCTCATCGAGCCAATTAATGGCTGTATAACTCCATAATTAACAGACAATCATTTAGCATGAACTCGAAACATTAGCAATCAATACAATGTTCCATGGAACATAAGCATAACAAACTCTTTCATCTCCTGGAAAGAAAATTCGGCGGTTTGGTGCTATGCAAACACTTTGAACACATAGAAGGATAGATATAACAACCCAAATCTTAGGGCAGTTTGTTAAACCTGCAGAACATAATTTGAGTTTATCATGCAACATCTGATTTCTGAAGCCTCAGGCTGAACAAGCAAATTTACGTTTAAAATAAATAATACGGTTATATTATTATTCGCAACAAATCGGGAATCAATTTGCATAATTACACAATAGGAACTTAAAGCCTCTTAATGACTTTATTTGAAGCCTCGATTGATGGGACAAAATGGATGTAGCCATAAAAGACCCTCCTTCTCCTTTTGGCGAGAATGTATCTTTCGCCACTGCTATGCCAAATATTTTGCAACCAGTGAAATAAACATGAAACCAACATATATATATATATTAGGTGTTCCATTTAACCAGAATTTCATAATACAGTGTGATTCAACACCAACTCTGTGTTGCCATTACCCACACTTGATGATTCTCCTGTGATTATGTAACCATTCCAGCGGTCTTTAACTGATTGCACCCTCGTGACTAACATATGCCATCATCACAATGCATCAACCTGAACATGAGCATGACAATATGCTTATTTGTCCAATCACTCTATAACCCATACAATGCCCGTAGAGTCTATAGATAGTTGATACTAATAACAGAAATTTTTGGCAAGTCATGCAAATCTGTTCCATCTCCAAACTCAAGATGATATTTGAGCTACTTGGTAACTACCTTAAACAGCAACTGTGGCCCGATTTCCAAGCCAGTCTTGCAAGACAATCTTGGTCCTTAAACTGAATCTGCCCAATTCTAACCTGCTTGAAAAGCTGGGAACTACTGCGGTCTAGAACAGCATATACTTGGGTTTCCCCTCCACCGGGAACCCAGGCTGACCATTCAGGTCCCTTAAGCCCCATCCCCTAGGGACTACTACGGTCTAAAACCACACTATTCTCGGGTATGAAGTTCCCAGTGACTGCCCAGAATAAAACTGAGGGAGGGAGTGAAGAGGCGGATCGGGGGTTGGGAGGGGGAAGCAATGCAACCATTTGAAGGTAACATTGAGGGGAAGCATTTACATACTTCCATCGCAGTATTCATTTATATTTTGATTTTGACATGATTATTTCCATTTGAATCCATCTGCCCAAAGCTTTCAGCCTTGATTTGGTTCAGATCTCAATGGGAAAGAAAAGCATCGCACGATTTCTGTTAATCCATAGAAGCTGTGTCTCTGAGCAGATCTAAAAACATATGGGAGTTCTCTGAAGCGAGGCAATTCGAAGTTCATTTGTTATTTTTAAGGGCTCATTTTTTATGATTTCTGAAAATTCTTGTTATAAATGTTGTGAGTGTTTCGAAGCAGTTTGTTCTTATATATTTTTCATTTGACAATCCTGGGCCACGCACAAATGCAATGTCCCTCAGTGACAAAAAGATGAAGTTCTAATGTTCCTGATCTTGTTTTTTTTTTGTTTCTGCATCTCTTCCCTATTCTCTTGCTGGCTGGCATATGAAACACATTTCAAACACTAAATCAAATACTGTCAACACAATGTTGGCCACAGGGGGCAAAACCATTCAGACTTCCCTACTTTATAGTCAGGCCTCTAACTTGCATTTGACAAGTCCCTGTCCTGGGAGGTAGAAATCTGCTGCAGCTTCCATGGCTTTTGAACAATATGCACACGGGTAATCGAGTGACCACTTCTTTATGACAGCGTTTCAATATTCAGTAAATTATATGATGTTTTTCTTCCGGCTTCGCAATAGTTATCGATTTCACTAATTCCCAACTGTGCAGCGCACTTTCAGATGTTTTACATCACAATGAAGAATGTAGGTGATTTTTTTTTCCTTTTGGAGGGGAAATATATTTCTGATATGATTGTCACCATTTATTATTAAGGAGGAGGACCAAAGTGGATTATGAACATTGATCTTGTCTTTATTAATTGTGTTGCTTTAGTGTGATGGAGTGTTAAGTGTCTTGGAAGGCATTTAATATGGCTTTTCATAAAAGGAAGTTGATCTGTGTTGACCCCATCAGTTTTTGAACCCGAATGGTGTTATATTTAGTTTCATGTTAAAAGCTTTTTTCAAAAAATTAAAATCGCAAGCAATTTGATTCAAAATGCTTGTGATGGCTTACTTACAGACCAAAGAATAAATCCATTGTATGGAGCAACACTGAAGTATGCAGATCAAGTATCTGATCTGCATTTATACATATCACAAAAGCAAAACGCAGTGGAAACTGGAAAGAAAGTCATTCAGTTGCCTACCTGAGAGTCATACAGCATGGAAACACACATTCAGCCCAACTTGCCCATGCTGATGATGAACATGCCCCGTCTACACTAGCACCACATACCTGCATTTGGCCCATATCCCTCAAAACCTATCCTATCCATGTACCTGTCAGAATGTTTCATAAATATTTTGATAATACCAGCCTCAACTACCCCCTCCTGCAGCTCGTTCCATTTCCATTCTACCCGTTGTGTAGAAAAGTTGCCCTTCAGGTTCCTATTACATCGTTCTCCCCTCACCTTAAACATTTGTCCTCTGATACTCGATTCCCCTACTGAGGCATTCCCATTTGTCCAAACTTGGCCATTTGCCTCCAAAACATTCTTGTCCATATATCTGTTTCATATACCTACCACCTTCCCCTTTCAATCATTCCTCTCTCGCCTTAAACCTGGTGCCTTCTCCTTTAATACTCCCCTACCATTGGGAAAAGTCCTTGACCCAGCTTTGGATCCCAATCTGAAACTGAATCACATTTTCAACTGATCACCTTTGGTGAAAGATTTAAATACAGAGAATCTGAAATAATAACAGAAAATCCTGGAAATACTTAAAATGGCAACTAGCAACTGTGGAGAGAAACAGTTAGTGCTTCAGATTAGAACAGGAAGTGCTGGAGGTCAGGCAGTATTTTTGGAAAACAGGACACGGCATCGGGGGACAGTCATGGGCGGAGGAGTGAGGAGTAGATCAATGGAGTACCCGACGTGAGGGGACTGCCATGAAGGGGGGGGGGGGTGGAGAGAACAAAGGAAGAGACGATGTACTTTGTAACTTTGTCAGCGCCATAGGCGGCCACTATTTGCATACCTTGGGTACGCAAGCAAAGAATTTCACTGTGACAATAAAGGATAGGAGACGTTTCGCATCAGAACCCTTCTTCAGACTGATTACTTTGGATTGCTGGCCTTTAATCAGAATTGGGAAAAGTTAGCAATCAAAAAAGTTTGAGGTTGTGGAGAAATACGATGGTAGAAAGGTGAGGGTGGAAATTACAATTCTGGATATTACAATTGACTTCTCCATCCTGATATGAGCATGTTCTGTTTTTACTTGAGATATACTTCAGAAGCAATGTAATATACTGATGCAAGCCTCCAAACCACGCTCTACTTTACCTCATTTGCACATTGTACTATCTTGAATTTTGTTAGAAAATCAAGCCAAATGTCTACATTTGTGCTCTATTAATTCAATTGCTTCAAAATTATTATCCTTTCACACTACGTGTGGCTTTGATATATTCTGCCGGAAATAGCAGTGGAACGGGGGTCAAATAAGAGGGAGGAACTGAGTGAAATCCAGGTTAGCCGGGAGGTGGTGTTGGGTAAATTGAACGGATTGAAGGCCGATAAATCCCCAGGGCCAGATAGTCTGCATCCCAGAGTACTCAAGGAGGTAGCCACAGAAATAGTGGATGCATTAGTGATAATTTTTCAAAATTCCTTAGATTCTGGAGTAGTTCCTGAGGATTGGAGGGTAGCTAATGTAACCCCACTTTTTAAAAAAGGAGGGAGAGAGAAAGCGGGGAATTACAGACCAGTTAGTCTAACATCGGTAGTGGGGAAACTGCTAGAGTCAGTTATTAAAGATGGGATAGCAGCGCATTTGGAAAGTGGTGAAATCATTGGACAAAGTCAGCATGGATTTACGAAAGGTAAATCATGTCTGACAAATCTGATAGAATTTTTCGAGGATGTAACTAGTAGAGTGGATAAGGGAGAACCAGTGGATGTGTTATATCTAGACTTTCAGAAGGCTTTCGACAAGGTCCCGCATAAGAGATTAGCATACAAACTTAAAGCACACGGTATTGGGGGTTCAGTATTGATGTGGATAGAGAACTGGCTAGCAGACAGGAGGCAAAGGGTAGGAGTAAACGGGTCCTTTTCAGAATGGCAGGCAGTGACTAGTGGGGTGCCGCAAGGCTCAGTGCTGGGACCCCAGCTATTTACAATATATATTAATGATTTGGACGAGGGAATTCAATGCAACATCTCCAAATTTGCAGATGATACCAAGCTGGGGGGTATAGTTAGGTGTGAGGAGGATGCTTGGAGGCTGCAGGGTGATTTGGATAGGCTGAGTGAATGGGCAGATGCATGGCAGATGCAGTACAATGTGGATAAATGTGAGGTTATCCACTTTGGTGGCAAAAACATGAGGGTAGACTATTATCTGAATGGTGGCAGATTAGGTAAGGGGGAGATGCAACGAGACCTGGGTGTCATGGTACACCAGTCATTGAAAGTAGGCATGCAGGTGCAGCAGGCAGTGAAGAAAGCAAATGGTATGTTAGCATTCATAGCGAAAGGATTTGAGTATAGGAGCAGGGAGGTTCTACTGCAGTTGTACAGGGTTTTGGTGAGGCCACACCTGGAGTACTGCGTACAGTTTTGGTCTCCAAATCTGAGGAAAGACATCCTTGCCATAGAGGGGGTACAGAGAAGATTCACCAGACTGATTCCTGGGATGTCAGGACTTTCATATGAGGAAAGATTGGATAGACTCGGTTTGTACTCGATGGAATTTAGAAGATTGAGGGGGGATCTTATAGAAACCTACAAAATTCTTAAGGGGTTGGACAAGCTAGATGCTGGAAGATTGTTCCCGATGTTGGGGGAGTCCAGAACAAGGGGTCACAGTCTAAGGATAAGGGGGAATTCCTTTAGGACCGAAATGAGGAAAACATTCTTTACACAGAGAGTGGTGAGTCTCTGGAATTCTCTGCCACAGAAGGTAGTTGAGGCCAGTTCATTGGCTATATTTAAGAGGGCGTTAGATGTGGCACTTGTGGCTAAAGGGATCAGGGGGTATGGAGAGAAGGCAGGTACGGGATACTGAGTTGGATGATCAGCCATGATCACATTGAATGGCGGTGCAGGCTCGAAGGGCCGAATGGCCTACTCCTGCACCTATTTTCTATGTTTCTATGTTTCTATGATATTGCCCTTCCCAGCTGCTGCTAAGGATTTTTCAACTCCATATCCCAAAATCCTACCTTGTCCTTTATACAGAGCAGAAAGGAATGCTGACAAAACCTCTAACACGACAACAAAAGATTTGCACCTTACTATCGAACCAGAAAGTGTATGGATTTGCTCGTGAAGTAAATATGTCTGGATAAAAATAGTAAGTTATTTGAATGGTTGATATTTATTGATTTTTTTTCATAATTCGCAATTACGATTCAGCAAAGAAACAAGTAGCACTTATTGTAAGTGACCTTGGATGGGATGGGTCAGACGGGATGTGGAGAAGACAGGGGGTTTGCTCATATTATTTGCAGGCAAATTTTTCCTCATTGAACCGACGCTTTACACTTAACCTAATATAACATTTCTGGCTTTGTGTATCATCGATGTAAATTGCTTGAGATATCATGTGTCTAAAACTATAACTATCCAGAGAGCTGGTGCCACCATTTGGTCCCTGTGGACGTGAATTAGATAAAACTGATTCATTTATAGCACTTCCGCTCAACAGGCCAGGTCTACAAAAGAAATGTTTGCATGAACATGGACGTCCCAAAGAAACAGTCACTAATGTCAGAAACACAATAGGCAAGGGACGCACAGTGGCGCAGAGGTAGAGTTGCCGCCTCACAGCGCCAGAGACCCGGGTTTGATCCAGACTACAGCTGCTGTTTGTATGGAGTTTGTACGTTCTCCCTGTGACCAGGTGCTCCTTTTTGCTCCCAATCTACAAAGAGTGTTGGTTAATTGGCTTCTGTTAATTGTAAATTGTTCCTAGTGTGTAAGATAGCGCTAGTGTACGAGGTTATCGCTGGTCGGTGCGGGCTCGGTGGGCCGAAGGGCCTGTTTCCACGCTGTATCTGTGAAGTCTAAAGTTACACACCGTAAACTCCCAGAAAGAGTCACTGTAATAATATCTAGATGACCCATTGCTTGGGGATGTGAGTGGTAAATGTGGCTGGAGTTATTGTGCAAAGATTCCTCTGAACCTTTATGAAATAGATTGAAACCTCAGGAATCTGCTTCTGGTCTCAATGCAGTGACTCCAGTTAGTTGAGCTGCAGATCAGGCTTATTGTGGTGCCCACAGTCATTCACCCATTGTCATCTACCCACATGAGCTGCATGCCTTTTTATCTTAAAACAAAGAACACAAAGTGCTGAAGTTACTCATTGAGTTTAGACAGCATCTCAGGAGAACATGGAAGGTGATGCTTTGGGTTGGGACCCTTCTTCAGACTGAAGAAGGGTCCCGACCTGCAACACCACATATCCATGTTCTCCAGGGATGCCACCTGACCCGCTGAGTTACTCCAGCACTTTGTATCCTTTTTTTAAACCAGCATCTGCAGTTCCTTGTTTCTACATTCTGCCTTTTTATCTGCTCTGATGCATCTATATTAAATTCCATGAACATTGCACCCATTGCGTTTCCACCATATATAGATGAACAGTGAGGAATATTATGGATTGCTATCTTTGATTTGAGAACTTCTTTATCCTTTTGCTGTTGAAGGGTCTTTTGATCCAGGAGAAAACACAGTAGTTTTGTGCTCTGCATGATTTAAATTGTCCATCAGTATCTCTGATGCTGTGAAAATACACAAAGTGTGGGATCCAAAATATATGTTAAACAAAACATTCCCTCTGAGTGAAATCTGTTCAAATGGAGAAAGTGAGTTTTGTAAGTCAATTGAAATAAATGATGGGTCTCTTTTTGTAAAACATTTACTTAGCAGGCATTTCTGGCATACCAACTATCCAAGAATAATTTTGAGCCCAGAGTCAAAGAATGTTGCAGTTAAACAGTGGCATGTATGTGTAAAATCTATATAGCTATCACCTCTCTGTGCATGATCATTTTGACATGAACCAGCAGGCTTATAGCGCCTCTACTACGGTTAATCGACCCAAAGCCACTTCATTGCATTGTTGTCAAATTTGACACTGAGCCACATGGGGTGTTACGATATTGACCACAAGTTTGAACAAGGAGGCCAGAAGGCACGTCCAATAGGCCGGTGTCTGTAGCAGCAATCCGCCGAGCCGGCCCGTGTTCATCGCCCGAGGATCGGAGAGAGGGTGGAGGGAGCCAGACACGGCGGAGCAAAGAGCAAGGGCCGGTTAGAGAGTGAACCCGGATCTTACTTTCCACGCCCTCAAGGGAGGCCGGGTGAGGAAAGGGATGATGGTTCGCTGGACGATCAGGAGGGAGGCTACAGCTGGAGGCCCTGAAGCAGCCGGGGCTCGCCTGGATTGGTCGCCGCTCCAGAAGATGGGGAGCATGGACCGGACTGGACTTTAAAATGGCGCCAAAACATGGCGACTTGTATTAATCAGGGACTGTGCTTGGGTATGGCAATACTTTACAGAACAGTATGCCAAAAAAATGTCACTGTACACTTGTGATAATGATGAACCATTGAATGTTTTGTGGTTTGTCTTGAAGGAGGGGCGATAGGTGGAGAGATGAGAGATTTGAGGAGGCAGTTTAAGCAGTTAAGCACTGATATGCATTTCATATTTTCAGTGTTTATAAAACAATCTCCTGCCAGAGAACAAATGATACTCACAAATTTGATTGACGATCAGCTATTAAGACATGGCTGAGAACACTAGAGGCAGCAAAGCCTGTGGCACCAGACGCCATCTCGTCTTAAAATGAACAAATGTTTAATATACTGTAGATGCATCAGAGCAGAAGTAACCAACAAAGCCGCAACAATTGTATCTAGATGAAAATTCCAAACTGGCAAGATACACATTAGGATCGTGATGTCCACTTGCTTGGATGAGCAATGCTGTAACACTCAGCAAGATTGACACCTATGCCCACTGTCTTAGAGTCTTACAGCGTGGAAACAAGCTCTTCGGCCCAACTTGCCCACACCGCCTAACATGTCCCATCTACACTAGTCCCACCTGCCTGCGTTTGGCCCATATTCATCTAAATCTATCCTATCCTTTCCAAAATGTTTCTTAAACATTGCGATAGTACTTGCTTCAACTACCTCCTCCACAGCTTATTCCATACACCTAGCATCCTTGGTGTAAAAAATGTACCCCTCAAGATCCTCTTAAATCTTTCTCCCCTTCACCTTAAACCCATGTCCTCTGGTTCTCGATTCACCTACACTGGGCAATAGACTGTGCGTTTACCTCATCTATTCCACTCATGTTGTTGCACACCATAAGATCACCCCTCATCCTCCTTCATTACAAGGAATAGAGTTCCAGCCTGCTCAGGGATTCAGGTTCTCGACTCCTGACAACTTCCTTCTTATAGCAAAGTGAGCAAAACTGAACACAATACCCCAAATGGGGCCTCACCAACGTCTTGAACAACTGTACAAAAAAAACTCCAAAGAAACTGTACAAAAATTGTCCCTTTCTATACTTTATACCCTGACTGTTGAAGGCCAATGTACCAAATGCCTTCTTTACCACTCTATCTACCTGTGAAGCCACGTTTAGGGAACTTCTTCCTGTACTCTTAGATCCCTCTGGTCTACAGCGCTCCACAGAGCCCCACCGTTCACTGTGAAGGTCCTGCCTTGGTTTGACTTCCAAAAATGTAACACCTTGCATTTATCTACATTAAGCACATTTAGTCCTTGCACAGCCCACTTGCCCAGCTGTCCCGTCATGAAACATCACCTATCCATGTTCACCAGAGATGCTGCCTGCCTACTGAGTTACTTCAGCACTTTGTGTCTTTTTTCAGGAGAAAGTATTGGTCCTCAACTTTCCACTGCTTAATTAACTAACAAATCTGCCTCACAAACTCTCAGTTTCAGTTTAATGGAAACCTGAGAGGTAACTTTTTCACACAAAGGGTGGTGGACGTATGGAATGAGCTGCTGGAGGAGGTAGTTGAAGCAAGTACTATCGCAATGTTTAAGAAACATTTAGACAGGTACGTTGATAGGACTGGTTTAGAGCGATATGGGCCCAACACAGGCAGGTGGGACGAGTGTAGATGGCCGGCATGGCAGTTTGGGCCGGAGGGCCTGTTTCCACACTGTGTGACTATGATTCCAAGTAATGCAGGTATGGGATTGAATCTAACAACCGTCGTGAGCAAACACATTTCCCTGGAGCTTCCTTACCCTTCCACAACAAGTTTAGGTTGAACCAGTGACTTGCATTCAATCCTCATCACACCTGTTTCCCAGTGAGTGTGCAGCTATTCTAAACACCGCCGGTGTGCACATGCGAATGTATGCAGTCAGTCCTGAAACATTTACAGTTGAAAGTACCTTCCGTTCTCTAATATTACAATAAATTCTTGTAGTTTGCATGTCAAATTCATTCTTCCGCAGCCTCTAGCTTGTGGAATGGCGCAGCTTCAAGCTACTTCTGTTTGTATTAAGGAATAACACATCAACAAGATAAGAATGACAGCAAATAGCAATGTTGCAACTCAGCAATTTATCTTATTTGATAACCTTTTGACCGCCAGCCACTTCAAGATAAATCCATGTTAACGGACTTAGGCAAAACACTTGGGTGAATTTACAAATCTGCACAGAAACACACGTTGGCATCATGGGGCCACACCGTGCATTAGTCGAGCTTTTTGTTTCGCTGACAGCTTGGCAGAAGCAAAGCTTTACACGATCTCCACATTGTCATGTCAGACCTCAAAATTTTCACATTTTCTCAGCTGAAGTGTTTGACTGTTGGCCCGGAGCCAAGATCTGCAAAGCGTGTTGTAAAGCAAAAGCTTTCTGCCAGAGAATGTGAACATCATCGCTTCCACTATCCATGACAGGAACGCTGTGGTGTGCAGCAACTCTACGGGGCCGAGTTTAAAGTAGTTCATTTGCAGGTTCGACTCTTTTCAGATTAGTACACATTGTACACATGTGCACAAAGATTCAAATAGCCATTAAAGATTACACAATATTCTGGACATTTCGGATCGGGACCCTTCTCGGGATCCTTTAACTTGCCATATTTGTCCCAACACCCAACCTCTTTTCCAGGTGTCTCCCCCACGACTGCAATCAGTCTGAAGAAAGGCCCCGACCCAAAATGTCACCAATCCATGTTCTGCGGAGATGCTGCCTGACCCGCTCAGTTACTCCAACACTTTGTGTCTTCTTTTATTTACTAACATCTGCAGTTCCCTCTTTCTTCATTCAGCCTTCAACGATTCTTTTTTAAAATTTTAAGTGAAAAATGTCCAGGTAAAATCCTTCTGTAGCTAATCTGCTACTGCTTCATAAATCCAAGAACCTGATTCAAGCCCGACTTTGGCCTCTGTCTGTGTGGAGTTTGCATGTTCGCTCAAAGAGCAGGTGCATTTTCTCCAAGTGTTTCAATTTCTGCCCGCATCCTGAAGATATGTGGGGTGGAAGTTAGGTTGATGGGAATGTGGGGAAAATTAATAATGGGATTACTATAAATCTTTGCTTTATGGTCGGTGTGGATTCAATGCGTCGAAGGGCTTGTTTCCATGCTGTAGCACTCTACAACACTGAGAAGAAACTATTTTACAAAGTAAAATCCATACTCAGTGGCAGAATTTAAAAACTGGATGCTAGACAGGAAGGAAGGAGGGTAGTACACGGAACAGAGTAATCTAACAGAAAGAAAAATGGCAAGTTGGTTCTTTCAGAGGGATTTAACTTGTAAAGGTAAATTCTATAATCTTTCAAAACAAGGAACAGCAAATGCTGATTTACAAGAAAAAAAACTAAATGCTAGAGTAACTCAGCGGGACAGGCAGCATCTCTGGAGAGAAGGAATGGGTGGTGTTTCGGGTCGAGTCCTTCTTCGGGTCAAGTCCCTTCTATAATTACTTTGCTTGAATTAAAGGAATTCATAAAAATAAAACCAAATTATTGCAGAAGCTGGAAATCTGAAATAAGAACAGAAAATGCTGGAAAAACTAAACTTTCTTTTTTTAAAAACTCCTCTGGCAAAATAACTGTACAACATGATGTGTTTACTTGATGTGCAATTATAATAACAGCCGAAATGCCAATTTTTATCAAATAACCTAAAAAGTCAGTTTTCAAAAATATATGTATTCCTTTAATACACTGTACATACTTTTCCCGGACTAAAAATATTCATTTAAATTACTTGAGAATTTTAATTTCTAATCACTTGAGTGAAATGCTCACTTATCAGACAACCGTTTAAATAGAGTTGAGTGCAATTCAAGTTTGACATCAACTGCTCTCAGTGCAGGTGGCAAATGCATTTGCAGGATATTTTAATAACATCCAATTGGAAAGTTTTATCACACAGAATTTGTTACAATATGGAAATACCCTGTTTTTAATTACTGCAATAAAACCTTGATCTGCCCAGGAATGTTGATGTGTCAGCTCAGTATTTAAATGCCTCATGTAAATTATAGGAGCAGATGAAGAAAAATGAGAGATTCACTGATTTCTGGAAACTCGTTACTACATTGCTTGTAAAACTCAGCTCTATAAAGGAGCTTTTTTTTAAATCCTGATTTTCAGGATAAAATAGCAAACCTTTTCAGCCTGTATGTAGAAACAAGGGGAACGGCAGATGTTTTTTTTTAAAAGACATGAACTACTGGAGTAGCTCAGGCAGCATCTATGGAGGGCATGACTAGGTGATATTTCAGGTCGGGATCCTTCTTCAGACTGATTGTAGTGCCAAGAGAAAGCCAGAGGAGAGGTCGGGGCAGGAAAAAGCCAGGCAAGTGATGGGTGGATACAGATGGAAAAAAAAATAAGGAGAGAAGAAGCGTGAAATGTGAAACCAGGGGATGGGATGTCGGTGGTAGGACTTCACATTTCTCTCCTTGTTTCACAGCCTTTTCTCTTCTCTTCATCTCTGGCCTTTGTCCACCCAACTGCCAATCAAAATCCCCCCTCACCTGCATCCATCTATTCTTTGCAATGCTTTGTCCCCCACCTCTCCTCCAGCTTCCCTCCCCCCTGCCCACGACAACTGTAATCAGTCTGAGGAAGGGTCCCAAGCTGAAACGTGTCTGATGTTGCCTGAGATGCTGCCTAAGATGCTGACCAGTTGTGTTACTCCAGCTCTGTTGTTTATTTTGGAGAAAATTATGCAGCCTTTTGGATGTGTTTAGCAAAAATGGCATGGGAATCAGGGGAAGCTTGGACATTAGGCAATGAGTGGAGGATTGAGAGACTGGCATGACAGTGGTGGTGGGCAAGGGGAAGGCATTACCATCTGCTTTATGATCAATGCTTCGTGGTGCACTTGATGTGATGCTCTTAGTTCCCTTAACCTGGAATCCCTGATCATAAAATGGCCTTGCTTTTATTCACCGAGGGAGTTCACCTCGAGTGTCTTGTTGGCGATCTATGCACCAGCCCAAGCCAATGCCAAAATAGCTTTGGATGAATTCTACTTGGTCGACAACTCTCTTGAGGCAACACGCCCTGTTTCATTATCACTATCAATCAAGTAAACCTCGCAACAACCGCCCAGTAGCTAACATTGACTATAATTAATATAAACGCAAGACGCTGGAGTAACTCAGAGGGTCAGGCAGCATCTCTGGAGAAATGGAACAGGTGACGTTTTGGGTCGAGACCCTTCTTCAGTGTGAGAGTCAGGGGAGGGGGAAATGAGAGGCGTAAAAAGGTAGAGAACAAATCACAGCTAACACCGATGACCCAGGAAAGGTGGCGCCCATAATGGTCCATTGTTGGCTGTGGAAGAGTTCATAATGAAGGGATATGAATAGTGCAACTAGCAGGATAACTAGGGTGGGAGAGGGACAGAGGGAGGTGGAATGTAAATGTTACTTGAAATCCTATTCCTTTCTCCAGAGATGCTGCCTGACCCGCTGAGTTACACCAGCATTTTGTGTCTATCTCGGTGTAAACCAGCATCCGTAGTTCCTTCCTACATACTCTATTGACTGTAATGATGAACTGTTAAAGACTGGTATTGGCCCACATTTATACCAGTCTTCTGGACAATCTAGCCCACTTGCAATTTGCATACAGAAAAAATAGATTTAATGAGAATGCCATCTCTCTAGCACTTTATTTTGAATTACCTTGTCAATTAGAACTCCTTTGTCAGCCCAGTCCATCACACTTCCTTCCATCCAGTCCATCTTTGCAGTGCAGGAAGGCTGTTAATATACTCAAGAATGGCTGTCCTCCTTCACCTTTCTCTCTTCTACCTTCTCGCAGAAGATACAGGATATTAAAAGCCCAGATATCCTGACTTAAGAACAGTTTTGTCCCCCACTGCTATCAGTCCTGAACCAATCACCTTGTTAGCAAACCCTTCCTGGAGGTGTTGCCAAGTACCATTACTCTTCATGTGTAGAAAGGAACTGCAAATGGGTGTATTCTGCTATTGCACTTCAATATTATTTTTGCACTACGTCAAATTGCACGACAAACTTTGCACCATTTCCAGCTGTTTTGCATTTATCGTTCTATTTATTGTTTTATCTATCCTTAAAATGTATACTCTGCATTATTTGAGCTTCATGTGAATACGGTGCACCCTAGTGTATATGACAATTAAGTAATCTGATCTAATCATTTGAAAGTTACAATGGAATCTGTTAACATTGGCCTTTAAGAAATATAATGTTAGATTGCAGTAGTTCGCTGCATCTATTGTGCGCATAATTGGAATTTTTTTCAGCTGCTGGTTCAGTCAGAAGTTTATGCCATGCTGAAAATGTTCCCGTCTACAAAAAAATTCAATTAGAAAACATAATTAAAGTCAATTGAAACTTGACTTGGTGTCATTTTAATTCCCTCGAGAAACTAGCCTGGCACTGTCAGGTCTTATAGATTAATGCCAAGAGAAGATGCAAACTGCTGCTGCAAAGAAAAATTCTAATAGTTTATTCTAATGGACAATGTGGAAGGGTTAATCTGGTGCTTTTTTTCATACGACTTTCGCGAATTTATATTGTTGCTGGCTTAATTCATCTTAATGTTCAAAAATTAGCTTATTCTTTTATATCTTTTATTTTACAGGAATGATTGGCTAGGCTGCTGGTATTTTCTTCTGAAATAAGCGGTGATTTAATTGAGATGTAGAAAATTATGTGAGGTTTGCTTAGGATCAATAGGAAGGATCTACTTCCCTAAGCCTGGAGGCTTACCTCTCTCTAGAGTTCCTTCCTCCACCTCTTCAAGCAGTTTTATTTTATCTCTTAGACCAATGGATTGGACGGGAGCTGAGAAAAACCTTTACATCTAATGTGTGATAGAAGTCAGTGATAGAGGCAGGAAGATTCTGCACATGTAAAAGGTACCTTGGTGTCCACTGGATGTGCTGTAGCCTGCAAAGCCATGGATCAGGAATTGGGAAGTGGGATAATAATAATGATAGTTTAAAGATACGGCACAAAAACAGGCCCTTCGGCCCACCATATTCCCGCTGACCAGCAATCCCCATACACACGAGGGACAATTTACAGTGTTTTACAGTCTTTACCGAAGCCAATTAACCTACAAACCTGCGTGTCTTTGGAGTGTGGGAGGAAACCGGTGCACCTGGAGAAAACCCAAATGGTAACATGGAGAATGTTGAAACTCCACACAGACAGCATCTGTAGTCAGGAACGAACCCGGGTCCCTGGCGCTGTAAGACAGCAACTCTACCGCTGTCCCACCGTGCCACCCTCAAATGATAATAATGATAATGATTTATCAGTCTGAAGAAGAAGAAGGAAAAGCTATTCCTTTTCTCCATAGATGCTGCCTCACCCGCTGAGTTTCTCCAGCATTTTTTGTCTACTTTTGATTTATTCCAGCAACTGCAATTCCTTCTTAAACATAATGATAATGATGATACTTTATTGTCACATGTACCAATGTGCGTAGGTACAGTGAAATGTTTTGTTTTGCATACAATAAATTAAAATCATATCATAGGTAAGTACAAAAGTGTAATAATTGTAGTGTAATAGTAGACTTCACCAAGACAGTGCACAAAGAGTCGCCACGTTTCTGGCGCCCACAGAGTTTTAAAGTTCTTAACAGTACAGTCTTATCTCAGCCTTAAAGGCTCGTTGTCCTGGCGACATGATCCTCTCCTCCATTCGCCGCCATCAGCTTCAGTTTTTTTCTTTCACTTGTTTATTTGGTATTTCATTCACTAATTGCTTTTAATCTTAGCCTCTGGCAACAACTGTCCCTTCTGCAGATATATGACAAATACATCTTCATTGTTGTGCCAAGCACTTGTTTGGCTTTCGCTCTCATGAAGTTTCAACTGAGTGCTGTTTATTAGCCTGCAGAAGCTACCACAAATCAGACTCAGATTTCTATCATAGCTGTGTGGACATAGGAAGCATCTGAAGTCACAATTCCATGTTGTATGTTGCACCACAATGTTACTTTCAGTATGCACTTTCTGTTTGTATAAGAGTCTAAATCGAAGCCTTGTCTAATCTCTCAGATGGAATTGAAAGATCACACAAACCAACCACCTTTCCATTGACTCCATTTACACCTCACGCTTCCTTGGAAAGGCCACCAGCATAATCAAGGACGTGTCTCACTCACGCTTCTCCACTCTCCCATCAGGCAAGAGGTATAGAAGTGTGAAAACGCACAATATCCCCCATCCTGCTTTCTACAAGATGGATAGTTTGCCTGCAAGAGCTTGAAGGCAAAGAGAAGCAAGCAATGCAATTAGCCATGCAAATTCTGAGACCCGCTTGTTTGGTTAATATATTTCCATAAACTAAGTATTTACCTTGAACAAACTTTTGCAAATTGTAAATGCAACAATTGCAATAAATTGCCTTGCATCAATGTTATTTCCTCTGCAAAGTTACTAACAGAATTTCTGCCCAATCAGAAATTATGGATATAAAATATGGCCAGTATCTTGCAACCTTATTTAATTAATGACATCTTGTAAATCTGTGAGTAATGTGTAAACATCGATGTCGACAGGACATTACATAAAGCAATATTAACTTTTATCTCCCAATGGATTTGATATTATATTTTGTTGCATACTTTTTGTGTGATCTTCCCTGGGACTTTTTTAACAAGCTTCAATCACAAAAAAGTTGTCATTGTTTGGTGTTGGATATGATTTCTGATTTTACCAGATGACTTTACCTAAATTTGCAACAGTTTACCAATATATTTATTCAGGCACAATTAGCAGGAGTTGAATTTGACAGATGTAACAAAATATAATCATATACAGGGATAGGTTTTAAAATATTGAGGTTAAGAAAGGATTCAAAAACTAAATCAATCCATCTGTGAGCCCCCGCACGTATTTTTTGTTCTTTATTTGGTTTACTTTGTTGATTTTGCACTCCGTTTCTAAGATATATGTGAATACATGTTGATCAGATTGCTCTGATTATGGTTTAGGATTAGATTTATTATTGTCACGTGTACTGAGGTACAGTGAAAAGTTTTTTTTACATGCTATCCAAACAGATCAGATAATACCCCTCATAAGTAAAGGGGAAGAAACAGAGTGCAGAATATAGTTCTCAACATTGCAGTGCTTCAGTACTGTAGAAAATGTCCAATGTCCACAATGGGGTAGAGGTGAATCAGGCAGTACCCTAGCCTATCGAATGAATCTTCAGATGCCTGATAATAGAGGGGAAGATGCTGTTCCTGAATCTGGTGGTGGGCACTTTCAAGCTTCTGTGCCTCATGCTGGACGGAAGCAACAACAGGAAGGAACAAATGGGTAATGGTTCAAAGGTTTTTTATTATCACGTGTATCAAGGTGCGGTGATTAAAAAAATAATAATAATAATGCATTTTATTTATGGACGCCTTTCAGAACACTCAAGGACACCATACAGTTAAAACAAGCTAATTACAAACATAAAAATACATCAATAATACATAATTCGGAGAGAGAGGAGCGGCAGCTAGTCGCGCCATCTATTTTTGGCACTTCTGGCAGCCATTTTTCCATCTTCCATAAAATAACAGAACACAAAATGAAAACAATTTGACATCCACCACAGTGAGTCTACCAGGCACCTCCTCTCTGTGATAGAAGGCAAAAGTCTTAATGTCTTTATCTCTTCCTTTCTTATTCTCCCACTGCATTGAGGCGATCCAGGCTTTCGATGTTGGGCCCCCCGCCGGGTGATGGTAAGTCCCGCGGCCGAATCCGAGCTCCGCAAACGGGCCGGTTCAAACTATGCGGCCCGGGGCGGACAAAGACATACAAATCAGTAAGATTATTGCCATACACAAGTACAATCCCTGTTTAAGCACAGAGTGGATAGAAATAGCCCACTCAGTCTATATGCAAGAGGTGCCAATTTTGGTGTCAGTTTCGGAGTCCCAGCTGCATTTGACTGTAAAGGTCCATTGTCTCCATCCGGATTGTCCAGTGAACCGTTGTTCCTCTCCTCGCCCGGCCTCCTTCAAGCGATGTGCCCTGGGGCACCTCTCACAGCCGAGAGGGCTTGAAGGTGCTTGGATGATTTCTAGTCATAACTAATGCTGATTGGAAGAGCTTTAAACATTAGAGATACAGCGCGGAAACAGGCCCTTTGGCCCACCGACCAGTGATCACCCCGTCCACTGGCACTATCCTACACACTAGGGACAATTTACAATTTTACCAAAGCCAATTAATCTACAAACCTGTACATCTTTGGAGTGTGTGAGGAAACTGGAGCACCCCAAGAAAACCCATGCGATCATACGGAGAACGTACAAATTCTGTACAGACGGCTCCACAGTCAGGATCAAACCTGGGTCTCTGGCGCTGCACGGCAGCAACTCTAACACTACTCTACTGTGTCATCCTACCGGATGACCTGGGTAAATATGAAATTACAAAAGATTGTTACAGTTTTTATAATTTATAATTTATATATTTTAGAATTTAAAATATTATTCAGATGGCCATCTCTCAGTTTTTTTAAAATAAATTCTGTACTTGAAAGGTCACAGCAGCTCTAGTGTCTTTCTGAAATTCTTTGTTTGAAGAAGTTGCTGTTTTGTTCTGCCGAAACACTTCAGTAAAATATGAGGCTGAGAAAAATATGTTTGTTTTAAGTGTGTTCTTGGGATGTTAGGATTAATTGGCCATCTCTATCTAGTCCGCAAACGTGTAGGTGGACAGGCGTCATAAATTACAGCAGTCTTCAGAGCGATGGTTCTCCCACAATAATGCTAAGTGGTGGAACTGCTAGCAATGAACTCGGGGGGTGAGCCTGTTCCCAAGGTAGGCACCGCTCTTGTCCTTCCTGGCCGTGGATAGTGCAGGTGGGGTGTTGATGCCGGTGATGGACACTGATCAGGCAAACTGTTCTTCTCTTCTGTCTTGAGTCACAATGTCAGTGGAAAGTGCGAATGAGCTGCTCATCGGAGTTTAGTGCTGCCCTGAGCATTCCTATCCGTGTTAAAATGATTTAATATACGTCATTAAAAGGGCGAGGTAAAAGCCGATTTTTCGTGAGAAAGTTGCTCAAGATTCTGCAGCCACTCAGCAGCTTCAGGTAAAAAGCATTGCTGACTTTTTAGTTTTTGTTTTATGTTTTAGTTTTTGGTTTGGAAAAACAGTGTGGAAACAGGCCCTTCGGCCCACCAAGTCAGAGCTGACCAATGATCACCTGTATACTAGTTCTATCTGCCACACTAGATGCAATTTACAGAAGCCAATTAACCGGCAAACCTGAGCGTCTTTGGAATGTGGGAAGAAAGCGGAGCACCTGGAGAAAACCCACGCAGTCACATGGAGAATGTGCAAATACTGCACAGACGGCACCCGTAGTCAGGACCAAACCCCGTCTCTGGCGCTGTAAGGCAGCGACTCTACCGCTGATTCACTGTGCCGCCCCTAATCTTGTAACTATCAGGGTTCTTCCTTCATATTTCTTCTTATGATCCCTGTTCATTATTGAGGGGCCTCTACTACAATCCCATCAAAGTGACCACCTTCCCCGCCCTCCCCCTCCCCCCCTTCTTCTTTCTCATTTTCCACCCATAGAGCCTCACTGGATGATTCCCCCAGAGATATCTCAAGTGTCAACACAATATTATACCCCGTTAAAAATTGCAACTTTTCTTCTCATCTCACACCTCCGGGAGACCTCACCCCATCCTTTACAACTTGTACCCCGATACTGAGCTGCCAGTTAAGTTGGGATCAGGAACGAAAGGACATACGGGGAATAGGGCTTTACGTTATTCTGTCAAGGAGCACAGACGGATGTACCTTGACGCTTTGTTAGTCAAATGGTCCAGCAACCAGTGTTTGTGTTTTCCGTTTCTAAAATTTTCAATTCGAAATGTGACAAGCACAGAATAAAATCCAATGAAATAAAAATATCATTCAACAATTTCTTCAGGAGCATTCTCCTCAAAATGGCTTTAGGCTACATTTCCTTGGGCATTGAAGGTCCAGCAGCCAATTGTATAGTAACTTGGGGCAATCAGCTCCAATCTGGAATGAGGATTAGTTTATTGTCAGGTGTCCCAAGAAAAGCTTTTGACGCATGCTAACCAGTCAGCGGAAAGACTATATACGTTTACAATAAAGCCATCCACAGTGTACAGAAACATGATTAAGGGGAAAACGTGAATAATGTTTAGTGTAAGGTAAAACCCAGTAAAGTCCGATCAGAGATAGTCCGAGGGTCTCCTATGAGGTAGATCGGAGACCAGGACTGATCTCCAGTTATTGGTAGGATGGTTCAGTTGATAACAACTGGGAAAATACTGTCCCTGAATCTGGAGGGGTGCGTTTTCAAACTTCTATGCCTTTTGCCTGATGGGAGAGGGGAGAAGAGGTAGTGGCCGCGATCCGACTCGTCCTTGTTAATACTAGTGGCCTTGCCGAGGCAGCGTGAGGTGTAAGGTGAAGGTGCAAACAGAACCTCGGATATGATTATATTATGGCCTAATCTTTAAAGTCATTGTAGAGGATACTGTTCATGAAATCATCCACATGCATTCAATTGTAACTTTTATTATGCAATCAGACTGAATCTCTCTTGCCTGAAGCCATAACACATTTCATAGTCATATCACTAACTAATTCAAACTTGTACCATTAGTTTTACAGCAATACACAAATAAAACTATTTTATGTAAAATGCATATATATTTGCTAGTGTCAAACTTTACACTTTCACTATATTAAACAGGTATGCTTAGTCATAGAGTCATATAGCATGGAAATAGTCCCTTTCAACCCAACTTGCCCTCACTGACCAACATGCCTCATCTGCATTCGTCCTACCTGCCCGCGCTTGACCCTTAACTCTCTAAACCTATCCTATCAATGTATCCATCCAACGTCTCTTAAACATTCTGATACTACCTACCTCAACTACCTTGTTCCATATATCTACCACCCTTTGTGTAAAAAACGTACCTCTTTGGTCCCTTTTAAATCTTTACCCCCCCCCGCCTCACCTTAAACCTATGTCCTCTTGTTCTTGATTCTCCTACTCTGGGCAATAGACTCTACGCATTTACCCGATCTATTCCTCTCATGTTGTTGTACACCTCCATACGATCATCCCTCATTCTCCTGTGCTCCAAAGTCCTAGCCTGCTCGATCTCTCCCTGTAGTTCAGGCCCTCAAGTATGAGCAATGTGAATGGAGACTCACAAAATGCTGGAGTAACTCAGCAGGACAAGCAGCATCTCTGGATAGAAGGAATGTCTTGGTAGATTTGCAGTTGCGCCATACTCTTTCCATTTTCGGATGATGGATTGAACAGTGCTCCGTGAGATGTTCAAAGATTGGGATCTTTTTTTATAACCTAACCCTGCTTTAAACTTCTCCACAACTTTATCCTTGACCTGCCTGGTGTATTCCTTGGGCTTCATGATGCTGTTTGTTCACTATTGTTCTCTACCAAACCTCTGAGGCCTTCACCGAACAGCTGTGCTTATACTGAGATTAGATTACACACAAGTGGACTCTATTTACTAATTAGGTGACTTCTGAAGGCAATTGGTTGCACTGGATTTTATTTAGGGGTATCAGAGTAAAGGGGGCTGAATACTTTTGCACGCCACACTTTTCAGTTTTTTATTTGTAAAAAAATTTGAAAACCATATATAATTTTCCTTCCACTTCACAATTATGCGCCACTTTGTGTTGGTCTATCACATAAAATCCCAATAAAATACATTTACGTTTGTGGTTGTAACATGACAAAATGTGGAAAAGTTCAAGGGGTATGAAAACGTTTGCAAGCCACTGTATCTCTCCCCTTCTCCCTACATCCCTTCCTCTGGCTTCTCAATCTGCAACTCTTCAATCCTTCTGTCTCACACCTTCTGGTCTAATCTCTTCCCTTTTTTCCCAATCATCATCTGCCTGTCAATGCCCCTGTTACCCATGTCCTCGTATTGCCTGCCATGCTTTGTCTTGCCTCTCCTCTTTCCCAGCTTTCTTTCACCCACAATCAGACTGAAGAAGGTGTTAAAGAAGGAACTGCAGATGCTGGAGAATCGAGGGTACACAAATGGCTGGAGAAACTCAGCGGGTGCAGCAGCATCTAAGGAGCGAAGGAGATAGGCGACGTTTCGGGTCGAGACCCTTCTTCAGACTGAAGAAGGGTTCTGCCCCTTCTTTCGTGTGGTGTGCACAGCCTAAAGTTGTTGGACAACTTGTTCTATTTGATCTTCCGTTTATGCATGTCGAGTTGATTGCATTAGTCGAAACAGGGCGGACCACGTGAAGGTTGCAATCTCCCACCCCCGTGGGTTCTGCCCTGAAACGTCATCTATCCATGTTCTCCAGGATGCTGCCTGGTCTGCTAAATTACCCCAGCGCCTTGTGTCTTTAATGAATGTTTTACTTGCAGCAATAGGTGAATAGGTGAAAAATGAAGAATGATTTGTGTTTTTCATGTGCTGTAATAATATCTGAAGGTCCGTAACTATATTAGAAAACAAGACCTTATATACAGTAAGGACACATGGAAGGTTTATTGGTGTACATGTTCTTCCAGGTTTGCACTCGTAGCTACACTTGGTGTCTTAACCACAGTGGCATTACATGAATAGAACGTATCCGGGTGATTTATTAGTGATTTTTGATTATATTTAAGACATTCCAAAATAAGTGTTTCTGCAAGGGAACGAGAAACCAGAGAAAGAGAGAGCGGAGCTTAAATGCGCTAACTGCCAATCAGACTGATCTAAAGCAGAAACTGCTGTAAATGTGCACCATTTAAATCAGTATTTTGTAAAGACTTCTTCATCTTTAGAATATAACCCTTCATTTTAGACAGGCCTGCAAAGGCTGGCTTGGCATTCTCAAGGAACAAACTATCACGAGGGAAGATTGCTA
The DNA here is from genome assembly GCA_963514005.1 of Raja brachyura. Next base: position 32,633,884 of record OY740797.1, on the reverse strand, counting down.
AACCTACAGAGGAAAAAGCACCATCAATAAAATAATAATTGGGATTGAACTCTGTTTTGGAGTGTACCTCCAGCACCCTGGTGGTAGTTTTTTCCTCCGATTGTCAAAGTGCACAGAAGCCAGTCAGACGCAAATCTTAAAATGTCAGTATCTTTATAATGAAGTGGAGGAGAAAAAAAAAGTGATTTAAAAATAAATTCAGGATTAACTTATTATAAATTTTATATTAAAAATTCTGATTTGTTGCAAAATTCATTTTTAATATCCTGCCTTTTCCCATCGCCCTCCCTCCCCTCCCCCTATGTTTTGTGGTCCTTTAGGAGGATTTCAGAACTACTTATTTGTAGCCTTGAGAATGTCTTCAGAACAGCATAATCCTATATTTAGTTTTGCAGCACTGATTTCCATTTTTATTCAATCAATAAAAAATTCGCATCATGTGACACTCTACGGACTGGAAACTAGATACATTTTAACAAAGCCTTAAACATTTTTTTTAAGCTGTAGCTTGAGTGCAGCCAGAATTTAGTGCTGCAATTGCACTGCTGAGAAGTTTAAGGGATCATAATTGAACTGGTAAAGTTGAAGATTTTTTAAATTTCAACTTGATTCTGTATGGTCCTGAATGGCTTTCTTTTTTTTTTGGGGGGGGGGGTGAAAGGGGCATCGTGTTGAGGTATGTTAGTGGTGAGGAAGAGTTCTGTATCATTTCATAAACCCATTGAGTAAGTGCTAGCATCAGGTTTTCAATGAAACACAAGATAGATGAGGGCGGCAACAAGGAACTGCAGACTTAGTTTAGTTTAGAGATGCAGCTTGGAAACAGGCCCTTCGTCCCACACAGTCCATGTCGTTCACACTAGTTCTATGTTATCTCACTATCTCATCCACTCCTGACACTCCAGGGGCAATTTACGGAGGGCCAATTAACCAACAAACCCGCACGTCTTTGGGATGTGGGAGGAAACCGGAGCACCCAGAGGAAACCCAGGTGGAAATTGCAAACTCCACACAGACCACCCGAGGTCAGGATTGAACTGGGTCTCTGGAGATGAGAGGCAGTGGCTCTGCCAGGTGTCGCCCTGCAATTGTTGTATGCAGGTGACTAGATGCTGGTTTACAAAAAAAAACACAAGGGTGTGGAGTAACTCAGCGGATCAAACACCATCTCTGGAGGACATGAATAGATGATATTTCACATTGGGACTCTTCTTCAGACTGATTGTGGTAGGTAGAATTGCTGGTTTAGAGGGATTTGGGTCATATGCGGGCAAATGAAACTAGCTGGGATTGGCGGATTTTGGTTGACATGGTATTTTCGGTGGGAGATTTAAAATTATAAAGGAATATTTGCTTGTATCACAGCGTTATAGAAAACTGATGACACAGGAGACTGAAATTTGGACTATTATGTCCTCACCAGTTATCCAACCCAATACCATCATCTTGCTGTATATCTGTGATTTGCAGCTCTTCGACCATTTTTAAAGGACTGGTTTTGTCCCTCTCATCTTTTCAGGCCGTGTTCCTGACCCCACCACTCTTTGGTTAAAATATATTTCCTCAACATCCCTCTGATCCTTCCATCAATTACTTTATATCTTTGCTGCATATAAGGGAATGAATTCCTTCAGATCCTATCTCAGCACCTCACAATTTTATTTTCCTCGGATAAGTGCCATTAATTATTCATCTTAGAATTCACCATTGGTTACTACTCCCATCATCGCTGTGCATGGAGGGTTGTTCACAGTTCCAGACTTTAGACATTATTTTAGACTTTAGCGATACAGCATGGAAACAGACCCTTCAACCCACTGAGTCCACACTGACCAGCAAACGTCCTATACACTAAAAACATCATACTCAAGGGACAATATTTTTCACCAAAGCCAATTAACCTACAAATCTGTATTTCTTCGGAGCGTGGTAGGAAACCAGAGTACATTGAGAAATCCCAGGCAATCACAGGGAGAATGTGCAAACTCCGTACAGATAGCATCCTTGGTTAGGATTGAACGTGAATCTCTGGCGCTGTAAAGGGCCTATCCCACTGTATGAGGTAAATCAGGAGTTCCCCCGCGTTTCCCCCTGATTCGAACTCGGAGAATGTCCGTATAGGGTCCGTAGGAATTCGTGAATGTCCCGTAGCGGCTCCTACGAGTAACGGGAGGTACTCGGGAAATCCGGTAAACTCGTGACGTTTTTTCAACACTGTGAAAAATGTCCACGAGTAACAAAATACTCGTGATTAAAAAAATTGTTATGTTTTACTCGTACGAGCCGCTACGAGACATCCACAAACTCCTATGGACCCGCTACGGACATTCTCCGAGTTCGAATCGGGGGAAAACTCGGGAGAACTCTTGAATGACCTCGTACACTGGGACAGGCCCTTAAGGCAGCGACTACCGCTGCACCACCGTGCAGCCCTAAAGTCGCCGTAGGACGTTATAGGAAGGGAGTGATTGTGCTGGAGTGAGAGTGCAGAATACATTCATCACAATGTGTGCCTGGGTAGAAAGACATTGCTTACGGGGAGAGATTGGATTGACAGGCTTGCTTTTCCTGGAACGACGGAGGCTGAGGGATGATGGAAGTAATTAAGAGACATAGAAAGAGCAGAATGTTAGAATCTTTTTCCCATCATGGGTGGAGTATTAAAATCAAGAGGGCAGAGGCCATCTGGCCAGCCATGAACTCTCCTGCTTTTTTTGCTTCCAGTTTTTGTTACCCGCTCTCCTTAATATAATCAGTCTGAAGAGTCCCGAACGTCACTTATCCATTTTCTCCAGATATGCTGCCTGACCCACTGAATTACTCCAGCACTTTACGTCTATCTGAGGCAGAGGTTTAGGATGTGAAGAAGGAGCTCTAAAGGGGTGTTGAGCAGAGAGAGAGTTTTACACTGAGAATGTTTTTTATCTTGGCTGTCAGAGGAGTTAGTGAGTTCCGATACAATCACTATGTTTAAGTAATAATTAGATAAGCATAAAAAGGCAAAGCAGAGAAGGGACTTAATGCAGTAAAATGGGATTGCTGTGGATAATTAGCATGGATGTGATAGACTAAAGGGCCTATTTCCGTGCTGTACAACTCTATGACTATGATACGCAGATCAGGGACTCCTGTGATCTCCACACCCACAGTGATTCCATCAGCAGTTATTGTTTAAAAGAATGTTAATGGATGGCAAACATTTTTAAAATAGATTAAAAGTGGTAAGAATTTTGTTTGCTCGAAAAGTAAAATCAACAGGCATTTTCTGCACAGTGCATTTTGCACAACTCAAGGTCGTTATTTACGTTAATAGATTATTCTAGAGGGCTTTGCAATATTTTCTTCAAATACTAATTGTACAGGATAGCTACATGGACTGGTTCGTTCTTTTGTTTCCAGTTATGAGAGTAAAAGATTGCTAAGCATTATTTAACATTTACATTAATAGGCTAATTAACTTGCTCATTCCTTGCAGAAAAGCAGCAGGGTTTAAATAACTTCCAGGGATTTTCTGTACATCAATGACTACCGTGTTTGCTGCCGAGTTTTTGAAAAACATGTTCACTTACATCTAGAAAGCTTTCTTTATAATTTTAGCTGGTGAGTTTCAGTATAACAAGCACAGATTAACAAAGTTTCCAGCAAATGTGTATTAAATATTCACTTTGAACTTAAAGTGAGCTGAAAAATACTGACTAAAACAAACTAGCTCTGGATTTGAGTTATGGAACGAAAAGCTGACATTAAGTACAAGTTTTTAAAATCCTCCCTTTTATGTAAGCAGTGTCAAAGTTAATAAGGCCATAAAACATGCTCAATCATGTTTTGGTTGTAAAAGTAGAAACAAAAGAAGTATTTTTGGTCAATCCAAGTTTGGTCAAATTGTTTCCGCCTCAATTTTTCAATAAAATATTATACATCCCTCTGGTTTAATCAATAGCTGTTAGCAGTGACCTTGATTTAGGTCAAATTGTGCAAAATTCTCTGCATGCCAAAAGACTTATATTTTCCTTGCTGAAATATCAATTTGGCATTCTGATGAGCCTGTCACCATTTTAATCCCAATTGGTAAATGTTTGTCTTGCCTCAAGTTTTGTTTAAACAGCAATTGCTAGAAATGTTATTGGGGACAAAAATCTGGAGGAGTTTCTGACATGTCTGAACAGAATTAACACCCGGAGACAAGAAGAAACTGCAGCTACTGGAATCTTGAGCAACACACAAAGTACTGGAGGAACTCAACAGGTCAGATAGCAACTGTGGAGGGAAAGGATGAGCAACATCGCCTATCCTGTCTATTGTTGAATCATCAGCACATTTGGCACAATGCACTTAACCTCTTTATTGTAGTCATTAATTTGGTCAAGGGCCCAGTACTGATCCCTGTGGCTCTTCACAAGTTAAGGCTTGACAACTTGAAAACAGTACACTATCTCAACTCCCAAAGATATTTAAAAATCATTCATATTTATTTTATAGGCACTTGAATATAAAATGAATTTAATGTTTCTTAAAATGCTAACAAGTAGCCAGAAGCTTAATGGTAAAATATGAAATGTTTCAAGGGATATGGGTCAAAAGTGAGCAGGAGGGACTAATATAGATGGGGCATCTTTGTCGGCAGGCACAAGTTAGGGCCTGTTTCCTTGCATCCTCCATGACACTATCAAAAACAAAACTCCAAATTACTATTTTCTCTGCCAGATTAGCGACATTGGTTCATTTTCTATGGACATAACATCCTTGGCATAATGTTGAGGTTGGTTCTCTGGCGCAGAGGCCGAGTTGCAGCTTTACTACGCCAGAGACCCAGGTTCGATCGTGAACACGAGTGCTGTCTGTATGAAGTTTGTATGCTCACCCAATGACTGGTTGCTCCGGTTTTCTCCCACACTCCTAAGACGTACAAGTTTGTAGGTTAATCGGCTTCTTTAAAATTGCCCCCAGTGTGTAGGATAGTGCTAGTGTGCGGGTGATTGCTGGTCAGCACGGTCTCGATGTGCCGAAAGGGCTGTTTACACGCTGTGTCTCTACAGTCTAAAGTAAAGTAATCAAGTCCTTCTCAGTAAAGGGCCTGTCCCACTTGGTCGTCATTTGAGCGTAATTTACGCGTCACGACGCATGACGCGCGTTTTGTGCTGCGCACGTGATGTGCGCATGGCGCGTGGTGACGTAGGCAGTGATGCGCAGTCACGCACAGCGCCCCAGGATTTTTGTATGTACAAAATCCTTGCGCGCCTTCTGCGTGACATGCAAATGACGCCCAAGTGGGACAGGCCCTTAAATGGAGTACTCAGCGGTCAGGCAGCATCTCTAGATAAAAAGGATGTGTGACGTTTGGGGTTGTGACCCTTCTACAGACTCGAAGCCAACCCCAAACGTCGCCCATCCTTTTTCTCCAGAGATGCTGCGTGACCCGCTGAGTTACTCCAGCACTTTGTGTCTTTTTTTTTGTGAGCCAGCTTCTGCAGTTCCTTGAATCTTCACATACTGAAGGCAGGATCTCAGCCCTGTGCTGTCTCTTTGACTCCTGGTGCTGACTTTGCCTGGTGGGGCACAACCTCCTTTGGCTCTCCAAATCCTGACAAGGTCATTCCCAAATGGACAGGCATCCATTGCCATTCAGATCAATTCTGCCCATCAATGTGAATAGCATTGAAGTTAAGCTGTCCAACATTCAAATAAAATTAAACTGTTTATAATTTCTAACCATTAACTCATTTTATGGAATTGTTATCCTGACAGTACAACTCTCTGATCTTAATTATAGAACATAGACATGGAAGATAGAACAATGCAGCACAGGAGCGGGCCCTTTAGCCCACAATATTTGTGATGAACATGTTACCAAGTTGAACTGATCTAATCTGCCTGTACACTGTATATCCCACCATTCATTGCTCCTCCATGTGGCTATCTAAAAGCCTCTGAAATGCCACTATCGTATCTGCCTCCACCACCAACCGTGGCAACACGCTCCAGGCCCCCACCACTCTCTGTGTAAAAAATGTTCCCCACACATCTCCATTATAATTTCCCCATCTTCCTTGTAGACATGTCCTCTAGTGTTGGACATTATCACCCTGGGAAAACAATTACTGATTATCTAGCCTATCTATGCATCATAATTTTATATTTTTATTCTTTATATTTTATAAATTATGTTTCTATGGCTTTCAGAAAATGAAAGCTAGAGCATGGACTTAAACATGGTGGTTATTTCATCAGAAAGCATTGTTTGCCATTTTAACACAATTGCATAATCATTTCAATATGAACATCCCCACCTCCACCTCCACCTCCTCTCCCACCCCCATCCCTGTCATGTTCAGGTATTCCCTTCACAAGCATGTGCACCTGGCCAACCTACTACCTGTTTACGAATGACCCCAAGAATCTGCTTGGTTCAGCAGCCAGTATTTGGTCTCTCAAGTGTTATAATTAGGCCTTAGGAGTTCACATTTTGTTATTATGTTGTCTCTTGTGTTTTGCTGGGCAGCTTTGTAGATGTAATCATATATTTTTGCTGGCAAGTTTTCCACCAAATTATGCACAGAGGGCCAAACTAACCTAACATTAACATACTGTATGCTAAACAATGTTTTTTTTTCCCTGTTAATTATACTCCAAAGCTTCAGCTGCTTATCTCAGTAAATTTCACTTTAAATTGCCTCTAAGATATGTTGCATGAAGAGGTGTCAAAGGCATTCTGTGGCCCGAGCGTTCTTGCACCAGAGTAAATCAGACTAATTACTTGCTTTTGTTTGTCTAGCGAAGTCGTTAATATCTGATCGCCAGATAGCAGCAGCAACAGTAGCCACAATAAAATGTTATTCTATGGCACACTCTTAAACTACACGTGCAGAAATGAACGGCAGGTGCTGGTGTATACCGAAGATAGACACAAAGTGCTGGAGTAACTCAGTGGGTCAGGCAGCATCTCTGTAGAAAACGGATGGGTGACATTTCGGGTCGGAACACTTCTTCAGACTGAAATCAGGAGGGACGGAACTGGAGGCATGAAAAGGTCTCCCTTGGACTTTCAGTCTGAAGAAGGGTCCCGACTCGAAATGTCACCCATCCTTTTACTCCAGAGATGACCCATTGAGTTCCCTCCTCCCTGAGCCACCAGTCCTGATTTTTGCCGGCTGCCGGAATGAGAATTCACTGTCCATGTGTGTTAATCAATGTGCACATTTGTGACCGATTGCCAGTAGCCATTACCTATTACTGGGAAAGCCGCCAAGTCAGTCTCATCTCGTTCCCCGAAGACCAGAGACCGGAAGCCGATGATGACAGAAGTGAGGAACAAAGCCAGAAGGGGAGTCATTCCTTCTGTGCCCTCCAGTTCGGCTGAGAGAGGTGCCTCCGGGATACAAATGGGAACGGGTGAGGAGGGGGAACGATCCTCTGCTGGATGATCTAGGCGAAGGCGAGGGTTGGAGGCCCTACAGCAGCATGGGGCTCGCCTGGATCGGGATCCGCTGTATAAAAAATATTGCGTGGACTGGACACTAAAAATGGCTCCAATACATGACGTCCAGCTGAGAAAAGAGGGACCAATAAACAGAACACAAAGTGCTGGAGTAAATCAGCGGGTCAGGCAGCTTTCCTGGAGCACTTGGATAGGCAATGTTTCAGGTCAGGATCCTTTTAGTTTAGGGATACAGCATGCAAACAGGCTAATTGGCGCACTGTATCCATTGTGACCCATGCACTTGCCCTATGTTACACACGAGGGACAATTTCTACAGAACCCAATTAACTTACAAACATACACATCTTTGGGATGTGGGAGGAAACCGAAGCATCCGGAGAAAACCCACACGGCCACAGGGAAAAACATACAAACTCCGTACAGACAGTACTCGTCAGGATGGAAGCCGGGTCTCTGGCACTGTCAGGTAGCAACTCTACCGCTGCGCCACTGTGCCGCCCCTTTACGTCCCTCTGCCATCTCTTCTTCAGACTGTTTGTAGTTGGGGGCTTGTCTTCTTGACAGGTTTCCCAAACTCTCTTTAATCCTCTTCTGATACTCTGTATTCCATTGTATTATGATTCCATGATCTCCACATGAGTGGCATGTAATTCTGTGAAGTGGTAAAGTCATTCTGAAGACGGGTTCCAACCAAAAAAGTTATCTTTCCATGTCCTCCAGAAATGCTGCCTGACACCCGCTGAGTTAACCATATAACCATATAACAATTACAGCACGGAAACAGGCCCTCTCGGCCCTTCCTGTCCGTGCCGAACATTTATTTTCCCCTAGTCCCATCTACCTGCACTCAGATCATACCCCTCCATTCCCTTCCCGTCCATATACCTATCCACTTTACTTTTAAATGTTAAAATTGATCCTGCCCCCACTACTTCTGCTGGAAGCTCATTCCACACAGCCACCACTCTCTGAGTAAAGAGGTTCCCCCTCATGTTACCCCTAAACTTCTGTCCCTTAATGTCATCTCATGTCATGCCCTCTTGTTTGAATCTTCCGCACCCTCAATGGGAAAAGCTTATCCACGTCAACTCTGTCTATCCCTTTCATCATTTTAAAGACCTCAATCAAGTCCCCCCTTAACCTTCTGCACTCCAAAGAATAAAGACCCAACTTGTTCAACCTTTCTCTGTAACTTAGTTGCTGGAACCCAGGCAACATTCTAGAAAATCTCCTCTGTACTCTCTCTATTTTGTTGACATCCTTCCTATAATTAGGCGACCAAAATTGTACACCATACTCCAGAATTGGTATGCCTTGTACAATTTTAAAATTACTTCCCTACTCCTATATTCAATGCTCTGCTTTATAAAGGCCAGCACACCAAAAGCTTTCTTTACCACCCTATCTACATGCGATTCCACCTTCAGGGAACTATGCACAGTTATTCCTAGATCCCAATGTTCCACAGCATTCCTCAATTCCCTACTATTTACCATGTATGTCCTATTTTGATTTGTCCTGCCAAGATGTAGCACCTCACATTTATCAGCATTAAACTCCATCTGCCATCTTTCAGTCCACTCTTCCAAATGGCCCAAATCTCTCTGTAGACTTTGAAAACCTACTTCATTATCCACAACACCACCTATCTTAGTATCATCTGCATACTTACTTATCCAATTTTCCACCCCATCATCCAGATCATTGATGCACATAACAAATAACAGTGGACCCAACACAGATCCCTGAGGCACCCCACTGGTCACCAGATTCCAACCTGACAAACAGCCATCCACCATTACTCTCTGGCATCTCCCATTCAGCCACTGTTGAATCCATCTTGCTACTCCGCCATTAACACCCAAAGATTGAACCTTCTTAACCAACCTTCCATGGGGAACCTTGTCAAAGGCCTTACTGAAATCCATATAGACAACATCCACTGCTTTACCCTCATCAATTTCCCTAGTAACCTCTTCAAAAAAGTCAAGGTTTGTCAAACATGACCTTCCAGGCACAAATCCATGTTGACTGTACCTGATCAGACCCTGTTTATCCAGATGCTTATGTAAGTATCTCTAAGTATCCTTTCCATTAATTTTCCCACCACTGACGTCAAACTAACAGGTCTATAATTGCTAGGTTTATTCTTTGAATCCTTTTTAAACAATGGATCAACATGCGCAGTACGCCAATCCTCTGGCACTATTCCCGTTTCTAATGACATTTGAAATATTTCTGTCATAGCCCCTGCTATTTCTACACTAACTTCCCTCAATGTCCTTGGGAATATCCTGTCAGGACATGGAGACTTATCCACTTTTATATTTTTCAAAAGTGTCAGTACTTCCTCCTCTTTGAATCTCATAGTTTCCATAGCTACTCTACTTTTTTCTCTTACCTCACAGAGTTCAATATCCTTCTCCTTGGTGAATACCGAAGAAAATAAATTGTTCAATATCTCCCCCATCTCTTTTGTTCCAGCACCTTATATCCTGGACAAGATTCCAGCATTTGCAGTTCCTTTTGTCTCTAATAAATATATATTTGTCATAACCGTACTGAATGTAGACCAAGAAGGGTGTCTGGAGACAGGAGTGAAATGACAAAGAGAAAACCACAGTAAATTTGAATTACCATTTGAATTACGAAAATATTTCTCTCTAAAACTATGCAAAGGACAGAGCTACCAGAATGTTCAGCACAAATAGTGTGGGCTGAAGGGCCTGTTCTGCTGCTATCCTGTTCCATGGAGAAAGGAACTGCAGATGCTAGTTCATACCAAAGATAGCCACAAAGTGGTGGAGTAACTCAGCAGGCCAGGCAGCATCTCTGGAGAAAGAGGATTTCAGGTCAGTTTTGAGCCTGAAGAAGGGGCCCGACTTGAATCGTTGCCCATCCTTTTTCTCCAGAGATGCTGCCTGGCCCGTTGAGTTACTCCAGAACTTTGTGTCTATTTTATGTACTGTTCTATGTTCTCTGGAAGGTATTGGTGAACCAGGTGTATTTTTTTTTTAACATCAGTTGATTAATACGGATACCAGGACTTTATTCAGGTATATTTCATTTACATTCCTTGAGGGCTGATGGTATTTCAAATTAGGTTCCTTGATTAGAAGTTCTGCCTCTGCATTTAATAGTCCAGTAACATTAAGCTACCTTTCTTTCTATAACTACTATGCCACTGTTCTATTTGGATCCAATTTGCTGAGTGAAACTATAATCCTGTTTATTAACAAAATGAACCAATTTCAGAACAAAAATAGTAATTTCATCTCTTTCAGATCAAAGTAATTACTTTAATGTTTTCCTTAAACTTTCCAAATTGGTTTAGCTTCTCAAACCCTATTAGTAGCTGTCATTTTTTTGCCACTAAATGCATTTGTGATGCATATTGGCTTGTAGCATGGTGCATAGTGTTTTATTTATGTTTTGCTAATGTCATTATAGTTGGAAAGTAAATGGCTTCTGGTTCTTTTAACTAATATTTGAAACACATAAACAGAATTCTGGAGGTTTTCAATGAGTTTAATCTCAGTGAGATCATCATGGTGAGATGTTTTTTCTAACTTTCCTGGTCAGTTTATATGCAAACTGAACTGAGGAGCAGCACAATGGTACAATGGTAGAGTCTTACAATGACAGCCTTACAACTCCAGAGACCTGGGTTCGATCCTGACTAAGGGTGCTTTCTGTATGGAGTTTGTGTGTTTCTGTGCTGTATCCCTAAAGTCTAAAGTCAATCAATACTGACCACTATATTTTATTAAATTCCTTCAGCTTGAATATTATTATTCCTAAAGAGAAGGACTGTCTCATCCAAAAGTGATGAACAATCTGATCAAAGCAGGCGGCATGGTTTAGGGTTACCATCTTACTCCAGGCCTTTACATCCAGTTCATCGTTTCATGTCACTTTATGTCATTAGTATATCTTTGGAAGAATTCAAAGTCTTGCTTGTATTTAAGTAACATGGTAAAGTATTTGTAAAGTGCCTCATAACTACTTAATTACCCCCGATTTGACACCAAGTGGAGTTGAAGTATGAGGGTTGATGGTCAAATTCCCAAACAAATTTAGTTTAAGGATCTTCCAAGAGGAGAGAGATGGGAAGGACTATCGAAATAATTCTAGACTTTACATGCCATTGTACGAGTTGAAAATTGCGATTCAAAAGTTCATAACTTCATATGTCAGAGGAACAGTATTAAGTATTAACAGTATTAAGCAATTCGGGCCAACGAGTCTACTCTGCCATTCAATCATGGCTGATCTATCTATCCATCTTGTGTAAGGATCTATATAGAAACAGTTCACAGACATAGCGGGCTAGAGGAGCGGAAGAGGGCATAGAGGTTTATGGATGGATGTAATGATGGAAGGATGTGGGGACCCATTGTCCAAGCTACATAATACCTTATTTGTACAACATCTCAGTTTCCAGGACCACAGCTTCAGTTTCAAGAAAAACCCAACCTTATGAATGCAGTGGTATGACATCGGCCAAAGGAGCCATTGTCCATATCCAGAGATGGTTTCCAATGTTTTCCTCCAGAATTAACAGCAGAAAATACAATTAGATTGTTAACAGCTGTAGATTAAGCATTCGGTTCATCAATAGCAGATTGTCAAGTCTGTGTTTTATTGTCATATGTCCCAGATAGAACAATGAAATTCTTGCTTGCAGAATATGTAAACTTAGTACACTGTAAGCAATATGATAAACAAGAGAGAGAGAGAAAAAAGGTTCAGTGTGTGTGTAAAAAATACACATACTCACATATGTTTATATATATATTCACACACATACGCACATACTCAAAAATCAAACAATAACAGTGCAATAATAATAATAATAATAGTCTATTGTAGTTCAGAGGTTGTAGTGTTTAATAGCCTGATGGTTGTAGGGAAGAAGCTGTTCCTGAACTTGGACGTTACAGTTTTCAGGCTCCTGTACCTACTTCCCGATGGCAGTGGTGAGATGAGTGTGTGGCCAGGATGGTGCGGATCTCTGATGATGTTGGCTGCCTTTTTGAGGCAGTGACTCTAATAAATCACTTCGATGGTGGGGAAGTCAGAGCCGGTGATGGGCTGGGCAGTGTTTACAACTTTTTGCAGTCTTTTCCGCTCATGGGCGTTCAAGTTGCCAGACCAGGCCACGATGCAACCAGTCAATATGCTCTCTACTGTGCACCTGTAGAAGTTCAAGAGAATCCTCTTTGACATACCAAATCTCCGTAGTCTTCTCAGGAAGTAGAGGCCATCCTTTGTATTGAGGCTCTGAAATATTACTAAAGATAGACACAAAATGCTTGAGTAACTCAGCAGGACAGGCAGCATCTCTGGAGAGAAGGAATGGGCGATATTTCGGGTTGATACCCTTCCTCAGATTGAAGAAGTGGCTCAACCCAAAACGGTAGTCATTCCTTCTCTCCAGAGATGCTGCCTGTCCCACTGAGTTGCTCCAGCTTCTTGTGTCTATCTTCGGTGTAAACTAGCATCTGCAAGAAGGGTCTCGACCCGAAACGTCGCCTATCTCCTTCGCTCCTTAGATGCTGCTGCACCCGCTGAATTTCTCCAGCTTTTTGTGTAACCCTAGCATCTGCAATTCCTTTTTACACATTTCCTCTGAACTATTTCTATTGATTTATTACTGTCACGTGTAACGAGATAATGAAAAGTTTTTATTTACCATATAACCATATAACCATATAACAATTACAGCACGGAAACAGGCCATCTCGGCCCTTCAAGTCCGTGCCGAACAATTTTTTTCCCTTAGTCCCACCTGCCTGCACTCATACCATAACCCTCCATACCCTTCTCATCCATATGCCTATCCAATTTATTTTTAAATGATACCAACGAACCTGCCGCCACCACTTCCACTGGAAGCTCATTCCACACCGCTACCACTCTCTGAGTAAAGAAGTTCCCCCTCGTGTTACCCCTAAACCCCTGTTCCTTAATTCTAAAGTCATGTCCTCTTGTTTGAATCTTCCCTATTCTCAAAGGTAAAAGCTTGTCCACATCAACTCTGTCTATCCCTCTCATCATTTTAAAGACCTCTATCAAGTCCCCCCTTAACCTTCTGCGCTCAAGAGAATAAAGACCTAACTTATTCAACCTATCTCTGTAACTTAGCTGTTGAAACCCAGGCAACATTCTAGTAAATCGCCTCTGTACCCTCTCTATTTTGTTGACATCCTTCCTATAATTGGGCGACCAAAATTGTACACCATACTCCAGATTTGGTCTCACCAATGCCTTGTACAATTTTAACATTACATCCCAGCTTCTATACTCAATGCTCTGATTTATAACGGCTAGCATACCAAAAGCTTTCTTTACCACCCTATCTATATGAGATTCCACCTTCAAGGAACTATGCACGGTTATTCCCAGATCCCTCTGTTCAACTGTATTCTTCAATTCCCTACCGTTTACAATGTACGTCCTATTTTAATTTGTCCTGCCAAGGTGTAGCACCTCACATTTATCAGCATTAAACTCCATCTGCCATCTTTCAGCCCATTTTTCCAACTGGCCTAAATCATTCTGTAGACTTTGGAAATCCTCTTCATTATCCACAACACCCCCAATCTTGGTATCATCTGCATACTTACTAATCCAAGTTACCACCCCTTCATCCAGATCATTGATGTACATGACAAACAACAAAGGACCCAACACAGATCCCTGAGGCACCCCACTAGTCACCTGCCTCCAACCCGACAAACAGCCATCCACCATCTCTGGCTTCTCCCATTCAGCCACTGTTGAATCCATCTTGCTATTCCTGCATTTATACCCAACAGTTGAACCTTCTTAACCAACCTTCCATGAGGAACCTTGTCAAAGGCCTTACTGAAGTCCATATAGACAACATCCACTGCTTTACCCTCGTCAATTTCCCTAGTAACCTCTTCAAAAAATTCAAGAAGATTAGTCAAACATGACCTTCCAGGCATAAATCCATGTTGACTGTTCCTAATTAGACCCTCTTTATCCAGATACTTATATATATTATCTCTAAGTATCTTTTCCATTAATTTGCCCACCACTGAAGTCAAACTAACCGGTCTATAATTGCTAGGTTTACTTTTAGAACCCTTTTTAAACAATGGAACAACATGCGCATTACGCCAATCCTCAGGGACTATTCCCATTTCTAATGACATTTGAAATATTTCTGTCATAGCCCCGGCTATTTCTACACTAACTTCCCTCAATGTCCTAGGGAATATCCTGTCAGGACCTGGAGACTTATCCACTTTTATATTTTTCAAAAGTGTCAGTACTTCTTTTACTTTGAAACTCATAGTATCCATAGCTACTCTACTAGTTTCCCTTACCTCACATAATTCATTATCCTTCTCCTTGGTGAATACCGAAGAAAATAAATTGTTCAAAATCTCCCCTATCTCTTTTGGCTCTGCAGATAGCTGTCCACTCGGTCTCTCCAATGGACCAATTTTATCCCTTGTTATCCTTTTGCTATTAATATAGCTGTAGAAACCCTTTGGATTTACTTTCACCTTACTTGCCAAAGCAACCTCATATCTTCTTTTAGCTTTTCTAATTTCTTTCTTAAGATTCTTTTTACATTCCTTATACTCCTCAAGCACCTCATTTACTTCATGCTGCCTATAATTATTGTAGATCTCCCTCTTTTTCCGAACAAGATGTCCAATTTCCCTTGAAAACCAGGGCTCTTTCCAATTTTTACTGGTTCCTTTCAACCGAACAGGAACATAAAGATTCTGTACTCTTAAAATTTCCCCTTTAAATGTCCTCCATTTCTCCTCTACATCTTTCCCATAAAACAAAATGTCCCAGTTCACTCCTTTTAAATCATCTCGCATCTCGTTAAAGTTAGCCTTTCTCCAATCAAAAATCTCAACCCTAGGCCCAGTTCTGTTCTTCTCCATAATTATATTGAAACTAATGGTATTGTGATCACTGGACCCGAAGTGCTCCCCAACGCATACCTCCGCCACCTGTCCCGTCTCATTTCCTAACAGGAGGTCCAGCACTGCCCCTCCTCTAGTAGGCACCTCTATGTATTGCTGCAAAAAACTATCCTGCACACATTTTACAAACTCCAAACCATCCAGCCCATTTACAGAATGTGTTTCCCAGTCTATGTGTGGAAAGTTGAAATCTCCCACAATCACTACCTTGTGCTTACTACTAATATCTGCTATCTCTTTACATATTTGCTCTTCCAATTCTCGTTCCCCATTTGGTGGTCTATAATATACCCCTATAAGTGTTGCTACACCTTTCCCACTTCTAAGTTCCACCCAAATAGCCTCCCTAGAAGAGCCCTCCAATCTATCCTGCCAAAGCACTGCTGTAATATCTTCCCTGACTAGCAATGCAACACCTCCACCTCTTGCCCTCCAATTCTATCACACCTGAAGCAACGAAATCCTGGAATATTTAGTTTCCAATCACAGCCCTCCTGCAACCATGTTTCACTGATCGCCACAACATCATACTTCCAGGTGTCTATCCAGACTCTTAAGCTCATCCACCTTTCTTACAATGCTCCTAGCATTAAAATATGCACATTTAAGAAACCCCCCATCTCTTATTCTCTGTTTATTTCCTTTTTTTTCTTTCTCCTCTTGTGTCCGAGTGCTTCCCTTTTCTGCTTCCTGCCTCCCATTCTGTCTACTAGCTTTTGCTATTTGCATCCCTCGCCCCAACCATTCTAGTTTAAAGTCTCCCCAGTGGCCTTTGCAAATTTCCCCGCCAGGATATTGGTCCCCCTCGGGTTCAAGTGCAACCCATCCTTTCTGTACAGGTCCCACCTACCCCAAAAGAAGTCCCAATGATCCAGAAACTTGAATCCCTGCCCTCTGCACCAGTCTTTCAGCCAAGCATTTATCCTCCACCTTGCTCCATTTCTACTCTCACTGTCACGTGGCACAGGCACTAATCCTAATCTTTACATGCTATCCAGTCAAATTAAATCATTATACATAAGTACAACCAAGCCATATTCATATACAAGCAATTAGTGTTAAATACAAAGTGCTAGCCAAACTAAGCGGGTAAGGCAGTATCTCTGGAGGACATGGATGGGTGACGTTTCTGGTTTGGGACCTTTCTTCCGATTGGGGAAGGAATTGTGCTTGCTAAACCAAAAGTGATAGACTATATGATCAAAGATGGAGTTACTAGTGTTACTAGTCTTATTTAAAAAATAATTTCTACCTTTAAATAGGTGTGCACATGCACAACTGCACAGTTCTTTCTGTGCGACATCCAGTGAAGTAGTGCTTCTCAATGTAGATGCTATTTAATCCCATATTATCTTCGGTCCCAGCATGTTACAGAGTAAATTCATGCAGAAATAATTCTGCACTTTAAGGCAGACTAACGTGGGACAGATTGACAGCCAACAGAAAATGCAGTATGCAGCTCGTCAAACAGTTACTTAGTTCTCCCACTCATCCATTACATTGAAGAATTGATTGGACTTGAGGAATTTTAGCCTTCAGGTGATATTATCAACTGCAATTACATTTATTTTCACTGTCTCTCTCTCTTTAAGTCAAAACCTTTCTTGCTTTCATGGATAAAACAGATTTCTTATGAAGTTATGAACCCTTCGTACTTTGAATTTAGATTCTTAAAAATAAAGAAATGATGAACACCAGACGTGAATGGGGAACATCAAATTAAGGACCAAGTCTCATTTCCCTTTGCATAATAGAGCTTATTCAAAATATGCCCATTTTAGAAAGCAAGCACCAATTTCCTGAACATTTAACCCCCAAGCCAGCCAAAAACAACCACTCTGGTTTCCAGCAACAGTTTAGGAAATGCCTAAAATTTTTCATACTAAATAAGATCAAAAAACAGAACTGAAATTGGAGCAAAATCTTTAGATTGGGATAGTTGTTAATCATATTAGTGATGAGAACTGGAGATTAGTTCCTTCAGGCCAATGCCCCCTGCTTCTGGATGCATTAACTGAACCCAAACTGTTTTGCCAGATTTATTGAAACCAGGCATTACTAGAACTATAAAAATTACATTCGCTGATGACCCATTTGGAAGTTATTTTAGATTTCATGCTTTATTACCTCTCACCATCCCATTCTTTCCTTTGATTCTTCAGTATTCATCCAGGAACCCCTTGGAGTTTGATGTTCTCCACTGAACTTTAATTGTGTGAAAGTTTGTTCAGGGAAATTATGCATGCAAGTGTCGATGTAACATAAATGAAGCATTACGATCCAAAATTTATATTGGTATTTCTTTCATCATGGTTTAAAACTTAGTCTACTCAAGTAATAAAGTGCAGTCAAAATGTAGAAACAAGGAGTGCAGATGATGGTTTACCAAGGAAAGACATAAAATGCTGGAGTAATTCAGCGGGTCAGGTGGTATCCCAGGAGACCACAGATAGGTGACCTTTATGGTCAGGAACCTTCTTCAGACTGAGCACCAAGGAAAGACACAAAATTCTGGAGTAACTCAGCAGGTCAAGCAGCATTGTTGCAGAACATGGATATGTGATGTTTTGGGTTGGGACACTTCTTCAGACTGATCTAAGGAAGGACACAAAGTAAAGTAAAGTATCCTTTATTGTCATGATGTTGGAATAACTCAACTGGTCAGGAAGCATCACTGGAAAACATAGATAAGGTGACTTTCCGGGTTAGGACCCTTGTTCAGACCAGAAAAGACACAAAATGCCGGAGTAACACAACGGGTCAGGCAACATCTCTGAAGAACATAGATAGGTGATGTTTCAGTTAGGGATGCTTCTTCAGACTTATGTGTGATCTTTATACTGAATTAAGTGCAGCTTCTTCTGATAGGCTCTAGTTCTTCTGTGGACTTGATGTGGTTGGTAAGAAGATCTACTATAAACAGTGACTACTCTTCAAAAGTGCTTCATCACCTCTAGGGCTTTTGAGGGCACCCCGAAATGTTTGTGAAATATGCTGTAAGCCATTCTTTTAGACGCCCAGCTATCCAATACAAATACAGGCATCTTCTCACTTTTAATTGGGAGCCTGTTTCACTGCCACTGTTTTCTGGACTGAAACTTGCCTTAGCTACATTTTGAAAATGCATCCCAGCCTGCCTTGAGGTTTAATGGAAACTATTAGATAGATTAGCAAACCAGATAATCTCCACAAACAGTTGTTATGGAACTTTCACTTCATCCCTGTTGTTATCAGACTTCTCCTAAACTAAAGTTGAAGTCCAGATCTCCCAATACCTCATTGAGGCCTGTGGACTTTTGTTTAATGTGTGCTTTTTAGTAGCTGTAATACTATATTGCGGTAACACTATACTCTGCACTCTGGTATTTTTTCTCTTTGTACTACCTGTTGTACTTGCCTGCAGCATAATTGTACCCATGCATAGTATGGTTTAACTGGAAAGCACGTAAACATATTTTGTCACTGTATCTCAGTACACCTGACAGTAATAAACCAGTACCAATCAATAACAATTAGAGATTAATATTCAATTTAAATTTTAGTTCAGTAGACATGAATATTAATAAAACACACGCAAGTCATGGGGCGAACGTACAAACTCCAGACAGACAAGCACCCATAATTAGGATCGAAGCCGGGTCTCTGGCGCTGTAAGGCAGTAGCTCCACTGCTGCGCAACTAAAGTCACAAGTACCTTTGCTAAAGAATACTCGGAGTGCAGGAGTAGCTCATTGGGTCAGGCAGCATCTCAAGAGAACATGGATATGTGACGCTGCAGGTTGGGGCCCTTCTTCAGACTCTAAAGAAGGAATGGATTATGTAATGGTATCCATTACATGGTCAGGATAGGTTTAGCAGGATATGGGCCAAACACAGGCAGGTGGGACTAGTGTAGATGGGACATGTTGGTCGGTGTGGGTAAGTTGGGCCAATGGCCCTGTTTCCACGCTGTATGACTGTCCCTGTCTCACTTAGGCGACTTTTTCGGTGACTACAGGCAACTAAGCTGTCGAAACATGTCGCGGGGTGATGCCTGTATGGTCATGAGTAGTCTCCTCAAGTCGCCTAAAGAGCCGGAATGTTTTTCTGGTCGCCGCTGGATTTTGAAATGTTCAAAATCTTCGGCGACTGTGGGCTTGACGTAGCTTGTCTTCTCCTGTCATAGGTGCTGTCGTAGGTTGTCGCCAGGATGAAGCAGGTTGTCGCCAGGTGACGTTGGTTGTTGCCGGGTGCTGACCGGTGAATTCCATTGGCGATTACCTACGTCAACCTACGTCAACCGGCGACAGATAGCGGCGACTGAATTGTATTCAGTTGTCTTCAGTTGTCGCAGACAGGGTTGTTGCTTGTCGTAGCTTGTCATGGGTGGATGTAGGTTGTCGCCTGTTTGTTGTAGGTTGTCGTATGTGTGGTTGTAGGTGGACTTCCTAATGGGTCGCCGGTTGTCGGTAGCTTGCCGTAGCTTGAAGTTGACAAGGTGGTAGGTTGTCGTAGCTTGTCGTAGACATTGTCATGGGGGGGGGGGGTCCAGTCGTCGCTTTTTCGGCAACCTGCTACAACTGTGACAGTCACTGGCAGTCGCCAAAAAAAAACCGCCTAAGTGGGACAGGCCCTTAAGGGTCCCGACCCGAAACGTTGCCAATCCTTGCTCCTACTCCAGCACTCTGTGTCTTTTGTAAACTAGAATCAGCAATTCCTTGTTTCTCCAACCTCTTTGCCAAGATCTCTTTGGCTAAAGTTTAATTCTATAGAACAATAGAATTTGTTTAATTCCGTTGCCTGGTTCCAGTGGAGTAGCACTTACGGCAGATAGCAATGTTGTAGTGGAAGTCTCAGTGTGTAAAGTAAGAGAGGGCAGCCGCTGAAGTAATGACCTAATTATAGTTTCTTTGGAAGAAGCAAAAACAAAGTAATTACAAATTTCAGACATGTGTTATCCTAATCTGCTGAGCGTGTCTCTTGTTTTCACAGTAAATTTTTACAATTTCCTTAGTATTTAACCTTATGGACTCAAGCAAAGGCTGGCCTACTGTGTTGCTCAATTAGGGTAACTTACTGGCTACACTGAAAATGCTGTCACGGATAATGACCTTTGAAGGTCCATAACTTAATGATAGATTATCTCATTTGAATCATTATAACAATGTTGTTATTACATACTCTTTTTATAACCTTTTCCATGGTATTCGGGAGAATCTACTGCATTCATTAAGGTCCATTGAACAAGTTTTCTTTAATTAAAACAGGAAAATAATGTATTTTCCTCGATAGTTCTCCAGCAGAGAGGGAGCAACCAGGCTTGTTTCAAAGTTTCAAGTCAATCTCCCTCTTAATATCATCTATTTTGCACGTAATTGTCCTCTTTGTAAGGAATTGGAATAGGTGGAAGTCATTCATCTTGTTAAGTCTGTTCTTGCTTCTCCTGGATGGTCTCTGTCCATTGGTCACTCTTGCTCCATCAGTCCTAATAACTGTACCTAGCAAAGGTCTAGCAATCTTCTTTCGTGTGGTGTGTACAGCCTAAGGTTGTTGGACAACTTGTTCTATTTGATCTTCCGTTTGTGCACGTCGAGTCGATTGCATAAGTCGAAACAGGGCGGACCACGTGAAGGTTGCAATCTTCCACCCCAGGTCTAGCAATGGAAAAACAAGAACCTGCAGATGTTGGAATCCTGAGCAAAAAACAAAGTGCTGGAGGAACTCAGCATCAGTTGAAGAAAATAGACAGATGCTGTTTCGGATCTGGACCTTTCTTGGATCTAGCAGTTCCCAGTTCAAAGCGAATAGGGGCCTGTGGTTGTAAGGACATATTAGATAGAATGGGTTTACTCTCACTGAAAGATAGGAGGCTGAAGAGTGACTTAATAGAGATTTAGAACATTAAGAGGTGTGTAGATAGTACAGATAGGCTCCTTTTCCTGGGTCAGGCAAGTCTAGAACTAGTGGATGAAAATGAGAGGAGTGAAATTGAAAGGAGATCTGAGAGGTGTGTTTTTCACAGAGGTTGATGGTTATCTGGAACAAGCTGCCAGAGGATGTGGTAAAGGTAAATATAATTATAATATTTAGTTGACATTTGGACAGATACTTACAGGGAGGGTGTAGAGAAATGTGATATAATGCAGGCAAATGGGATTAGTGTAGGTAGACATCACGGTATACAAGGATTACTTGCCCCAAAAAGCCCATTCTGTGCTGTATGATTCTAAAATGACTATTGCTATGACTATGCAAACATTAAGTTATTGAAGCACAGAAAAGATAAAAGAATTAAAAGTGAACGAATATATGAGAGATTGGGGAAACCTTAACATCGCTCCCGGTGGAATCAGTTGGGGAGATTCAACAGAGATTTAAACTATTTAATGTTATTTTCAAAAGGGTTTGGTTTTCATTTTTCAGTTCCAATTGTGCTAGTTTCAGCACATCTCATGGAGGCAATGACTTGTTTCCAGAGTCCATTATCCATTTATCTGTACATCATGAGTTGACCCTTTTACCTTCACTCTGATCTCGTTAGGATTATGAAATGCTGCAGCACTGTGCAACGCAGGTGGTTCTCAGTAGTTTTCCTGTTAATTTACGTCCCTGTCAATCTCCTCTGCTGAAGTTCCGTGGACTCCACAATCTGCAAGTGCCGAGCCTTCAGGGAGCTGGAACTATTGGCGCTCGGTATACCGTCGATAATGTAGACAAATAATGTGACTATTCACAAAAGATCCATAAAAAATAAATAGACAAGAGGTTTGGGAATACAGGGAGATCGCCAAAACCTCAACAGAAGAGATGAATTTTAAAAAGAGCTGAGCAATAAAGACGGAGAAGCAGAGAAGTCTGGAAAAGGGACCCAGAAGGTGAATCTAGGGGTCTAATCCATCAGCCACCTTGACCTATTGTCTACCTCATTGGAGAGTCTAGGACTATCTTGTATTGGACTTTATTGGACTTTATCTTGCACTAAATGTTATTCCCTTATCCTCCATCTGTGCCCTCTGGACAGCTTTTATCGTAATCATGTTCAGTCTGTTTGCTGACTGGATAGCAGGCAACAAAAAAGCTTTTCACTGCACGTGACAATAATAAACAAAACTAACTAAAACTAAACTAAACTAAAATTAATCGCAGCCACGAAAGGTGTGGTGAAGGGAAGATTATAAAAAAACGTGTTGTCAGAATGTTGGAAAATTAAATGCTGGAGAATGAATAGAAATATTGGGCGGATGTGAACAGGTTTAAATATGATTGAACAGGAACAAAAGGCTTTGTCTGTGTTTGGTGCAGAAGAATCAGAACATGTTCTTTAGCAGATTTGTTTCTCCTATCCCTATGCACTA
Source organism: Raja brachyura (assembly GCA_963514005.1). The sequence goes on along the minus strand of OY740797.1, from coordinate 32,611,136 downwards.
GCAGTGGGAGAAATGGTTCCCAAAAGTGCTGTTCACACTGTGGCCTGTCTTACCCTTATCTGACATCTGCAGCTGCATTCAGTGTTTCTGGTACGAGTCATACAGTGCGGAACATTCTTTACACAGAGGGTGGTGAGTCTCTGGAATTCTCTGCCACAGAAGGTTGTTGAGGCCAGTTCATTGGCTATATTCAAGAGGGAGTTAGATGTGGCTCTTGTGGCTAAAGGGATCAGGGGGTATGGAGAGAAGGCAGGTACGGGATACTGAGTTGGATGATCAGCCATGATCATATTGAATGGCAGTGCAGGCTCGAAGGGCCGAATGGCCTACTCCTGCACCTATTTTTCTATGTTTCTATGTTTCTATGGAAACAGATACTTCTGCCCATCTTGCCCACAACGACCAAAATGCCCCATCTATACTCATTCCACCTGCCTGCTTTTGGCTAATATCCCTCTACACCCATCCTATCCATGTATCCATCTAAAGATTTCTTCAACGATATCCAGCGTCTGAAATATCGTAGCTCTTTTGTCGGCTCTTTAGATTGTCCATGTGTGCATGTTTGCTCAGTCTTGCAATGTACTGTATAAAACATTAATTGATTGAACCAATTGGAGAAATGACTCAGGTAATTTTCCGTCATGTCACAGTTGGATCTAATTGATCTGAACCCTAAGTGCTTAATTTGCTTTTCTCATCAACTTATACAATTTGCTCAATTTGAACCAACAGACAACATTGCATCTTGTGTTGACACTGCACTCATCATCCCACTGAAACAACCCAGTAGTTAATCAAGTAATTGAGAGAAGGGTCCAGTGTGCATTATCTGAATTACAAACCACACCGTGTGGTGCCCAATGTCTTGCAAATGGTTGTACAAAAGAAATGGCCAACACAGTTCATTGATGGGGCCTCAAGAGGCTGCAAACACTGCAATCTGGAGCACCAAACAATCTGCTGGAGCAACTCAGCAGGTCAAACTCAGCATCTGTGAGGGGGGTAGAAATGGTTGATGTTTCAAGTTGTCTTTTCTTTGACCAGATAGCAGATAAACAAAATGTTTTCACGGCATCTCAGTGCACGTGACAATAATAAACCAAACTAAACAAAACGATTATCTTTCCTTCAGCATTACTTACTCAAAATACATTTCCAAATGATTATGAACAAATGGTTGATGGAAAGGAATGATTGATGTTTCAAACAGTGCTTTGTATATACTTTTTTAACAGTCCATTGATTACCAAGTAGTGATATTCTTGGGTGGGTATCCTCTGGTATGTATAGTGGACATTGGCGTTCCTGAGAAACCATGGGTACATAGTACAATATTACACAAATCAACAATGGTCACAAGTTTCAAAATCTCCAACTCACCTTCCATTAAGCAGAAACTGCAGGAGGAACGGCAGCATCTGTGGAGGGAAATGGACAGATAATATTTTGGACCGGGATAAGTTTGTAAGTCTTTGAGCAGAGCTGATCCATCCTTCCCTCTCAACCCCATTTTCCTGCGTTCTCCTCTCTCCACCTTTAATACCCTTACTAATCATGAACCTGACAATCTCTGCTTTAAAAATACCCCATGACTTGGCCTCCACAGCTGTCTGTGAGTCCTTTTACAGTCTGATGGAGCAGAGGAGAGATAGCTGGTAGGTTTGGGGCAAGATTCCAGCACCTACAGCTTCTTGTGTCTTCCCTTTCATTAAACAATGAATGCTGCAGTGTTGCACCTCACACTCTGAGAGCCAATGAAGATTACTTGGATGTTTAGTTGAGCAAAATAAATGCCCGTTGAGTATCTTTATTAATTTTGAATTGCAGGCAATTTCCGCAGTGTTTTTGGCAAAAAGTCTGTATATTGATGCTATGCCTTTTAGTATTTGGAAGACTGCCTGATGCTGTACATTGGTTAGAGTTGCTGCAATGCGTTGGTCAAAGCTGCTGCATTTTGGAGATGACAGCCAAGCCTTCTAGGCTGGTTGAGCAGTTAAATTACATTAATTTTTCTGATATCATTACTGTGACTACACTTCCAGATTACTGTATTAATTGATAAAAGGCTTGGATTATCCTAAACTTGTTTAAGGCACTCTACAGATTCAGATGTTAATAGTTATTTGTTCATGATGTTTTGTCCTTGCCCACCCACTGAAAGTTTCAGCCTTTAGACTTTACCTCAGACTTTAGAGGTACAGCACGGAAACAGGCCATTCGGCCCACTGCGTCCATGCCGACCTGCAATCACCCCATACACTAACACTATACAAACATTAGGGACAATTTACAATTTTATTGAAGCCAATTAACCTACAAACTTGTACATTTAGATTTTTTAGTTTAGTTTAGAGATGCAACGAGGAAACAGGCCCTTCGGCCCACCGAGTCCACGCCGACCAACAATCAACCCATACGCTGACACCGTCCTACACACGAGGGACAGTTTTCAAATTTACTGAAGCGAATTAACCTACAAACCTATATGTTCTTGGAGTGTGGGAGGGAATTGGAGCACCCGGAGAAAACCCACGCAGTCACAGGGAGAAAGTATACAGACAGCACCCACCGCTGCGCCACTTTGCAGTCCCTTGAGCCTCTTAACTAGTTTTATTTTATTCTTTTTTTGGAGGGTCCAGGAGCCAGTTGAGAATGTGTGTGCATGTGAATTGATTTTCAGCTAGTTAATGCATATTGGTTCTTTCTTTCAATAAATTGCACCTCATCATCTCTCGACTGAAGGGACACAGTCTGTCACAGCATGATTTACAACATCGAATGTAAAAAGATGGTGCTGTGGAGGAAGCTCGTTTTGTGTACTGATCTGAAGAAGTCAATGGACTGCGATTCAACATGAAATTGACTCGTTCATTGTTCCGTTCGACTGGGAGTAAATTAAGCTGCAACACAGTGGCAAGGACAGTGGCATATCCCACATCCCCAGTGACTCGTGATCAATCCTGATCTCTGGTGCTGTCTGTTTGGAGTTTGCACCTTCTCCCTGTGACCACGTGGTTTTCCTCTGAATGCTCCTGCATTCAACAATGTGCAGGTTGATAGATTAATTGGTCACTATAAATAGGTACATGATAAAATTTGGAAATGGTTGAGGATAACATGGAGCAATGAGTGCAAGAGCGGCACAGTGGCGCTGGGGTAGAGTTGCTGCCTGACATCGCCAGAGACCAGGGTTCGATCCTGACTACGGGTGCTGTCTGTACATTCTTTGTACGTTTTCCCTGTGACCACTTTAATTTTCACCTGGTGCTCCAGTTTCATCCCACACTCCAAAACATACAGGTTGTCAACTAAATGGCTTTGGTTAAATTGTAAATTGTAACAGTGCAGTTGATACTCATCACGACAAAAAGCCACTAGAAGTCACATTAAACCTTTAGAAATTGTTGACACATGGAACTCTAGATGCTGGTTTCCCATAAAACGCAGGAGTAACTCAGTAGGTCAGGTAGCATCTCTGGAGGACATGGTTGACATTTCGGGTCAAGTCCTGACCCGAATCATCAACTAGGTCCTGCAGAGATACTGCCTGACCCACTGAATAACTCAAGCACTTTGTGTCTTCTTTCGAAATAGTTAATGGGTGTTCCTTAAACCACTGCGAGCTATGCTGAGGATCACAACACGATATCACGATAAAGGTTTTTCATGTTAATCGGCATCTACAGTTCATTGTGTCTCCATGGTTTAGCAACATTGGCTGTTGGGTCTGAACAAGTGTCTCGACCCGAGACGTCACCCATTCCTTCTCTCCAGAGATGCTGCATGACCCGCTGAGTTACTCCAGCATTCTGTGTCTACCTTGGCTGAGAAATTTCTCCCATTCAACTGGACAATTCAGGTCAAAGGTATCGATTCAATTGTTCAATTGCTCTTTTATTAATACATATACAAAGGTACAGTAAAAAAATTGTTTTTGCATACAGATCAGTAATATTATTACCATACGTAAATACAATACCCGGTTAATTACGGAATGCATAGAAACAGCCCACGGAGTCCATATGCAAGAACCGCCAGGTTTAGCATCATTTTCAGTCCCAGCTGCAGCAGGCCATAACGGCCCTTTGCAACCGCCATGATCCAGATCATCCCGCAAACCTTCGTCCCGTCGTCCTTGAACCTTTGTGCTCTGGGGGCGCCTCCCACAGCCGACTGAGTGCGAGGAAGGTAAGTCCCCCGGTCCTTTTAACCGGCCCTTTGTCCAGCATCCCCCACCATCGCCGACTCCCTCTATCCTTCTCTCCGGTTCCCCATCATCGGGCGGGCAGGGCAGGGGCAGGGGCCGGGCTCAGCAGCTTCCCTCTCCCTTTTACGGTGGGCGAGCCAGGCCTGCTGTCGGAGTACTGCCACGGCTCACCGGGACCTTCTCCCGCAAGTGGCTCGTCGGGACCTTGAATATCTGATGCGATTTGTATGTCAAACCTTGCAGGAAATGCCAATGTTCATGCAATGTGATATGTGATACTTGACACGTGATACCAAGGAATGTCTGAGAGCGATGGGTACAACAATTAGCACCAGGCGAACCTCCAGCTGTAGCACAAGCTGTACCTCCAACCAAGCTGTTCTATTACAGTCACAACATTGGCATCCCCAGATAATATAGAAAATTACCCAGCTGTCAAGCTGCGCTTACCACCCAGCAACTTGCTCTCCATGCTGTGACCTGTTTTAGCCAGAACCATTTAGTTTCAGAGGTTATCACAGCCTTCATCCAAACATAGTCTAAAAAGCTGACTTAAGGGCAGAGCTACTGCCTCACAGCACCAGAGACCCGGGTTTGATTCTGACCTTAGGTGCTATCTTTGTGGAGTTTGCATGTTCACCCTAACCACGTGGGTCTCCTCCAGGTGCTCCAGTTTCCTGGCACATCCTAAGTATGGGTGGGGGTGTAGGTTAATTGTCCCTAGCATGTAGGGAGTGGATGAGAAAGTGAGATAACATAAAACTAGTGTGAACAGGTGATCGACGTGGACTCGGTAGCCTGAAGGGCCTGTTTCCATGCTGTATCTCTGAACTGCGGAGGTGACATGCTTATCTAAATAGTGCCTAAATGAGAGACTCTAGGACGATTTGCTGCCTTACAGCGCCAGAGACCTAGGTTCAATCCTGGATACGGGTGCTGTTTGAATGGAGTTTGTACGTTCTCCCTGTGACCACTCGGATTTCCTTGGGTGCTCCGATTTTCACGCACTCTCCATAAATGTACAGGTTTGTAGTTTAATTGGGCTTGGTATAATTGTAAATTGTCCCAAGTGTGCGTGGGATCGAGGCTCGCGGATTCGCTAGTCGGTGCTGACCTGTTGGGCCAAAGGGCCTATTTCCGAACTGTATCTCTAACCGAAACAAAACTAAACGTTCTGCTTCCCTGGTACCAATCCCCTCCATCTACTCATTTCACCCCTAATTAGAAACATAGAAACATAGACAATAGGTGCAGGAGGAGGCCATTCGGCCCTTCGAGCCAGCACCGCCATTTAATATGATCATGGCTGATCCTCCGCTATCAATAACCCGTGCCTGCCTTCTCCCCATATCCCTTGACTCCAGTAGCCCCTAGAGCTCTATTCAACTCTCTCTTAAATCCATCCAGTGATTTGGCCTCCACTGCCCTCTGTGGCAGGGAATTTCATAAATTCACAACTCTCTCGGTAAAAAAGTTTTTTCTCAGCTCAGTCTTAAATGACCTCCCCTTTATTCTAAGACTGTGGCCCCTGGTTCTGGACTCACCCGACATTGGGAACATTTTTCCTACATCTTCCTTTTATAATTTTATATGTTTCTAGAAGATATTCCCTCATCTGAACTCCAGTGAATACAAGCCTAGTCTTTTCAATCTTTCCTCATATGACAGTCCCGCCATTCCAGGAATCAATCTCGTGAACCTATGCTGCACTGCCTCAATCACAAGGATGTCCTTCCTCAAATTAGGAGACCAGTTAATTAAAGAGTAGAAACAATTACCGCAGATGTTAGTTTACAAATCTAGTTTTACTCCTATCTCACCAGGGACTAACTCTACTAACTTACTGTACCACAATACCGCCCACAATATTTAAAATGAAAAAGAACATGTGATTCTGTTTGTAGTTTGTTGGTTGTTTGTTTTTTGCACAAAGTCCGCAGGCACTGCCACTTTTCATTTCACTGCACATCCCGTATGTGTACGTGACGAATAAACTTGACTTGACTTGACTTGACAAAAAAAGACACAAAGTGCTGGAGTGACTCAGCGGATCAGGCAGCATCTCTGGAGAACATGGATAGGTGATGTTTCGGGTCAGGACTCGCTGAGTTAGACCAGCACTTTGTGTCACCCCGAATTAACCCCTCCATTGAGTACCAGTTGCAAAAATCTCAATTGCACAGAATCCCTCAAGACTTCTTATATTGATAGTATAGTATATATTTTAATGGATTTTTAAAAGGATTAGGGAATTCAAATTATACATTAGGTATCGTGCCAAAATAGAATATTTGAAAACAAATAAATTATTTTCTGTTTGTTAAATGTCTTTGACTTAGAGGGAGCAATTTATTTTGCATCATTGTAATTGACAGCATTTTATTAATAATAGAACCAGAGTAGATCCTGTAGCACCTAACACTTGGTATGCCATTCAATTAAATTGTGGCTGATCTGTATAAACCATTCATTAGCCTAAATATTTCTGCCTCCTTATATCGATCTCAGTTTTGAAACTACCCTAGAAAACAGAGGAATCAATGTTATCAAAGTGGTGAGGCAAAAACTAGTAGATGAGGAACTGCTAAAACTCCACGTGCTAAGCTTTGCAGATGCTTGGAATGCTAATTGGATAAATTGGGATATGTTGCTTTTTGTCAATCACCTGTCTGAGGTTAGGCCTGAAAAAAAATGCCTGGTTTCTCAAATTATTTACCTTCTTAACGTGGCACATTTTGCACATGGGTGGGACTGGTCAGAGACTTGGAATGCGATTTAATCTGGCCCTTGAGAACGTTGTAAATCTTTGTAACTCGTGTTTAATTTTAGCCTAGCTTAGAGATACAGCGCGGAAACAGGCCCTGCGGCTCACCGAGTCCGCACTGAACAGCGATCAACCCATACACTAGCACTATCTTACAGTTATACCAAGCTAATTAACCTGCAAACCTGTACGTCTTTGTCGTGTGGGAGGAAACCGGTGCATCTGGAGAAAACCCAAGTGGTCACAGGGAAAACAAACAAACCACGTACAGACAGCATCTGTAGTCAGTATAGGACCCAGGTCTCTGGCGCTCTGGTGCAGTAACTCTACCGCTGCACCACTGTGCCGCCCCAAGGCAGGCAAATGCGATCAGTGTAGATAGTGTAAGCAACACTGTCAGCATGGACAATGTGGGCTGAAAGGACTAATTTCTGTGCTGCAGACTTCCATAGTTCTATGTATGATTCTTTCCGTTTTTAAAGAATTAGACAGCTTGGAAACCTGTAAAGGGAATATTAAGTCATTGTTATTGAAAGAAGATGAGTGAAAATGAAGCTTGGAATAACTGGTCAGAAAGTTTTCAGTCAAGCAAATAATCACTGTCTTCTTGTCCAGCATCTAATCATGGTCTTGTGGTACAGACCACTCCAAGTTCCAACCGTTATACTCCAAGTCTAACAATCAATAGGCTACTAACACCTGACATTATTGTTTAATGAAAAGGACTGTCACCAACACCAGAATTTTTCACTGTAACACTGATTTTTACCATGCACCCATCTTATTGTACTGGGAATGGCAATATTCAGGAAAACAATTGAACTGTCCGCTCACTGTCGTTTGATGGATTGTTTCTAAGTGCTTCCAGAGATGGTGGTTGATTTATTTTTCAGAAATTGTATTCTCTAGAGATGAACTGATTCAATCTCTTAAGATTTGTTATTGTTGTTGAAATCTGTGAACCCATACTATTACATGTTACACAATATTTAAAAAAGACTACAGTGAGGCCAAGGAATGAATGAGAGGCAGAGAAGTAGCTGCTTTCTCATCACAAAGCTTCCTCCTCCTCGCTCGCATTCTTTCATGAACTTGTGTATGTACATTTAACACATTTTGCATAATAAAATGCTAAAGGTGCCATACAGGTCAAACAGCAGTGACATTTCGTAACAAAGCCTCAAGGTAATCAAAAATGTAGTTTACTATCATCACTTAAATAGACCATTCAGTTTTGTTTAATTTAGTTTCATTTATCGTCACATGTAAAAGCTTTTGTTGCAAGCTAATCAGTCAGCGGAAAGACAATTTGGTCGTTGCTTGTGTTTTTGCTCCATCCGAGCTCATCTAACACCCCCCCCCCCCCAATTTTTTCACTTGCTTTCTCCCTCCTGCCTATGAATGTACTTCATATACGAGGGGGAGGGAGGGAATGCAGGAGTTACTTGAAATTAGGGAAATCAAAATTGGGAATGGATATGTGACATTCCGGTTGGAACCCGGTTGGAACCCATCTTAAGACTGATTGTAATAGTGGGAGAAAAGCTGGAAATGAGGTGGATGCTGTTCAAAGCCTGGCAAGTGAAAGGCGGTTACAAGTATGTTGATGGAGGGTTAGAGGGGTTCAATGTCAGATGAGCTGATGGGTGGAGCAAGTGACTTGCTTCAAATGAATTCAGCCACCACAATCTGCATATAATTGGAGTTTGGAACCAGCTGCCTTTGGTTTTCACTGGCTAGTAATGGGGCCAATTTGGACATGTCATATCGATGAATGACAAGAATAAAAAATTTACACTGGTACTGATCCCTTGAGTTTTGTTTAGTTCAATTTGGCTGAAGGATACAGCCCGCAAACAGGCTCTTCGTCCCACCACACCCTCGCTGACCACCAGTCACCCATTCACACCTGTTTTATGTTATCTCATTTTCTTGTCCACTCCCTATACACTTGCAGCAATTTATAGGTGACTTTAGGATGTGGGAGGAAACCAGAGCACCTGGATGAAACCTATGCGGTCACAGGGAGAACATGCAAACCTCACAGATACAGCACCCGGGGTCAGGATCGAACCCACGACTCCAGTGCTGTGTCGCGAAGACTCTACTAGCTGCACCACTTCGGCATCCATTCAAGAAAGAAACTTGCCTCAATTATTTAGATAATTATTGGCACAGTGGCACAGCCCCAGAGACCCAGGCTCGATCCTGACCATGGGTGTAGTCTGTACGGAGTTTGTACGTTCTCCCTGTAACCGCATGGGTTTTCACCGGGTGCTCTGGTTTCCTCCCACAATCCAAAGACGTACAGGTTTGCAGGTTAATTGGCTTTGGTAAAAAATTGTAAAATTATCCCCAGTGCATTGGATAATGCTAGTAATCGCTGATTGGCACTGATGTGGTCGGCCGAAGGGTCCGGTTCCATGCTGTATCACTAAATTAAATTAAATAAACAAAAAGAAAAGTTTGAAAAGCAGTATTATCTAATTTGGTAATTCCTCCGGGCTCAAGTAAAGGAATCATTCATCTGTCAGAAAAACTTCCTTCCGACCCCACAAAGCCAGGAATCCATGTCGCTTTTTCAGATGTACATAATTGCACATGCACCATAAATCACCAGCAAACAGTGTGATTATGCCCTCCAGAAAAAAAGGGCTGCTGTGTTTATGGGATTCTTCATTTTGCAGTTTAGAAAAATCTGATATAAAGCAGTGGGGGGAGTATAATTACAACCTTAAATTAGTATAATGATTGTTTACTTTTTTAAAAAACCATTGTCGGCAAACTGACAAATTCCTTGGCAAGTTGTGTGCAGATGTGGAAATGTTGGATATTCCAGTTAACGATAACAAATAGTTTAAACAATTGAATTCTACCACTGTCCCTGTCACAGCTGCTTGAGACTAAATGTGATTAATATGAATAAAAGTTGCCAGTGTTTTTATCCCTCTGTTTACAGAGTGTAAACTTCCCATTAATCATTGCTTGCTCTAATGGAGTGGCCAACACACAGCTCCTTTACTACTGGAGATAAGTGACTTGTGACATTTTTCTTTTATTAAACGACTTTATATTTTTTTTGCTGGGTGATTTTTTAATCATGAGCTTCCCTACTCGGGTAGAGTAACGTGAACTTCTTTCCCTGGGAGTTGCAGTGAGGGGCAAAAGATCTTCTGACGGTGGGATTTTTTTAAGGCAACAGAGCTGAAGGCTGTGGAAGATCATATAATGTGGGATTCCATGGTTTCTATCCCAGATGTTTCTTTGACATGTCAGAAATGTTACGTTTATGTAGCTTGCTCCAAAGAAAACAAGCCAGTTGTAAATAGCTTGCCTGAGTTTCAAGTGCAACATGGTGCTTTGATGCTAAAGAAAAAATAAGGCAATCTTTTTATTTCAATGCAATAACTAATTCAATTCACATATTGGGGGATCACCAGCAGCTGGTCATGTTGCTGCCTCACTGCGCTGGAGACCCGGGTTCGATCCCGGGTGTTGGCTGTGTGGAGTTTGCTTGTTCTCCTGTGACCGCGTGGGGTTCTTCCGGGTGCTCCGGTTTCCTCCAATGTCCCAAAGATGTGCAGGTTTGTAGGTTAATTGGCCTCTGTAAATTGCACCTCCTGTGTAGGGAGTGGATGTAAAAGTGGAATAACATAGACCAATGTGAGCGGGTGATCGATGATAGGCGTGGACTCGGTGGGCCGAGAGGCCTGTTTCTCAAAACTAATTTCTCCCAGCAGGCTCACACACTTCAGAACACCTCTGAATCTCTAAGCCAGTTCCCTACTCACCTCCTTAGCTGTCATTCAGTTTCTTTCTTTAACTGTTTTCTTTTGGTGTTATTTTTTTCTTGCTGTTTCATCTTCTCAACTTTGCATCTATTGAACCTAATCTTTCTTAGTTGATTGCTGAACGCATTTGAGTACAATCAGAGTCAATGCATCAACTTCCCACAGACATTTCATTATTTTTGAGGAGTATTTTTCTTTGCATAGAACGGGCTTGTTATTTACATTTGTAGCCCTCCTTGCAAAGTTAATAACCAAATGAATGCCAAATGTTGATGATGATAAAAGATAAAGCAGGGAAACAGCCCCTCCAGCCTACCATGTCTACACTGACCGTCAATCACCTGTTCACACCAGTTCCATGTTATCCCACTTTCACATCCACTCTCTAGGAGCAATTCACATGGACCAATTAACCAACAAATTCACATGTGTTTACGGGGTGGGAGGAAACCAGAGTACCTAGAGGATGGTCCACAGGGAGAAGTTGCAAACTCCACAAACACAACAATCGAGCTCAGGATCGAATCTGCAACTCTGGTGCTGTGAGTCAATAGCTCTACCAGCTGCGCCACTCTGCAGCCTCTGTGCCACTGTATGTTCGTTTTGAACTTGATGGGAAATCTTTGATGTATACAACTTTCCCATCACTATATATAGTAGTTTGCTTATGCTGGTGCCATTATCTTTATTTTTGTTTCTTTTTGGTTGTTCTCTTCCCGCTGGGCTTTTCTTTTGTGACTATGCATCCACTGCCGTCAAATTCTTGGGAACAGGATAGACTGCCAGATGTCCTGTAGGGCTGAGACAGTTTATTACAAGCAGGTGTTGAAGTTGCTTCAGTGATATCTATAATTCTCTTCATACGATGTGACAGGAATGTATCTGGCCTCCTCATAAACCTCCCTGCAGCAAACCAGCTGCAAGGAAGAGAAAATTGCATTTCTGTAGCACCTGTCACAAACCTGAGAACTCCCAGAGTACTATACAGTTAATGTGAAATGTGTTTAACTTGTAATCATTGAACCAGAATTTCTGGTTTGCAGCAAAGCAAAAATGCTTTCTGTTGACTTTGAGGAAAGCTCCCCATCTAGTTCAGTTATCAGATCAGTTAGATCCCTGGAATCCAATGTCAGTCATGTCATCAAATTGCCTCTGCAACATGTACATTTTTTCACAAGCCGAGAAACAACTTTTAAACATTATACCTTGCTTACAGTGAGCAGAGGGGGATTCGGCAATGGCATCGCTGGCAGAGAAGATCGCAAACAGTGTAGTCTGTGAAGGTGTACCATATCACTGATAGCAATCTTGGGATTATCTTGTATATTGAAAATCCTAAAATTACCAGGAATAATGACAACATTATTATCAATGCTAAATCAGTCTGAAGAAGGGCCCCGACCCGAAACGTCACCTATCCATGTTCTTCAGAGGTGCTGCCTGACCCCGCTGAGCTACTCCAGCCCTTTGTGTTCTTTAGTGTAAACCCGCATCTTCAGTTCCTTGTTTCTAAATCTGGCTCGTTGCACTTAGACTGGGAGCTCAGCCATGTGGGAAATGCTGGCTGATTGGATGTAATTTTCCAGTTGCAAACATTAAAACAGGTGTTAAATACTCAGAATTTGGGACCAAATTTGTGGAGTTCTTTATTTTCTATATATTTTTCCCTCTCGTTTTCCTATCTATTTCTTAAGCTGTTAAATTAGAATGAAAGAATTGGAGCGTAGCACATCCAAAGCTTTCAACAGAAACCAAATTCCCAAGAGTTTCATGTAAACAATATCCCACTGTGTGTGGCTGATTGATTGAGACAAATATACAATTAATGAAAGTGTAAAGAGTTAAAAGTAGATTATAGCCACTGTAATTAAAGTTAACTGGGAACAGGCAGCTGATCATTTTGGTATGGGTTTGACTGTGGTACTGCAGTATTTTCTTACACAATGCTACACATTTTCTTCCAATACTGTGGACGGGAAGCATTTTTAAATTCATGTTATCAATGGATATTAGTTCTGCACGGTTGAAGGCAGGGCAGGAGGCAAGTGAGACATTTATTTATTTCTATTTTTTATTTTTTCCTACCTACAGTTCCCTCCCCTCTACTTTCAGTCTGAAGAAGGGTCCCGACCCGAAAAGTCTCCCATCCTTATTCTCCAGAGATGCTCCCTGACCCGCTGAGTTACTCCAGTACTTTACATGTCTATGACTTTGACTAATCTCACTCCACGTTGTTATTTGGACTGTAAATTTTGAGGGCACAACGGTGCAGCTAGTTGACCTACCATTTTTCGCAGCTGCAGAAACCAGGGTTCAATCCTGACCTCTGGCAATGTCTGCATGAAGTTTGCACAACCTCCCTGTAGCTGCGTGGGCTTCCTCCATAAGGCCATTAAACATAGGAGCAGATTTAGGCCATTCATACCATCAAGTCTGCTCTGCCATTCGATCATGGTTGATCTACTTTTCCCTCTCAACATTCTCCTGCTTTCTCTCCATAACCTTTGACGCCCTTACATAGAAACATAGAAAATAGACTCAGTGGGCCCAAAAGCCATGATTCTATGCTGTCTGACTCTAAAGTAAATGATTATAAAGTAATTGAGACAAAATGTGCAGATACTTGGACTCTGAAATAAAACCAAAATGTTGGAGATACTCAGCAGAAAGGCATCATCTTGCGAGAGATGAGCAGAATATCAACAAATTGTAAAACTAAACACATTTTAAATTGCAGAGGAAGGGGGAGGGGTGAAATGAACTCTGAATGTCATTGATACGACGGACACTAAGAAATGAATGGCACTGCAGGAGAGAGAGTGCCAACGGCTTGTTCGTTGCAGGTGTTGAGAGCACATGAATGAAAATGGAGAAGGAGTGAAAATGCTGAAACATGTACCTCACCAACAAACTGCCATCATGGGGTAATGAATAGGTTCTCTTTTTACCTTGGTTATGGGCCAAGCACAGGTAGGTGGGACTGGAGTAGGTGGGGCATGTTGTCGGTGTTGGCATGTTGTGCTGAAGGACCTGTTTCTGTGCTGTATGACTCAATGGCTGTATGACTTTACAGATGTTCATAGGTTGATTTTGTCCGTAAATTGGAAAATGCACAAAAATCACTTGATATGGTAACAATATTGGTATCCAAATTGCCACAGTATTGGTATCCAAACTGCCCAGTTGGCTTGCAATCGCATCACTAATGTTACAACATAACCTGCTCAACATGTTTGCTGTCTTTCCACATAGATAGGAGGGTATTCAAGATAACAAATGAATCTATGACCTAATCATTGGGACTTGGAACAGCCATTTGCTTGAGACCTAAGGTCAGCTTTTAAAGCTATGTGACCCACTTGGCCAAGCCTTGTCTGCTTTTTAGGAGGAATTCTGGTGGACAGGGTGAGAGATTTCAAACTGGGAACCGAGGAGAGAGTAAGAGACTGTCCCTGCTGGGGCTTCATCTCCTGCTGAACTACTTTGGAGTAAAACTGATGGTGATCAAAAAGACTTTTAATCATCAGGTGAACAATAGGCGATGGTGAAGACCTATCAGGAGCAAACAAAAACTGATAGCCTGATATGAAATGCTTTGGATATATGATCAATGGATAGATAACACATAGATCAGCAATTCTAGTGCCATTATTAAGGTCTATATATAATAAATTCTTGTGAGGATTTTGCAATACATAGAAACTCATTATAAATAAATCTTGCGGGATTTTGCTAAAACACATACAAGTAATTCAACTAGGGTTCTCCTTTGTTCTTGTAATGCTATAAATTAAATTGTTGCTCAGGATTTTGGACACATTGCTGAATTTGCTAGTTAAGCATATTCTTGGCATTATTGCTGAATTTAATATTTGTGAATCACTGACCAGTATTTATGCTTTGTAAAGTTACCTTTTATCTTTTTCTCCATTTACTTTTATTTAATAGCATTAAATCGTTTTTTTTGTTAATTTATACATGTCTGTTTATATTCTGGTCACATAGAAACAGAAGGATGATATTCAGTCCTTTGACCTTCTCACCATTCAATGCAACAGAGGCTAATCTGTGAAATATCTCTATACACATTTTTTTCCCTGATATATCCTCTGAAACCTTCTAAGAAATGTGTAGCAGATAAAAGAAACATCACCTTTGGCTCAAATGTCCATCGACTGTGTACGCTAATAATGTGCCTGCATTAAGCCCATATCCCTCTATTCCTTTCCCATCCAAGTATCTGTCTAAGTGCCTTTTAAATATTGTAATTGTATCTGCCTCTTCCTCTGGCAGCTAGTTCTATGTAACAACCACACTCTGTGTGAACAATTTGCTTGTCCGATCTCCTTCAAGTGAGAGATCACCTTTAACCCATCCCTATAGTTTTAGACCTCCCGACCCAAAGAAAAAGATATCTAACCTGCCTATGCCTATCATAATTTTGCAAACCTCTGTAAGGTTACTCCTCAGCCTCCTACATAACAGTGAGAATAAAGCCAGCCTTTCCGTTCACTCCTTATAAATAATGCACCCCATTCAAGGAAACATCCTCGACTCAACTCTTCCTGGCAGCATCTCTGGAGAAAAAGGATGGGTGACGTTTTGGGTTGGATCCTTTCTTCACTCTGGTACACTGTGTGACCTGACCAATGCTTTATGCAGCTCCAACAAGACATCCCAACTCTTATATTCCATGCTTAAACCTATGAAGGCAAAGAATCTGAATGCCTTCTTCATAACCCTACCCTCCTGTGTCACCATTTTCAGGGAGGTATGAACTCACACCCCAAGATCATAAAATAAACAAGTTGAATTAGGCCACTCAGCCCATCGAGTCTGGTTCACCACTTAATTATGGCTGAAGTATTTTTCCTCTCAACCACGATCTCCTGCCATCTCCCCGTAACCTTTGACACCCTTATTAATCAAGGACCTCTCAATACCAAATGACTTGGCCTCCAGTCATTTGTGGCAATGAATTCAACAGATCCACCACCCACCAGCTAAAGAATTTCCTCCTCACCTCCATTCTTAAGGTATGGCCTGTTATTCTGAGGCTGTGCCCGCTGGTCAGAGACTCTCCCACTACTGGAAACATCCTCTCCACATCCACTCTATCAAGGCCTTTCAATATTTGGTAGCTTTCAATGAGATACCCTCACACCCTAACCATGGACTGTTTGCCCTCCTACCATCAGGGAGGCGGTACAGGAGCCTCAGGTCCCGCACAAGTAGGATAAGGAACAGCTTCTACAAAAACACCATCACACTGCTGAACTCAGAGTCCCGCCGATAGAGATTTCTCCACTCTCAACGTCCACATTGTCTGTATTCTGTATTTATTTTTCCATATTGCTATCACTACAAACCGACGCTAAACTGCATTTTGTTGTACCTATACTTGTATTTGTGCAAATGACATTAAAGTTGAGTTGAATTGAATTGAATTGAATTGAGATACCCCCTCATCCTTCTAAACTCCAGCGAGTACAAGCCGTGAGCCATGAAACGCTCCTCATAAGGTCCCAGCAAATTTACTGTATATGTCCTGTTTGTGTTTAATATCCCAAAACACATTACCTCATACTTGTCTGGATTAAATTCCACCTTTCACCCATGTGTCCAATTGCTCTCTGTCACTCTGTATCCTTTCACAATCTTCTGCGCTGTATATTACTCCACCAATTTTATGTCATCAACATACTTCATAATTAATCCACCTACATTCTCATCCAAGTCACATATATATGACAAACAACAAATAGCCCCAGTACTGATCCCTGCGGTACTTCACTGGTAATAGACTTCCGATCAGATAATCCCTCCTTAACCACTAACCCCTGCCTCCTAACAAAAAAGCCAAATTCTCTCCAAATGCTCGTTTCCTCCCACATCTAAATGACATGCAGGTAACCCCAATCTCTCTTTAATAAAATGCTGAAAATATCCAAGGTCTAAAATATCCATTATCCAAAATATTGGGGCAGGCAAGCGGCAGAATTGCTGCCTCGCAGCGCCAAAGACCCGGGTTCGATCCCGACTATGATGTCGTCTGTAAGGAGTTTGCACATTACCCTGTTACCGTGTGGGTTTTCTCCTGGTGTTCCTTTTTCAACCCACACTCCAAAGACACACAGGTTTGTAGGTTAATTGTCTTCAGTAAAATTGTAAATTGTCCCTAGTATGTAGGATAATGCAGGTCTATGGGGTGATCAATGGTCGGCGCGGTCTCGGTGGGCCAAAGGGCCTGTTTCTGCGCTGTATCTCTTAAGTCTAAAGTAAAGTCTAAAGTGTGCAGATCAAGTGGTCTGACAATGACTTGTGTCACCACATTTGTAATCAGAAGAATAAGCAACATGGGTACAATGGCCACATTATATTACTTCATTAGTTGCTCTTACATTTAGAACAAAACATAAAAAAAGAAAGCACAATGCAGAGCACACATTGACGCTGTGACCAACCATGGAATAATGACTTGACAAAGAACCAGCTACAATGGACAATGAAGCATCTCCCTGGTGATGTAACCATAAAGCAAGCAAGCAATAAATGAAGAACTTACATCACTGGCTAAAGATAAGTTCTGAATGTGTCCCTAACATCAAAATGACATATTAGGTGCAGATGCCAGGAGCACATTTAAACAAAAAAGATGCACTACTTTTCTGATGGTTAATTAAGACAATGGGTCAAATGTTAACAATCATGAATCAATTCTGTCTTTGGATACCAAAGTAATATGTCAGCACAGTCATTATTAGTTTCATTCATTCGATTCAGCACATTTTTGTAAAATTCAGGATAGTTAGAAATGGCAATGGGAAAAATAGCACTATACCACTCAGTTTAAAAGGTGGAGGGTATAGGGGAAGGAGAGAAGACTGATTTGCAGAGGCATTGGGGAAGGCAAATTGAGGAAAATGCTTGTGCACAGCTGGAGAAGGGAATGAACATAATCATTTTAGCTGCCTTGACTGTTGTAAACCCCTAAGAGATCTCTGTGTTCCTCCAATCCGATAGCACTGGTTTGCAACTGCTGACAGTGTCTTCAGTTTTTTACATCCTAGGTCTGGTTTCCTTTTCTAAATCGCTATTGCTGACGCTTCCATTAAGGCACTTCATCAACCTTATTTAATTTGACGTGTAACGTAAAGTGGCGTAAGTCACCGTGTTCAGGCAGCATCTCTGGAGGGAATGGACAGGCAACCTTTTGAGTTGGGACACTTTATTTAAATTGGCATGTGGTTACCTGTCCTAATTATTCCTTGTTTAGGTCAGTCACATATTTCAGCTGCTTTCTAAATGCGCATTATCAATCGTCATAGAAAGATACTGCATGGAAACAGGACCTTCTGCCTGGTAAATTGGTTGAAAGATACAGCATGGAAACGGGCCCTTCGGCCCACCGAATCCACACTGACCATTGATCACCCATTCACACTAGTTCGATTTTATCCTTCTTTCACCTTCACTCCCTACACACTACAGACAATTTAAAGAGGCCAATTAACCTGCAAACCTGCACATTTTTGGAATGTGTGGTGGAAACGCAGGCGATCACAGAGAGAACGTCACACAGTCAGTACCCGAGGTTTAGGATCAAACCCGGGTCTCTGGCGCTGTGAGGCAGCAGCTCTACCAGCTGCGCCACTGTGCCGCTCTGTAAGTTGTAGACAGTTGATTAGTTTAAATGAGATAAGGAGCAGGGATTTTGCAAGGAGCAATAGCATTTTTCTTCGATATTTGTACCATCTTGGAGTCTCTGGGTCTGTTATTTTGCCATTTTTTACTTGAATACTGTTTGAAAATAGCAGTATAACAGGATCTTAAATAAAGAATCAAATAGACCACTCAACCATCCTAAAGAGATGGGTCCAACTCACTATCGCTGATTTGTCCTCATTTCAAAACTACCAAATGTCAGGTGAGTTTTATCTCTGATTCAAATGAGGTAACTTTGGTCACTTTCATCTTTATCGCTGCCTTTAACAAAGGCTGCCTTTATCGCTGTCTTTTGTTTGTCTCAGTCTGCCTGCATTATTGCCTTGTGCGCAAGTTGTGACCTTTCCGTGTTTCCTCCGCTGAGCTTGTAACAGTAATGAGTTACTGAGATGTTGCAAGACTTGAGTAACTATTCCTCCAACGCTCCCCTCCAGTTCAGCTACACATGATAGAAAGAATTAAGAAAAGTTATTAGTTTTTCTTGCAATCTTGACGTTTCAAAGCACCTCACAACCAGTGAAGTCAAAGGTAAAAAAGGAGGAAGCTTGTCAGCTTGTCGTGCACGGCAAGATCCCACGATCCAAGGGACCCAGCAGGTAGACCGCTGCATCACAGTGCCAGAGACCCAGGTTCAATCCTGACCTCAGCTGCTATCTGTGCGGAGTTTTCGCATTCTCCCTGGGTTTCCCCTGGATGCTCCAGCTTTCTCCCACATTTCAAAGTAGGTGAATTGTAAACTGTTCCCTCGTGTGTCGGGAGTGGATACGAAAGTGGGATAACAGAAATAGTATGAACAATTTGGTCGGCTTGGTGCATACAGTCGGCCAAACAGCCTGTTTCCATGTTTTTTTATTTCAATCAATCTTTCATTTTGGTAAAAGGACACAAAGTACTGGAGTAAGTCAGCGGGTCAGACATCATCACTGGAGACCATGGATAGGTGATGTTTCAGGTCGGGACCTTTCTTCAGGGACTAAAGAAGGATCCTGACCCGAAAAGCAAGCTATCCATGTTCTCCAGAGATGCTGTCACACCTGTTGTGTTACTCCAGCACTTTGTGCCCTTTTATGTAAACCAAACTGCACAGTTCAATGTTTCTACTCCTTCATGTTTGTCATGTTGTTTAAATGTTGACTATTGATAATATTGATAATTGACAGTATGGACATTCTGGACACCGGAGTAATTTCCTCTCCACTGCTTTGATAAAGTTCCAGGGATCATATACATCCACCAAGAGAGATGGTTTGGAAAAATAGTGCCGCTGGCGATGAGAACTCCCTTAATACTGCGTTGAGACACCAGTCAAAGATTCTGTGCTCGAGTTTCCAGACTGGAACTTGATCCATAACATTCAGACTCAGAGCCCAGAGTTCTACCAACCTAGATATCCACCTGGATTTCCTTTAAAAAAAGTAAATCTTTTTATTCTCATATGTCCCAAAACAGACCAATGAAATACTTATCTGCAGCAGCACAACTGATATGTAAACATAGTACTCAGCGCATCACTGGGGGGAAAAGCAGAAATCGACGTAGGAAGGTCTTTAGCTGCATTGCTGCCCAAATCTATTATTTCTCCTGTCAGGATCCTGACCTGAAATGTTGCCTCTGTCCATTCCCTCCAGAGATGCTGAGTTCCTCCAGCGTTTTGTGTTTTGCTCAAGATTTGCTTTGTGTGCGCTGTTGAGACCACATTTGGAATATGGTGGGTTACACAAAAAGCTGGAGAAACTCAGCGGGTGCAGCAGCATCTAAGGAGCGAAGGAGATAGGCGACGTTTCGGGTCGAGACTCTTCTTCAGACTATGGAATATGGTGAGCAGGTTTGGGCCCCATTTCCAAAGTAGAATATGCTAGTGTTGGACAGCGTCAAGAGGAGGTTTACAAGAATAATCCCAGGGATGATTGGGTTAACATTTGATGGCTCTAGGCCAGTACTCCTCTGAATTTTGAAGAATGAGGGGGGACCTCTTTGAAACCTAGCAGATAATGAAAGGCCTAGAAAGTGTGAATGTACAGAGGATGTTTCCAGTAGTGGGTGAGTCTAGGGCTTAGTCTCAGAATAAATGAACGTACCTTTATAATGGAGATGAGGAGGAATTTCTTTAGCCAGAGGATTGTAAATATGTGGAATTCATTGCCACAGATGGCTGTGGAGACCAAGACATTGGGTTTTTTTAAGCGGAGATTGATAGGTTCTTGATTAATAAGGGTGTCAAAGGTTATGATGAGAAAGCAGAAGAATGGAGTTGAGCGGGAAAAATAGATCAGCCATAATCAAAAGGTGGACTGACTCGTTGGGCCGAATGGGTAATTCTGCTCCTATATCTTATGAAGTTATGAACTTATTCCTGCGTCTGCAGTTTTTGGTGTCTTCTTCATCTTTCTTCTACCTTCTCCACCTATCCACATCACCAGCTAGATGCTGAAACCTACCCAGGATGTGAGGGAGATGGGCTTGTCTGCAGGTGAGATTGAAACAGCTTGGTTTCAAGTCCCACCTCCCTGGCGTACTCTTGGCAAACGACCAATCTATTGAAAACATGCGTGATGAACTTAAATTTAGACACACCTATCTAGTGTACTGCGTTCTATTTTACAGAGGCATGACCCACCTCTGCTTCATCTGACTGCCGTATAACCTGCGCCACAGTAGCTGCCTTACAGCGCCAGAGACCCAGGTTTGATCCCGACCACAGGTCCTGTCTGCACTGAGTTTGTACGTTCTCCCCGTGACCGTGTGGGTTTTCCCCGGATGCTCTGGTTTCTTCCCACACTCCAAAGACGTACAGTTTTGCAGGTTAATTGGATGTGGTAAAATTGTAATGTTGTCCCTAATGTACAGGATAGTGTTGGGTATGGGGATCACTGGTCGGCACAGACTCATTTGACTGAATGACCTGTTTCTGTGCTGTATCTCCAAAGCCTAAAGGCTTCTCAATTCATCATATAGACTGCACTGGCCCTCGGACAGAGTAAGTGGGAGAGGGGGTCTGCTTCCTAATCAATCCCTCAGGGTGCTTGGATGTGGCGATCCTGGAGAATTCCCCTCCCTGGACCTGGAATATATAATGGTGAAGAGTCATCCCTGTTACCTGTTGCGGAATTCACCAGCTATCCTGACAGCAGTCTACATCCTAAACTCCTGCATCCTAAAGTCCAACACCCTAAATATTTTCTCGCCTCCAGCTCTTTATCTTCCCCCCACCACCCCCACTCCCCCCCTCCACTTTTTGTGACCATCTTGATGCAAGCAAAATGCAGAAATTCCTTTGTGTTTTTTTAGTTCCATCAAATTAACTTTACAGTCATTAAGTCATGCGTTATATCAATGCTATTAGTGTTTGTTTCAGCTGAAACTTAAAAATATCAACTCAGCAAGCCTGGAAAGTGTCAGGATATGCTGACTGGCTGAGGGTTAACATACATTAACCCTATTATAATATAGTGTGAGGTGCTGCAACCTTTGATTTATTTATGGATCCCTCATTAATAGATCACCCATATAAAGCACTCTTTGTAATGGTCTACCAAGCATTGTTAATTGCTCCCTCATTAATAATAAAGCTGTACAAAACGCCCTCTCAGATACACCATCTATGGTTGTTTTTTTAACAAATGTTATAAAATCAACTTTGTTACAGTTCTGGTACGAGTCCAGAAGGCTCAGTTATTGAAAGGACTTGCTGCTGCATGTGTAACACTCTCAGGCGCATAAGTTTGCTTCCACAGCCTGCCACAGGTGGATACGGCATATCTTGAGCTATTGACACCAGCAAACAAAGGAAACTTTATGGACACAAAATGGTGAAGTAACTCAGCGGCAAAGCAGCATCTCTGGAGAGAAGGAATAGGTGACGTTTCGGGTCGAGACCTGTATCATCACCCTTCTTCAGATGTCTGAAGAAGGGTCCCGTCCCGAAACGTCACCCATTCCTTTTCTCAAGAGATGCTGCCCGTCCCGCTGAGTTACTCCTGCATTTTCTGTCTGTCTTTGGTGTAAACCAGCATCTGTAGTTCCTTCCTATACAAAGGAAACTTTATTCCTTCCATGACAAACAATACTCCGATAATTGTACAAACAACGCAACTATTTGGCTAAAGACTACCTCACCTATCTTGTATGCAAGATAGAAGTTATCATATGTTTCTTAAAATGTCTGTCTGGCTCAGTTTATATCCCTTAATTGTCAGATTATCTCACGTGGTACAACTTCGCCTCTGAATGAGAAGGCTCTGGATCAACTCTCATTACAGACTTGAGCACATAATCCAGGCTGACACTTCAGTGCAGTGCTGCGGGAGTGTAGCATTGTTGAGACTTTAAACCGGAGCTTGTGATTGACAAAGAACAGGGAGCTCTCCTGATGTCCAACAATCCTTCCCTAATCAAAATAGTTTATCTGATCATATTCATTTGTTTATAGTTGTGGGATCTTGCTTCGTTTAATTAACTGCTATGTTTGACTGAACTTAAAGAATAATACATTGGTTGTGAAGTACTTTGGAAGGTCTTAGCAACATAATCAGGTCCCATAAAATGTGCGGGTTCTTTCTATAGTTGTTTTCTAATTTGTAGTGGATGTCTTAAGTTTTAATATTGCTTTGGTAAAATGATATATTAGTCCTCATTTTCTTTTATTCCTGCAATTACGGTTGGCTTGGTGCTTCGACTTGACAAGTAACAATGAAAACTATGTCTTTGCACTGCACCCCCTCGTTCCTGTAACATGACCACAATTTTCCTTCACAGTGCAACCCTTGCAGAATTGTAAAACTGCATCAGAAGCCACAAGCATAAAACACTTCAACACACGTGTACATTTTCAAATGCCTTTAACCTTTGAGAACAGATTTACTTTTTTTCAACAATGTTCCATCCTCCGATGCTAGTGATTTGGATAAAATCACAGTCTGAAGAGATGGTACAATGTCTTATCGTCTTGCAGAGTGCTCCAGTCAATGGTGATAACATGCAACATGCTTATTTTAGTGCTTTACAACGTTCAATGGATTTGTACCAAGATCATCATTGCAGTGTTTTAATGCACACATTATTTTAAATGAGTTGAGCGTAGTGTTAAAACAGCACAGAGAGGAGTTTTGTTCAAGTCTGTCGATCCATCGCGTATGTACAGTGCAGTCTGTAATTTCTAGCCTCAGGGTTAATATACAATAGCAATAAAGCTGCCCTTGACATTTCTGTAGCTTTATTACCATAATAATGTTTGTTCATTGTTGCAATGCCTTCACTAAAAATGTGCAAAAGTGTCTTGGCCCAGAAACAGGAATCTCTCTGGCTCTGTGAATGGCTCTTGGCTGTGTCTATCTCCTATTCTCGTGTGACCTATCAAAACCAGTGGTTTTCAAGGCAAAATGAGAGAAGTATAATTCTGATGAATGATCTGTTTGATTCAGACATCTCTTACTCTGTCATATTTCAAGGAAATTTACTGGAGAGAATGTAAGATATACCCATTGGGAAGTGAACAAACGGGGAACTGCAGATGCTGGTGCACACAAAAGGACACAGAGTGTTGAAGTAACCCAAAGAGTCAGGCAGTGTTTCTGGAGAACAAGGATAGACTTTACTGTAGACTTTGGAGATACAGTCCTTCAGACCACTGAGTCCCTGCCGGCCAACGATCACCCTGTGCACTAACACTATCCTACACATTAGGGACAATTTTACCAAAACCAATTAACCAACAACCTGCACATCTTTGGAGTGTGGGAGAAAACTGAAGCACCTGGAGAAAACCCACGTGGTCACAGGGAAAACCTACAATCTCCATACATATAGCACCTGTGGTCAGGATTGAACCCGGGTCTCTGGTGCTGTAAAGGTGACAATTTGGGTTGTGACATTTTTTTCGGACCCTGTTGGGAAGTGTGCTGTTGTGGGGTCTGTTTAAGGGAACATTGGAGTGCTCCACAATGGAAATGTTGGGTGGGAAATAAGAGAGAAGTACACAAACTTAAGGCATAGTATTGTGATTATTCAAGAACATTTTCATGCTCAGCCTCTGCCCACGCTTCTACAGTATCTGAAGCTCCAGAGAATATTATCCAAGTTTGTCCAATCTCTCCTTATAGATAGTACCCTCTAATATATTGAAAATTACATGATACAAAAGCTAAACATTGGTGTCAATACAGTACTGCGTGGAATTGAGTGAACCAGTTCAACAAATTTGTAAGTCAAAGTGCCCCAGCAACATTCATCCCTTTTCCCCCTCCCTTCCTCAATCTGCCCCATCCCCCCTCCCACATATTCCCCATCTTTTGTCTATCCCAGCCTTCCCTCATTTATCCTTCATCTTTCACTGCTCCTTCCTTTTTTTATTTCATTTCCTCACCTCTTTCCTCCCTCACCGATGTGAGTGATTTTTCTTTAATATAAACTACTAGCAAATTGTCTTTAGCTATCGAGTCCAAGTAATAAATAACTGAGTGGTGCTATCATAGCATAATAGTATGGGAAATTGAAGTAGAAGTAAGCCATTCAACCTTTTGAACCTGCTCTGATATTCACTGAAATCATTATTGTTTTAATGCCTCAATTCTACACTGCAAGAGACCCATATCCCTCGATCAATTTAAGTATCCAGAAATACATATGCCTCTGTTTAGAGTGTTCACTGTAACTAAGCATGAAAAACCCTTTTGTGCAAATAATTCCCAGGATTCACTGCTTGAGTGAAGACATTTCTTCTCATTTTACATCTTAATTGTCGACCCTATTTACTGAGGTTCTGTCACCTCATTCCAGACTTTCCAGTCAGGGGAATCAGCCTCTCAGTATCTGTTAAACCCCTTATGAACCATATATTTCAATGAGATCACCTCAAATTATTTGAATGAAAGAAAGAATAGTCTCATGGGATAATCTGCTTGTCCCAGGAATCAAGCTAGTGAACTTTGCTGCAATACCTTGAAGGCATCAATATCCTTCCTTAGTTAAGGAGACTAAAACTGTACACCAGGTGCTAATTCACCAAGGCCCTAAATAATTATCCTCAGCCTTTGTTCCTTTTACATTTCAATCCCTTTGTCATAAAGGTTAATGTTCCATTTGCTTTCCTAATTGCCTAGTTTACCTGCACGTTAACTTTCTGGATTGGTGCATAGCAGCACCCGTGTTCCTCTGATTAGTATCATTTCCCACTCTCACCATTTAGAAACTGTTCTGCTTTTCCACATATTGTGCCAAAGTGAACAATGCTGCATTTCTCCGTATTATAATCCAGCTGAATTTTTGAATTCCCTGGCAGACAAAAAACATTGCAAAACACTATTGGTGATACAAGGAACTGCAGATGCTGGTTTACCAAAAAATGGCACGAAGTGCTGGAGTAACTCAGCGGACCAGTTAGCATCGTTTGAGAACATGGATAGGTAATCTTTCGGTTTGAGTTCCGATTCGAAATATTACATTTCCTTGAAACATTTATTGTTTCAAAAATTATTAGTCATAGTCATGAAGTTATATTGTACAGCACGGAAACACGAGTTACCCATGCTGACCAAGGTATACTCTATGCCAGTCCCAACTGCCCTCATCTGGCCCACATCCCTCTAAACCGTTTCTATCCACGTATCCGTCCGTCCAAATGTCTTTTAAATGTCCTTATAGTACATGCCAAAACCACCTCCTCTGGTAGCTTGTTCCATGCACCCATCACCCTCTGTGCAAAAAAAAAAATACCCCTCAGGTTCCTTTTAAATCTTTCTCATCACATCTTAATATTCTCTGGTTCTTGATTCCCCAACTCTGGATAAAAGACTAAATGAAAAAGGCTATTGTAAAAACAAATAAAAATGGGAACAATTTACAAGATTAAGTGCACTCAATTCATTAAAGGGCCTGTCCCACCAGCATGCAACTCCATGCGATGAACGCGATCAAACCGGCAGCGGGGGCCGCGCGGAGGTCGGGTGATCCCCTGTACAGGGCCGTTCCCACCAGCATACGCCTGCACTCAATTCATTAAAGGGCCTGTCCCACCAGCATGCAACTCCATGCGATGAACGCGATCAAACCGGCAGCGGGGGCCGCGCGGAGGTCGGGTGATCCCCTGTACAGGGCCGTTCCCACCAGCATACGCCTGCATGCGGCAAGCGCAACTAAACCGGCAGCGAGGGCCGCGCGGAGATTGGGTGAGTGGCGCAACGCGGCGCAAAGCGAGGCGAATTTGAAGCAAGTCCAAGGTAAGTTCGCCAGGACTTAGAGGGGTACACAGAGAGGGGCACCGAGACACACACACATACAGGGCCACGGAGCCACACACATAGAGGGTCACGGAGGCACTTACAAATAAGTTCACGGAGGCACGATGTCCGGGCGGTGTGTAAATGTCGAGGCGACTGCGAGCCGACAAGCCGTTGCCGCGCGGGATTTTTAGACATAGTCGGTTTTTCGGAGCCCCGCGCGGTGTCGGGACAAACTCGGGACGAACTCCGCACAATTCCGCGCGGCTCCGGCAATCGATGTGGGACCGGCCCCGCGACGCCGGACGGCTCAAGCGACCACGTTAGGTCCTGCTAATCGCATAGAGTTGCATGCTGGTGGGACAGGCCCTTAAGAATGAATAATCCGTTCAAACAAACGGAGCTGTGAGAATGTTGGGAGAATGAAGGAAGGTTTTTCTCCCTGCTGCATAGAGAATCTAGTGGTTGGGCATAGTTGGCAAAATCATAATCACACTCATATGGGGATTCTAAACTTCCTGACACTTGCGTAAGGAAATGCCACAGGTTCATGTTGAACAACTGGGATTTTTCAGGCTAATCCTGGCTATCAAGATTTTCCCAAGTACTCTGTTATTTTCTTTCTTCTGAGAGATTCAAACTTTCCCATTACTATTAGGCTAACTGGTCCAATAATTCCCTGTTTACTTTCTCCAGCCTTTCTGTGTTTATATTTTCTATCTTCCAAATGCAAAGGTCATTCCAGAATTAAGGAACACATGAACATCAAAATCCATCCACTCACTATTTCTGAACCAACCTCAATTTATAATTTTATGCTGTTGCCAAATTGCATTTTCTCAATTTTAATGTCACTAATTTATTTTATGCTATTTCTTCGCTAATACTAATCTCTTCAAATTCCCTCTTGTCACAAGTGCCTGGTTCCCCACTATTCCTGAGATGTTTTTGTGTGTTCTACCTTGTGGACATACGATTGATTGAATGAAAGATGCAGCGTGGAAACAGCCAGCAAGTCCATACTGACCACCAATCACCTGTTCACACTAGTTCTATGTTATCCCATTTTCACCTCCACCCTACACACTCAGGCTAATTTACAGAGGCCAATGAATCCATAAACCTGCCCGTACTTAGGATGTGGGAGGAAATGGAGCACCCAGAGGAAACCCACATGGTCACAGAGAGAACGTTCAAACCCCACACAGACAGTACCCAAGGTTGGGATCGAACCTGGGTCTCTGGCACTGTGAGGTAGCAGCTCTACCAGCTGTGCCACTGTGCCACCCATTAGTAGAAATATGTTCATGTTTCCATCATCTCCTTATACCCCGTTATAATTTTTCTAAACTCTCATGTGCACAATTTACATCATGTTTGCCTTTATTTATTAACTTTTTTCACATAAATTGTGCAGGAGCTAATTTTTCTTCCACGCACATGCTATTTTGATAGTGATTTTTGAATCCTGTAAGGGTGAATCCCTGTTACCTAAACTGTTATAATGTGGAGGTTGCGTATACATGTTTGTAATAGTTATGAATCAAATATTTGCCATTGCTTATCTATCATAACATATTTTAATCTTACCCAATTTGCACTTCGTAGAAATGTAGTTTGTTTTGACATTGTGATGTTTTTAACTAAATCATTTTCACATTAAATGCAAAATGTTATCATTTAATATAGAAAAGTACAGCACAGGAACAGGCCCTTTGGCCCACAATGTCTGTGCTGAACATGATGCCAAGCTAAACTAATATCACCTATCTGCACATGATCCACACCCCTCAATTCCCTGCATATTCATATATCTAAAAGCCTCTTAAAAGCCACTATCATATTATGTTATCACCTTTCCCAAGAGACTTTGCAGTGCAAAGTTTTTAACTAATCCTATGTCATTGTACAATTCTTGATCTAAAATAATCTTATCAACTGGTTATAGAAACAAAATGCTGGAGTAACTCAGCAGGTCAGGCAACATCTGTGGATAAAAGGAATAGGTAACTTTTCAGGCCGAGACCCTTCTTCAGACTCATTAGTTCCTTGGCATAAATATGCAGAAAACTGCCGAGTGAATTCTTTAAACTTGAACCTCACACTATTACTAAAAGTTTTGTCGCCAAATCAGTCTTAGATTTCATTTGGAAAACAGCCAAGGTGTGGTGAAATTATAAAAAATTAAAAGAATAAACAAGAGTGATTTACTTGAACACATTTTGTCAGCAGGAAGAGAGCAAAGTATGAATATCATTATCATCTTCAAAAGCTCAATGTCTGACAGCAGGTAGTCAAAGACTGAGCTGTAAGTGGGGATTTCAGGCATCCTCCTCCCCGTGCACCTCATCAACTTGTTCTTATATTTTCCTAAGCCCGTGTTACTATCTAAAGCGTGAAGAATACGATTACAGGGTTATTTCTTGACCTGCTGTCATGCAAAATCTCAGCACTCATTAATCCTTCCCCCTCATAGGGTGCATCAAAACATCATCTGGAGACCTGTGTCATGCGCCAGTCCCAAATGGGCTTTACTCTCAACCTCTGTGTGTCTGTGTGCGTTTATAGGCCAGACTCACCCAGCTTGGTTACAGGATCCTGACCACTGCAGGAAGTGGTCTGAATTCATTCCAGCCTGAGACTCGAAACCGAATCGGATTGATCTGAACTGGAAACTCATGTGGTGAGAGTGTGCGGAAAAAAAGGGTTGTATCAGCCTATAAATAACTCTTTCAAGTATTACATTTCCTTTGCAGCTTGCTGCATACAAATGCATTTTATCGTGAGCCACAATAAGTTATGTTCTTTGGAGGTATCATGGAACTTTGTCAGTGAAGACTGTGATTCTGGTAAAGGGCATGGTCTTCCCATTGCAGAAACAATTTCATTCTTTGAACAGAAGCTTTATACTATTTCTCAACAGCTAATCTTTTGCCCCATGCAGACTCTGAGTTGAATAGAAACATCGCCTACCGACATAATAAATTTGATTTCTGAATGCATAGATGGATTGCAAAGTCTTTTTTTTCCCCCATGTAAAGCTTGTTTAATGCAATTTAGGTTCAAATTGAAATTTACATTAAATATTTATTCAGTTCTCCTTTTGATAAAATTGGGGAGAAGAGCATATCTGGAAAAAAATGTTAATATCTAGAAAGGTGTGTTGGCTTAATAACTCACTTGTAGATGTCAATCCTGAATACAGACAATTATTGACAGTAACAACAGTTGGAAAAGCTGTAGGGGTTCAAAGAGTGAATTTCTGCTAATTTTACATCCAGTATTGACCAAACCAACACAATTGACCGTATCTAGTGTGGTTCCAAAACCACCTTCTTCTCTCCTTGCCTTTCAGAACTTTGTGAGCGGCACAGTGGTGGAGCGGGTAGAGCCGGTGCCTCACAGCGTGAAAGGTCCGGGTTCGCTCCTGTCTGTGTGAAGTTTGCACATTCTCCACGCGAGCATGAGGGTTTCCTCCAGATATTCTTCCAGATTCTTCCCACATTCCAAAGGCGTGCGGGATTGTAGATACATTGGCCTCTTTAAATTGCCCCTAGTGTGTTTGGACTGAATGAGAAAGTGAGATAACAGAACTAGTATGGCTCAGTGGGCCGAAGGGCCTGTTTCTATGCTGTATCTCTAAACAAAACAAACTAAAAATTCAACTCTAAAAGCGCTGTTATCTTCAGAGGCTTAGCTTTATTCTTCAACTCCTCCAATAGAATGTAGAACATTGAGCAAAACACGGTAAATATGCAAAACGAATTTCCCTGGGCAGTTGCACATGTGACAAATAATGCACCTTTGAACCTCGGATATGGAGTCCAAATATGCTCACAGTGCTCTATATGTGGCCTGACAAGTGTCTTATAAAGCCTCCGCATTACATCCCTGTTTTTATATTCTAGTCCTCTCGAATTGAATGCTAACATTTCGGGAATACTGCACCAGCACTCTCAAGTCCGGTTCATGCAACACTATTGAAAGCAGTATATCAATCTAGTTTCTAGAGATGCCATCACAAAAGAAAGCACTGCTTCTAACAATTCTGATAAAGTGTCTTCAAGCTGAAACTTTAATTTAATTTTCTCTGTCCACCAGTGCTGCCAGACCTGCTGAGTCGCCCTCAACATTTTCTTTTTTTTTTCCAGATTTGCGACATCTGTAGTATTTTGCCTTTGCATGTTTTCTATATTGGCTGATTTCACTGGTTCAGGGGCAATCTTATGTTTGGATTCCCAGTAGGCATTTCAGCTGTAACACAATCAGCATAATTTCAAACACATTTTGAATGTAATTTCCTGGTTTTGCCCAAAGCATAACTCTATCCAAGGATATCAAACCTTTGCCCTGACAGACTCCCTGAAAACATTTGTAAAGTGATCGAAGAATTCTTTAATTGTTCCATGAAGTGACAGCTCCTTAGTTAAACCTACTTGCTGATGCAGAGGTTGGATTTAAATAGACCTGTTCCTTTCCGTATCTCAGCCCAGTTCTTTTTTTTTTGTAGCTTATTGTTATTTTCAAGGCTCTGCAATCATTCCATTTCATTTCATTGTGATTAAAAATCTTCCCTTTTCTGCCATTGTGGACTCATAGAGTCATACAACAAGATAACAGGCCCTTCGGCCCAACTCGTCTATGCCAGCCAAGATGCTCCATCTATGCTCGTCACATTTTTCTGACGCCTGAAGAGGTTTTCCGACCCAATACATCACCTATTCCTTTTCTCCAAAGATGCTGCCTGACCTGCTGAGTTACTCTGGCATTTTGTATCTATCTTCGGTATAAATGAGCATCTGCGGTTCTTTCCTGCACCTATCCATGTTTTCCAGGGATGCTGCCTGACCGCTGAGTTATTCCAGCACTTTGTATCATTTTTTGTAATTCGGCCTCTACATTTCCTTATTTTTACATTCTCCCGTTTGTCTGCATTTGGCCCATATTCTTCTAAATCTTTGAAACCTTTCCTATCCATGTACCTGACTGCTTAATTATGTGCCATGTAAATGTTGTCTAATTGAAATGTTTTGCCTAAATGTCCATGTTTATGCCTGCGCTTTACTAATGAACGTTGGCAGGTTGACCTACACACCAATCCAATTCTCTCCAACTCAGTGGACAAACTCATTTAGGCAACACGTGGACATTAAAGAATGATCAAATATTCCTCAGTCAATTGGTCGTATCATGCTGACTGCAATAGAGTTTTAAATTATTTAAAACAAATTAATATTGTCTGTTTAATAATGAATCATTACTTGCAGTTTCCATCTTGTGCACACATTACATTAGAAATGGAAATAACCCGTGCAGATCAGCTTATTAAATGTGTATCCACATGGACTTGGTTGAAGCTGGCTCTTCGGGCACTGTGAGGTTTATAGTGATCAGTACCGATGCAAGAAAAAAGACAAGAAACTCAAGAATTAAGAGCAACCTGCTAACATGTAAAGTGATACTGAAGCCAGTGAGAGTTTCCATTGAATACTGCTTGTGCCTCTTTGAGACCTGACTTCTA
The DNA here is from genome assembly GCA_963514005.1 of Raja brachyura. Next base: position 32,578,912 of record OY740797.1, on the reverse strand, counting down.
GCTACAAACTCCTACAGCAAATTGTGGCTGGATATTATTATTGCTACTTGGAGCCTGAAGGTCCCAGGGGCTTTTGTACATTATTCCTTTTTTTTAGTTCTTCTACGGTAAGTTGACGATTGAAATGGAAGCCTGGGACTATCTTCCTAGCTCGACAATGTACCACTATGCCTGTGAAGTAATGCTAATCTAGAAATCACAGCTCCACTCTAAAGTCTGAAAAACCTCCTTACCCTGCCCAATGGTGCTAACTGTGGATTACTGTCCAAAGTTCACTGTATAAAATCCTCAATCCTCTGCCAGTTAAGAGGATCTTAAGTGAAATGGGATTTACTTCCATTTCCTAATGGACTGGAGCCAGCCGCACAGAATTCCTCTCAACTGACATTTTTTCTGCTTTATTATCTTGTAATCTTCATAGTAGATTTGTACTGGTATTAACTTAGCACAGGATTTGGAGGTATATAAGATCCTGGCTGGATTAAACAGGGCACATCGAAGGTAGCTGTTCCTGTGAGAGATAGTTCAAGCACAAGGAACACTGATCAAAACCGTGGCTGAACGGTGCAGGGGGGGAATTGTGAGGAAAAACATTTTATGCAGGGAGCAGTTAGAATCTGGACTCGCTGCCTGCAGGGGTGGTTGAAACAGAATAAATCAGGACTTTGAAAGAGAATTGGACATGCACATGAGAGAGAATAATTCATTGGGCTTTGGGTAAAGAATATGGGAATGGGAACAACAGCATAGTTTGACCAGGAGCAGGTGTAAACTCGCTATTCCAAATGGTTTCCTCTGTCCTGTAGCAATGCTGATTCTACAATGCTGATCAATAGAACAGGCTTAATTTTACTGAGGTTCAGCTTCTAACTGCCTCTGAGGTGCATCCAAGCAGTGCATTAATCCAAGTGGATTAATGCATTGGTCTAAGTGCAAAAACTTACTTGATTCTCCAAGAGTCTGTTTTCCTTTGGCTAACTGCTGCCTCACAGGCTTTATCCTGGGAGATTTCACTGCTAAGTACAGATAACATTTGTTCGACCTGAATACTTTGAGAAAACACATTGGAAAGAGTTTCTCCAAAACGCCGTATTCCAGCATTAATGCACAATTGCATTGTCCTAATGAGGGTGGAGTTGTTTTAAGACGAGGGCATGGCGTGAGAGGGAAAGGGGCAAAGTATAAAGGAGATGTGCGGGTCAAGGGTGGCGCAGTGGCGCAGCGGTAGAGCTGCTGCCTTACAACACCTGAGGCTCTGCTTCAATCCTGACTACGGGTGCTGTCTGTACGGTGTTTTTATGTTCTCCTGTGACCACATGGGTTTTCTCTGGGTGCTCCGGTTTCCTTCCGCACTCCGAAGTCATACAGGTTTGAAGATTAATTGGCTTCTGCAAATTGTCCCTCTTGTGTAGGATAAACCTAGTGTATGGGTGATCGCTTGTCGGCACAGACTCGGTGGCCGAAGGGCCTGTTTCTACACTGTATCTCTAAAGTCTAGTTTTTTACACACGGGGTGGTGCTGCATGCAGATACAATGGCGGCATTTCAGAACTTTTTGATAGGCACTTGGATCAGGGGGACTTGGATTACGTGCAGGCAGATGAGATGACTTTATCTTGGCATCCTGTTTTGATTAGTAGGGGTGTCAGGGGTTATGGGGAGAAGGCGGGAGAATGGAGTTGAAAGGGAAAGATAGATTAGCCATGATTGATTGACAGAGTAGACTTGATGGGCTGAATAGGCCTAATTCTGCCTGGTACAACTTACAAAATTATGAAAACGAGCATGGAATAAATTGATCGCATCAGGGAGGGACATAGTGATCAGTGAATCAATCTGACTCTGCTTTGTGGCCCGTTAGAGCATGCAAGCCTTGCATAATCAACGGCTGTCTGTGTGGTTTGGCAGGGGTTCTAAATGTCATCAACCTGAATCATTAACTCTTTTAGAGTCATTGAGTCATACAGCTTGGAAGCAGGCCCTTGGACCTGGCTTGTCCATGCCGACCATAATGCCCTTTTTGAGCTAGTCCCATTTGCCTGCCTTTGGCCCGTATTTGTTACATTTCCTATCCATGTTCCTGTCCTAGTGTCTTTTAAATATTGTCGTTGTACCTGCCTCAACTACCTCTTCTGGTAGCACATTCCATGTAACCAATGCCCTTTGAGTGAATTTGGGTGCTTGCTACACACAATAGCTTTGAGATATTCTAAGATTTTTCTCTTGGTGCTGTGTGAATACATTCTTTCTCCTAATTGCAGCTAATCCACCTCCACATGGGCCTTTTCCACTGGAGAATATTGTTTGCCTTTGGGATTCGAATAGCATAGTGTTTGCGATGTGGGATTAATGATTTGCAGATGTGGGTTCAAATCCTACTCTGGCAGCTAGGGAATTTAAATAGAATTACTGTAATACTCGTGTATAAGTTTATTTCCTGGGTATTTTGCAAGGGGCTAAAAAATTTGCTGGGGGTTAGTGGGAATTGGATAGGGCAGGTTATCTGTGATTTATACGACCTAACCTATGCTTACTATAATTCCATACTTTTCAGAACGCCACATGCTGTTGGTATATTTTCATCTTTGCTCATATATCACTAAAACAAAATATGAGCGTAGAACATTATAAAATAGAGATTCAAAAGAAATAGTTTATTGTCAGCATTACCATAAAGCTTAAAGGAGAAAAACTAAGTGTATTTCAAATCTAAATTTTACGGAAGTTCCGGTCGTGCAAAAGATAAATGACTTACAAAGTTGTTGGTGTGAGAAATCTTAAGGCAAAGAGAAAATACTGGAAATATTTGGGCAGCATCTGCCGAGAGGGAAATAGTTTCCGGTTCAGGACCCTTCATCTGCAGTGGGAATGAGAGAAACAATGTAGTTTATATGACAAATAAGGTGGAGAAGGGAGGTGGGTAGAAGAATGAAATATCTTTGATAGGTTAAGGCAGGATGACATAATGTGACAGTTAACGTAAGATTAACACACAAGGAACCGCAGATGTTGGTTTATAAAAAAGAACATTAAGTGTTGGAGTAACTCAGTGGGTCAGGCTGCATCCCTGGACATGGATAGGTAACATTTTGGGTTGGGACCCTTCTTCAGACATAGATTGATGAAGTTGTCTGAAGAAGCGTCCCGACCTGAAACGTCACTTATCCATGTCCTCCAGATATGCTGCATGACCTGCTGAGTTACTCCAGCACTTTATGTTTTTTTAAATAAGATTAAGATTCTTTGCATGTGTAAAACATGTTGTTCATGGTAAGGCTGTGGGGCATACTAGGGAGAAGGGAAAAAGAAAAGCTGAGCCAAAATGATGGCAGGCAAAATGGCCAGTTCTCATGCAAACTGAACAACGGAATGAGTTGTCTGAAGTTGGGGACTTTGATATTGAACCCTGCAGACTGCAAGATGCCAAGGTGGAAGATGAGGTGGTGTTCCTTCAGCTCCGTGGACTTCATTGTAACAGAGCACAAACTTAAAACTCGTGCGAGTTTATCCAGATTTTGCGGTAATTAAACATATCTAGAATTTTTTTCAAAAAATAACCTTATCAATAGTAATGACCATGAACACCACCATAAATTACCATAAAGTCCCAATAAGCTCAGTAGTGCCATTTAACAGAGCAAATCAGGCATCCTTTCTTGGTCTGTCCTTTATATCTCGTGACTCACATAGCGTGTTTCACTTTTGTATATTCTCAGCCTGCTGTTAAATTCTTAAGCTGCAAGGACAGTAAATTATGTGTTCCCTTTGTTCTCTATATGTTCTATATAGCAAAAGCAGCAATTCCATTTATTTATCCTCCATAATACTAGAGGAACTGCAACCAACAGTGGTACTGAGGGGATTTGAAACCATGCCTCCAAATTGTTAGTCCAGACCTTAGAAAGAAGGTATTGGAACCTAAAAACTGTGACCTCCAGTTTCAGGAACATCAGGGTTGATCAGCCATGATTGAATGGTGGAGTAGAGTCGATGGGCTGATTGGCCTAAATCTGCTCCTGTGTCTTATGGTCCTTGAACACTGCAAGCACCTACTAAACCATGAACCATCTTGGTTACATTAGGGACTTCATTGCCACAGATGGCAATGGAGGCCAAGTTAATGGATATTTTTAAGGTGGAGATTGGCAGATTCTTGATTAGTAAGGGTGTCAGGGATTATGGGAAGAAGGCAGAGGAATGGGGTTGAGAGGGAAAGATATATCAGCCATGATATGTGGAGTAGATACATGACGTGGAGTAGACCTGATGGGCCAAATGGCTTAATTCTGCTCTGAGAACATGAGCTTATGACTTCAGGATTCTGTTTTCCACTAACAAAGATTTTTTAATTACTGAACATTGTTCTATTTATTGGGATATTTCTAAGTACTGTGTTTATAGACCCGGTAAGCTGCTGCAAGTAAGAATTTAATTGTTCAATTTTCAGGACAAATGGCAATTAACCACTTAAATCTTGGTTGATGTACTGTGCCTAATGTTTGGAACCAAATTATAGAGAGGGCTTTGGGTCTGGAGATAATTTGCCAGGAAGGTAGAGATTATATGTAGGTAATTTAAATGGACAACACAGAGAAGAGAGGCCTATTCATTTTGGAGAGGGGAAGATTTAAAGGAGACATTAAAAAAGTTGAAGCGTTTTCATGAAAAGAAACCCTTTCACTACCTGAAGAGATAATAACCAGAGGAAAAGGCCTATGAAAAGAACAATGGAATTAATGAAAAGGATATTTTATTCAAGGCAGTTGTTATCATCCAACATACCTTACAAGAAAGGCAGGAAAAAGTAAGGGAGGTATCAACTTCAAAATTGGGGTTGTATGCATACTTGAAAACAATTGCAGGATTATGGTGAAGAAGCAGAAGACTGGAGAATTAGGTTTTGTCTGTCAATGGAGCCCTAGTCTGATCATTATCCTTCCAGAAGCCCTTTAACTCCAACTTTGCACTTTGTGGAGACGCAAGTAACTGCAAATGCTGGTTCAGACTGAAGAAGTGTCCCAACCAGAAATCCCACCTATCCATGTTCTCCAGTGATGCTTACTGTCCTGCTGAGTTACTCCAGCACTTTGTGTTCTCTTTTGGAAGCCAACATTTGGGAACATGTATCCGATTCCGAGCGGAATTGGGAATAACAATTGACACCTGAAAATAGCCCGGCCATCCTGGGTCAAGTCTCTGCTCTGTTTCCGAGCAGATCCACCCGTCAAAGCCACCACCCGCTTACAGGAATCAAAATGACGTGGATAAAGTAACCAGGTGAGTTGGTGTGGAACAGCAGAATCTTAATTGAACTTGAATGCTTTAGAACAACTCGATCCAACCGGATTTACTCAAGTGCTTTATGCCCTTACCTTGCACTTTTGTGACCTATTGCAGAACTGGGTAGTGTGCTCATTCACCTATGCTCAGTCTATTCAAACCTGTTCGTATCACCCACGACTCACGTGAGGTATCGTAAACCCTCAGGCAGTGAATTTGCCTTGAGTAACAGAATATTGAGATCAAGACTTCAGATTTTTCGATAACGCTTGTGAGGTATGCGGCATCATCTCTGTTCTCAGATCAGAACACGCAATTTGTTGCAAGCACTGAAGTGGTATCTGCGACGTGCCTGTTGTCGGATCGGATTGCATCTGTGAGACCAAAGCACCGTCGCTGAAGACCACTTCCTACCTAGACCACACCAGTCTTGTTCTGAGAAGAGTCGTGTGCAGGAAAGTGTATACCCAAGTCACGTTGATCACTGAATGTTAACAAATGAGCTAATTACCCCCGATGTCACTGTGCTGTTGTTTGGGCTGATAATGGTGTATTTATGTCACGAGAAGAGATTTGGTGTGGTCATAATTCATGACATAAATTATTAAAAGTTTGCTAATTCAAACCTTGTAAATACATTACTCAGATTAAACAGTGAAATGTACATTGCTCCTCTGCTGTAGAATGCCAGCCCTAACGTGACAGAGGGAAATGCATAATTTTACAAATACGTGGTAATGATGAATCTTTTTTTTTCCATAAACATGCTTGTTTCAGAAAGATATAGGCTGCTGTCATTTTTGGAGTAATTTAACCTCTGAGTACTAAGTGAAATTATTTTAAATATCCAGACAATGATCTTTAAATAATTTTTTTTTACTGGAAACAATTTTTCATTTTATTCAGACAAAGCCCATAATTTTCATTGACACCTAAAATGCTGATAGTTATTATGATTTCATATCCAATTCGGTTGTAAAAAACATTGATAAATATTCTGGTTTAGGGCAGGTTAGTTAATTACTGCTGCTACAGGATGTTCTGGTAATTATACCTCTATGTTCTGTTGTTCGGTGATAATGTGTGGGTGAAACCGTTAACAAATGTGTTTACAATTTTAACTGAACATTGAAAGAAAGTATTATTAATGGTGCCCTTGGGTGGTGGTTTACATAAGGACTAGTTAGATTGAGCAGCTGCTCAATGTGATGAAAAGCAACCAGTGCTGTGTTCAACCCAGATCTGCACCACTGTATTGCCACAGACGGCTGTGGAAGCCAAGTCATTGGATATTTTTAAAGCGGCAATTGACAGGTTCTTGATTGGTAAGGATGTAAAAGGTTACAGGGAGAAGGCAGGAGAATGGGGTTGAGAGGGAAAGATAGATCAGCCGCGATTGAATGGCAGAGTAGACTCGATGAACCAAACAACCTAATTCTGCTCCTATGACATGAACTTATCCCAGTCCAAAATGTTGTCTATCCATTCCCTCCACAGATGCTGCAAGACCCACTGAGTTCCTTCAGCAATTTGTCTTTTGCTTCATGGAAGGGGAGTTGTGCAGATTTTGAACCTTTGACCCGTGTTGATTTGTGTAATATTGTGCTCTGTACCCTTCGTATCTCAGGAAAAACACTGCCCACTTTATGTATCAGAAGATACCCACAAAAAAATAGCACCCAAAAATAATGGTAATCAATGAACTGTTTATAAAAGACGACACAAAGTACTGTTAATAATGTAGGGTTTCAGTTTGAAACATCAACAATTCCTTTCCATCAACCAATTGTTCATAATCATTTGGAAGTGTATTTTGAGGGAAAGATCATTGTTTAGTCTTGTTAGTTTATTATGGTCATGTGTCCCGAGGTGCAGTGAAAAGTATTTGGTTGCGTGTTATCTGGTCAAAGAAAAGACTATACATAATTACAATCAAACGATCCACAGTGCTCAGATAAAGGATAAAATTTTAAAACGGTGGAGCAATTATAATGGATGATAGCAAATCCTGTTCTGGGACCAGCATTTAAAGTCACCACATTCCAGGGCCATCTTTGAGTAGAAACTTGCTTGGTAAAGTGTAGAGTGTGAATGGATAGGAGTGAAGGAACTGACAGCAAAGTCTGTGCAAAAGCTTCAAGGTGTGGTGATGGTCAAAGAGCCATACTGCATTGAAACAGGCCTTTCAGCCCACCAAGGCTATCATTTAATCATCCCATTTCATTCTCCCCAGGTTTCATGGAATCATTGAGCCATACAGCACCAAATCAGGGCCTCGACCCAACGTGCCCATGCCAACCAAAATGCCCCATCTATGCTAGTCCCACCTGCCCCCGTTTGGCCTCTAAACCTTTCTGTTGTGCCTTGAAGATGTGTGGATAAAACAGTTAACAAATGTGTTTATAATTCTACTTCAACATTGAGAGAAAAGATTATTGATGGTGCATTTGGGTATATTTTATGAGTACATTTGGTACAATCAATTAGAGTAATACAGCATGGAACAAGGCCCTTTGACCCAACTTGTCAATACTGACCAAGATGCCCCATCTAAGCTTGTCCCATTTGCCTGAGTTTGACCCATATCCATCTAAACCTTTCCTATCTATATACCTGTTGAAAAGTCTTTTAAATGCTGTTATAGTACCTGCCTCAACTACCTCCTCTAGCAGGTTGTTCATTATACCCACCATCCTTTGAGTGAAAAAAGTTGTGCCTCATGTTCCTATTAAATCTTTCCCCTCTCACCCCCCCTGACCTTTGATTTCCATTCTCTAGGCAAAAGACTCTGCATTAACTCATTCTATTCTCCTTATGATTTTATGAGCTCTACTAGACTAAGTGGGTCCCTGTTACACAGGAGGCCTGTTCCCCCAACGCAACCCATTCCCCCACGCAATATTCCACCACTCACCCTTTCCCTCAATGCAGCCCGTTCCCCCAACGCAATATTCCACCATTCACGCCTATCCTCCTCCCATCAAATCCACCCCTCCCTGTCCCCCTCTCCCTCTACTCGCCCCTCTATCCCACCTTGCCCACCACCCTGGACCCCTTCTACCCCCCTCCCTACCCCCTTGCACTCCATTACCCCTCATAGAAATGAGGTCCCCGAGGCGCTGGTGCACCTTGATCCAGACCCCGGGCTTGACCAGGTCCCGGTGACACCCCTTCCTGAGTGACAGGAGAGGAGACCAATCAGCGTGGCGGTGACTGACAACAATTTGCGCATGCATGGTTTTTACAATTTTTAAACCTCAATACTTTTACAATATACCATTGATCGGAACAATACTTTACTTGCAGCACAGAAGAATGGTGAGTAAGGGGGCGAAAAATTGCAGCGCTATCGCGTACTGTTTTTTGCGCAAATAGAAAAACCCCTCAAACCGGAAGAGCACAAGATCAGAGTTTTAGTTATGTTTAGATAAAGTCACACCCCAGCCTCCTGCTCTCCAAGGAATAAGGACCTAGCCTGCCCAACCACTCCCTATAGATCAGACCCTCGAGTCTTGGCAACATCCTCGTAAATCTGCTCTGCAGTATTTCCAGCTTAATGCCATCTTCCTATAATGGACCAAAGGTAAACAAATTCAGCCTCACCAATGTCTTGTGCAATTAATAGATTTAGTAGTTCAAGATTCAAGAGAGTTTATTGTCATGTGTCCCGGACAATGAAATTCTTGCTTTGCTTCAGCACAACAGAACGGTGTAGGCATATATATATATATATATATATATATATATATATATATATATATATATATATATATATATATATATTGATTTTTGTTTGAGTTGAGTTTAATAGTCAATTCTTATCACCAGTAACATCACCATTCCTCCAAAAATAGGGAACTGTAAGGCACACACTGCTAACAAATGGTTAAACTTGCAAGGAAACTATTGCGGCTTCCCCGTTCCTTCTCAGGTCTGATGGAGGTTCTCAGTTCGTTCATCGCTATGGCTGACCCACAAACAGCTCGATCTCTATGTAGTGGAGCTTATAAAACTCCTGCAGATGGCTTATGTTTGTTATTTTTTCAACAATCCACAAAAAGTAAAATTCAGGCTGAAAGTTTTCCAAGTACTGTACGTGGCTTCAAAATAAAACAAAATAACTAAAAATGTGCGCTCTGTGTGCTACCGAGGTCCCAGAAGATTAAATTACCTTATCAGTATGATTATAAATAACAGCTCACCAAATATTATTGGCTTGCTGTTGAGTTTGACTGATGATGTATAGAAGGGCCTCTGAATACCCTATTAGTTCCAGTATCTTGCCTTAACGACTGAAAGCCAACAGCATTTTCCGTGTAAATTGTTTGCTTCACCCATGACTCTTGCAGAATACTGTTGACAGGTACATTGCAATTTCTACACGTTTGACAGTTTAATACAACCTCTCGAATGGCTTCTGGCTAAACAGCAAGTGCCTGAAGGTGCAAAACTTGGGTCTATGGCGCTTGCACTACAGTTAAAATAATTAAGGGGCTTGGACAAATCCTATGAAGTAGTGAAGCGAAATGCAGCAAAATATTCTCTATCCTGCCAATCTTAAAGCAACATTACAAAGAGCTCTTAGTTGAATTTATTTATTTTTTAATTGCAATGTATTCTGTTGGAAGGAAGCCCATAACACTATTCTAGTTTCAGGCTTAACAAAGACACAAAATGCTGGAGTAACTCAGCAGGTCAGGCAGCATCTCTGGAGAAAATAGATACGTGACATGTCGGGTCTGGGCCCTTCTTCAGACTGATGAGTCTGAAAAAGGGTCCAAACCCGAAACATCACCCATCCATTTTCTCCAGCAATGCTGCCTGCCACACTGAGTTACTCCAGCATTTTATGTCTATCTTTGGGATAAACCAGCAGCTGCAGTTCCTTTTTATTATTAGTGCTCGGCTTACTTGACATTTCTATCACCTGAGAATGGTTCCATTTCATTGCCATGAAAGGCTGCTTGGGCCCGCAATAATAGGCCACTTAGGAATGTGAATTAAATACTCTCTGACATTATAATTTTGCCACATATTACTTGATGGCTGCATCAAAATGGGGATTTGCATGAAGATATATTATGATAGGTGGTCTTCCTGACTATTCGTTTGTAATTGCAACACATTTTAACGACATACTAATGCTACCGCATTGCTATACTGAAATTAATTTTGCCTCCTCGGTCAGTCAAGGTTCAATTCTTTTCTCAACCGAATGCTGAAAACCAAATACAGCAAATAATCTGTCTTGATTTAGCCTGGATTTAAGTATACCTAAATTTGGACAATAAAAAGTAGTAGCAGAACTAGGCCATTCAGCCCATCAAGTATACTCCGCTATTCGATCATCGTTGATCTATCCTACCCTCTCAACCCCTATCTCCTGCCTTCCCCCCATATTCTTTGATGTCCTTACTTATCAAAAACTTACCAATCACCATGGGGTTGAGAGGGAAAGATAGATCAGCGAAGGTTATGAGAGGCATAGATGGAGTAGACAGTCACAACCTTTTTCACAGGGTGGAAGTATCCAATATCCAAGGTTTTGCGCACTGAGGGTGGTAGGGGCCTGGAACACATTGCCAGTGGTGGTGGTGGAGGCAGATATGATAGTGGTGTTTAAGTGGCTGGTAGATAAGCATGTGGAAGAACAGGGAATAGAGGGATATACATCATGTACTGGCAGATAAGATCAGTTTAACCAAGCATCATGTTTGGCACAAACATTGTGGGCTGAAGTGCTCATGCCTGTGCTGTAATGTTCAATGTGGATGAGTAGAAGGATCAACACCGTGAACCTCTTATGTGAGGTTATTATGCACATTAAACAGCTGAAGCTACCGCTGTAGAAGACCTAAAAGATCCCAAACCAGCAGATTACATCTAAACTCTACAGTCTGCCCGTCATGAATAGTGAAGGAAAATGTAATAACTAACAAGAAATAGAGGTCCATGAGCATCTGAATCCTCAATTAAGTGGAGTCCAGCACTCGAGTGCAAAAAGTAGTGATGCATCTCCAACCATCCTCAATGTGAAGTGCTGTGTGTATGCGCCCACTGTAATGGTGACATCTCCGACATTGAAGAATTCAGTCTTGAACTGGATATGTGCCATGCAAAATTAAGGAAAGGCTGAGAACACTCAATAGTATAAAGGCTGTGAGCCCAGATAATGTCCAGATAGTGTCTGCATTGCGAAGAAAACTGTTGAAGAGCCAGCCACATCTCGAGACCAGCTACAATGCTAGTTTGCGTCGGACTAAGTGGAAACATACCGAGGCATGCCACAAATTTCAGCTGGACATGACTCCCTCTTTAGTCTCCACTGAATTATCTTCAAAACTATGGAAGTTATCGTGGCATTTCCATTCAATTGGCTAGTAATAGGTCATTTAATGAACAGTTTGGGGTTACATGACTCCTGTCTCCAGCCTTAGTCCACATATGGTTTAAGTTTCAGAGACTTTCAGACTTTAGAGATAGAACGCAGAAATAGGCCCATCGGCCCACCAAGTCCGCGCCAACCAGCGATCACCCCGTGCACTAGCACTATCCTACACACAAGCGACAATTTACAGAAGCCTGTACAGAACCAACAAACCTGCACATATTTGGAGTGCGCGATGAAACCGGAGTGCCAGGAGTAAACCCACGCAGTCAGAGGGAGAACGTGCAAACTTCACACAGACAGCACCCATAGTCAGGATCAAACCCGTGTCTCTGGCGCTGTATGTCAACAACTCTACCGCTGCACCACTGTGTCGCCATAAGGTGATGCCTCTTAACATCAAGGCAGCATTTAGTTGAGAGTGGCATCAAGAAGCCTTGGTGGAGTTGAAGTTAATTGGACTCAAAGGGCAAACTCCCCACTGATTGGCATCATGCCAAGTGCAAAGGAAGAAGGTTATGATAGTTGGAGGGCCCTAAGCAACACTGTTCCACAGGGAGTTGCCTAAGGCCCAAGTGCCTTGGGCATTATTTCCCAATGCTCTTGTTCCTCTCATAATGAAATGTGATAATGTTCATGTTTTCACAATGTTCAGTTCCATTCATAACTCATAGGGTCATAACATGGAAACAGGCACTTCGGCCCAACTTGGCCATGACGACCAAAATGCTCCATTTACACTCTTCCCACATGCCTGCATTCAGCCCATATCCCTCAAAACATTTCCTATCCATGTACCTGTCCATTAAATAAGGAGTCCAGAACTCCTTATTATATGTCAATAACTGTGCAGTGAACTGTTTCAATAACATGCCTTGCCACCCCTCCTCCCTTCCAAAAACACATGCCCTCACAACTACCCAAGCACCAAGTTCTGAATAAAAGGTGTCTTTAGACTTTATAGATACAGTGTGAAAACAAGCCCTTTGGCTCACCGAGTCCCTCAAGCTTCCGAGCAACGATCACCCCGTATACTCGCACTATCCCTTACACTAGGGCCAACTTACAATTTTACTGAAGCCAATTTTATGTGAGTATCTGCTTTCTAGTGGAGACGGACAATGTAGAATCCTAATGTATAACAATATACAACACTAACTTGTTGTTGATTGGTAGAATGGGTTGTACTTTGCTGAATTCTGAGACAGTCAATGGAAGTGGTCCTCAGAAAAATATTTGTTCAAGGTGGATCAGTGATGTCTAGAGCTTTTAAAATTGTATTGTCAATTGCAAGGGTAATCCTGGCAAGTGTTTGTTATTGCTTGATTGTTCTCAGTTAGGCTGCAATAGGTCTGTGGAGATATGACATCAAATGAGAGCGGTACTAAAAAGGTTAATTTCTTTTCACATGCAGTTATTGAACATGTGTCAATTAGTTAATTTTCATTTGTCTTGGCACTGGATACTAGATATGTTCAAAGCTATTCAGCTTCACTGAAATTCCTCCATTGCAAGAGTTTGTTCTCTGTTTACTTTTGTGTTAATTCGTAGATATCTCTGTCATTTAGATTAGTTTAAGAGTTACAGCATGGAAAAAAGCCCATCGGCCCACTGAGTCCACAACGACCATCGATCATCCATTCACACTAGTTGTAGGTCATCCCACTTTCGCATTCACTCCCTACACACGAGAGGAAATTTATAGGAGCCAATTGTAGATTGGCTATAGCATGTTAGCCAATCAGAATGCTTAGTAATTATAACCCTGCCTAATTATAGCATTCATAGTGCAAGATCCTACCCACTGTCTACCAGTTAGAGTAGCAGTGTGAGTGTGTGATGACCTGCTTAGTAGTTAATGACCTGAACAATAAAGATGCTTGTGTTTCAACCTGTGTGAGTTTGGACTCTTTACATGGTGTCAGAAAATTGGGTCTACCCCGCGTCTGTTTATCGCAATTTATTTTGTTTACCAGTTTTATTTGCATGTTTTTTTCGTGATTTGAGGACATGGCTCTCTTGTCGAAAGTCTAGCCCGCTCGTGTTTGATTCTGATATCGCCGAGCGATGGCGAATGTTTGAGAAGGACTACTCTCATTATATTCGCATCGTTCACTGAAATGATCCCAACTATTTGAAGGCTTCACTACTGTTGAATTTAGCGGGTCCGGAGGCTATGATCCGCACTGACTCGTTTGAATTTGCACCTGCTCAACTGGATGGGAATGGACAGGTATTGGTGCCAACAGAATCTATTGACAACTCTATGGTATTGCTGAGAAGTTTAGAGAACTGTGTGATCTGCCGTCTAACAGAATCCTTGAAAGAACAAGATTTTTTGCTCAAATGCAACAGGCTGACGAGCCTGTGGAACGATTCGTCAGTGACCTGAGTCACATCAGCTCTCGATGCAGATTTGGTGAGTTGACAAATGAGTTTGTTCGTGATAAAATTGTGGGAGGAATGAGCGACCGCAAGCTGTGAGCCGAATTGCTGCGGAAAGCAGAACTGACTTTAGAGCAAGCAATTCATGCTTGTCTGATGGCTGAGACTGTGGCACCACTGGCTGATGTTGATAGCGGCTGGCCAAACAAACAGTCCAACACTCCCTCTGAACTACGACCCTACTTTTTGGTCCGTGATGAACTGGTGCTACAGGATGGTGTGATAGTGAAGGGTCACAAGTCGGTCATCCCCCCCTCTCTACGAAAACAAATATTATGAGGAGATCCACAGCGGCCACCAAGTGTTGAAGCCACCCTCCAGCACGCTAAAGAAATGATCTATTGGCCTGGAATGATCAAGTACATTCGGGAGAAAACAGAATCATGCGCGATCTATAACAGACAGGCGCCACACCAGCAAAAGCAACTGCTGCTGTCCCAACATGCCCCCTCTCTATCTTGGTCATCTGTGGCTGCCGACATCTTCGTTGATTTTCTGCCAACCATATCCTCAGAAATAGTAGTTCAGAAACTCTGACAACATTTCTCCGTACTTGGCATTCCAGCCCGCCTTCAGACTGACAACGGGACGCAATTCACCAGCCAAAAGTTTAGGGACTTTGCCAAACGGTGGAACTTTCAACATGTTACCGGCAGCCCAGAATACCCAATGGACTTGCCGAACGTGCTGTTCGAAGCGCTAAACAACTCATGGAACGCTCCTACATGGCCAAATCTGACGTCTACCTGGACCTGTTGAACTTGAGAAATATTGCCAGAGACAATGTTCTAGGCTCTCCAGCCCAGCGCCTGATGTCTCGCCGAATGAGACCTCCACTGCCAGGGACACAGGATCACTTAAAGCCCAAAGGTTTCAGCCCTGCTGTAGTTCAACAGCACGTGCAATCCAATCGAGATGCGCAGAAGCATGTCTACGACAAAACCAGCAAGTCACTTAAGCCACTAATCCAAGGCCAAGTGGTTTGTCTACAGTCAGACAAAACTGTAGACCAAACCGGAACCACATTCCTACCTTGTCGATGTCGGTGGTACCATCTACAGACGCACCTGTCAACACCTCCTTCCAGTAAAGGAACGTCGTCCGGCGCTCCAGGATCCTGATGCACCTGCACTGACCTTTACAACGATCGCTGTTCTAGTCGTTCCAGCACCTGCTGCTGCTACCCCCCATCACTCCCCGTGTCGGCCTGCTCCCCCTTCCCCATTTGTAACCGGTTCACCGGTAGCCCCACGACGGTCTTCCCTTACGGTCTCTCTCCAGAGCCCCTCGTGCTCACCCAAACGTGCCCTCAGCTTTTTGAAGAAAAGGTTGATGAGGCAGCTCTTTACCGTACGAGGACCGGGCGGGTTAGCAAGCCGCCTGTTAGATATGCCGACTGTGTTTAATCAATGTTTAACTGATTATGTTTAGCCAATAGTATTAGATATGGTATTTTGCATTTAATAATGTATGTACTCATCATGTTAAAGCATCTTAGCCAATCAGAATGCTTAGTAATTATAACCCCGCCTAATTATAGCATTCATAGTGTAAGATCCTACCCACTGTCTACCAGTTAGAGTAGCAGTGTGATTGTGTGATGACCTACTTAGTCGTTAATGACCTGAACAATAAAGATGCTTGTGTTTAACCTGTATGAGTTTGGACTCTTTACACCAATTACCTACAAACCCACCCTCCCTCTATCCCCCCCCCCCCATCTCTGTCCTCCCGCCCTTCCTGCCCCGGCAACCCCCTCCCTCTCTGCCCCCCGCACCCTCTCCCTCTCTACCCCCCTCCCTCTCTACCCCCCTCCTCTCCCTCTCTAGCCGCACCTGCGCAGTTGTGGGCTATGTGTCGGGCGGGGGATGGGGGAAAAGGAGCGAATTAATAATATTAATATAATATCAAGGGGGGGGGTTAGTGTGTGCATGGGGGGTTGTTTAGTGTTCATGTGTGTGACGCCGCAGGCCACCCCCCCCCCCCCCCCCCACCCCAGCGTGTCCCACTTGATCTAGTATATTACTAAAACTCGCATCTTGTTTGTGAATCTGTGTGCGTGCATGATCCCGGAGCTACGCCAAAACGGTACACAATAGCTTTACAATTCTTGGACCACCTTACTCACAATTGTCTTCTGGTGTGTTTTTATAAAGTTTTGTTCAGATTGATGTTAGATTTTACAAGTTATTCACATTCAACTTTACAAAATCACACTTTGAGAATAATTCTTCCATCTGCCTGGCAGTTAGCAGCTATGACATCACAATGTGATTGTAGCCCTACCCGCTACAATGTTGCTATCCCAGGAGTGGTGGAATATTGTCTTGGGGAACGGGTTGCGTTGGGGGACCAGGCCTCCCGTGGGGGCTATGGGGGAGTAGTGGAATATTGCGTTGCGGGAACAGGCTATGTTGCGGAAACGGGTGAGTGGTGGAAACAACTTGTGTCCTCCCGTGTGACAGGGACCCAACGGGTCCCACTTGATCCAGGATAACAATAAAACTCTTGACTTTTGGAAGGGCTGACTGCACCTTATATGGGCTCCCAGCATCCAGCTTGGCACTATTCAAATAAATTAGGTAACCAAACTTACAAAGGCAATTTAAGTAATATTTGATGACAGACACCTTATAGAGGTACTTTAAATAATGAGCGGAATAGATGCACATCAGCATAGAGTCAACAGCATAGCCATATTTCTTTGACTGGGTTGCAGGCCTGGTTATGGATGTATCATGGCTGGTGGCTTCAACAGCCATCATACAGACTGGGCATACTGCAGCTCCAACGCTGATGGCGACTTCCTGGCAGAATGGGCCTCTACCACCAATGCAACACTCCTATACGGCCCAAAGGAGCCACGCACTTTCTACTCTGCACGCTGGAACAGCACCACCAACCCGGACCTGGCCTACGCAAAATGTCACAACAACGAACCGCTCCCAGTAAGACGCATCCTGGACAGGTTTCCCCGGTCACACGACCATCGCTCTTAACCTTTCCATCTCTGGTCCAGCCCGTGGAAGGGAAAGTCGTTAAGAGGTGGAACTTCCGGAAAGCAAACTGGGTAGGCTTCACACAACAAGTGAATAAGGCAGCCGCTGGCCTCCCACACCCATGCCCCACCAACCTGAACAATGCCTCATACTACAAGATGCTGCTGGCCGCCGCCAAGAAGAACATCCCCCGCGGTGTACGTAAAGCCTATGTTCCCTGCTGGAATGACGAATGTGAAGATCTACTTCGCGCCCACACAGAATCACAAACCAGCGAAGACAGGGACAAAGCAGCGAATGACCTAATCTGCAGACTAAATGAGAAACGCAGGCACAGATGGACGGAGACAGTGGAATCAATTGATTTTACACACTCTTGCCGTCAGGCATGGCAGACCATGAACAAGCTGATGGGCAGGTTGACAACCCCAGCACAGTGTCCCATCACTGCAAATTCCATCGCGTCACTACTGCTGAGCAATGGCCGCTTCCCCAACGCAGACAAGGACTTCACCAGAACAACATCGGCGAGAGCCCACGAGCTGCACAGGGCCCCGAGCTGCGAATCCAACCTATCACACGATTTCACAACACAAGAAATCAAGCAGGCCATCCGACGGCTGAAAACCGGTAAGGCACCAGGCACCAGGCACCGACGGCATCCGCACCATACATAAAACACCAAGGCAAGAAGGCAACTGACTGGCTGTGCTCCTTCCTCTCCACGTGTTTCCGCTGCCTGAAGCAGCCAAATATCTGGCGCTGTGCCAAGGTGATTGCTCTGCCAAAGTCAAATAAGCCTAGCAATGACCCCAAGGGATACCGACCCATGTCACTGCTGTGTTCCATACAAGCTCCTGGAACGTCTCCTCCACACATGTCTCAATCCACTGATCGACCCCCAGCTACCTAAAGAACAGGCTGGCTTCCGAAGCGGTAGGTCAACGGCGGACCAGGTGACCCTCCTGTGCCAAGACATAGAGGACAGCTTCCAGGCAGGGGAGAAGGCTGGCACTGTCTTCTTGGACCTCACAGCTGCATATGATACTGTTTGGCTGCGTGGACTACACATGAAGCTTCTGGAAACCATCCCAGACAAGCACATGGTGAGCTTCATCATGGAGATGCCGAGCAACCGCAGCTTCAGGCTACACACTAGCAGCGGGCAATGCAGCAGGGTGAGGTGTCCCACAGGGCTCAGAGCTGGCACCAATGCTGTTCAACATGAGCGAGTCTATAACTAGACTAAGAACAGCCACAGAATTAAAGAGCGAGCCTTTGTGAATGGGGATGAGGAGGAATTTCTTCAGCCAAAGAGTGGTGAATCTGTGGAATTCATTGCACCACTAGAAACCTAAACCCCAGATCTTTCTCACTAACGTCTTCTTTTAAAGGCCCTTCTTTAAACCATGAAACTTTAAGCAAGTACTAGTCGTTTCTCCAACTAAGTCCATTACTTTGTCTCTTAATTCCTCTGTGAAACACATTGGGGTGTTCTTCTTACACAAGTAAGTTGTTGCTTCTGACAGAGTAATCTGTGTGATAAAATATTTCATTACTGTACACACATCCAAGAGATTTCTCAGAAATCTCTATTCAGCTAACAAGCTGGTTTCTTTACATCTAGTCCCACATGGTTTGACTTTAAAATATGTTGCAGAAAATATGTTCCTGATTCTGAATGCTAACATTTCCCTCCTGTAGCAGGTGGCTGCTCACAGTGCCAAAAAAATAATAGTGAACCTATAGATATGCTGAAGGTTTATTTAGTCAATTGTTGGTGTCTGAAACACAAGGTTTTGTGATCCCATGGTAAACAAATGCCGTGGAGTCAGACTCTGTAAATTCTGTAGCATCATTTGCAACCGTGCAAATTATAATGTTCACTAGGTACAAAGAAGAAACTTGAAAGTAGTGCAACTTACATTGTTATTTAATAGTAAAGTTCACCCTGTGAGGGGGATAGAAGCAGGGTTGTGAGGGCATGGGTTAGATTTCCTCTTACTTAGTATAATGACTTGCAAGCCTTGTCCAACACCAGGATAGGTGGGAAAATTTTAAGACCTTCGAATATATATATTGGATATCATTGATCATATTATTTCAATGATAATATTTTGACTATATTTGGAGCATTATTTATTAAACCATGGGATTGCATGGTTAATGGCATGCTTTATTGCAGTTGCTATATTAATATTTACTTGCACTTTTTGCAGCCCTTTTGAATGGTGCATCTCATGCAGCTTCCATTTGGTATCTCATCGGAGCATCTTCAGGTCAACGTTTCAGAAATGTGTGTTGGTGGACATTTTGACTGAAGCTTGATCCAAATGTTGACCTCGCACGGTGGCGCAGCGGTTGAGTTGCTGCCTTACAATCAGATGTTTTCATTAATCTGGTTGTATTAAACTGGTGACCAAAATTGATTGATTGAAAGATACAACCTGGAAATAGACACTTTGGCCCATCGAGTCTATGCCGACCATCGATCAGCCATCACACTAGTTCCATGTTATTCCACTGTCACATCCACTGCCTACATATTAGGGGCAATTTACAGAGGTCAATTAACCCAAAACCCGCATGTCTTTCGGGAGTTATCTGAGCACCTGAAGGATTCCGAGACGGTCACAAGGAAAGCGTGCAAACACAACACAGACAAAAACCAAGGTCAGGATCAAACCCGGGTCTCTGGCACGGTGAGGCAGCAGCTCTACCAACATGATAGATAAGCAAGTCACATGCAGAAGTGCCTTACAACCAAGGCTGCACATTTTACAACAACTGAAAGGCTGAGAAGTTTCACAAACTCAAGGGGATCCTGTGAAATTTGTCAGTTTCTTTGTAAAATCAATGTAAAATGCTGTAAAATTAATTGACGATATTCAGGAGCTCCCCACTGACTACAAGGAAGCTGAATAGCATGTGTGAAATGTTCATCCTGGATCAACCTCTGGATTCATTGTTATCAATTAAAGTGCAGCGCATGAACCAGAAAATGGGAACGAAAGGTGCTGTAGGGGGCAAACTCACTGGGTTACCGCGTTATTTGCCTGGCAGCCTACCACTAAGTTCAGTGTTTAGTACAGTTCAGTTCAAGTTCATTCTGTTCAAGACACAGCACGGGAACAGGCCCTTTGGCCTACCAAGTCCACGCCGAGCATCGATCACTCATTCACACCAGTTGTATGTTTTACCACTTGCTCATCCACTCCCTACACACTAAGGACAATTTACAGGGGCCAATTAACCTACAAAACTGCCCGTACTTAGGATGTGGGATGAAACTGTAGCACCCGTGGAAACCCAGGCGGTCACAGGGAGAATGTGCAAACTTTACACAGACTGCGCTCAAGGTCGGTATCGAACGGTGTCTCTGGCACTGTGTGGCAGCAGCTCAAAGCAACACTGTGCCCACAGTTCATTTCAACCACAGCATCATACAGTCAGTTTTTTAAGCTTCATGTGTTAAACATGCCGTTTGTTTGATAGTCAGACTATGCATCTCTGGGAATTGCAAGCAATGGTGCGATTTGTTACGTAAAACATGCATTCTGAACACAGGCTACACAGCTGGGTGACCCAGTGGCGCAGCAGTAGAGTTGCTGCCTTCCAGCATCAGAGACCATGAGTGCTGTCTGTACACAGTTTGCATATTCTCTCTGAGACCAGGTGGGTTTTCTCCCTGTGTTCTGGTTTCCTCCCACATTCCAAAGACATGCAGGTTTTTAGATTAATTGGCTTTGGTAAATCGACACTAGAGTGTGGGAAAGAACTAGTGGACGGGGTGATTGCTGGTCAGCACGGACTCAGTGGGTCAAAGGGCCTGTTTCCATGCAGCATCACGAAACTAAACTAAACTGAACTGAACCACTTTGTCGTGTATGTTCGAAATTGGCCTCTAATATCAGTGCAACTTCACAAATCATAAATTATTTGACCCAAATCCATCTAAAACTTTCCTTGCCATATACCTGTCCAAGTGTATTTTAAATGTTGTTTTAGCACTTGCCTCAACTACCCCTTCTGGCAGCTGAAGATAGACACAAAAAGCTGGAGTAACTCAGTGGGACAGGTAGCATCTGCGGAGAGAAGGAATGGGCGATGATTTGAGTCAAGACCCAGCATTTTGTGTCTATCTATGGTTTAAACCAGCACCTGCAGTTCCATCCTGCACCTTCTGGCATACTCACCACCCTCAGTGTGAAAAAGGTGCCCCTCGGGTTCCTATTAGATCTTTCCTCTCTCACCTTAAACTATGCCCTCTGGTTCTTGATTCCCTTATCATGGGTAAATGACCAGGGACCCAATCTATTCACCTTGTGATTTTATACACAATGGTTCTCGACCTGCATTACATTTGTCAATGACAAGGTCAAAGACATTGGCAGATGGATGTAAGCGGAAGTTTAAAAAACCTAATCTCATTTGCCCCCAAATCTTTACTTCCATCCTTGTAATTTCTTCCTTTTCATCTATTTCTCCAGAGATGCTGCCTATCTCGCTGAGTTACTCCAGCATTTTGTGTCTATCTTCTGGTATTTGGTTTAGTTCAGAGATGAGCATGGAAACTCCCATGAAAATTAGGGTGGCGCAGCCATAGAGTTGCTGCCTTACAGCCCCAGATATAAAGTGCAGTTTGTTAGCCCTCAGCCTAGCAACTGTCCTGGAGAACTCATAGGCAGAAAGACAGGTCTTTCTTTCGTGTTTCCTGCTGTAATGTGGAGGAATGGCTATCCCGAACAAGCTGTCACACTTGCACTGGAACTAGCCAGGAATTCTCCACAAATTCACAGCCTATGGCACCATATCCTGGCTCAATGCCTCCTTGTGATATGGTGTCAAATTGTATTGATAATTAGGTGTGACAGAAATGAACACTATTGTAGATTTTGTTAACGTTATCCAAGAATGCAGCACTCTGTAAAAATTCAAACAGACTTGACCTTTTGAAAGTTTATAATGTTATGATTGACAAAATAAAGTACGGCAGGAAGAACAGAGTATCTGATTATTGAGAGAACTGATTATTGAGGGAATTATTTGAGTTGACAAACATAGAATGGATCTGGCCCCAAAGAAATGGACATTAAGGGAAAGAGAGCATTAATGGAAAAACCATGATCCAAAACTAAAGGAGGCACAGCTGGTAGAGATGCTGCCTCACAATGCCAAAGCATCGAGTTTGATTCTGACTACTGGTGCTGTCTGTACCGAGCTTGTACTTTCCCCTGTGACTACATGGGTTTTCTCCAGGTGCTCCGGTTTCCTCCCACATGCCGAAGACGTACAGGTTTGTCTTCTGTAAAATTGTAAATTGTCCCTAGTGTGTAGGATAGTGCTCGTGTACGGGGTGATCGTTGGTCATCACGAACACGTTGGGACGAAGGGCCTGTTTTCATGCTGTGTCTTTGAAGTATAATGGCCCTTCGGCCCACCGAGTTTCCACTGACCATTGATCACTCATTCGCACTAGTTCTATGTTATCCCACTTTCCCATCCACTCGCTGAACATTCAGGCAATTTTTACTGAGGTCAATTAACCTATAAACTGGAGCACTCAGAGGAAACCCACACGACCACAAGGAAAATGTGCAAACTCCACACAGATGGCACCTGAAGTCAGGATCGAACCTGGGTCTCTGGCGCTGTGAGGCAGCAGCTCTACCAGCTGCACCACTGCACCATTCTTTTCACATAATCTGAACATCCACAAGTGTTTTACACTCTATTAAGATCTTATGAAAAGTGATGATAATTTCAATGTAAGAATCATTCATTTCTGACACACCTGAGAAATCATAAAAGCTGAAGGGTTGTTCAGATCCTGCCTGTTTTGCTGCATTTTTTTTGTTTGGGGAAAAAAATATCTGCCAAGCTGACCGAGGCCGATTCACACATGATTCCATCGGGCATTATCAGTTTGACTCCTGAGGCACTGCTGGTGGAACTGTGTTATTTCAGTTGCCCTTGTCACCAGATCAATTATATTGGGTCTTATCAACAGTGGTACACTGCATTGTATCCTGAGGCTCAGAGCCCAAAGGCCTTGATGGCCTTCAAAAGCCCATCATTGTTAAACTTTATTTTTGACTGTTTTCTCCGAAAAGTAATAAAGGTGTAAAGTTAAATAGCTCAAAATGTTACCTTAAACTTATTTTATAGAGGCTATTCCAACTGACAAGACCATAAGAAAATAAGTCATAGGTACAGAACTAGGCCATTCGGCCCATCGAGGCTGATCTGCCATTCGATCATGGCTGATCTATTTTTCCTCTCAACCCCATTCTCCAGCCTTCTCCCATTATTTTGACACCATTACTAATCAAGAAACTATCAATCTCTGACAATGAATTTCATAAAATGTATTCTTGTACGGAAAATATTCGACTTTAATATTACTGATAGACGTCAATTGCACATTGCACCATTGAGCAAGAGTTGTCGAGATTTATCTGTAAATGATCTCTTCTTAATTTGTGCTCTGTTATTTGCTGATAATCTCCCATTACACTTTCACTATATGGGCTGCATTGTTCTACAATGGGGAATGCTGAGGACGGGCAGGTTTAATGAAACCTATTTTTGTCCTTCTGGATGTCCCTGGACCCAGTGGACATGCCAAAATCCATGTGCAGACACAAAATGCCGGAGTAACTCAGCGGGACAGGCAACGTGTCTGGAGAGATTCCTTCTCTCCAGAGATGCTCCCTGTCCCGCTGTGTTACTCCAGCATTTTGTGTCTGCCAGAATCCGTGGCTATGTTTGTCATTTGTCCGTAGAGTATGGGGCATTACACAGGCTAAGTGTAATTGTGAAATTGTTGAATGGAATTGAATTTGCATTCTGTTTGTCTTTGCGTTCGCCAAGAACATTATTAATGGTCAGAGACATTGGTATTCAGGGTCAAGGTTAAGGAGAAAGTTGTTAAAACAAGCGATCTTTACCCACCCTGCCATTTAAAAACATGCACAGATTATTCCATCACTTTAATCTATTGGATTGCATCCAATTCTTTCTTACTGAATTCCTCCGTCACCCCCACCAACCCCATCCATTATTTTTATATCTGCTTACATATTCATCCGGTGCAAAGTAGCAACTAGAATAGTAAGATTGAACGAGAACTTACCAGTTCGAAGGTTGATCTTTATTTTATGAGGAGTTGAAGTGAGGGATTTCGTGAAGAGCCCGCCGGCGCGCATGCTCGACATACTTCAAAGTAGCGGCGTGGAATCACAGAACCAACAATAGAAATGACTTCGCATAGTATGATTGAATTGACTAAGATTACCAGATGAAGGTGATTGAGGGTTGGGCGAGGAGGGCACGAAATCCCTCACTTCGACTCCTCATAAAATAAAGATCAACCTTCGAACTGGTAAGTTCTCGTTCAATCTTACTATTTCATTTCGGAGTCACGTGAGTGACTTCGTGAAGACTTCAAAGCTTCTGTGATTACACGCCCTGGACCACGTCCATGCTGACACACCACTACCAGGGATGGATGGGAGGAACAAACTTGCTCAATAGTTCATACTGCAAAACAAGAGCATATTTATTAATAACAAATCAAAAACCCCTCATGCGGGGACATCTCCACGTTCTTGACCTGCATTCAGCACGGCTTCTGCGAACTGTAGAGGAGCAGCAACAGGCTTGTTATAAAAACGCTGGAACACAGCTTCATTCGCCCATCCTGCTGTGGCGAGAATTTGGTCCATGGGCACCTCCATGACCCTCGCCGCTGACGTCGATGCAGCCCTGGTGGAATGAGACTTGAACACGTTAATGTCGATACCTGACTTACCCAAGACGACTCGAAGCCACCTGGATATCGTCTGGACTGTCACTCGATGATGAGGTCTCTTATGAGTGACAAGCAGGTATCTCTCCATTCCTCTGATGCGTGCCGTTACCTTGACATAGTGGTGGATATGTGAGGCTAAACATAGCCTAGCATCTGCGGGGTATGCCGGGAACTTCAGCTGCAGCCCTGTGCACCCAGGTCTATGCTGCTTTAGTAGCTCGTCAATGAAAAAGACTACTTCTGTAGGGGTAGATGTCATTCTGTCGACACAAAGTTTGTGTAGTGTCTGTACCCTCTGAGCTGAAGTCAGCGCTAGTAACATCACCAGCTTCATGGTGAGTTGGTCCAGTTGGAGCCCTTCCATGGGAGACCACGTCCTGAGCAGGGTTAATACGTCCCTGACATCCCAGGTGATATTATAGCGTGGTGTAGGCGGATTCATATTGAATATACCCCGCATGAGTCTGGACACTAGCCTGTTGGACCCTACCCCAATCTTGAGGTAGAATGATAGCGCACTTCTGGCGCTGTTGGTGGCACTGTAACTTAAGTGTTCATCATGGTGCAACCCCGCGAGGAATTCCAGGACGTCGGTTATTGTCACGTCATCGTACGTGATGCGAGAGCGGCTGCAGTAGGCTTCCCACTTCTTAATATGCGAGCGGTATCTTCGCCTTGTGGACTCTCGACACGACGCCCCGATGGTATCCATGGTCCGAGCCGAGAGGCCGTATTGGACTAACGGCCTGTTCAGAACCTGCAAGCCAACAAATTTAAATAGCCATGGCAGGGATGTGGCTCCCCTGAGACAGGGTGAGTAACCAATTGTGGGCAACCCTTCAAAAGGACCCAAGGTTCGTTGAGCATGTCAAAGACCACCGGATACCAAGGCTGTGTGGGCCAGTCGGGTATAATAAGGATGCCCTTGGCAGCATCTGCCTGAATCTTTCGCAATACCCGACTGATGAGGCAAAACGGAGGGAAGGCATAGAAAAACCAATTCCCCCAGTCCAGCGAGAATGCATCTAGCGCTATTGCCCCAGGATCTGGTTCCCATGAAACGTAGGCTGGTACCTGATGGTTCAACCGTGACGCAAAAAGGTCAATGTCCGGTTTACCAAATTTGGCTGTGACTTTAGAAAAAATCTCAGGATGCAACATCCATTCAATGTTGTCATTAAATTTGCGTGACCTGGTGTCCGCCACAGTATTAAGCTCACCTGGCAAATAGGTAGCTGAAATCCAAATGTCTCTTTGAACACACCAGAGCCAAATTGAGTTAGCCAATTTGTCACACGAAACTGACCTGGTACCACCCATATGGTTTAAATATGCCACAGCTGTGGT
Source organism: Raja brachyura (assembly GCA_963514005.1). The sequence goes on along the minus strand of OY740797.1, from coordinate 32,552,640 downwards.
GTTGTCTATTTGGAGACGGACGTGTGCTCCAACAAGCTTGGAACAATATGCACGAAGTCCGTGGAATGCTGCCAGCAACTCCAAATAGTTAATCCCTTGAGTCAACAACATCGATGCCTCAAGGGTGTCCCATCTGCCCCCACAACTAGAGCAATTATCAGTAGCTCCCCAGCCATTGGAGCTTGCATCAGTCTGTAAATATACCACCGGATTAGCCTCCCTGACAGGCTTAAATGAGTTGCTAATGTGACACACCCACCATTGCAACTCAGTTATCGCTTCGGACGGCAGCTGCATTGATCGATCGTAATGACCAGCGTTCCGTTTTAACGCAGTAATTTTAGCTCTTTGCAAATTTTGATAATGCAAAGGTCCATATCGTGCTGCCGGAAACAAAGCCACTAGCTTGCCAATTACTGTGGCTGTATGCCGAATCGATGGTATATTGGTGCCAATTAAATCTCTGCACACCTTAGTGACTTCCTCAATTTTGTTAATTGGTATAGTTATCCTCATGCTCATTGAGTTCACCGTGAACCCCAGGTAATTAATTACCTGGGCAGGGCAGAACTTCGATTTCTCTGGATGGACAATGAATCCTAATTGTTGAAATATATTGACAGCAGCTGCAACACCCTGTTCAGCCAATTGCAGGGTGTGGCCCACAATAAAGACATCATCTAAATAGGCCATAACTATATGATGTCGTTGTCTCAAATAAGCCATGATTGGCTTCACCAATTTAGTGAACAATCTAGGGGCTGTAGTGAGCCCATTAGGCAAAGCCTTATACTGCCAAAGTTGCCCCATCCAGATAAATTTCAAAAACCTTCTATCATATTTCTGGATGGATACTGAATAATATGCATCCCTCAAATCAATGCATGCCATAAAGCAGCCATGAGAAATCAATGATTTGGCTGTTTCAAACGTATCCATTTTAAAATGAGTATATGTTACAAACGTATTCAAATGGGTTAGATCAATAATGACACGACAGCCTCCATCCTTCTTAGGTCTAGTAAATATGTTCGAAACAAATTCGATTGGCTCATGCACCGTTTTCTCAATCACACCCTTCTGCTCCAGACTTAAAATTTCCTTATAACCTGCTGCCTGTTCTGCAGCAGACAATTTGAACGTACGACCAGGCATGTGCTGGGATGGAGGAATGTCGCCATTAATAAACTCAATTTTATGCCCCTGCATATTCCGCAACACATACTCATCACCAGTAAATTTACCCCATGCATCCAAAAACAACCGTAAACGACCACCAACATGGGAAGTTAAACAGAGAGAAAAGAGAGAACCAGACCCCCTCACCTCCGTGGTTACCGGCGGTCCTTGACACGTGTGGGTGGCCGTGGAGGTGCTGGGTTGGCTTGAGGGCGCGGCGTCTTCGATTTCCACAAAGGTCTCTGCCGACCCTGTCCTAAAAAAGACCCTTGGTGCTGGTTCTGGTGCTGTTGTCGTTGTGGAGCTAGAGGGCGAGACCTCGTCGAGGCACTGGCCGACCCTCGTGAGCGAATGTATGGAGCTTTTGAGCCTGACGGTGTGGGGGCACTCTGAGAGCGCATGATCCCCACCGTTTTGGCTTGTTCGTCAAGCTCTTTGACTCTCTTCGAGAGGTCCTCACCAAAGAGCTGACGGGGCGGCGGCGGCGGTGGTTTGCACAATCCTGCAAACTTCGGGTTGAGTGCTGGGCGGATGCTGTTTTTGCGAAACCCGTTGATTTCGTGCTGGGTCGCGCACAATAAGGCCAGAGCATCTTCCTGGTCCAAATTCAGTTCGTCCCCGTCCACCGACCGCGCAAAGGCGGTAATACCGGCCGTGAGGAGTTTCAGGATCCGCTGCAATTTTAGCTCCTGTTGACGGATAGCCGCACTGATGTTGCCCCATATTGGCGTATTGACCACAGGCACGTTGAGGGAGTTGCAGTTTGATGGAGCCTTGTGACGGCTCATAGCCTGGATGAGGACTTCTTCCTGCAGCACATGATTATTAAGAAAGTCCACTGTGGCTGCCAGCTTTGTATTTAGAGGAAGACCAGCCATATGTGGGGCCGCGAATTTGGTCGCCACATCCAAGAGTTCCTCCGCTGGCACCTCCAACGGAGGTGGTACGGGATCCACCAGAACCTCCTCCTCCTGCTGCTCCAGGCTGATAGTAGATGTTGGTGAAGACGCCCTGTGCCTGTTGCTGCCCTGCTGTTGTTGACGTTGAAGCAGGAGCTCCAGCAGCCGCTCCATACGGTCAATACGCCCTTCACCCTGAACACTCAGGTGGTCGGAGTCCTCCGGCTCTGAAAAGAAAACCGGGCTCCTGTCATCGGCCCGCACCTCGTCGAGGCCCTGCCGGTGCCGGTAGTTGTCGCTAACAGCCGCCGAGGCGAAACTGCGCGATTCCTGCGCGGGCGTGTTCAATCGCCTCCGTTTAGCGAGAGCTGAAGCCGCTGTCACTAAGGGCACTCGCGGCGAGGTGTCGGCACCAGCCGAAGCATGGCTGCCTGGGGCCCGCGCAGTCTTGCCGGCTGCCCACATCGTGGACGTTGCCGACGCATGGTCTCGCCCACCCATCCATGGGGGGCTCGGCGACCGTGACGAGACCCGACTCGACCGACCCGTCCCGGCGTCGAGAGTCGGGGTGTGCCGGCTGGACCTCACAGCCGCCCCGGGTCTCGCCCTGGAACCTGACCGCTCCTCCGCGACAGGCAATGCCTTAGCCCTAACAGGGTTAGGCTTCTGGCTCCTGCCCTCCCCCTTCTCGGAGGGCTGAGTGGAACAGGCCGTGCAACGGCACGTGCCCTGCTCGAGGTCGCCAGCGAGCCCGCTGACGACGTGACTGCCATGGCAGGGTCCCCCTGCTCTGGCGGCACACCACACTCCTCCTCGTCGAACTCCTCCGAGCTGTGGTGTGCTGGCGGATCTGGACCTGTAATCACAGGGCTTACCCACATCTCCGCCTGAGTCCCGGCCTGCGCTGCAGGTACTGCCGATGGTAAAGGCCCCGGAACTGTTGACAGGCGAACTCGTCCTGACGTCCTCCGGCCCTTCGAACTCCCATCCATGTCCTTGCTGCAAGACATAATCAGACAACAAGGACCACCAACTAAAGGTAGAATACTTACCTCCGTGGTCCCTTATGAAGGGCTGGCGAGGAGCGCGCTCCACCGCCAGCCGTCGCAGCAACGCGTTACGACGATATGTCGAGCATGCGCGCCGGCGGGCTCTTCACGAAGTCACTCACGTGACTCCGAAATGAAATAGCAGTGGAATCCTACTTTATATCATTGCCTGTCAACAGCAACTATGAAAAATGTTTTCTGCAGGTAATCTTTTTTTTTGTTTCTTGGGGAATTAAATGGGAAACAGATGCTTGTTGATTGAGACCATACAGCTGATGACAGGACTGCAGTAGTTAGCCTCACATGCCATTAGCAAGCATCTGTTTCTTAGTTTTGCTGCTAAAATGACATCTTCCTATAGTATAGGTTGCACGTTATTACAAAGAAGGTAGCAAAGCAAAATTTTCTTTAATGATTTTGTCTGTCAAGCTGGCTTCAGGCCCAGGTTTACTTTGTAGCATTTAAAATACTTTTAGATAGGCACATGTATATGCAGGAAATGGAGGGGATATGGATCATGTGAAGGCAGAGAGGAGTTGGTCTTGACACCATGTTCGGCACAGACATTGTCACCGTTAGGATCTGTTCTTGTGCTGTACTGTTCTATGTCAGAAAAAAGTCAGAAGGTGGTGAATCTGTGGAATTAATTGATACATTCCACATTCTGTGGAATTAATTGCCACAGAAGGCTCTGGAGGCTGTCAATGGATATTTTTAAAGCGGAGTTTGACAGACTCTTGATGAATACGTGTGTCAGGGGTTATGGGGAGAAGGCAGGAGAATGGGGTTGAGAGGGAAAGATAGATCAGCCATGTTTGAATGGTGGAGTAGGCTTGATGGGCCGAACGGCCTAGTCCTGCTCCAATAACTTATGAACTTGCGTTCTATGTTCTAAGTGATAGCAGATTTATATTCTCTCTTGTAAGTAACTGCAAAGATGCTAATTTTACACACATACGCAAAATGCAGGTGATGAGGTAGAGCCTTTTCCCTGCTAGACATTCTAAACTCAATGACTATACGATAATTTAGATTAGTGCTGACATTACGATCTGTATTTCTTTTGGAAATTTTAGACTTGCACACGATCCAATTTTAAAAGAAATTAAAAATAGGACTGTCCTGTGTAGCTTTTTCGAAGTGCTCAAGAAAGCACGTTGGGCCAAGTGGTTACCAATTAAATGTAGGTTAATGCGTACTCAGTACTCTATTTGTGGTCTCAGCAGCACCCTACATTTATTTTCTTTTATGTTCCATTTCGCGTGCATATAAAGGCCAACATTAAATTTTGTTTCCCAATTACTTCCAGTTCGTGCAGGCTAATTTTCGTTGCAACACTTGAAAGGGCACCTAGCTCACACAGAACAGCATCATTCTGCAATCTCTGACCATTTTAGCAATACTCTACTTTTGTGTTCTTCCTAACAAAGTGGATAACTTCCTAACATTTCCCCACATTATACTCCATCAGCCAAATTTTCATTCAATCATTTCTTTGGCTTATCCTTCCGTGCAATTGTGTTGTGCACCATTTACCTGCTTCTGAACCTTCCTTTTTTTTTTCAGTGGATTTGACCACAATTCACGCAGTCTCTTCATTGTAAATTGTTCAGTTCCTAGCACATCACTAAATGCATAACTCACCACTTGCTTGCACTTAGTATCTTGAAATCTATCAGTCCTTAAATGTAAATACAAGGGAATGTAACTCCATTTTGTGCAAGAAAATTACACTCATAAAGCAACCTTTTGTTATCCTTAACTTTTTATTTGAAAGCGATATTATATTCGTACCCAGGTCTGAAGGAAGATAACAAACCACTCAAGATTAATATAGCTGAACACGGCTTTCAATCATTTTTCACCTATTCGTTATTTGTTGAATGACAGATAAAAGTATCTACAAACATTAGCATCTTCCAATGAATCAAGAAGGTTTAGTTTATAATATGGGTAGGAAAGAACTGCAGATGCTGGTTTAAATCGAAGGCAGACACAAAATGCTGGAGGAACTCAGCAGGACAGGCAGCATCTCTTCAGACTGAAGAAGGGTCTCGACCCGAAACGTCCCCCATTCCTTCTCTCCAGAGATGCTGCCTGTCCTGCTGAGTTGCTCCAGCATTTTGTGCCTACCTTTAGTTTATAATATGTTTGTCTAGGTTTGCAAGCAACATTGAAAACCACAATAGGCAAATCATAAAAATGGATGATTGTGTTTAGCTCATTCCAAGATGTTTTAATGGTATGTTGAAAAAGCTTGATAAAAGCAAGGTGTTGTTTGGGTTGACATCTTCAACATTTGCAAAGGAAATAGATGATCCAAAAGTGTCACTAGCAATTATCCCAAAGATTTCCATGAAATTGAACTTCCTGTGATCTCAGTACAAACTCCGAAATTCTTTCTTTCTTCTGAACCTCCTTTCCCAACATGTTGAAGTCTGCGGTTCCATGAGACTGAGAATCCTTTCAGCAGTATAACAAAGACAGCATTCTTTGTGTGCGGTCCAAGGCAGTGAGATGTTAACTGGCTGCGGGTAGAATCACAACAAAGCTATTTCATCAAACGCCAATTGGCAACAGGCAGGCTATGGAACTGTGGAGTAAAAAAAAAACTGCTGGAGGAACTCAGCAGTTCGAGCAGCATCTGTGGAGGCTGATGTTTTGGGCCGAAACTCTCCAATTTGAAGACAAACTGAGTGGAATGTAATGGTGTGTCTCTGGAACTCTCTGCCACAGTGGGTAGTTGAGGCCAGTTCATTGGCTATATTTAAGAGGGAGTTAGATGTGGCCCTTGTGGCTAAGGGGATCAGAGGGTATGGAGAGAAGGCAGGTGCGGGATACTGAGTTGGATGATCAGCCATGATCATATTGAATGGCGGTGCAGGCTCGAAGGGCCGAATGGCCTACTCCTGCACCTAATTTCTATGTTTCTATCATAGAACATAGAACAGTACAGCACAAGAACAGGCCCTTCGGTCCACAATACCTGTACTAAACTTGATGCCAACACCATCTTATCTACTTGCACATATTCCATATCCTTCTCCACGCTGCATATCCATGTGCCTATCCGGAATTCTCTTAAATACCACAAATGTATCTGCCTCAACCACCACCCTCAGCAGCACATTCCAGGCACTCACTAACCTCTGGGTAAAAACAATTGCCATACACAATCCTGACTTGCCAATTTCCACATTGAAACACACAAAACCTGCAGAATTCTGAGAGGACTGGACAGATTAAATTCGGAAGGATGTCCACAATTGTTGGAGAATCTGGGATCTGGGGTCAAATAAGTGGTAAATCTTTTAAGACTGAGATGTGGAGAAATGTCTTCTCCCAGAGAATGGTGAACCTGAGAAATTGTCTTCCACAGAAAACAGTTGAAGTTTAATCATTTAATATATTCCATTTTAAGTCTTTACATCTGAGGTAATGATCACTTTGACTAGTAATTTTTGTTTTGTTTAATGAGTTACTATTTATTGACTACGGGATGAGGCATCAAAAGCTGGAGTAACTCGACAGGTCAGGCAGCATCCATGGAGAACATTGACAGGTAATGTTTTGTGTCGGGACCCTTTTTCATACTGATTGTGTGGGGCAGATCGGGGGTGGGGGGGGAAGGAAAGCTAGAAGAGAGGAGGGGAAAAACACAGCATGCAAGTAATAGAGAACACAGGCGAGGGGGGTGTCTGTTAGGCAGATGATCGGACAAAGGCCGGAGATGAAAAAATAAAAGGTGTGAGACAAAAAGATTGAAGAGTTGTGAATTGTGAAGCCAGGGGAAGGAATGCAGGTGGAGGGGGAGGGGAGGACGGGGAGAAATAGGTGCGAGTTCAGGTGGAGTACAGAGGGGGGGGGGGATGTTAGAGGTTACCGATAATTGGAGAATTTATGAACTGCCATTGAGGTGTCATTGTGATATTGTCATTCAGTGGAGTAAGATGCCCAACAGTTTTCATTTGAGCCGTTATGCTTAGCGATCACTGTTTATCACATGGACTGAGAGACTGTAATCTACAACTAGACAGATGTGATTAAAATAAGCTTGTTCTGTTCCTTTTATCCAGCTATTCATTTAAAACGCATCAAGCACTGAGATTAGATGTTTCACCTCCGAAATTATGATCAACACAATGACCCTTGAACAGATTGCTAGTTGCTGGGTAATATATTTATCACCATATTATATCTTTCCATAGGTACTTGGAGATGAAATGCTTAATATTAATAATGTCCAATTAGAGAATCATCATCTTAGAGGAAAGCTCTTAAAAACCTCTGCCATCAAATCGGTTTGATTTTCTTCATAAATATTTACACAGTTTAATTTGTGAATTAAGCCTTTAGGCCAGTATACCTATTATTCCCATCAATTACTCTCCTTGCCTCAAGGATACAGTGATCTGACCTATTCTGCTTCCAGACACTCCAGTTGCATTGTCTGAACTGATACTGAGTCTATGTGTAAACCGAAGATAGTCTGAAGAACTGTTGACGTCTCGACCCGAAACGTCACCCATCCTTTTCCTCCAGAGATGCTGCCTGACCCTCTGAGTTACTCCAGGACTTTGTGTCCATCTTCGGTATAAACCAGCATCTGCAGTTCCTTTGTATACACTATGCATAAGCCATCCACATCGAGCACATCGGGCATCGGGGGGGGGGGGGGGGGGGGGTGGGCGGGGGTGATTATCACCGATCTGCAATGATTGTGGTCTCCCAACGAGGACATCAACGATCCAATTGCAAAAGGAGCTGCAGAGGCCCAATAATTGGAGCTTGGTGACGGGTTTGGAGTGGATAATTCCGTTGAACACTGAGCTGTATTTGATGAACAACAGTGTGACTTATATGTACAGGTACCTGTTATCCAGACGGTCCCGGGCAGAGTGGAGTGCCATGGTGACCTGTTGTCGACCTGTTGTGGCAATTACCAAATTGCAGCAGGCCCACGTCATTTATGAAGCAGGAGTTGATTTGCATCAAAACCGCCCTCTCAAAGAACTATTACGGCGGATGTAAGTGCTACTGATCAGTCATGATTGAGTCAGATCACCGTGCTCTTCTTGGGCAAAGGAGTGATAGTTGCCCTTTTGATACAAAAGAGAACCTCAGACCACAGAAGTGAGAGTTTGAAGATGTCCTTCAATACTCCAGCCTGTTGGTCTGCACAGATCTTTAGTACTCGGCCAGGTGGGCCAAATGGGACGGACACTTTACGCAGATTCACCCCTCTGAAGGAAGCTCTGATGTTGGTCTCAGAGACCGAGATCACGAGTAAAGTGATTTCAGTAAAGTTGTACCAGAGAGAGGCAACATTTTGTGGCCAGCATGGAGAGCACTTGTCTACTCATGTTCTGACCTTTTAAATGATCAAATGATTAACCGATGTTTGACGTCAAGTTACCGGTATTAGAAATGGATGAGTTGTTTTGTTTGGGGATCTTGTTTCTTTGATAAGAGAAATGCTGGAGACGGGATAGACAGCATCTGTGGGGAAAGAAAGATAGAATCAACGCTGGTGTCAGCAAATCACCTTTTATCAGATAGGCACAAGGAACTGCAGATGCTGATCTTAACTCAACAAATGATATGATGGAAATTTCAGCAGATTACCTTTTTTCAGTTGGACACAAGGAACTTTAGATACCAGTTTACAAAATAAAACCACAAAGTGCTGGAGACACTCAACGGGTAAGGCAGCATCTCTAGAAGACAGGGATGGGCAATGTTTCAGGTTGGGGCCATTCTCCAATTTAATTGTAGCTGGGGAAAGGAATTCCCAACCTCTTTTCTCAGCTTTCTCCCACCCCCCCACCAATTACAATTAGTCTGCAGAAGGGCCCCAAATTGAAACGTCATCTATCCATGTCTTCCAGAAGAGATCCCTGACCCGTTGAGTTACTCCAGCATTTTGGACCTTATTTTTAGTTGACTCTTTAACTACCATTTCCTTGGGATTATGGAGTGTCCTCCCTCAGTCCTGATGTCTCAGCTTCGTCCCCATGGCCATTCTATGATTCTATGCCACCATCTCTCCAGTGAGAAATGACTTGTTTCCATTGCGTTGCTAGACCGGTGCCCATGAACTGGAAACCAGCCTCAGGCAAATATATGATAGTGCGTTAGAGTGATTTACTTTCTCTATATTGTTTGTTTCACTCAGAGCCTTAAAACTGAGTGTATGACAGATTGTGACAACTTTTTACTTTAGAGATACAGCTGGGAAACAGGCCCTTTGGCCCACCGAGTCCGCGCCGACCAGCGATCACTGCGTACACAAACACTATCCTACATAGTAGGGGCAATTTACAATTTTACCAAAGCCAATTTACCTACAAATCTGTACGTCTTTGGAGTTTGGCAGGAAACCAGAGCATCCGGAGATAACCCACGCAGTCATAGGGAGAACCTACAAACTCCGTGGGAGAGTTTAGAACTAGAGGTCATAGTCTCAGAATTAATGGATGTTCTTTTCGGAAGTAGATGAGGAGAAATTTATTTAGTCAGAGGGTGGTGAATCTGTGGAATTCTTTGCCATATCAGTGGATATTTTTAAGGCATAGATAGATAGATTCTTGATTTGTACAGGTGTCAGAGGATATGGGGAGAAGGCAGGAGAATGGGGTTAGGAGGGAGAGATAGATCAGCCATGATTGAATGGCGGAGTAGACTTGATGGGCCAAATGGCATATTTCTACTCCTATTCCTTATGACCTCATGGCAGCACCCGTAGTCAGGATCGAACCCAGGTTTCTGGCACTATAAGGCAGCAACTCTACCGCTGCGCCACCCTAAATTTTACAATTCAAGCTGAGTTTCATGGCCTTGGATCTCTGCTGACCAGAAAATTGTCCAAATGTTCATGTTGCCTGGAATCCAATTCTTCCCTCCAGTGCATCTCTGAGCAAAGGAGTCCCTCAGATAACAGGCTTCAGAAATTTGAGGTAGAGCCTGTCTCTAGAATTGCTTTATTTGTTGGTGTAGCCACGCCAACCTTAACCCCTCTGAAGTTATGAACTATCAAGGAGATCAGTGTCTCAGTCTAAGTGTTGAAAACCTAACATAAGAACAGAAAGTGCTGGATATATTGTACAACTTAGGAGGCATCTGTGGGAAGAGCAGGGTGTCTTCTTTAGACTGTAGTCTGATAAAGGGCCCCGATCAAAAACATTGTTTGTCCGTTCCCTCAATTGCCCACTGAGTTTTTCCATTACTTTGTATATTGCACAAGTACTCAAGGAAGATGGCTCCTGATACGAATCTTGTAACAATATTGAACAAATCTTCAGCCTTGCACTGTTATTGGTCAAGAAGCAATTAAACCAGTTTTAAGTATAAGATCAAAGATGTGGGCAAAGAGATAGTGCTGGAGAGACAGTGCTGAAGTAACAGCAGGTCAGGCAGCATCCTTGGAGAATGTGGATAGGTGACATTTTGGGTCGGGACTCGAAGAAAGTCTGAAGATGGGTCCCGACCCGAAACATCATCTATCCATGTTCTCCTGAGATGCTGCCTGACCCGCTGAGTTACTCCAGCACTTTGCATCTTCTTTTGTAAACCAGCATCTGCTGTTCCTTGTTCGAAAATGAAACTCAGAAAGCACATTGTGCTTCTAAACATGGAGCAGGGGAATGGTGCTATTGAGTTTAAGATTTTGCTTCCATTGCAACAGGAGCTCTGTGTGACCACCAATCGCGCATGTCCATGCCACAAAGGCCAATTGTTTGTGGGCAGAATGGGAGGATAGAGGACCATACAGTCCGAAAGGTCAGATAGAACTATTGCCATGTGGGGAGGACATGGCGTGTAGAACATGCTAATTGTTTGCTGGGTGAGTGAGCCGAAGTGTGTCAGATTTAAAAAGGAACTCATTAGTGGTAGTTGTTTAAACAAGAATGATTCATTCAGTTTAAAGGTCACTGAAGGATCCCTTTTTTAAATTTTTATAAGTAATTCAATGTGCATTTTCTGCATTTTATGACTATCCAAAGTACTGTTTATGAATCACAGATATCGCTGTCTCAGTCTAAGTGTTGGAAAACTTTGTATCCAGAGCCATCTTGTTGTTCAAAGAAGATGGCTCTGGATACTAAAGGGCCTGTCCCACTTAGGCGACATTTGCACGTCAGGCAGGTGGCACGCGAGGATTTTGAAAATCCCAAAATCCTGGGGCGCCGCGTGCTATCGCGCGTCACTGCCTATGCCACCACCCGCCATGTGTGCGTATTGTTCGTCATGCACGTGACGCATAAATGATGTAGCGTAAATGACGTGCAAATGACGCCCAAGTGGGATAGGCCCGTAAGCATGCAACAAAATTGAACTAATCTTTAGCCTTGCACTGCTGTTGATCAAGAAATCATTAAACTGGTTTTAAAACAAAATATCAAAGTAATTAAAACAAATGTGCTTAAAAGACATGGGTATAATCTGTTTTATTTCCCTCTTTTCTGTCTTCTCTTTATCTACACTGCTTGTCCCTGGGTGAATCTTCCTCTCATTCTCACCAGGAGTCCACCAGGAGCTTCAGCTTTCTTCACTACCCTGAAGAGATTGTTTTGAACAATTCGTGCAGAGATTTTGCACGTTCAACTGGTTTCCCTTAAAAGTCATCATAAAAGACGTTGGTGAGGCCACATTTCGAGTATTGTGTTCAGTTTAAGGCACAATGCGATAGGAAAGATGTTGTCAAGCTAGAAAGGGTGCAGAGAAGATTTACGAGGATGTTGGCAGGACTCAAGGGCCAGAGCAAGTGGTTGAGCAAGCTAGGACTTTATTTCTTGGAGTGCAGGAGAATGAGCGGGGTGATTTTATAGAAGTATACAAACTCGTGAGAAAAATAGATTGGGTTTATGCACAGTCTATTGCCCAGAGTGGGGGAATCAAGAATTAGCGGACATAGGATTAAGGTGAGGGGAGGAACCTGAGGCGTAACTTTTTTACACAAAGGATGGTGGGCGCATGGAACAAGCTGCCAGAGGAGGTACTTGAGGCAGGTACTATTGCAACGTTTAAGAAACATTTAGACAGGTACATGGATAGGACAGGTTTAGAGGGATATGGGGCAAGCGCAGGCAGGTGGGTCTAGTCGATGGGACATGTTGATCGGTGTGGGCAACTTGGTCCGATGGGCCTATTTCCACGCTGTATGACTCTCTATGACTTTTTCCTTATCTCATAAACCATCGAGGAGATTAATTTGCACAGCAGTCTGAAGATAAGAAGATGAGTAAGGAGCAGACAATTCTATCTGCACATGTTGAGACTACAGAAAGTATTCATAACTGTCCCATAATTGTCATATCAATTAATCTCTCTGATATTTGCATCTCAATTGCACAGTCCTTGGCAATGGTGATATATTTTGCCCACTCATTGGGTGTAAATATTTAAAAAAAGATATTTAATCGAGATATTTAAAAAACTTTTTGAAAAAAAATGAATGTTATGTATTTACAAAATAATTTTAAAGAAACCTGATACGATAGATATTTTCTCATCTCGAGCAGCGTCGGTTCAATTAGTGGAAATAACTTGCTTAATAAATGCTGATCGGCTGAAGAATTATATTGTGGACAATTTTAAAGAGGTGGGGAGGTTATATTCTTGTCATTCATTGCATGGTGAAATTTGGGTTATTAAAAACCTGGTGACATTCCAGAGGTTGCATGGGTTACGGCAGCCTAGTGGTTAAGTAACTGGATTAGCAATGCCAAAGAATCCTCGACTAATGATCCAGAGACATCAGATCAAATGCTCCTTGCAGCAGGGGTCTTTAAATTAATTGGAATAGAATTTATTATCAATAATGGTGATCGTTAAATGTTAAGATTGTCATAAAATTCAGCATGTTCATTGCAGTGCCTTAAGGGGAAAATCTGCCCTTACCTGGTCTGGTCCATAGGTGACTCCAGACCCTAAGAGCAATGTGAATGGCTTAAAGAAACCAGAGACCAGGGTTCGATCCTGACTATGGGTGCTGTGGGTGCACAAAGTTTATACGTTTTCCCTGTGACCACATGGGTTTTCTCCAGGCACTCTGGTTTCCTCCCACATTCCAAAGACATGCACGTTTGTAGGTTGATTGGCCTCTGCAAATCGTCCCTAGTGTATAGGGTAGAACTAGTGTACGGGTGATTGCTGTTCGACATGGACTCGGTAGGCCGAAGGGCCTTCCACGCTGTATCTGCAAGCTAAACTAAACTAAAAGACTCTTAATTGCCCTCTGAAATGGCCCAGCACGTTGCTCAGGGTTGGTCAAATTGGAATATTTACTAACTTCTGTCCTTGCCACCAACACCTACATCCCTTGAATTTCAAAAGGTACATTTTATGGTTGAAAACAATGAGTACATTTCCCAGCAGCTTCCCACCAGCAAATAGTGGTGAGTCTCTGGAATTCTCTGCCACAGAAGGTAGTTGAGGCCAGTTCATTGGCTATATTTAAGAGGGCGTTAGATGTGGCACTTGTGGCTAAAGGGATCAGGGGGTATGGAGAGAAGGCAGGTACGGGATACTGAGTTGGATGATCAGCCATGATCACATTGAATGGCGGTGCAGGCTCGAAGGGCCGAATGGCCTACTCCTGCACCTATTTTCTATGTTTCTATGTTTCCCAGTTTTTTTCTGGCTTGAACTTCGGCCTCTGGTTAGGTCTTGAGTTGCCTTTGGCATGCTTGCTTTCAATTTATAATCAACTCTAGATGCTGAGCTGTAACTGAGGTATAACCCCAAGGAGGGATTAAATTGATCTCAATCTATTTATGAGACGTCCTGTAATTGAAAACAAAGAAATTATTATTGATATCATTCCTGTTTTATAGTGAAGGTGATCCATTTATGACATGCAGGAGATGATGCAGAGGAGTTGTACAGTGTATTTATTATTTTATAGTAGACTAGACCAAGGGGGACCCGTTGGGTCCCATCGCCCTCAATGCGCGGTTGCGGGGGGGGGGGGGGGGCGGCCTTTGGCGTCACACACTCACACTAACCTCCCCCCCGATATTATATTAATATTATTCATTCGGTCCTTATACCCCACCCCCCGCCCGATCCACTCACGCAGAACCCCCAACTGCACAGGCGCAGCTTGAGGGGGGGGGGGTGGAAGGGGAGAGAGAGAGGGAGGGGAGAGAGAGAGAGGGGAGGAAGAGAGAGGGGAGAGAGAGAGCGGGGAGAGAGTGAAAGAGAGAGAGAGGGGGGGAGGGAGAGAGAGGGGTGTAGGGAGAGAGGGGAGAGGGGGGAAGAGAGGGGAGAGAGGGGGAGAGAGATGGGGGAGAGAGAGAGAGAGAGAGAGAGAGAGAGAGAGAGAGAGAGAGAGAGAGAGAGAGAGAGAGAGAGAGGAAAGAGAGAGAGGGGAGAGAGAGAGAGGGCAGAGAGAGAGAGAGAGAGAGAGAGAGAGAGGGGGGAGAGAGAGAGAGGAGAGTGGCGGGGCGGCGAGGCACGGAGCGATCTGAGGACGGTGAAAAGCAACGGGGGGACCAACCGATTGTGGCTTCCGCCAGCGTGACAGAGCCGGGCCGGGCCGGGGGGGGGAGACGATCGTCCCCTGTGACGGGTAGAGAGGAGAGGGGATTGAGGAAGGAGAGGGGAGGAGGTAAGAAGATCTGTGGGGGGGGGGAAACGGAGCCAGGCTGCCAAATGAAGAGAGAGAGAGAAGCGGCTTCTGACTCTGGAAACCCACAGCTGGAATGAGCGCGCGGGCCTTCACGAGCTGCGGCAACAGTGATGAGCAGATTCAGCGCGTGATCCTATAACGGAACGGAGCTGTAGAATATTTGTTCTGCAGAACTTATGAGGAGAAGATTCAGCGCGTGAGGAGTCGCTGCCCCAAGATCTGTAGAACAAAGAAACTATAGCGGAACAGAACTGTAGAATGTTTGTTCTGCAGAACTTTCTCGATCTTTCTGCGCCTTTAATCCACAGCGGCGGGGGGGCAGGGCCAATAGGCAGGTGGGCCTGGATTGGTGGGCATGTGGGCATTGTGACGTCAGCAGCTGCCAAGCGACGTTTATATTTTAAAAAATGAGTTTTGTGAACAATTTTATTCAAAATCTGGGGAAATAATTGACCAAGGAGTGGATTTCTGAACTCATAAGTTAAATCCCTACCGAAATTATAAAAATCTCTGCGTTTTTGCGTCTGGTTTTCGAGGAGATACGTTTCACATGCAAAATAACACACACACATCCACACACATACATCCACACACACACATCCACATGCACACACAGTTTTAAAAGTATATAGATAGATAGATATATTTCTGTATCTAGGGCGGCACAGAGGTGCAGCTGGTAGAGTCGTGGGCTCACAGCGCTAGACACCTGTGTTTGATCCTGACCTCGGGTGCTGTCTGCGTAGGGTTTGCACATTCTCCCTGTGATCGCGTGGGTTTCCTCCCTGCACTCCGGTTTCCTCCCACATCCGAAAGACCGGTTTTATAAGTAATTAGCTTCTGCAAATTGCCTTTAGTGCGCAGGGAGTGGATGAGAAAGTGGGACAACATAGAACTAGTATGAATGGGTAATCGATGGTCAGCATGGACCTGGACGGAAGAGCTTGTTTCCATGCTGTGTCTCTCAACAATTATGAACTTTACGCTGCCTCTATTTTCGCTAACAATCTTCTCATAACATTTGCTTCTTCGATTTGCAGCATGAATCATATGAGTCTTTCACACTATTCTCCAGATTCTGTAATTAGTTTTAATTGAACATGTTTTGTCCACCATTTTACATTGGCCCTATATCACTTGAGCCCCTCCAGTGACCTGCTGGTCAGGCTAAACTGATTTGTGATATTAGATCATGTGCAGCGCAGGGTGGCACAGTGGCGCAGCAGTGGAGTTGGTGCCTTATAGTGCCAGAGACCCGGGTTCGATCCTGACTACGGGTGCTGTCTGAATGAAGTTTCTACATTCTACCTGTGACCGCGTGGGTTTTTCCCGGGTGCTCCGGTTTCCTCCAACATTCCAGATACATGCAGGTTTGTTAGTTAATTGGCTTCTGTAAAAATTGCCACTGATGTGTAGGGTAGATCTAGTGTACGGGTGATCGCTGGTCAGCGTGGACACAGTGGGCCGAAGGGCCTGTTTCCACGCTGTATCTTTAAACAAAACGAAACTAAACAATTGAATAGACCACCTTGGGTCACACATGAGCTGCCCTTGTATTGTATGCCTCTGGAATGAGTCATGGCAGAAGTAAAACAGATGTTTAAAGGTAGACAACATTGTATTTGTTTTGTTCCAACTTCAGCTCATTTCAGTGTTGTTACCCAGTGACAAATCATAGGGGTCATGGGGAAGAAGGAACGTTTTAACATGGAAAAGCACTGTGAAATGTGTGGATCAAGAACAAACCTATTTTATACAACCTAGTTATCATTATCTCTGAGGTCAATGGATGGCAAAGTCAGGTGGGACTTGAAGCAGCAATCCAATTTGAACATGGTAGATTTGACCATGTCACCTTGAGTGAAAATTATTCCCCAGTGTTAATGGACATAAAATATAAGGACCTAATGTGAGAATAAGTGCCACATTTAAGTTATAGGTGGAGATAAATCTGGAAATACCTACACAGCGCTTTTACTTGGGAACATCCGCAACATCTGTTTAATTCTTCGCCTCGACTGTACATTAAGTAAGCTCAATAGTCCCTGTCATTTCTCAGAAACGCTTAAATGGGGTAGAAGCTGCCATGTTGAGTGCAATTGACCATTCTATGTAAAATTTGCATTCAGAGGCACGCGGACCTGCAGATGCTGGAACCTTGAGCAAAACAAAAAGTAACTAAATGGGTCAGGTAGCAACTTTGGAGAACATGGATAGGCAATGTTCCGGGTTGAATCCCACTTCAGTATGATGTAGTAGGGGAGGAATAAATGGAAATGAGGCGGGGGCAGGACGAAGCCTTGCAGGTGATAGGTGGATACAAGTGAGGGGCAGGGAGGGGGGGGGGGGGGTTCCAAAATTTGACATATTTTGGAAAGCTGTTTTCCACTGAGTTTCCACTCAAAATCTGCCTTCAAATCGGGCAATTGTATTTTTTTAAAATATAACTTCAAACTTATGTACTTAACAGTGGCAAAAAGATCCCAAAACACAATTTTAATTTGCTAAAATGTAACGGGGGGAACAGGCAAGAGTATTTTCTAATTCGACTGGAGTATAAAATCACTGTAATTTTGGAAGAAAATTAATTAAAACCATAAACATAGAAACATAGAAAATAGGTGCAGGAGTAGGCCATTCGGCCCTTCCAGCCTGCACCGACATTCAATATGATCATGGCTGATCATCCAACTCAGTATCCTGTACCTGCCTTCTCTCCGTACCCCCTGATCCCTTTAGCCACAAGGGCACACCTAACTCCCTCTTAAATGTAGATAAATATTTGTGTTCTTGCACACAAAGGAATTGGTTTACTTCTTGGGATTCCAAGAAGTATGATGATGATTATTTGGCCTCATCAGGTTCTCAACTATTTATTCCCTTACATTCCTAGATGTTTTGCTGTATGTGCCACCTAGAAAATACACTTTAGCAACTTGCCAAATCTTTTTTGTTTGTGGCGCTTCATAAACTCGTGAGTTCTGCCACCTACAAATACTAGGGCAGCAGAAGATGCAAGGGAAGATTACCACCTGCAAGTTCTTCTCCCATTCTTTTATTGGAAATATACTTTAGTTTAGTTTAGAGATACAGCGCGGAAACAGGCCCATCGGCCCACCGAGTTTGCACCGACTAGCGATCTTACACACATTCGGGACAATTTACATTTATACCAAGCTAATTAACCTGCAAACCTGTACATCTTTGAAATGTGGGAGGAAACCGGAGCACCCGGAGAAAAGCCACGCGGTCAAACTCCGCACGGACAACAGCCATGGTCATGATCTAACCCAGGTCTCATGCTCTATAAAGCAGCAACTCTACCACTGCACCACCATGCCACCCTAGTTGCTGGAGTACATAATGTCCCGTTGCCAGGATTGAATTATCAAACACTAGAGGGGACAGCTTTTAGGGGAGAGAAGGAATGTTTAAAGGAAATTTACGAGGCAAGCTTTTACACAGAGAGTGGCAGAGGGGTGCCTGGAATTTGTTGCCAGGGGAAGTGGTGGAAGCAGATACAATAGCAATATTTCAGAGGTATTTAGACAGATACATGAACAGGGAAGGAATAGAGGAATATACATCATGTGCAGGCAGATGGGATTAGTTTAAATTAGCTTCATGGTCACAGAATGCATAGGGTCATGAGCCAAGGGCTTTGATCCTGTGCAGTACTGTTCTAAGACCTATTTTTTAATTTTGTTTTGTTTAGCTAAAACTCCACTGAAATTATTCCGTCTGCCTGTGTGGCATCAAGACTTTGACCAAGTCTTTGAATAAGGAGTGCAGGGTGCAGGGGGATGAGGGGTGATGTGGTGTAGTAAGAGGAATAGATCAGGTAGATGCACAGAGTCTCTTGCCCAGACCAGGGGAATCGAGAAGCCCTGGTCTGGGCAATAGTTATAAGGTGAGGGGGGAAGAATCTAATCGGAACCTGAGGGGTAGCATTTTCTCACAAAGGGTGGTGAGCGTGTGGAACGAGCAGCCGGAGGAGGTAGTTGAGGCAGCTACTTTCATAACATTTAAGAAACATTTGAACAGGTAAGTGGATAAGATGGGTTTAGAGGGATATGGGCATAAGCGCAGGCAGGTGGGACTGGTGGAGATGGGACATGTTGTTCGGCGTGGGCAAGTTGGGCCGAAGGGCTTGTTTCCACACTGCATGACTCTACTGTATGTTTCAATTTGCCACATATTATGAAGATTTAAAATCGCTTCCATATATTGCCCGCGGGCAATCTCTGTTCTGCAGAACCCCAAAAGAACAATAACGTGGCTACACTACAACTTGTTCCCACCACCTTGTCCCCAAAGAAACCTCACACACACCCATTTGGGAGGCATGGTCAAAAAGATGTTGAGTGCTTACCCAAGGATTGCAACAAAATCGGTCCCACCACTAATGATTAACAGTTCTGCAGTTACAGAGGGAGTTGACATCATCTTTGTGAAAACCCTTCTTCCTAACGTTATCCCCCAACGAGTATTTACCAAATCTCCAACCATATGATAGATTCAACGTAATGTCAAGATGAATCCCTTTGCTTGGCACAGAGGATGTTACTTGCTGCAGTACCTATAAAATTTTAAAATGAGAAGTCTGTTCCAATTCAAAGATCTTCCTCTGCCTGTGTCTTAATAGCCCTTGTGGTATGAACAGAATACTTTATAGGAAATGGCATTGTATATGTTGTTTTTATTTGACTCAAGAGGAAGATCTATGTTCGCCCCTTCATGCCTTCCTTCAAATTCGCATAATACGGGAAATTGTAAAGAGGAATAACTTGGAACTGCATAGAATAGGCAATAGGCAATAATAAGACAGAAGATTTGGCCCACCTATTGTTCTTTCACCGTTTGAGGGGCTGCACAGTGGCACAGCGGTAGAGTTGCTGCTTTACTGCGCCAGAGACCTGGGTTCAATCCTGACTATGGGTGCTGTCTGTTCCGAGTTTGTATGTTCTTCCTGTGACCGCGTAGGTTTTCTCCGGGTGCTCCGGTTTCCTCCCACATTTCAAAGATGTGCATGTTTGTAGGTTAATTGGCTTCTGTAAATTACCCCCTGTGTGTAGGATGCAAAAGTCGGATAACATAGAACTCGTGAATGGGTCATTGTTGGTCGGCGGGGATTCAGTAGGCGAAGGGCCTGTTTCCACACTGTATCTCTACATTGACCGAATTGAACCAATGCAGTCTCACAACATCCTGTACAATTACTAATTAGTATAGTTTAATAGTTTCTTTTACTTCGGAGTCATGTGAGTGACTTCGTGAAGACCCCGCTAGCACGCATGCGCGACATATCGTTGCTCGCATTGCAATCGACAAACCGGGGGGGGAGCGTCAGCTTAAAAAGGGCCACCAGGTAAGTTTTACTAACCTTGAGTTGGTTGGTCTTTGTACTTGTGTTTAAATCCTTTACAGAGACTCCATGGAGAGAACTCGGAGCAAAAAGAGGGCTGCTTTTAAGCATGCCATTGAAGACCGCGGGACTTCAGAGCGAGGTCAGCGGCCAACATCCCCGGAGCTGACCGTTGAGTTTTCGGTAGCACCCGTACCTCGGGCCGGGAAGACAGCGCGGAAGTCGGGGATGTCTTCTCAGGCCCTCTCAGTCGGCAGGACCCGACTCTCCACCGCTACAGTCCAGGAAACTGCGAACTGGCGGGAGGACCACGCGGGAGCAGGGTAGCCATGACCCCGACTCACCACCACTTCAGTCTGCACGACCACGGACTAGCGGTAAAAGAGTGCGGAAATCAGGGAGCCCCGTTCAAACGGTAGGCCCCAACTCACCGCCTCAGTCCGGAAGACCGCGGACAGGAGGTAAAACCGCACACAAGTCGAGTAGCCTCGCTGGAGCGGCAGGCACCGACTCCCCACCACATCAGTCCAGAAGACCGCGGACTGGCGGTAGATCTACAAGGAGGTCGTGTAGCCCCGCAGGAGCGGCAGGCACCGACTCTCCACCGCCTCAGTCCGGAAGACAGCGGACAGGCAGCAGGTCCGCACGGGAGTCGCGTAGCCCCGCTGGAGCAGCTGGCACCAACTTTCTACCGCATCAGTCCCATAGACATCACTCCGACGGTGTGCGGACTGGCGGTAATGACCCCAATGATTCAGCAGAATCTGGGGAAGACGACCTGCCGTTTGCAGATGGCAACGGCGATCGCATAGCCCGCATGGAGCGGAAGATGGAGCAGCTGCTCCACAGGGACCTACTCCAGCAGGAGCATGCGTCCCGTGGATCATACAGGTCCACGACAGGCCCCTTTCCAGGGCTGTCCAACATCTCTCCCTCCTCGGTAGGGTACGCCAGAAGTCAGCGATTGCCTGACTTTGAAGAGGGGTTGACCGAAGACCCAAAGTTACATGGGATGCAGGAAGAGGAACTTCTGGGGATGGTGTCAAAATTCGCATATCCATCCCAGAAAGGGCAACCCCTTCAACCACGGCTAGCGGCTAGTATCAATTACCTGACCACACACCAGCTTCAGGAACAGGTAATGGAACGGAGACCACAGGCAAGTACCTGGCCCCGAAAAATTGTGTGTCGTTGAATGTACCAACTGTCAACACACCCATATGGGGGAATATAAGCCCTGAGATAAGGGCACAGGAACTGAAAATTCAGAAAATCCTCAAACTACTGACCTCAGGGATTACTGCGTTTGCCAGGTCAGTCGATGGTGTGGACATGACGGAAGAGCAGCAGGATGCGTTAGCCCTGCTTTGTAACACGCAATATGAGATCAATTGCTTCAGAAAAAGCTCTATCCGGCCCACGCTCAACCCCAAATTTGCGGGGTTGTGTAAAACTAGCGCTACGCCGTCACCAAGCTTGTTGTTTGGGGATGACCTGCCCAAACAGGTCAAAGACCTAGATGAGGAAGCAAAAGCGGTCGGCATGATAAAACCGCCTTCCTCTAGCAGGCCACCAGCGTATCGACGGCAGCATCCATATGCAACACCCAACTGGCCCCGGTTTCACCCTGATAGGGTGACGGGTGCAAACCCAAAGGTCCCGCCTCATCCACAGATGTCTTTTTTAGGCCAAGGCCCAGAGCGACCCGCTTGGAAAATGCGTCAACCCCACACCACGGCGCCACAACATCCCAAGAACCAAGGACGGAAGACCAAGCCCCACCGGTAACCATGGAGGTAAGGGGGTCTGGTTCCCTTGGGAATTCGGCATGTCTAACCTCACAAGTGGGAGGTAGGTTGTGTCTGTTTAGGGATGCTTGGAGTTCCATAACTTCTGACCCTTTTATATTGCACAGTATTCAAGGTTATGAAATTGAATTTATAAACAAACAACTTCCCCCAGTTCAACATGTACCTAGCCGGAAGTTTGTGCTTTCTCAAAAAGAGAAAGTGGAAGGATATGCAGAACTATTCAGACTATATACCAAGGGGGTAATAGAAAAAACTGTACATGAACCTCTTGAGTTTGTATCCAACGTCTTTACCAAAACTAAAAAAGATGGTGGATGTCGTATTATAATCGACTTAACTCAACTGAATACCTTTGTGCAATATACCCATTTCAAGATGGAAACATTTGAAACTGCCAAGCAACTGATTTCCAGAGGGTACTTCATGGCCTACATCGATCTAAAAGATGCATACTATTCAGTACCTATACGTAAAGATCACCGCAGATATTTGAAATTTGTCTGGATGGCGCAGCTTTGGCAGTATAGATCACTGCCTAATGGACTTACAACAGCCCCAGGTTGTTTACCAAAATATTGAAACCAGTATTGGCATCTCTACGGAGATGGCCTATCTTGATGACATACTGATTGTGGGGAAAACTTTGGAAGTGGCTAAATTAACTGTGACAGGCACCAAGTCACTATTTAAAAAGCTGGGGTTCGTCATCCATCCAGACAAATCCAAATTAACGCTACTGTTGTTATGGACTATCTGGGATTCACGATTAACACTAATCATATGATTATTACTTTCCCAAATAACAAAGCGCCAGATATTATAGAAGCATGTAATAGCCTTGCTTGCGCCAAGAAACCGACTATTTCGACATGCTGCCAAGGTAATTGGGAAACTTATAGCTACATTTCCAGCTGCACGATTTGGTCCGTTGCATTATCAAAACTTACAAAGAGCACAAATCTCAGCACTAAAAACTAATGCTGGGCATTTTGATAGACCTATGCAGCTACCAACCAAAGCAAGAAATGAGCTACGATGGTGGATTAGCAGCATCCAAGATTGTTTTAATCCCATCGTAGTTACAAACCCTTCAGTCGTGTTGCAAACTGATGCCAGCGCTCATGGCTGGGGAGCTACCGACACCACGTCTAGTTGTGGCGGCAGATGGGATTTGCACGAATCTACATTTCTCCAATCACGAGGTATCAACTATTTGGAAATGCTGGGAGCATTTCACGGACTATGGGCTTACTGTACAAATATGCATCATACGCATGTCCGTCTACAAATAGACAATACAACAGTGGTGGCATATTTAAACCATATGGGTGGTATCAAGTCGATATCTTGTGACGAATTGGCAAGCACAATTTGGCACTGGTGCATTGAAAGAGATATTTAGATTTCAACTACTTACCTTCCGGGTAAGCTTAATACAGTGGCAGACGCCAGGTCACGAAAATTCAATGACAACACCGAATGGATTTTGAACCCCCAAATATTTGCTAACATTATAGCTCAGTATGGAACACCAGATATCGACCTCTTTGCGTCCAGATTGAACCATCAGATACCAACATATGTCTCTTGATAACCAGACCCTGGGGCAGTAGCGATGGACGCATTTTCGATGCGTATGGAGAAATTGTTCTTCTATGCGTTTCCCCCTTTATGCCTCATCACTCGGGTATTGCAGAACATCCAGTTAGATTCTGCATCAGGAATACTGATAATACCCGACTGGCCCACACAGCCATCGTTCCCGGTGGTCCTCGACATGGTGAAGGAACCATGGGTGCAGGTTCCTTAATGCCCGAACCTCCTGACACATCCCATATCAGGGGAGAGTGATCCGTGCCATGGTCATCTGAACCTGTTCGCTTGCAGGTTCTGAAGAGACCTTTGCTGGAATTCGGGCTGTCGAACAGGACCATGGACATCATCATGGCATCGTGCAGAGAGTCCACAAGGAAGGAAATGTAAGGAAATGGGAGGTATTCTGTACCAGGACTAATATCACCTACGACTCCTGGAATTCCTCGCAAGCCTTCACTATGATGAGGGCCTCTGCTACAGTGCCATCAATAGTGCTAGGAGTGCATTATCGTTCTATCTCAGACTTGGAGTGGGATCCCATCCATTGGTGTCGAAACTTATGAGGGGTATTTTTAATTCCAACCCTCCAAGACCATGATACACTATGACCTGGGATATAGGGGTAGTGTTGTCCCTACTCAGGAGTTGGTCACCAGTTTCGGCACACCCACTGGCAAAACTCACCTATAAAGTGGTGATGCTGATGGCACTTATTACAGCTCAGCGGGTCCAGACCCTCCACAAACTGAAATTGGACAGGATGGTCTCGACCCCCACCAAGTTAACCTTTTTCATAGACGAGTTACTAAAACATCATAGACCTGGAACAACCGGTCTTAAATTGGAATTCCACGCATATCCCATTGATGTACGCCTCTGTATAGCCACCCATCTCCGACATTATATTAATGTCACCCAAAATTTAAGGGGAATCGAAACAGGTCTATTTATCAGTTTTAAACACCCACACTACAGGGTAACTGTGCAGACTATTTCCAGGTGGCTCAGGGTAGTGTTGGGTGCAGCAGGGGTAGACACTGACATTTTAAAATCTCATTCTACCAGGGCTGTGTCCACATCAGTGGCGAGGACCATGGAGGTACCCATGGACCATGTCCTCGCAACAGCGGGCTGGGCCAATGAAGGCACGTTTCAACGGCTTTATAATAAACCTGTGGCTCCCGCGACATTTGCAGATACTGTTTTAAGTTCTGTTCCCTGAACGGTCCCCGGTCAGGGGTTTTTTGTTTGTATTAATAAATACATTATTGTTTTTCAGCTCTGTTTCAAGTCTGAAATACGTTAACATACTTCCTCCATCAGTTATTACGGCAGTGTGTGAGCATGGACGTGGTTCCAGGGCATGAAATCACAGAGCTTTGAAATCTTCACGAAGTCACTCACGTGACTCCGAAGTAAAATAGCAAGATTAAACGAGAACTTACCAGTTTGAAGTTTGATCCTTTTTTTACGAGGAGTTACAATGAGGGATTTTGTGCCCTCCACTCCCAACCCTCTATCATAAGGTCAACTGGTATATGGGTTTCT
This sequence comes from Raja brachyura, assembly GCA_963514005.1. The sequence continues at coordinate 32,527,561 of OY740797.1, read as the reverse complement.
CTTAATCTTACTATCTCCAGTCAGTTCTACTATCTGTGATTTCACACCGCTGCTTTGAAGAATGTCGCACATGCGTGCAGGCGGGGTCTTCACGAAATCCCTCATCGTAACTCCTCATAAAATAAGGAACAATCTTCAAACTGGTAAGTTCTCGTTTAATCTTACTAGTTTAGTTCAGCAAATCAGCATGGAAACAGGCCCTTCAGCCCACCAAGTCCTACATACCAGGGACAATATACAGAAGCCAATTAACCTACAAACCTGCATGCCTTTGGAGTGTGGGAGGAAACCAAAGAAAATTCACGCGGTCACGTGGAGAACGTATAAGCTCAGTACAGACAGCGTCTGTAGAGAAGTGTCTCCCTTCCTCCTATGATGGACTTTGAAGATCCAAGTGTGATGTGACCCAATTATTTGTTCTGGATTTACTTAGGTGCCCTTGAACCAATGGGCACATAAGTAAGGGGCATTTCAGGGGCATTTAAGTAATCCCAGAAAAAGTAATTGGTTCCCTGAACTAATTTCATCACCTGTTTGCTGTGTTAGGGACAATAGATCTTCTACCAGGTTTTTGTTTTAAAATAACTGGAACAGCTATGAACCCTAGATCCACACAACTATACTTGCAACAGCAGTCGAATAGAGAACCACAGCTCAACGGGATTCGAGCACATAACTGAATAAAGTGGTCCTCCAACGCAACATGTCAGGCCCACATTATTATTCCTGCAAATAATCTTAACCCTGCATTGCAAATCACTTTTAGGAACTAGGGGTTTGGATCCAAGCACGTCTTGCGTTTGGCTGGGCAACATCTCAACGGTGGCAAAAGAGGCAATAAATCTCACTACTTCTGTTGGGTTAAAATTTGAAAGAGAATATTTTTGCATGCAGATGTAGTTTTTGAGGTGAGAACAGCAATTGTGTGAAAAAAAAAGATTCATGTCAAAATAAAGCAACCTGGAGCTGTAATCTGGTGTAGGAAGGAACTGCAAATGCTGGTTTAAAGCTAGACATAAAATGCTGGAGTAACTCAGCGGGACAGGCAAGCATCTCTGGAGAGAAGGAATGGGTGACGTTTCGGGTCGAGCCCCATCTTCAGACTGATATCAGGGGAGAGGGGCATACGCAGATAAGGAAGTGTAAGGTGTGAAGACAGGACTAAGGGAATCGAGATAAAGGAAATTGTAGAATAAATCATTGTTAGCTGGGAGAAGGTAACAACAAAGCAAATAGAGATAAAATGTAGTCGGAGACAGAAGGCTGGTCGGAGAACTGGGAAGGAGGAGGGATGTGAGAGAGGGAAAGCAAGGGTTACTTGAAGTTAGAGAAGTCAATGTTCATACCGCTGTAATCTGGTAGTGCGCTTCCCCCACAACAATAATTCCCAGCAGTTCCTCTTTCTCCTCCCTGGAGTGACATTATTGACCTTTGCCACTGCCCCGAGGGCAGTGCTGCAGAAGTTATTGAATGGGTTTTGTTTGCGGTTGCTTCTACTCTTGGAGTGCCTTCAGCTCAAGGTTACTATAATGGATAAAGGATGATGAGTGGCAGTTAAACAGATTTTTCACAGCATGACTTGAAATGCAGGTTTAATAGCTTCAAGGTACATTCTGACATACTGAAGTTTTAGGATACTGAAGTTGCAGGTCAGTGCGTCTGTTTCACCAGTACTGCGTTCTGCTCTTGGTGGTTTCGAGAAGCGTCTGGATATTCAATTCAGGTAACGTGATGGTGGAATGACTACGGGCCAGGCAGGTTTTGAGATATTTTATGTTCTGTGGACTGCACTGGAATGCTACATTGGAAAGTTAACTCATTGTACTCCAGCACTTACATGTAATGAAGAAGGTTTAATACAAAGGGAATCAAATGATTTGCATTCGTGCAATATGTTTAAAACTGAATACATCCAAAATTGAGTGGGAGTTGATAAGGAAATGGGCATCTCAACATGGGGAATCTAATTCTGGAAGGTCAATGATGAGAAGTTCAATGATTCAATGATTTTTTATTACCACGTGTACCAAGGTACAGTGAAATTCTTAGATGGACACAAAATGTTAGAGTAACTCAGCGGGTCAGGCAGAATCGCTGGAGAAACGGAAGTGGAAAAGGAAAAGACATCTGAAGAAGGGTCTTGACCCGCAATGTCACCTATTCCTTTTCTCCAATGATGCTGCCTGACCCGCTGAGTTACTCCAGCATTTTGTGTTTATCTTCGGTGTAAACCGGCATTTTCAGTTCTTTCTTACACATACAGTGACATTCTTTTTTTGCAAACAGATCAATCAGAATATTGCCGTTCATAAGTATAATCTCAGATAGAGCACAGAAGGCATAAAACAGCCCACTGAGTGCATACGCAAGAGCCGCCAGGTATCGGCACCATTTTCAAAGTCCAAGCTGCAGCCGGCCATAGAGACCTGTTGTAGATATCACCATGATCCGGATCATCCCATGAACCATCATCCCTCTCTTGTTACCATGTACCGAGGTGCACTTGTTTAATACTTGGCTTTGCGCTGAATCCCCATGCTGCAAGAACAGTGCTTTTCCAAACAGGAATGGTTTCACACACCTTGTCTGTATGTTGTTGCTCTTGAGTCAGCACATCCCTGTGCAACTGGGGAAACTGCAATTTTCGGTAAAGGGCCTGTCCCACCAGCATGCAACTCTATGCGATTAGCGCGATTAAACCGGCAGCGGGGGCCGCGCGGAGGTCGGGTGATCCCCTCTACAGGGCCGGTCCCACCAGCATGCGCCTGCATGCGGCAAGCGCAACTAAACCGGCAGCGAGGGCCGCGCGGAGGTTGGTTGAGTGGCACAACGCGGCGCAAAGCGAGGCGAACTTGAAGCAAGTTCAAGGTAAGTTCGCCAGGACGTAGAGGGGCACACAGAGAGGGGCACCGAGACACACACACATACAGGGCCACGGAGCCACACACAGAGAGGGTCACGGATGCACTTACAAATAGGTTCACGGAGGCACGATGTCCGGGCGGTGTGTAAATGTCGAGGCGACTGCGAGCCGACAAGCTGTTGCCGCGCGGGATTTTTGGACATAGTCGGTTTTTCGGAGCCCCGCGCGGTGTTGGGACGAACTCGGGACGAACTCCGCACAATTCCGCGCGGCTCCGGCGATCGAAGTGGGACCGGCCCCACGACGCCGGACGGCTCAAGCGACCACGTTAGGTCGCGCTAATCGCATAGAGTTGCATGCTGGTGGGACAGGCCCTTAAGTGTTCACAGATAAACCAGCTGAGTTAAGTATGTGGTGTCATGTCCAGTTGTAAGGATGTTCTTCCAAGAAAAACATTCTAGCTTTAGTTCAGTTTAGTTTAGATTAGTTTACAGGTACAGATCAGAAATAGATCCTTTGGTCCACTGAGTGCGCACCGACCAGCGATCATCCCATATACTAGCGCTGTCCTACACACTAGGGACAATTTACAATTTTACCAAAGCCAATTACCCCACAAATCTGTACGTCTTTGGAGCGTGGGAGGAAACCGGAGCACTCGGAGAAAAATCAAGCAGTCACAGGGAGAACGTGCAGACTTTGTACAGACAGCACCCGTGGTCTCTGGCACTGTAAAGCAGCAACTCTACCGCTGCACCACTGTGCTATCCCAAAGCCTCTGGGCCCAGTCTACGTGTGTGTAATAAATCTTTCCCCGCACACTCCATTAAACTTTCCCCCTCTCATCTGAAAGCTATGCTCTCCAGTGTTGGACTTTTCCACCATGGGAAAAGCTTCTGACTGACTACCTTATATATACCTCTCCTAATTTTATATACTTCTATCAAACTTAGAATCTAAAGCCAGATTCCAGCATGCCATTCACATGGGAGATGGTGGAGCAGTTGAAGGAATATGGTGCCGATATTGAACTGCTTAGATTAATTCCAAGCAGTAATCCAGAAGGGCAAGAAATTCCTCGTTTCTTTACTGCCAGTTTCACAACTAACTCGCTATCCTGATTAAAAAGAATAAAAACACATTCTTCACTCCGACTCTCTCCCCTGCTGTGCAAGAACTGCAGGGGTTCCATGTCGCAAAAGAGACTCTAGACTATCTTCCAAGTACAGGTATGTCATTTTCTCACCACATGGCTCCTATTCATAACACTATCTTTGTGACAAAATACTCTAATTCATCAAAAGATAAAACATAATGAGATGCATCAAACATATAAATGTTCCATATACCCTGGAGAAAGAAAGCAGAGGGCATCAAATCTATTACAGTACCCAAGAGACAGGGAAGGTTTTTTTTATAGTGAAACCTATCTGAGGGTCTGCTTGTCCCAGTAAACTGCACTGACTGTGCTGTCAATCCAGCTGTTAAGCACAGTCAACTCTCTTTTAGCAAACAGAAATTGAAAAACCCAAAGCATTTTCTGTCTTCAGCAAGTGTCTTCACTCACTCTGTTGAATGAATAATTGCAGTGAAGTGATTTATTTATTTATTCCTCGCACAGATTAAGTGCTATCGGATTTCCTGCTTGGATTACCTGCGGCACCATGCCTGACCCAACCTCCAAGTATGTTGCAGGCTAAAAATAAGTGAAAAGTACTTGATGCACATTTGAAAGGAAAAGCACTGCCTTGCAATTCAAGATGTAGACACGAAGGACCGCAGATGCTAGTTTACAGAAAAAAAGACGGACAAAGTGCTGGAGTAACTCAGTGGGTCATGCAGCTAATCTATGGAGGAATCTAATAGGCGATGTTTCGAGTTGGGCCCTTTCTTCCGACCCGAAGCATCACCTATTCATATCCTCAAGAGATACTGCCTGACCCACCGAGTTACTCCAGCACTTCGGTTGTTTTTTTAATTCTGCCATTCAAGATGGGCCAATTGAGATTTCTGAATTTGCAAAAGTAATTAAAAAAGGTGATTCAGGATAATCGTTTATGACTGGTGATAGGGTTAAGATACCAAGGGACTTGAGATAAATAACGTTTAGGTTCAATGGTACTTTATTGTCACGTGTACCGAGATACGGTGAAAAGCTTTTACGTTGCATGCCAACCGGTTAGCGGAAAGACTGTACATGATTACAATCAAGGCATCCGCAGTGTATAGATACAGGATAAAGGAAACAGGGAAGAGATAAAGAGAAGGATATCTTTACCTCGGTACAGTGAAATTGTTTATTTGCATACTGTTCAGTAACAATCTTACACAATCATATTTAAGTACAAGAGCGTAAGATAGTAAATTACACAGTGGCAGTATTCAAGAGTCGCTGTGTTTGGAGAAGTTGGGCAGAAATGTTGCTCCTAATAGCTAATGAAGACTGAAGGTTATTGAAACATTCATTATCACATGTTTCGCAAAGCAAGGAGAATGGATGGAGAGGTGCGGTGGCAAGATTGTGCTTGGTCTGGAGTGGGTGGGGTAGGGTATATCTAATTTAGAGAGCAATTTCCGTTCTTACAGCGGTACATTTAATTTAATTTTTAATGATTTACTCCAAACTCCTGATGGCGAAATCTAACTGGTAATTGAGGGATAATCTTTCACAAACCATTGTTTTAATGCATCTCCTGACATTGACATTCCTTAAAGATCAGAACATCAGTAGTAGATGTGCACGTCACCTCTATGAATGGAAACCTACAGACAAGCCACAGTGTGGCTAAGCACTGCTACTGAACCCCAAGTTATGGACCCATCAGCAAACCTTTCACAGAGAAATAGCAAGACCACACAGCTCTCTCCTGAAGCCTCAACGCTGTTAGCAGAATTCAACTTTTTTGCGAGAAGTAGATTAAAGAGAAACTAATTGCATCTAGTAATTAATCCTCTGACAACGTGATCACCTGCTCACTCTTAATATGCTCGAGTCTCTGACTAGCCCACCTAATCTAGTGATAGATACTAAATGCAGACAGAAGGAAATGTTCAAATCATATATAAATGAGATGCACAAAGTTCTTAGTTGTTATATTAGTTAGTTCTTAGTCAGTCTGAAGAAGGGTCTCCACCCAAAATATTACCTCTCCTTTTTCTCCAGAGATGCTGCTTAACCCGCTGAGTTATTCCAGCATTTTGTATCCATCTTTGGTATAAACTAGCATCTGCAGTTCCTTATGATTACTTGTAGTTTTGATGCAGAACATTACGAGGAGGCATTGTGTCGCAAGAACAGCTTGTCAAATTTGAGAAATAATGGATTAAAAATGTATTTTTTGGCCTACGTTTGAATATTACCCAGTTGTTCTTTCTCTTGATAATTATTTGGAAACTTTGGACGGTGTATTCATAGTCCTGACAATGAAAGATACAAGTGGATACATGGAACTGCAGATGCTGGGTTACAGATAAAGACACATACTGTTGGGGCATCTCAGCGGGTCAGGCAGCATCTCTGGAGAGCATGGATAGGTGACATTTTGTGTCGGGACCCTAATTGAAGATACAATATGAGTATGATGTTTTCCACTGACCCTTGAGAACAAAGTGATATGAAACCATTGATAGATATTTTTCATCAACCTGACTACATTTACCCTCTGAGTTCTTAAATTCTTTAATGCATGATATTAATCTGGTTTATACTTCAGTCAATTCTCAAGCCAAGTCAAGTCGAGTTTATCGTCAAATGCACAAGTACATCGAGATATAGGTGCAACAGAAATATTGCTTGCAGCAGCCTCATGGGCATATGGACTCAAGAAACACATAAAATACTAGCTCAGAGGGACCCGTTGGGTCCCATGTTCACATGGTGGGCTGGCAGCTCATTCACTCAGGCCTGGTGGGCAGCCATCTCCGAAATCCTGCCCAAAACAGGTGAGAGACTCTGTGAGAGAGAAGAGCGAGAGGGTGGAGAATCAATTTTAGACATTTTTCATGTTTTTCTGCAGATCACAGCAATGAAGGAGGAAAGTCTATCCTGGCCTGGATCTCACAGGGAGCCAATGAAGGGAGGGAGAAAAATACTGGGGTGAGGTTTAATACTTGCAAGGGGAATACTTACTGATGGGCCAAAGAGACTCCTCCTGGGCTAGTACAGGCCGAATGGGCTCTTTAAAAAAGAAATCTGATTGAAATCTCAGTGAAAGGTACTTTTTCTGGACTTTTCCTGGCCTGGCACGGGCCTTTTGAGCCAAAATGCTCCCCCTGGACTAATAAGTACATTTTGGGCAAAAGGGACTGGTTTTTCATTTAAAAGGGGCATTGTGGGCCGAAATTAGTGGTTTCAGGCAGGCCAAACAACTCATTTCATTTCATTTCCATTTCAATTTCAAGCACAGGGCAGGCCGAACAGCTCATTGCATTTTCATTTCATTTCCATTTTCATTGTAGTTTCAAGCACAAAGCAAGCCGAACAGCTCACTGTATTTTCATTTCACTTCCATTGCCATTGCATTTGCAAGCACAGGGCAGGTCGAACAGCTCACTGCATTTTCATTTCACTTCCATTGCCATTGCAGTTTCAAGCACAGGGCAGGTCGAACAGCTCATTGCATTTTCATTTCACTTCCATTGCCATTGCAGTTTCAAGCACAGGGCAGGCCAAGCCAAACAGCTGATGGCATTTTCATTTCACTCCCATTGCCATTGCAGCTTCAAGCACAGGGCAGGCCAAGCCAAACAGCTGATTGCATTTTCATTTCACTTCCATTGCCATTGCAGTTTAAAGCACAGGGCAGGCCAAGCCAAACAGCTGATTGCATTTTCATTTCATTTCCATTGCCATTGCAGTTTCAAGCACAGGGCAGGCCAAGCCAAGCAGCTCATTGCATTTCATTTCATTTCCATTGCAGTTTCAAGCACAGGGCAGGCCAAACAACTCATTTCATTTTCTTTAAGGGCTTACAAAATTTATTGTAAGTACACTGCAGACTCACAGTTCAGTTGATTCACAGCCTAGAATGAGAGTCGTGACCTCTCCCTCACGATCTTGCAAAGTGACTGAGTCATGTTCAGGCATCCGGGGTTTTATAGTCCTGCAGAAGACAATGAAAAAAATCCTCCAGGTGAAATATAGTAATAGAGGAATTCTTCCTTGATGAATGCGTATTTTTCAACCAATAAGTTATTTATAGGAAAGAACTGCAGATGCTGGTTTAAATCGAAGGTAGGCACAAAATGCTGGAGTAACTCAGCGGGACAGGCAGCATCTCTGGAGAGAAGGAATGCGTGATTTTTCGAGTTGAGACTCTTCTTCAGACTGATGTCAGCGGAGTTGGCGGTACATAGATAAAATGTAGTCGGAGACGGTAAGACTGGTAGGAGAACTGGGAAGGGGAGGAGATGCTGAGAGAGGGAAGGCAAGGGCTAGGTAAAGTTAGAGAAGTCAATATTCATAACGTTGAGGTTTAAGTCACCCAAGCGAAATATGAGGTGCTATTACTCTAATTTGCACAGGGCCTCACTCTGACAGTGCGGGAGACCCAGGACAGAAAGGTCAGTGTGGGAATGGGAGGGCGAGTATTCAGTAACCGGGAGATCAGGTAGAATTAGGCGGACCGAGCGGAGGTGTTCAATGAAACGATCACTGAGCCTGCGCTTGGTCTCGCCGATATACAGGAGTACACCTGGAACAGCGGATACAGTAGATGAGGTTGGAGGAGGTGCAAGTGAACCTCTGCCACACCTGAAAAGACTGTCAGTGTCCTTGGACGTTTCGGGTTGAGAGGGGGGAGCTATAGGGACAGGTGTTGCATCTCCTGCGGTTGCAGGGAAAAGTACCTGGGGAGGGGATGGTTTGCGTGGGAAGGGATGAGTGGACCAGGGGGTTTTAGAAGGAGAGATCGCTGTGGAAAGCAGAAAGGGGTTGAGATGGGAAGAAGGGTCTCAACCCGAAACGTCGCCTATCTCCTTCACTCCTTAGATGCTGCTGCACCCGCTGAGTTTCTCCAGCTTTTTGTGTAACCCTGAGATGGGAAAATGTGGCTAGTAGTGAAATCCCGTTGGAGGATCCGAAAATGTCTGAGAATTATGTGCTGTATGCGACGGTTGATTAGGGGTAAAGGTGAGGACAAGGGGACTCTGTTACTAATGTGGGGAGGGGGAAAAAGAGCAGAGCTGTGGGATATTAAAGAGACCCTAGTGAGAGCCTCATCTATAATGTAAGAGGGGAGCGCTCGTTCCCTAACGAATGAGGACATCTCTGATGACCTGGTATGGAACACCTCATCCTGGGCACAGATGCAGTGTAGACGGAGGAATTTGGAGTAGGAATCAAGGTGGGAAGAAGTGTAGTCTAGATACCTATGGGAGTCAGTGTGTTTGTAATAAACTAATTTTTTAGCTACAATTACAGCATATGTGGACGTCATGCACAAAATGGTTTCCACATTTGCCTATATTACAACAAGGAGAAACTATTGGGAATAGTGTGGGAAGGGTTCAATTTGATTCAACTTCATGTAGGGTCAGCATAACGGTGCAATGGCCGAGTTGCTGCCTTACACCGCCAGAGACCTGGGTTCGACCCTGACAGTGGGTGTTGTCTGTATGGAGTTTATACGTTCTCCCTGTGATCACATGGATTTTCTTCAGGTGTTCCGGTTTCCTCTTACATTCTAAAAACGTACAAATTTGTAGGTTAATTGGCTTCGATAAAATTGTAATTTGTGCCTAGTTTGTAGGATAGTGCTAGTGTAGGAGGTGATCGCTGGTCGGCATGGACTGGGTGGGCCGAGCGGACTGTTTTTGCGCTCTAAAGTAAAGTTTAATAGATAGATAGGTAGAAATGCAGGGGAGCTGATATGGGGTTTCAACCTGAGATGTCTGCAATCCCTTCTCCCCCCACAACTGCTGCTCGACACACTGAGTTCCTCCAGCAGATTGTTTTTTGCCCCAGGTTCCAGCGTTTGTAGTCTCTTGTGTCTCCAAGAAGTTAACCTGACATTTGCAAGAATTTGACATGTCAAAGAGTTCGACAACTGAATGAATCAGAATTTGTTGCACGGTTAATCAGGAGAAATAAAATATAAAACCCCCTGGAATAGGTTCTGCTTCAGATGACTCATTATTGGCTGCACCGTGATATGATTAGTGTTTATTGGTACCGGAAGGATGATGCCACAAGGAGATATCCTCCAGACATTAAAAAAGTAGAATCATCCATGACTAGGATCAGACAAAGAGATATCAGAGAGGAATGAGATAGTGATTCAGAAAGAGGTCAACCAGAGGCAAGAGACATCAGCCATCAAGAAAGATTAGACATTGCCTGCATTCTAGCCCAAGCAGATAATCCAGTCCTATCTCCCATATTCTCATTTTAGCGATGGGGCTTTAGTTTAGAGATACAGCATGGAAAACAGGCCCTTCAACCACCCAAGTCCATGTCGAGCAACAATCACCCGTACACAAGTTCTATGTTATCCCAGTTTCACATCCTCCTAAGGGCAATTTTACAGAAGCCAATTAGCCTAGAAAGCCGCACGTCTTTGGGATGTGGGAGTAAACCGAAGCACCTAGAGAAAACCCACGTGGTCACAATGAGAACAGACAAACTGGGTACCCGTAGTCAAGATTGAACCTGGGTCACTAGTGCTGTAAGGCAGCAGATCTCTCACTGTGTTACTGTAAGGGTGCAGGTTCTAGACTCAACAGACTGGAAAGTATTTGCATGGGTTTCAATCTGATGTATATATTATCTGTTTGAATGTTGTCATCTGCATTGCAATGTTTAAAGTTTAATCAAGCGCACTCACTATTCACTATTAATTCTCCCAAGCTAAATATTTCTTGTCTCGGAATTTTTTGTTTAATTTAGTTTTATTTTAGAGATACAGTGCCCTTTGGCCCACTGAGTGCAAACTGAACAGAGATCTCCTTACACTAGCACTATCTGACACACTAGGAACAATTTACAATCTTTGTTTAATACCGAGGCCAATTAAAGGGCCTGTCCCACTCAGGCAACTTTTTAGGCGAGTGCAGGGGATTCTGCGCTCGCCTCATGATCACCACATGGTCGCCACATGTTCGCTGGTGGTCTCTGGTGAGTCTCCTTCATGGTCGAGAGGAGTTCCCGCATTCTGGGAACCGGTCACGGCCTCAGTATGGTCGCAACAACATTTTCGGCGACCAAACATTGGTTGCCATGGAGAAAATTGACTACTTTTGTAGTCGTAGGTGCAGTTGTAGTGGGGTCGCCATGTAGTTATAGGTAGTCGAGGCAGCCATAGGTAGTTTTAGTTAATCTCCTTTGCTGACCGGGCATTTTCATTGGCTCATTGGGGGGAAAAAAACATAAGCACGAGTTTTCAGAACAAAAGGAAAACCAACCGGTAATGTTAAATGCCCGCTAAACTTCACAGCTGTGTATCTCTGGCTTATTAAAAGTTGTCTGGCTTCTTAAAATTGTTTTCACTCGTTCTCCCCCCCTTCTCCCCCCTTCCACCCCCTTCTCCACCTTCTCCCCTTCCCCCCCCCCCTTTACCGTACACTGTGCTAGCCGTCTTTAACCTTCCTGTTCATCGCGGTGTGCGTCTGTATCACCTTGGCTTTGCACCATGTGAATTTCAGACAGCGCTCCCCCGCTTTCCCTGGCCCCCGCCTTTGCGATATGTTTGTGTGTGTGTTCCGCTCTGATGGTCGCCGTTCCAGTTCGTGGTTTTTCAGGCGAGTGCCTCAAGCTTGAAGGTCTCAGGCAGTCTGCTGAAAAGTCCCCTAAGTGGGACAGGCCCTTAACCAACGAGGATGTTGCCAGTACTCGAGGGCCTGAGCTATAGGGAGAGGTTGAGCAGGCTAGGACTTTATTCCTTGGAGCGCAGGAGGATGAGGGGTGATCTTATAGAGGTGAATAAGATCATGAGAGGTATAGATCGGATAAATGCACAGAGTCTTTTACCCAGTCTTTGAAGTGTGGGAGGAAACTTGAGCATCAGGAGAAAACCCACATGGTTCCGGGGAGAACGTGCGCATTTTGTACAGACAGCAGCCGGAGTCGGTATCCCAGTGTCGCATCATAAGGGCAATTTTACAGAAGCCATTTAACCTAGAAACCCGCACTTCTTTGGGATGTGAGAGGAAACCAGAACACCCAGAGAAAACCCACGTGGTCACAGGGAGAACGTACAAGCTCTGTGCAGACAGCACCCATGGTCAGTATTGAACTTGGGTCTCTGGCGTTGTAAGGCAGTAACTCTATCGCTGCACCACCGTCCCGCCCGTGGAGGAACTGTTATTGAGCTTTATCCAATGCTCCTCTGGTGAATCAGTTCCTGGTTCATTCTAGCTGGAGTAATGGCAGTACTTACACTCCCTATTTTTTCTGAGATGTTTTTGCCAAGTCTTGTTGCCCGACATGTTGTACAAAGCACCAATCCACACGCTGCGATTCCACAGTGCTCTGAAGTACTATCTTATTCCAGCTTTTAACTTGAGCTCTCTGGCAGATACTGCAGAAAGCAAAGTGATCCACCATCACCATTTAGTCGGGGCATGAACCTTTGACCGATGCATGAAACTCTTATTTTTATTCTTTGAAAGAACATCAATGAGATTTCTGCTCTCTCGGTCTTGATGCACATCATCGGTTAGACGCTGCTCTTATCCTTTCAAAACACAGCCTGAGGCAAATAGTGACCTATCAATCTCCCCCTCCCTCACCTCCTCCGATCATTTCATTTAAACACCAGTACTCTCCTGCTATAGACGCCGCTGTTTTGACTGAACAATAGAAACTAAGAAGGGTCTCGACCTGAAATGCCACCTATTCCTTCTTTCCAGAGATCCTGCCTGTCCCGTTGAGTTATTCCAGCATTTTGTGTCTAGCGATTTAAACCAGCATCTGCATTTCTTTCCTACACATTTAGTCCACTCCACTGCAAAATCTCCTCAAGGTATATTTACTTTGAAGAAGATCTCCTCCTTTCTCCGACGAGAGTTCAGCAGAGTCTGAAGAAGGGTCTCGGCCCGAAACGTCACCCATTCCTTCTCTCCAGAGATGCTGTCTGTCCCACTGAGTTACTCCAGCATTTTGTGTTAACCCAATAGAAACTCTAAATTTTTATTCGCCTTTATGATTGGGACCAGAGGCAGCAAAATGCCACCATTAACCCAAACACGTGACTATCTAAAGCTAGTACAAGACTTTTAGAGTATTGTGTTCAGTTTTGTTATAGGAAAGATGTTGCTAAGCTGGAAAGGGTGCAGAGAAGATTTACGAGGATGTTGCCAGTACTCGAGGGCCTGAGCAATAGGGAGAGGTTGAGCAGGCTAGGACTTTATTCCTTGGAGCGCAGGAGGATGGGGGTGATCTTATAGAGGTGAATAAGATCATGAGAGGCATAGATCGGATAAATGCACAGAATCTTTTACCCAGTTGGGGAATCGAGAAGCAGTGGACATAGGTTTAATGTGGGGGGGAAGATTTCATAGGAACCTGAGGGGCAACTTTTGTACACAAAGGGTGTTAGGTATATGAAACAAGCTGCCAGAGGAGGTAGTTGAGGCAGTTACTTTAACAACATTTAAGAAACATTTAGACAGGTACATGGACAGGATGGGTTGAGAGGGATATCACCCAAATGCAGACAGGTGGGACTAGTGTTGATGGGCCATGTTGGTTGGCGTGGGCAAGTTACGCTGAAGGCCCTGTTTTAATGCGGTATGACTCTATCTAGAGCTGGTACATTTTGACTAAACTTTTAACTATTTCCATGCATAACTTCTCAGATAAAGCCTTTTATTTTGGTAATTCAGAACATAGAACATTGAACAGGAACAAGCTATTCAGTTCCACAGTGTCTGTGCCGAACATGCTGCCTGCTTAAACTAGTCCTTTCCCCCTGCATGTGATACATCTCCTCCATTCCCTCCATATTCATGTGTCTATCTAAAGGACTCTTAAACACCACTGTTGTATCTGCTTCTATCACCATCCCTAGCAGTGCATTCCAGACACCCACCACTCTCTATGTAAAAAAACTTGCCCCTTACATCACTTTTATAATTTCTTCCATTGACCATGTTGATATGGCCTTTAGTATTTAATATTTCCACCGTGGGAAAAAGGTTCTGACTGTCTGCTTTATCCAAGGCACACATAATTTTATATACATCTGTAAGGCCTCACCCCAACCTCCGATGCTCCAGAGAAAATGATCCAAGTGTGTCCATCATCCCCTTGTAGCTCATATCGTCTAATAGTGGCAACATCCTGGTAAACCTCATGGTTGTTTTATGATCATTCAAAGGGGTGTTAGCAACAAAATTAAGATAGCAAGCTGTTGGGAGAAATTAAGGTGGGCAAACTGAATCTTAAATCAACAATAATCAGCATTGAGAGTTGCCGAGGTTCAGAGAAAGGATTTCATAGCCTGGGGTGACGACACCCAGTGCTGTAGTGTAGAGGTTATGTTGTTGGACTGGCCAACAAAATCTGGATCTTTGTTCTCAGGGTTGGGAGTTCAAATCCCATTTGTGGCAGCTGGGTGAATTTAATTCTATTAAATAAATCTGGAATTTAAGTTAATAAAAAAAGAAATTAACCTGCAGGGCTGCTCAAGAGGATTAAGGGATTAACAATAAGTGTCAGTAATATTCATATCATGTGAATGGATAATTTTAAAAAATCTGCCGGAATGGAATGAAGGTGTACTGAATCTGATCCAGTGACTTACACCAACACTTTATGTCCTTTTGTGTATTAACCAGCATCTGCATCTCTTTATTTCTATCCTTTAAACTTTGCCCCTCTCACCTTAAAGCATTTGGTCGCTGCTATTCGTTAAGGACTTATAAAATGATCCTAAATGGTTTTATTTACGGAGCTAACTCACAGGAGCTGGGCAGCTGTAGGTCAGGTGCCTGCCGTTTATTTGCACAGTACCATGCTCCTGTTCGGTATACTCCTTCCATGCAATACTGGTCGATGATATTGAGTTATTCCACCAAAGTAACATCACATTTGAGACGGACTAGTCCTTCCTTCACAGTTACCACTCAAGCACTTCCCCGTGGAGCTAGTTGGATAATGATCAGGAAAGAGATCCATTTTTATTCTCTAGGACAATAAGGTCAATGGTATCCTTAGCTGCCACTCTAGCTGGAATTCTGCTAACTCATGACAACCCAAGGAGTGTGTGAGAGACCGCCTCAGTCTTTCCAGATTAGGACATGCTTACATTGTGAGCCGCGATATTTTCATGCAACCTTTCATTCTCATTAATCCTTGCCCTAGAAGGTAAAATACGTTAAACCTTGTCCTGTCTACCAAAGATGCTATAGCAGAGCAAGATAGACCACTCCTGCTAAATGCAGTGGGCTGACGTGTAGTAACGTCAATGTAGGAACGGAACGTGGGCCTTTTTTTCTTCCATTTCCGTAACCGGACCCGACCCGACTCGCAGTGTAACCAACGTTGCGGGGGAACAGTTTGTCTTTATCCTATGTTTGACTATTATCCTATGGGACCTTTGGTGCGGAGACGGAAGCCGGTTACGGAAATGGGGCCTTAGATTACCCATGAATCTGCCCATGACCGTACTACGTCTTTCTCGTCGAGTGGACTATCTTGCTCGCTGTAGGATCTTTGCTGTCTACAATCAAATATTCAGTTTTCCCATTCACCATAGAGTAACTTATAAGAACATAATACTTCAACTGAAATCACCATCTCCTATTACTCAAATACACTTTAAGTTTAGGTTTATTATTGTTATGTATACTGAGGTACAGTGAAACGATTTTTGTTTTGAATGCAATCCAATTAGAATGCACATGAATACAAAGAAGTCAAACTCAAGTACAATAGGTAGAGCCAAGGAAAAGATTGAAGAAGGGTCTCGACCCAAAGAATCACCTATTCCTTTTCTCCAGAGATGCGGTCTGACCCGTTGAGTCTGATCAGCTTTTTGGGTCCATCTACAGTGTGTAAATATAGTTCTCAGCATTATAGCACATCAGTTGCAGAGACAAAGTCCAATGTCCACAATAGGGTAGAGGTGAATCGGACAGTATGGAAGGACCGTTCAGAAGCTGATGACAGTGGGGGAAGATGCTATTCCTGGGTCTGGTGGTGTGTGTTTTCAAGCTCCTGTCCCTTCTGCCAGACGGGAGCAGGGAGAAGAAGGAATTACTGCGGTGGAACAAATATTTGATTATGTTGGCTGTTTTTCCGAGGCAGCATCAAGTCAAATTTGGGAAGACTCGTCTGTGATCAACGATAAGTCTCCAAGTTACAACAAATTTAGGAACCCCAAAGTTTATTCACATACATGTAGAAACAAGGAACTGCAGAAGCTGGTTCATGCACAAAAGGACACAAGAGTGCTGGAGTAATTCAATTGGTCAGGCAGCATCTCTGAAGAACATGGATAGACGACTTATAAGTGGCTTATTATGTCACGTATCCATGTTCTCCAGAGATGCTGATCACACCCTCCACATACTCGAACAATAGCCATAGACACCAATTCCAAAGGCTGTCATTAGCAATTCTGCCAACTCCTCCCCCCCTCCCCACTTCTGCCATTACCATAGGATCATGCAGCAGTATTAGGCCATTCAGCCCATCAAGTCTACACCACTGATTCAAGTCTACATGACTGATTCTATTTTTTGTCTATTAAACCCTTTCACCTACCTTCTTCCGGTAACCTTTGACTCCCTACTAATCAAGAAACTATCGATCTCCGCTTTTAAAATAGCCATTGGCCTGGCCTCCGCAGTCGTCTAGGGCAATGAATCCCACGGAGTTACCACCTGTAGAATCTCTGCATTAACACCGACTCACCAAAACCTGCACCTATATACTAAACATCAGCACCATCTCTTCAATCCCTTCCTGAAAACTCTTGGCTCCATGCTAGTCTTTCTTGGCATCTGCCCAACCTGTATTCCTACTTTGGAGCTCGCTGCCTTACTTTTTTCTGATAATATTCCTGTGAAACATCATCGAATAATTTACATATAAAATGCACCAAAATTCCATAGAGTCTAGAACCGTTCCCGCAGAATGGAAAGATCAATACTTACTCCACTGTTTAAGATAAGAACGGCAAAAATTGCAACTGCAGACCACTTAGCTTGATTCATCGGCAGGACAAATAATAGAATTTATATATTTTTAGTTCAATTTAAAGATACAGCATTGAAACAGACCCGTCGGTCCACCGAGTCCATGCCAACCAGGGTGGCACAGTGAAGCAGTTGGTATAGCTGCTGCCTCACAACACCAGAGACCCAGGTTCGATCCTGCCCTCGGGTGCTGCCTTTGTGGAGTTTGCACGTTTTCCTTGTGATCAAATGGGTTTTCTTCAGGTACTGTGGTTTTCACACATATTCCAAAGACACACACACATATACATATATAAGAAAGGATATGAAAATATTTTTTTTCTTATTTTGATATATATATATATATATACAAAATAGAAAACAAAGACATGTTAATAACACTTTTCTATCTCTCAAGACATAAACCATTTTGTAGTCATGTAAGAATTTTCGAAGTATAC
Source organism: Raja brachyura (assembly GCA_963514005.1). The sequence goes on along the minus strand of OY740797.1, from coordinate 32,510,119 downwards.
TGTAGTTACTGTTGTAATGTATGGAAATACATCAGGCAGTTCAAAACAGCCTTCATCTACAAATAACAATGTGATATTGATTATCCAATCTATTTAAATGATATTAAGAGAAGGATAAATGTTTATCCAGACAACAAGGATAATTCTTCAGTTTTCTTTGAAATAGCAGCATGAGAGGTTTCCATGCATTTAGTACATTACAGGAAAAGACCCTTCAGCCCACAATGTCTGTGTTGAACGTGATGCATCCCTAGTATCTCTTCTGTGATCTGCAAAAGCTAGTGGCAGCAGGGTGGTGGTGGAGGTAGATACGATAACGCCATATCAGAGGCTTTTGGATCTGCTCATGGATTTGAGATGGATTGAAGAGGGCAATTTGGAGTCTTTTTTTAGTTTAGTTTAGTTTAGAGATACAAACTAAGTTTAGATTAGAGATGCAACACCGGAACACGCGCACCGAGTCCACGTTGACCAGCGATCACCCTGTACACTAACACTATTCTACATACCGGGGTCAATTTAAAATTTGACCAAAGCCAATTAACCTGTACATCTTGTACAAGTGTGGGAAGAAACCGGAGCACCTGGAGAAAACCCAAGTGGTCACGGGGGGAATGTACAAACTCCATGCAGACAGTACCTATGGCCAGGATCAAACCCCGGTCTTTGGCTCTGTAAGGCAGCAACTCTGTCACTGTGCCACCGTGCCGACGTACAAAACTTATTGCATTAACAGGCTTAAATACTTTTACACAGAGTGCTGGAGTATCTTTTCAGGTCAGGCAACATCTCTGTAGGATATGGATAGTTAACATTTTCAGGTTGTGAATCTTTTTCGGACATAACAGACGATCCTGACGCGAAACATCACCTATCCATGTTCTCCAGAGATGCGCCTGATTCGCTAAGTTACTCCAGCATTTTGTATGTTTCTTTTCTTGGTAAACCAGCATCCTCAGTTCCTTGAGTCTTGATTGCTATTACACACACAGCCATTAAGCTCGAAGATCTGAAGAACAGACTTTGAACTGATGTCGGTTTACATTTTTTTAAAATACTCTAATTTTTAAAAGTGTGATATTTCATTCCTGTTGTCAAAGCACAACACTATTTCTGTTCAAACCCCTGAAATAGACATGGCAAACGAGACTGGGAGAATACACTGTGCGAAGATTTCACGGAAAAGCCCATTAAAAAGCATTCTGTGCAGTGATCAGTGCCTGTCTTCAGAAAGAATAATTTAACATTGAATTATGAATTCCAGACAAACCCTCACCACTTGTTGTAAAACGATATCTAAAATCACCAGACAGTCCCTGTGTGATTGCCAGATAGGCTGGGGCCTATTAGAAAAAAAACACAACAGTGTGATAACAGAGAAAGGTCAAAATTGTCATAGATTAATCTCAATTATGAGGGTAATGTGTGGAACTCTTCCATCCCCAACTAATCTTATTGCACACACATGCGCATTGTCATGTGATTTGAAACATGCCTAAATGAAATTATAAAGCAGTGTTAAATTTATTAATCATTTAATTAACTGAATGTTCCTGCAACTACAGTGGAGATGAATGGCGTGTCATGTACTAATACAATTTGCCTCTCAGTCAGAAAGGGTCAGATGAGAAGCAAACTGCATCTTGAATGATCTTTACAGCGTACCTTCTTTAAAAGGGTCGCAATTATGGCACGGCGTTCTCTGTGTGATGCCCTTGCTGTTTACCGATCTGACTTTGAGGGCCATGGTATTTGGGGAGGGGATAGTGGTGTGGTGGGGGGGGGGAGTGGGTGGTGGGCTAGAGTCAGGGTGACCGGGAGGGGAGGGTGATGGTGATGAAGGATGTACGTTCAGGCAGAATAGTGTGTGAGGGGGGGGGGGGGGGGGGGGGGAAGGAGCTGGTCAGCCCACCCCGTCCCTGCTGCATTTTATATCAGGACCTGCAATCAGCCTGATGACAGGCATCAGTGGAGGGATGCAAAGCTTTCTGGAAGAGGAGAGAGAGAGAGAGAGAGAGAGAGAGAGAGAGAGAGAGAGAGAGAGAGAGAGAGAGAGAGAGACCGTGGCCTGACACAGAAGGTGACTCCTGAGGCGCTAACCTTGGAGAAAGTTACACTTTATTAAAATTAATTTAGAAAGGTTGTTCTGACAGCTGCATAATTAAATATCAGAGTGTCAGCGATAATTTATTCCGCACACATTTGGTGGTCATAGCCTGTTTGCTTTAGGGTCAATGTGCATATTAGGAAGAAAGGGAGAGAAAAAAAGGAGAGGGGGGAGAAAACACATGGCGAGGTGTATTTATCTTAGGCTGATGTGGGGGGTAGGGAATGTGGGGAGAGGTAGACAATGCTCTGAGTCCCAGCCTTTAAATTTCAGTTGTAGCGCAGCAAAAGCATATGTCTATTTCACCTGGTGCAAGAGTATTTACTCTCTCCTTTTTCTCCGCAGAAAAAGCAGGCAGACAAGGTCTGCTGGTCACAGTGTATTACCTTGTCAGTTGCAGTACTCTTCATATGTGTCCTGAACAAATTACATGCTTCTGTAGGTCTGAAAGGGTATGCAGGTTATAACTCACTGTACGCCCCAGTGCAGGCTTCTGTTAGTTCCCAAATGATAGCCAAGGTCACGCTAATCAACTCAATTACCCGTCCTGTTGGAGATTTTGATAATGGTTTCAGCAAGTCAGCTTCCTGTCTGAAAAAAAGAACCTTTCATTCCCAGCAAATTATTCCTTTTCTTATAAAAAATCATTCGCTAGGTTCTCAAAACAAAAAAAAAAGTTTTTTTTCCCTGCAAATGATAAGAAAAAAAAGTTTAACCTGTTCTTCCATTTTTCTGTGTAATTTTGAATTTAACCATTTGAACCTTTTGGTTAGAGAGCTAATTGAAAATCATTTGGTGGGATTTATATCTTTGTACTAGTGTACATCTACTTATTTCTGTTATATTTAAGGTTTTTTTTTAAAAATATTCTTTTGGGAAATTAGAACTGAAAGCTATAAAATCTATTGTGTAATCTTGTCTGTTTTATTCTCTCACGAATAGAACTTGACCGATGATTGTAAGGTTGGCATTTCAGGGTAGGGTTTAGTCATTTTATCAATGTTCTTTATCCTCTGCAACTTAAAATTTCTCTGCAACTTAAAATTTCCCTTCATGGTCATCACATTGTCCTCGATGTTGTGACTTCCTTGGACGTTTACAGCAGTTTGTTATGTCTATGATATTGTATTGTATCTTTGTGTAAAAAAAATGTTCTCCAACCCATTTTACACTCCAGCACAATTTTAATCCACCCCTTTAAAATACTGGTCCGGTGGATAGCAGGCATCCTGATGAGTCCAAGCACCATAATAGACTTGGATCTGATGCAATACGAATGTAGTACTGAGGGAGTGCTGAGGTTTTGGAGCTCTTTACAGTTGATTCCGGGGATGATTGGTTTAAGAACGAGGAGTGTTTCAAGGCTCTGGACCTTTAATCGCTGGAATTTAGAAAGATGAGGGGGGGGAATCTCTTTGAAACCTACCAGATATGGTAGGTTTCATTGCTGCAGCTGGCGGTGGAGGCCAAGTCATTGAGTATCTTTAAAGAGGAAATCAGGTTTTTGATCAGTAAGGGTGTCAAAGATTATGGGGAGAAGGCAGGAGAATGGGGTTGAGAGGAAAAAATAGATCATCCACGATCGAATGGCAGAGCAGACTCGATGGGCCGTATGGCCTAATTCTGCTCCAATGACTTATGGTCTTATTATGCTGTATCATGCTGAGTTACGGTCTTATCACGCTGTATCAAGTTGAGTTATTCCAGCATTTCCTGTCTATCCACTGAGTTACTTCAGACTTTTGTGTCTATCTTTGGTTTAAACCAGCATCTGCAGTTTCTTTATACACTTATGGTCTTATGATCTTTTGGATGAGATATCAATGCCTCTGGTCACTTGTGGATGTCAAACTTCCTGTCCGGTTATTTTGTAAAAAAAAAGAGCAAGAGTGTTATCTCTGGTGCTTTGGCTCATGATGGAGAATTGGTTCACTGATGGTGACTGGTGGGGTTACAGCATGGGTGTTGGCCTGAAACATTAACTCCGCTGAGTGTTCCTGACATTTACTGCCTTTGTTTCAGATTTTCAGCATCTGCAGTTCATTGTTTTAATTACTGCCAATTAGAGTGGCGCAATGGTGCACCGTGTGATAATGCTGCCTCAAAGATCCAGTGGCCAGCTTCAATTGTGACCAATGTTTGGCGTTTGCAGTTTCTCCTAGTGACCTTGCAGGTTTATCCTGAGTGCTCTGATTTCCTCCCACATTCTCCATCCTGTGAGTCAACTGGCCTCTTTACGTTGTCCCGAATGTGTAGATGGGAGATTGAAACTGGAGGAGAATAGTAGATCCCTTCAAGGGGTCCATTAGAACAGTACAGGTGTCTCGCAGCCGACATCTATTTTCAGTGTAGGCACAAGGAACTGCAGATGCTGTTTACAGAGAAAAAAGACAAAAAGTGCAAGAGTAATTCAGCGGATCAGGCAGTATCTCTGGAGGACATAGATAGGCAATGTTTTGGATCAGAAGGATGGTGCAGATCCTGAAACGTCGCCTATCTATTGCCTTACCCACTGAGTTACTCCAGCACTTTGTGTTCCTGCATCTGCAGTTCCTTGCGTCTGATGGCAATTAGTGGGAGAAGGGAACCAGTCTGTGAGCTGCCTTAAATCTGGTGGGCTGAATGGCCTTTCTTTGTGCAAAGAAAAACGAAAATTGTCCAAAAAACATCTTAATTGCATCCTTACTTTTGCATTCAAAGTTTTAATGTAATTTTTTTCAGAGTTGTTTCAACATATTCAACCACTTTAAAAATATGTACTCAGTTCTGTATATCAGTACCTCTGGAACCATCTTTCTTCCATCTGTGTATCCTCACTTTCATGTCTGGATCTTAAATCTGTATCTTATTGTACATGGAGATTTGGTTCTCGAAAAATGTAGTCTCCGTATATCTTCTTCTTCTTGCATATGGCGTGCACAGCCTAAAGTTGTAAGACAACTTGTTCTGTTTGATCTTCTGTTTGTGCACGCCAGGTTGATTGCATTCGTTGAAACAGGGTGGACCACGTGAAGGTTGCAATCTCCCACCCCTCCATATATCTATCAAAGCCCTTATTCAAAGCTTTAATCTGATCAGCCAGCTACAACTGTTGAATTACATCTATGTGGGGTGATATGGCAAGAAAATATTTATTTGCCAGCCACTGTTTTGATAAAAGGACAGACTACCACTGTCACATTATTAACCCAAGAGCTGGAGCATGGCCATCATGGTAGTGACCATCTTACACCTTCTGCTCTTATCCCAAGCCCAAGGCTTTTGTCCCAAACATCTGCCTATCAACCACCCCCCACCCTCCCCTCACCTGTGTCCATTAGTATCACCTATTAGTTTAGAGATACAACAGAGAAATAGTCCCAATGGGTCCACACCAACCATAGATGACCTGTTCACACTAGTTCTATGTTTTTGCATCCACTCCCTGCACATTAGGGGCAATTTACAGAAGCCGCCAAGAATTGGCCTCTATAAAATTCCGACAAACCAGCACAACCTGCCACCATATCCTTGGGCAACACGCCTTTGGGATGTGGGAGGAAACAGGAGCACCCTGACAAATCCCACACAGTCGCAGGAGAATGTGCAAGCACCGCACAGAAAGCCCCCAAGGTCAGGGTGGAACTCGAGCCTCTGGCGCTGTGAGGCTGCAGCTCTACCAGCTGCGCCATTGTTTATTACTTCAAATGTAATCCACTTCTTTATAGTTCAACCTTAGCTTTTAAGTCCTTATAGTATTCTCTGCTTTGATTTTATTGAATACCATACAAACAAAAGCTTTTCATTATATCTCGGTATACTTAGAAATAATAAACCAACACCAATACTAAATCGAGCTATTGTTAATAGACTAATATATTGTCAGTTGCCTAAAAACCAGAATGACAACCCCCCCCTTTCCTGCCCACATTCTCCCTTTTCTCCCACCCTGCCCTGTGCGCCACCAATTTCACCCCCTACACTCCTCCCTCTGGCTTCACAATTTGCAACTCTACAGCCCTGTCTCATACCTTCTGCTTTTATCACTGGCCTTTGCTCCATCTACCTATCAAAAAAAACACTCTGGCCTGTGTCCACCTATAACTTCCCTGCCACACTTTTTTTTCTTATCCCCCAACACCCCCCCACACAATCAGTCTGAAGAAGGGTCTCGACCTGAAATGTCACCGATCCACCTTCCCCAGAGATGCTGCCTGACCTGCTGAGTTACTCTAGCACTTTGTGTCCTTTTTGGTACAAGCATTGTTGTGGTGCTGTTGATTAAAACAAACGCAGATTAATATAATCAGGCAGACAGAGCATCACTGTGGTAAGTCTATTACTGAACAACATGTTGACCTGTTCCATAAATGGGTTTAATTGCATTGCATGTTGAAGTAGGTTGTTGGGACAATCATGGCATGGTGCATATTATCCTGCAATCAGATCATGTCATTTTCAAGTTAGGATCTCTTTACGTATGAAGTAAACTGTTCCTGCACCCTACTCAATCATTATTTTCCTCTAGATTAACTTTCAACTACATTTTATCAAGTAAGATTAGAAAAATTAAATTTTCCCCATTCAGGGCAGTAGATATCTGGAGTATCGACTCATCAGAACCTTGCAAACCACTCCTTTTGAAAATGCAATCAGGAAAGCATCTGACTTTGAAAATACATTGGAGGTTACAAGCAAGGTCACTGATTTTCATGGAAAATTTCAATCCCCAAATTGTTGGTGGAAATCCCGAAATCCATGTAACAAAAACAGGGATTTAATTCATCAATAAAATGCTGACTACGAGAGTCAGTGGTCTTTTTGAAGGACAAATGCATGACACAAATGTTTCTGTGCTCAAGGAATTACTTGCGCAAGAAAATTCTGTCCCGTTTGATATATATGTTGGAATATCGCCTCTATGCTGGAGGACATAATTGAGGCAGGGACTATCACGATATATAACAAATAATTAGATGGGTACATGGATATGACAGATTTAGAGAGATATGAGCCAAAGACAAGCAAGTAGGGCTAGTGTAGATGGGACATGTTGGGCAGTGTGAAAAAGTTGGGCCGAAGGGTCTGTTTCCACACTATGACTATAATATACTCTCTGGATGAGATGTAGAATCGGCTCTTCGGGCAGTTCCATACCTCTTGCTTCTTAAATTAAATGTCACCTCCAGTGTGCCATTCAGTTAGTGATGGCTTGTAAAACAAAACTAAAAAAATTGAGTTGAAAGTTAAAATGAATAATAAAATCTAAATCCAATCACAACTTCACCCCAACCAGAACTCGTACCATAAAAAGAGCTTCTTTAGAAAGGCAATGAGCCGTGCTAAATAGTTAATGACAAAACCGGGCAATTGCTTTTTTCTTTTTTAAATCTATCCTTTCCACAATAAAGCTATATATTTGGAATACATTCTCGCCTCGTCCCCTAAAAGCCAGAAAATTTTAAGACATGGTTCTAAATGGTTATCGTGGTTTTAATATCGCAACTCCCTGCAGGCTTTTAAAGTCCCCTAATAGATAAAATTACATGGCGTCACAGTGAATGAACAAGTCCTTCCACTTTTTCTCTCTCTCTCTCTCTCTCTCTCCCCTTCGCTGCTTTCTGTGTCTCTTCCAGGCAAAGTTCACATTGAAGTGTGACAAGTGACACTTGACAACTGACACATGCTGCATCTTATCAACACAAAGCACAGGCAGTCCTCTGCCATAGAATGATTGTCATTTTGCCTGTTTGTCATTCCCCACCCTGTTTCATTTGTCAGTCTATCCCTAAAGGTTCCCTCTCTATCCCCGCGTCTGATATCATTCGTCTCAATTCAGATTCCATCTCGTCACAAACAGACGAATGCTGCGTGTAATTTGAAAATATCTATTTCTTCCTGCGTCGACTCTGTGCTAGGATTGAGGGCATCGTGTACTGATTTTCACTTTGAAAAACCTGGATGCTAATCTTTAAAACATAACAAACAATAGCTAGTACACTACAGAAGAGGCCATTTGGCCCATCTCAAGCAGGTTGGTATTTATACTCAATGCATGCCTCTTCATCTAGTCCACTGAGTGCAACTTTCAGTATCATGCTCTGTCACGTATTTAAGTGATCAGTGCTGTTCACTTCAACTATTCCCTGTGGGGTTTACGTTTCACATCCTAACTATTATCTGGGCAAGTAAATTTCTCCTGCATTCCCAATGGGATTTATTAAAGATTAAACATTGGTTAACTCAAAGAATGCCTGTGACCCACTGTTTCCAACAATGTTTCTTGTTAGGATTTAATATGATAAATCCAAAACAGAATTGACAGGTTAGAGTGGTTCAAGGCTCAGCCCCTGGTGTGCTGATCTTCACTGGGGTAATATTGAGGTACCATAGCCAACACCATCAACTTTGCATTTGCGAAGGGTTGATGGATAGGAAAATTGGACTGCTGAAAGCTGCCCAGTTACCTTTGCAGGATGTTCTATGCGTCTCTGTCAAATAAGGAGGAAGTTAGTATCAAGATGAGGTTCCCATGATATTGCAATAACCCTCCTCAATGCATTAGATACATCAAACGTGAGTATTAGTCGGAGATGTTTCAGGATTGTCAGGTACTTTAGAAGAATAAAGAACTGCAGATGCTGGAAATCCGAAACAAACAAAAATGCTGGAAATACTCAATCCATGCACAATAGGTACATGGATAGGAAAGGTTCAGAGGGATATGGGCCAAACGTGGGCAAACAGGGTTAGGTTGGATGGAGCATACTAGTCGGCATGGACTGCTTCAATGCTACTTTATTTGTTACTTTTTCCGAAGTACAGTGAAATACACTTTTGGATACAGTTAAGTACAAGAATCACTACACATAAGCACTTGGATACATCTTAGAAAAGCATTTCTGATACAGTACAAGTATACAGCCGTCGTACACTGAGACAGTATACAGTGTCGCCAGATGTGACAGCATTTTCAAGTCCCAGTTGTTATAGGTGTAGAATTCTTAAACTGATCAAGAAGACCCATTGTCCTGGCGGCATTGCAGGGTCGGCCTGGCCAAGTGAGCTGTTGGTGTCCTCCAGCACTATGCCGCTGCAGGCCACGTCCGGTCCATGCGCTCAGACTCTTTGAGCGGCGCCCGATCCAACTGAGCCCCAGGCTGCTGCAGGGCCTCCAGCGGCCCACTCCACCGGCACTGTGCGCTGCACTGCCTCCTGCAGCCGGTCCACTGACAGGTCCTCTGCCCAACTCCAACTCCAACTCCCTCCACCAATCCACGGGGCGAGCAGGAGCTGAGCTCAGCGGCTTCCCCTTCCAGGTGGGTTCCCGGCTCTGTGGCACACGAGCCAGGCATGATGTAGACTTGGGCCGAAGAGCTGTAGGATCTATGACTTTGATTATTTGCTTGGTGTGGAATACACATTTTCCCATTATTTACTTTCTGAGGCAACTACATTTTCAGCAGGTCTTTCCTCGCAAAGACCAATCTGCCACCAGAGAACTGAGAAATATGAGGAAGTCCATGTGGTCCTGTTAGATCCCCTAAATGAGTCCATTAGCGCAGGTGTCCCACAGCCAACAACTGTTTTTAGTGTAGAACCAAGGAACTGCAGATGCCAAAAAGTGACACAAAGTGCTGGAGTAATTCAGCAGTTCAGGCAGCATCTCTGGAGGACATAAATAGGCATTGTTTCAGGTCTGAAAAATCGCCTATCAACGTCCTCCAGAGACACTGAGTTACTTCAATGCAAGCTTCCAGCATCTGCAGTTCCTTGTGTCTGATGGAAATATTCCTTGTATAGGTGCAGGAGAGATCCGGGGTATTGCCTACAGCACCTCCAAGGTTGGCCGTAGGAGGTGCCCCCGGGACACAGGCGTTCAGGCGAGGAGAGGGACATTGGGACGCAGGCCTGCAGCAGACTTGGGTGTACCTGTGCTTACCTGGGTCAGGCACGCTCCCGTACTTCCAGCATGTTTGACTGGACTTTGGACTGTTGTTTTCTTTGTATACGGCACCAAGATATGTCAACTGCGCATTTGTGGTTGTGCAAAATAAATTCACTGTGCTTTGTATACGTGACAATGAAGAACCATTGAAGCATTGAAAGGTTTAGAGGGATATGGACCAAATGCGGGCAAATGGGACTGGCTTAGGTCGACACGGTCAGGGTCGGCATGGACAGGGTGGGCCGAAGGGACTGTCTCCGTGCTGTATGACTCTATGACTCAAGTTAAAGGACAGAAAACAGGAAGGAGGAATAAAGGAGTCACTTTCAGGTTGGCTGACGGTTACTAATGGAGTGCCACAGGGATCGGTTGTAGGCCTTCAGCTATGCACGATTTATATTAATGACTTAGGTGAAGAGATAGAAAATGATACAAAGCTAGGTGTGGGACCGAGCTGTGAGGAGGTCATAGAGAGTCCGCAAAGGAATATAAACAGTTTCAGTGAGGGGCAAGTAAATGACAGATGGGGTATAACATAGAAAAATGTAGGATTTGACAGTCTGATAGGATGAATGTAAAAATAGATACTTCAAATCGTGGAAAAAAACTGGTAAATGTTGGTCTACAGAGGATTCCTGATATGCTAGTTAATGAGACACAGAAAGTAAATGTTAAGGTCCAGTGAGCACATAATATGTTGGCAGGTTCGGGAGCTGGGGTACAGTGGCACAGCTGGTAAAGCTGCTGCCTCACAGTGCCAGGGACCCCGGGTGCTGTCTGCGTGGAATTTGCCCTTTTTCCTTGGGACTGCGTATGTTTCCTTCAAGTACTCCTGTTTCCTCCCACATCCCAAACATGGGCAGGCTTGTAGGTTATTTGACCCTCTGTAAATTGCCCCTAGTGTGTAGGGAGTGGATGAGAAAGTGGGATAACACAGAACTTGTGCGAATTGGTGATCGATTGGCGTGGACATGGTGGACCGAACTCCCTGATTCCTTGCTGTATCTCTAACCTAAACTAAAAAAAAAATTTGCTGCCTCAGAGTATATTGGTTGGTCAGATATGACTTGAATTCAATGCTGAAATTGATAGATTTTTGGAAGCTGAAGGCATCATAGAATATGGAGATTGGACAGGATTGTATTCAAGGCATCATATCATGCATGATAAAAGTTCATACGTTCATGTTATAGGATCAGAATTCGGTCATTCAGCCCATCAAGTCTACTCTACCATGCAATCATGGTTCACCTATCTTTCCTTCTCAACCCTATTGTCCTGCCTTCTCCCCATAACCCCTGACACCCTTACCAATCAAGAATCGCGTGTCAATCTCCACCTTAAAAATATCAATTGACCTGACCTCCACAGCTTTCTGTGGCAATGAATTCCACAGATTCACCACCCTCTGACTAAAGAAATTCCTCCTCATCTTTGTAAAGGTACATCCATTTATTCTGAGGTTATTGCCTCTGGTCCTAGGCTCTTCCCCTCATGGAAACATCCTCTCCACATCCACTCTATCTAGGCCTTTCACCATTCGGTAAATTTCAATGAGGTCCCCCTCATCCTACTAAACTCCAGCGAGTACAGGCCCAGTGCCGTCAAATGTTCATCATATGTTTACCCAATCTTCCTGGGATTGTTCTTGCGACCTCCTCTGGACCCTCTATTGAGTGGCTGAGCAAGCTCAAGGGAATATATGGCCTCTCTCTGTTCATATTTTGCATATTCTTTCCCCCTAGATTAATAGCACTGAACACTCTTGTGAATATTTCTTCTATAAGATTATATTCTGTAATCCTGAATCATGCTTAGTTCGTTTATACGGGATCATTAATTTTTTCCAAAAGTATTGAAGATTTAATTGACTATTAAGACAGTCACAGAGAATTAGTTGACCATATGGCTCAACGCAGTGATCACACTGTACCTTAAAAGAGCCGCATACGATTCACTCTGCCACCATTACTTTTAAACAACTTTTTTTAGCGGCCCCTCATGCATCACTCTGCAGCTGAAATTGCTGATAATCTCATTGGGGAAATCCGGTTTGGAAGAGTTAATGAGCTAGACTGCAAGAGGGAGCTGATTTAATATAAATAGAGATATAGTCATTAACCTGTGGCGCTTCAGCAATCATGTGACATGCACGTGTGAGTATGTGCCTGGATGATACACGTATTTATTAAGCTCTTTCGCGCTGTCACGCTAACTGCTAGCTCCATCATTCTAAACATCAGTACTCGCTCTTCAACAATGAATACTCTCAAAAATACTGTGATTGTCTTTGTTAATTGTTGAATTGATCACTGGCTGTCATTTTTCATATTTGTCCCCATCTTGGTGATGTGTGTTAGCACTGGCTTAGATTTCAGTTTTTAGTTGGCGTTTTAGAGGTACAGCATGGAAACAGCTTCTGCACAATCTTTTATGTTATCCCAGTTTTGCATCTGTATGGAGCACACACTCGGGGCAATTTACAGAAACCTGCACATGTTTGGGATGTGGGAGGAAACTGGAACACCTGGAGGAAACCCACACAATCGCAGAGAGAACATGCAAAACTCCATACAGATAGCACCCGAGGTCAGGATCTAACCTGGGTCTCTGGTGCCATGAGGCAGCGAGTCTACCGCTGCGCCACAGTGTCTTTTATAGGCATTCTCCCCTCAGTCAGTCATTCTCAATGTGTAGGAAGGAACCAATGATAGACACTGAAGAAGGTCCGGACCCAAAACGTCACCCATTCCTGCTCTCCAGAGATGCTGCCTGTCCCGCTGAGTTACTCCAGCTTTTTGTGACTATCTTCAGTCATTCTCAATCTGGACAAGGCATGTGGGATGAGGAGGAAGGTCAACTGTCCTGTGCCTAGAAACACTTCTAGAACTACCTCCCGCACTAATTGTATTTTTTACCAAAGGGGAGGCCCAGATAGGGTAGACAGTCAGAACCTTTTTCCAAGGATGGAAAAATCAAATACCATAAGGCACACCTTTAAGGTCAGAAAGTCAAAATTTAAAGCAGATGTGCAGGGCAACCTTTTTACACATGGGTGGTACGTGCCCAGAGCGGGCTGCCAGGGTTGGTGGGGTGAGGCAGATGTGATAATGTCATTTCAGAGACTTTTGGATAGGCATTTGGATAGGCAGGGAATGGAGGGATATGGATTATGTGCAGGTAGATACAACATGGTTTTGGCATCATGTTCGACACAGACATTGTGGGCCGAAGGGGCTGGTCTTGTGCTATACTGTTTTGTGTTTTATGTTCACTGACTAATGAGTTGCTGCTGTGGGTTTGCAGGGGGAATATGCAGCCGTATCCTGTTCCCCTTTCTTATGTTCTTTCCCCTAAAATTAATAACATCAGCCTTTCTGGTGAATAATCCTTCTGTTAGATACAGCATGGAAGCAGGTCCTTCGGTCTGGCTGACCATCAATTACCCGTTTACACTAGTTCTATATTATCCCACTTTTGCATCTACTCCGTACACATTAGGGGCAATTGACAAAGGCCAATTGACCTATATACCCGAACATCTTTAGGATGGTGGGAGGAAACCAGAGCGCCCAGAAGAAACCCATATAGTCACAGGGAGAATGTGCAAACTCCACACAGAGAGGTCAGGATCGAACCCGGGTCTCTGGCGCTGTGAGGCAGCAACTCTACCAGATGCACTACAGCACGGCCATATTTTGCAATCCAGAATCATGTTTAGTTTGTTAATAAGGGACAATTAATTATTTTGTACATATTGAAGATTCAATTGACTAGTGATATGGATCGAGACAAACAAGTTTCACACCAAAGTGTGTGTTGGGGATCCTGAGAGAGAGTGCATGCTGAGAATGGAATGCCTTTGACATGGAAAGAACAACAAGTTGAGCTTCAGATAGAAATGTCTATCCCATTTACTGAATGAGTCCCAGCGTTCAGAAATGAGAGTAGACAGTCCACAACATGGAATTAGACCATTGTGTCCATGGTACATTGGTCTCACTATCCCACTCTTTCCCACAAACTGCAATTTTCCTTCTTTTCGGGTGTGCATCAAATTCTATTGAATTGACTAACACCAGAGATACATATAGCATGGGAAAACAGGCCCTTCGGCCCAACTCGCCTTTGCTGACGAAGATACCGCATCTAACAAAGTCCCATTTGATTGCATTTGGCCCGTACCCCTCAAACCCATTATACCCTTGGACTATCTTTAATTTGACTTTATTGGACTTTATCTTGCACTAAATGTTAATCACTTTATCCTGTATCTGTTCACTGTAGATGGCTCGATTGTAATCATGTACAATCTCTACGCTGACTGGTTAGCACACAACAAAAGCCTTTCACTGTACCTCAGTACACACAATGATAAACTAAACTAAAATATCCCTCTAAACCTTGCCTATCCAAGTGCCTGTCCAAGTGCCGTTTAAATATTGTTATGGTACCTGCCTCAACCATCTCCTCTGGCAGCTCATTCCATATACCCACCACGCTCTGAATGAAAAGATGCCCCTCAGGTTCTGTTTCCTTCTCACCTTAAACCTATGTCCTCTGGTCCTTGATTTCCCCGACAATGCAGTGCATTGTAGATCTCGACTTACTGACTGTGTAAAAAAAATGCTATCTTCATCTCCCTTGCGGTTCAGCTCCTGCTGATCATATTAAATATCCATCCTGTGTGCTTTGCGTTGGTGCAAGTAGATTTTCCTCGCTCACTCTTGTAAAAATGCACCTTTTATTACCTAAAGCAGTATCTGATTGGGAAGCTCGCCTTTTACAAGTTAAGGTTATGTTCAAATACAGAGTATCAAAATTCAATTTCATCCTACCAGGTAAAGTGCAGCCAAGCTCACCCTCAAGGTGTTCCTGTATTTTGAACAGCCCTTTTTACTTCATGCAGCTTTATAAAGTGAACATACAGTGAGCCCTAATAAAATAAAGCTCTTTTAATTGAAGTATTAATTCTTTGCCACCTGATCTCCAGTCTGCTATACCCCTGTCAATTTTAACCCCTGCTTGAATTCAAAATCTGCAGAACAGTTTTGTCAAATGCAATTTGTCACCATGAAACACAAAGGGAGAAAATTGCTTGCATTCTGAATAATGGGAAAGTAATTAATTTATGGTGTAATGAGGATTCTCCTTCTGCCTCTTGTAATAGAAGGATTTCCTAACTAGTTCCTTGCTGTGGAAATGCTGATGGAACAATTTTTTTTTGCTCTCAGCATGTTTCCCACTATCGTTGATGTTTCCGTCCGATTCCTCCTCTGAAACCCTCAGATACCACTTGTGCTTCCAATTTCTCCTACAATTTTTCTATCCCTTTATCTTTCCATTTTTTATGTGGTGGACGGATATGGATCACGTGCAAGCAGAGGAGATTAATTTGGCATCAAGTTTGGCACAGGCACTGTGGGTTGAATGAAATGTCCCTGTTTTGTACCTATATTCTGTTTGCACATTTTCAACCAATGCCTTTCACTCAGTATCCCATGAAAGGGTCAAAACCCGAAACATCACCTATCCACATCCTCCAGAGATGCTGCCTGACCTGCTGAGTTGCTCCAACACTTTGTGTCTTTTTTTGTAAACCAGCATCTGCAGTTCCTTGTTCCCTTTTACACTGTTTTTTGAAATGTGTGTTTTCTCTTTTCTTGAAGTATAATAAAATACCACTGGACTGCTCCCGTTCCACTACATATTGGTTTAGTTTAGATTTGTTTTGTTTCGTTTTGTTTAGTTTAGTTTAATGACATAGTGTGGAAACAGGCCCAATGGGGCTGCGCCAACCAGCGATCACTGCTCGTTCTATGCTACACACTAGGGACAATTTGCTGAAATGCCAATTGACCTAAAAACCTGCACATCGTGGGAGGAAACCGGAGCACCCGGAGAAAACTCACGCGGTCACATGAAGAACGTACAATCTCGGTACAGACATCACCCGTCGTCAGGATTGAACCCGGGTCTCTGGCGTGGTCAGGCAGCAATTCTACCTCTGTGCCACCGTGCCACATGTGAAGAAGCAGCAGCTCTGGGGCATTGTGGCTCATCAGGCTGCTAATCCTATGAAAGCTACTGCTTGCATAAAAGCACACAGCAGTGTGATAGGACAGAGAGAGGTGGTCTTGGCTGCAGATTCACATCTAGCATCCATCATCTAATGAATTGAGAAATTTGCCCCAACAGCAATGTTGCCGTTGAACTGATCAGAAGGACATGCGGGAAAAGTTCCCGTTTAACTTTCCTTCTTTCCTTACCTGCAAGACATTGCTATGTCCTTTTCCAGCATGTCAGGCTGGAATGAATTTCTAAGTTCTCTCATGAGTATCAGAACTGTCTTATACTCTGTGCACATCTCCCTTCTGACTCATGGAGCAAGTCTGGTTCGAAACAATTGCCGTGCTGGGGCTGCATGGTGGTGCAGCGGTAGAGTTGCTGCCTTACAGCACCAGAGATCCGGGTTCAATGCTGACCACAGGTGCTGTCTGTACGGAGTTTGTATGTTCTCCCCTTGACCCGCATGGGTTTTCACCCACACTCCAAAGATAAACAGGTTGTATGTTAATTGGCTTTGTTTAATGTGTAGGCGTGTGATAGTGTATAGGGATCACTGGTTGGCACGGATTCAGTGGGCTGAAGGGCCTGTTTTCATTCTGCATTTCTAAACTTTAAACTAGACTTCAAAACACTCGTTAACTGCTTCATTGATCCATGATTGGACTGTGGAAATGACACCAAAACATGCGGTGCCTACATGTGTAACATCTTCAAAGATTTTCACTGTGCCGTTGCACGTGACAAATAAGGCACAATTGAACTATTGATGCTGGCGTTTCCTGGTCATCCTAATGTTGACTTTCACCTTTGACAATTCATATCAATCTATTATCTTAGCGTTTTAGTTACTTGGGCAGACAGGGTAACACAGATGTGGAGCATTCTCTCTTTTCCCTTATGCCTGGAGTTTACTGAACTTGTGTATGCCTTGGAAAGTATCCAATTACATAGCGGACACTAGTAATGTCATGTTAGAAAGAATAGGAGAGTAGCAAGGATTCAGATAAGGTCGTGTCTGGTGATTTTAAATCCCTTCACGCTGCAACCAGTTTAAAAGAGACCTCATAAAATGACAGCTCTTGCTCCGGCCAAAATTCTGTTTGATACCTGATGTCTCATTTAGGTTTGGGTCAAAGAAACGCAAGCTAAGTGTTCCCCAGGCACATAATGAGGACTGGTATGTGTCAGTTCCCATGCTGAGCGATCTCAGATTGCATTGAATTACTTGCCAGATGCAAGTGCTGACTCTTAATTTCCCGCTCGAATCTCACAAGGAGAGTCACGTCTGCCGACATGCACCCAACTTGTTCATCTAACATGCGGCCCTGGATCCCACTGAGAGGGGGAGCAAAATAGAGATGAATAATTATGAATCATCTCGCTCTCTCTCTCTGCAGTCTTGCCACTTGAGCCATTCGAGGCTAGGTCTGTTAAGAATTTCACAAATAAGATGAATAGATTACTGCAAGGCAAGGGCATCATGGGTTAAGTTGCCAAGGCTGACAGATGCACTTAAAACATGGAGAAGCCATAATATAAAATTGAGTGGCAAAACAGGTTCAGAGGGATGATTGCTCACTCATTTAGTGCTCCAAGTTCTTAAGTTCACAAGTCATAGGAGCAGAAATAGACCATTCGGCCCATTGAGTCTGCTCTGTCATTCAATCATGCTGATCTACCTTTCGCACTCAAGTCCATCCTCCTGCCTTCTCCGCGTAACCTTTAACACCCATAATAGAACCTTTCTACCTCTGCTTTACAAATATCAAATGAGTGTCCACCAAACAGCTATTATAATTGTGGAGGAAAGAACTGCAGAAGCTGGGAACCAAATAAGCAGTCTGCTATTTTAATTTAAAATGGTCCAAATGCAGAACAAACTTGCATTTGCACTTAGCATTACAGGATAGGTCAAATGGGCACAGACAAGGATAGGAAAAAGTACCCCATATACGTTTAGCTCCACTTGTGCTGGTGGCTTGTAATTTGACTTGCTTATATCCATGTATAGTATTCATGTACCTGATTTGATTATTAGCTTAGATTAAAAGCTTTTCATTGTACCTCAGTATACATGGCAATAATAAAGTAAGCCAATACAAATAGCAATAACAATAATGAAGATGGACTCAAATCCCAACGTCTTAGATGCTTGAGTTTAGGACTAGAGGTAATATGTGGACAGAGGCGGGGAAGGAGTTTGATTGGCAGAGTTTGGAACAACGGTCAGAGTTAAAAGCTAAGATGTGCGATAGGATTGAATAGTTGTGAAGGGTGGATAGGTGACGTTTCAGACTGGTTTGGTTCATGCAGTATTGATTTAAATAATCCTGGAAGAAGACCAGACCTTAATTAGTGAAATCTGAAATGGCTTGCGTTCTTTCTCTGGCACCCTCTATCATTGATGGCAGGCTTTAATTAAAATACTTATATTTTATTGAGAATGAACATTTAATGTGTCATGGTTGTATGAAATACATGGTTAAATGATGCAAGGCCAACTGACATGAATTTTTATACTGTCGATAATCACACTATGGCACAGGAGTGAAATTCTCAATAAAAAGTGAGCCAGAAGCTAATTATTTTTTTCGCTGTAAGAACTCTCTTCCAGTCTTTTAGGACATTGTCTTCTGTTGCCTTGCTTTCCTTTGTACTTTGTGGCCTGTTCTTGACGATCGCTTTGCCTTCGACTTTCCTTTTGAAAAGAAAACTCCTGGATGTTAAGGAGAAAGATGCCAAAGATTAATAACAAGAGGGAAAGATCATCGGTTAAAAGGCTCAGATCCGCGTGAATAATCATCAGCTACAGTTTGGAGGCAACGCCCCTGTCACTGGACAGGACTTGTGGATTCAAATCTTAATTTAGAGATGTAATACACAAATTCTGATGCAAATCTCAAGAAGTACTGCTTGGTTCTACAGACGTTGAGAGCCAGGTTGTGTAGTAAGGATCTGCAGATGCTGGCTTACACCAAAGTTAGACACAAAATGCTGGAGTAACTCAGCGGGTCAGGCAGCATCTCAGGAGAAAAAGGAATAGGTGACGATTCGGGTCGAGACCCTTCTTCAGACTGAGAGCTAGAGAGCAAGGTAGGTGTCTGGCATCATTCAATCTGATACTCAGTCTCCCTCCTATACTCATCATTATCACAATAGCGCAAGTGAGATATAACTACCTTTTTTTATTAATATCCTCTTCCAATGTGGAAGGAGTGTAATTTGAAATAGTATGTCGTCCCTTCAAACAAATTGAACGTTTTTTTGAAATTGTGAATTGGATGTTTTTTAGTTGGTATAATATTATACCAAAAGAACTGATGCCTTTCTAGAACATAAACCATAGAATAGGGAACGGGCCCACAATGTGTGCACAGAACATCATGCCAAGTCTGCAGAAGGGTCCTGACCTGAAACGTCTGTCTTTGTGTATAAACCAGCATCTGTACTTCTTTGTTTCTACACGTTGCCAAGTTAAACTGATCTCATCTGCCTGTACATAATTCATTTCCCTGTATTCCCTGCACTTCTATGTGCCTAACAAAATGCCTGATTTATTGTATCTGCCTCCACCACCACCACCAACAATGCTTTCCTGGACGGCACAGTGGCGCAGCGGTAGAGTTGCTGCCTTACAGTGCCAGAGACCCGGGTTCGATTCTGACTATGGGTGCTGTCTGTATGGAGTTTGTACGTTCTGCCCGTGACCTGCATGGGTTTTCTCCCGATGATCCGGTTTCCTCCCACACGTACAAGTTTCGGTTGATTGGCTTCGATAAAATTGTGATAGTGTTAGTGTGCGGGGATCACTGGTCGGCATGGACTCAGTGGGCCGAAGGGCCTATTTCCATGCTGTATCTCAAAACAAGACAAAAACTAAACGGACTTGCGCAACACGTCTCCAGTAAACCTTCCCTCTCTCACCTTGTTACTGTATACCAAGGTGCACTGGTTTCATACTTGAGTCCCCATGTTGTAAAAACAGTGCTTTTATACACAGGAAAAATTACATACACCTTGTCTGTGTGTGGTTGCTTTTGAGGTAACACATCCCTGTGCAACTGGGTCAGTATCCCCAGATAAACCGCCCGAGTTATGTATGTGGTGTCAACGTCCTGTTGTTAGGATGTTTCTTCCGAGAAACATCTTCTCGCCTCTAGGCCCAGTCTATTCTGTTTGTTTTCTAACACACAAAGTCCCTTCATGTTTTTAGATTTCAAAGCAAATTCCAAAACTTAATCCCACTGGCTCTTCATTCAAATGAGTTTAGCACAGCAGTTGTTCCTATAATACTACTAATTAATTACAGGCAATCTTTAACAAAATCGTTCTTTCACGCTTACGAAAGACTTGCATTTATATAGCGTCTTTCACAATCTGAAAATCTCCCTAATGAAATCAGGAAATGTCGGGATTCTGACGAAGGGTCATCAGTCTGAAATGTTTTCCCTGTTTCTGTCCACCACAGATACATCTGATCAGCTAAGTCCCTAATGCTTTTCTATTTCATTTTTCGAACACAGTGGGCAGCTGGTAGAGCTCTTGCCTCATGGTGTCAGGGACCCGGGTTCGATCCTCACCTCAGGTTTATGTGGAGTTTACACTTTCTCCCTGTGACCGCATGGATATCCTCCAATGTGCTCAGATTTCCACCCACATCCCAAAGACGTACAGGTGTGAAGGTTAATTGGCTCTGTACACTGCCCCTAGTGTTTAGGGAGTGGATGTGAAAGTGGGGTAATATGGAGGAGATACAAGGAACTGCAGATGCTGCTTTGCTAAAAAAAAAAAGTAAGAAGTACTGGAGTAACTCAGTGGGCCAGGCAGCATCTCCCACCCTTCCTGAGGTCATCTGTTGCCACCCCTGATTTATTCTTGCCTTTTCTCGCCTCCAATTTATTTCCCCCTCCATCTTACATCTCTACTTTCAGTCCGAAGAGGGTTCTGAACCGAAACGTCGCCTATTCTTTTTGTCCAGAAATACTGCCTGACCCACTGAGTTACTCCAGCATTTTGTATCTATCTCTGGAGACCATATTCTCCAGAGATACTGCCAGATCCGCTGAGTTATTTCAGCAAGTTGAGTCTTTCTTTTGAGGTAAAATAGAACTGGGGTGGTCAGTGTGGACTCGGTGGGTTTCCAAGCTTTATCTTTCAATCACTTCAATCTGTGATGCAATCAAGCGTTTTTGAAGCGTGCCACTGTAGTTTCAGACTGATATCATTATGTAAGTCGTATCTCCATGTTATGACATTGGGTTCACTTCCACAACACTGTGGGTGTGCCTTTTAAGAACACTATATACAGATAAAAGAGCATCCTGTAGTTAGTTTGAGATTGTGTTTAGTTTAGTCAGCGGAAGACAACACATGATTCTAATCGAGCCATCCAATGTGTACAAATGCATGATAAAAGGAATAATGTGAATAACATTTAGTGCAAGATGAAGTTCAATAAAGTCGAATCATAGATGGTTGTGAGGGTCTCGAATGAGACAGATAGTCACTTCGGACCGCTCTCTAGTTGTTGGTAGGATGGTTCAGTTGCCTGATAACAGCTGGGAAGAAACTGTCTCTGAATCTGGACGTCTGCGTTTTCACACTTGTATACTTTTTGCCCGATGGGAGAGGGAAGAAGAGGGAGTGGCCGGGGTGCAACTTGTCCTTGATTATGCTGGTGGCCTTGTGAGGGCAGCGTGAGGTGTAGATGGAGTTAATGGAAGGAAGGTTGGTTTGCGTGATGGTCTGGACTGCGTCCACAATTCTGTGCAATTTTCTTGCTGTCTTAGATGGAGCTGTTCCCAAACCATGCTGTGATGCACCCCAATAAAATGCTTTCTATGGTGCATGTGTAGAGTAAGACAATGAAAGACCAGAATGTCTCCACCTTGCTAATCAGCAAAATGCTTGCTTAATCACTGACATAGGAGTTGAATTGTAAGAATTTACAGTCATGATTGTAATGTTTGAAATTTGACAGCCAATTTGCACAAACAAGGTGATGCAGACAAGTGTGTGATAACAGGTGGATAATCTGTTTCATGGCGGTGTCAGTTAAGAGATGTATATTGGCAGAATACTGCAGAGAACTCCCCTGATGTTCAACAGAATAGTGGCGTGTGCTGTGCCTGCTGAGGGACGCACTGATGCTCGGTGCAGCCAATATGAGGGCTTTGTGTGGGAGGACCACAGTTTGGTGTCCTACTGCTGTTGGATACTGAAGGAGCAAAGTCCAATTGGGACATCCCTCAAACAAGGGCAGGGATATCACCCCAGGGGCCCATGCGGGGTAATGGTGTTACATGTAAGAAAAACACTAGTCATACAGCATGGAAGCATGCCCTTCAGTCCAACTCCATCATGCCGACCAAGGTGCCCCATCTAAGCTAGTCCCATTTTCCACATTTGGCTCATATCCCTCCAAACCATATAACTCCTATCCATATACCTGTCCAAGATCACCTCTCAGCGTCTTGCACTCCGAGGAATAAACTCCTAGCTTGCCCAATCTACCTCTTTAGCTCAAGCCCTCGAATCCCAGCACTCTTTCCAGCCACATGATTACAATCGAGCCATCCACTGTGTACAAATAGAGAGTGGTGAGTCTGTGGAATTCTCTGCCTCAGAGGGCAGTGGAGGCAGGTTCTCTGGATGCTTTCAAGAGATAGCTAGATAGGGCTCTTAAAAATAGCGGAGTCAGGGGATATGGGGAGAAGGCAGGACCGGGGGAACTGATTGGGGATAAGAATGTAGTAAGAGATTTGAATGGTTTTTGTTCAATGTATCTTTAAAAAGTTAAGAATAAAATGTAATTTTGATGGGAGATGGCAATGAGAAGGAGAACATAGTGGAAATTCACATTAATGAAGTGATGGCCTCATTTTCATTACATTGGTGACTATGTTGGAGTTACATCTTGCTCCAAAGTTTCATCATCTTGGCTGTCAATGCATTTGATTTGCGACTTTGTCAGCTGACATCTGAATGCCCTCACCCTTCCACCTAGTCTGGCAGATTGATGGGGAAAATGGGTTTGATTGATCTGCTGAAGAATGTGGAAAGAAGGAACTGCAGATGCTGGTTTACAAAATAATGCACAAAGTACTGGAGCAACTAAATAGGTCGGGCCACATCTCTGGAAAACAAGGACAGTCTGAAGAAGGATCCCGACCCGAAACGTCAGCTATCCATGTTTTCCTGAGATGTTGCCTGATCCGCTGAGTTACTCCAGCACTCTATCTTCCCTGGCGAGTGATAGGCGGATTAGGTGATTGGGGTGGAGTGGTGGTGATTGACAGATAGGTGGAGTAAGTGACAAAGATCCCCCCCCCCCCCCCCCCCAGCAATGGATAGATGATGTTCCTGAGTCAGGACTGACCCAGAACGCCACCTGTTTGTTCACTCTGGGAGTCCCTGCTGGGTTCCTTGTTCACATTGTGTTTTACTCAAGATTGCACCACCTGCAGTTCGTTGTATCTCCCGCATTTATGAAACCTTTTAGTGTCTGATAGTTCACCAATGTGTACTATCTGTCCTTTAGGTGAAGAATTCTATGGAGGGGTCCCTTAGAACAATGCAGCTTTCCTATAGATAAACAAATAATAAAAGTTCAAAGCCTGTAGGGAAGAAGCTTCTCCTGAACCAGGACGTTATAGTTTTAATTTTCAAAGTCCAAGCTGCAGTTAGCTATATAGGCCCTTGGTCCTATTTAAGACTTTAGGAGACTCGACCCACCGAGTCCGCGCTGACCAGCGATCTCCGTACACTAGCACTATCCTACATACAAGGGACAATTTACAATTTTACCGAAGCGAATTAACCTACAAACCTGTACGTCTTTAGAGTTTGGGAAGAAACCGGAGAAAACCCACACGGTCACAGTGAGAACGTACAAACTCCATACAGATGGCGCACGCAGTTAGGATCGAACCTGGGTTTCTGGCACTGTAAGGCAGCAACTCACCACTACACCACTGTGCCACCCTGTCAGTGTTGCAGGATCGGCCTGGCCAAACTAACCTGCATGCTTCAACAGCTTTTTAAATTGTGAGGAGTAAGTCTGGGGTGGGAGATTGTAACCTTCACGTGGTCCACCCTGTTTCGACTAATGCACAAACAAAAGATCAAATAGAACAAGTTGTCCTACAACTTTAGGCTGTGCACGCCACACACAAGAAGAAGAAAGGGTAGGTTTCAATACTTCCACTGCCCGTTCGCAAGAAGACATGCTTCCCGACATCATCCCAATTTACTGCCACTTTCGAAGCTTTGCCTTCGCGTTCTGGTCTCCCTTGACAGAGGAAGTAGTTCCTCCCTATCTGACCTATCAAATCCCTTCATAATCTTTGTCATTAATTTCCTTTAAGCCAGTGTTAAATTATAACATGTCCATCATCCTGGCGTTAAAGACTCTTTCCGGTTAATATTTGCAGCTCGGAGGACATCGCACGATAAAAGATGAACTGATATTTCAAGCCTGACACAGTTTACACTTTCTTTGTCAGGCAGCAGAGGAGGAGAAAGGGGCCGCTGGAACGCCATTGATTGCAACTATTATCCATCCCTTTGGAGGGCTTACACTCTCACTGCCTACTGGCTGAACAAATTGGCCTGAAGTGGTGTGTATTTTTGTTGGTAAATCCTTTCAGCTGGGTTCAGCGGGCAGAATGAATGCACTGACTGTTCAGCTGTCTGTCACCTTCAGCCTTATCTGCTGGAGCTGCCACTCAGAGTTTCACAGCTGTGAACGCATTCAAATGGCTTGTCCGGCTTTCTTTTTTACTGGATCTCCTGGCCTTGTTGATTCAGAGAGAATCATCTGTGTAAATACAGTTTCCGAGATTGTCTCTTTACACCAGCGTGTGTGTGTGTGTGTATGTGTGTGTGTGTGTGTGTGTATGTGCATTTGCCTTGATCTTGCAGTGGGGGGCTGTGGAGGTTGTGGAATTGTAAATTGCTCGTTTCTAAGCTTCCCTCCAGTCTAGTTTCAGTAAAAACACGGAATCAAGCACTTGAAACAACTGAATTTTATTTTAATACAAGCGCATTACAGTTCAACTACTGTACCTATCCCACCGAGGGTTCGATCCTCTTATCTGCCTGTTCAAGCCCTCTAGGCCTCGCACAGACAGAGATCACGTGGTCCCAAGCGCTCTCCCAGCAGATCGACGCTGGACCTCGTGGTAGTGGACTTTTATATGTCCCGGGACCTCGAGGGGCCGAACCACATGGGGGTGGTCTCTTAATAACCCAATTGCAGATATCGATTAACCCCATACATAACAGACATTTCCCTAACCCAATAATACTGCAGCTCAATATATTGTATTCAAACCGGACTTCGCAAGGAAGCCAACTTAGAAACCTTTACCCTGATCTGCCAGAAACCCAGACAAGGCTCAATACCTCATCCAATCAACACTCAGCAAAGTAGAAGTCTGCAACATTATTTACAATTATTTACAAGGTGTATGGAGGGTGAATTCCCTCCAGCCGTGATGCTGCCCAGTCTTCCATCATCTTCCACAGTCAAATCTAAAACCTAAAAATTCTGAAAAACTTGGGACAAAGCAAGTTACCATCATGCACTCATGCTTACCCATACATTCTCTATAGTCCTGCAATACTATCCCTGTTCAAACCTATCATATTACCCTATTACTAGATCCCTATTCCTATTCTGTTCCCTAATCTACTCTTTATTATTCTAGGATCGACACTAATCAGCCTTCTTCATACTCACACGATGTTATAATATGTATATCTAATGACGGGTAATCATATAAATTTCAGCTGGGTTCAGTCCAGAATTCCCTAAAGGCGTGACTCTATTTCATTTCGGAGTCACGTGAGTGACTTCGTGAAGAACCCGCCAGCACGCATGCGCGACATATCGTCGCTCGCATTGCAGTCGACGGCTGGAGAGGAGCGCGGCTCGTCACCAGCCCTTCATAAGGGCCACTCAGGTAAGTACAAACAACCTTGAGTTGGTTGTTCTGTGTGAATAATTGTGTTTTCTTCCACAGAGACATGGACAGTAGGAAAAGTAAAGGCCGTAAAACTTCTGCAAGGAGTTGTCGGCAACCCAACCCGGAGCCCCCCTCCACGGCAGGAGGACGGGCCGGGAAAAAGGCGCGCAAGCCGGGGAGCCCTGTATTCACAGGATCCGGTTTACCGACGCAGCTATGCCCTAGCGGGGTGCCTGCAGAGCAATCAGCCGGTACAGCGCCGGAGCAGGTGCATCCTGACTCCATTTCTCTCTCACCCACTGGGTCGTTCGCAGAGACGAGCAAGAGGGATTCGCGTGCTGATGCACGGCCCTTCTCCCTGAGCCCTCTCGAAGGAAGCAGGGATACAGTTCAACTACCTTGCCCTTCGCGGGCTGAGGTCTCACCAGGAGCCACTAGGAAGTGGTCTGGTGAATCAGGGAGGCCCGAGTCCACTGGCAGACCAAGGAGGGCCAGTGTCGACTCACCACCCTGGGGGACCAGGAGGAGTCACAAGGGTGGAGCCTTGCCTAGGTCACCGCTTCCCCCGCTGGGGGCAGGTCGGGACCGTACGCCGTCTGGGTCCAGATCAAGGACAGTCGGCAAGCCCGCGCGGACGTCGGGTCACCACGCTGCGGCGTTAGGTGCCGACCTCTCCCCACCCATGCCCTTAGAGGCAGCCGGGTCCAGCTCAGCGAAAAGGAGGCGCTTGAGCAGGTCCGCGCGGGAATCGCTCAGCTTCGCCGAGGCGGCTGGTAGCGACACATCGTCACAGTACCGATATTACCTCGACGAGGTACGGACTGCTGATAGGAGCCTCAGAAGTTCCTTCGGGCGCGAGGTCTCTTACCTCCCACACACGCCCGATGAAGGGCGCTTGGATCGTATGGAGAGGATATTGGAGCAAGTTCTACTTAATCAGAAACAGGACACATATAGCTCCAGGGGACTCATGGATATATCCCCGTCACCATCTATGGACAGCATAAGACCAGATGAGGAGGAAATCCTGGTACATGCCCCAGCAGCACCTGAGGTCCCTCAGGAAGATCTGCTGGATGTGGCAGCCAAATTCGGGTTACCCGTATCATCAGGACAACCCCTCAACATCAAACTGGCCGCAACCATAGATTACCTCACGAACCATCAACTGCAGGAGGAGGTCCTTGCAAAGGCCATGGAGAGACACAAGGCTCCAGGGAACTGCAATTCACTCAACGTGCCAATTGTGAACACGCCAATCTGGGGTAATATCAGCCCGGGCATCAGAGCGCAGGAAGTGAAACTGCAGAGAATTCTAAAGCTACTTACGTCTGGGATCACCGCTTTTGCAAAGTCGGTAGACGGGGTTGATCTAAGCACCGAACAGGAGGATACTCTAGCTCTGCTCTGCAATACGCAGTATGAGATCAACGCTTTCAGGAAAAGCATTATAAAACCTTCATTGAATCCCAAATTTGCGGGACTATGCAGAGCACCTCCTACCCCCCCACCTAGACAGCTGTTCGGAGAAGACCTCCCAAAGCAGGTCAAAGATCTGGATGACCATGCGAAAACCATAGGTCTGATGAGATCACATTTTGTGACCAGACCTTCGGCCAAGAAGACACCTTACTTCAGGCCACGAGGTCAAACCGACAGGCCGACAAGGACCTACATTCCGGCACCTCCTCAATATCAACAGCCTCCTCAACCCAGGCCTTTTTTAGGGCTAGGCCCTCAGCGGCCAGCATGGAAGATGCGGATTCCGCACCAACCACGCAACCCAGCACCTCCACGTCCCACCAAAAATCCCAGGGACCGCCGATAACCATGAAGGTAAGGGGGTCTGGATTCCATGCACTTGCATGTCTAACCTCACGAGTTGGGGGCAGATTACGGGGATTTAAGGAGGCTTGGGAAACCATCACTTCAGATGAGTTTATCTTGCAAAGTATTCAGGGCTATGAGATTGAGTTTGTTCATGGCCAATTGCCTCCACCCCAGCATATGCCGAATCGCAAATTTGCACTTTCCAAAAAAGAATTGGCAGAAGGCTATGCTGAAATCTTGAGTTTACAAGAGAAAGGTGTGATAGAAAGAACCACACATGAACCAATTAAATTTGTATCCAATATATTTACTAAAACTAAAAAAGACGGTGGATGCCGGGTCATTATAGATTTAACTCACTTGAATACCTTTGTAAAATACACCCATTTCAAAATGGACACATTTGAAACAGCCAAATCTTTGATTTCGAAGGGCTGCTTCATGGCATGCATTGATTTAAAAGATGCATACTATTCAGTATCCATTCGGGAACATCATAGGAAGTTCTTGAAGTTTACCTGGATGGATCAGCTTTGGCAATACAAAGCATTGCCCAATGGGCTTACTACAGCCCCCAGACTGTTCACCAAACTACTCAAGCCAGTGTTATCTACACTGCGGAGACAAAATCATACGGTCATGGCCTATTTGGATGACATTCTGATAATTGGGCACACTCTGGAATCAGCAGAATTGGCGGTTTCAGCCACAGTGGAAATTTGTCAAAAAAATGGGGTTTATAATCCATCCAGACAAATCAAAGTTCCTCCCCGCACAGATCATGGACTACTTGGGGTTCACGATAGACTCCAATCGCATGATCACCACCATCCCAACTAACAAAGTTGGTGATGTGTTTCAAGCATGCAAGAACCTGGTCTGCGCCAGTATACCGTCTATCAGATTAACTGCCAGGGTAATTGGCAAAATTGTAGCAGTATTTCCAGCTGCTCAATATGGACCTTTACACTATCAGAATTTACAAAGGTCAAAAATAGCAGCATTAAAATTTAATGCTGGACATTATGATAGACCTATGCAGTTGCCGGTTAAGGCAAAAATTGAGTTACTATGGTGGATTGGCAATATCCATAACTCATTCAAACCCATCATTGTGCCTCGTCCAATGGTATACTTGCAAACAGATGCAAGCTCCCATGGCTGGGGAGCTACGGACAACAACACCAGTTGTGGAGGTAGATGGGACTCACTTGAAGCTACTTTGTTGTCAGCACAAGGGATAAACTATTTGGAGATGCTAGGAGCATTCCACGGACTAAGAGCCTATTGTTCAAACATGACTAACACTCATGTCCGTCTCCAAATAGACAATACCACTGCGGTGGCTTATCTGAATCATATGGGCGGTACCAGGTCAATTTCATGTGATGAATTGGCAAATATAATTTGGCTCTGGTGTATTCAACGGAATATTTGGATCTCAGCTACCTACTTGCCAGGTGAGCTCAATACAGTGGCGGAAACCAGGTCACGGAAATTCAATGACAACATCGAGTGGATGTTGAACCCCCAAATATTCACCAAAATTACAGCCAAATTTGGTAAACCGGATATTGACCTTTTTGCGTCACGGTTGAACCATCAGGTACCAACATACGTATCATGGGAGCCAGATCCTGGGGCAATGGCGATGGACGCATTCTCGCTAGACTGGGGGAAATGGTTCTTCTATGCCTTTCCTCCATTCTGCCTCATCAGTCGGGTATTGCGGAAAATCCAGCTCGATGCTGCCAAGGGCATCCTCATTATACCCGACTGGCCTACACAATCATGGTATCTGGTGGTCCTTGGAATGATAAGTCAACCATGGGTCCTCTTAGAGGGTTGCCCACAATTGGTGACGAACCCTGCCACAGGGGAACCACACCCCTGCTATAGTCACTTGAATCTATTGGCTTGCAGGATCTGAACAGGCCACTACTTCAGTATGGTCTATCTTCAAGGACAATGGATACCATGGGAGCATCATGCAGGGAGTCCTCAAGACGGCAGTACTTATCGCACATCAGGAAATGGGAATCCTATTGCGGCCGCATGGACGTTGCATATGACTCCGTCTCCATCACAGATGTGCTGGAATTTCATGCGGGGCTACACCATGATCAACATCTCAGCTATAGTGCCATCAATAGCGCCAGGAGTGCGCTATCGTCCTACCTCAATATTGAGGTAGGATCCAATAAATTGGTCTCCAAACTTATGCGGGGGATATTTAATTCCAACCCGCCGAGGCCCCGTTACAACGTCACATGGGATATTGGTAAAGTACTGACCCTACTAAGAACGTGGTCACCCATGACGGGGATCGAACTGGACAAACTCACCCTGAAGGTGGTGATGTTGATGGCACTTACTTCAGCACAAAGGGTGCAAACGCTTCACAAGGCCAAGATCGACAGAATGATCTCTACCCCTGAACGGGTCACTTTTTTCATTGATGAATTGCTCAAGCAGCATAGACCTGGGTTTACAGGGCTGCAGCTGGAGTTTCCAGCATACCCCGCTGATGCTAGGCTATGCATAGCCACCCATATCCGCCACTATATCAAAGTGACGAGGAAAATAAGGGGAATGGAGCAATACCTGTTCATCAGTCACAAAAAACCTCACCATAGAGTGACGGTACAGACGATATCCCGATGGCTCAGGATCGTCTTAAACAAGGCAGGTATTGACACTAATGTTTTTAAATCCCATTCCACCAGGGCAGCATCAACATCGGCGGCAAAGGCCATGGAGGTGCCCATGGACCAGATACTTGCCACAGCGGGATGGGCCAGTGAAGCCACTTTTCAACGGTTTTACAACAAACCCGTCACCGTACCTGGAATGTTCGCAGGAGCCGTGCTGGATGCAGGCCGAGAACATACATTTACCCCTCAGTGAGGGGTCCTTTCTTGTTGTTATTAATAAATATTATTATTTTTTCAGAGAAACAGTGACGGAAATTGATTACTGCTGTCCACCTTTTCAGTTACGTGTGTGATAGCATGGACGTTGTCCAGGGCGTGAAATCACAGAAGCTTTGAAGTCTTCACGAAGTCACTCACGTGACTCCGAAATGAAATAGTAAGATTAAACGAGAACTTACCAGTTTGAGGTTTGATCTTTATTTTATGAGGAGTTGCGATGAGGGATTTCGTGCCCTCCGCTCCCAACCCTCGATCATAAAGTCAACTGGTAACTAGAGTCTCTTCAATCTTACTATAACAAGTCATTTCTTGGCTTGGTTTTTTCTGTGATTCCACACCGCGGCTTTGAAGTATGTCGCGCATGCGTGCTGGCGGGTTCTTCACGAAATCCCTCATCGCAACTCCTCATAAAATAAAGATCAAACCTCAAACTGGTAAGTTCTCGTTTAATCTTACTAATTTAAAGCAAACCATGATAAATGCTCCAATTCAACCAAATTCAGACTCAGCCTTCAATTTACTATTTCAAATTTCAATGTCCATCTCATCCTTTCATTCCACAGCATTGTAGCCGATAATACAATTCCATTCCAATTCCTGTGGAATTCCCAGCTGTTCAAATTTAAACAATCAATTTCCTTTGCTGTTAATTTTATCCGAAATCCAACCAAGACTGCCAGATCCAAGGACAATTTCTTTCCACCTTGATAATAGAAGCTTTACCATCAAGGGTTAAACAATTCAACTCCATCGGACAAATATGCATCGGCACTGGTATTCTCAATACCTATTCAAGTTTCTCCCTACAATTTACTAAGTCTTTCCTCCAGTACCTCTTCTTCTTTATGTATGCCTCCTCACTATGGTAACTCATTACTGTGTTGATTCACTACTATGTTGGCTCTTTATTCTATTGACTACTATGTTGGCTTCGTTCTCTGTCTAGGGGTTCTCGGTTTTACTCTATTGGCTTTGTTCTCTGTCTGGTGGTTCTCACTGGTACTAGTTCTTTTTATCTCTAAGTAACTCTTCTAGATGGTTAATATTGATCTTCCTCGGGGAACTTATAAATTTTCAGTCTACCTCATTATTTTATACTACCACCTTACGTTTCCAGGGTAGGTCTTAATTCCTGATATCTGCTAGGGGCTGTCCCTTCCTTGATAGTAACTAAATAGTCCAGTCCTATCTTCGACTATCCTCCTATGGGTGAGTCAAGAGAAGAACGCCAAATTAACAGTCAATTCTCTAACAATTTTAAGACTGTATCCCATAAACCCGCTTTAAATTAATTTACTTATAACTAAATGTTGGTGCAAACTGAGTATTTTGCACCGAACCACAGAGAAATTCCTTTTTTATTCAGATCCAATTCTTAAAGAGGAGCTATCCAATTAGTCGTTACGCATTGTACGTCAGTGTTGTTTCTTTTGAAGATGATTAGAGTGTCCTTTACTCTCCTTCCTTTTCTTTCTCCAATAGCTAGGTGATATTAAAGTTGGGCACTAGGGTAGGTCTTTTTCTTCTTCCTTTCTGATGGTAATTTCAGTTACTAGGGAGTGGAGATACTGAGGAGCAGATTGCTCTGCTTGCTGGCCATCCCAAATCTCTTAAAGGGGCAGGACAGTATCAGTTCCTCCTGCTGGTCACCTGTTTCTGGGGAGCTACATTACCTGTTTGCTGTCTTCTTCCCGTTCTTAAGGGATCTGTGCATTCTTTTACCTCACTCCCCAGATAGTGTCTCGTCGATATACTGTCCTGCAGGCACAAACTCAGTAACACATTAATATAATATCTTCTTTCCCCACTCCCGTTCCTCCTGCACAATAAGTTTGTGTCTTCTCTCCCTAATGCCATTTCCATTCCTTAGTTGCCATCCCTTCTCATGCTAGCTACTATGTTCCCTTTCTTACTTTCTTTATTGCCCTTTGGTTTTTCTTCAATCCTGCTATGTTCTGCCTTCTCGCTAGGCACTCCTTTCTCCAGTGACCTAATTGGGTGCAGTTGAAACAAGCTCCTTGATTTACAATCTTCTTTGCTCTAAGGGGTTTTCTGGAGTAGTCATAAGATGGTTTATAATTTTCTTCTATGAGATTTTCAGTTTTTACCACAATAGTACATCCAATTCGTTCATTCTGGTAAATTACTTGAGGGGGGTCTAGAGTTGGGGTCATTCCTCCACCCCCTCAATTCCAGGGCGGGTTGGTGAGTCAGGACTGAGAAAATGGGTTAGCTTGAGTAAAGGGTGTGTAACCTCTGTTCCTGACATTCGGGCCATCTCTCTCTCTGGTTTCTTGGGTCCCAGTAGTCTCTTGGATTAAAGGACCTCCCATAATTCCGTGAATTTCGGATGTGTATATATTCTCTAGGATCTTTAATTACCTCGTAATCCTGGAAATCTTTAAACCCTCTCTTTCGTTATCTCCTTTGTTGGACAGGCCCGACTCCAATGTCCCATTACCTCACAGGTATAGCATTGATTAGGCAACATGGCTGGTCTTCTTCTACCCCTGGGTTCCATTGGAATGGACTCGAAATTGGGAGTGTAGTGGTGATAATAATCTGAGTACTCTGGGACCCTAATTTCTCCCAATCCGTAATTTGCTGGTACTCTGGGAATCCATGGTTCAGAATTAGATTTCGGTAATTCTTCCTTGGCTGTGCGTTCACTTTCTCTCCTCGTTACAGGATAATTTTCCTGGCTCCTACCTTCCTTCCAATAATATCTCACAGCTCTGGCTATTTGACTGGCTCTGTTCTCAGACCAGTTCCTATTATCAGTTTTAATTAAATCAGCTACTTTAGTGGGGAGACAATTCAACAAGATAGCACAATATTGAGGGGAACTTGCTCCATTCTGATAGTCGAAATCACCGGATTGGTCCATATATAATTTTGCAAAACGGTCTAGAAATTTGTCTGCTCCTTTACCCTTCTCTGGTTTTATTTCCAGAACTCGACTGAAATCGCCTGGCTTCTGAAATGTTTTTGCAAGGGCCGTTAAAACAGCCTCTTCTCTTGCACTGTCATCCTTTATTGCATTTGCCAATGTTTCATAAGTAGGGTGACCTTGGGCTACTAGAAATTTGGTATTTTCAGCTGGAAAAATGATTTGTTGGTACACAAAATGCTGGAGAAACTCAGCGGGTGCAGCAGCATCTATGGAGCGATGGAGATAGGTAACGTTTCAGACCGAAACCCTTCTTCAGACGTTGTATGTTTTCCCACAAATCCTGGGAATCTGCATGATGTACACGTATTGTGGTTCATAAATAATCTATAAAGGCAGCAGGTGACCTCTTCCTATGGGGGATCCTGTTTAGGACTGCCATT
The DNA here is from genome assembly GCA_963514005.1 of Raja brachyura. The sequence continues at coordinate 32,475,952 of OY740797.1, read as the reverse complement.
ATTTCATGGGGCTTCTACGGCATATGGGCATCTGTGGCACGGGGATTATTCATATTCACTGTGCTGGCCGAATCGGTTGTACCTATTCCTTCCCTTTCTGGTAACTTGCCTATGAGATACCTGTTCAATTTGGAAGCTTTTGGTTACGTCAAAGTCTAAAATCACTGTCTCATTCTCAGATAAATCCTCCTGTTCGCTAGGGGTTTCCCGATACTGCCCAAATAAATCATTCCATTCTATTCGAGTAATCTGTCTAGGTTGTGGCTCACAGAAATACTCTGGCGGTTGCACTACATCTAACATACCTTACTTTTCTTTAAACACCGGAGCTAACCTTTTTGTTCTACTCCGGGTGCCATAAGCTAATTGACAGGGTCTGCAGAGGTTCTTATTCTTTTCTTGCAAATTGTATCTAGGCTCTAGACACACTGGCACCACTCCGCAGCTTGTCCCAACTCTGCAGAGAGTAATTCCAAATTGACCAAATCTCCCAGCACTCCTGAAGCTTTTACTCCATTTTGAAGTCCTAGCCTCTCCAATTTAGCCAGGATTAACAGAATGAGGGGTGTGTGGGAGGTCGGCTGAGGGTCAGTAGTCGGGGAGGGTCGTCACCTAAGAGACCCCGAGACTCTGTGCTTGCCATAGTGCTCTGAATCTTTCATTCACTTCACAAAATTGTGGCATCGCCAGATCTTCCATTGGTGCTTACAAAGCAGTCATGTCTTGTAACAAAACAGCTTTGCTACCTCCCATCGCTGAAAGACTTTGGTAATTGAAGTAGGAACTATTGAGCAAAGAGTATGTTGTTTGCTTTCTGAACTGTTATTTCAATGAAAAGCTGTGATCTGTTCACGTGTGAAGTGAAGGAAGACCTAAAAGTTTCTATTTATGGGACGATTTATGGACGAAATTGGCATTCAATAGTTTTTTATAATTTTCATATTACTTTTCAAAGGGGTTGTGTTGTGACAGGATGAAATGCACTGCAGACGCATGTGTGAAAACATCAAACATAATTATAAATTGTTCATTTTGAGGACGCATTATATAATTGGGCAGGTTCTATAAACCCATGGACCCTCAAGGACCTTATAAACAAGTGACCGCAAGACCCATTATTACATCTTGTTTGATGTGAAAAACATTTTTGAAATAGCTTGACACACTTTGCATTATTCCTGGCTCATCCATAAAAATCATATCACTAGATTATATATTTTTTTAGAGGTGCAGCATGTGGGACAGACCCTTCGGCCCACATAGTCCACGCCATCCATCGATCACCCGTGCACTAGTTCTATGCTATCCCAGTTTCCCATATGCTCCCTACACAATAGCAGCATTTTACAGAAGGCAATTGGAAACCAAAGCACCCAGAGTAAACCATAACAGGTTACAGAGAGAAGGCACAAACGACGCACAGGCAACACCCGTAGTCGGGATCAAACCCGGGTCTGTGGTGCTGTGTGGCTGCAGCTCTACCTTTGAGCCACACTGCATTGTTCTGCATTGTACTGCATAGTAGTGCTATTACTAATAGCTGCAGTTTAAAGTGTAGGACTGAGAATCCTACACTACATTATGACTGGTGTAGCTGGGACATGTTGGCCAGTGTTGGGCAGGTTGGGCCAAATAGACTGTTTCCACACTGTATCAATTTATGACTATGAATAATCATACAGAATAATATGTTGCTTAATGAACCATCAGAGAGTTCTCAGTAGACATTATATTTGTGCCTGCTGTTCGAATCATATGTTTGAACCCATCACCCAAACATTTTCCCCTTGGTTTTACGCGGGGTTGGTCCAAAATCCCACAAGCGTTTAACCCCCCCCCCCCCCCCCCCCCCGCCGCCACCACCTGTGAGATGTTCTTCCATTTGTGAATCTGGGAAAGTTAGATAAGCAGACAAAGACACAAAGTGCTGGAGTAACTCAAAGGGTCAGGCAACATCCCTGGAGAACATGGCTAGATGACTTTTCGTGACGGAACCCTTCTTCAGACATGTTCTCCAGGGATGCGACCTGACCCTCTGAGTTACCTAAACACTTTGTGTCTTTTTTTTGTCCACCAGCATCTGCACTTCCTTGTTTCTACTCTTAGTTAGATTAGCAGGTTCTTTGATTGAAGGTTTTTAATGTTGTTTCACAGCCAAGCTCTGTGCTTGTGTTTTATCTTTAAACAAAGAGTAAAATTCCCAACACATCCAAGTAATTTACACCCTTTCTCTCTCCACCATCCCTCAATCTCAGGAGCAATGAAGTTGAGAATCACACTGTGACAGAGCTGAACTCACTGATCATAGACTGAAGGCAGACACAATGCTGGAGTAACTCAGCGGGACACGCAGCATCTGTGGAGAGAAGGAATGAGTGATGTTTCGGGTCGAAACTCTTCTTCAGACTCTGAAGAAGGGTCGCACTCCGAAACGTCACCCATTACTTCTCTGCACAGATGCTGCCTGCCCTGCTGAGTTACTCCAGCATGTTGTGTCTATCTTCGGTTTGAATCATCATATGCAGTTCTTTCCTACACAGACTGAAGGCTCCTTCTTGATCCATGTGAGCCTCTGCCACAAGGAGATGCATGTGGATTCACTCCTCCATTGTGTTCTTTGTCAGCCTGCTCCTTAATTCCAGAGTTCAAATAAATAGCCTCCTTTCCATGAGAGGAGCAGATTTGCAAATTATTCTCATTATGAGAGTATTCCAGTTTGCTCAGCTTCTGTGGCTGACACAGTCCCAAGTGAGTCCAACATCAATCATCGTTTACCAACCAAGCCCTAAACTGGCTACAACTTTATTCACTTGTCAGTGTTTGCAACTCAGTTGGGTATTATCACTACATTCAGTGCCAATACTGACACTAATTGGGCAAAACTGTAATTGTGATTGCCATTTCATTCTGCCTTTGAGATCATTTAACCCATTCTTGACTACCTTTTGAAGAAAATGTGCAATTTTCTTGATCGAAATGTCCGATGATTTCCAGTTTTGCACATTGGTAATTGTCATCGGGAGCATTTATATTTTTATTCTTTAATTTTTATTTACTGCTCTGCAATTTCTAGCATTCAGCAGAATAGAGGCACTGCGGTAGAGTTTCTGCCTTACAGCGCCAGAAGGCTGTATGTAGGCAGAATCTACAGAGACTTGGGTTTGGTCCTAACTACGGGCGCTGTCAGTACGAAATTTATACGTTTTCCCTGTGACCGAGTAGGTTTTCTCTGTGTGCTCGGGTTTCCTCCCACATTCCAAAGAGGTTCAGGTTTCTAGTTTAGAGTCATAGAGAGATACAGTGTGTAATCAGGCCCTTCAGCCCAACTTGCCCACACCGGCCAACATGTCCCAGCTGCACTAGTCCCACCTGCCTGCGCTTGGTCCATATCTCTCCAAACCTGTCCTATCCATGTACCTGTCTAACTGTTTCTTAAACGTTGGGATAGTCCCAGCCTCAACTACTTCATCTGGCAGCTTGTTCCATACACCCACCACCCTTTGTGTGAAAAAGTTACCGCTCAGATTTCTATTAAATCTTTTCACCTTCACCTTGAACCTATCTCCTCTGGTCCTCGATTCCCCTACTCTGGGCAAGAGACTCTGCACATCTACCCAATCTATGATTTTATACACCTCTATTAGATTTTATACAACTCATCCTCCTGCACTTATAGGAATAGAGACCCAGCCTACTCAACCTCTCCCTATAGCTCAGACCCTCTAGTCCTAGCAACTTTCTCGTAAATCTTCTCTGAACCTTTTCAAGCTTGACAATATCTTTCCTATACCATGGTGCCCAGAACTGAACACAATATTCTAAATGCGCTCACCAATGTCTTATACAACTGCAACATGACCTCACAACTTCTATACTCAATACTCTGACTGATGAAGGCCAATGTGCCAAAAGCCTTTTTGACCACCTTATCTACCTGTGCCCAGCCTTCAAGGAACCATGCACTTGTACTCCTAGATCCCTCTGCTCTACAACACTCCCCAGAGGCCTACCATTCACTGTGTAGAGCCTGCCCTAGTTAGATGTCCAAAAATGAAACACCTCACACTTCTCTGTATTAAATTCAATCAACCATTCCTCAGCCCATCTGGCCAATCGATCCAGATCCTGCTGCAATCTTTCACAACCATCTTCACTATCTGCAAAACCACCCACTTTTGTATCTTCAGCAAACTTGTTCATCTTGCCCTGTATGTTCTCATCCAAATCATTGGTTAATTGGCTCCGATAAAATTGTAAATTGTCCATAATGTGTGGGACTAGAGCTAATGTATGGGGTGATCGCTGGTCGGTGCGGACTTGGTGGGCCGAAGAGCCTGTTTCCACGCTGTATCTATGAAGTCTATGGTCTAATGATTCCCCAGCCGACCTATACTCAAGGGGCTACCGACGTTCCTGATCCCCTTATTCATCCCTCCCTCCCCCTACCATGGACCAATAAGGAGAAGATGCCACTTGAGGTTTGTTACTGGCTGGTATCTCACTACAATATAACTGACCAATAACTTCAATATAACTGTGCAACAGAGGTATGCCATCAGATTTACATGGGAAATAAAATCAAATATACAAGACGCTGTGACCAGAAGTTTTATTTATTCATTTGTGGGTTTTTGGAAGGTCAAGACTTATTCCCATCCTTAATATTGGAGATCGTGGTGAACTGCCCACACTGCAGTCCTTCTGATTACACGACTCCTGCAATGGTGCAATGGTGTTGGGTAGAGTGTTGCAGAATTTAGATTCAGCGACAGTGAAAAATCAGCAAAGTATCTCCACATCTGGATGGTGTGCAGTACGGAGGGGAAACTGTCGGTGGTGATGTCCTCTTGCATCTGCTGCCCTTGTTCTTCCTGGTGGTCGAGGTCAGGGTTTGGCGGTGCTGGTGGAGCAGCCTTGTGAGTAACAGCAGTGCCATTTGTAACTGTTCTGAGTCGGTGAAAACAATGAATGCTAAGGGAGGTAGATGGGGTGCTAATTAAGTGGACACAAAATGCTGGAGTAACTCAGCGAGTCTGGCAGCATCTCTGGGGAACATGGGTTGGTGACGTTTTGAGTCAGGACACCTCTTCAGACTTCTCAGTTTGAAGAGGGGTCCCAAACTGAAACGTCGCCTAACCATGTTCTCCTGAGTTGCTGCTTGACCAGCTCAGTTACTCCCGCACTCTGTGTCCTTTTCTGTAGACCAGCAAGTGCAGGTCATTGTTTCTGCTTATTAAGAGGGCTGGTTTCCCAGACAGAGTCACATTCTTGAGGGTTGTTGAAGCTGTTTCCATCCAGTCAACTGAAGGATATGTCTAAATGCTCTTGTCATGTAAGTTGCAGATGGTGGAAAGATCTGCCAGAGTACTATATTTAATCCTGACCTGATCACAGCAAATCTGAACCCAACCCTAATTCAAGCTCTTATATTGTTTCCGTTACTTGACCGAACTCTGTATGCTTGGCATGCTGTATGTACTTTACTGCATAAGTGCATATGATAAATGAGAACAAAAGACACATGGAGAAATACTAAGCAGATCATCCTGCCCTAAGGACTGTATTGAGTCAGGATACCGCAGGGTGGCCTGACTTGGCAAAACCAAATGCTTTAGCAAAAGCAACCCATAAGGCCTGACCTAATCCCGACACGTACAGTCAGATTCCACCAGACTGTGGTCTGGCAGCTAGTCTCTTGTTCTGTTTAGTTTACTTTAATTTAGATATACAGCACAGAAATAGTCCCTTCGGCCCACGATGTCTGCGCCGACCAACATACAGTAGCACTATGCCAAACACGAGCGACAATTTCCAATTTTTACCAAGGTTAATTAACCTACAAGCCTGTAAATCTTGGGAATGTGGGAGGAAACCAGGGCACCCGGGGAAAACGCATGCGTTCACAGGGGAGAAGGTACAAACTCTGTACAGACAGCACCCTGTGCACAGGATCAAACCCAAATTCCTGGCGCTGTAAGGCAGCAACTCTCCTGCTGGGCCACCCTGCCACCCTTGTGGCATGAATCTCCCCAACCTGCCCTGATATTGTGCCCTTCTTCAGAGCACAGGCTTAGTCTATATCATCGCTCTATAATCAGGGACCCCAGCTTCCAGCATTGCTCCTGGAATCTGCAGGAAAGGGTTGTTCATCATTTCAACACTGTGGTAAGGTAACGCAGACGAATATATATTTGTAGGGTCTTGTATGAACTGAGATGAATGTCTTCACATATATTTTAAATTATTTTTGCTGTTGTCTTTTAAAGATAGGGGGATGCATTTGCAGTAAAGATGAGGGAATACATTTACTTGGGTTTGATTTTGAAAGCCAAGTGTCACGCAATAAAATCGGCGGGTATAAGACCAGACAAAGGTTGTAAGCATCGATAAGACAGGTTAATGATGGAGAACATACGTGGCATATTCAAGTAGTGATATGTTCCCGGCACATTCTATGGGATAAAGGGGATATGCAAGCATTTCTGAGCAATATCTGGGTAAGGGAAGCAGAGTTTGTGTTTCATTTCTCATTTAACCTTTCCTTAATCAATCTTTTACTTATTCCATTTCTACCTTCCTATCTCATGCATTCTTCCAGCTTACTCTTTGTTCTCTCTTTCCCTTCCCCTTTTCTCTCCATCTTAAAACTGAGCTTTGATTTTTTTTCCAGGTCTAGTGAAAAAACATCAATCTGAAGCATTAACTTTGCTTTCTCTCCATAGCCGTTGCCTAACCTTCGGAGTATTTCACGAATTCTCTGTTTTTACTTCAGAATTTTATTTGCAACACGCTTGTTTTAAAATTTACTAAATGTTTCTTCTTCCTGAGGTATATTTGTAGAATATGCTTCCTGAACTGAAAATTGTGCTGTTTTGTTGAAACAAAGAAATGAGTTCTCTAAATTGAGTGATAGCTGCAAAGATTAGCACTAAATTGAAAGGTATAGTCGTATTTAAAGCCAAATCAACTCCTCAGGCATAGACAGCACTTGGCTTCTGTGAGAGGGAGGAAGTTTACCACAGTTAGTGGCCCTGGTTGCTATCCAGAAACTCCAGCTGTAATATGTGGCTGCATTGACTGACATTGCCAGAGAATACGATGGAGCGTTGACCGAGATGCCTATCGCAGTCAAATATATGGGCAGACCTCAAAGTCTAGGTTAACTTAAGCAGAACTGCCGTTTGCATGCAATGACCAAGGTCTGCAAAGAAGCCACACTCCGGCAATATTTAGCGGCTTCTGGTGGGAGAGGGCCTATAAAGTAGAATTAGATGCTTGATTTTTTTTTAAAAGAAGTGTGGGTAAAATTAGAGTTGGACAGAAACGGAGCTGTACAGCAGTTCTTACCCGCTGCTCAGTATTTTGAAGGTACGACGTACTCAGTCAGAGATTTTAAACACTTTTCTCTGCCTGTCATGCAGAACGCCCAGTTTAAATTTCATTGGGGGGGCGGGGGTAGGTTCGGGGGCTACACGGTGGCGTGGGGGCGCAAGGGGGTGACACATGTAAATCTTAACCCTTTGAGATGCCTGGGAGTGGCCACTTGGTTTGAGCTCAATGAGTAATGCCAATGAAGAAAGCCTCTGTCATTGGAAGTGTTTTCTCTTAATTGCTCTTCAGCTTTTGGAAATCCTTTGTGGCTGCGTGTAATAACATCAGGCACGTTGAGAAAGCTGCCAAAGGGCATTCCGCAATCTGATGGGTCGCAGATGAGGTTGACCCATTCAGAAATAACATGCAAAGCGAGCACCGCATTTTCAGAAGTCTCTTCCTCTGTATCTCTGTGCAAGCCCCTCTTCCGTTGGAGAGGCCTCCACCGTTGCTATTTTTAACACATTTGTGCTGATTCTTTAATATCCGCAATCCCTGTGGAATTAATTCATACAAATGAGTGGTTAATTATGCGAATAGCGGAAGTATAGGGATAACGGCACTGCCATTACCAGCAGGGAAGGCCACAACTGATCGACAGGTTGTGAAGGCAATTTTCTTTTTTCTTTGCTTTTCTCCCTGGTCTACATCCGATTGATTCATTAAGTTCTTTATAATTTATCCCTCCTGTGCCGCATACTGCTCCCCAGTTGAGGGGGGCTGGGATGCAACCATTTCTTCGGTCTATGCAAAAAGTAAAACCATTCTATGGCTCACCACTAGGAGGTACAAAGTCTGGTCTGAGCATGATACACTATGCAAACCAAGCAAAATCTTGGGGAGTAGGACAGGGGGTTAATGTGACCCTTAACCAGTTTAAAACATGCTTCCTTTGTTGACATCAGTGAGTGTGCAATGGATATAGTGAAGAGATGGACCTCTCCCAATGGACCTTGGGGAGGCACAGTGGAGCAGCGGTAGGGTTACTGCCTTACAGAGAGAGCCAGCGACCCGGGTTCGATCCTGTCTACGGGTGCTGTCTGTACGGAGTATGCTCTCCCTGTGACCACGTGGGTTTTCTCCGGGTGCTCCGGTATCCTCCCACATTCCAAAAACGTACATTTTTGTAGGTTAATTGGCTTCGGTAAAATCGTTAAATTGTCCCCAGCAAGTAGGATAGTGTTAGTGTACGGGCATCGCTGCTGGGTGTGGACTCAGTGGGCCAAAAGGCCTGTTTCCCTGCTGTATTCCTAAAGTCTAAAATCTCATCCCAGCAGTGAAATAGAGAAACATTGGAAAACTGCAAGGAATGCTGAGGGTGTTGTAGAACATAGAACAGTCCAGCACAAGGACAGGCCCTTCGGCCCATAAGGTCCATGCCGAACATGATGCCAAGTTAAACAAATCTCTACCTGCACGTGATCTATGTACTCCATTCCCAGCGTCTCCATGTGCCTATCTAAAAGCCTCTTAAATGCCACTATCATCATTCAAAATCCTCCACAAAATGCTTAACCTTATTATTGTGCCTCTCCCCTCCTCACCCCACCATTCTACCAATCATAACACATTTTAATATCCCTGTAATATTATGGCCATTCTCACTGGCCATAATTAATTTATTAAATTTGTTTTTGTTTATGATATATGGTGCGTTTACAGGCCTGTTATGCTTCTGCAAGTAAGAATTTAATTGTTCCATCTTTGGTGCATATGACAATTAAACACTCTTGACTCTCGAGCCGCCAGAGTGTAATAAGTGTGAAATTGCCCTTACATTTAAATTTAATCGAACGCTGTGGAAGGATGGTTGAAAGAAGGAAAGGCTACAGCCCAGCAAACACAAAGACATGGCTTTTATCAGCAAAAGTGTCACACATTGGATCTGGGCAACTGATGTGAGCTGTCCATGAATCTTTTCTCTATGCGTACATGTTGTTATCAGTAAATTGTCTTTTCATATCGTACGAAAATTCATGTAATTTGATAAATAAACTTCTTGTGAAATTGCTACCCTTGTTAGGCAACGAGGAAGCTATCCAGGGCAGATGCTGCCAGGTATTTCCGTGCGGCTAGGTGCCATTGCCACGATATTTTTGTACTTTGTGGGAAGCCATGAAGTACCAGCCAGTTACGAGAAGGCAGTTGATCGCAGCTAGTAACACTAAAGGCACCAAAGATGGACACAAAATGCTGGAGTAACTCAGCGGGTCAGGCAGCATCTCTGGAGAAAACGAATAGGTGATGTTTCAGGTCGAAACCCTTCCTCAGAAGCGTCAGAAGCAGAAACACTGCCATAGATGGTTGGGCCAAATGGCCTGTTTCTGTGTATTTTTTACATAACAAGATGCAGACATGGTAGACAAAATGGCTTCCTCAAGTGATCCAAGATAAATGCATTGTAGATGGTGGAAAGGCAGCATCCATTGCCCAAATGTAATTGTACTGAGGGCATCCATAATCAACTACAGAAAAGGGGATTGGGGTGACATGTTTCCAGGCTAGATGAAGATAGCAATTTCACTTCCCTGAAGAATACCAGCGTCACAATTTCCATGGGTATTTTCCCAATGTAGCAAAATAAAATCTAACAGCTTTATTAAAAATCAATTTCACGACTGTGAGATCAAGCCCTTTGAAATACCACTCTAACTTTAGCAGAAGGAAGAGTCATTCAGCCCAGCCGATCAAACTTTAAATGAGTGGAGAGATGGGAATTGGGACAGTCTGATCGAAATCAAGTAATTTCAATGATCCAGATGAAACGAGTTGCCTGGATAGTTAGGTGTGTTTTTTTATTAATTCAGTTAATGGCATTATTTAATTAACTGAATCTAAATTCAGCGGTGAATGGCATTTGAGCGGGTGTCTCTGGATCATAAATCCAGGCATCCGTAAAACTAATCCAGTAAGTTAATCACTGTGCTACCAGGCCAGACTAAAAGATTGCAGCAGAGTGGAGCAGATCTGGCCCTAGATTGTGCCGGTGACACAGAGATGTCTGACCAGGTAGCAAATATCCTCAGACACAGGAAGAACAACTGAGTGGCCATGGGTAAATGAATAAATAAAGAACCATCAACTCTCTGCAAATTGTGGGGTGTAATGGAAAGTCTGTTGAGAAGGGCTGGTAGTCATGGTAATGCAGTGGTAGAGGTGCTGCCTTACAGCGCCAGAGACCCGCGTTCGATCCTGACTAAGGGTGCTATCTGTACGGAGTTTGTACATTCTCCCCGTGACCCCAAGAGCTCTGGTTTCCTCCCACGCTCCAAAGACTCCATTCCCTGCATGTGCCTATTCAAAAGTCTCTTAAACACCACAGTTGTATCTGCCTCCACCAACACCCCCGACAGCACATTGCAAGCACCCCCACTACCCTGTGTGTATCAAAAACTGCCCCGCATATCTCCTTTAAAATTTGGCCCTCTCACTTTAAAGCTATGCCATCTTGTAGTTGATATTTCCGTCCTGGGAAAAAGGTTCTGACTGTCTACCTTACCTATGCCAGGAGGTAGCGGTGTTGGTTTGTTCATGGTTACATCAGTAGCCCAGGTTTCTTGGTTAACTGCTGATGTCATGATTCCGTATGTAAGCATAGATACTGAAGCTTATCAGCATAGGATAATGTAAGGGGCTAGAAGCTCTCACCCTGACCCATTTACACTAGTCCCAGTTTCCCATCCTACACACTAAGGGCAATTTCAGAAGCTAATTAACCAACAAACCCGCATATCTTCAGAATGTGGGATGAAAACAGAGCTCCCAGAAAAAACCCAGGGAGAAGGTACAAACTCCGCTTAGACAGCACCCATAGTCTGGATCGAACCCGGGTCTGTGGCGCTGTGAGGCAGCAGCTCTACCACTGCACCATTGTGCCGCCTCTGCTCCACAACTGCACTACATTGCATCAGATGCAAGCAAGCAAAACACATTTCAAAAAGAAGAACAAATTACTTGTGGGTCATCAGATTTATTTATTAAATTCAAAATCTCTTCAGCACAGATAAAAATTAATCACTCCATCTATTGCGAATGTAATGTCTTTTTTTGTCATTTTCAGTGTTTCAATTTCAAAAAAGTTAACATTCCTATAAAAGTTTCCATTCAATCCATTGAACCCTTATTTCACTCTGTGACATTGTCTGTACCATAACGTGCTACTCGACATCCTCCCCAGTGTGAACCTTTTATTTCATATTTTTCCCTGATGCCTGTCGTTTTTTTTTTACAATACAGACAATAATACAGGCATAATTCTGTGAGAACAGACTGGATGGAATAAATGAGAGAGAAATGGCTCTACCGTAACAAAAATGTTGTATTCCTTTATTCCCTACAACACCCACCCCCCTGTCCCCTTTTCCAGTGTGATTCTGTTATTAACAAACATCCTTTTTAATAACTTATTTTTCCCTGTTTTTTTTGCTAAATTCTTTTTGAAGTACATGCCATATGAGGATTGTGATTATAAAAGTACCTGAAATCTGCTATTAGATCAGCATGCTTAGCTTTTTTCTATTTACATTCTATTTACATACACGGACATGGCAAACATCTACATGTTATTTACATCCTACTTGGGAGAGGACAAAGGCAGCTTTAATAATGTCTAAAATTCATGGTACAGTCGTAGAATATTTATCACATGCATATAAAGTTAATATTTGCATGATTTATTTTAAATTTGTAACTTTTCTGACATACCTCTTTTAATTTTTCTATGCTAAGTGTAGCATAATGAATAGGCAACATTCTCTTCATATTCTTCTCCTGCTCTTTCTACCTTATTTAATGACTATTTGCATCATACAGTATTTTCTTTTGTTTCTTTAAATGGTCACTAACATGGAGAATGCTGCTGTGTCGCACCATTCTCCTCTTCGCTAAAGCGACTAGACAGAATATGGGTTCCCTACAAGACTTGGCAGCAAGATGCTGGTAGATGAAGTACGATATAATAATCTGCTAGTATTTTACAAGTAACCTTCAGCCAATGGAACAGTAACTACAGCGTTCTCTCTTTCTCTTTTTAAAGATGGTGTCTAAGCTATCATCATTAATTATGGAAATAGTATAAATGAGATTCTATGTACTTGTGAAATATTAATGAGGCTTGGATTTCAGAATCTGGAAATCATTGTTTACTGAGCTCCTTCTCCACTAGTTTTTCGGGTTTTATTTATTCTATCAGTGATCCAACAATAAAACAATAAAGCACCTATCTTTACCCATTCCTCTCGCTGCTATTGCAACAAAGGTGTCATTGATTGAAAACTACAAATTTTCAAGTTCTCTTGGTCTATGTCAGCTATTCTGTTGAGGAACAAATTCCCTCCTTTGATGTTAATTCTATATGTTGTTGTGTTCCTGTAAGACTGAGTTAAGCATCGGTTTCTCCTGCGAAATATTTAAACTTTAACCTCTTAGTTACCTTTCCTGCAAAATGGGTCACCGTCATTAGGGTATTGTTTGAACCTGACACCAGGGTCATTGGTAAGAATGTAAGCACAATCGCTGGAAGTACAAACCTTAAAAATGAAAAAAAAAGTGACATTTAATAAACACAAGCATTATTATTTTCTGCTTGTTTGCTTAAAAATATATAAATACATTTGAATGATCTAAAACTGTTTTGTGTAAGTTCAGCAGGTTTTAAAACATGTAGTTCAGCCTTGACTTATACAAATTCTTAAAGCATTTAAAGATATCTTCAAATCACCAGGAAGCCAGAAGTGGATGAAAAATCAATGTGCCATTGTTTTCAGTGTAGAACAGCCTCAGTATCCCCTTGGGTCAATATATTGGAACATGTAAAAACCCATTATACCATTTTGCTTCCTACATCAGCTCCTCACCCATAATATGGACCATAAACTACAATAATAGTAAATACAAGAAGATCAATAGAAAATGAGTTTAAAGAACAATAATGCAGTGTTTTCACCGAGGGAACTTTACAATAGTATTGATGGATTCTAATTATTATTAATGTGGTCGATATTCTATTGTAAAATTTCGGTTGCAATGGGATGTCTTGCTTCTCCTTATGACCTGAGTTTATATATATATATAAGATAGATAGATAGATAGATAGATAGATAGATAGATAGATAGATAGATAGATAGATAGATAGATAGATAGATAGATAGATAGATAGATAGATAGATAGATAGATAGATAGATAGATAGATAGATAGATAGATAGATAAGGAGACAGTGCATAAAACTAACAAAATTACTGGCAACTGAATTTGAAACAGATTTTCGTTTCCTCCCTTTGATAAGAGTAGCTAGAAGATCATTGTGATCACATCATCTGCACATCACAGGCATAAGGGAGAAGGATCTTAGGCAGTAGGAGTTGCAATCTCTGGTGTCAACACAAGCTGATTGCAAATTATGTACAGCAGCCTCTAAAGGGGGGGAAATTATATTAACACATTATAGTTATTAAAGCCATAGCACACACAGATTTGAACCAGATGGTACAAGTTGATATTTCCATTTGCTGCTGGGGTCTCTAATTGTCTAGTCAACACTCTTTCATAGCCATGTGGGATTTTGATGAAAGATTACAAGAGATTAATCAATATCAAGCTTTAACAGAGCTGCCTTCAAAAGTACACATCCATAATGAGTAATATCTGACTGTAATGTGAGCACGGAGCATGTGAAACCAGCTTCCTGAGTTTTACAGGTGAATTACTGGGATCTCACAATCGCGAGCTACATTTCCTTCACTCGCCATTTTACTTTGTGCTCAGCTGAATGAGCTGCTGGCTACCTTTTCTTACCCCTTTCCACCTCTCCCGGCTAAAGGGCTTGGAGACTTTGCTGTAGAGACTGCGCAAGAGGAGGAAGAATTGACAAACGAGGTCACATTAAATGCGCCTGCACTTGGTTCATGTAACGAGTTACCGGAGATACTGTACAGTGCAGGAGTAACTCAGCAGGTCAGGCAGCAGCTCTGGAGAAACAGAACGGGGGACCTTTATGGGTCAGAACCCTTCTTCAGACCTTGTGTGGCAAGGACAGGGACCATTTATCTTTCTCACTTAGAGCGGAGAGGAAAGCATTAGAGAAGAACTATTTTTTTTCTATAATAAAATCAAGTCCAGAGAAATCAAAACAGATTTGGATTTTTTTTTAAATGTGAGCTGAACATCACCCTCCCCCATCCAATAACAAGCTTTTTCCTGAGTGGCATGTAGTCAAAGAAAAATAATTCAATATATTCCAAATTGCATAATATTCCATACTTTAAAAAAAAACAATATCCAGGGCTGCCCCACAGGCATGCAAGACTTTCCTTAAATCAAATCCATAGAACAATGGTTTAGAGCATTGTTAACTAATGATTCCGGAATTTAACATTGAGCTCTGAGAGGATTGCAAATCCTGGGCAACCCGACAGAATGTTTTACTTTCTGAAAGCTATAGAACCCCATTGCCACATGCAGAAACTGGTCTGGTATTTATTGAGCTCAAATGAATAGAACCGTTTAAAAAGTATCCTAAGCAGGTTCTACTGTGACAACTGTTTTTTCCTCCAAGGGGGATTTGTAACCACCTCAGAGTATAAGAGATGCTCGTAAGAAAAGATATCCAAGTGGGAGGATGAGGAGAAATGTGTCTTCTCTGAGAGTTGCTATTATTTGGAATGCATTGCCTGTAAGGGTGATGGATCTATACTTGAAGTAGAAATTACAGGACAGTGGGGAAAGAATGCGGGTGTGAATATAATTCTCTTGAAGAGCTGGCACAAAGGCAAACTGCTACATAGTTCCATATCATCCCCCGCTGTGATTTAGCTATAAAGTTTAAGTGTGATTTTTTTCTTTGCTGCAATATATTCACATTTAAATTTAGGTTTATTATTGTCACATGTACTGAGGTACAGTGAGAAGCTAGGGACCAGGCCCATGTGGTCACAGGAGGAACGTGCAAACTCCACACAAATAGCATCCACAATAGATTGAGCTCATGTCTCTGGCACTAAAAGACACCAGCTCTATTAGCTGTGCCACTGTGTCATTCTAGACCATGCAAACTTCACACAGACAGCACCCAAGGTCAGGATTGAAGCCAGGTCTCAGGTGCTGTGAGTCAACAGATCTGCCAGCTGCGCCACTGTGTAAAAAGAAAATGGACGAGACAAACATAGTATACGTCATACAATCGACCCCAACTCAAGCACAGTCGGTGGAGTAAAGGGAAAGATACAAAATGCTGAATATCTAGATTTACAAGTGGGAAAGTGAATGAAGTATTGGGCGATTGTATCGGATTATAGTAGATTCTCCTCTGGGACCAGCATGCAAAGAGTTGCTACACAGGCGTCATGGTGGAACTAGATAGATATTCCACCTCCACGAGAAGCTAAGACAGGGTAAGAGGACCTGCGTACTTTAGCACAGAGGTCAGTAACTAGAACTAAGTTAATTGGTGAAATGATGAAAGTGGAGTTAAGAAAAAAAAAATTCACGGGAAAAGTGGTGGAGGTCTGGAATTCACTGTCCAAATTGGGGGGGGGGGGGGGGGGGCGGGGGTGTGGCAAAAATACAAATCACCTATACATTATCCCTGGATGTTAATCTGAACAGCCATAATCTGCAGGGTTATGGAGCAACAGCTGAGAAGTATGAATAATCTGTGGTTCTTTTATGCCGGCGTGGTCAAGATAGATAGGAAAGGTTCAGATGGGTATATGCCAAATGCAGGCAGATGGGACAAACTGTGATGTGCAGACAAGAACCTGCAGGAGCTGGAACCTTAAGCAAAGCACAAAGTGCTGGAGGAACTCAGTGGGTCGAAGAAAGTGAAATTAAAAAAAAACAGCAGATGCTGCCTGACCCGTTGAGTTCCTCCAGAATATTGAGTTTAGCTTCGATGGGCATCTCGGTCAGCATGGATGAGTTGGAGTGAAGGGCCTGTTTCCTCGCTGTATGACCCCCCATAAACAAACTGGCTTGAATGGCCCCTTTCTGTTCCCTCAGATTCTCCGATTCTCTGAGGCTGCAACTCATGTGGAGTTAACAGAGAAATGGAGGAGAAAAACATAACTGTCTCAGGCAGGTGCTTGCTCAGAAGAAATGATACTTCCTGGCAGCTCGTAGCTTCAAGCTGACTGGAAGGCCTGATTGTTCCTTCAATAAGCCCCATTTATTGGCAGATGCTGTATGATCGGTTGGACATGAAGATTAATGCTTGCCCACGGTGTTAGTCTCTTGTGCTGTTGTGCCAGAACTAAAAGTACATGCACAATGCTGGCATACCCTCTCAGCTACATCTTTTGAGGTGCTGCAGGTTTTTTTAATATTAGCAAACTTCACCTTCCCAAAGGGTTTCCTTTTTTTATATTCAAAATGAATTTGGCTTTTTTTTGTTGCTTTTTAAGATTAAGTAAGACCATGTGTTGAGGATTTTGCTGTGTGGCTTGGAATTTAAAGTTGGACCGTCTGCCAACCATACAAGCCAGGTTTCAAACAGGCTTGCTGTTTGCTCCATTGATTCCACTCTTTCTGAAGCTGGACCTGGGGTGGGGGGGGGGGGGGGGGGGGGGTGGAGGAATAAGAGGCTTTAGCCAGCTTGAAATGGGCACCTTTCTTAGTATGGAGAGCTAGGAGACAACAAATGACAAAATCGCCCATTGTTATCAAATGTAAAATCTATCTCAAAAATTATACACAGGTAAATCCCAAGGTGTGTTAAACTGTTGTGGGATCGTTTCCATCGATACACACATTTTGTAATAGTGCAGAAACAAGGAACTGCAGATGCTGGTTAATACACAAAAGGACACAAAGTGCTGGAGTAACTCAGCAGGTCAGGCTTTATCTTTGCAGAACATGGATAGGTGACGTTTGAAGTCTGAAGAAGTATCGTGACCTGAAATGTCACCTATCCATATTCTCCTGAGATATTGCCTAACTTGCTGAGTTACTCTGGCATGTTGTGTCTTCTTTTGTCAACCAACATCTGCAGTTTCTTGTGTCTCCAGTGCAAGGAAAGTACTACCTAACACCTCTGTTTAATTACATTACGTGATTGTTCAGGATGGTAGTGCGATTGTTGTGGGGGGGGGATTAAAGAAAAGCGGCGCAAAATCTATTGAGAAGCAACAAAAATGAGCATTTTAAGTAGAAATGGATATCTGACTAAAAGGTGCGGCAGTAAGCTGAAGTAATTAACTCTGTTCTGTCTGATAAAGCAGGCAAAGCCCCTTTAATTAAAGACTGCAGTAATTTTGCAAAAACGCACGAAGGAGACTGGGTCTAATTAGTCACCCACTCAGCTATCACTCTCAGTTTTGGCACAGTTGAGCAAAAGGGTTTGAGGAATTTATAAAAGCAGAGCAAACCATAGGTCACCATTGGATTTCATAAGAAATATTAGGTTATTAATTCTGTGTAAGATAATGGGAATCAATACAGACCATTTCTCTTTATGAAATATAACCTTCCACTGACCCAAGCATGTCAATGTAAGTCCCCTTATTATTTTAGTGCTCCATGTAGATAGAATTTATACAAAGGAATCAAGAAATAAAAATGTGATGACCTCAGATTAAAAAAATTGTATCCTTAAAGGAGTAATGAAGCTAAGGTAAAATATCCCTGAGCACATTGATAACCTCCTGTGGTAGCTAACCCTGGTTTGAACTAGTTAGTGTCGTGTTGCCTATACCTGCCAAACCACAGGACTGCTCAGATCTCAAAATAAAAATCCATCCTTATCCAACATGACCCAACCCAAAAGCATTTGCAGTCGATCACGCACATACACCAACACTGAGTGAGACTCGAGGTCCATGCAAAAGAAGGACGTTCTGAGTCTGGGTGAAGTCTTTTGTCCACCGACCATGAGGACATGGGCCAGCTGACTGAGACACCAACGCACACTAGAAGCCAACATCAGTGTGAAGAAGGATCCTGACCCAAAACGTCACCTATCCATGTTCTCCAGAGATGCTGATTTACCACAGCACTTTGTGCCCTCTTTTGGAACACTTGGAACCATGTGCCCGATCCCAAGCTGCATTGCGAATAACAACTGATACTTGAAAATAGCCCAGCGATCCTGGGTCAAGTCTCTGCTCTGCTTCCGAGCAGATCCGCCCGTCAAAGCCACCACCTGCTGGCATGAGTCAAAATGACGTGGATAAAGTAACAAGGTGAGTTGGTAAGGAACAGCATAACCTTGACTGAACCTGAGTGTTTTGGCACAACATGATCTAACCCGCTCCAACTTCACCTGTCAAGTGCTGTCAGACTGCCAAGCTCTAACGTAAACCTTTACTCACCATACCTGAAGGTGACATACAACTGACTGACACCACTCGAGGACAACTTACTTAAGTTCTCAGCTGTTCACACGAGGAGCTTTCACTGAAAGACATTTGGTCTCGCCATTGTTTAAAATATCTAGCTGTCTCTGGTGTGCCTCATTTTTGGCTATATCTTCATACACTTGATATAAACACTATTAAAAATCAAACTCACCACTTCACTTGCGATTTTCAAGAAGATAAAAAGATACTGGAACTAAATACCTGGCAAGAGCCAAGCTGCAAAACGCAGTGTGCTTGGCAAGATCGCAATGAATCTTTCAGTACTGCATTCCCAGGAGATTACATCTCTGCGGAGATATGGACCATTTAGAGTGTGTTTTGTAAATGTATCCATTTTTGACAATTGCTATGAATACAGTTGCCACAATAATAGTTCCTTTCTCTGCCTTCCTTCTCCTATTGCAGCATAGTGAAAACGGAACCAATGGCACTTTTCAGAGGGGAATTGGATATGTACTTGGATAGAGGAAAGAGCAGAGAAGTGAGACTGAATGGATGTTTTTCAAAGTTGGCTACAGGTGGGATGGGCTAACTGGGCGACGTGACCTCCATGTGTGGTGCACAGGTTTTTGAAGAGGTGCCAGTTTGCTTGCTTGCCTGGAACGGGCACCGCTCATAAGAACTAGTGCGATGGACTTTGACCATCGCACCAAAACATGGCGCCTCTTGTATGCGGGATTAGTGGACGATTTCTGTACACTTGCTGATCGGGGATGTGCTTGGGTATGGTAATATTCCACTGGATTGTATGTTAGAAAATTATTTCACTGTGCGCTTGCACTTCACACATGTGACAATAAATGCATTGAATAAAAGCACCATTGAAGCATTGAACTTGCTCCAGATCTCACTCGAGGTACAGGTAGGTATCTATGCTCTTGGCGAATTGCTGGAAATTGAACTGAAGTGACAGGCAATTCAGCCACTCCCAATTTGGGAGGACATGAGGCTAATTCAAGTATCTATTTGCCATTTGCCTGAAACCAGTCAACTCAGCACAGACTATCAATCAAAGCAGGGGTCTGCCTACTTTGTACAGCTCAGCTAAGCTTTACATAACATTTGTAAAGGTTGTTTAAAGGGACATTCTCATCTAATACATGGTGGCTACGTGTAAAGACCTTGCTTTTACATAAGTCCTTAAACACATGAACGATAGGAGCATTAAAGGATCGGAAATGAGAGTGACTAATTTCACTCACATAACCCGTGATCGCATGGTGGCGCAGCGGTAGAGTTGCTGCCTTACAGCGTACAGAGTTTGTACGTTCTCCCTCTGATCGCGTGGGTTTTCCCCGGGTGCTCCGGTTTCCTCCCACACTCCAAAGATGTACAGGTTTTTAGGTTAATTAACTTTGGTAAAGATTGTAAATTGTCCCCAGTGTGTAGAATAGTGCTAGTGTACGGGAACTGCTGGTCGGCTTGGTCTCGGTGGGCCAAAGGGCTTGATTCCGCATTGTAGCTCGAAACTGAACTTAATACAGGAGCAATGGGGACAAATAAGAATCGGAATTGAGAGTGACCAACTTCACACACATAACCCCAGTGGCAAATTTAACTCAATTATTTTGGGAGAGAAGGTTATTTTCTAATTGTTTGAGGAAATCAATCAGATGCAATGATGACAGCGTCCCTTAAACAAGAAAAAAAGTCACACGGTTGCTTGGTTGGTGCGGACCAATCAAAGGAAATACCGATTCATAATGCCTTCAAATGGTAATTAACACATTCTAAGGTTTCGAATATTTGCTAATGATGTATAAAATGGCTCACAGCCGATAATGGGAATATGATTATAAATTTAATTTTGCCCCACCTCCTCGTATACTCCATCTGCTAATTATTTTCCCAGTGAAACAGCACGAGCAATGTTGATAAAGTCATGCTATGTTGCGTGTTTTCTGGCTTGCAAGCTGTAGAATAGTGATGGAAAACAGCCTGACTTGATCATCTTGCTAAACTAGTTTCCACACTTGCACTGCAGATGGTATTCTAGATATGGCAGTTATACTTGTAATAGCTTGGAAGTTGAAAAAAAATGTCACAGGAGAGTTTTAGCATTCTTTCCTGATTTGTAATTTATGATGCAAGTTTTAAAGGTGCAGTCGTCTTTAATTTTGCACTTAATACTTTTCCTGTGTTCTCTATCACTTTACCTGCCTGCTTTTCGAAGGAGCTATCACTGTCCATTAGAGGGTTTTGAGAAACGTTTTAACACAAATAGAGAAAGGATGACCTATCAATAGTGCCTTTCATGTTGCCTTTATCTTGTTCCAAAGTGTTGTAAATCCAATTTTTTAAGCAAGATCACTGCTGCAATATGGGAAATTGCTACAATTTTCCACAAAAAAACAATGTATTAATGACTGGATAATCTGTTTCCAGTGATGTTGAGTGAAGTATAATTATTGGCCAGAACCTTGTTCTATAAAATAGTGTTGTGGTATCTTTCGGTGGCACAGTGGCGCAGCGGTAGAGTTTGTGCCTTATGGCGCCATAGACTCAGGTTCGATCCTGACTACGGATGCTGTCTGTACGGAGTTTGTAAGTTCTCCCTGTAATCACGTGGACTTTCTCAGGGTGCTCTGGTTTCCTCCCATATTCCAAAGACGTACAAGTTCATAGGTTAATTGACTTTGGTAAATATTGTAAATTTCCCAAGTATGTAGGATATTGCTAGTGTTCGGAGTGATTGCTGGTCGGCAAGGCCTTGATGGGCCGAAGAGCTTGATTCCGAGCCTTATCTCTAGAGACTTAAGTCAAACGTTTTATATCTTTTTAACATCTCATCTGGATTTTGGTGTTTCCAACATTGCTGCAGTCCCCAAGTATACGCCTTTGAAATTTCAGAAGTTCATGTTGAAGGACTTAGTGTGGGATTTAAACTCTGAACCTCTGAGACAAAGCTACTGCTGACCTTCGAGGCTAATTTTCTCTGTGCTTTATGTATATTTGTCAGTTGATTACTAAATGAAAACAAGAAATCAATAAATTGATGCACTTGCACTCTAATCTGCCCATGGTAAGATTCTGATCTTGGCCTTTAGGAATCGGGTACATCCAGTCCCAGTCCAACTGGAGCAGGGAGGAGAATGCATGACCCCCATTTCTGTTCTGATGAAAATCATCTATGAACATTCGAGTAGGTTGTGATGTCTCGCACCTTGGTCAACAATCATTGTAGAACAATGGATTTGTGAGGTGATGTTCCCCCGCCCTCAAAGCTGTTCCAAGGCCTGGAATAAGTTGGGGAGAAAAGAATGGTAAATGAACCTAATGGCAGAATCTTCCCTGTTTATCACATTGCTTCTTTCCAAGAGCCAGAATATAGGCTGGGTGAGATCAAGCATTGGGGAAAGGGTGAAATAAACATTAAAAACAGCAGATTAAATCCATGAATGTTCTACCCCCATGGCTCTTGGCTGTAACCAGAGTCTGACAAATGACTTGTGAAAGAGAGTGATGAACCCACATTGTGCAGACACTCTTTAGTTAATCCAAAACCAGATTTCGAGGTAATTTCACACACACTAAAAAGATTGATGGTGTGGCCTGCCGTGACAGCTTGCAAATGTTTGGGAGGATTGAAAATGGCATCACGACTTGATTAAGGATGGTGCAGGGCTTCAAAGAAGTTTCTTCATTCAGTATATCTATCATTTTAATTTGCAAACTGCCTTTACAACAACTTACAGATGTTTGACCCCTGACAGAGCAGTTGCTGCTGCAGTCAAATGGGAATCACCGTGGGGAAAACAAGCTTGTGATTCTTGCCACATAATATTTTGAAATACAGTCAAGATAAACGTGTACCTGCTCCCAAGCATATTTCTCCTTCAAGTGTACAGTTTCAGTGTACGGTTAACTCCCAGTCCCATTTATTGAGACGTATAATGTGTGCAAAGCTGGTGCCCGTATAACATTTCCTCACAAATTAATTCACGTCTGTCACAGATCCAGGTGCATTTTTATGCCATCTGCCATCGTCTTTCAGGAACTTTTTTTTTGAAAAGCAAAAAAAGGTTTTTCAAAATGTAACCAGCTGTAACAAGACAAATGTTCCTTTCCAAGCTGTGACTTTTCAGTTGAAAACATTTCTTTGTAATGCAGAACTGGAGTGCTAGTGATCTAATTAAATACAGATATTAGGATTATTGAGAGTCAATTCTTTAGCAACACTACTCCACTGTATCAAGTCTGCTATGAAACCATCACAAATGTACACCATGGATTCAAACCAGGATGTAAATGTGTCTGGATTTCAGATCCAGTTATGATTGAAGTATGGTCACATGTAGGACACCCAACATCCCTCCTGGTAGATAAGAGTCATAGATAGAGTCATTGAGATATACAGTGTGGAAACAAGCCCTTCGGTCCAACTTTCCCACACTGACCAACATGTCCCTTCTACACTAGTCCCATATCCCTCTAAATCCATCCTATCCACGTATCTGTCTAAATTTCTTTGGAGAATGCAGGGCAGGAAGCATCACAAAATGCATCCGTTACCAAGTCTTGGTTGGTGTATTTTACCTCTTAAACCATATCATTTTCAATTCAACATACATTATTTAAAATTTAACACCGGCTGTACTTCCTGTATCTCAGGGTGAACTATCGAGATATAGCGAATCATAGGTGCCATGCTAAAGATAGGATATGACAATATGGATGTACCGTGCATTCAATGGAGCTCCCTCTTCTTGAACTGCAGCCACTAATGTTATGATGAAAATGTGGTGATTGATTTATGCAGAGCAAAATCCCGCTAATGAGAGTGTGATGCAGCCACATAATCTGTTTCTTTAATGTTAATTAAAAAATAAACATTAGCCCGTACATCGGAAATAATGCCCTTTTTTAAAGAGTACAAGAAGATTTCTTATCTGTGAGTGCAAAAGGGAGTTCAGTTAAAGCCAAAAGTGCAGTTAAAGCCAAAGTATGGGCGCCTCCAACAATGTAACATCCCCACTGCACTGCATTGAATTAAAAGTCTATTTCTATATGCACTTGAACCCTCAACCTTCAGACTTGCAGGAGTGAAGGCTATCAGCTAGGCCAAAATTTACACCTTACCAGGCTGACAACAGCACCCAACTGTGTAGGCGGGAACTGTGGATGCTGGTTTACATCGGACAGACACAACACGCTGGAGTAACTCAGCACGTCAGGCTGCATCTGTAGAGAAAAGGAATAGGTGATATTTTGGGGTCTCGTCACCTTTTCCTTTCCTTCAGAGATGCTGTCTGGCCCGCTGAGTTACTCCAGCATCTTGTGCCTATTAATAGTGTTCAACTATCAGGCTAAAGATACCTTACAATCATAAACTTTGCGTTCCAAGAAATAGTTACTTCAATGCCAGGGTTTCTGAGTTTAAAAATGGAATCCTGCACAGTGACATCATTATATCATTCACAGCGTGAGCCAGTTTTATGTTTGTTAATCATTTCTGTTTGCACATAAGTCAAATAGTAATACAGTTCTCCTGCATTTGGATTTCCTCTTCCTCTCTGTAGCAGATTTAACACCTCAAACAGCAGTTGTACAATATTCCACTGGAGCTAACATTACCCCATCCAGCTCGGTCATTTAAAACACGTGAACCAAGGTGGTTAGGATCTGGGAGGGATTTGCACATGTGATAGGCATTGCAGCTAACTCTAAAAGCTACCTTCTTCAAAGTGCACACACACACACACACACACACACACACACACACACACACAAACACACACACACACACACACACACACACACACACACACACACACACACACACACACACAAACACACACACACACACACACACACACACACACACACACACACACACACACACACACAAACACACACACACACAAACACATACACGAAAAACCCAAGTTCTCCAGAAAGAAATATCCCAATAAAGAGCTGGAATCTTGTTTCGATTTTTTTGCCCTCCCAAAGTTGTTTTGTCATTAAATTTTTTTTAAAAGCACACACACACACTCAAGCACACACGCACGCACACATACGCATAAATCCTAGTTCTCCAGAAGGAAATACGGCCACACTTTAATAAAGAGTGGGAACTTAGTTTGAATTATTTGCCCTCCCAATCACATTTTGTAATACCATTTAAAAAAAAAAAAATTGGGGCTTTAGTTGAAATGAAATGCCCCCCTCGCGCTTGTGAACAAATCCATTCTTCCTTTTGTATGTCTTACATGAGGTTTACATGGGCAGTGGGCAGGTGCTATAGACCTGCACGGGAAGGTAGACGCTCCCGCCCCCAAGAGTCTCGGGCAGATGGGGCTCGTCAGCCAGGGAAGGCAGTCCATCTAGGAGAGGGAAAACTGATTTAAAACCTCCACTGCCTTGTGGCCATATCCTGGAGTAAACCTCAAGGAAATCCGGAGTCGGAGCCCCTAAGGCAGTTTATCATTGTCTACAACCCCGTTCTGGCAGCTCCTGCGACGGCACTGGTGCCAAACTGTAATGGCCCTGCTGTTCCTTTGGATCGATCAGCGACGTGGAGAGGGGGGACGTGCTGCATGGGCAACAGCCTGTCCTCCATATGACATCGCCCAGGCTTGCATCCGACCAGGATGCATCACCCATGGTCAGTCATGACTGAGGGGGGCCAACTACATGAGGCTACATATCTGTTGCATTAGGGATGGAGGGTTGGAAGTAATGTTTCAACAAGACAGAACCTTTTTCTTTAGGCAGTCATAACCTTTTTCCAGAGTGGAAATGTCAAAGACTGGAGAGCATAGGTTTAATGTGAGAGGAGCAAAGTTTAAAGGAAACATGTGGGGCAGGTTTTTATTACACAAAGGATGGTGGGTGCAAAATGCTGCCAGGGGTGAAGATGGAGGCAAATATAGTGGTGTTTAAGAGGCTTTTAGACAGGCACATGGACAAGCTGGGAATGGAAGGGTATGGATTATGTGCAGTCAGATAAGATTAATTTATCTTGACATTCTGTTCAGCACAGACATTGTGGGCTGAAGAGCCTGTTCCTGTGCTGTACTATTCTATGTTCCATAAGATCCAAAGCCCATCCCATTCTGGGATAAACTTAACGGACCACCCGATCTTTGATTTTGCCTGTTTTTGCTTCGAGGCAGTTAATTTGGAATATTGGAATAAAATTCCTACTTATCCGGTTCCCATAGGCTGTCAGGGATGGACAATAAATGCTGGTCTTGCCAACAATACCCACATAACATAAATAAATAAATCAATAAATAGAAACAAATGTTACCATTTTGCTGTTACAGTATTCAACATTCATAAGGGATCAAGTGGGTTTTTCTTTTCCAGTTCTTTACATACCAGCTTGCTTACATTGGGCAGATTCTCAGTTGCAGCGGAGCAGCTGCTTTGCTGATCAATCGATCAGGAAACATTGGCGGTTTCGAAAGAAAGTTAAAAAGCTAAACTTGTGTAATTTCTTACCTGAAGTTTACTAGGACGTATTGTACCCTGGCCACTCCCTCTTCTCCCTTCTCCCATCAGGCAAGAGGCACAGAAGTGTGAAAGCGCACACTTGCATTGCATTGCAGATGCATTGGAGACCCTCAGACTATCTTTAATCTGACTATACTGGCCTTTATCCTGCACAAAATTCCCTCCATCATGTATCTGTACACTGTGGATGGCTCAATTGTAATCATGTATTACCTTTCCTCCGACAGGTTAGCACGCAACAAAAGATTTTCACTGTACCTCGGTACACGTGGCAATTAACTAAACTAAACTAAACCACTGAGACAAGGAAAAGTAGTAGCGGAACCTTGAAGGGGAAAGGAACAACTTTACCGATGATCAAAATTCCTGATGACATTTCATTATCTACATTTATATACATAACATGGTCATCAAAAGAAAGAAACACTTATGGGGAACACCCCATGGACTCAGCTGTCAACACTGTAAATTATCTGCCAAAGACATTCTTCCTCACTTGGGTGTGCTAATCATCCAGTAATGTAGTGCACATGCTTTGTAATTTCCTTGTGCAAATCAGCTCTACTCAATGTTATGGAAGGGAATTTCAAATGCCAAGTTCAATGGTCATGTGTGTTCATTCAATGTTTAGTGCAACTGACTGAGAATAGATTTCTAACCCACTCTGTTTGAATGCTTGGGATCATACAAAAATAATTTCTCTAGAATCCACTATCTAAGGTTAACATAGATTCTAGTCAATATTTCTACATTCCAATCCACTCCTTGTGTGAATTTTCCTGTCACACAATGAATCCAGTGAACGGTTCTGTATCCCCACACCTCTCCCAGTGGGAACATGCATTATAAATATCACTCGGCTAAATCTACTTGCGGGACTGAACCACAGGATGCCGCTAATTGACTTGGACAACAGGTAAAGATTGTCACAAGGGGACCCAATTGATTTTGCAACTCTGCTTGGGATTTTATCCCAATACTTGGAGTCGTAAAGGCTCATAATCACTTGGTGATATGATTGCTTTTAAAAATGAATCATTCTTTATTTACCCTCATATTGGCTTTTGAGACCATGGTGTATTATACAACACCTCTCAATAGCTTATATGCTCTTACAATATCTGGCACACTACACAAGTTATGCCTTTTCAAATATAGATCATACTTTGCCTTTAAACTTTGCACATTAATCACATTGGAAGTCACACAGTTAAAATATTCCACTTTCCAAACTCGGAGGAAGTATAAGGAGACACTGTGATGCCAGGAATAATAATGCCTCTTTTTAGCAGCCATCTCTTTGCTGCTTTCAGATGTAGTAATCAAAATGTTGTTTTAAACCATAGCCTTCTTCGTTTTACATACCCATTAAGATCTTTTAGGAATTCATAGGGCTTATCTTTACTGAAGCTCTTCGTAAAGTTCCACCATCAACTAAGTAGATGCCAGGGGCAAATATTCTGTTTGGATGCTGGCTATTGAATGGTGGCCTGTGGTTGGTTATAGAGCAACATTGCATGGGGAGGATAATGGAAAATAATGGAATCAGCTTGGAATTCCCTCTATTAAGTTAAATCAATGCAAAATTGGGCAGCCTTCATTACAACTGCACAATCACCTTGGTGTAATTTTACTTGCTTGGCTCTGACCAGACAGTGTTTTATGTCCAGGGGTTAAAAGAGAAAATCCCACCATCACTACACCAACATCTCCTGGGGCGGCACAGTGGCGCTGTGGTAGAGCTGCGCCTTACAGCACCAGAGACCCGGTTTGATCCTGATCTCGGGTACTGTATGCACGTTCTCCCAGTGATGGTGTGAGTTTTCTCCGGGTGCTCCGGTTGCCTCCCCATTCCAGAGCCGTGCGGGTTTGTAAGTTAATTGTTCTCTGTCAATGGCCCTTGGTGTGTGGGGCATAGAACGAGAAAAGGGTAATCGTTGGTCTGGTGGGCCGAAAGGCTTGTTTCCATGTTATATCTCTAAACTCTAAACTAAACTTAAGCCATGATTTGACTTCTGATGTCTCTTTGTCCAATAGCTGGTCTGAGTTTAAACTAAGCCATTGAATGTATTACCTTCTTTAAAGATAGTGAAGAAAGTAATTGCATTGCAGAATCCGTAAAGCTGCAAAGTATCCTTTTTATACAAAAATTGTACCTATGGTGAAAGAGAGACAATTGACTTAGCTCAACTGCATTGTCATTCATTTGAGGGGGAAAAGCACAAACAGAATCAGTTATATCTCTTACTGCAGACCAATCATTGCACTAAAGCCTGTCAAGAGGTAAATAACCCAATGATTTCTATGTGGGGTGAAGTGTAGAAGAGGTCAGGTTAAGCCCAGGAACCCATGAGGTGTATAATTGCTAAGATAATGTTCGATGACTGAAGGGATTGACCCACCTGGATAGAATGAATGTGGAGATGATGGTTCCACTAGTGGAAGAGATACTAGGGCCAGAGACCATAGTCTCACAATAAAAGGACGTACCTTTAGAATGAAGTTATGGAGGAATTTCTTTAGTCAGAGGGTGGTGAATCTGTGGAATTCATTGCCACAAACGGCTGTGGAGGCCAAGTCAATGGATATTTTTAAGGCGGGGATTGGCAGAATCTTGATTAATAAGGGT
Source organism: Raja brachyura (assembly GCA_963514005.1). The sequence goes on along the minus strand of OY740797.1, from coordinate 32,447,140 downwards.
GTCAAGGGTTATGGGGTGAAGGCAGGAGAATGGGGTTGAGAGGGAAAGATAGATCAGCCGTTATTGAATGGCTGAGTAGACTTGATGGGCCGAATGGCCTAATTCTGCTCCTTGAACTTATTATGAACATATGAACCTTGTGGATGGTAACTTTGGCAGGAATTATTGATCAACGTACACAATTAAATCAGCTTGATGCAAGGGGAATGGATAGATTTGGCACATGCACTGCACTTGTGCTTTGGATGATCGTGCTTACTGAGAGCGTTCTAGCTGAGAATTTTTTTATTGGCAAGGTTTTTAAATTGAGCACCAAAGTTACGAGCCGCATTATGTTGTGGGGGATGAAACGAGTGTTTTTACAATTCAATGTGTTTAAACTTTGAGTATCAGTAGTAGGCAATAGACATTTATCTTGTATTTTCATGTTCTTTTCCAGCAACAGGGAGCAGCCACCAGCATTTACTGCGCAGTCGCCCCAGAGCTGGAGGGGCTGGGAGGGATGTACTTCAACAACTGTTGTCGGTGCCTGCCGTCACAGTCAGCCCAGGACGAAGCATTGGCTTCCGCCTTGTGGGAGCTGAGTGAGAGCGTGATCCGAGAGCGCATTGAGAACCATTCCGGCTAACATCCAACCCTACATCCGAAGATGAGACACCCACGAACTCAGCAACAGGAAAATGTCACTCTCCCTCTCTCTCCCCCTATCTCTCTCTCTTTCCCCCACTCTCTATCTCCCCTTCCCTGGTTCCTTGCCTGCAATTATAAACTTGCAAGATTGATTGCACCACAAATAAAGTTTAACCCTTTGAAGAACTCCATCTGTGCTCTGTTGATGTATTGATCAGATTTTGCTAACTCAGAAGACATTTTGTGATTAGAACAGCCTGCTACAGAGCCTCATTACCGATGATTGTTACTAATGAATAATTATTTCTAATATTTAGCACAGTAATAGAAACTAATTTAATTTATGTACATTATGCATGTGAAAGCTGTTACTGGTCACTCCTCAAAAGGTTGATGATCATCAAGGAGGCTCTCCCTGAATCCTGGTCTATTGAGGTCATGTTCATGTAGTTTTTAAAGTTCCCTATTGAACAAGACTATTTAGTTGTCTTATTAATTTTACCCCTTTATTGCTCCACTTTGTTGCATTTTCCAGCCCACTACATTGGGTGGGATCAGCCCAGATATGCTATTGAAGGTTGAATAACCACCAAGTCTATTGTGGTTCGGTTAGAGATTCAGTAACAAGGGGTTGGATCAGATCTGATTTTTTTCCCCCTCTCTAAGTTACCCCTTCCTGTGCACAAGTTGAAACAGCCCAACATCACTGTACAAAGTGCTTAAGATGATGGTCAACACTAAGACCTGAAAAAAGAAAAGAAACAACTTCTTTTTAGTATTTGTGGGTGGGATTTAAGTAATGGAACAAAATCCAGATAATGGAGCTGCAAATCTTTCCACTTCATGCTGTTTCAAGCAACAACCAAACAGCCTTATCTATAAAAGGATTCAATCACTCGTTGAATCTACGAGTGTGGGGGCCTTAGTTATGGAACAAGTGCAGGTGCCATCGAACTTCCAAAGGGTGACAAGAGCAAAATACTGCAGATGCTGGGATTCCGAAATAAAAAAAACAGAAGATGCAGGAGATACTTAGCAAGTCAAGCTGCATCTACGCAGAGAGAAAGAGAGAGCTCAAAACAAGACTTGGCATTTCAGGTCAATTGCATAGTGTCGAAACGAACACAAGATAACAGTTGTGATGAAAGACTTGAAATGTTAGGTCTATTTCTACCTCCACAATGTTACCTGACCTGTAAGTATTTCCAACATTTCCTATTCTCCATTACAGATAATAGCTAAATGCACTCAATTGATTGCAATTGGCATTTGCTATTGTTTGTTTAAATAAGATTAGTGGGCGAGATTCTGTCTCGTTGATGCCAAAATGTGACCTTGGACAGTCAAAGGAAAAGGGATGTATTTTAAAATGTGCTGTTGGATTTCAATGTGCCAGTTCAGTCTTTTTCTAGAGAGAACTCCAAAACCCAGAACAAATACTGGCATGCTAAATTCCACAACAAACCCTTATACTGGGGCGAGATATTTGTTACATTTTCTTTTGTTGCAATTGAAATATAATGTTTGAACCAAAAATCAACACAATTTATTTTAAAACCTGCAGTCATCTCTGTATTGATGTGCTACTAATGCAGAGTCCGGTGGGTTGGACCAGCTCTCGTTTACCTTGACCTATTTGGAATCCAATAGACTAATAGAGTGGCCTCAGAGTCTCCCTTTGTGACTACCCGTAATCTAACGTCAATCACAATTACTGTGAGAATCGGAAGCACTGTTGAAATATATGAATATATCAAAGAAGCCTAAGTATATACACAAAGTGCCATCAGCGACTGTGGGTCTGAGATCAAGAAGGGTCAGTAACTCTCTCAGCTTGGTCTTCATTCACAGATTAAGACTGCTTCGCCGATGCACACACAGTTTTTTTTTTAAGGTTCTTTTTCTTTGCTCAGTTTTTCTTAATAAGTAATGCCAGCATCTTGTCAGTTGTGTACATGGTGTGTTTTGTTAAATACTGTCACTGTTTTTTAATCAAACATCATGCGTGTGTGTGTTACATGTGTAAATGTTGTGTGTGTGTGTGTGCATGTGTGAATGTGTGTACGTGTGTGCATGTGAAAGAGAGAGAGACCTGAATGAATAGTCATCTTCATTTGTTCTTTGCTGTCCTCTCTTTAAAAAAAATTGAACGAGGAAAAAACTAAACTAGCCAAAGGAGTCTTGAGAACGCTGCTGTGGTGGTTGTCTTTCTCTTTGCTGATTCTTTCTGTCAGAGGTTTTGTGCTTTATGGCGATCCCTGGGCTGCAGGGAAAGTTCCGATCTAAGCAATCAGCATTCCAGCATCATGTTTTCTGCAGAGAAAGAAAATTGGGAAAATCAAAGCACTGAACAAGGGGCTGTGAAAAGACCCTTCCCTTAAACTTTAACACAATACTACAGCAGCATTAATATAGAATTAACATTGAACATTCAATAGCAGGCTTACAACTTCCTGAAACAACTGTGTAAGAAGGAACTGCAGATGCTGGTTTAAACCGAAGATAGACACAAAAACTGGAGTAACTCAGCGGGACAGGCAGCATCTCTGGAGAGAATGAATGGATGACGTTTCGGAAGAAGGGACTCGACCCGAAAATGTCACCCAATCCTTCTCTCCAGAGATGCTGCCTGTCCTGCTGAGTTACTCGAGCTTTTTGTGTCTCTTTCCTGAAACAAGTGCTGGTCGAGCCTAACTGACCAGAGAGGTTAGAAATAGAACTTGGCTGCAATATTGGTTAGTTTCACAATTCCTAATTGGCCCACTGAAAATCATTTAAATTCTTATTTAAGGAAAGTATATACTTGCAAAGGGGACAGTTCGGAATAGTGTGGTACAACATGATCTTTTTGCGAGGAATGATGAAGGTGGCAGCGCCTATGCTCATTGGGGTTTTTGAAGAATGAGAGCAAAACAGAAAGTACGGTAGAGGTTGTGAGTTGGAGCAGTGTTTGGTCAGATTATATGAGGGTCAAAAGGATGCAGGAACAATAAATTGGAGGTAGATTTCCAGAGCTGGCTTAAAACAAAGTAGTCCACAGTGGGGCATTGAAAATGGTAGGTCTCTATAAGGTCTGAATTGTAGGAGTACTGACATCTCTCTCAGCAGTAAGTTAAGGCAAAAATTTGAGAGGCAAGTTTTAAAAGTTTTAAAAAGTTGCTACTGCAAGAGAAAGAGTCCATTAGCTCTCTCGCACTAGGATGGAAAGATCTTTGTGTGAATTAAGGCCCAAGCCCTTAGCACATTGAACTGTACAGCACAGGAATGGGCCCCTCGGTCCACAATGATTGTGCTAAACACAATGCCAAGTTAAACTGATCCCATCTGCCTGTATATGATACATATCCTTCTATTCCCTTTAACAGCCTCCTAAACGCCACTATCGTATCTGCCTCCACCACCACCCCTGGCAATACATTCCAGGCTCCCACCACTCTCTGTGTAAAAGACTTACCCCGCATATCTCCATCAAACTTTCCCTCTCTCACCTTATATTTATGCCCTCTATAGTTGGACTTTTACACCCTGGGAAAAAGGTTCTGACTGTCTACCTTGTGTATACCTCTCATAATTTTATAGAATTCTATCAAATCTCCCCGCAACCTCTGACATTCCAGACAAAACAACATGGATGAGCTGCATTATAGTGGAGGCTAGGAATGGGAAAAGTGATGTCTCCATGTGACAAAGGCATAGAGTTAGCCTTCAGATGATCTGTGGGGGAGCTCATGGAGAAAGTGGGAGGACCATTTGAAAATAAAGATGGTTAGTTAGTTAGTTAGTTTAGTTTATTGTCAGGTGTAGCAAAGTACAATGAAAAGCTTTTTGTTGCGTGCTAACCGGTCATCGGAAAGACTATACGTGATTACAATCGAGCCATCCACAGTGTACAGATAAATGATAAAGGGAGGGAATTTTAGGTTCAAGATACGGTGACCATGGATGATATTATGTAATAAAGCTTTAATGTTTTAACAGTTATCCACATTCAAAGGGGCTTTGTAATAAAGCACAAATCATGTCTTATACCACCATGGCCCGAAAGTTGGTCTATTTGTGTTTCTAGTATCGCTCTATGACTAGATGAGGTACTAATACTAGGTCTAATATTGAAGTAATATGGAACAACTTGTAATCTAAATGAGTATTACCACTAGCTTGAGAATTAAACAAGTTCAATTATTTTCAAAGGATTGTGATGAGACCCCTTTTTAAAATGATAAACGATTGATTTTATTATGATTTTGTGTTCCATTGTAACATGTGCTTACAATGGATGATGTCAGGGAGAAATGGATAAATTAATAGAAGTGGACATGGCCATTGTGAATGCATTGCCTCAGCATTATTTTAATTGTGGTCATAGGCCTTAGAGCACAGTGGTGCAGTTGGTAGAGCTCACAGCAGCAGAGACCCAGGTTCGATCCTGACCTCAGCTAGAGTCTCTGTGGAGTTTGCACGTTCTCCCTGTGCCCGCGTGGGTTTCCTCCGGGTGCTCCGGTTTCTTCCCACATCCCAAAGATGTGCGGGTTTTTAGGTTGGATGAAAGAAAGAATGGATCAACTGGGCTAAATATTCACTGGAATTTAGAAGGATGAGAGGGGATCTTATAGAAACACATAACATTCTTAAGGGATTGAACAGGCTAGATGCAAGAAAAATGTTCCCGATGTTTGGGGAGTCCAGAACCAGGGTTCACAGCTTAAGAATAAGCGGTAGCCCGTTTAGGGCTGAGATGAGGAAAAACTTTTTCACCCAGAGAGTTGTGAATCTGTGGAATTCTCTCCCACGGAAGGCAGAGGAGGCCAATTCATTGGATGTTTCAAGAGAGAGTTAGATTTAACTCTTAGGGCTAATGGAATCAAAGGATATGGGGGAAAAAGCAGGAACGGGGTACTGATTTTGGATGATCAGTCATGATCATATTGAATGGTGCTGGCTCGAGTGGCCGAATGGCCTACTGCACCTATTTTCTATGTTTCTATGTTTTCTATGTTAATTGTCCTCTGTAAATTGCCCATAATGTGTAAGAAGTGGATGGAAACTTTGGAGAACATAGAACTCGTGTGAATAGGTGATCAATGGTCGGCATGGACCCAGTGGGTTGAAGGGCCTATTTCCACGCTGTATCTCCAAACTGAAACTAATTTAGGGTAGATTCTCCAAGATCTAATTGTAGTTGATTTAGACCATTTGTAATATCGAAAAGGCGTTTATCCCACTGGAGAACCATTGGAAAAGAATAATATTAGAATTAACTTTATGACAAAAATATTTAAGAACTATATTTATGAATCATGGCAAATATATGACAAGGTAATTGGGATTAGACTATTTGTTCTTTCTCATCCACCAGCCCAAACCTTTTTATCTTACAACTGTTTGTCTGTTAAAGTTGATGAAGGCATCTGCAACAGATTAAATGTCAGATGTGAACAAATCCCGCTATATCTCTGGAGCTATTAGGAAGGTTTCAGCTGCCATTGCAACATCTCTTTACTGAAGATAAATAAAATGTCAGAGCTGAGATGAGGGAGATTTACCCACACCTCGCACGGCTGGAGAAAATAGCTCTTAACTTAGTCAGCAGGCGTTTCCTTGCCATTATTTGCAGTGGCTGTGTCAATTGAACAGTCTGTGTAAAGATGCCTGTTAAATGGATCGACTGGGCTTATATTCACTGGAATTTAGAAGGTTGAAAAGGAACTTATAGAAACATATAAAATGCTTAAGGGTTTGGACAGGCTAGATGCAGGATAAATGTTGGGGGGGGGGTGGGGGGGGGGGGGGGGGGGTGTTGTCCAGGACCAGGGGTCACAGTTTAAGAATAAGGGGTAGGCCATTTAGGATTGAGATGAGGAAAAACGTTTTCTCCCACAGAGTTGAGTGTGGAATTCTCTGCCACAGAAGGCAGTGGAGGTCAATTCACTGGATGATTTCAAGAGGGAGTTAGATATAGCCCTTTGGGTTAATGGAATCAAGGGATATGGGGAGAAAGCAGGAATGGGCTACTGATTTAGGATCATCAGCCATGGTCATATTGAATGGTGGTGCTGGCTCGAAGTTCCAAATGGCCTACTCCTGCACCTATTTTCTGTTTCTATGTTTCTAACCCTTCGAATGCCTATGTGTGAGGAGAAGGTAATGGTTGAAACCAGGTTAAACCAGGCAGGCATAGAAACAAGGCACTGCAGATGTATACGAAAAAGGACACAAAGTGCCGGAGTAACTCCACGGGTCAGGCATAATTTCTGGAGAACATGGATAGGTGACGTTTCAGGTCAGGACGCTTCTTCCTACAATAAAGGACACAAAGTGCCAGAGTAACTTAGCGGGTCAGGCAGCAGCTCAGAACACGGATAGGTGATGTTTCGGATCAGATCCTTCTTCTTACTATAAAGGACACTGGTGCTGGAGTAACTCAGCAGGTCAGGCAGCATCTCTTGAAAAAATGGATACGTGACCTTTTTGGGCCAGGACCCTTCTTCCTACAATAAAGGAGACAAAGTACTGGATTTCTGTCACACCCTCTCTTATTGCTCCCCCTTTGTGATTTTGGCTGAAGGGTCCCAACACGAAACATCACCTATCCATGTTGAAAAGACGGTCCTAAGAGCAATGCAAGTAAAATCATGGGAAATAGATTGGGCGAATGCACAAAGTCTTTTATTCCTGGCAGGGAAATCAAGAACCAGAGAATATTGGTTTACGGTGGGAAGGGGAAGAATTCATAGGAACCTGAGGAGCAACTCTTTCAATCAGAGGCTGATGGGTATATGGAACAAACTGCCTGACACAGGTACAGTAACAACCTGTAAAAGACATTTGGACAGCTATGTGGATAGGTAAGGTTTATAGTGATGACCAATTGTTGGCAAATGGGGAATCTTGGCTGGCATGGACAAGTTGGTCCTGAGGCTCTGTTTCCTTGCTGTATGACTCTATATGTACATAAATGGCTTCTTAATTTTGAGAAAACATTTGTGTTTGAAACCACAATAATTTTCTCAACTTAGAGACGGACAGGACAAAGGGCCTGTAGATGACAGGCCTGGCACAGGGTAATCTGATGATGGCAGCTGCCTCCGTTGGTGGGTACAGGGTGGCACAGTGGCGCAGTGGCAGTACTGCTCCCTTACAGCGCCAGAGACACGGGTTCGATCTTGACAACGGGTGCTGTCTGCATGGAGTTTTATATTCTCCCTGTGACCGTGTGGGTTTTCTCCAAGTGCTCCGGTTTCCTCCCACATTCCAAGTGCATGCAGGTTTGTAGGTTAATTGGCTTCGGTAAAATTGTAAATTGTCCCCAGTGTGTAGGATAGTGTTAGTGTGCGGGGTGATCGCTCGTCAGCCTGGACTCGGTGGGCCGAAGGGCCTGTTTCCACGCTGTATCTCTAAAGTCTGAAGCTGGCTAATGGAAGGATCCTAACAAGGGTTTGCAGACATTGTAAATGTTCTACAAAGGCACAGACCCAGACATCCCCAGATCTCTGCCACAGAGCCTTTAGACTTTAGATCTGGCCACGTATCTTTCTCAATCTGTCAACGTGAATGGACGGAAAATGGTCAACCAAACAGCAGTGAAATTGAATCCCGAGTCAAGATGTTGGGGTGACAATCGAATGGAATTACATTAAATTACAGAATTAAAACAGGCCATTCGGCCCACATCATCAGTGCCAACGTCTATCTTTCACTTGGGGCCGCTCCCTTGCTATTTCATCCTGTCCTACCATTCCCATCTCCCAATGTTTCTCCACAGAACACTTCTGAAGCTTCCCCGTAAATGTACCTGTGCGGCTTGCTCCATCTGTACATACATTAAACAGAAATAAACCTGAAAGCAAGAGATGATGTGACTTTACATTCTAGCAGCTGTGATTTTGCCTAATCCCTGCAGTCACCTCATTTGGATCGTCAAGTTAGAAATGTAAAAATGTGGCGTGCAACTTCAACCTGACATTCATTGTGAAGAATGATTTTTAAAATCTAGCCGAAAGCCTGTGTTAGCTACAAGCTGGAGACAGGGAAATGTGTTCACTTCGAGCAGCGCAGTTATAAACCTGTCGGGATGTTATGGATGCCCCAGTGATAGAGAATCTTGCCACTATTTGCTGAATATTGAAGGAAGGTAGCTAATGGTGTGCAACATATAAACCTGTTGTGGCTATCATCCATCTGTCTGTGTGGAAGTGAATAGCGGCAGACTCTGATAAAATGAATTTTTAGCAGGTTTAAATCTGGTGAATGCCTCTTTAGAAGCTATTGTCGACCATTAACTGTGGTCAGGCGAAAAACATTTCAGCAAAAAAAACACACACAAAGAAGACAATGCATACAATAAGCCTGTTATCCAGCTAATGGAAGTTAACCCTTCGAAGAGATTACTTGTTAATTCCAGGCCTGTGCTGAGTTGACAGGTTGTGACCGGAAAAGCAAATCTGGGTGTTACCCCTTGCCTCAGTGCCTTGGAGCCCAGAGGGACGATGGTTTGTTGCTAGATAGCCAGAATTTCCACGTGATTAAGCTTCAGCGGTCTAAATGGCGTGGTGTGTGTGATCCCATTCTTGGATTGCATGCATTGTCCAGCAGTGTAAAATCAAAGAATTGGAGATCCAGCATAGAAACTGGCCCTTCGGCCCATCGAGTCCACGCTGACCATCAATCACCCACATTCAGAGATTCTGTCTGACCCACTGAGTTACTTCAGCACTCTGCATTCTATACAAGATTCCAGCATCTGCAGTTCCTTGTATCTCCATTTTACTGTGCCACTGTGATCAATATCTTCCTGAGATGCTGCCTGACCTACTGACTTAATCCAGCACTTTGTGTTCTACATAAGATTCCAGCATCTGCTGTTCCTCTGTAAACATTTATGCCAGTCATACAGAATCCCACTTTTTATTCTCATCAGCTCCATCCAGTATCTATCACTTACGTACCCAAAGGGGCAATTTACAATGTAGAAACAAGAAACTGCAGATTTACAAAAAAAACACAAAGTGCTACAGTAACTCAGTGGGTCAGGCAGCATCTCTGATGACATCACCCATCCTTTTTTCCAGAGGTGCTGCCTGATCCGCTGAGTTACTCCGGCATTTTGTATCTATCTTCAGTATAAACCAGCATCTGCAGTTCCTTTCTACACATCTCTGATGAACGTGGATAGGTGACATTTTGGGCCAGGACCCTTCTTCAGAATGATTGTAGGGGTTGGGGGTGAAAGAAAGATGGAAGAGAGAAGGGGCAGGACAAAGTGTGGCAAGTAATAGGTTGATGCACATGAGGAAGGTTTTTTGACGGGCTGATGGTTGGGCAAAGGCCAGAGATGAAAATACAGAAGGTGTGAAACAAGAGGATTTAAGAATGCAAATTGTGAAGCTAGAGGAAGGAATGTAGGTGAAAGGGGAAAGGGTAGAGGAGAAATAGGTGCAAGTCTAGGTGGGGCACAGAAGGCGGAGGGGTGGGGGGGTGGGGAGGGGGCGTTATATGAGGTAAGAAGGGAGAGGGGGATGGTTATGTAGTTACCTAAAATTGGAGAAGTCAATGTTCAAACTGTTGGGGTGTTAACTACTCAAGAGGAATCTGAAGTGTTGTTGGCAAGTTGACAATAGGCAACTTATAACGGCCAATTCACCTGCCAACCTGCAAGTCTTTGGAAACCAGAGCATCCACAATGATCAAAATCCACACCGATGGAATCGAACCCGGGTCTTTGATGCTGTGAGGCAATCCACCAGCATAATCAAGGAAGAGTCGATTGGCCACTGTATCCTTCTATACTTGCCTTATTAAGTGTCCCTTAGATCCTCTTAGACAGAGTGATTGTACCTGACTTCACCACCTCCTCTGGCAGCAGCCTCTATCATCCACTCTTTGTGTAAAATGCTTACCATTCAGATCCCTTTTAAAATCTCTTCCTCTCACCTGAAACCTATTCCCTCGTGATTTTGACCAAGAAGTGAACAGAGTGGTTGTTGAAGATTTAAGCACTAGACCTGCAGAAGTGCAATATGTTTTTTTATGGGAAATAGGAGAAACTCAAACCAAGTTGATAGAGCGGTCACTTCACAGCGCCAGAGACCCATGTTCGTTCTTGCAACGCAGGAACAGAAACTGCTCAGCACAGGAACAAGCCCGTCAGCCCACAGTGTCTGTGCCAGACCTGATGCCAAGAAAAAAACTGCCCAATTTGCCTGCACATGATCCATATCGCTATCTGTGTGGAGTTTGCAAGTTTTCTCTATGATTGGGTGAGTTTCTACTGGGTGCTCAGGTTTATTCCCACATAACAAAGACGTGCAGGTTTGTAAGTTAAATTAAATCTGTAAATTGCCCCAAGTGTGTCGGGAGTGGATGCGAAAGTGGAATAACATAGAACAATTATAATGGGTTGATCGACGGTCAGAGTAGGCTCAGTGGGCAGAAAGGCCTCTTCCCATGCTGTATCTGTAAACTGTACAAAATCATGACTTTAGGAATAGACCAGGTAAATGCACAGAGTCTCTTTCCCAGAGTAGAGGAATGGAGAACCAGAAGACATGGGTTCAAGGTGAGGGAAAGATTTAATAGGAATCTGAGGGGTAACTTTTTTATTACACAAGGGGTGGTGGGTGTATGGAATGAGCTGCTAGAAGAGGTAGTTGAGGCAGGTACTCTCGCAACATTTAAGAAGCATTTGGACAATTACATGGATAGAACAAGTTTACAGAGATATGGGCCGAATGCAGGCAGATGAGACTAGTGTAGATGGAACATATTGGCCCGTGTGGGCAAGTTGGACTGAAGTGCCTGTTTCCACGCTGTATGACTCTATGACTCTACTATGAAAAATATCAACATTATTTTCTGTTTGCAAATCAAGTTAACTGGAAGTTTGAATTAATTGAATGGTACAAATGAACCACATTCAAGAAAGCTGTGTCAGCACTTGAGGTTGTAGGGGAAATCTATGAGGATGTTGGCAGGACTGGGGAATTGAAAATAAGGAAGCTGAGGGGAAAAGATAATTGAATGATATAAAGTCATGAGAGGCCTGGATAAATTGGAATGAAAAATGTCAGTAACTATTGGCAAGAGAGACGCAAGATAGTTGGCAAAAGGATTTGTAAGGGAGGGGCTGAGGAAATTTTGTTTCATCCAGAGAATAACAGAGGTTCAATCTCATTGCGTGAAAGGGTGTGTTAGATGCCTTTTCAAGTGCCTTAATTTACAATGCGGCACAGTGGCACAGCGCTTTAGCTGCTGCCTTACAGCAACCCGGGTTAAATCCTGACTATGGGTGCTGTTTGTACGGTGTTTGTGTGGTCTCCCCATGACCACATGGGTTTTCTCGGGTTGCTCCAGTTTCCTCCCACAATCCAAAAGACCTGCAGGTTTGTAGATTAATTGGCTTCTGTAAATTACCCCTAGTGAGTAGGACAGAAGTGTACTGGTGATCGCCGGTTGGAGCAGAATCTGTGGGTCTGCTTCCTCGTTGTATCTACAAACTAAGCTGAAGTAAACTGGAAATTAGGAATAAATAGGATAGTATCTTGTTGGCCAACATACACTCAGTGGGCCAAATGTATTTTATCCGTACAGCAAATTTAAGCAATTCCAGGCAAGGTGCATGGATTGATTAATAGAAGTCTTCTGAATCTTCGAATAGAATTCCACCTTTATGTTCACTCAATCAGCATTTAGCCTTTTGACAAAATGCCAATAAACTGAAAGCCTTTGCTAACAGTTCAAAGCAAAACGACACTGATTGGAGAGTGTGAGAATCTATCACATTATACAGAATAACACAATCCGCAGGAGACCATGGTAAAATAATTATTTTGCAATTCTTAAGCAGAATTATAATGAAATAAAAACAACAATGTGCTATAATTCTGTTTATCCCACTTTACTCTAAATACACCTCAATGTTCCAATGTCGGTGAGAAATTAGGAATAAGATTTATGGTCAGTAAAAGTGGCGTGGGTTGCAAACCCATTTAAGAGTTTAATTTTTAACAATGTCATTCATCAAGTTCAGTTGTAAGTTTAAACCTAGATGAGTGCCTTCACATTATAGAGATATAGATGGTAATTGAGATAACAAGTCAAAGGATAACAAGAGATAATAGAGAAGGGAAATTTAATGCTTAAATTATGATTAAAACTGAACAGTGCAACTCATTTGCAGCCATTGCAATGTTTCCCTTTGTCCATTGACTGACCATAGAACACAGAACATAGAAAAATACGGCAGGGGAACAGGCCCTTCAGCCCGCAGTGTCTGTGCTGGACTTGATGCCAAGATAAACCAATCTAATCTGCCTGCACAGGGGTGTCGGGAGTTATGGGGAGAAGGCAGGAGAATGGAGTTAGGAGGGAGAGATAGATCAGCCATGATTGAATGCCAGAGTGGGCCCTTGATGGGCCGAATGGCCTAATTCTTTCCCTATCACTTCTGACCTTATGCACATGATCCGTACCGCTCTCCCTTCCCCTGCTCTGCATATCCATGTGCCGATCAAATAGCATTTTAAATGGCACTATCAATTCTGTTTCCACCCCCACCCCTGGCAGAGCGTTCCAGGCACCCACCACCCTCTGTGTAAAAAAAACACTTGTCACACACATCTCCTTTCAAATTTTCCCTTCTCACTTTAAAGCTACTCCCTCTAGACCTTTGACATCCAGGGGGAAAAAAGGTTCTATCTGTCCACCCTATGTACGCCTCTCATCATTTTCTATACTTCTATCAGGTCTCCCCTCAACCTTCTGCGTTCTAGAGAAAACAATCCAAGTTTGTCCAACCTCTCCTTGTGACTAATACTGGGACTAGTTCATTCGCTCCTTGACAGGACTGGAAATATACAATGAAGAGCGGTGCAGAAATATCCAGTCACTTTCCGTGATACTCAAAGATGCTGAGCTGTATTTTTTGTGTTTTCTCAGGCAAAGACTAATCAAACCATAGAATGTAATGATACAGATAAGGATCATTCAATCTATCAACGTTGCTTTAGTATTTTTCCTATATTTTATCACCTCAATTTAATCCCAATCTTTTACTCATTCCCCATACGTGTGCATTAATGCTCCCCTTTCAAAAAACTATCTAAATCACTTTTAAAAGATTTTATGGGTACTCTTTCAAAGACAGCGAATGGCAGAGATTTATATATTCTAACCAAGATGAATATAAATAGCTTTATTCAAACCTCCTCATTAATTTCTATCTTAAGTTAGCATGGGCTACCAATTTCATTATAGCGAAAGGAAGGTCATCTGATGAAAGGTCATTGACCTGAAACATTAAGGGAGGCCTAATGGTAAGTTAGAACTTGTTTGCCATTGTTCCAGTGTCCTGGATTCATTCCTAACCTCTGCTGCTGTCTGTAGAGTTTGCACATTCATTGAAACCTATGGATATGAAAACCCTAGCTAGAGCGGGCATGAAGAGGATGTTTCCAGTAGTGGGAGAGTCTAGAACCAGAGGACACAGTCTCAGAATAAAAAGACGTACCTTTAGAATGGAGATGAGGAGGAATTTCTTCAGCCAGAGGGTGGTGAATCTGTGCAATTCATTGCCACAGACGGCTGTGGAGGCCAAGACATTGGGTATTTTCATAGCAGAGATTGATAAGTTCTCGATGAGGAAGAACGCCAAAGGTTACAATGTGAAGGCGGGAGAATGGGGTTGTGGGATAAATAGATCATCCATGATCGAATGATGCAGAGGATGAAGGGCTGAATGGCCTAATTTTGCTCCTATGTCTTATGGTCTTATGGTCATTCTCCCTGTGTTCATTGGGTTCCTCAGAGGTGCTCCATTTTTCCCCATATTACCATAGTAAGTGGGTTGAGAGGTTGATTGGTGAGTGTAAGTTGAACCCGAGTGTGTGGAGGTGACTGTGGAATCTGGGCAGGAGTGAACAGGGATGTGGGGTGAAAAAAAAATTGGATCCAGTGTAATGTTAGCCTAGACAACATTTGAATGGTCTGCTTAGACTTGATTCGTCGAAGAACCTGTTTCTGTGCTGTATTTCATTGTGACATTCTCTGCTTTAGTTTTAGCTTAGTTTATTATTGGAATGTCCACTGAGGTACAGTGAAAACTTTCTTTGTTATGTGCTATCCAGTCAGTGAAATGACGATATGTGATTACAATCAAGATACAGGATAAGGGAAATAATGTATAGAGCGAGATAAAGTCCAGTAAAGTCCGATTAAAGATAGCCCTCAGATCTCCAATGAGGTAGATGGTAGCTCAGGATCGCTTTCTAGTTGTTGATAGAATTGTCGACCTAAAGGTGGGAATATTTTTTCAACTTTCACAACTCCCCTCATTTGTTACCTCCAAGTTTGGTCTTTGCGTCAATGGTGCCTTGTCTCTATTGGTCACCTTTGTGTAGTGGGTAGACTAGATTGATTGGAAATGCCGTGGGGGTCTATTGCTCTGATTCATTGCATTTTGTGGCACCGCTTTCCAACCAATGATTAACCATTCATAAAAGTGATGGTAAAATGTAGGGCAATTTCTATTAATTATATGCACATGGGGCAGTGAGATGTACTCACAGGGCCAATGTGATAAATTCATAGTTTTAACCCATCTACCCTCTCTAGTGCTCACCCTCTGTGATCCCTGCTGCTGTCTGGCTCGACAACCATGTTCTGACCCAGATGTTCTGACCCACCTATTACCTGCTCTTGCTCTCCCTTCTTCTGGCCTTCTTCTCCCTCCACCCCCTCCAATGTTCGTCCAATTTGCATGTGGCCTCACTCTAGCAATGGAGGAGGCCGAGGACAGAAGGGTCAGTGTGGGAATGGGAAGGGGAGTTGAAATAGTTGGCAACCAGGAGATCCCATAGGCCTCCACCCACAGGTAAGTGTTCAGCGAAATGGTCACCAAGTCTACATTTGGTCTTGCCGATGTACAGGAGCCACTGCAGAGATGCTGCCTGCCCTGCTTAGTTACTCCAATGCTTTATGTCCTTGTGTGTATTGACCAGCATCTGCAGTTCCTTGTTTCGACACTTCTAATCCTTTACAATCTTCTGAATTTTTAGAAGCACAGACCAGCCATGAAACAAATGGGATTGCCTAAAATGACTTCTAATTTGCCATGAACACTGTTCCCAAATTTAGTTAAGCAGCATAATGTACCGACCAAATATCCTAGAAGAATATTGGGGTAAGAACCATTCAATCCTCCCATGCCTTTTCTCCCATCAGACTATTTCTTGATTATTGGCAGAAGCTGACTGAGGTACCCTCTGCATGCTCTCTCAGGATAAGTCGAGCAAGAGGGCAATTTAAAATCCTAGCTAAGATCTCATATAGATTAGTTTAATGTATTCAAGGCTTACTGTCAGCTGAAGTAGCAGAAGAAAGCACAGGGACCGCCCTAAGTTAAATCCTACTAGATAATGGCAGTTATGGGATTATTGCCATTAGAAGTAAATTCTGATGAAAAGATTCATGTGAAAAGTTAATTCTATCTGCTTTGTCCCAGAACCTACCTGATTTGCTGGTTCTATTGTGTTTCGACTTTATTCAAATACAATTTGTAACCTCTGAGTTGAAAACAGCAGTTAGACAGCAGGCAGAGCGGAACCAGTCAATTCAAATTTGCTATTGTGTTTTTTTGATATTTTACTTACTGCAATCTAACCCTCATTCATTCCTCACGTGTTTGCAATAATGTTCCCTTTTCGAGCAGAGTTAATCAGATTAAGATGTCATAGAGAGTCCTAGAGGCTTGCTATGTGGAAACAGGCACTTTGGCCCAACTTGCCCTCACCTACCAACATGTCCCATCTACACTACTCTCACCTCCCTGAGTTTGGCCCATATCCCTCTAAATCAATCCTATCCATGTAGCTGTCTCAATGTTTCTTAAACGCTGTGATAGTACCTGCCTCACCTACCTCCTCTGGCACTGGGCCTGTACACGTTGGAGTTTGGAAGGATGAGGGTGGACCTCATTGAAACATAACAAGTAGTAAAAGGCCTGGATAGAGTGGATGTTGAGAGGATGTTTCCACTAGTCGGAAAGTCTAGGATCAGAGGCCATAGCTTCAGAATAAAAGGATGTACTTTTAGAAAGGAGATGAGGAGGAATTTCTTTAGTCAGAGGCTGATAAATCTATGGAATTAATGGCCACAAAATGCTGTGGAGGTCGACAATGGATATTTTTAAAGGCGGAGATTGACAGATTCTTGATTAATACGGGTGTCAGGGGTTATGGGGAGAAGGCAGCTGAATGGGGTTGAGAGGGAAATAGATTAGCCATGATTGAATGGCAGAGTAGACTTGATGGACCAAATGGCCTAATTCTGCTCCTATAACCTATTAACATTTTCTTAATTCAGAGTTTCAGATTTTTTTGTTTTGTTTTTCGGAGAATTCTTTGTCAGTAGGCTCGAACTGCCGAGGAGAAAGTTTGCAGGTGAAGTATTCTAAGTTTCTACCCTTACCTGTAGCTGAGCATTTGTTTAGCCTCTTTCAGGTTGTATTGTCCATTCTTTGCTGCTCCATTAACATCATTTGCTGTGTTGAGCCTGGAGTAAAGCAGAGGATAACATTATATACTTCCAGCATTACCATAGTAATCAACAGCATATCACTTGCGATGGGGTTACTGTCCATTTCATGCATAGCTAATGATTCAGAATTTAGCGTGCTGCTTTTTTCAAAGTTTGACTTTCACAAATTGATTTTTTTCAACTTCTTGCCTCCTGCGATCACTGAAGGCGACAGACATCCTCAGAATTACACACTTCAAAACTCATATTCAAATAATTAATATGGGCTCAAAGACATTTAAAAACTATTTCTTCGTGATAAGGAACATCAGATTTTGGAAATATGGAAACCATTTACAACCATCTATAGAGCTAATAAAATGAAGATAGACACAAAGTGTTGGAGTAACTCAGCAGGTCAGGTAGCATCTCTGGGGAAAAAATATTTTTCTCATCCTTTTTTCTCCAGAAATGCTGCCTGACCCACTGAATAATTACTCCAGCACTTTATGTCTATTTTTGATATAGCCCATCATCTACAGTTCCTTTCTACATATAAATAAGACGAATCCCATTTCTCAATTCTCAGTATCTGTGAAGGGATGTGAACATATGATATTTCGGGTCAAACCCTTGACGTAGATCTGAAATGTTGGGATGTACAGATCCCTCCACAGGTGCTGCCTGACCTGCTGAGTTCTTCCAGCTGATCCAGATTCTACAGTGCCTCCATGTTTATGAACCCATGGGTTCAACAGTCAGCAGCTAAAGAATAAGGCCAACAGTTGTAAAGTGTTCAAATTCGTGATTCGGATTACGTGATTAATTAAAAGGCCAGAAATGAGGACAAGAAAATTGAACGGTGTTTGTTAAGCGGGAACCAAATATTGAGCAAGAGGGATATTAAGTGTTTAGTTTAGTTTAAAAATACAGTGTGGAAACATGCCCTTCAGCCCACCGAGTCCATGGCGACTAATGATCACCCATACACTTGTTCTATGCTATCATAATTTTGCATCCTGCACACTAAGGGCAATTTACATAAGTCAATTAACTGAGAAATCTGTATGTCTTTGCTATGTGGGAGGAAACTGAAGCACCTGGCGAATATCCATGACACTGTGCCATTGGGAGGAAGTTTGGTATCAATTTGAATATAACTGAAATTTGGTGCAAGTGTGTGGAGGGTACATTGAAGATTTCAATAGCAGATGGGCTCACCTATGATGAGAACAATTTATTGTGGCCAATTAATCTACCAACTCGTATTCCCTTAAAGTGCAGCACAGTGGCGCAGCCGTAGAGCTACTGCCTTAGAACCAGGGATCCGGGTTCGATCCTGGCGACGGGTGCTGTCTGTACAGAGTTGTATGTTCTTCCCGTCACCGCGTGGGTTTTCACCAGGTGCTCTGATTTCGTCCAAAGATGTGCAGGTTCTTAGGTGAATTGGCTTCAATAAGAATTGTAAATTGTCCCTTTTGTGTGGGATAGTGCCAGTGTACAGGGACCGCTGGTCGGTGCCGACTCAATGTGCAGAACAACCTGTTTTCGCACTGTATCTCTAAACTAAACTAAACTGAATGTGTGAGCAATCTAAAGCAATGAGAGAAAACCCCACGGGTGCATGGAGAACAGGGAAATTCGATATGTGTTGGAAAGAACTGCAGATGCTGGTTTAAATCGAAGGTAGACACAAATTGCTAGAGTAACTCAGCGGGACAGGCAGCATCTCTGGAGAGAAGGATTGGGTGACATTTCGGGTCCAGATCCCTCTTCAGATTTTCTGTACACAGTGTACCAGAGGTGGGGATTGAACTCAGATCTCTGGCACTGTATAGTACTGGCTCTACTGGCTGAAAAACTGTGCCACCAAGGAGACGCATTTAAACTGGGGTAGGCTAAGGGTAGATCTGCAGAAGACATTGGAGGTATTGGTCTGGGAGTGGAAAGGAAGCCATTTCAGGTAATCTAGTTACTTCAACAGGAATATATGTGCAATCAGGTGAATGCAGAAGCAGAACCCACTGGTATTAAATGGTATGGTCATCATGACTCATTAACTGTGGTTACTCAGAAAACTCCTCAAGCAGCTGGAAAATATTGAAAGGAGCTTTTATGAGTTCAAGAGTTAATCTTTGGAGGAAAGTTTAATAATATTTCTCAAGAGAATTTCATAAAACGAATGCTTTGAGATATTTTTGGCTTACTCTGATGATGTCTGGCATTCAATCTTACATTAAACTGCCTTTGATCCACCAAGCCACTACTCCTGGATTTAACTTGTTTTCTCTCCTACACTTTTCACCCTGGTTTTGTCCAGCAATGTGGGTCCTGGCACTTTGCCTGGGTTTCTCAATTGAGAAAAAAAAAATCATGCCCTTGAGTTCAGTTATTTGGGCTTTTTAGTCAAATAGCTGAGGTGAAGTTAAAAAAACAAAACCATCATCTGATTCTGGGAAGTTCAAGACAAGGGCAGTAATGGTATGAGACGGCATGATTTTGGGTAGCATATGCCATCATATAGTGCATTGCCCCCACAGTGAGGGAGGTCACGGATTTGCCTCTTTGAGGGAAGTGAGCGATCACTGCCCTCTTTATACTGATCATATTGAAGCCGACCAAATAATGAAAGCCCTATACAGTGTGGATTTGGCGAGGATGTTTCCAGTAGTGTGAATGTTTAGGATCAGGGGGCACAAGCCTCAGAATAAAAGGTTGTACCTATAGAATAAAGATGAGGAGGAACTTCTTTAGCCAGAGGGTGGTGAATCTGTGGAATTCATTGCCATAGATGGCTGTGGAGGCCAAATCGTTGTGCATTTTTATAGCGAGATTGATAGGTTTTTGATAGGTTCTTGATTAGTACGGGTGTCAAAGGTTACGGGGAAAAGGCAGGAGAATGGGGTTGAGAGGGAAATATAGCACCTTCTGCCTCACAACTCCAGTGACCTGAGTTCAATTCTCTTCTCTGGTGCAAATGTAGAGTTGCTATGGTTTTCCATCACATCCCAAAGCTGTACAGAATCATCGATTTACTGGGCATTGTAAATTGCTCCTAGTATGCAGATAAGTGGTAGAATCTGTGGAAGGGGGAGTTGATGGGGATGTGGGGAGAATAGAAAGGGGATTAGTGCAGGATTAGTGTAAATGGAGAATAGTGTTTGTATGAATGGTTGGACGAAGGGCCTGTTTCCATGCTGTATGATTCTGTAACACATGGTGACACCACCAACTGCATGTTATCTCTCAGTGCACAACTTTGTGACCTGTCAATATATCACTATTCCTTCACCATCATCTTCACAGCCATCCAATTATTCTCACCGCTCCTCCATCTTTACCTATGACCTTGAAGTTTCTAGGTGTTTATCCAATTCCTAAAAAAACATGATATCTGAATCTCTACCGTGTGTAAAATCACAAAAATTTAATTTTGTTTTGATATACAGTAAAAACAAAGGCCCTTTGGCTCACCAAGTCCATACCTATGAACGATCGCTCATCCTATCTTTCACACTAGGGACAATTTACAGAAGCCACTTAACCTACAAACCTGCACAACTTTCGGATGTCGGAGGAAACTGGAGCACCTGGGGAAAACCCATGCAGTCACAGGGAGAACATACAAACTCCACACAGACAGCACCCGTAGTCAGGATCGAACCTGGGTCTCTGGTGCTATGAGGCAGCAACACTACTGCTGCACCACTGTGCTGCCCATTCCCTCCATAATTGTTCTTATCATCTGGCCATAAAATATATAGACAGAACATAGAGCAGCACAAGAAACATGCACTTTGACCCACAATGCCTGTGTCTACCATGATGCCAAGTTAAACTAGTCTCCCCTGTCTGCTCATCGCTCCTTTTGCTGCCTAACCATGTGCTTATCTATAAGCCTCTTAAACGCTACTACCGTATCTGCCCCCACCACTACCCCTGGCAGCGCGTTCCAGACACTCACCACTCTGTGTAAATGCACACATCTAATTTAAACTTTTCTCCTCTCACCTTAATGCCCTCTAGTCTTTGACATTTCCACCCAGGGGAAGTAAAGTTCTGACTCTGCTATGTATATCAATGCGTGTCTCTTAAGATTTTTTATACCTCAATCAGGCCACCCCTCAATAATCCCCGGGTGCTCCAGTTTCCTCCCACCCCTCAGACAAAATAATCTATTCAATTTCTCCCTCCCCAGACTAAGAGATGGTTCAGTAATTAAATGCTCATGAAGATTGTAAGTTTGGGGAATCTTCTGGACATTTTATTGGCAATTGAATGTGAAATTAATATGAATTTTGGGCCGCAGAGTGGCGCAGCAGTAGAGTAGCTGCCTTATAGTGCCAGAGTGTGGGTTTGATCTTGGCTACGGGTGCTGTCTATACGGAGTTTGCACGTTTTCCGTGTGACCGTGTGGGTTTTCCCCGGGTTCTCCGGTTTCCTCCCACACTCCAAAGACGTTCAGGTATGCACGTATATTGTCTATGGGTTGCGCGGGATTGTGTTGGTGCATGGGGACCGCTGGCCAGCGCCCACCCGATGAGCCAAAGAGCCTGTTTTCACGCTGTATCTTTAACTAAACTAAATCAAACTAAACTAAAAACTAAACTAAAAACTAAACCTGCAGGTTTGTAAGTAAATTGGCTTCTGTAAATTGTCCCGGGTATTTTGGATAGAACTAGTGCATACAGGTGATCGTTGGATGGCTTTGTGGGCCGTAGGGCCGGTTAACATGGTGTATCTCCAAAACTACAACTAAAACTGAGTGTCATGGATTTGATTTTGTAGCCATTGGTCCCTTATTTACAACTGCTTTTAAAACTGTGCCTGCATGTAAGCAAATGACATTTTTCTTTTCAGGGAGAATAAATGATGCTTTATTTGCTATCCTGTCCCTGGAGCTAAGCTGCTGTCGCTGTTACAAGTGTCTTTCAGGGATGCTTGCTTCTGCCGTTATTCCCTCTGTTACCACTAATAGCTCTGCTTGCGCTGATAAATTTCACAAGTGCTCAAGTCAGACTGAGCACACTAAAGCATGATGAACTGCCAGCAAAGAAAACGGCAATCATCTCAGCTTTGGCCCCAGCACACTCGCAAAACTACCTTAGGCATTGATGGCCTCCCATGAGTAGGGCAGTGATCTCAATCACTCATGGAATTTGTCACACTTTCTGCCTTGAACACAAAATGTGGCCGGGCCCCATTGTTCATGGTTGGAAATGCTTATCACCATTTAAATTTTCGCATGAGTGCAAACGTTCTTGCTCATTCTTTCTCATATGTTACCCTCTAGTAAAGGTGGAGATAGATTCCACAGAGGCAGCTGGGTGGCTGCCACGCTCCTTTTATTATTCAGACCCAATGAGAAAGTTCCACATTTTCATACCTCACAATATCAGAGGCCATTTTTGGTTCTTAGAGTCTATGCCCACTCACAAAGCAATCTCATTCCCTGCTATCTTTTCCCACAGAACCACCAACTATTCTTGCTTCTCCCAAGATTTTACTCAATGTCCTGAGTTCTGGCGCCAGACTCACTCACTGAGTTTGTGCTGAACCTGATCTTGGTCCATTATATGTAACCACTGTGCAGGACATTAAGGAGGTAACGGACCACACCAGCTGTAAAATGCTTTAGGATGTTCGGACATTGTGCAAGTTTTGTTTACCACTTTCAACAATAGATTGCCTCCAACCCAATTGACTTTGTAGCTCTAAAAAAATGATTCACTCTGCGGGATTTACCCAACAAAATTATGCGTCTGCTTCATTCACTGTTTACTTCAACCTTCAGCTGACTAGCCTAAATAGGAAGCTCACCCTATGGAGAGTTGAGTTCAACCCACCATTTCCCTCGTTTATCATTGACTGAGACATCACAACATGTGTGGCTTGGTTAACTGTTGGGCGTTTTTAAAAGAATCATCGAGTGATACAGCGTGGAAACAGGCCCTTCGACCCAACTTTCCCACACGTCCCAGCTGCACTAGTCTTACCTGTCCGCAGTTAGTCCATATCCTTCCAAACCTGTCCTATCCGTGTACCTATCTAACTGTTTCGTAAATGTCGGGATAGTCCCTGCCTCAACTACTTCCTCTGGCAGCTTGTTCCATGCACCCACCACCATTTGTGTGAAAAAGTTAACCCTCAGATTCCTGTTAAATCTTTCCCCCTTCACCTTAACTTTATGTGCTTGGGTCCTCGATTCACCTACTCTGGGCAAGGCACTCTGTGCATCCACCCGATCTATTCCTCTCATTAGTTTTTGCACACCCTCTACAACCCCTTTCATTCATAATTTAGAGCCCACATACTTGCCCGAAATCTGTGGCTTACGATTAATTAGGATTTCCCCTTTCTTAAAATAAACGGGGCTTTCCCTAACGACAGAGTTGAGAATTAGTTGAGTAATGCATCCCCTCAAATACTTACAATGTGATAGTGGGAGTCAGACAAAATATCAGTGCTGCCTGTAACACACCTCCTCATTTCCCCACAATGACTAACAATGGGAAGTGCGGTGGTATTGTTTAAAAATTGACACATCGCCCTTTATTGTGGTTCTATTAATTGACGAAGGTTGATCATAAAGGCACAGATTACTATATAGCATCTTCTTTTTTGGGGTTTACACAATGCAGGGGCTGTGATCCTGTTGTTGTACCTCTCCTATGCCTATAACACCTTCATCATTGACCTCTGTAGTCATGATGACCCTTGACAGACTAGTGCTGGGCCCACCTGAAAAATATCGCAAACCCCCGGCTGGACCCCCTGCAGTTTACATACCGGGCCAATAGATCAGTGGATGATGCAGTTAACCTAGGTCTGAACTTCATCCTCCAGCTCCTAGCCTGCCAGGGGACCAATGCAAGGATTTTGTTTGTGGATTTTAGCTCTGCATTCAACGCCATTGTGCCAGAGTTACTACACTCCAAACTGTCCCAGTTGACTGTGCCTGAACCGCTCTGTCAGTGGATCACCGACTTCCTGACAGACAGGAAACAGCATGTGAGGCTGGGAAAGCACATCTCGGACCCTCAGCATAGGAGCACCGCAAGGCTGCGTACACTCCCCTCTCCTCTACTCTCTCTACACAAATGACTGCACCTCCACAGACTCCCCTGTCAAGCTTCTCAAGTTGCGAATGACACAACCTGATTGGACTGATCCGGGATGGTGGGGAATATGTCTATAGACAGGGAGTTACACAGCTGCCGTCCTGGTGCCATCGCAACAACCTGGAGCTCAATGCCCTTAAGACAATGGAATTGGTTGTAGACTTTAGGAGTGCTCCCCTTCGCCTCCCCTCACTCACCATCAACAACACCACAGTCACATCTGTGGAGTCATTTAAGTTCCTTGGAATCATCATCTCCAGGGACCTTAAATGGGAGGGCACAGTTTAAAACGCCCAACAAAGGGTGTATGTACTGCGTTAGCTGAGAAAACACAATCTGCCACAGGTAATGATGGTCCAGTGATATACTGACATCATAGAGTCTGTCCTCACCTTCGCCATCATGGTCTGGTTTGCCTCAGCCACCAATTATAACATCCGGAGGCTACAGAGCATCGCTCGATCAGTTGAGAAGGTTGTTGGCTGCAACCTTCCTCCCATCGACGAACTGTACACTGCAAGGGCCAGGAAGCGAGCGGGTAAGATCATCTCTGACCCCTCTCACCCTGGCCACAAACGCTTTGAATCACTTCCCTCTACAAGCCATCTCCGGACTGTCAAAGCCGCCGCAGCCAGACACAAAAACAGCTTTTTTTCACGAGCAGCTTAGCTCTGCTCAAGAAACAAAAGACTGTAGCCTCCTTTTGCTCTGGTATTTTATTTAATTCTTCACATGTTTAAATTATATTCTTAATTGTTTACACAATATCGTGTTGTTACCTGCGAGCAAAGCGCCATGGCAAATTCCTTGTATGTATACATACTTGGCTAATAACATTTATTGAATTCAATTCAATTCGATCTACATGATTAATATACTTCCTTTTGACCGATATATGTTCTTCTGTGCTGATCCCAAAGTAAGTAAAGTACATCTCCTTATGTGATTAACATGCATCCCCCTGAGGATTAATATGCATGTTACCTTTCATGTAACTAACATACTTCCCTTCATGTGACTAACACGCATCTCCCATGTGATCAAAATAATTAATTAATGTGACTAGCCTAAATCCTTTCATCTGAGTATTGGCGACACAAGAGGCTGCAGATGCTGGGATCTTGAGTGAAAAATGAAGTGCTGGAGAAACTCAGCGGGTCAGGCAACATTTGTGGAGGGAATGGATTTCAGGTCACGAGCCTTCTTAAGATGCTGAATATTGATACAATCATCACATCCGGTGCATTCAGAAAGTATTCCGACCCCTTCACTTTTTCCACATTTTGTTACATTACAGCCTTATTCTAAAATTGATTAGATTCATTTTTTTAAATCATCAATCTACACACAATACCCATAATAAAAAAGCGAAAACAGGTATTTAGAAATTTTTGCAAAGTAATTAAAAATAAATAACTGAAATATCACATTTACATAAGTATTCAGAACCCTTTGCTATGACACCCAAAATTGAGCTGAGGTGCATCCTGTTTCCATTGATTATCCTTGAGATGTTTCTACAACTTGATTGGCGTCCACCAGTGGTAAATTAAATTGATTGGACACGATTTGGAAAGGTACACACCTGTCTATATAAGGTCCCACAGTTGACAGTGCATGTCAGAGTAAAAACCAAGTCATGAGGACGAAGGAATTGTCTGCAGACCTCCGAGACAGGATTGTATCGAGACACAGATCTGGGGAGGGGTATAAAACAATTTCTGCAGCATTGCAGGTCCTGAAGAGCACAGTGGCCCCCGTCATTCTTAAATGGAAGAACTTTGGAACCACCAAGACTCTTCATAGAGCTGGCCGCCCGGCCAAACTGAGCAATCGGCGGAGAAGGGCCTTGGTCAGGGAGCTGACCAAGAACATGATGGTCACTCTGACAGAGCTCCAGAGTTCCTCTGTGGAGATGGGAGAAATTTCCAGAAGGACAACTATATCTGCAGCACTCCACCTTTATGGTTGAGTGGCCAGATGGAAGCCACTCCTCAGTAAAAGGCACATGACAGCCCGCTTGGAGTTTGCCAAAAGGGTTGTTTTCTCTGGTGCTCTGGTCTGATGAAACCAAGATTGAACTCTTTGGCCTGAATGCCAAGCGTCACGTCTGGAGGAAACCAGACACCGCTCATCACCTGGCCAATAACATACCTATGGTGAAGCATGATGGTGGCATGTGGGGATGTTTTTCAGCAGCAGGAACTGGGACACTAGTCAGGAAAGACGAACGGAACAAAGTATAGAGAGATCGATGAAAACCTGCTCCAGAATATTCTGGACCTCAGACTGGGGCAGAGATTAACCTTCCAACAGGACAACGACCCTGAGCACACAGTCAAGACAATGCAGGAGTGGCTTTGTGACAAGTCTGTGAATGTCCTTGTGTGGCCCAGCCAGAGCCTGGACTTGAACCTGATCGAACATCTCCTGAGGGACCTGAAAATAGCTGTGCATCGAAGCTCCTCATCCAACCTGACAGAGCTTGAGAGGATCTGCTGAGAAGAATGGGAGAAATTACCCAATACAGGTGTGCCAAGCTTGTAGCGTCATACCTAAGAAGACCTGAGGCTGTAATCACTGCCAAAGGTGCCTCAACAAACTACTGCAAAAAAGGTCTGAATACTTATTTCAGTGATATTTCAGTTATTTATTTTTAATTACTTTACAAATATGTCTAAACACCTGTTTTTGCTTTTTTTATTATGGGGTATTGTGTGTAGATTGTTGATAAAAAGAATGAATTTAATCCATTTTAGAATAAGGCTGTAACGTAAACAAATGTGGAAAAAGTGAAGATGTCTGAATACTTTCTGAATGCACTGTATACTGAGATGAAGAACCTTGGAGCCATCCTGACAAATCATGCTATACTTGAGTACAATCAGCCCATTACACAAGTACAACAGGCAGTGCAAAGTGGAAAATACCAGAGTGCGGAATATAGAGTTACCACGTAAGAGTTACAGTTACAGAGAAAATGCAGATAACGAAGAAATGCAAGGGTCTCGGTGAGATGTTAGGAAATCTGGCCCGAATCTTTAGCTTATGAGAGGGCTGTTCAATAGTCTGATAAGCATGGGGACACTCTTCCTAAATTGGGGTGGAGCGTGATTTCAGGATTTTGCATCTTCCATCAGACGGGAGAGGGGAGAAGAAGGAATGACTGGGGTTTATTATATTGGCTACTTTCCTGAGGCAGAAAGAAAAGGTTATCACTCGGGTTCCAATTAAATCTTTCCCCTCGCACCTTAAACCCTTAATGCTTGATTCCCCGACTCTGGGGAAAAGACTCTGAGCCTTCGCCCTATCTACAACCCCTTGTGATCTTGTACACCCAAGTACTTTTAAAGTAGGAGAATATTTTGAGTTATTTTACCATGAGGTTTATCAGCTAATGTTATTTCAGGAACTGAAGAGTACATTTTAGGATAGGAAATGTAAGAAGAAGGAGTTTTGGAGAGTTTTGCTGAGGGATTCAAGAGCTTCAGTTACAGGCAAGTGCATGGTGGGACAAAGGAAAGGCAAATTGCAGAGTTTAGTTTAGTTTCGGGATACAGCGTGGAAACAGGGCCTTTGGTCCACGGGGTCTGCACTGACCAATGATCACCCGTACACTAGTTCCATCCTAAGCACTAGGGACAATTAACCCACAAACCTGTACGTCTTATAATATGGAGGAGGAACCCGGAGCACCCGGATAAAACCCACGTGGGAGATCTTGCAAAACTCCTTGCGGACAGCACCCTTAAGGGGCTGTCTCACTTGGGCGACCTAATTGGCGAGTTTAGAAGAGTTTAAAAAAATGACATGTTGAAGACCTCCTTTGACTATGTAGAAGACTAGCTACGACTAACTTCGGGAAAATTGGACACCGAATAGTGGAGAATGAAGACGACCTCCTTCGACCTCCCTTCGACTATGATGAAGACTGCCTTCGACTACCCTCGATTACCTACGAATAACATGACGACCTACTACGACTGAGCCTACAAGTAAAAAAGGTATAATTTTTTTCCACGGCGACCTTTTTTTACTCGCAGGCATTTTTTAACATATTGAAAAAAACGCTGCAACCTAGCTGAGGCCTCGTGTACGCGGAGACCACTCTCGAGCATGAAGGAGAGTTACGAAGACCTCCTACAACCTCGTGTCGACCATGCTGCGAGTATGAGTCGAGGGCAAACTCGCGGATTAGGTCGCCCAAGTGGGACAGGCCCTTTAGTCAGGATTGAACCTGGGTCTCTGGCGTTGCAAGGCAGCAACACTGCCACTGCGCCACTGGGGAGAATACATTCTCGTGGCTGTCGAAAATGGAGTTGGAAACAGAGACAGGGAGGTTCCACACTGCGGAGGGACTTGAACCGGAGAAAGATCATTTGAAAAATAACCTGTCATGTCCATGACTCCATTACCTGACTGAATCATTTGGTTTATTAAATCTATAATGAGTATTCCCATCAACAACCCTCCAGGGAACTGGAGAATATCTGCAGGAAGAGTGTGAGGAGCAAGAGAGAATTAAAAGCTCATTCTTCCAAGCTTTGCGTAGACATTTATGTTTTAAGATACACTGTCCATCAAATCTCGGTCTTCGAGTGGTGGCACACTACAGTCCCACACAGCTCTCTACTCACCACACACTATATTAAGCATTTAATATGGAAATCAGCTTGTCACAAAACTGATATGTAGGGAAGCTGAGGCCAGAAAAAGTAATTTACACTAATCGTATTGGGGGAAGGGGAGAAAATTAAAAAAAAAAAAAAAGATTGGAGTGCTCTGTGAGAATTTGCAATTTTCTTTTCCCCACATTCCGCTCACTGGCAGGTGGCCATCGAGGATTAGAGGAGGTTAAGAAAGGAACAGCGGGAGTGAATCAAACAGTAATGCAACACAAGCTTTTCAACAGTGCACCATGTTCAAGGTCAGAGGCCAAGATTGGATTTGCATGAGTCCACACACTGGTAATTTTAGGGGTTTTTGCACAGAATGTATTTTATACACCAGGGAGAATTGCGATCTGACTCAACCCTTTTAGAATTATGATTAAATAATTACCTCTTTAAACACTAGTGTCTAGATGGCAGGGAATTGAAGGTGAAACATTCAGGAATTAAGCTGCACAAACCTCCACTGTTTATATTCCTCTATTGGGGATGGAACCTTTAACTTCTTCCTCCTATTGTTTTCTTGCTCTTCATATATGGACCAGGGCAAAATGCATGGTGATCAAACTATTCAGAAAGTTGAATTTCCCGATTTTTAGTAACTAACCAAGAAACAACATTTCCTTTGCCATCCTATATCTCTCTTTCTGTGCACCACCTGGACATGCACCCATTTCTCACCTTTCCCCTCGCCTTCCATCTCTATTCCTTCCTCTGATTTCACAATTCACACCTCCGCTATCCTTGTATCACATTTTTGTGTATTTTCATCTCTGCCCTTTGTCCAGCCGTCTGCCTATCAAAACACTCTCTCATCTGTATCCACCTTTCAGTCACCAGGCTTTACCTTAACCTATCTCTCTTCCAGCTTTCTCCACCATACACCCCCACCCCCCACTACAATAAATCTGAAGAAGTGTCCTGACCCGTAACGTCACCTATCCATGTTCTCAGGAGATGTTGTCTGACTCCGATGTTGGGGGAGTCTAGAACCAGGGGTCACAGTTTAAGAATAAGGGGTAGGACATTTAGGACTGAAATGAGGAAAAACATTTTCACCCAGAGAGTTGCAGAAGGCAGTGGAGGCCAATTCAATAGACGTATTGAAGAGAGAGTTGGATATACTCTTAGGGTTAATGGAAACAAGGGAGAAAGCAGGAATGGGGTACTGATTCTGGATGATCAGCCATGATCATATTGAATGGTGGTACTGGCTCAAAGGGCCAAATGGTCTACTCCTGCACCTATTTTCTATGTTTCTACGTTTCTATGTTTCTATGATTGATGAGTTACTCCAGCACTTTGTGTATTTTTTTCTAAACCTGCATCTGCAGTTCTTTGTATCTAAACATATTCATGCACCTGGCCATGAAGCTCCCCAAAGGAGATATTTAGTAGCATTCAGGATTACGGTCCTCCCATAGGCATTGACAATCATTGGAGACCACAATAGCTAACCCTGGCTGATATTGCTTAATTCAGCATGGATCTTGGGTTGAGCAGATTTATTTTTAAACGTCACGGTTAATTTGTTTTAGCTTGACAACAGCAATTCAGTTCCATGTTGAATATTGCACTGATTTCTATTCTTTTTTAACTAAGAATGCCCTCTATCAAAACTTACAAAATGTGAAAACAACATTCAGATTTATCGGATTTAGGATGATTTGTTAATTTTAAAGTAGCCTTGTCCCATTAGATTAAAACAGCTAAGCTATGGAGATGTCATTTTCAAGGTCTTTTTTCATTTATTTTTCAAATGGGAAAAGTTGCTTTCCTGAAATTCTCTTAACTTTAGACTTTACAGACACAGCATGGAAACAGGCCCTTCGGCCCACTGAGTGCATGCCGACTAGTGATCACCCCACACACTAGCACTATTCTATTAATAAAAATACATCTATTGATGCTCTTGAACACATTTTTCCAGTGATGTAACCTGGGGTCGTGGGGTATTTTGGGTCTTTGAACATCAGAATCCCTCATCCAGGTGACCCAGCCGTGGTTGATCAGACCACGACTTGTGTTCAGGTGGCATTCGCTCCTCCCCATGGACCTCTCTCCTGATCCAGAGGCTCTGCGGTGTTCTTGATGGCTCTTCTCCTCGCCGTTCCGTTGATACCCAGTGCACTCAAGGCTTTGGAGAGCAATTGCCCTGCAAAACCTCTGCAGCCAACCTCGATGGGCATACACCTTGCCTTCCAGCCCCGCTTATGGCAGTCTATGACCAGCTCTTCGTACTTGGTCATCTTCCTCTCGTGGGCTTCCTCCAAACGGTCCGCCCACGGCACTGTCAGTTCCAACAAGATGATGTTTTTGGTCGCCTCTGAGACCAGGAGGATGTCTGGCCTCAGGGTGGTTGTGACAATGTGCTGTGGGAACTTCAGCTGTTTCACCAGGTCTACAGAAAGCTGCCAGCCCTGCGCAGTCGCCAGGATTCCTGACGGATTCCTGGCTGCTGTGGTTCTTGGCAGCTGCACTCCGGCCTTCAAGAAGGTGATCATCTGGGTGGTGGGCCGTGCTCATCTGCTGATTCTTTTACACTTTTAACAAAGCCAATTAATCCACAAACAAACCTGTATGCCTTTGGAATGTGGGAGGATACTGGAGCACCCGGAGAAAACCAACAAGGTCACAGGGAGAAAGCACAGGCTCCGTACAGACAGCACCTGTAGTTAGGATTGAATCCAGGTCACCAGTGCTGTAAGGCAGCAACTCTAGCGCTGCACCATTGTGCCGCCCCAAAGTTTAACTGCCTTTTCAAAAATAGCTGGAAGACTATGTGGCTTAAGATACTTGATATTGGGAGGTTATCTGATATTTTATTTGAAGAAAATAACACGGTAGTTTCACATAATATATTCAACTCCTTCCTCATGAGAACTTAGGGAGGAAATGGATTATCCCATTCCAAAAAATGCCAGATAGTAATGAAATCTTACTGACAAATGGATGTAAGAATGAAGGAGGCAGGAGTCGTGAAGAGATGCCTTTCAAAAGGGGCTATCACATTTCAGTGGGAGGCGAACCCATTTCGAGAGAATGAAATATTCCAACTGGAAGTTGGTGGCTGAAGAAACCAATAACAATTTGTGTTCATACATTTCCAAAACACTGGGTGGGGTTACAGAATAAAATTTGACACATAGCCACATATCACCAAAGGTGACCTGGCACTTGGTAAATTTTACGGAGTGTGTTAACGGAAGCACAATTGGAAGAGAAAAGGTTTACAGACAGTCATCCAGATTTTGTGAGCTTGATTATGAACTGCATGGAATTACATTGTCAATAGCTACACCGTGCGATGTTGAATTCCAGCATGATTTTCATCAAATTCTATAAAACGGTGACAAATCTTCAACGATGGGTGCTCGAGTCATACAGCAGAGAAACAGGCCCTTCAGCCCACTGAGCCCATCAACCACCCATCTCACCCAATCTGACATTATATTCTTCCCACATTCTCATCAACCCCCCACAGATTCTACTCTTCACCCACACCCACACATTGGTGACAATTTGCTGAAGCCAATTAACCTGTGTACTATGTTCACATATCAGTGTACTATGTTTACATATCAGTGTACTACAGTATGTTTACAAATTCTGTTGTGCTGCAGCAAGTACGAATTTCATTGTTCTATCAGGGACACATGACAATAAAACTCTCTTGACTCTTGAACTGTATCTAACATGGTCACAGGGAGAACATGCATGCTTGCAATTGTATGTGTGTGTGTGTGTGTGTGTGTGTGTGCATATGTATGTGCATGCATGTGTGTGTGTGAACACAGGTGTGTGAGGGTATACCAAAGATAGACACAAAGTGCTTGAGTAACTCAGTGGGTCAGGCAGCAACTTTGGAGAAAAAGTGATGTTTTAGGTTGGAACCCTTCTTTAGACAATGTGTTAGTGTCATACAGGACGTGCGGGTGTGTGTGTGTGCGCTCATGTGAGTGTGTGCGTGTACGTATGTATGTGTGTGCGCACATGACTGTGAGCACATTTAATTAATATTGAATAAGAAACATTATTTCTCCTTTTGGCTGAGTAGCTTGTTTGGGCATTTAAACAAAAACCTGCCCCATGGACCAGGCCAGGTGCATGTCGGATCTGCTCCCCTAAAGGGCACTAATGTGCCAGATGGGCTTTTACTCGAATCGGAAGTTTTTGCGATGATCATTACAAAGACTAATTGTTATTGCAAATTCCAGATTATTAACCAACTTTAAATTCCACAAGCTACCTTGGTGGGATTTGAACTCGGAGGTCTGGATTGTTACTGGGCAGATTAATCACCTCAGAACCTTATGGCAATGCAGCAGCGGAAGAGTAAAACATGAGTTCATAAAGCAGATGTTAAATAAAAGTTTAAGCAATTAATTTTCCAAAGTGACAAGTAGCTCCTGTCTGAGTGACAGATTGCAGTTTCACATTCTCACACTGTTTCAGCCTTAGTATCCTCATTTTACATAAACTCTTACACGTCTTTTCTGGTCAACATTATTCATTTATTTCTGATTTGGATTCTTTCTAGAAGGAAATTGCCATGGGAATGTGACAGACCGTCAGGCAAACAATCCCCTGGAGTGCTCTTGGTGCAATTCGCTGCTTGTTTCAGTTTGTGAACAATCTTAACTAACTTCAGAAACATCCTGTCATGTAGGATATTAGCCAAAGTTTCATCTCAATGAACTTGTTTTATCCTTTTAATTCTAATCAGCTTGGAGGAACTGATGAATTGGGAAATGTTACTAACCTTCATCCCATTATCTGTGCTGTTCTCCTCACCCCCACCCCTCTTCCCCTTCTTCCCCCTCACCTCCCAATCCATACCCCACCCCTTCACTCCCCCACCCCTCCTCCTCCCTCTCCCCCACCCTTCCTCCTCCCTACCCACCTAGACTATTTCCCTCCCATTTCTATTATTTAAAGGTTTACAATGTTTCTATATGAACTGCCAATTTGAAAGAGAGTGGAATATACAAGGAAATTATAATCCTCACAAACAATTTGGGGAGGTGGAGAATGGTTGATACACATGACCACTGCTTGAATTTCACCATCTCAACATGATCCAAAGCACTTTACTTACAATGAACCATTTTGGAGTTGGCATAAGCAACATAGAACAGCACAGCACAGCACAGAAACGGGCCATTCAGCCCACAGTGTCTGCGTTGAATATAAGGTCAAGAAAAATTAATCTCATCTGCCTGCACATTATCCATAACCCTCTGTTCCATGCATATTCATGTATCTGTATAATAGTCTCTTAAATGCCACTATCATATCTGCCTCCACCGACAAACTTGCCAGCACATTTCAGCCTCCCACCACCCACTGTATAAAAAAACTTACCCCGCATATCTCCTTTAAACTTTACCTCTCGCCTTCAGGCAATGTCCTCTCATCTCGGACATTTTCACCCAGGGAAAATATTCTGACTGTCTTCTCTATCTATGTCGTAACTTTCATATCTACTTCTATCAGGTTTTCCCCCCCAATTTTTGGTTTTGGAGAGAAAATAATCCACATTTCTCCAACCTCTCCTTGTAGCTCATAGGCAGCGTTCTGGTAAACCTCATCAGCACTCTCTCCAAAGCCTCCACATTGTTCCTGTAATGGGGTGACCAGAACTGCACACAATATTCTAAATACAATATTCTAAAGCTGCAAAATAACTTCCTGACTCTTATAGCTAAAGACCAAACCGATGAAGCCATGCAAGCCATATGGTTTCTTTATCATTCTGTTGACTTGCATTGCTACTTTCAGGGACCTACGGACCTGGACTCCAAATTCCATCTGTACATCAATGCTGTTAAACGTACCATTGGTTGTACAATTTACTCTTGCAATTGACCTCCTATCGTGTAAAGCCCCTGTCCCACTTTCCCGAGTTACTCACGAATTCTCCCGAGGTTTCTCCTTGATTCAAACTCGGAGAATTATGGTAACAGCCAGCCGTAGGTACTCGGGACTGTTTTTTTTAACTCGTGGACATTTTTCAACATGCTGAAAAAACGTCTGACATTTTTCAACATGCTGACTTACCTGATGCCCCGAGTACCTACGGCTGGCATTTACGAGCCGCTTAGAAATATCTACGGCCTCCTACGGACTCGCTACGGACTCCTACGAACTCGGTAGAATTTGTGTGTAACTCGGGAAAGTGGGACAGACCCTTAAGTCCTCACAATAACCCAGATTAAACTGTGATTTTTCGACCCATTATCCCCTGAGTTCTTTATCAGAGGGGATTTTCTTCTTTTTATATCTGGGTTATGTTTAAACTAATTGATAGAGGTTGATTTTGAATGTCAGTTAAAATTTCCATTATTATAGCACCATGCGATTGTCAAAGGCAATTGGATGTACATTCTCCCTCCTTAAGTTTAAAGATTCCCTGGTTCCTGCTTGTGACGTTAAAATGTCAGGAGCCGGGCAAAATGGAGGTACTTTTTTTAACGTGTATTCTTTTGCGACTATCTCTAAAATGATCATTAAAAGTTTGAGGCAAAGGTGTTGCTCACAAGATTGTTTCACAGAGCAGTTATGGGTCAATTATGTAGATATGGAAATAAAAGCACGTATAGGCCACACCAAGCACGAATAAATTTCCTTCCCTAAGGTGACATTAGTGAGTTATTTGAGTTTTTATTACAAACCAACAGCTTCAAGGTCTATTTTCCTGATATAAAATTGTTTTAATTTCCAAACATTTTTTAACGGAATCCAAATTCTTAAATTGCCCTGCTGGGATCTGAATGCACATTTTCTGAATTAAAATAGTTCTATATAAAGAAATTTGAGAGTCGGGGATGAGAAAACATAATCTTGCAATTAATATTACATTGGCAGATAGAACCCTGTCTAGCAAGACTGGAGAGACAAAAAATCAAGACCAAAGTAAAAGAACTAGAAAAGAGAAAGTAAACAAACAAAGTTTCAAGTGGAATCAAAAATTCTTGCAGACTATCAATACCACTACCTTATCTAACTTTATCTTTCTCTCTTTTTCTTGCTTCTGCTATTTTTCTATTATTAAATTTGAAAACAAGAAGTTGTACATGAAATGTATTATGTTATTCTTGGTTTGTACTACTGTACATGACTTCTACTAAAAATATATATTTTTAATTAAAAATTCTTGCTGAATTGAAATGGGAGAACCAGTTGACGTGGAGTATTGTACATTGTTAAGGTGTCAACTAACAGGTTATTAAACAAAGTTGGAGCATGTGCGATTAGGGGGGATACAGTATATTGAGGTGGATTGATAATTGGTTAATGGGCATAGAACAAAGTAGGGTAATTGGTGGAGTGCAACAAAGTCAGTTCTCAGGCCCCTGCTGTTGACACTCTATAGCAATGATTAGGATGAAAGGTCCAAGTGTAGTAAAGTCGGGTTTATCAATAATGTGAAGGTAGATGGTGGTGTGAATTTGAAAGAGGGTGCAGAGCAATCTCATAGGATATAGCCAAGTTCGTGAAGGCAATGATAGAAAATTCTGTGCAAAAATTTGACATTGTCTACTTTGATAGAAGAAAATATAAGTTTTATTTTAAATGGTAAGGGATTGGAAAGTGTTCAGAGGAACCTGAGTGACTTTATACACTAATCAATGAAAGTTTATATTCAGATACAGCAAGCAAGGAGGAAAACCACGGTATTTTGTTTACAACGATTACTGTTGTATTGAAGTTATTTTGCAATTAAACATCATGTTAAAGTTGTGTAAGTCCTGGCAAGACGGCTCTGGAATATTGTGTACAGGTCTGGGTTCCCAAACTGAAAAGGAAATACTTGTGGTAGAAGAACAACAAATGTTTGTCTGATTTATACTGGAGATAGAGATTGTCCTTTGAGAAACCATCGTACAGTCTAAACTAATGTTCTCCTCTATTTAGATGTGATCTTGTTGAAATGCACAAAATTATTTTAAGGCTTGATTGGGTTGATGGAGGGATGGTGTTTCCCTTATTGGGATAGCTGGTACTAGGGGTTAAAATGAGGGGCTGAACTCTCGAGGCTGAGAAAGGGGTTCTTCAGCCAGATGGTAGTGAATCTTTGGAATTCTCTTTCATAGAGAACTGTGTATATTTAATACTGAGATCAATGTTTTGTACATTAATGGAATTGAGAGATATGGGTTCAGTACAGGCAAGTACCATTGAGATAACAGGTCAGCCTTGATTATATTGAGTGATGGTACAGGCACAAGCTGGGTAAATGTCCCACTTTTCATTTTATTCCTTTCTCTTCTGAATCTCTGCAACAGTTGATACAGATGGCTGCGGCCAAGTCATTGGATATTTTTAAGGTGAAGATTGACAGGTTCTTGGTTAGTATGCGTGTCAAGGGTTATGGGTCGAAGGCAGTAGTATACGGTTGAGTGCAAGATAGATCAGCCATGATTGGGTGGAGTAGACTTGTTGGGCTGAATGGCCTACATCTGCTTCTGTGATTTGTGACCTTATCTTGGTCCCCTTGGATAAGATGGAAGACTGAGCCACTATTTAATTGCCAGCAAATGACCCTCATTAGTTGACATCCTCGAGGAATAAAGAATAAAAATCCTCCTGAATTCTGATGCATGCAACAGTTGACTAGCCTGACACTGAGATATTAGAGCAAAGCCTTTAATTTGTACATAGTCTTTCAAAATATTTTGCATTCTGATTTGACTTGTAGTTACGACTATTGAGGTAGGACAACTGCTAATTTTCCTCCAACTAGTTTTGAGAGGCCACTGTATGGTAAAGACTGGGTGATCTCTTGATTGCGGTGGGAAAAACTCCTGCGTCTTTGCAGTAGTGATACGTAATATTTCATATCCCCTTAAAAAAAAGTCTCAAATTTGGAATTTCATCTGGGAAGACTGAAAATGTACTGCTCCAGCAATAATGCATTGAAGTGTCCGCCTCATGTTTGTGGGATGTGACCTAAATCTAGAAACTCCTAGCTCAGGTCATGTATTATCCATTGGTGACAAATGACACCATGAGGTGTTCCGATGTTTTGCTAGGTCTAATCCAAATGAATGGGGAGATACTTGGCTAAAGGCACAGCCACTTTTCTCTCCATATAATAATGAACTTTAATTGGTGGATTTCCACACAAGACAATGCAATGGTGACCTAATAGGTTGTTTGTAATTGATGCATTACAGCTGCTGGGCTGGAGGGTTTTGAAAACTTTGTCAATAAAAAGGTTTATTTAGAAATAATTAATTGTTAAATGCTGGGCAGTGATGAAGCAATTATTAGTTCTTCAAACCCCTTATTATTTGGCCTTGAAACAACTCTGGAAAGAGCTTAGCAATTTTTGCATGACCTAAACTTACCAGTAACGAACTGAAGATGTTGTTATTAGAAAGACAAATTTCGGGACTAAAAGTAATCAGGTTGGTTGGGTGTGCAATGGGGAGTATATATCTATATTTTGGGTGATTTTAAACTGCTGATATGGGACCTGGCATTCTGCGGGCTGATTGGTTGAAACACTAACACCCTTCCCTCCGAAGGAAAAGGCTTCATTAATATAGGAATATACTTTAACATAATGTTCTGACACTCCGAGGACACTTCAAACCACGATAAGAAGACGCAGCGGTAGAGTTGCTGCCTTAGACCCGGAGCTCCAGAGAACCGGGTTCAATCCTAACTATGGGTGCTGTCTGTCTGGAGTTTGTACGTTCTCCCTGTGAACTGCATGGGTTTTTTTCTGGTTTCCTTCCACACTCCAAAGACGTACAGATTTGTAGATTAATTGGCTTAGGTAACATTGTAAATTGCGTGTAGGACATTGCTCGCGTAGGGGGTGATCAGTGGTCGGTGTGGACTCAATGGGCTGAAGGGCCTGTTTCTGTGCTGCATCTCAAGACTAACATCAATCCTAGGGGGCAGAGAAGCATTTTGGCTGGCCTATTAATTAGTTGCCTTTGCAAGTGTATGTACCCCTTTAAATCTCAGCCCTGTTGCGCACGTCGAGCTTTTTGATTCAAACCAGCTGCAAAGTTTGAATGACTCAAAATTTACAGCTATCCTGTAAACAAGGTTTAAATTTAGTCATAAATAACAGAAAACAGATTAAAATAAAACTTCTGGCCATGAGTGAAAACTCTGAAATATATTTAACTCTTGACCCATTCATTAAAAAAAAATCTTATCTGCCTTTTGTTAAGATTTGGAAGGGGCAAAAGGGGTCTGTTATCACAGATAGAACATGAACTGTTGTGCTGGTGTTCTATTCTATTTTGGGATCTACACATGGAGACAGATGGCACATCCATGGGCAAAGTTGTGTTGGACTTTGGTTAAAATATTGGCATGGCCACAACTTTTATTTATTAATTGGAGATCTAAGTATTGCCAGCAAGGAAGCATGTATTGTAATTTCTAATTAGTCTTAAGAAGATGGGAGTGGGAATAGTTCCTGAAGTTGACGAGTAATAGAAGCTGCTGCACTGTTTTGTTGATGGTACAACCTACATCTCAGATGTGCAGGTGGATTGACTTTAAATAAGAACATGATAAATAGCAGGCACATCTGTTTCTGGTGCATGTTCCACTACGGACCTTCATCTTTGGCCCACTTTCCTGCACAAACTTTGTATCCCTTGCTTTACTTACAAACCAAAATTCTATTCATCTGCATCCTGACTATATATATAGAGACTGAAGATTCACAGCCATTGAGGCAGAGAGTTCCCAGCTTTCCACCAGAGGGGGAAAAAACATGCCTTCCCGTGTAATTTCCGAATAGCTTACTCCTCATTTTGAGACCGAACGCAAAGTCCTCTAAGAACTCAGCGGGTCAGGCAGCATCTGTGGAGGGAATGGAAAAGCGACATTTCGGGCTGGGAGCCTTCATTTAAGATGGTTACAGCTGGCGTTAGACACTTCAGCACAATCTCCGCATAATCATGTAAACTAATTTACATTTTCAATATTTGTTCAGCCCCCAATATTTGTTCTCCTCCCCTCTGATTCTTTCAGACAGTGATTTCTAATTGAACAACAAACACAACTGTGGATCAGGCAGCCTCTGTGGATGCAAACGGACACACAGTCTTTCAGGTCACGACTCTTCATCAAACTGACCTAAACCATTGCCTATCCATTTTTCTGCACAGATACAGTCTGATCTGCTGAGTTCCTCCAGCTGTGTGTGTGTTTTTTTTTGCTTCGGATTCCAGCATCTGTAGTCTCTTGCATCTGCATTCTAATTGAAAACTTCTTTCTCAGGAAACACTGCAGCAACTTGATAATGGTGGGGAAGAGAGCATGGGAGGAGACGATGCAGTCCCCGAATAAATTTAAAAATATCTATATATTAAACCTTGAATAATTCAAAGTTTAGTGATACTTGAGTGTGGCAGTACTAAATATGTCATAGATCTCTGTATTTAAAAGATTTAACAGTGAGTGGTGTTATCTTGAGGAGGGGGGGGAGGATGGAATGATGCAAGGCTGATTCTAAAAGCCATGATGGTGATTAGACTGTCATGGAGCATGAGCCGATTGAAGGCAGCTGCTTTGGTGTAGCACGTTGCCTGGGCTCATTCACAATTCCCAGGGATCGGCAATCCTTCAGAGGTGATGGAATGGCTCAGCGTTTCAGTCTATCCGTCACTGCTGGGGTGTTTTACTGTGCACATACTGCGCTGATGGGCCACATCAGTCAACTGCAGCAAGAACCGGTGCAAGCCAAGTGGCATCAATTTGCAGCTTCGGTGCAGCCATTCAATCATTTAACAATGCATCGCTGCTGTTGCATGTGTGTGTGTGCGTGTATAAAACAACTCCCAGATTAGGAGCTATGGTGTGAGGCAATTTGTAGTTCCATGCCAGGGGATTTGGTTTCAAGTGGAGGGTGAAGTGTTTACTGCACAAGAGTTGGCTTGAAGCAAGTTATCTTGAACTGCATGGTGGGTTGCAGATGTTTCCAGCTGCCACATGCCATTTTTTTTCAACAAAATAAATCTGGTGTTGACTTGCACCTACTTTGGATAACTAACAGAAGCTGCTCACCCTGGTTAAGATTGATGGCTTCTTTGCTTTTCCTTTTAAAGAGGCGCCATTGTCAGATACGAGATTGTACCTGCAGTTGGTTTGCTGCTTCTGATATCTGTAAAGTCCTTCATGGGAGTTGCATGAAAAGATTGGACCAGGAATGAGTAGGTAACCATCTTGCATGTGCTTGAATGAACAGAGCAGAGTGGGATATGGAATTAATGCAGACAAGTGGGATTAGTGTAGATTGTCGTAATGGTCAGTATAGATGCCTTGGACCGAAGTACCTGTCAAAGACTAGAGGGCGTAATTTTAAGGTGAGAGACAATGTTTAAAGGAGCTGTGCAGGGCAAGTATTTTACGCAGAGGGCGGTGGATATTTGGAACTTGCTTCTGGAGGTGGTGGTGATGGAGGCAGATGCTATAAAGGTGTTAACAGGCTTCTAGATAGGCACGTGGATATGCAAAGAATGGGGGATATGGATCATGTACAGGCTAATGAGATGGGTTTATTTTTGCATTATGTTTAGTGCGGACAGCGTGGGACGAAGGGCCTGTTCCTGTGCTGTACTTTTCCATGGTCTATGCT
Source organism: Raja brachyura (assembly GCA_963514005.1). The sequence goes on along the minus strand of OY740797.1, from coordinate 32,405,597 downwards.
GTCAACTTTCTCACTCTATGAATGTACAGTGACTCAATGCCTACTCTTCACATTGGCTCAGTGGAATTTGCCCCTCATGGACTATGGGAGGGGCGGAGAATGAAGGAGGAGCCGGCGTACTTTGTAACATTGTCAGTGCCGTGGGTGGCCATTCTTTGTATACATTGGGTATGCAAGCAAATAATTTGACTGTGCCATGTCACATGTGACAAAGTATTCTATTCTCCCCTCTCCATTAATTTGCAATCATGGTCTTGAGTGCAAAGATGGGGTGATATATCTTGAGGCCACTAATGCCAGAATGCTATCTTGTTGCCAAATTTAGAAATTAATTTTCTATCTTTTTTGTGAAGCTAATAACCCTTTTGAGTTTGCTGTTGATCTCGGATATGACTTGGTGTGGAGCCTTGTTGTCAAAGGGTATTGATTTGAACACCCCCTCTCATTTCAGACTGGTGGACAGGCAGCTGCGTTAATGCTAAAGAGGGAGAGGTTTGTATGGGATGTTCAACTGGGTCTGTTTTCTTGGGGAGGCATTAAAGATCCCATGGAACTATTTTAAATTAAGGGAGTTCTCGCTGATGTTCTGGACAATAGATGGGCACAAAATGCTGGAGTAACTCAGCGGGTCAGGTAACGAACGTCTCTGGAGAGAAAGTATAGGTGTTGTTTTGGGTCGAGACCTTTCTTCAGACTGAAAGTAGGGGGGAGGTGAAGAGCTAGAGGTGAGAAGAAGCCAGAGCCAGCCACAAATGGGCAGGGTGTTGCCTGGTAAGTCAATTTCCGTCCAGGGAAGGTGTGATCTCAAGTGGAACAACACAAAGAACTGTGGAACTGGTAATATATTGGAAACACTAGGCAGGTACAGTAGTGTGGTACCTAAGTACCTAACATATACATACACATTACCATTCTTGTACAACTTCTTATTTTTAATTTAATAATAAAAGAACAGTGAACGAAAAAGGGAAATAAAGGGGGTCAAAATAGATAGACAAGCGAGTAGAAGCAGATAGTGAAAGAGACAGAGAGCAGAGATAAAAAGCTAAGAAGATTGAAAGAAAAAGAGAAAGTAGAGAGAAAATAAATTAGGAGAGATCTACCTATTTCGTATTTTTGCCCATCCGTCACGCGGTTCTGAACCATTTAATTTCTAAGGTTATGTTATGTTGCACCATATGCTTGTAAAAAGTCAATAAAAGGAGACCAAATCTTTAAGAATTGGTCTACTTTGCCTAGTAGGAGGAATCTCATTTCTTCAAGATGTAGCGTTTCCGACATATTTGAAATCCACATTTTGAACGTTGGCGTGGCTGCGTTTTTCGAGAATTTGAGCACAAATTTGTTTGCTGTTATTAAACCATAATTAAGAAGAGCTTCTTGGAACGTAGTTAATTTACTTCCCTCTTCCATTGATCCAAAGATAATCAGTTCTGTATTTTTCCTTCTCTTGCGAACTCTTGCACTTGTTGGTATTTATAAACATACCACTAAAGCAAAAAGGTAATTTAAGGTGTGGGATTGCATTCTTCAAGAAGAGTTTTGAAGAAAGTGTTGGATAATTAATTTTAATCCAGCATTCTTTGATTCACATCGCCTGCATATTTCATGAAACGTGAAGATAAACAACTATCAGATAGACGCAAAGCTGGAGTAACTCAATGGGTCAGGCAGCATCTCTGAAGAAGGGTCTCGACCCAAAACATCACCCATTCCTTCTCTCCAGAGATGTTGCCTATCCCGCTGAGATACTCCAGCCTTTTGTGTCTATCTTTGGTTTAAACCAGCATCTGCAGTTCCTTCCTACACACAACTATCAGATGAGCCTGTTGCAAAATGATGCTTCTATTGGCTTCGCGTGTGTTTCTGCATTTGGAGATAAGATCTAGATAAAATAGGGGGCTGAGGAGTGAAACCGTGTTTTTTGTTAACACAGCCAATCTCAGACTTTGTCAAGGCAAGAAGATGGATGCGTCTAATTCACCATGTTTCTGTGAAAATGCAATTCAGACCCAGAAGTGTGCTGGTGATAACACTCCATCCTCCGAGCTCTTGCTATCCTGGAGCATGTCACTGGGTTATGGCCAGATGTGAGGTTTGGTGCATGGAGACTGCCGAAAGAGGCCTCCTTTGTGATTTTGTTCACAGTAGCTGGCAAGGGGACATGAGTCTCATCAGTCTGGGCTGGGTTCCAACTGAAGTCCCATTGATCAAAGGTCACTTTGCTGCCATTCACCTTTAAACTCGACAGGACTGCCACTTTCACAAAAGGATTTGATTCCTTCAAACAACAAACTCCAGTCAGTTTTTGAAGGAATAATCGAGGAGGAAAGATGAGATGGGTTGGACAAGCGTAGATCCATACCTCTTTCCTTCTTTAATTTTATAATTCATATTTGGTACAACAAAAACCTCTACTTCTGAAGAAGGGTCGTGAACCAAAACATTGCCAATCTGTCTCCTCCTGAGATGACCTGCTGAATTACCCCAACACATCAGCGTGAAGATGGGTCATGACCTGAACATTTGCCCATCCATTCTCTCAACAGTTCCTGTGTATGTGTCTAACTTTTTTGGCTGTTTGGTATCCAGCATTACCGATGTAAAACTTATTTTGCTGCGAATAATTTAAATTACATGAATGTCACTCTACCTCAAAGTTATGAAAGCAGAGTTTTCCATTGGAAGTAATGGTGGTGCATTTAACGTTTAGTTTAGAGATACAGCATTGAACCAGGCCCTTGGGGCCCACAGAGTCAACGCTGACCATTCATCACCTACGTGCTAGTTCCACGTGATCCCACTTTTGCATCCAACACATTATGGGGCAAGTTGCAGAAGTCAATGAACCTGCACATCTTTGGAATGTGGGAGGAAACTTGAGCGCCAGGAAAACTACCCAAGCAGTCACAGGGAGAACGTACACACTTTACCCAGACAGCACCCACGTAAGGATGGAACCCATGTCTCTGGCACTACAAGGCATTTTTTAAATCCCTCGGATTAATCCTATAATCTGTTTGCTGATCGTAACTATAGGGTAACTTAAACTGCACATTTTGAACATACACAGCTAAATGCGAAAATGAAAATGTTGCTTTCGAGAGGATGTGGCACAAGAACATTTTGCTAAGCAATTCATTATTCAAATCTATGCAAGGGTGTGAGTTTCATTCACTTGATACCCTTTGACACTTGATTAGAAATTGTGCTCAAAAGCCCTCGAACCCAGCTCTCTTAATGAACATCCATTACTAACACAGTGCAGCAACAGCAAACAAAGTTGTCTAATCTGGGGTAGGTGGGTGGTATGCGTTTTGGGTTGTTGGGTTAAGAACAGGCAAGATGATAGAGACAATGGACAATAAGTGCAGGAGTAGGCCATTTGGCCCTTCGAGCCAGCATGATTCAATGTGATCATGGCTGATCATTCCCAATCAGTGCGCCGTTCCTGCCTTCTCCCCATATCCCCTGACTCCACTATTTTTAAGAGCCCAATCTAACTTTCTCTTGAAAGCATCCAGAGAACCTGCCTCCACCGCCCTCTGTGGCAGAGAATTCCACAGACTCACCACTCTCTGTGAGAAAAAGTGTTTCCTCGTCTCCGTTCCAAATGGCTTACTCCTTATTCTTAAACTGTGGCCCCTGGTTCTGGACTCCCCCAACATCAGGAACATGTTTCCTGCCTCTAGTGTGTCCAAACCCTTAACAATCTTATATGTTTCAATGAGATCCCCAGTCAGAGTCGCAAAATGGATGATGATTAGAGGCTATCGGGAGTGGATAAAAAAACACAAACATGACCCTTATTAGAGACCAAAGGAAAATCATAACACAAAATTACTCTTTATTTGAATGCTTGTTGTATTCATAATAAAGACACAAGTCTTCACCCTTCTCCACTCGGGCAACAGCAGATTAAGAAGATGGGCAGACACCAACTAAGGAGCAACTGAGAACAGGCAGACCAGTGGCTTATGGAATTCAATACGGACAAGCGTGAGGTGGTGCACTTTGAACTAAGTTACTAAGAGTAGGAAGTGTACAATGAATGATAGGGCCTTAGGGGAGTACTGAGCAACAGAGGACATAGGTTTGAGGTAAAGGGGGATAGATTTAATAGGTTTCTTTTTTATTCAGAGGGTGATGCATGTATTAAACAAGCTGCCGGAGGAGGTGGTTGGGGCAGGTACTATCGCAACATTTCAGAAACATTTCGACAGGTACATTGTCAGGATAGGTTTCCAGGGATATGGGTCAAACACAGCAGGTGGGACTAATGTAGATGGGGTATGTTGGTCAGCGTGAGCAAATTGGGCCAAAGGGCCTGTTTCCACGCTCTTTACAGGTCCATGAATCCTTGAAGGCAGCATAAAGGGCAGTTGCCTTCGTTAGCTGAGGCATAGAACATAAGAGCTGGAAGATTATGGAACAACCACATAAAACATTGATTGGGCT